>OV281341.1:0-1250000 GCA_923062675.1 Marasmarcha lunaedactyla
TATCTTCAAGTTTCTTATACCATCATCTGCGCCGTGTTCCTGCGCGTCTTTTGAGACACTAAGGACCACTCTGCGGGAAATTGGTGTTGGAAAATTTGCAATACTTAGCAAATTCGGTTTAAATTCGTGTTTTTCTTGAATATTTTCAAAATTTTCCATTGAACCTTCCTTTTTTATAGTTTAAATAGCTTCCTTTTGACCGTCCGCATCGATTGAGACGTCAACCGCCCGATCGGACGACGAAAAACACAGAAAATTTGAATTTATCTAGTGCCACGCCCTCCTTCAATTCTTTGTTTTTCATTAATAACTTTTTAATTTTTTAACTACGCGATTTTTGTTTTTATAACCAGTACATACTTCTCGATAGTCCGCATCTATCGAGACATCAACGGGTCTGATCCGACTGTAAAACTTTGGAAATTTCAATAAAACGAGGGCCACACCCCCGCCCACCGCGCCCATCAGAAATCCACTTAAGCTCGAGTTTTTGCAGTAAAAAAATCACACAAAATCGCATATTTCACTGGTTTTCGCTGGCCGATTTTCACGATTTTTTCACAGTAATTTTTGTCTAGTTGACGCCATCTGTTTTTAAGGTTTGGGTAAATTTTTCTTTCTGGAATTTCGAGAAAATCCCGGAAAACCTCAAAAATTTATAGTATTTTAATAGACACAATACCGTTTTGACCGGTTGTAATTGGGTATTAATTAATCTTCCGTTGTTTTTTGGGTTTTTTGTTGATCCGAGGTCGTTAAATAACACCTTTTGGTACATCTTTGCTGACGGAAAATTCAATTTTCAATTGTTTTTCATAATAAAATAGTAAATTTTTGGTAGTTTTGTTTTCAAAATTTCATAACACACTCTGTATTGCAAGTTTTCTTCAAGTTTCTTATACCATCATCTGCGCCGTGTTCCTGCGCGTCTTTTGAGACACTAAGGACCACTCTGCGGGAAATTGGTGTTGGAAAATTTGCAATACTTAGCAAATTCGGTTTTAAATTCGTGTTTTTCTTGAATATTTTCAAAAATTTTCCATTGAACCTTCCTTTTTTATAGTTTAAATAGCTTCCTTTTGACCGTCCGCATCGATTGAGACGTCAACCGCCCCGATCGGACGACGAAAACACAGAAAATTTGAATTTAATCTAGTGCCACGCCCTCCTTCAATTCTTTGTTTTTCATTAATAACTTTAATTTTTTAACTACGCGATTTTTGTTTTTATAACCAGTACATACTTCTCGATAGTCCGCATCTATCGAGACATCAACGGGTCTGATCCGACTGTAAAAACTTTGGAAATTTCAATAAAACGAGGGCACACCCCCGCCCACCGCGCCCATCAGAAATCCACTTAAGCTCGAGTTTTTGCAGTAAAAAATCACACAAAATCGCATATTTCACTGGGTTTTCGCTGGCCGATTTTCACGATTTTTTCACAGTAATTTTTGTCTAGTTGACGCCCATCTGTTTTTAAGGTTTGGGTAAATTTTTCTTTCTGGAATTTCGAGAAAATCCCGGAAAACCTCAAAATTTATAGTATTTTTAATAGACACAATACCGTTTTGGACCGGTTGTAATTGGTATTAATTAATCTCCGTTGTTTTTTGGGTTTTTGTTGATCCGAGGTCGTTAAATAACACCTTTTGGTACATCTTTGCTGACGGAAAATTCAATTTTCAATTGTTTTTCATAATAAAATAGTAAATTTTGGTAGTTTTGTTTTCAAAATTTCATAACACACTCTGTATTGCAAGTTTTCTTCAAGTTTCTTATACCATCATCTGCGCCGTGTTCCTGCGCGTCTTTTGAGACACTAAGACCACTCTGCGGGAAATTGGTGTTGGAAAATTTGCAATACTTAGCAAATTCGGTTTAAATTCGTGTTTTTCTTGAATATTTTCAAAATTTTCCATTGAACCTTCCTTTTTTATAGTTTAAATAGCTTCCTTTTGACCGTCCGCATCGATTGAGACGTCAACCGCCCCGATCGGACGACGAAAACACAGAAAATTTGAATTTAATCTAGTGCCACGCCCTCCTTCAATTCTTTGTTTTTCATTAATAACTTTTAATTTTTTAACTACGCGATTTTTGTTTTTATAACCAGTACATACTTCTCGATAGTCCGCACTATCGAGACATCAACGGGTCTGATCCGACTGTAAAAACTTTGGAAATTTCAATAAAACGAGGGCCACACCCCCGCCCACCGCGCCCATCAGAAATCCACTTAAGCTCGAGTTTTTGCAGTAAAAAATCACACAAAATCGCATATTTCACTGGGTTTTCGCTGGCCGATTTTCACGATTTTTTCACAGTAATTTTTGTCTAGTTGACGCCCATCTGTTTTTAAGGTTTGGGTAAATTTTTCTTTCTGGAATTTCGAGAAAATCCCGGAAAACCTCAAAATTTATAGTATTTTAATAGACACAATACCGTTTTGACCGGTTGTAATTGGTATTAATTAATCTCCGTTGTTTTTTGGGTTTTTGTTGATCCGAGGTCGTTAAATAACACCTTTTGGTACATCTTTGCTGACGGAAAATTCAATTTTCAATTGTTTTTCATAATAAAATAGTAAATTTTTGGTAGTTTTGTTTTCAAAATTTCATAACACACTCTGTATTGCAAGTTTTCTTCAAGTTTCTTATACCATCATCTGCGCCGTGTTCCTGCGCGTCTTTTGAGACACTAAGGACCACTCTGCGGGAAATTGGTGTTGGAAAATTTGCAATACTTAGCAAATTCGGTTTAAATTCGTGTTTTTCTTGAATATTTTCAAAATTTTCCATTGAACCTTCCTTTTTTATAGTTTAAATAGCTTCCTTTTGACCGTCCGCATCGATTGAGACGTCAACCGCCCCGATCGGACGACGAAAACACAGAAAATTTGAATTTAATCTAGTGCCACGCCCTCCTTCAATTCTTTGTTTTTCATTAATAACTTTTAATTTTTTAACTACGCGATTTTTGTTTTTATAACCAGTACATACTTCTCGATAGTCCGCATCTATCGAGACATCAACGGGTCTGATCCGACTGTAAAAACTTTGGAAATTTCAATAAAACGAGGGCCACACCCCCGCCCACCGCGCCCATCAGAAATCCACTTAAGCTCGAGTTTTTGCAGTAAAAAATCACACAAAATCGCATATTTCACTGGGTTTTCGCTGGCCGATTTTCACGATTTTTTCACAGTAATTTTTGTCTAGTTGACGCCCATCTGTTTTTAAGGTTTGGGTAAATTTTTCTTTCTGGAATTTCGAGAAAATCCCGGAAAACCTCAAAATTTATAGTATTTTAATAGACACAATACCGTTTTGACCGGTTGTAATTGGTATTAATTAATCTCCGTTGTTTTTTGGGTTTTTGTTGATCCGAGGTCGTTAAATAACACCTTTTGGTACATCTTTGCTGACGGAAAATTCAATTTTCAATTGTTTTTCATAATAAAATAGTAAATTTTTGGTAGTTTTGTTTTCAAAATTTCATAACACACTCTGTATTGCAAGTTTTCTTCAAGTTTCTTATACCATCATCTGCGCCGTGTTCCTGCGCGTCTTTTGAGACACTAAGGACCACTCTGCGGGAAATTGGTGTTGGAAAATTTGCAATACTTAGCAAATTCGGTTTAAATTCGTGTTTTTCTTGAATATTTTCAAAATTTTCCATTGAACCTTCCTTTTTTATAGTTTAAATAGCTTCCTTTTGACCGTCCGCATCGATTGAGACGTCAACCGCCCCGATCGGACGACGAAAACACAGAAAATTTGAATTTAATCTAGTGCCACGCCCTCCTTCAATTCTTTGTTTTTCATTAATAACTTTTAATTTTTTAACTACGCGATTTTTGTTTTTATAACCAGTACATACTTCTCGATAGTCCGCATCTATCGAGACATCAACGGGTCTGATCCGACTGTAAAAACTTTGGAAATTTCAATAAAACGAGGGCCACACCCCCGCCCACCGCGCCCATCAGAAATCCACTTAAGCTCGAGTTTTTGCAGTAAAAAATCACACAAAATCGCATATTTCACTGGGTTTTCGCTGGCCGATTTTCACGATTTTTTCACAGTAATTTTTGTCTAGTTGACGCCCATCTGTTTTTAAGGTTTGGGTAAATTTTTCTTTCTGGAATTTCGAGAAAATCCCGGAAAACCTCAAAATTTATAGTATTTTAATAGACACAATACCGTTTTGACCGGTTGTAATTGGTATTAATTAATCTCCGTTGTTTTTTGGGTTTTTGTTGATCCGAGGTCGTTAAATAACACCTTTTGGTACATCTTTGCTGACGGAAAATTCAATTTTCAATTGTTTTTCATAATAAAATAGTAAATTTTTGGTAGTTTTGTTTTCAAAATTTCATAACACACTCTGTATTGCAAGTTTTCTTCAAGTTTCTTATACCATCATCTGCGCCGTGTTCCTGCGCGTCTTTTGAGACACTAAGGACCACTCTGCGGGAAATTGGTGTTGGAAAATTTGCAATACTTAGCAAATTCGGTTTAAATTCGTGTTTTTCTTGAATATTTTCAAAATTTTCCATTGAACCTTCCTTTTTTATAGTTTAAATAGCTTCCTTTTGACCGTCCGCATCGATTGAGACGTCAACCGCCCCGATCGGACGACGAAAACACAGAAAATTTGAATTTAATCTAGTGCCACGCCCTCCTTCAATTCTTTGTTTTTCATTAATAACTTTTAATTTTTTAACTACGCGATTTTTGTTTTTATAACCAGTACATACTTCTCGATAGTCCGCATCTATCGAGACATCAACGGGTCTGATCCGACTGTAAAAACTTTGGAAATTTCAATAAAACGAGGGCCACACCCCCGCCCACCGCGCCCATCAGAAATCCACTTAAGCTCGAGTTTTTGCAGTAAAAAATCACACAAAATCGCATATTTCACTGGGTTTTCGCTGGCCGATTTTCACGATTTTTTCACAGTAATTTTTGTCTAGTTGACGCCCATCTGTTTTTAAGGTTTGGGTAAATTTTTCTTTCTGGAATTTCGAGAAAATCCCGGAAAACCTCAAAATTTATAGTATTTTAATAGACACAATACCGTTTTGACCGGTTGTAATTGGTATTAATTAATCTCCGTTGTTTTTTGGGTTTTTGTTGATCCGAGGTCGTTAAATAACACCTTTTGGTACATCTTTGCTGACGGAAAATTCAATTTTCAATTGTTTTTCATAATAAAATAGTAAATTTTTGGTAGTTTTGTTTTCAAAATTTCATAACACACTCTGTATTGCAAGTTTTCTTCAAGTTTCTTATACCATCATCTGCGCCGTGTTCCTGCGCGTCTTTTGAGACACTAAGGACCACTCTGCGGGAAATTGGTGTTGGAAAATTTGCAATACTTAGCAAATTCGGTTTAAATTCGTGTTTTTCTTGAATATTTTCAAAATTTTCCATTGAACCTTCCTTTTTTATAGTTTAAATAGCTTCCTTTTGACCGTCCGCATCGATTGAGACGTCAACCGCCCCGATCGGACGACGAAAACACAGAAAATTTGAATTTAATCTAGTGCCACGCCCTCCTTCAATTCTTTGTTTTTCATTAATAACTTTTAATTTTTTAACTACGCGATTTTTGTTTTTATAACCAGTACATACTTCTCGATAGTCCGCATCTATCGAGACATCAACGGGTCTGATCCGACTGTAAAAACTTTGGAAATTTCAATAAAACGAGGGCCACACCCCCGCCCACCGCGCCCATCAGAAATCCACTTAAGCTCGAGTTTTTGCAGTAAAAAATCACACAAAATCGCATATTTCACTGGGTTTTCGCTGGCCGATTTTCACGATTTTTTCACAGTAATTTTTGTCTAGTTGACGCCCATCTGTTTTTAAGGTTTGGGTAAATTTTTCTTTCTGGAATTTCGAGAAAATCCCGGAAAACCTCAAAATTTATAGTATTTTAATAGACACAATACCGTTTTGACCGGTTGTAATTGGTATTAATTAATCTCCGTTGTTTTTTGGGTTTTTGTTGATCCGAGGTCGTTAAATAACACCTTTTGGTACATCTTTGCTGACGGAAAATTCAATTTTCAATTGTTTTTCATAATAAAATAGTAAATTTTTGGTAGTTTTGTTTTCAAAATTTCATAACACACTCTGTATTGCAAGTTTTCTTCAAGTTTCTTATACCATCATCTGCGCCGTGTTCCTGCGCGTCTTTTGAGACACTAAGGACCACTCTGCGGGAAATTGGTGTTGGAAAATTTGCAATACTTAGCAAATTCGGTTTAAATTCGTGTTTTTCTTGAATATTTTCAAAATTTTCCATTGAACCTTCCTTTTTTATAGTTTAAATAGCTTCCTTTTGACCGTCCGCATCGATTGAGACGTCAACCGCCCCGATCGGACGACGAAAACACAGAAAATTTGAATTTAATCTAGTGCCACGCCCTCCTTCAATTCTTTGTTTTTCATTAATAACTTTTAATTTTTTAACTACGCGATTTTTGTTTTTATAACCAGTACATACTTCTCGATAGTCCGCATCTATCGAGACATCAACGGGTCTGATCCGACTGTAAAAACTTTGGAAATTTCAATAAAACGAGGGCCACACCCCCGCCCACCGCGCCCATCAGAAATCCACTTAAGCTCGAGTTTTTGCAGTAAAAAATCACACAAAATCGCATATTTCACTGGGTTTTCGCTGGCCGATTTTCACGATTTTTTCACAGTAATTTTTGTCTAGTTGACGCCCATCTGTTTTTAAGGTTTGGGTAAATTTTTCTTTCTGGAATTTCGAGAAAATCCCGGAAAACCTCAAAATTTATAGTATTTTAATAGACACAATACCGTTTTGACCGGTTGTAATTGGTATTAATTAATCTCCGTTGTTTTTTGGGTTTTTGTTGATCCGAGGTCGTTAAATAACACCTTTTGGTACATCTTTGCTGACGGAAAATTCAATTTTCAATTGTTTTTCATAATAAAATAGTAAATTTTTGGTAGTTTTGTTTTCAAAATTTCATAACACACTCTGTATTGCAAGTTTTCTTCAAGTTTCTTATACCATCATCTGCGCCGTGTTCCTGCGCGTCTTTTGAGACACTAAGGACCACTCTGCGGGAAATTGGTGTTGGAAAATTTGCAATACTTAGCAAATTCGGTTTAAATTCGTGTTTTTCTTGAATATTTTCAAAATTTTCCATTGAACCTTCCTTTTTTATAGTTTAAATAGCTTCCTTTTGACCGTCCGCATCGATTGAGACGTCAACCGCCCCGATCGGACGACGAAAACACAGAAAATTTGAATTTAATCTAGTGCCACGCCCTCCTTCAATTCTTTGTTTTTCATTAATAACTTTTAATTTTTTAACTACGCGATTTTTGTTTTTATAACCAGTACATACTTCTCGATAGTCCGCATCTATCGAGACATCAACGGGTCTGATCCGACTGTAAAAACTTTGGAAATTTCAATAAAACGAGGGCCACACCCCCGCCCACCGCGCCCATCAGAAATCCACTTAAGCTCGAGTTTTTGCAGTAAAAAATCACACAAAATCGCATATTTCACTGGGTTTTCGCTGGCCGATTTTCACGATTTTTTCACAGTAATTTTTGTCTAGTTGACGCCCATCTGTTTTTAAGGTTTGGGTAAATTTTTCTTTCTGGAATTTCGAGAAAATCCCGGAAAACCTCAAAATTTATAGTATTTTAATAGACACAATACCGTTTTGACCGGTTGTAATTGGTATTAATTAATCTCCGTTGTTTTTTTGGGTTTTTTGTTGATCCGAGGTCGTTAAATAACACCTTTTGGTACATCTTTGCTGACGGAAAATTCAATTTTCAATTGTTTTTCATAATAAAATAGTAAATTTTTGGTAGTTTTGTTTTCAAAATTTCATAACACACTCTGTATTGCAAGTTTTCTTCAAGTTTCTTATACCATCATCTGCGCCGTGTTCCTGCGCGTCTTTTGAGACACTAAGGACCACTCTGCGGGAAATTGGTGTTGGAAAATTTGCAATACTTAGCAAATTCGGTTTAAATTCGTGTTTTTCTTGAATATTTTCAAAATTTTCCATTGAACCTTCCTTTTTTATAGTTTAAATAGCTTCCTTTTGACCGTCCGCATCGATTGAGACGTCAACCGCCCCGATCGGACGACGAAAACACAGAAAATTTGAATTTAATCTAGTGCCACGCCCTCCTTCAATTCTTTGTTTTTCATTAATAACTTTTAATTTTTTAACTACGCGATTTTTGTTTTTATAACCAGTACATACTTCTCGATAGTCCGCATCTATCGAGACATCAACGGGTCTGATCCGACTGTAAAAACTTTGGAAATTTCAATAAAACGAGGGCCACACCCCCGCCCACCGCGCCCATCAGAAATCCACTTAAGCTCGAGTTTTTGCAGTAAAAAATCACACAAAATCGCATATTTCACTGGGTTTTCGCTGGCCGATTTTCACGATTTTTTCACAGTAATTTTTGTCTAGTTGACGCCCATCTGTTTTTAAGGTTTGGGTAAATTTTTCTTTCTGGAATTTCGAGAAAATCCCGGAAAACCTCAAAATTTATAGTATTTTAATAGACACAATACCGTTTTGACCGGTTGTAATTGGTATTAATTAATCTCCGTTGTTTTTTGGGTTTTTGTTGATCCGAGGTCGTTAAATAACACCTTTTGGTACATCTTTGCTGACGGAAAATTCAATTTTCAATTGTTTTTCATAATAAAATAGTAAATTTTTGGTAGTTTTGTTTTCAAAATTTCATAACACACTCTGTATTGCAAGTTTTCTTCAAGTTTCTTATACCATCATCTGCGCCGTGTTCCTGCGCGTCTTTTGAGACACTAAGGACCACTCTGCGGGAAATTGGTGTTGGAAAATTTGCAATACTTAGCAAATTCGGTTTAAATTCGTGTTTTTCTTGAATATTTTCAAAATTTTCCATTGAACCTTCCTTTTTTATAGTTTAAATAGCTTCCTTTTGACCGTCCGCATCGATTGAGACGTCAACCGCCCCGATCGGACGACGAAAACACAGAAACTCCCTCCCTTTAGTCTCGAGGTAAGGGAGAGCAGATTCATTACCAAAAGTGTATGTGCGATTTATTGTACTTGTAGTGACATCTACCTTAAGAAGGTGGAACAAAATATTTTTATTGTTCGTTTTACTTTTTAAGTAGTAAGTATACTCTTTTACTGTGAGGTATTATAAATTATATACAAAACAAAAACTTATATACATATATATATACAAATATATATATTTCTACATATTTTATTGAAAATCATAGTTTTCACGTATTGACTTCTGTTGGACTGGGACTCTATACATCCCTTTACTTACATTTTGAACACCTCCGACATGTTTCATACACCCAAAATGCAAGTCGAAGATAATGCAGCCTCGAAATCTCCCCCTAAAACTGTTACACTCACCGCTGGAGTTAGGAAAAACATTGAAGATGGGGACTCAGCTAGGTCAGATTTGATTACCATCTCGCCGCCAAAAACTAAGGCAGGACCTGCAAAAATAGTAAAACGCAAAGTCTCACAGCAAGAGACGATCAGTGACAAAATCGCATCGTTTGAGATAGGAATATCCCCGAAATCGACTAAACCAGCTGGTAGAGTCTCTGAAGCTAGGAGCTGCCTTCTAAAGGCGAAAGCACAGCTCAGTGCGTCACGGAATATAAAAACCGAGATCAAGCAAGAAATAACACAGCAGCTTGAGCGGCTCTACCAACTGGTGAAGGACGCTGAAGGCGACCGCGGAAAGGGTGTGCCACAGGACCAAACATCAACTGATTCCCCAGCGACAAACACACAAGCAGAAGCTCGGGACCAAATCCAATTTTCCCTCATACAAAGCCTGAAACAGTCTATTCAGGAGCACAGCCTGCTATTGGAGGAGTGTAAACAACACACAACTGCGCTGTCGGAAAAATTGGAGTCAGGTCGACCGACATATGCTGGTGTAGTAGCAGCGTCCCCTCCAAGACACAAGGAGATGCACTCTGTAATCATCTCATCGGAGGATTCTCAGGACACGAGCGGAGAGATTGTGGAGAGGATAAGGAAGGCTGTAGATGCAAAGGAGAGCGGAATCAGAGTGGATAGGGTAAGGAAAGCTAAAGACCAGAAAGTAGTTATGGGTTGTAGATCAGTTGAGGAAAGGAAAAAACTGATGGATAGGCTCAGGGATGCAAACTGCAAACTGAAAGTCGAAGAAATAAAAAATAGGAATCCGCTAGTTATCCTCAAGGACGTACTCTCTATCAACACGAATGAGGACATCATAAAACTTTTGAAATCCCAAAACAAGAACGTTCTTAAAATCCTCGCAGATCAAGACTGGGATATGACGATCCGATATAGGAAGAAGACTCGGAATCCACACACGAATCACGTTGTTATCGAGGTCACACCAATGATGTGGAAGGCACTGACAGAAGCAGAAAGAGTTCACATAGATATGCAACGTGTGGTGGTGTCGGATCAGAGTCCGCTGATTCAATGTTCGAGGTGTCTGGCTTATGGGCATGGGCGCAAATTGTGTACTGAAACGGTGGATCTATGTAGCCACTGCGGGGGCCCCCATCTAAGATCAGTGTGCGAGGTGAGAATTGCTGGCATACCACCTAGCTGCAAAAACTGCCTCGCCGCCAAGCATCTCACAGTGGATCACAACGCCTTTGACGGAGCATGCCCAGTCAAAAAGAAGTGGGATGCACTAGCAAGGTCGAAAGTGTCGTACTGCTAAGGGCAGCCAGGTGAATAATAAGCATACTCCATCCCATAATACATCCAATAGAGCTGTGATCCAAGCCAATCTTCAGAGAATGCGCCTAGCTACAGAAGAATTAGTGAAAGAATGCCAGAAAAGAAAAGTTAGCATAGCTCTAGTACAAGAACCATATGTAGGATCGCAGCGACGAATGGCTACGAAAACGGAGTACCAGACAATACAGTGCATTGACAATGACCCAAGACCCGTCAAGGCTGCGATACTGGTGTTCGATGAAGGAATAAACGTTGTCCAAATTCCATCTTTGACGACCAAAAACATTGCCGTGGCAGTCTTAAAAACATCAAATTGGGAAGTTGGTGTCATTTCAATATATTTTGAGGGTGATGAACCAATAGATCCGTATATTGAAAGACTGTCACGGACAATAGAACAAATAGGTACGCACCACATAATAGTCGGAGGAGATGTCAATGCACTGAGTACTGAATGGGGTAGCGATAAAAACGATAATAGAGGAGACTTACTAGCTGGCGCATTTAATGATATGGGGCTTCATATTCTAAACGAAGGTAACGTGCCAACATTTTTTACGATAAGAAATAATAAGGTCTATCAAAGTAGGGTGGATGTCACAGCATGTAGCGAAAACCTAATCGGCAAAATAAGGGACTGGAAAGTGGATACTGGAGTCACTTGCTCCGACCACAACGCTGTGACATTCACAATAATAACGGGGAAAAACGAGAAACCTAAAATAAACCAAGGTACTAGAAAATACAACACAAGGAAAGCAGATTGGCAAAAGTTTACTGAAACCTTAAATAATAACATGCATATACGGAATATAACACAAGCCAAAATTCAGAGCATAACATCTACATCAGACCTAGAAACTTATCTAAATGAATACATCATAAGTATCGAAAAGGCATGCGAGGCAGCTATTCCCTTAATAAATAACAAAAAGAAAATGCACTTACCTTGGTGGAATCAGCAGCTCGAGGAAATGAAGAAGGAGGTAACCAGAGCCAAACGCAGGATCTCGAACGCAGCGGAGCACAGAAAACAAGTAGTCATCGAAGCTTATCTGAAAATAAAAGAAAAATATTTAGCCACTGTAGAAGAAGCAAAACAAGAAAGCTGGAAACGATTCTGTGGGAGGCAAAAAGGGGAAAGTATGTGGGATGGGGTTAAAAGAATAATAGGGAAATGTAATACAAAATATGAGGATCAACTTTTACAACAGGGTGGTGCATACTTAAACGAGGAAGAGTCGGCCAAACTCTTGGTGCAAACGTTCTTTCCAGAGGACACAACTGAACAAGACCAAGGAGTACACCAGCTTACCAGAAATTTGGCTCAAGAATTGGGGAGAGGCATCCATCCTGAGGATGATGAACCGCAATTCTCTGTCGAAGAACTGAGGAGAGCCTATAAGAGTTTTAAGCCAAAAAAAGCACCGGGTCATGATGGATTCACAGCGGACATCTGCGCGGCATCAATACAGACTAATGAGGCAGTATACCTAGCATTCGCAAATAAGTGTTTAGCTTTATCATTTTTTCCAAGACAATGGAAGCACGCTAAGGTAGTAGTCCTAAGAAAACCAGGGAAAACGGATTATTCTTCGCCAAAATCATATCGACCCATAGGGCTGCTATCGATTCTGGGCAAGGTCTTGGAAAAAATGCTAATCAATAGAATTAGATGGCACTCACTACCAAAAATGAGCTGCAGGCAGTATGGCTTCACGCCTCAGCGGTGCACCGAAGACGCCCTCTATGATCTAACAACACATATAAGGGAAAATTTAAAATGTAAAAAAATCAACATCATAGTATCCCTAGACATAGAGGGTGCATTCGATAGCGCATGGTGGCCCGCTATTAAAATGGGTCTAAGCAGGAAGGGGTGCCCATTGAGCCTTCAAATGATGGTGCATAGTTACTTTGAGGATAGGAGAGTGAGTTTGAGCTATGCAGGCTCGGAAGTGTCCAAGGAAACGAACAAAGGGTGTGTTCAGGGCTCGATAGGGGGTCCGACATTTTGGAATATATTGTTAGACCCTCTATTAGAGAAACTGGAGACCGAGCAAGTCTACTCCCAAGCATTCGCCGACGACATAGTACTCGTGTTTGACGGTGATGACGCAGACCATTTAGAGAGGCAAGCTGACCGAATATTAAAGATAGTGTATGATTGGGGAGTCGAAAATAAACTAAAGTTTGCTCCGCATAAAACCAGCGCCATGTTAATAACAAACAAATTAAAGTTCGACGAACCAATCATACGCATGGCAGGTCATCACATTAAGTTAGTTGATGAAATAAAAATATTGGGTCTCATAATAGACAGAAAACTGACGTTTGCTAGTCACGTCTCATACGTGTGCCAGAAGGCCTGGAACATTTATAAATTAATAGCTAGAGCAGCAAAAATTTCGTGGGGTCTTTGTCCCAGTACCATTAAAACCATATATGTGGCCATAATAGAACCCATTGTCATGTATGCAGCCAGTGCATGGGCGCAAGCAACAAACAAAATCAGTATAAGGAAACATCTAGACGCGATACAAAGGGGCTTTGCCCAAAAAATTTGCAAAGCATACCGAACTGTATCGCTAAATTCCGCCCTTGCGCTGACTGGGCTATTGCCTCTTGACATGAGAGTTAGGGAAGTGGCCACATTGTACGAGGCAAAGAAAGGCAAACCTCAGGAAACGCTTAGGGATAGAACTGTAGAAAGAAAAGTTGCGGTTGCAAAAATGCCACACCCTGCACGAATTCCAGATCTTTCCTACGGCGTGGTTGAATCGGTGGCAGAGGATCAGAAGCAGGAACACGAAGAGGGGTTGATGAGAATATTTACAGATGGAAGCAAAACTGATGATAAAGTGGGAGCCGCCCTGACTGCGTGGCGGGAGGGAACTGAGAGATCGTGCAGAAAGTTTAGGCTGGAGCCATTCTGCACGGTCTTTCAGGCCGAACTGTACGCACTCTACCAGGCAACCGAAACTGCAAGAAAATCCAAATGCTCCAGAGTAAATATTCTCAGCGACTCAAGATCTTCCCTTGATCTGATCTGCAGTGGTAGGTTGGACCATCCGTTGGTCTTCGCGGTTGCTCAGAATCTGATGGGGATGAAAAATGAGGGGAGGCTTATTCACCTGTTCTGGATAAAAGCTCATGTGGGGATACCAGGTAATGAGCGAGCAGATGAATTAGCCAAAAGCGCCTCAATGCTAAAAACAAAGGCAGCCTACGACCAATGCCCGATCTCCCATCTGAAGCTGAGCAATAGACGAAGGACCATAATAGAATGGAACCAAAGATACAAGTCCCAAAACACAGCTGACACAACAAAACTTTTCTTCCCCGAGATAATCCAGGCCTTTAACTATGTTAAGAGAAATGAAGTGGACAGCGTACTCACCCAGGTGCTCACGGGCCATGGCGGGTTTTCTGAGTACTTAAGTAGGTTTAAGTGTAAAGATAACTCGTCATGCGCTTGCGACCCAGAAATTGTAGAAACCATCCAACACCTGTTAGATGAGTGTCCCATTCACTCTGTCGAAAGATTTGACACTGAGCACCACCTAAACCAAAAAATAAAAGGAGATGTTTACCATACCCTCATCAGTAACAAAAATACTGTAGAGAAATTCAAAGAATACTGCAAGAAAGTAGCAATGAAAGTAATCAAGCGTAACAAATAAAGCAACAAAATAAAAGTAAGAAACAGATACTATACGTATATTATAAAATATACGATTATAGTATCGAACTAGAAATACTAATAGCAAAATAAATAAATTAAATAGTAGAAATACTCAAAATTAGAATTAGAACAAAAAGTGGAATAAAAGCTCCTATAAATTTAAGTAAATATAAATGAATAAATAAATAAAATATGATGAATGCCTAATACCCGAATAATGTAATAATAAATCACTAAAGGATGACAAGCCCAAGAAAAGGGCAAAGTAACATAATCTGAAAACCAATAACTATAAATAAAATGATAAACAAGAGCTTCGACGAAATGTCGGAGGAAAACGGTGTTCTTAAAAAAAAAAAAAAAAAAACCTAACCTAACCTAACCTAACCTAACCTAACCTAACCTAACCTAACCATAACACAAATACATATAATATATTGAGTTTTTGCTGGCCGATTTTCGAGATTTTTGCATTGAAATTTTTGTTTTATTGACGCCGTCCTTTTTACAAGGTTCCGGTGAAATTTTCTTTTTGGAATCTCGTGGAAATCCCGGAAAACTCGTTTTTTGATATTAATTTTATAAGACAAAATACCGTTCTGACCGGTTCAAATAGGTATTAGTGAATAATATTGTGTTTTTAGGTTTTTGCTGTTCCGAGAAGGTTAAATAACACCTTTGGTTCATCGTTGTAGACGGAAAATTCCATTTTTCCTTTGTTTTTCATATAAAATAGTCAAATTTTGTTAGTTTTATTTTTTCAAAATTTTACAAAACACTTTGTTTTGCGAATATTTTTCAAATCCTTATACCATCATCTGCGCCGTGCTCCTGCGCGTCTTTTAAGGCACAAAGGAACCCTCCACGGGAAAAAGGTGTAGGAAAATTTTGCAAAACTTAGTGTAAATCCGGCATTTTTTGGTTAAAATTAGTGTTTTTCTTCGATATTTTCAAAATTTTTCATTGAGCCTTCACATTTTTTAGTTTCAATAGCCTGCATTTGACCGTCCGCTTCGATTGAGACATCAACCGTCCCGATCGGACAACAGAAACTTTGAAAAATAGCCCGCCCCCACACCACCCATTTTCCCAAAGTTTAGGGAGTGAGGATTTATTTCCAAAAGTGTATGTGCGCTTTTATGTACTACTAACGACATCTAGTAGTAAAGTTTCTGAAAAATTTTTAAGTTGGGCTTTTTATTTTACACTGTGATATTGACCTTGTGATATAGTTTTTAAGTTAGTTTTAATTAAGTTATATTTTGTTGTGACGTTTTTAATATTGACTGGGGACCTTTACACCCCATAATTTACACTTAAGTAACAAAACCTGACAAATTCTAAAACTGAGATACGAATTACTCTAAATACTATTAATAACTATTAATAACTGTGATATAGACGGAAGAATATTAGCACCGTCAGTCAAATAATTTAAAATATTGTGTCGTTATCATAATTAAATAATTTTAATTGTAAGGCTGTCATCTATATATAATAATCATTTTTCTTGTAAATAATTATTTTGGACTGGGACCTTTACATCCCAAAAATTCTAGTCATTGTAATCTGACGCTTATAAAGTTTCACATAATATTATAAAGACCCTATTTTTATAAATATAGTTACTCAAGTGTAAAGTTTTATTTACAATTTTAATCATAAATATTTAACAAAAAATTCATATACAATTTTATACAGTTTGACGAATTCCTCCGATGGCACTCTACAGAACTCCAACCAAGACAATCAATGGTGTCTTGGACTCGCAAAAATCGCCTCCCAAGACGATAACTATCAATAAAGTCCGACGCAGTATAGGAGAATGGGAAGCCGTTGGAGTAGATCCGATCTCCCATTCACCGAAATCGACACGATCCGTACAGACTGGGTCTGAAACAAAAACCAAATATAAAGATAGGACTAGTGAAGCGAGAGCATGCCTCAGCAGGGCCAAAAAACATCTTGGAAACTCACGAAACCTTAAGAGCGAAATAAAGAATGCGGTTGTTGAGGCATGCGATCGACTTTACCAAATAATAAAAGAATTGGAGTTAGAAATAAAAGAAACGGGGGTAGAAGGGTTGGAACGGACACAAGATCAGAAAGGAACAGAAACAGAAATTGAAAATAACAAAGTGTCAAATGATGAATTAATGGCCCAATTGAAAATGACTTCGGAGCACATTAAACAAAATAACACACATATGCAGGAACTGAAGAATGCACTAGAAAGTCAGAAAGAGGTCCGGCCCGAGAACCTTCCAACCAGCTACGCGGGGGCAGTGTCGTACCGGCCGAAAGTTGAGACTTTCGAAAGGACGACACTGCACTCCGTAGTGATCACCTCAGAAAACACAGCAGACACGGGCGAGGATGTACTGAGCAAGGTGAGGGAGACCATGGACGCCAAAGAGGGCTGGATTAAGGTCGAAAGGGTCCGGAAAGCCCGGGACCAGAAAATTATTATGAGCTGCAGGACGGAGGAGGAGCGTAGAAAAGTAAAAGACAGGATCGAGAGTAGCGGAAAAAATCTGAAGTGTGAAGAAGTGAAGAACAAAGATCCCCTCCTGCAGCTCAAAGGCGTACTCGGAGTATTGACGGACGAGGAGATACTCGCAGCCATGCGAAATCAAAACAAGTGCATGTTTGAGGGTTTCGGAAAACATGAGGACAGAATAGAAATTAAATTCAGAAGGAAGGCCAGGAACCCTCAAACATGCAATGTTATCGCAAGTGTGTCTCCGGAACTGTGGAAGAGGGCAATCGAAAAGGGAACTATGCACATAGACCTACAACGGATCAGGGTTGAGGATCAATCTCCCCTGATCCAATGTACCCGCTGCCTTGGTTATGGACACAGTAAGCGTTTGTGTGGGGGAGGGCCGGATCTGTGCAGTCACTGTGGCGGGCCACACGTAAGGGCGGAATGCGCAGAACGGCTGGCAGGTACGGCCCCCTCCTGCAAAAACTGCGCTATTGCAAAAATGCCACAGACAGACCACAATGCTTTCAGCCAGACATGCCCGGTTCGTCAGCGGTGGGACACTCTGGCTCGGTCTGCTGTGGCATACTGCTAAAGATGCAATGGGCAAGGGATCTAAGCATAGTGGTAATAACATACGCCTAGGAAGTCACTGCAGGAACAAGAGTAGAGTGTTAAACAACATTGCAAGTAAGGTTGGGAACGGGGCTGGCTGCTTGGTCGGCGCCTCCCAATCTTTAACGATGAGAGAAACCGTCACCAGAGTAGTCAGTCAAGTTCCCAAAGACAAAATCAGAATGAAAAACTCGAAAGAGATTGTTAAAAAACCAGGTCCCCTCCCAAATAAAATGACGTCTAAAATCGGAAAGCCGCTCTCAAAACGTGATAGCTATAAACTATGCAACAAGAATATAAAGATGTTGAGTGAATATTTTGAAAAATATTTATGAAAACATAATAGAAAAGTGGTAACAAGAAGGTAATAAAAAAGGATACGTATCAGGATAGTGCAAGAAAACAGCTACGAAATTAATGAACGTTATGAGAGAAGAAAATGGAAGCCTAAGAAGAAGTAGAGTTAAGAATAAAATGGAAAGTGCATAAAGAAGTAAATAAAAATTGGCAAGGAAAATAAACATAAAAGTAAAATTCTGCAAACGTTTATCATAATAGTGAAGTAAATAATAACAAAAATAGGAATATAGCAGTTAGAATCCAACCCGCAATATATAATATAATTAGCAATCATCTACAACGTAATTAAAGTATAAGAATACAAAATAGCTAAACAAAGAGAATACAAAAAAGGTGACATATATATATAACAGACGAATGACGAATGAAAGGACAAAGAAAAATAAAACACAAAGAATAATAAAGTCTGCGGCCCCCATGCCGGAGGAAGGAGATTTAATTAAAAAAAAAAAAAAAAAAAAAAAAAAAAAAAAAAAAAAAAAAAAACCTAACCTAACCTAACCTAACCTAACCTAACCTTTTTTTTTTTTTAACGCAGGAAAATCCTCATGGATACCCTACCCCAGCGGGGGCCGAGGTCGGGTTATGCCGGACTCTTACCGACTAAAAACCTGCGGCTTCCGTCTGGACGCACGGAGTCGGGTCACGAGGAGCTTGCGCATTCGTTCGCGGCCCGACAGCGTTGGCCGGCGCTCTGTGCAGCGCCGGCGACGTCCCGAGAGGGAGGGGTCCCTCTCTAGTCGTCCCTCATGAGATGGTGCGCAGGAAGCGCACGCGCCATCTCGAGCCCTGGACCGGAGGCGGATTCCCCCGAACCCGCCAACGAAGGCTCATGGGACTGCGGGAGAGGGAGGCTTTCGGCAACGAAAGCCGCCCTCCGGCGTCCCGTGCGACGGCGACGAAGCGGAAGGGAGGATGCATCATCTTCCCTCGCCCTCTCCGCCGCCTCCTTCGCGAGCATTACGGCCTCGCAGAAGGATCGCACCGCCTGCCACGATCTCTCACTCTCGACCATAGCGCGAACCACGGTCGGGAGCGAGATGTCGGCACCCAATACAGAGCCGAGCGCGCTGCGCTCCGCATCCCACGCCGGGCACACCTCCAGCGTGTGCTGGGCCGTCTCGTCGAGGCAATCGTCGCAGTGGTGGCACCTGGCATTCGGTTCCCGACCGATCCGAAACAGGTAACTCCCGAAACAACCATGTCCCGAGAGCACCTGAGTCAGACGGTAGGTCAGGAAACCGTGTCGCCTACCCAACCACTGCTGGAAGACCGGACGAATTGCCTCGATAGTCCAGAGTCCGGCGCTCGAAAGCGCCAGCCTGGACTCCCACGCTTCGGTAGCCCGTTGGCGCAGCTCAGCTCTGTGCCCCTCCTGTTCCTGCAGTGCAGGCGGGTGACCCCTGGCCCGGAGCGCCTCCACGCGCCACTCGTAGAGCGACGCGAGGGCTCTCGCTTCCAGGTCCCAGGGAATAGTACCCGCCAGCACGCAAGATGCCTCACCCGAGATCGTGCGATAACCCCGTACCACCCTGATCGCCATCACCCGCTGGACTCGCGTCAAGCGGGCGATATTGCTGCGACTCAGGGCGCTGCCGGCCCACACAGGGGCACCATACAGGGCCATCGATCTCACGATTCCCGCGTAGAGACGCCGACACGACGTCTCAGGTCCGCCGAGATTCGGCAGCAGCCTTCCCAGGGCCGCAGCCGCCCTCAGCAGCCGAGGCTCAAGGCACTCGAAGTGGGGGCCGAAGTTCCACCGGCTATCCAGGACGAGTCCCAGATAGCGCATCGACGGCCTCACGTCGATGCGGACTCCGGATACGACGATATGGGCACCCCGGGGTGGCGCGTTCCGCGGGCCATGGAAAACCACGGCCTCGGACTTTTCGAGCGCCACCCGCAAACCCAATCGCCGTATGCGGCCCACCACGAATGCCGCGCCGGCGGTGGCGCGCAAGGAAGCATCCCTGTGGCTTTTGCCTCGGGCAGTGACCAAGGTGTCGTCCGCGTAACAGACTACGCCGACACCCGGCACTGTGGCTCCTCGCAGCACCCAGTCGTAGCCGATGTTCCAGAGGAGTGGGCCTAGTACCGACCCCTGAGGAACGCCGCACGACATCTCCCGCCGACACCACCGGTCTCGACCGGGGTATTCCACCGCACGCCCAGACAGGTAGTCCCCGACGACCCGGCGCAGGTACGGAGGAACTCCGTGGAATCGGAGCCCCTCCCTGATGCAGCTCCAGGGGAGGGAGTTAAATGCGTTGGCGATGTCCAGAGACACCGCCAACACGACCTCACCCCGGGCGATCGCGTCCTGCGCCAAGGACTTAACCCGCTGAATCGCGTCTACGGCGGACCTACCCCTGCGGAATCCAAACTGGCAGTCTGCCAGATCCGGTCCGACATCCTCTAGGTGCTCGACGATCCGGGCGGCCACAACTCTCTCAAAGAGTTTGGCGTCCTCGTCGAGCATCACTATCGGGCGGTACGCAGATGGGGATTCCGCCGGACGCCCTTCCTTTCTGAGGAGAACGAGACGACCTGTCTTCCACCGCTGTGGAACCTGGCCTAGGGCCAGACAGGCGTCGAAGAGTCTCCTCAGACGAGGCTCGAGGGCATCCATGGCCAAGACCAACACCCGGCCGGGTACGCCGTCAGGACCAGGGGCGGTGTTTTTGGCTCGCAGCCGCAACACCGCAGCTCCCAGCTCTCCCGGGGTCACTAACGGCGCCACATCCGGGCCGGGCTCCGCGGCAACCGAAGGCATCATGGGGGGACTGGGATGGTCCCCCGTCCGCGGAAACAGGGCCGCAACGACTCTGTCCAGGATTTGCGGCTGGAGACTTCGCGTGAGTGGGGGTGCCCAGGGGCGAAGTTTGCACATCGCCAACCTGTACGGCCTCCCCCACGGGTCGCGGTTCAACGTCCCCAGCAACTCCTCCCTCGCAAGAGCCTTAGCCCTGCCGATCGCTGCCTTCAGCTGCCGCCGGGACTCCTTGAAGGAAGCATGCAGGAGTGCAATCACATTCTCCTCCCGCATCCGCCGCCGCCTGTAATTGGTGTACTGGCGTCGTGCGACCACACAAGCTGCACGCAAATTCGTGAGCTCGGTGGACCACCAGTACACCTGGGGCTTCGGAGGACGACGCCTGGCTCGGGGCATTGACGCGTCGCAAACCTGCGACAACGCGCCCCGCAGCCATTCCGCCTCGTCCTCCACCACCACGGGGCCCACAGGCGCGGACACCCACGATTGCACAATTGCAGCTTCCCTCGCGAGGTCCCTGTCGAGGTGCCTCAACTGCCACCTCGGGCCGTCGTCAACCGGGGGCCGGAAGGGACCGGCTGGATCTGACGGGGATACGGCTGCGAGATCGAACCGAATGTATCGGTGATCACACAACACCGCCGTATCCACCACTCCCCAGTCCCGAACACGGCGCGCCAGGGCGGGACTCGCGAACGTGATGTCCACGATCGACTCGCCCTGGGGTCGCACGCACGTGCTCATCGATCCCCGGTTGAGAAGGGCCAACCCTTGTCCGAGGGCAAACTCCTCCAGTGCCTCGCCAAATACGTCCGTTCTGACGGAACCCCAAGCCGTATTCCAGGCATTGAAGTCGCCAGCGAGGAGCACTTGGCGAGGGTGGCATTGGCCGATTAAGGCGCCCACCCGTCCGAGATAAATCTCGAACTCGGCGAGTGTGCGGTTCGGAGAAAAGTAGCCACCGACGACTACAAAATCTCCAAACCACACAGCGACGTATCCCGGACCCTTCGCTACCTTTTCGAAGGGTGGGGAGTTCGCCGCGCCCCATCGGACGATCGCGACGGAGCCGTCATTGTCCCGCACCCAGTTCTCACCTGGGGGGACAAAGTACGGCTCGCAGATCACTGCCACGTCTATCGACCACTCCGCGAAGCTCTGGAACAGGAGGTCCTGAGCTCGGGCGGAGTGTTCGATATTCGCCTGGAGGAATCGGAGCTTGTGGTCCATGACTAGGATTCCATGGCCACAAGTCCGTCCCCGGACACTCCAGCTGAGCTGCCGCTGGCCGACTGCGTTGAGGATGCAGTCGGTGGTGGTAGCCGCCTTTTAGGCCGAGGGGCATGGCACGATTTGCCCCCCAGCCTGTGATCGGCCGGCTTCTTGGCAGCCGCGCACACAGTGCAGTGTGCAGCGGCGGCGTTGCAGTCGCGGGCGACGTGGCCCGGCTTTCCGCAGCGGTAACAATTACTGCTGCGGTCAACCGGACTGCTGCACTGCTCCCGGACGTGCCCGAGTTGCAGGCACCGGAAGCAGCGCAGAGGTCTCGCTTCGAGGAGCGAGACCTTCGCCGACACCCATCCGACTAGCAGTCGCCTGCCATCCGCCACCTTATTGGCGGCAGCCACCGGGCAGCTCAGCCAGAGCGTGCCCAGACCCGATTTGTCGAGGCGGACCTCACCAGTCTTGATGGACGCAATTGGGCATCCACCAATTCCGGCCACCGCCGCCGCGACATCTGCAGCGGAAACTGCGTCGTCCAACCCGGACACGCGCAGTTCCGCGCACTTCGTGGGCCTGGACACGGCCACGCTCTCCCCAAGGGCGGCCCGCAACTTCTCTGCCAGAGCGTCCGCCTTCTCGGTGTTTGAAGCACCGGGAACCTCCAGGATTCTGGCTCCTGTGGCGGACACTCTGAAATTGACAGAGTCGATGCCGAGGCTTCGAAGATCGACCTTCTTCTTGGCCTCGGCAAGAGTTGCGGCGTAGGTGACGCCCTTTTTTACCGCCTCAGGCTGCAGTTTTATTACTACAGCCAAGGACCGGGGAGGGCGCGGCTTGCGCCTCCGCTGTCGTCCCTTCTTGGTCTGCGGAGCCTGCTGGGAGACAGGTACCGCAGACTGGGCCCTCCGTGGTTGAGACGGCAGGGCAGCACTCTTTGGTGCCGCCTTTGGACGCCGTCTCGCCACCACATTCCACCCCTCGTCCATGGACGCAGGAGCCGGCGGCAGTGGCCGGGGCTCCCGTTGGGGTGGGGCTGGGGCAGGTTGTTTGGCTTTGGCCTTTCCCTTCTTTCCCTTTTGGGACTTCGGGGATGGGCCGGGGCCAGACCTGCCCTGGGACGTCGGGACCGCTGGTGCCACAGGCTTAGGCTGGGGGGCAGCCTTTGCCTTGTCGGCAGCCAACGGTGGGCGGAGGCGCGGTTCAGGCAGCAGCCTCTGCTGCAAGCCCTCGAACCGAGCGTTGAGCATCTTACCCACACTGAGCAAGATGCTCCGCTCCAGTTCCTGTGCCTTGTCGGAGGACGGGGTCGTTGTTGGGCACGACCCCCCGACATTGACAGGTGGCAGCTCCTCTGCCACCCTGTCTGGGGCACGCCGCATGTCGGCCCGTAATGCGGCCAACTCGCGGCGTAGCTCCGCCAACTCCGTTCGCAGCTGGTCATTGTCCGCCTTATAGCGGTCGTTGGCCAGCCGCAGACGGGCCAGCTCCTCCGACGCAGTGCGCTGGTGGAGCTCACCTACCAGCTCCTTTATGGAGGAGGCAGCATCTCGAAGAGCCTTTACGTAGGTCCCCTTGAGGTTCTTCGAGGTGCTGGCCACCTGGGAGATCACCTCGACGGAGCTCATCACTCGAGCTTGTAGGTCCGCCGCCGAGGTTTCCTCCATTGCGGCACTCGCAATCTCCGGCGAGCTCGTTTTGGCTCTAGCCGTACGGATTTTGCGTGCCGCCTCCTCCAGTTCTTGCTCAGCGCGGAGCTCCATCTCCGCGCGCTGAGCCGCCACCAATTGCGCCTTGGCTTTGGCGAGGCCGACGTATTGCCCGGTGGTGGGCGGTCGGCCTCTGCCTCGGCGGGCGGTAGAGACCTTCGGAGCCCTAACAGACTCCGACGCGGAGCTGCTCTCCTCATCAGACGTAGCTAATCTGGCAGAATGGCTGCGTTTCCGCTGCCAGAGCCGCCCTCGAGTCTCTACGGACTCCGCTACACTCATCGCTGAGCTGGAGCTTAGCTCCTCAGCATGAGCGTCTTCAGCCTCTGAACCCATTTTACGACCGGGTTCTTGGTCGGCGTTATCAGTTGTCCGTTGTTCATAGCGATGGTTGTGTTCACGAGGGCCAGCGGTCTGCTGGCCCACGAAGCGATTGTTGCCCCCCCCAGAGTACGAGGGGCGGCCCTCCACCGAGGCGGAGGGGTGGGATTTCCCGGCATCAGCCGACGTACCCACCTGGGGACCATATTGGCAATCACTTTTCTCCATCATCCTTTTCTCCGATGACTCCACATCGTCGGCCCACTTTTTCAGGGGTTGGGCTCCCCTGTCAGGTGTCACTGCCGCCGGCTACCGGACAGACACAGTGCACCCCAAACCCCCCAGCGAGGTATCCCTGCCGCCCATTCTGGGTCAGACGCAGGGAACCGACGAGGTGCAACTGCCGCCCGATACGGGACAGACGCAGCGCACCCCAACCACCAAAAGGTACCCCGCCGCCCATTATGGGTCAGACGCAGGGCACCGACGAAGCACGACTGCTATCCCATTGGGGACAGACAAGTCGCACCCCAACAACCGAAGGATACCCTGCCGCCCACTATGGGTCAGACACAGGGCATCGACGAAGCAGACTGCCGCCCGATACGGGACAGACGCAGCCCACCCCAACCACCAAAGGGCACCCTGCCGCCCACTATGGGTCAGACACAGGGCACCGACGAAGCACGACTGCCGCCCGATACGGGACAGACGCAGCGCGCCCCAACCAGAGGAATGTTTTGGCTTCGCCCGTTGCTGGATTGCAACGGGTTACTGAGCCCCCCCGCCACGACAAGGCACATTCCAATTCGGGGGGGAACCTAACCTAACCTAACCTAACCTAACCTAACCTTTTTTTTTTTTTTTTTTTAACGCAGGAAAATCCTCATGGATACCCTACCCCAGCGGGGGCCGAGGTCGGGTTATGCCGGACTCTTACCGACTAAAAACCTGCGGCTTCCGTCTGGACGCACGGAGTCGGGTCACGAGGAGCTTGCGCATTCGTTCGCGGCCCGACAGCGTTGGCCGGCGCTCTGTGCAGCGCCGGCGACGTCCCGAGAGGGAGGGGTCCCTCTCTAGTCGTCCCTCATGAGATGGTGCGCAGGAAGCGCACGCGCCATCTCGAGCCCTGGACCGGAGGCGGATTCCCCCGAACCCGCCAACGAAGGCTCATGGGACTGCGGGAGAGGGAGGCTTTCGGCAACGAAAGCCGCCCTCCGGCGTCCCGTGCGACGGCGACGAAGCGGAAGGGAGGATGCATCATCTTCCCTCGCCCTCTCCGCCGCCTCCTTTGCGAGCATTACGGCCTCGCAGAAGGATCGCACCGCCTGCCACGATCTCTCACTCTCGACCATAGCGCGAACCACGGTCGGGAGCGAGATGTCGGCACCCAATACAGAGCCGAGCGCGCTGCGCTCCGCATCCCACGCCGGGCACACCTCCAGCGTGTGCTGGGCCGTCTCGTCGAGGCAATCGTCGCAGTGGTGGCACCTGGCATTCGGTTCCCGACCGATCCGAAACAGGTAACTCCCGAAACAACCATGTCCCGAGAGCACCTGCGTCAGACGGTAGGTCAGGAAACCATGTCGCCTACCCAACCACTGCTGGAAGACCGGACGAATTGCCTCGATAGTCCAGAGTCCGGCGCTCGAAAGCGCCAGCCTGGACTCCCACGCTTCGGTAGCCCGTTGGCGCAGCTCAGCTCTGTGCCCCTCCTGTTCCTGCAGTGCAGGCGGGTGACCCCTGGCCCGGAGCGCCTCCACGCGCCACTCGTAGAGCGACGCGAGGGCTCTCGCTTCCAGGTCCCAGGGAATAGTACCCGCCAGCACGCAAGATGCCTCACCCGAGATCGTGCGATAACCCCGTACCACCCTGATCGCCATCACCCGCTGGACTCGCGTCAAGCGGGCGATATTGCTGCGAGTCAGGGCGCTGCCGGCCCACACAGGGGCACCATACAGGGCCATCGACCTCACGATTCCCGCGTAGAGACGCCGACACGACGTCTCAGGTCCGCCGAGATTCGGCAGCAGCCTTCCCAGGGCCGCAGCCGCCCTCAGCAGCCGAGGCTCAAGGCACTCGAAGTGGGGGCCGAAGTTCCACCGGCTATCCAGGACGAGTCCCAGATAGCGCATCGACGGCCTCACGTCGATGCGGACTCCGGATACGACGATATGGGCACCCCGGGGCGGCGCGTTCCGCGGGCCATGGAAAACCACGGCCTCGGACTTTTCGAGCGCCACCCGCAAACCCAATCGCCGTATGCGGCCCACCACGAATGCCGCGCCGGCGGTGGCGCGCAAGGAAGCATCCCTGTGGCTTTTGCCTCGGGCAGTGACCAAGGTGTCGTCCGCGTAACAGACTACGCCGACACCCGGCACTGTGGCTCCTCGCAGCACCCAGTCGTAGCCGATGTTCCAGAGGAGTGGGCCTAGTACCGACCCCTGAGGAACGCCGCACGACATCTCCCGCCGACACCACCGGTCTCGACCGGGGTATTCCACCGCACGCCCAGACAGGTAGTCCCCGACGACCCGGCGCAGGTACGGAGGAACTCCGTGGAATCGGAGCCCCTCCCTGATGCAGCTCCAGGGGAGGGAGTTAAATGCGTTGGCGATGTCCAGAGACACCGCCAACACGACCTCACCCCGGGCGATCGCGTCCTGCGCCAAGGACTTAACCCGCTGAATCGCGTCTACGGCAGACCTACCCCTGCGGAATCCAAACTGGCAGTCTGCCAGATCCGGTCCGACATCCTCTAGGTGCTCGACGATCCGGGCGGCCACAACTCTCTCAAAGAGTTTGGCGTCCTCGTCGAGCATCACTATCGGGCGGTACGCAGATGGGGATTCCGCCGGACGCCCTTCCTTTCTGAGGAGAACGAGACGACCTGTCTTCCACCGCTGTGGAACCTGGCCTAGGGCCAGACAGGCGTCGAAGAGTCTCCTCAGACGAGGCTCGAGGGCATCCATGGCCAAGACCAACACCCGGCCGGGTACGCCGTCAGGACCGGGGGCGGTGTTTTTGGCTCGCAGCCGCAACACCGCAGCTCCCAGCTCTCCCGGGGTCACTGACGGCGCCACATCCGGGCCGGGCTCCGCGGCAACCGAAGGCATCATGGGGGGACTGGGATGGTCCCCCGTCCGCGGAAACAGGGCCGCAACGACTCTGTCCAGGATTTGCGGCTGGAGACTTCGCGTGAGTGGGGGTGCCCAGGGGCGAAGTTTGCACATCGCCAACCTGTACGGCCTCCCCCACGGGTCGCGGTTCAACGTCCCCAGCAACTCCTCCCTCGCAAGAGCCTTAGCCCTGCCGATCGCTGCCTTCAGCTGCCGCCGGGACTCCTTGAAGGAAGCATGCAGGAGTGCAATCACATTCTCCTCCCGCATCCGCCGCCGCCTGTAATTGGTGTACTGGCGTCGTGCGACCACACAAGCTGCACGCAGTTGCGTGAGCTCGGCGGACCACCAGTACACCTGGGGCTTCGGGGGACGACGCCTGGCTCGGGGCATTGATGCGTCGCAAACCTGCGACAACGCGCCCCGCAACCATTCCGCCTCGTCCTCCACCACCACGGGGCCCACAGGCGCGGACACCCACGATTGCACAATTGCAGCTTCCTTCGCGAGGTCCCTGTCGAGGTGCCTCAACTGCCACCTCGGGCCGTCGTCAACCGGGGGCCGGAAGGGACCGGCTGGATCTGACGGGGATACGGCTGCGAGATCGAACCGAATGTATCGGTGATCACACAACACCGCCGTATCCACCACTCCCCAGTCCCGAACACGGCGCGCCAGGGCGGGACTCGCGAACGTGATGTCCACGATCGACTCGCCCTGGGGTCGCACGCACGTGCTCATCGATCCCCGGTTGAGAAGGGCCAACCCTTGTCCGAGGGCAAACTCCTCCAGTGCCTCGCCAAATACGTCCGTTCTGACGGAACCCCAAGCCGTATTCCAGGCATTGAAGTCGCCAGCGAGGAGCACTTGGCGAGGGTGGCATTGGCCGATTAAGGCGCCCACCCGTCCGAGATAAATCTCGAACTCGGCGAGTGTGCGGTTCGGGGAAAAGTAGCCACCGAAGACTACAAAATCCTCAAACCACACAGCGACGTATCCCGGACCCTTCGCTACCTTTTCGAAGGGTGGGGAGTTCGCCGCGCCCCATCGGACGATCGCGACGGAGCCGTCAGTGTCCCGAACCCAGTTCGCACCGGGGGGGACATAGTACGGCTCGCAGATCACGGCCACGTCTATCGACCACTCCGCAAAGCTCTGGAACAGGAGGTCCTGAGCTCTGGCGGAGTGTTCGATATTCGCCTGGAGGAATCGGAGCTTGTGGTCCATTACTAGGATTCCATGGCCACAAGTCCGTCCCCGGACACTCCGGCTGAGCTGCCGCTGGCCGACTGCGTTGAGGATGCAGTCGGTGGTGGTAGCCGCCTTTTAGGCCGAGGGGCATGGCACGATTTGCCCCCCAGCCTGTGATCGGCCGGCTTCTTGGCTGCCGCGCACACAGTGCAGTGTGCAGCGGCGGCACTGCAATCGCGGGCGACGTGGCCCGGTTTTCCGCAGCGGTAGCAATTACTGCTGCGGTCAACCGGACTGCTGCACTGCTCCCGGACGTGCCCGAGTTGAAGGCACCGGAAGCAGCGCAGAGGTCTCGCTTCGAGGAGCGAGACCTTCGCCGACACCCAACCGACTAGCAGTCGCCTGCCATCAGCCACCTTGTTGGCGGCAGCCACCGGGCAGCTCAGCCAGAGCGTGCCCAGGCCCGAATTGTCTCGACGGATTTCACCAGTCTTGACGGATGCAATTGTGCATCCGCCGATCCTGGCTACGACCGCCGCGACATCTGCAGCGGAGACTGCATCGTCCAAACCGGACACTCGCAGCTCCGCGCATTTGATGGGCCTGGACACCACCACGTCCTCCCCAAGGGCGGCACGCAGCTTGTCCGCGAGTGCGTCCGCCTTATCAGTGCTGGTTGAACCAGGCACCTCCAGGACCCTGGCCCCGGTGGCGGACACCCTGAACTTCACGGACTCTATTCCGAGGCTTTGAAGATCGACCTTCTTCTTGGCCTCGGATAGAGCTGCGGCGTAGGTGACGCCCTTCTTCAACGCCTCTGGCTGCAGTTTGAGAACCACAGCCAGAGACCGGGGAGCACGTGGTTTGCGCCTCCGTCCCTTCTTCTGCGGAGCCTGCTGGGAGTCAGGCACCGCATATTGGGCCCTCCGTGGTTGAGACGGCAGGGCAGCACTCTTTGGAGCCGCCTTTGGACGCCGTCTCGCCACCACATTCCACCCCTCGTCCATGGACGCAGGAGCCGGCGGCAGTGGCCGGGGCTCCCGTTGGGGTGGGGCTAGGGCAGGTTGTTTGGCTTTGGCCTTTCCCGTCTTTCCCTTTTGGGACTTCGGGGATGGGCCAGGGCCAGACCTGCCCTGGGACGTTGGGACCGTTGGTGCCACAGGCTTAGGCTGGGGGGCAGCCTTCGCTTTGTCGGCAGCCAGCGGTGGACGGAGGCGCGGTTCGGGGAGCAGCCTCTGCTGCAAGCCCTCAAACCGAGCATCGAGCATCTTGCCAACACTGAGCAAGATGCTCCGCTCCAACTCCTGCGCCTTGTCGGAGGATGGGGTCGCCGTTGGGCACGACCTCCCGACACTGACAGGTGGCAGCTCCTCTGCCACCCTGTCTGGGGCACGCCGCATGTCGGCCCGTAATGCGGCCAACTCGCGGCGTAGCTCCGCCAACTCCGTTCGCAGCTGGTCATTGTCCGCCTTATAGCGGTCATTGGCCAGCCGCAGACGGGCCAGCTCCTCCGACGCAGTGCGCTGGTGGAGCTCACCTACCAGCTCCTTAATGGAGGAGGCAGCATCTCGAAGAGCCTTTACGTAAGTCCCCTTGAGGTTCGAGGTGCTGGCCACCTGGGAACCTTTTTTTTTTTTTTTTTTTTTTTTTTTTTTTTTTTTTTTTTTTTTTTTTTTTTTTTTTTTTTTTTCGGGGGGGAAAATGCATTACGCATACCACCCGGGCGCAGGGGGCACCCGAGTGGTTATGTGGGACTCCCGTATAGGCTAATGAGACCCACGGTATACCCACTAAAAACCCCCCCATCATCCTCCTCGCCACCCTGTGACGGGGCCACGGGAACGCTCTCGCACACATCCGCGACCCCGTCGGCGGCAGCCACCCACAAGCGGCTCCATCGCCACAGCCCGAAGGCCCTCCACGATGGGCGCACCAGATAGTAAGGTGCGCCTCCCTCCTCGGCCTACACCAGTACTGTAGCAGACTCCCCCCGAGTCTGCTACTAGGAGGCCATGGGCACCAGATAACTGGTGCCCGGTGGCAGATCGGGTCTGTGGTTCTGCCACCGACCACACCTCGGCCGCAGAGGATAGGGCAAGCGGCGCACCGCAATACCGACATGCCTCTTCCTCTGCGGCCCCACCAGTGCCGCTTCCACGGAACGGCCCCGCCGGCTCGCAGGGGGTAGGGAGAGTGGCGCACCGTGATACCAACACGCCTCTCCCCCTGCGATCCCTCCACGGCCGCAGAAGATAGGGAGAACGGCGCACCGTTATACCGGCACTCCTCTTCTTCTGCGGTCCCACCTCCAAGCGCGTCCTCAGCGGACTTCCTCAGCCCACTGGGAGCGCCCTCCTCGGGCCAGCCGGCGGCCCCAACAGGCCGGCCCTGGTTGCCTCTTAGTTCACCGTGGGTGACCAGTCCACGGTTACTAAGCCCCCCCGCCACGACAAGGCGGGCAACCATCGGGGGGGGACCACCTGGGAACCTAACCTAACCTAACCTAACCTAACCTAACCTAACCTAACCTAACCTAACCTAACCTTTTTTTTTTTTTTTTTTTTTTTTTTTTTTTTTTTTTTTTTTTTTTTAACGAGGGGAAATCCTTCATGGATACCCAGGCACGCGGGGACGTGGCGGGGTTATGCCAGACTCCTACTGGCTAAAACCCCTCGATGTCCCGACCTTGCCCGTGATGCGGCACATGGGTACGCTTTTGCATTCTTCCACATGCCGCGGGCGTTCTCCGCGCAATGCAGAGCCTCCGAGATAAACAGGGTGTACCTGCGCTCCTTGGTTCATGTGGTCTTCCGGAACATTTGGAAGACCACGTTCCTACGTGACATCGAGTGTCGGAAGAGTCCCCGCTTCCGCCACCCGAGGTTTGTCGTCGCCAGGGTTACGACATTTGGGCGTAAGCCCTCCGTCGGCGCCCAGGCCGTCTACGGCGGATCGGAGCCGAGAGGGGATCATCCTCGCGAGTCCTTTCCGCGGCCTCCTTTTGGAGCATTACTGCTTCACAGAAGGAGACCATCGCCTCCCATGACCTCTCGTCACCGACCATGGCCTTGACCACGGCCGGCAAGGAGAGGTCTCCTCCAACAACGGCGACCAGAGCCACCCGCTCCTGCACCCACGCTGGACATGCCCCGAGCGTGTGTTCGGCAGTGTCATCTCTGTCACCACAGTGATGACACATCGCCAGGGGCTCCCTACCAACTATGTGGCACAAATATCGGCCGAAGCTGCCGTGCCCCGACAGAATCTGTACCAGCCGGTATGTGAGCGAGCCGTGATGTCTGTTCACCCACTGCTTTAGCACCGGGCGAACAGCACTCACAGTCCAGACACCCGCGGACGGCTCTGCAAGCCGTTCCTCCCAGACACGCAGCCGTCTTTCTTGGGCCCGCCGCATCCATCTCGAGCTGCCCTCGGTCTCCCGCTCCCTCCGTTCGAAGTACGCCTCCGCTAGGATCTCTGCGTCGAGATCCCAGGGGGGCGTTCCTGCAAGTGCGCACGCCGCCTCATGGGAGACTGTGCGGTAGCCTCGTATGGCCCTGATGGCCATGACCCGCTGCGCTGAGAACAGCTTGGCCTTATTCGGGCGAGTCAGAGCCCCGAACCACACAGGTGCCCCATACATCGCCATGGACCTCACTATGCCAGCGTACAGTCGCCGGCAGGTCCTACTTGGTCCACCCACATTCGGGAGAAGCCTGCCCAGGGCCGAAGCGGCCCCGTGGAGCTTCGGAGCCAGTCGATTAAAATGCTCCCGGAAGCTCCACCGTGGATCGAGGTGAAGTCCAAGATACTTCATGTGGGACTTCACTCCGATCCGCATTCCTCCTATCGTAACGTTGGCACCTTCAGGAGGCCCCCGCCGAGGCCCGTGGAAGTACAGAGCCTCGGTTTTTGCGAAGGCCACCTTCAGGCCCAACGCTTCGATCCGCCCGACGATCATTTGCGTGCCATCTGCTGCAAGCCTGGACGCCTCCTCGTATTCTCTACCCCTGGCCGTGACCAGCGTGTCGTCTGCATAACACACGACGTTCACTCCCGGGGGTAGCTCTCCTCTAAGAGCCCAGTCGAATCCTATGTTCCACAAGAGTGGCCCTAAGACCGACCCCTGCGGAACCCCACACTGGACCGATCGGCGATCGACGCTGCCATTTCTCCCTACATACATCACCACTCTGTCCCGGAGATAGTCAGTGACTAGCCTCCGCAGGTAGAGTGGTACGCGATGGTACTTAAGTGCCTCCTCGATACAGGCAAAGGGCAGTGAATTGAAAGCGTTGGAGATATCCAACGAGACTGCCATCAAACCGCTGCCCTTGGCCACCGCCTCATCCGACAAACCTTTCACGCACAGTATAGCGTCGATCGTCGATCGCCTCCCCCTAAATCCATATTGGCAGTCCGCCAGATTCGGACCCACCTCTCGGAGATGCTCGACGACACGGGAGGCGATGACGCGCTCGAAGAGCTTTCCCGTGTCGTCCAGCAGCACAATTGGGCGGAAGGCAGAAGGAGATTCTGCCGGACGCCCTTCCTTCCTGAGGAGCACGAGCCTGCCCTCTTTCCAGCAAGCCGGAAACCGACATGACGCAAGGCATGCGTCGAAAAGCCCGGTAATGTGGGCCCTCAACTCACCCAACGCCCGTGCCAACACCCGGCCCGGAACACCATCCGGCCCGGGAGCGGTGTTCTTCGCCCGGAGCCTTCTCACAGCGATTGCAAGCTCAGACTGCGTGACGGGGGGGACCTCACCAACCTGGTCGGTTTCCTCGACGGGTTCCTCCGTCATCGTCGGTGGGACGAGAGCCGGCCCGTCCGGGAACAGGGCTGACATCACTTCCCCCATCAGTTGGGGATTCATGGTCTCCGTGACTGGAGGGGCCTGAGTGCGCAGTTTATTTCGCGCCGCTCGGTACGGGCGACCCCATGGGTCTCGATCAAGCCCCTCCAGCATCTCCCTCCGTTTGGATTCCTTGGACCTGCTTATGGCCAGTTGAAGCTCTTTTTTGGCCTCAAGATGTGCTTGATGGAGCAGGTCCTCGAACTCCTCGTCCCGGTTAGGCCGCCTTCGGTATCTGGTGAACTGACGACGAGCCGCGTTGCTGCGGGACCGAAGAGCCGCTATTTCGTCAGTCCACCAGTATACTTGCCTCCTCGGAGCAAAACTCTTGGTTCGGGGCATGGAAGCGTCGCATATATGCGTAAGCGCCCCCCGAAATTTAAGCGCCCCCTCGTTCACCTCATTCGGCCCAAACGGCCGCATGGCCCAGGACTGGACGATTGCCGCCTCTACCAACAGCTCATCGTCAAGGCGGGATAGAGCCCACCTCGGGAAGGCCGCATTCCGACCCTCCGCCCTTCGTCGGGAGAAGTCGATACTGGACAAGGAGGAGACCGCAAACCCTATGTATTGGTGGTCTGATAAGGTCTCCTCATTATCCAGGACCCGCCAGTTCAGCACGCGCGTAGCGAGAACGGGGCTAGCAAACGTTAAGTCTACTATTGACCCTCCCCGTCGTCGCACGCACGTGTTGACAGAGCCTTGGTTCAGCAGCACAAGGCCGCACGCTGACGCCCACACGTCTACCGCCTCTCCACGATCGTCGGTCTCCGGGGACCCCCAACTCGTGCTGTGGGCGTTGAAGTCGCCGAGGACAATGACCGGCATAGGTGCCGCTCGTCTCACCACCGCCCCAACCCGGTCGAGGAACAACTCGTACTCGACGAGTGGTCTGTTCGGAGAAAAATAGACCCCGACGACCAGGAAGTCTGGGGTCTACCACTATGCCAGGCTCTCGCTCCCTGATGGAGAGGGGCAAGGAGTCCGGGCCGGAAGCGGCAATAATCACCACGGAGCCATCCGTGGCCCCCACCCAGTTTGGCTGGGAGGAGACGTAGTATGGCTCCGATATTACCGCCACATCAACCGACCACTGTAGCACGGATTGCAGGAACAGGTCCTGCGAACCGGCACAGTGGTTTAGATTTGCCTGGAGGAAGCGATGTTGGCACGCCATTAATGACCGGTCAACATCGCCTCCGTAGGCGGCTCCCTGGACTGTAGAGGGACGGCTGGGGTCATTCTAGGCCACCCTCTACCCTTCTTGGGGCGTGCGCATTTGCGACCCCCTGGCGTGTGATTCGCCATCCTCCCTGCTGCCTTGCACATCGGGCAGTTCAGCTCGTTGCTGCATTCAGCCACCCTGTGGCCTGCTTCACCACATCGGAAGCAGTTCTGGCTGCGGTCCACTTTGGACTGGCATTGGACCCCCGTGTGGCCAATCTCGAAGCACTTGAAGCACTTCATGGGCCGGGGGTCCAGTGTTCGCACCCGCGCAGCACTCCACCCGACAAGAAGGCGCCCTTTAGCGGCAATTGCTTTGGCCGCTTCGATCGGGCACTGGATCACGGCACTGCCAACGCCGAACATTCCAGACCGGATCGGCCCAACTCTCACCTGGTCGACTGGGCATTTCCCATCCCGGGATATGGCAGCTGCCAGGTCCACGCCAGAAACCGAGTCGTCCAGCCCGGAAATGCACAGATCGATGCATTTCACGGGCCGGGTGATCCGGACGGTCTCCGGGAGGATCTCCTTTAGCTTGATAGCCAGGGAGTCCGCCTTGCTGCCGCTCTCCTTGCCGGGGATCTCCAGAACTCGAGCCCCCGTAGCGGCCGAACGGATGTGGAGTCCGTCGTCGATCTGCAGGGAGGTCAGATCGATGCCTTCCCTTGCCTCCCTGAGGACCCTCTCGTAAGTGAGGCCAATCTCAGCAGCCTCGGGCAACAGGGTGATTACCACTGCTGCTGTTCTCGGCCTTGCATTGCCCCTAGCTGGCTTTCTCCTCGCATTTTTCTTCGGGGCCGTCACTGGAGTGGCGCGTGGTCCCGGAGCATTCGCCGTCTTTTTCTTCTTGCCCTTGCGCACCACCGTGGTCCAGCTATCAGGTTGGACCGTGGAGGTGCTCGGGCGTGACTCCGGTTCGGGATCAAGTACCCGGGTAGGTGCCTTCCCCCTTTTTTGGTTCTTCGGCGCCGACTGTGCAGGGGGCACCGAAAAAGTCGTCTCCGTCCTAGCATCCGCTTTCAGAGGCGGGCGCAGCTTTTTCTCCGGGAGTAGCCGGCCACTGATGCTCTCCAGCATGGAGCGCATCATTAAGCTACACTCCCGGACGATACCTGCCCTGAGCTCCTCTTCAGGTGGAGAAGTTCTCGCAGGCCGAATCTCCTCCCTAGTCTGGCACGCCGGCCGAGGCACAACCAGGGCCGTGGCGCGGGCCGTCTCCATATCCACGCGCCATGTCGCCATTTCAGCGCGGAGGTTTTCAACCTGCGCACTGAGGCGAGCGTTCTCCTCCCTCACGGCCTCCATGCGCTCTGCGTGTTCTGCAGTGAGGCGGGCGTTTTCAGCCCGGAGAGCTGCTACCTCTTCGGACTGATTCCTTTCGTAAATGGAGGCCATTTCTTCTCGGATCTGCGCCGCGGCCCTCTTAAGGGCATTTACAAAAGTGCCTTTAAGGTTTCCGGACTTAGCCGCCACCTCCAGAATCAAGTCCAGGCTTGCTTGGACTCGACCCTTCACTGTGTCCGCCGACGCACCCAGCGTCTTGGTGGACTCTGCGATCGCCAAGTTGGTCGCCAACTCGAGCTCCTTTCTTTGGGCCTCAATTAGGGTCCGTTTGGCCTGAGCAAGACCAACGTACTCTCCAGTGGTAGGAGGCCTACCACGTCCCCTCTTGCCCGCCGGCTTGCCACTACTTTTAGCAGCTCCTCCTCCAACCGCGTCTTTACCGCTGCTAGAGCTATTTGTCCTAGCTTGGCGCAGTCGTTTCTTGCCCGCCACCAAAATTTGGCGAGACACACTCCCCTCAGTGTCGGACGAGTTGGTGGACATCTCTTCCACCTCGCTTCCACTCCTCACTTCATCAAATCGCGTGCAATCGTGATCCGATTTTCTCGCCGTTTCATTGACAGTTTCAGAGAGCACCGATGCCCTCGAAACTGCCCTTGCTCCTCCAGAGCTACTGCTCCCGGACCGACTCCTCGTAGCCGAATCCCCCCTCCGCACTTCCTTCCTCTGCCTAAGGGCACGGAAGCCACCTTCATCATTTACTCCACCCTTCGCGGGCCTAACGTCTGTGGTTTTGGTTTTTGTATTTTTTCCCATATTGTTCCCACGAGTACCGTGTTTTTGATATTCACAAACATGGCAGTGACACGAATGCCAAGGTGAATCCTACTTACACCTGGGGGGCGGAAGGTACCCAGGGTTGGCGCTTGCAGGTAGCTGTGCCTCAGCTACCACCCCAGAGGGCGGCCGTTACCACGTCTCCCAATAACGGCCCTTTAGGGATTTTTTAGAGAGGTTTACTCCTCGCGGTCCAGGCGGTTAAGCCAAGACCCCCGCTCCGTCGAAGCCGCGAGACATGATCCACGACACTCCAACGGACTACGGTTTTGGTGATGGTGGCAATTGAATGCCAGCGCGGTGGCAGTGTGAGTGCACGCCACGCCCACCACCCTTGACCCGGACAAAAGCCCCGGCAGTCAACACCTCCATGGTCCGGACAAAAGCCCACGCCGACCAAAACTCCCAAAATCAACGCAGAACAAACAAATGCCCCGCGTTCCGCCGATGAATTGACGAAGCAGACTGCCGCCCGATACGGGACAGACGCAGCCCGCCCCAACCACCAAAGGGTGCCCTGCCGCCCACTATGGGTCAGACGCAGGGTACCGACGAAGCAGACTGCCGCCCGATACGGGACAGACGCAGCCCGCCCCAACCACCAAAGGGCGCCCTGCCGCCCACTATGGGTCAGACACAGGGCACCGACGAAGCAGGACTGCCGCCCGATACGGGACAGACGCAGCCCACCCCAACCTTACCCCCCCTCCCCAGTGTTTGGTCCGCGGGGGCCCTTTCAAATAGAAAAAGCCCCTACCACTCTGGACCACTCTTCATAAAGAAGAGTGAGAAGAGTGGCCTCCTATCCGCCACCCGGAGACGCGCCGCGTAGGGGTATCACCTCCCCTCCCACTTGGACAACCAAGCAGGTCCGCGGAACCTTTTTTTTTTTTTTTTTTTTTTTTTTTTTTTTTTTTTTTTTTTAACGAGGGGAAATCCTGCATGGATACCCAGGCACGCGGGGACGTGGCGGGGTTATGCCAGACTCCTACTGGCTAAAACCCCTCGATGTCCCGACCTTGCCCGTGATGCGGCACATGGGTACGCTTTTGCATTCTTCCACGTGCCGCGGGCGTTCTCCGCGCAATGCAGAGCCTCTAAGAGAAACAGGGTGTACCTGCGCTCCTTGGTTCACGTGGTCTTCCGGAACATTTGGAAGACCACGTTCCTACGTGACATCGAGTGACGGAAGAGTCCCCGCTTCCGCCACCCGAGGTTTGTCGTCGCCAGGGTTACGACATTTGGGCGTAAGCCCTCCGTCGGCGCCCAAGCCGTCTACGGCGGATCGGAGCCGAGAGGGGATCATCCTCGCGAATCCTTTCCGCGGCCTCCTTTTGGAGCATTACTGCTTCACAAAAGGAGACCATCGCCTCCCATGACCTCTCGTCACCGACCATGGCCTTGACTACGGCCGGCAAGGAAAGGTCTCCTCCAACAACGGCGACCAGAGCCGCCCGCTCCTGCGCCCACGCCGGACATGCCCCGAGCGTGTGTTCGGCAGTGTCATCTCTGTCACCACAGTGATGACACATCGCCAGGGGCTCCCTACCAACTATGTGGCACAAATATCGGCCGAAGCTGCCGTGCCCCGACAGAATCTGCACCAGCCGGTATGTGAGCGAGCCGTGACGTCTGTTCACCCACTGCTTTAGCACCGGGCGAACAGCACTCACAGTCCAGACACCCGCGGACGGCTCTGCAAGCCGTTCCTCCCACACACGCAGCCGCCTTTCTTGGGCCCGCCGCATCCATCTCGACCTGCCCTCGGTCTCCCGCTCCCTCCGTTCGAAGTACGCCTTCGCTAGGATCTCTGCATCGAGATCCCAGGGGGGCGTTCCTGCAAGTACGCACGCCGCCTCATGGGAGACTGTGCGGTAGCCTCGTATGGCTCTGATGGCCATGACCCGCTGCGCTGCAAACAGCTTGGCCTTGTTCGGGCGAGTCAGAGCCCCGAACCACACAGGTGCCCCATACATCGCCATGGACCTCACTATGCCAGCGTACAAACGCCGACAGGTCCTACTTGGTCCACCCACATTCGGGAGAAGCCTGCCCAGGGCCGAAGCGGCCCCGTGGAGCTTCGGAGCCAGTCGGTTAAAATGCTCCCGGAAGCTCCACCGTGGATCGAGGTGAAGTCCAAGATACTTCATGTGGGACTTCACTCCGATCCGCATTCCTCCTATCGTAACGTTGGCACCTTCAGGAGGCCCCCGCCGAGGCCCGTGGAAGTACAGAGCCTCGGTTTTTGCGAAGGCCACCTTTAGGCCCAACGCTTCGATCCGCCCGACGATCATTTGCGTGCCAACTGCTGCAAGCCTGGACGCCTCCTCGTATTCCCTTCCCCGGGCCGTGACCAGCGTGTCGTCTGCATAACACACGACATTCACTCCCGGGGGTAGCTCTCCTCTAAGAGCCCAGTCAAATCCTATGTTCCACAAGAGTGGCCCTAGGACCGACCCCTGCGGAACCCCACACTGGACCGATCGGCGATCGACGCTGCCATTTCTCCCTACATACATCACCACTCTGCCCCGGAGATAGTCAGTGACTAGCCTCCGCAGGTAGAGTGGTACGCGATGGTACTTAAATGCCTCCTCGATACAGGCAAAGGGCAGCGAATTGAAAGCGTTGGAGATATCCAACGAGACTGCCATCAAACCGCTGCCCTTGGCCACCGCCTCATCCGACAAACCTTTCACGCACAGTATAGCGTCGATCGTCGATCGCCTCTCCCTAAATCCATATTGGCAGTCCGCCAGATTCGGACCCACCTCTCGGAGATGCTCGACGACACGGGAGGCGATGATGCGCTCGAAGAGCTTTCCCGTGTCGTCAAGCAGCACAATGGGGCGGAAGGCAGAAGGAGACTCTGACGGACGCCCTTCCTTCCTGAGGAGCACGAGCCTGCCCTCTTTCCAGCAAGCCGGAAACCGACATGACGCAAGGCATGCGTCGAAAAGCCCGGTAATGTGGGCCCTCAACTCACCCAACGCCCTTGTCAACACCCGGCCCGGAACTCCATCCGGCCTGGCACGCCGGCCGAGGCGCTACCAGGGCCGAGGTGCGGGCCGTCTCCATCTCCAAGCGCCATGTCGCCATTTCAGCGCGGAGGGTATCGACCTGCGCGCTGAGGCGAGCGTTCTCCTCCCTCACGAACTCCATACGCTCTGCATGTTCCGCAGTGAGGCGGGCGTTTTCAGCCCGGAGAGCTGCCACCTCTTCGGACTGAGTCCTCTCGTAAATGGAGGCCATTTCTTCCCGGATCTGCGCCGTGGCCCTCTTAAGAGCATTAACACAAGTGCCCTTAAGGTTCCCGGACTTAGCCGCCACCTCCAGAATCAAGTCCAGGCTCGCTTGGACTCGACCCTTCACTGTGCCCGCCGACGCACCCAGCGTCTTGGTGGACTCTGCGATTGCCAAGTTTGTCGCCAACTCGAGCTCCTCTCTTTGGGCCTTCATTAAGTTCAGTTTGGCCTGTGCGAGACCAACATACTCTCCCGTGGTAGGAGGCCTACCACGTCCCTTCTTGCCCGCTGGCTTGCCACTAGTTTTGGCAGCTCCTCCTCCAACCGCGTCTTTGCCGCTGCTAGAACTATTTGTCTTAGCTTGGCGCTGACGTTTCTTGCCCACCGCCAAGATTTGGCGGGACACACTCCCCTCAGTGTCGGACGAGTTGGTAGACATCTCCTCCACCTCACTTCCGCTCCTCGCTTCACCAAATCGCGTGCAATCGTGATCCGATTTCCTAGCCGTTTCGTTCACAGTTTCAGAGAGCACCGATGCCCTCGAAACTGTCCTTGCTCCTCCGGAGCTACTACTCCCAGACCGACTCCTCAAAGCCGAATCCTCTCTCCGCACTTCCTTCCTCTGCCTAAGGGCACGGAAGCCACCTTCATCTTTAACTCCGCCCTTCGCGGGCCTAACGTCAGTGGTTTTTTTGTTCTTCTTCATATTATTCCCACGAGTATGGGGTACCTAAATTTCCACGGCGGCAGGGACCCCTGTGCCTAAAACCGTGACCACAAATACGCCAGGGGGGCGGGAAAACCCCTGGGTTGGCGCTTGCAGGTAGCTGTGCCTCAGCTACCACCCCGGAGGGCGGCCGTTACCACGTCTCCCAATAACGGCCCTTTAGGGATTTTTTAGAGAGGTTTACTCCTCGCGGTCCAGGCGGTTAAGCCAAGACCCCCGTTCCGTCGAAGCCGCGAGACATGATCCACGACACTCCAACGGACTACGGTTTCGGTGATGGTGGCAATTGAATGCCAGCGCGGTGGCAGTGTGAGTGCACGCCGCGCCCACCACCCTTGACCCGGACAAAAGCCCCGGCAGTCAACACCTCCATGGTCCGGACAAAAGCCCACGCCGACCAAAACTCCCAAAATCAACGCAGAACAAACAAATGCCCCGCGTTCCGCCGATGAATTGACGAAGCAGACTGCCGCCCGATACGGGACAGACGCAGCCCGCCCCATCCACCAAAGGGTGCCCTGCCGCCCACTATGGGTCAGACGCAGGGTACCGACGAAGCAGACTGCCGCCCGATACGGGACAGACGCAGCCCGCCCCAACCACCAAAGGGCGCCCTGCCGCCCACTGTGGGTCAGACACAGGGCACCGACGAGGCAGGACTGCCGCCCGATACGGGACAGACGCAGCCCACCCCAACCTTTCCCCCCTCCCCAGTGTTTGGTCCGCGGGGGCCCTTTCAAATAGAAAAAGCCCCTACCACTCTGGACCACTCTTCATAAAGAAGAGCGAGAAGAGTGGCCTCCTATCCGCCACCCGGAGACGCGCCGCGTAGGGGTATCACCTCCCCTCCCACTTGGACAACCAAGCAGGTCCGCGGAGGTCCGCGGAACCTAACCTAACCTTTTTTTTTTTTTTTTTTATCGCAGGAAAATCCTCATGGATACCCTACCCCAGCGGGGGCCGAGGTCGGGTTATGCCGGACTCTTACCGACTAAAAACCTGCGGCTTCCGTCTGGACGCACGGAGTCGGGTCACGAGGAGCTTGCGCATTCGTTCGCGGCCCGACAGCGTTGGCCAGCGCTCTGTGCAGCGCCGGCGACGTCCCGAGAGGGAGGGGTCCCTCTCTAGTCGTCCCTCATGAGATGGTGCGCAGGAAGCGCACGCGCCATCTCGAGCCCTGGACCGGAAGCGGATTCCCCCGAACCCGCCACCGAAGGCTCATGGGACTGCGGGAGAGGGAGGCTTTCGGCAACGAAAGCCGCCCTCCGGCGTCCCGTGCGACGGCGACGAAGCGGAAGGGAGGATGCATCATCTTCCCTCGCCCTCTCCGCCGCCTCCTTCACGCTTCGGTAGCCCGTTGGCGCAGCTCAGCTCTGTGCCCCTCCTGTTCCTGCAGTGCAGGCGGGTGACCCCTGGCCCGGAGCGCCTCCACGCGCCACTCGTAGAGCGACGCGAGGGCTCTCGCTTCCAGGTCCCAGGGAATAGTACCCGCCAGCACGCAAGATGCCTCACCCGAGATCGTGCGATAACCCCGTACCACCCTGATCGCCATCACCCGCTGCACTCGCGTCAAGCGGGCGACATTGCTGCGAGTCAGGGCGCTGCCGGCCCACACAGGGGCACCATACAGGGCCATCGATCTCACGATTCCCGCGTAGAGACGCCGACACGACGTCTCAGGTCCGCCGAGATTCGGCAGCAGCCTTCCCAGGGCCGCAGCCGCCCTCAGCAGCCGAGGCTCAAGGCACTCGAAGTGGGGGCCGAAGTTCCACCGGCTATCCAGGACGAGTCCCAGATAGCGCATCGACGGCCTCACGTCGATGCGGACTCCAGATACGACGATATGGGCACCCCGGGGCGGCGCGTTCCGCGGGCCATGGAAAACCACGGCCTCGGACTTTTCGAGCGCCACCCGCAAACCCAATCGCCGTATGCGGCCCACCACGAATGCCGCGCCGGCGGTGGCGCGCAAGGAAGCATCCCTGTGGCTTTTGCCTCGGGCAGTGACCAAGGTGTCGTCCGCGTAACAGACTACGCCGACACCCGGCACTGTGGCTCCTCGCAGCACCCAGTCGTAGCCGATGTTCCAGAGGAGTGGGCCTAGTACCGACCCCTGAGGAACGCCGCACGACATCTCCCGCCGACACCACCGGTCTCGACCGGGGTATTCCACCGCACGCCCAGACAGGTAGTCCCCGACGACCCGGCGCAGGTACGGAGGAACTCCGTGGAATCGGAGCCCCTCCCTGATGCAGCTCCAGGGGAGGGAGTTAAATGCGTTGGCGATGTCCAGAGACACCGCCAACACGACCTCACCCCGGGCGATCGCGTCCTGCGCCAAGGACTTAACCCGCTGAATCGCGTCTACGGCAGACCTACCCCTGCGGAATCCAAACTGGCAGTCTGCCAGATCCGGTCCGACATCCTCTAGGTGCTCGACGATCCGGGCGGCCACAACTCTCTCAAAGAGTTTGGCGTCCTCGTCGAGCATCACTATCGGGCGGTACGCAGATGGGGATTCCGCCGGACGCCCTTCCTTTCTGAGGAGAACGAGACGACCTGTCTTCCACCGCTGTGGAACTTGGCCTAGGGCCAGACAGGCGTCGAAGAGTCTCCTCAGACGAGGCTCGAGGGCATCCATGGCCAAGACCAACACCCGGCCGGGTACGCCGTCAGGACCGGGGGCGGTGTTTTTGGCTCGCAGCCGCAACACCGCAGCTCCCAGCTCTCCCGGGGTCACTGACGGCGCCACATCCGGGCCGGGCTCCGCGGCAACCGAAGGCATCATGGGGGGACTGGGATGGTCCCCCGTCCGCGGAAACAGGGCCGCAACGACTCTGTCCAGGATTTGCGGCTGGAGACTTCGCGTGAGTGGGGGTGCCCAGGGGCGAAGTTTGCACATCGCCAACCTGTACGGCCTCCCCCACGGGTCGCGGTTCAACGTCCCCAGCAACTCCTCCCTCGCAAGAGCCTTAGCCCTGCCGATCGCTGCCTTCAGCTGCCGCCGGGACTCCTTGAAGGAAGCATGCAGGAGTGCAATCACATTCTCCTCCCGCATCCGCCGCCGCCTGTAATTGGTGTACTGGCGTCGTGCGACCACACAAGCTGCACGCAGTTGCGTGAGCTCGGCGGACCACCAGTACACCTGGGGCTTCGGGGGACGACGCCTGGCTCGGGGCATTGATGCGTCGCAAACCTGCGACAACGCGCCCCGCAACCATTCCGCCTCGTCCTCCACCACCACGGGGCCCACAGGCGCGGACACCCACGATTGCACAATTGCAGCTTCCTTCGCGAGGTCCCTGTCGAGGTGCCTCAACTGCCACCTCGGGCCGTCGTCAACCGGGGGCCGGAAGGGACCGGCTGGATCTGACGGGGATACGGCTGCGAGATCGAACCGAATGTATCGGTGATCACACAACACCGCCGTATCCACCACTCCCCAGTCCCGAACACGGCGCGCCAGGGCGGGACTCGCGAACGTGATGTCCACGATCGACTCGCCCTGGGGTCGCACGCACGTGCTCATCGATCCCCGGTTGAGAAGGGCCAACCCTTGTCCGAGGGCAAACTCCTCCAGTGCCTCGCCAAATACGTCCGTTCTGACGGAACCCCAAGCCGTATTCCAGGCATTGAAGTCGCCAGCGAGGAGCACTTGGCGAGGGTGGCATTGGCCGATTAAGGCGCCCACCCGTCCGAGATAAATCTCGAACTCGGCGAGTGTGCGGTTCGGGGAAAAGTAGCCACCGACGACTACAAAATCCTCAAACCACACAGCGACGTATCCCGGACCCTTCGCTACCTTTTCGAAGGGTGGGGAGTTCGCCGCGCCCCATCGGACGATCGCGACGGAGCCGTCATTGTCCCGAACCCAGTTCTCACCGGGGGGGACATAGTACGGCTCGCAGATCACGGCCACGTCTATCGACCACTCCGCGAAGCTCTGGAACAGGAGGTCCTGAGCTCTGGCGGAGTGTTCGATATTCGCCTGGAGGAATCGGAGCTTGTGGTCCATTACTAGGATTCCATGGCCACAAGTCCGTCCCCGGACACTCCAGCTGAGCTGCCGCTGGCCGACTGCGTTGAGGATGCAGTCGGTGGTGGTAGCCGCCTTTTAGGCCGAGGGGCATGGCACGATTTGCCCCCCAGCCTGTGATCGGCCGGCTTCTTGGCTGCCGCGCACACAGTGCAGTGTGCAGCGGCGGCGCTGCAATCGCGGGCGACGTGGCCCGGTTTTCCGCAGCGGTAGCAATTACTGCTGCGGTCAACCGGACTGCTGCACTGCTCCCGGACGTGCCCGAGTTGAAGGCACCGGAAGCAGCGCAGAGGTCTCGCTTCGAGGAGCGAGACCTTCGCCGACACCCAACCGACTAGCAGTCGCCTGCCATCAGCCACCTTGTTGGCGGCAGCCACCGGGCAGCTCAGCCAGAGCGTGCCCAGGCCCGAATTGTCTCGACGGATTTCACCAGTCTTTACGGATGCAATTGTGCATCCGCCGATCCTGGCTACGACCGCCGCGACATCTGCAGCGGAGACTGCATCGTCCAAACCGGACACTCGCAGCTCCGCGCATTTGATGGGCCTGGACATCACCACGTCCTCCCCAAGGGCGGCACGCAGCTTGTCCGCGAGTGCGTCCGCCTTATCAGTGCTGGTTGAACCAGGCACCTCCAGGACCCTGGCCCCGGTGGCGGACACCCTGAACTTCACGGACTCTATTCCGAGGCTTTGAAGATCGACCTTCTTCTTGGCCTCGGATAGAGCTGCGGCGTAGGTGACGCCCTTCTTCAACGCCTCCGGCTGCAGTTTGAGAACCACAGCCAGAGACCGGGGAGCACGTGGTTTGCGCCTCCGTCCCTTCTTCTGCGGAGCCTGCTGGGAGTCAGGCACCGCACATTGGGCCCTCCGTGGTTGAGCAGGCAGGGCAGCACTCTTTGGTGCCGCCTTTGGACGCCGTCTCGCCACCACATTCCACCCCTCGTCCATGGACGCAGGAGCCGGCGGCAGTGGCCGGGGCTCCCGTTGGGGTGGGGCTGGGGCAGGTTGTTTGGCTTTGGCCTTTCCCTTCTTTCCCTTTTGGGACTTCGGGGATGGGCCGGGGCCAGACCTGCCCTGGGACGTCGGGATCGCTGGTGCCACAGGCTTAGGCTGGGGGGCAACCTTGGCCTTGTCGGCAGCCAACGGTGGGCGGAGGCGCGGTTCGGGCAGCAGCCTCTGCTGCAAGCCCTCGAACCGAGCGTTGAGCATCTTGCCCACACTGAGCAAGATGCTCCGCTCCAGTTCCTGCGTCTTGTCGGAGGACGGGGTCGTTGTTGGGCACGACCCCCCGACATTGACAGGTGGCAGCTCCTCTGCCACCCTGTCTGGGGCACGCCGCATGTCGGCCCGTAATGCGGCCAACTCGCGGCGTAGCTCCGCCAACTCCGTTCGCAGCTGGTCATTGTCCGCCTTATAGCGGTCATTGGCCAGCCGCAGACGGGCCAGCTCCTCCGACGCAGTGCGCTGGTGGAGCTCACCTACCAGCTCCTTAATGGAGGAGGCAGCATCTCGAAGAGCCTTTACGTAGGTCCCCTTGAGGTTCTTCGAGGTGCTGGCCACCTGGGAGATCACCTCGACGGAGCTCATCACTCGAGCTTGTAGGTCCGCCGCCGAGGTTTCCTCCATTGCGGCACTCGCAATCTCCGGCGAGCTCGTTTTGGCTCTAGCCGTACGGATTTTGCGCGCCGCCTCCTCCAGTTCTTGCTCAGCGCGGAGCTCCATCTCCGCGCGCTGAGCCGCCACCAATTGCGCCTTGGCTTTGGCGAGGCCGACGTATTGCCCGGTGGTGGGCGGTCGGCCTCTGCCTCGGCGGGCGGTAGATACCTTCGGAGCCCTAACAGACTCCGACGCGGAGCTGCTCTCCTCATCAGAGGTAGCTGCTCTGGCAGAATGGCTGCGTTTCCGCTGCCAGAGCCGCCCTCGAGTCTCTACGGACTCCGCTACACTCATCGCTGAGCTGGAGCTTAGCTCCTCAGCATGAGCGTCTTCAGCCTCTGAACCCATTTTACGACCGGGTTCTTGGTCGGCGTTATCAGATGTCCGTTTGTCGTTTGCCAGGTTGTGTTTACGAGAGCCAGCGGTCTGCTGGCCCACGAAGCGTTTGTTGCCCCCCCCAGAGTACGAGGGGCGGCCCTCCACCGAAGTGGAGGGGTGGGATTTCCCGGCATCTGCCGACGTACCCACCTGGGGACCACATTCACAAGCGCTTTGATCCATCCGGCCCTTTCACCGATGACTCCACATCGTCGGCCCATTTTTTCAGGGGTTGGGCTCCCCTGTCAGGTGTCACTGCCGCCGGCTACCGGACAGACGCAGTGCACCCCGATCCCCCCAGCGAGGTATCCCTGCCGCCCATTATGGGTCAGACGCAGGGAACCGACGAGGCGCAACTGCCGCCCGATACGGGACAGACGCAGCGCGCCCCAACCACAAAAATGGGTACCCTGCCGCCCACTTTGGGTCAGACACAGGGCACCAACGAGGAACGACTGCCGCCCGATACGGGACAGACGCAGCGCACCCCAACAATCAAAAGGTACCCCGCCGCCCATTATGGGTCAGACGCGGGGTACCGACGAAGCAGACTGCCGCCCGATACGGGACAGACGCAGCCCGCCCCAACCACCAAGGGGCGCCCTGCCGCCCACTATGGGTCAGACACAGGGCACCGACGAAGCGCGACTGCCGCCCGATACGGGACAGACGCAGCGCACCCCAACCAGAGGAATGTTTTAGCTTCGCCCGTTGCTGGATTGCAACGGGTTACTGAGCCCCCCCGCCACGACAAGGCACATTCCAATTCGGGGGGGAACCTAACCTTTTTTTTTTTTTTTTTTTTTTTTTTTCGAGGGGAAATCCTTCATGGATACCCAGGCACGCGGGGACGTGGCGGGGTTATGCCAGACTCCTACTGGCTAAAACCCCTCGATGTCCCGACCTTGCCCGTGATGCGGCACATGGGTACGCTTTTGCATTCTTCCACGTGCCGCGGGCGTTCTCCGCGCAGTGCAGAGCCTCCGAGAAAACAGGGTGAAAGCTTTAAACACCCTGCGCTCCTTGGTTTACGTGGTCTTCCGGAACATTTGGAAGACCACGTTCCTTCGTGACATCGAGTGACGGAAAAGTCCCCGCTTCCGCCACCCGAGGTTTGTCGTCGCCAGGATTACGACATTAGGGCGTAAGCCCTCCGTCGGCGCCCAGGCCGTCTACGGCGGATCGGAGCCGAGAGGGGATCATCCTCGCGAGTCCTTTCCGCGGCCTCCTTTTGGAGCATTACTGCTTCACAAAAGGAGACCATCGCCTCCCATGACCTCTCGTCACCGACCATGGCCTTGACCACGGCCGGCAAGGAAAGGTCTCCTCCAACAACGGCGACCAGAGCCGCCCGCTCCTGCGCCCACGCCGGACATGCCCCGAGCGTGTGTTCGGCAGTGTCATCTCTGTCACCACAGTGATGACACATCGCCAGGGGCTCCCTACCAACTATGTGGCACAAATATCGGCCGAAGCTGCCGTGCCCCGACAGAATCTGCACCAGCCGGTATGTGAGCAAGCCGTGACGTCTGTTCACCCACTGCTTTAGCACCGGGCGAACAGCACTCACAGTCCAGACACCCGCGGACGGCTCTGCAAGCCGTTCCTCCCACACACGCAGCCGCCTTTCTTGGGTCCGCCGCATCCATCTCGACCTGCCCTCGGTCTCCCGCTCCCTCCGTTGGAAGTACGCCTCCGCTAGGATCTCTGCGTCGAGATCCCAGGGGGGCGTTCCTGCAAGTGCGCACGCCGCCTCATGTGATACTGTGCGGTAGCCACGTATGGCCCTGATGGCCATGACCCGCTGCGCTGCAAACAGCTTGGCCTTATTCGGGCGAGTCAGAGCCCCGAACCACACAGGTGCCCCATACATCGCCATGGACCTCACTATGCCAGCGTACAAACGCCGACAGGTCCTACTTGGTCCACCCACATTCGGGAGAAGCCTGCCCAGGGCCGAAGCGGCCCCGTGGAGCTTCGGAGCCAGTCGGTTAAAATGCTCCCGGAAGCTCCACCGTGGATCGAGGTGAAGTCCAAGATACTTCATCTGGGACTTCACTCCGATCCGCATTCCTCCTATCGTAACGTTGGCACCTTCAGGAGGCCCCCGCCGAGGCCCGTGGAAATACAGAGCCTCGGTTTTTGCGAAGGCCACCTTTAGGCCCAACGCTTCGATCCGTCCGACGATCATTTGCGTGCCAACAGCTGCAAGCCTGGACGCCTCCTCGTATTCCCTTCCCCGGGCCGTGACCAGCGTGTCGTCTGCATAACACACGACGTTCACTCCCGGGGGTAGCTCTCCTCTAAGAGCTCAGTCAAATCCTATGTTCCACAAGAGTGGCCCTAAGACCGACCCCTGCGGAACCCCACACTGGACCGATCGGCGATCGACGCTGCCATTTCTCCCTACATACATCACCACTCTGCCCCGGAGATAGTCGGAGACTAGCCTCCGCAGGCAGAGTGGTACGCGATGGTACTTTAATGCCTCCTCGATGCAGGCAAAGGGCAGCGAATTGAAAGCGTTGGAGATATCCAACGACACTGCCATCAAACCGCTGCCCCTGGCCACCGCCTCATCCGACAAACCTTTCAAGCACAGTATAGCGTCGATCGTCGATCGCCTCTCCCTAAATCCATATTGGCAGTCCGCCAGATTCGGACCCACCTCTCGGAGATGCTCGACGACACGGGAGGCGATGATGCGCTCGAAGAGCTTTCCCGTGTCGTCAAGCAGCACAATGGGGCGGAAGGCAGAAGGAGACTCTGACGGACGCCCTTCCTTCCTGAGGAGCACGAGCCTGCCCTCTTTCCAGCAAGCCGGAAACCGACATGACGCAAGGCATGCGTCGAAAAGCCCGGTAATGTGGGCCCTCAACTCACCCAACGCCCTTGTCAACACCCGGCCCGGAACTCCATCCGGCCCGGGAGCGGTGTTCTTTGCCCGGAGCCTTCTCACAGCAATTACAAGCTCAGGCTGCGTGATGGGGGGAACTTCACCAACCTGGTCGGTTTCCTCGACGGGTTCCTCCGTCATCGTCGGTGGGACGAGAGCCGGCCCGTCCGGGAAGAGGGCCGACATCACTTCCCCCATCAGTTGGGGATGCATGGTCTCCGTGACTGGAGGGGCCTGAGTGCGCAGTTTATTTCGCGCCGCTCGGTACGGGCGACCCCATGGGTCTCGATCAAGCCCCTCCAGCATCTCCCTCCGTTTGGATTCTTTGGACCTGCTTATGGCCAGTTGAAGATCTTTTTTGGCCTCAATATGTGCTTGATGAAGCAGGTCCTCGAACTCCTCGTTCCGGTTAGGCCTCCTTCGGTATCTGGTGAACTGACGACGAGCCGCATTGCTGCGGGTCCGGAGAGCTGCTATTTCGTCAGTCCACCAGTATACTTGCCTCCTCGGAGCAAAACTCTTGGATCGGGGCATGGACGCGTCGCATATATGCGTTAGCGCCCCCCGAAATTTAAGTGCCCCCTCGTCCACCTCATCTAGCCCAAACGGCCGCATGGCCCAGGACTGGACGATTGCCGCCTCAGCCAACAGCTCATCGTTAAGGCGGGATAGAGCCCACCTTGGAAAGGCCGTATTCCGACCCTCCGCCCTTCGTCGAGTGAAGTCGATACTGGACAAGGAGGAGACCGCAAACCCTATGTATTGGTGGTCTGATAAGGTCTCCTCATTATCCAGGACCCGCCAGTTCAGCACGCGCGTAGCGAGAACGGGGCTAGCAAACGTTAAGTCTACTATTGACCCTCCCCGTCGTCGCACGCACGTGTTGACAGAGCCTTGATTTACCAGCACAAGGCCGCACGCTGACGCCCACACGTCTACCGCCTCTCCGCGATCGTCGGTCTCCGGGGACCCCCAACTCGTGCTGTGGGCGTTGAAGTCACCGAGAACAATTACTGGCATAGGTGCAGCTCGTCTCGCCACCGCCCCTACCCGGTCGAGGAACAACTCGTACTCGACGAGTGGTCTGTTCGGGGAAAAATAGACCCCGACGACCAGGAAGTCACTCCACACAGCCGCCACTATGCCAGGCTCTCGCTCCCTGATGGAGACGGGTAAGGAGTCCGGGCCTGAAGCGGCAATTATCACCACGGAGCCATCCGTGGCCCCTAACCAGTTTGGCTGGGAGGAGACGTAGTATGGCTCCGATATTACCGCCACGTCAATCGACCACTGTAGCACGGATTGCAGGAACAGGTCCTGCAAACCGGCACAGTGTTTTAGATTTACCTGGAGGAAGCGATGCTGGCACGCCATTAATGACCGGTCAACATCGCCTCCGTAGGCGGCTCCCTGGACTGTAGAGGGACGGCTGGGGTCATTCTAGGCCACCCTCTACCCTTCTTAGGGCGTGCGCATTTGCGACCCCCTGGCGTGTGATTCGCCGTCCTCCCTGCTGCCTTGCACATCGGGCAGTTCAGCTCGTTGCTGCATTCAGCCACCCTGTGGCCTGCTTCACCACATCGGAAGCAGTTCTGGCTGCGGTCCACCTTAGACTGGCATTGGACCCCCGTATGGCCAATCTCGAAGCACTTGAAGCACTTCATGGGCCGGGGGTCCAGTGTTCGCACCCGCGCAGCACTCCACCCGACAAGAAGGCGCCCTTTAGCGGCAATTACTTTGGCCGCTTCGATCGGGCACTGGATGACAGCACTGCCAGCGCCGAACATTCCAGACCGGATCGGCCCAACTCTGACCTGGTCGACTGGGCAATTCCCATCCCGGGATATGGCAGCTGCCAGGTCCACGCCAGACACCGAGTCGTCCAGCCCGGAAACGCAAAGATCGATGCATTTCACGGGCCGGGTGATCCGGACAGTCTCCGGGAGGATCTCCCTTAGCTTGACAGCCAGGGAGTCCGCTTTGCTGCCGCTCTCCTTGCCGGGAATTTCCAAGACTCGAGCCCCCGTAGCGGCCGAACGGATGTGGAGTCCATCGTCGATCTGCAGGGAGGTCAGATCGATGCCTCCCCTGGCCTCCTTGAGGACCCTCTCATAGGTGAGGCCCGTCTCAGCAGCCTCGGGCAACAGGGTGATTACCACCGCTGCTGTCCTCGGCCTTGCATTGCCCCTAGCTGGCTTTCTCCTCGCCTTTTTCTTTGGGGCCGGCGCCGGAGCGGCGCGTGGTCCCGGGGCATTCGCTGTCTTTTTCTTCTTGCCCTTGCGCACCACTGTGGTCCAGCTATCAGGTTGGGCCGTGGAGGTGCTCGGGCGTGCCACCGGTTCAAGATCCGGTAACCGGGTAGGTGCCTTCCCCCTTTTCTGGCTCTTCGGCGCCGACTGTGCAGGAGGCACCAAAGAAGTCGTCTCCATCCGGGCATCCGCCTTCAGAGGCGGGCGCAGCCTTTTTTCCGGGAGGAGCCGGCCACTGATGCTCTCCAGCATGGAGCGCATCATTGCGCCACACTCCCGGACGATACCTGCCCTGAGCTCCTCTTCAGGTGGAGCAGTTCTCGCAGGCCGAGTTTCCTCCCTAGCCTGGCACGCCGGCCGAGGCGCTACCAGGGCCGAGGTGCGGGCCGTCTCCATCTCCAAGCGCCATGTCGCCATTTCAGCGCGGAGGGTTTCGACCTGCGCGCTGAGGCGAGCGTTCTCCTCCCTCACGGCCTCCATACGCTCTGCATGTTCCGCAGTGAGGCGGGTGTTTTCAGCCCGGAGAGCTGCCACCTCTTCGGACTGAGTCCTCTCGTAAATGGAGGCCATTTCTTCCTGGATCTGCGCCGTGGCCCTCTTGAGAGCATTAACACAAGTGCCCTTAAGGTTCCCGGACTTAGCCGCCACCTCCAGAATCAAGTCCAGGCTCGCTTGGACTCGACCCTTCACTGTGTCCGCCGACGCACCCAGCGTCTTGGTGGACTCTGCGATTGCCAAGTTTGTCGCCAACTCGAGCTCCTCTCTTTGGGCCTTCATTAAGTTCAGTTTGGCCTGTGCGAGACCAACATACTCTCCCGTGGTAGGAGGCCTACCACGTCCCTTCTTGCCCGCTGGCTTGCCACTAGTTTTGGCAGCTCCTCCTCCAACCGCGTCTTTGCCGCTGCTAGAACTATTTGTCCTAGCTTGGCGCAGACGTTTCTTGCCCACCGCCAAAATTTGGTGGGACACACTCCCCTCAGTGTCGGACGAGTTGGTAGACATCTCCTCCACCTCACTTCCGCTCCTCGCTTCACCAAATCGCGTGCAATCGTGATCCGATTTCCTAGCCGTTTCTTTAACAGTTTCAGAGAGCACCGATGCCCTCGAAACTGTCCTTGCTCCTCCGGAGCTACTACTCCCAGACCGACTCCTCAAAGCCGAATCCTCTCTCCGCACTTCCTTCCTCTGCCTAAGGGCACGGAAGCCACCTTCATCTTTAACTACGCCCTTCGCGGGCCTAACGTCAGTGGTTTTTTTGTTCTTCTTCATATTATTCCCACGAGTATGGGGTACCTAAATTTCCACGGCGGCAGGGACCCCTGTGCCTAAAACCGTGACCACAAATACGCCAGGGGGGCGGGAAAACCCCTGGGTTGGCGCTTGCAGGTAGCTGTGCCTCAGCTACCACCCCGGAGGGCGGCCGTTACCACGTCTCCCAATAACGGCCCTTTAGGGATTTTTTAGAGAGGTTTACTCCTCGCGGTCCAGGCGGTTAAGCCAAGACCCCCGTTCCGTCGAAGCCGCGAGACATGATCCACGACACTCCAACGGACTACGGTTTCGGTGATGGTGGCAATTGAATGCCAGCGCGGTGGCAGTGTGAGTGCACGCCGCGCCCACCACCCTTGACCCGGACAAAAGCCCCGGCGGTCAACACCTCCATGGTCCGGACAAAAGCCCACGCCGACCAAAGCTCCCAAAATCAACGCAGAACAAACAAATGCCCCGCGTTCCGCCGATGAATTGACGAAGCAGACTGCCGCCCGATACGGGACAGACGCAGCCCGCCCCAACCACCAAAGGGCACCCTGCCGCCCACTATGGGTCAGACACAGGGCACCGACGAGGCACCACCCCAACCTTTCCCCCCTCGGGGGAACCTAACCTAACCTAACCTAACCTAACCTTTTTTTTTTTTTTTTTTTTTACGAGGGGAAATCCTTCATGGATACCCAGGCACGCGGGGACGTGGCGGGGTTATGCCAGACTCCTACTGGCTAAAACCCCTCGATGTCCCGACCTTGCCCGTGATGCGGCACATGGGTACGCTTTTGCATTCTTCCACGTGCCGCGGGCGTTCTCCGCGCAGTGCAGAGCCTCCGAGAAAACAGGGTGAAAGCTGTAAACACCCTGCGCTCCTTGGCTTACGTGGTCTTCCGGAACATTTGGAAGACCACGTGCCTTCGTGACATCGAGTGACGGAAAAGTCCCCGCTTCCGCCACCCGAGGTTTGTCGTCGCCAGGATTATGACATTAGGGCGTAAGCCCTCCGTCGGCGCCCAGGCCGTCTACGGCGGATCGGAGCCGAGAGGGGATCATCCTCGCGAGTCCTTTCCGCGGCCTCCTTTTGGAGCATTACTGCTTCGCAAAAGGAGACCATCGCTTCCCATGACCTCGCGTCACCGACCATGGCCTTGACCACGGCCGGCAAGGAGAGGTCTCCTCCAATTACGGCGATCAGAGCCGCCCGCTCCTGCGCCCACGCCGGACATGCCCTGAGCGTGTGTTCGGCAGTGTCATCTCTGTCACCACAGTGATGACACATCGCCAGGGGCTCCCTACCAACTATGTGGCACAGATATCGGCCGAAGCTGCCGTGCCCCGACAGAATCTGCACCAGCCGGTATGTGAGTGAGCCGTGACGTCTGTTCACCCACTGCTTTAGCACCGGGCGAACAGCACTCACGGTCCAGTCGCCCGCGGATGGCTCTGCAAGCCGTTCCTCCCAGGCATGCAGCCGCCTTTCTTGGGCCCGCCGCATCCATCTCGACACGCCCTCGGTCTCCCGCTCCCTCCGTTGGAAGTACGCCTCCGCTAGGATCTCTGCGTCGAGATCCCAGGGGGGCGTTCCTGCAAGTGCGCACGCCGCCTCATGCGATACTGTGCGGTAGCCACGTATGGCCCTGATGGCCATGACCCGCTGCGCTGCAAACAGCTTGGCCTTATTCGGGCGAGTCAGGGCCCCGAACCACACAGGTGCCCCGTACATTGCAATGGACCTCACTATGCCGGCGTACAGTCGCCGGCAGGTCCTACTTGGTCCACCCACATTCGGGAGAAGCCTGCCTAGGGCCGAAGCGGCCCCGTGGAGCTTCGGAGCCAGTCGGTTAAAATGCTCCCGGAAGTTCCACCGTGGATCAAGGTGAAGTCCAAGATACTTCATCTGGGACTTCACTCCGATCTGCATTCCTCCTATCATAACGTTGGCACCTTCAGGAGGCCCCCGCCGAGGCCCATGGAAGTACAAAGCCTCGGTTTTTGCGAGGCTTTTTGCCCAACGCTTCGATTCGCCCGATGATAATTTGCGTGCCAGCAACTGCGAGCCTGGACGCTTCTTCGTAGTTCTTCCCCCGGGCCGTGACCAGCGTGTCATCTGCATAACACACGACTTCCACTCCCGTGGGTAGGTCTCCTCGAAGGGTCCAATCGAAACCTATGTTCCACAAGAGTGGCCCAAGAACCGACCCCTGCGGAACACCACACTGGACCGATCGGCGATCGACGCTGCCATCCCTCCCTACGAACATCACCACTCTGTCCCGGAGATAGTCAGTGACTAACCTCCGCAGGTAGAGTGGCACGCGATGGTATTTAAGTGCCTCCTCGATACAGGCAAAGGGCAACGAATTGAAGGCGTTCGAAATATCCAACGAGACCGCCATCAAGCCGCCGCCCTTGGCCACCGCCTCGTCCGAGAGACCTTTGACGCACAGTATAGCGTCGATCGTCGATCGCCTCTCCCTAAATCCATATTGGCAGTCCGCCAGATCCGGACCCACCTCTCGGAGATGCTTGACGACACGGCAGGCGATGATGCGCTCGAAGAGCTTTCCCGTGTCGTCCAGCAGCACGATTGGGCGGAAGGCAGAAGGAGACTCTGCCGGACGCCTGTCTTTCCTCAGGAGCACGAGCCTGCCCTCTTTCCAGCAAGCCGGGAACCGACATGACGCGAGACATACGTCGAAGAGCCCGGTAATGTGGGCCCTCAACTCGCCCAACGCCCTTGCCAATACCCGGCCCGGAACTCCATCCGGCCCGGGAGCGGTGTTCTTCGCCTGGAGCCTTATTACTGCTATTGCAATCTCGGACTGCTCGATGGGTGGAACCTCACCAACCTGGTCGATTTCCTCGACAGGTTCCTCCGTCATCGTCGGTGGGACGAGAGCCGGCCCGTCCGGGAACAGGGCCGACATCACTTCCCCCATCAGTTGGGGATGCATGGTCTCCGTGACTGGAGGGGCCTGAGTGCGTAGTTTATTACGCGCCGCTCGGTACGGGCGACCCCATGGGTCTCGATCAAGCCCCTCCAGCATCTCCCTCCGTTTGGATTCCTTGGACCTGCTTATGGCCAGTTGAAGCTCTTTTTTGGCCTCAAGATGTGCTTCATGGAGCAGGTCCTCAAACTCCTCGTTCCGGTTAGGCCGCCTTCGGTATCTGGTGAACTGACGACGAGCTGCGTTGCTGCGGGTCCGAAGAGCCGCTATTTCGTCAGTCCACCAGTATACTTGCCTCCTCGGAGCAAAACTCTTGGTTCGGGGCATGGAAGCGTCGCATATATGCGTAAGCGCCCCCCGAAATTTACGCGCCCCCTCGTTCACCTCATTCGGCCCAAACGGCCGCATGGCCCAGGACTGGACGATTGCCGCCTCTACCAACAGCTCATCGTCAAGGCGGGATAGAGCCCACCTCGGGAAGGCCGCATTCCGACCCTCCACCCTTCGTTGAGTGAAGTCGATACTGGACAAGGAGGAGACCACAAACCCTATGTATTGGTGGTCTGATAAGGTCTCCTCATTATCCAGGACCCGCCAGATCAACACGCGCGTAGCGAGAACGGGGCTAGCAAACGTTAAGTCTACTATTGACCCTCCCCGTCGTCGCACGCACGTGTTGACAGAGCCTTGGTTTAGCAGCACAAGGCCGCAAGCTGACGTCCACACGTCTACCGCCTCTCCACGATCGTCGGTCTCCGGGGATCCCCAACTCGTGCTGTGGGCGTTGAAATCGCCGAGGACAATTACCGGCATAGGTGCCGCTCGTCTCACCACCGCCCCAACCCGGTCGAGGAACAGCTCGTATTCGACGAGTGGTCTGTTCGGGGAAAAATAGACCCCGACGACCAGGAAGTCACTCCACACAGCTGCCACTATGCCAGGCTCTCGCTCCCTGATGGAGAGGGGCAAGGTGTCCGGGCCGGAAGCGGCAATAATCACCACGGAGCCATCCGTGGCCCCCACCCAGTTTGGCTGGGAGGAGACGTAGTATGGCTCCGATATTACCGCCACATCAACCGACCACTGTAGCACGGATTGCAGGAACAGGTCCTGCGAACCGGCACAGTGGTTTAGATTTGCCTGGAGGAAGCGATGTTGGCACGCCATTAATGACCGGTCAACATCGCCTCCGTAGGCGGCTCCCTGGACTGTAGAGGGACGGCTGGGGTCATTCTAGGCCATCCTCTACCCTTCTTAGGGCGTGCGCATTTGCGACCCCCTGGCGTGTGATTCGCCGTCCTCCCTGCTGCCTTGCAAATCGGGCAATTCAGCTCGTTGCTGCATTCAGCCACCCTGTGGCCTGCTTCACCACATCGGAAGCAATTCTGGCTGCGGTCCACCTTGGACTGGCATTGGACCCCCGTATGGCCAATCTCGAAGCACTTGAAGCACTTCATGGGCCGGGGGTCCAGTGTTCGCACCCGCGCAGCACTCCACCCGACGAGAAGGCGCCCTTTAGCGGCAATTACTTTGGCCGCTTCGATCGGGCACTGGATGACGGCACTGCCTGCGCCGAACAATCCAGACCTGATCGGCCCAACTCTCACCTGGTCGACTGGGCATTTCCCATCCCGGGAGATGGCAGCCGCCAGGTCCACGCCAGACACCGAGTCGTCCAGCCCGGAAACGCACAAGTCGATGCATTTCACGGGCCGGGTGATCCGGATGGTCTCCGGGAATATCTCCCTTAGCTTGGCAGCCAGGGAGTCCGCTTTGCTGCCGCTCTCCTTGCCGGGGATCTCCAGGACTCGAGCCCCCGTAGCAGCCGAGCGGACGCGGAGTCCGTCGTCGATCTGCAGGGAAGTCAAATCAATGCCTACTCTTGCCTCCCTGAGTACCCTCTCGTAAGTCAGGCCCGTCTCAGTAGCCTCAGGCAACAGGGTGATTACCACCGCTGCTGTCCTTGGCCTTGCACTGCCCCTAGCTGGCCTTCTCCTCGCCTTTTTCTTCGGGGACGTCGCCGGAGCGGCGCGTGGTTCCGGGGCATTCGCCGTCTTTTTCCTCTTGCCTTTGCGCACCACCGTGGTCCAGCTATCAGGTTGGACCGTGGAGGTGCTCGGGCGTGACTCGTGTTCGGGATCTGGTACCCGGGTAGGTGCCTTACCCCTTTTCTGGCTCTTCGGCGCCGACTGTGCAGGGGACACCGAAGAAATCGTCTTCGTCCTAGCATCCGCCTTCAGAGGTGGACGCAGCCTTTTTTCCGGGAGGAGCCGGCCACTGATGCTCTCCAGCATGGAGCGCATCATTGCACCACACTCCCGGACGATACCTGCCCTGAGCTCCTCTTCAGGTGGAGCAGTTCTCGCAGGCCGAGTTTCCTCCCTAGCCTGGCACGCCGGCCGAGGCGCTACCAGGGCCGAGGTGCGGGCCGTCTCCATCTCCAAGCGCCATGTCGCCATTTCAGCGCGGAGGGTTTCGACCTGCGCGCTGAGGCGAGCGTTCTCCTCCCTCACGGCCTCCATACGCTCTGCATGTTCCGCAGTGAGGCGGGCGTTTTCAGCCCGGAGAGCTGCCACCTCTTCGGACTGAGTCCTCTCGTAAATGGAGGCCATTTCTTCCCGGATCTGCGCCGTGGCCCTCTTAAGAGCATTAACACAAGTGCCCTTAAGGTTCCCGGACTTAGCCGCCACCTCCAGAATCAAGTCCAGGCTCGCTTGGACTCGACCCTTCACTGTGCCCGCCGACGCACCCAGCGTCTTGGTGGACTCTGCGATTGCCAAGTTTGTCGCCAACTCGAGCTCCTCTCTTTGGGCCTTAATTAAGTTTAGTTTGGCCTGTGCGAGACCAACATACTCTCCCGTGGTAGGAGGCCTACCACGTCCCTTCTTGCCCGCTGGCTTGCCACTGGTTTTGGCAGCTTCTCCTCCAACCGCGTCTTTGCCGCTGCTAGAACTATTTGTCCTAGCTTGGCGCTGACGTTTCTTGCCCACCGCCAAGATTTGGCGGGACACACTCCCCTCAGTGTCGGACGAGTTGGTAGACATCTCCTCCACCTCACTTCCGCTCCTCGCTTCACCAAATCGCGTGCAATCGTGATCCGATTTCCTAGCCGTTTCGTTCACAGTTTCAGAGAGCACCGATGCCCTCGAAACTGTCCTTGCTCCTCCGGAGCTACTACTCCCAGACCGACTCCTCAAAGCCGAATCCTCTCTCCGCACTACCTTCCTCTGCCTAAGGGCACGGAAGCCACCTTCATCTTTAACTCCGCCCTTCGCGGGCCTATCGTCAGTGGTTTTTTTGTTCTTCTTCATATTATTCCCACGAGTATGGGGTACCTAAATTTCCACGGCGGCAGGGACCCCTGTGCCTAAAACCGTGACCACAAATACGCCAGGGGGGCGGGAAAACCCCTGGGTTGGCGCTTGCAGGTAGCTGTGCCTCAGCTACCACCCCGGAGGGCGGCCGTTACCACGTCTCCCAATAACGGCCCTTTAGGGATTTTTTAGAGAGGTTTACTCCTCGCGGTCCAGGCGGTTAAGCCAAGACCCCCGTTCCGTCGAAGCCGCGAGACATGATCCACGACACTCCAACGGACTACGGTTTCGGTGATGGTGGCAATTGAATGCCAGCGCGGTGGCAGTGTGAGTGCACGCCGCGCCCACCACCCTTGACCCGGACAAAAGCCCCGGCAGTCAACACCTCCATGGTCCGGACAAAAGCCCACGCCGACCAAAACTCCCAAAATCAACGCAGAACAAACAAATGCCCCGCGTTCCGCCGATGAATTGACGAAGCAGACTGCCGCCCGATACGGGACAGACGCAGCCCGCCCCAACCACCAAAGGGTGCCCTGCCACCCACTATGGGTCAGACGCAGGGTACCGACGAAGCAGACTGCCGCCCGATACGGGACAGACGCAGCCCGCCCCAACCACCAAAGGGCGCCCTGCCGCCCACTATGGGTCAGACACAGGGCACCGACGAGGCAGGACTGCCGCCCGATACGGGACAGACGCAGCCCACCCCAACCTTTCCCCCCTCCCCAGTGTTTGGTCCGCGGGGGCCCTTTCAAATAGAAAAAGCCCCTACCACTCTGGACCACTCTTCATAAAGAAGAGTGAGAAGAGTGGCCTCCTATCCGCCACCCGGAGACGCGCCGCGTAGGGGTATCACCTCCCCTCCCACTTGGACAACCAAGCAGGTCCGCGGAACCTAACCTAACCTTTTTTTTTTTTTTTTTATCGCAGGAAAATCCTCATGGATACCCTACCCCAGCGGGGGCCGAGGTCGGGTTATGCCGGACTCTTACCGACTAAAAACCTGCGGCTTCCGTCTGGACGCACGGAGTCGGGTCACGAGGAGCTTGCGCATTCGTTCGCGACCCGACAGCGTTGGCCGGCGCTCTGTGCAGCGCCGGCGACGTCCCGAGAGGGAGGGGTCCCTCTCTAGTCGTCCCTCATGAGATGGTGCGCAGGAAGCGCACGCGCCATCTCGAGCCCTGGACCGGAAGCGGATTCCCCCGAACCCGCCACCGAAGGCTCATGGGACTGCGGGAGAGGGAGGCTTTCGGCAACGAAAGCCGCCCTCCGGCGTCCCGTGCGACGGCGACGAAGCGGAAGGGAGGATGCATCATCTTCCCTCGCCCTCTCCGCCGCCTCCTTCGCGAGCATTACGGCCTCGCAGAAGGATCGCACCGCCTGCCACGATCTCTCACTCTCGACCATAGCGCGAACCACGGTCGGGAGCGAGATGTCGGCACCCAATACAGAGCCGAGCGCGCTGCGCTCCGCATCCCACGCCGGGCATACCTCCAGCGTGTGCTGGGCCGTCTCGTCGAGGCAATCGTCGCAGTGGTGGCACCTGGCAGTCGGTTCCCGACCGATCCGAAACAGGTAACTCCCGAAACAACCATGTCCCGAGAGCACCTGCGTCAGACGGTAGGTCAGGAAACCGTGTCGCCTACCCAACCACTGCTGGAAGACTGGACGAATTGCCTCGATAGTCCAGAGTCCGGCGCTCGAAAGCGCCAGCCTGGACTCCCACGCTTCGGTAGCCCGTTGGCGCAGCTCAGCTCTGTGCCCCTCCTGTTCCTGCAGTGCAGGCGGGTGACCCCTGGCCCGGAGCGCCTCCACGCGCCACTCGTAGAGCGACGCGAGGGCTCTCGCTTCCAGGTCCCAGGGAATAGTACCCGCCAGCACGCAAGATGCCTCACCCGAGATCGTGCGATAACCCCGTACCACCCTGATCGCCATCACCCGCTGGACTCGCGTCAAGCGGGCGACATTGCTGCGAGTCAGGGCGCTGCCGGCCCACACAGGGGCACCATACAGGGCCATCGATCTCACGATTCCCGCGTAGAGACGCCGACACGACGTCTCAGGTCCGCCGAGATTCGGCAGCAGCCTTCCCAGGGCCGCAGCCGCCCTCAGCAGCCGAGGCTCAAGGCACTCGAAGTGGGGGCCGAAGTTCCACCGGCTATCCAGGACGAGTCCCAGATAGCGCATCGACGGCCTCACGTCGATGCGGACTCCGGATACGACGATATGGGCACCCCGGGGCGGCGCATTCCGCGGGCCATGGAACACCACGGCCTCGGACTTTTCGAGCGCCACCCGCAAACCCAATCGTCGTATGCGGCCCACCACGAATGCCGCGCCGGCGGTGGCGCGCAAGGAAGCATCCCTGTGGCTTTTGCCTCGGGCAGTGACCAAGGTGTCGTCCGCGTAACAGACTACGCCGACACCCGGCACTGTGGCTCCTCGCAGCACCCAGTCGTAGCCGATGTTCCAGAGGAGTGGGCCTAGTACCGACCCCTGAGGAACGCCGCACGACATCTCCCGCCGACACCACCGGTCTCGACCGGGGTATTCCACCGCACGCCCAGACAGGTAGTCCCCGACGACCCGGCGCAGGTACGGAGGAACTCCGTGGAATCGGAGCCCCTCCCTGATGCAGCTCCAGGGGAGGGAGTTAAATGCGTTAGCGATGTCCAGAGACACCGCCAACACGACCTCACCCCGGGCGATCGCGTCCTGCGCCAAGGACTTAACCCGCTGAATCGCGTCTACGGCAGACCTACCCCTGCGGAATCCAAACTGGCAGTCTGCCAGATCCGGTCCGACATCCTCTAGGTGCTCGACGATCCGGGCGGCCACAACTCTCTCAAAGAGTTTGGCGTCCTCGTCGAGCATCACTATCGGGCGGTACGCAGATGGGGATTCCGCCGGACGCCCTTCCTTTCTGAGGAGAACGAGACGACCTGTCTTCCACCGCTGTGGAACCTGGCCTAGGGCCAGACAGGCGTCGAAAAGTCTTCTCAGACGAGGCTCGAGGGCATCCATGGCCAAGACCAACACCCGGCCGGGTACGCCGTCAGGACCGGGGGCGGTGTTTTTGGCTCGCAGCCGCAACACCGCAGCTCCCAGCTCTCCCGGGGTCACTGACGGCGCCACATCCGGGCCGGGCTCCGCGGCAACCGAAGGCATCATGGGGGGACTGGGATGGTCCCCCGTCCGCGGAAACAGGGCCGCAACGACTCTGTCCAGGATTTGCGGCTGGAGACTTCGCGTGAGTGGGGGCGCCCAGGGGCGAAGTTTGCACATCGCCAACCTGTACGGCCTCCCCCACGGGTCGCGGTTCAACGTCCCCAGCAACTCCTCCCTCGCAAGAGCCTTAGCCCTGCCGATCGCTGCCTTCAGCTGCCGCCGGGACTCCTTGAAGGAAGCATGCAGGAGTGCAATCACATCCTCCTCCCGCATCCGCCGCCGCCTGTAATTGGTATACTGGCGTCGTGCGACCACACAAGCTGCACGCAAATTCGTGAGCTCGGCGGACCACCAGTACACCTGGGGCTTCGGGGGACGACGCCTGGCTCGGGGCATTGACGCGTCGCAAACCTGCGACAACGCGCCCCGCAACCATTCCGCCTCGTCCTCCACCACCACGGGGCCCACAGGCGCGGACACCCAAGATTGCACAATTGCAGCTTCCTTCGCGAGGTCCCTGTCGAGGTGCCTCAACTGCCACCTCGGGCCGTCGTCAACCGGGGGCCGGAAGGGACCGGCTGGATCTGACGGGGATACGGCTGCGAGATCGAACCGAATGTAACGGTGATCACACAACACCGCCGTATCCACCACTCCCCAGTCCCGAACACGGCGCGCCAGGGCGGGAGTCGCGAACGTGATGTCCACGATCGACTCGCCCTGGGGTCGCACGCACGTGCTCATCGATCCCCGGTTGAGAAGGGCCAACCCTTGTCCGAGGGCAAACTCCTCCAGTGCCTCGCCAAATACGTCCGTTCTGACGGAACCCCAAGCCGTATTCCAGGCATTGAAGTCGCCAGCGAGGAGCACTTGGCGAGGGTGGCATTGGCCGATTAAGGCGCCCACCCGTCCGAGATAAATCTCGAACTCGGCGAGTGTGCGGTTCGGGGAAAAGTAGCCACCGACGACTACAAAATCCTCAAACCACACAGCGACGTATCCCGGACCCTTCGCTACCTTTTCGAAGGGTGGGGAGTTCGCCGCGCCCCATCGGACGATCGCGACGGAGCCGTCATTGTCCCGAACCCAGTTCTCACCGGGGGGGACACAGTACGGCTCGCAGATCACGGCCACGTCTATCGACCACTCCGCAAAGCTCTGGAACAGGAGGTCCTGAGCTCTGGCGGCGTGCTCGATATTCGCCTGGAGGAATCGGAGCTTGTGGTCCATGACTAGGATTCCATGGCCACAAGTCCGTCCCCGGACACTCCAGCTGAGCTGCCGCTGGCCGACTGCGTTGAGGATGCAGTCGGTGGTGGTAGCCGCCTTTTAGGCCGAGGGGCATGGCACGATTTGCCCCCCAGCCTGTGATCGGCCGGCTTCTTGGCAGCCGCGCACACAGTGCAGTGTGCAGCGGCGGCGTTGCAGTCGCGGGCGACGTGGCCCGGTTTTCCACAACGGTAGCAATTACTACTGCGGTCAACCGGGCTGCTGCACTGCTCCCGGACGTGCCCGAGTTGCAGGCACCGGAAGCAGCGCAGAGGTCTCGCTTCGAGGAGCGAGACCTTCGCCGACACCCACCCGACAAGCAACCGCCTGCCATCAGCCACCTTATTGGCGGCAGCCACCGGGCAGCTCAGCCAGAGCGTGCCCAGGCCCGAATTGTCTCGGCGGATTTCACCAGTCTTGACGGACGCAATTGTGCATCCGCCAATCCTGGCTACGACCGCCGCGACATCTGCAGCGGAGACTGCATCGTCCAAACCGGACACTCGCAGCTCCGCGCATTTGATGGGCCTGGACACCACCACGTCCTCCCCAAGGGCGGCACGCAGCTTGTCCGCGAGTGCGTCCGCCTTATCAGTGCTGGTTGAACCAGGCACCTCCAGGACCCTGGCCCCGGTGGCGGACACCCTGAACTTCACGGACTCTATTCCGAGGCTTTGAAGGTCGACCTTCTTCTTGGCCTCGGATAGAGCTGCGGCGTAGGTGACGCCCTTCTTCAACGCCTCTGGCTGCAGTTTTAGAACCACAGCCAGAGACCGGGGAGCACGTGGTTTGCGCCTCCGTCCCTTCTTCTGCGGAGCCTGCTGGGAGTCAGGCACCGCAGATTGGGCCCTCCGTGGTTGAGACGGCAGGGCAGCACTATTTGGTGCCGCCTTTGGACGCCGTCTCGCCACCACATTCCACCCCTCGTCCATGGACGCAGGAGCCGGCGGCAGTGGCCGGGGCTCCCGTTGGGGTGGGGCTGGGGCAGGTTGTTTGGCTTTGGCCTTTCCCTTCTTTCCCTTTTGGGACTTCGGGGATGGGCCGGGGCCAGACCTGCCCTGGGACGTCGGGGCCGCTGGTACCACAGGCTTAGGCTGAGGGGCAGCCTTTGCCTTGTCGGAAGCCAGCGGTGGGCGGAGGCGCGGTTCGGGCAGCAGCCTCTGCTGCAAGCCCTCGAACCGAGCGTTGAGCATCTTGCCCACACTAAGCAAGATGCTCCGCTCCAGTTCCTGCACCTTGTCAGAGGACAGGGTTGTCGTTGGGCACGACAGTAGTGTATATATGGGGGTTCTGTATATTATCTATTCATTCATACCATCTATTTAATCACAACATCATACCATCTATTCAATCTGTTCATCTAAAACATTCACCAGTACTATGACTTATTCAAACATTACATAATACTATCTAATCAATCATTTAATCTAGCCAATAATTTTCGAATTTTCATGCTCACACAGCGACTCGACTGCGTTCAACGGTGCTACGATCTACCAATTCAGATTTCATATATTATCTACTCTTCGTTGTGATAAAATACCTTCTACCTGCTATGAATCTCATTTTCAGATGAATTGAAGTCTCTATTCACCTAAATACTACTTAATTTTACTAGGATGTTATTTTTAAAAAACTATGTACTTTATAAGTTTGTAATTCTAGTGATGTGTATATGTCTGGATATGAATAAATAAATTATTATTATATTATTAAACGAGAACAGTTTACTATCATCATTATTTAAAAAATAATTTTAGTCTTAACTTATAGAGGTTGAAAATTAAAAACATGATTCAGTTAACATATTTTTTTTTAATAAGAATACAACTTATTTAAACAGGTTACAGTTTCAACGATTCGTTTATATATATATAGTGGACGAAATTTTTTCCGCAATTTCTTTAACTGATTTATAAATGTCATCGAGTAAAATATTTTTCACGACATGCTGTACACATAATTCCGCATCACACGTACAAATTGAACCGGCAACATCAGGGAATTGAGCAGCATCGTATATTTCAATTCTAATTACTTTCACACCCCGTTTAGGTTTTTTTATATAAGAAAATGTAGTTAAGTCCGTTTTCTGTTTTTTACTGCTGGGGCCAACAAGATTCAGTGTTCCAGTATTACGCATATCCATAGATGAGCCTCGTACATCGTTAGGAAGGAAGTTGAATAAATCACTCTCGCTATCCTGAAATTAAAAATATACAGTAAGATAAAAAAGGTTAAAATTGAATAGATACTAAGTTAAGAATATTATATTAAGATTATTGATTAATTACTCACGGACATCATTGAACAATAAGTGTAGTCGCTCGTAAATTCTGTTTTTGTTTGAGGTTTACTTGATAATTATATTTTATTTATACCTCACATATATCGTTTATAAAGTTCATAATCGAACATGAAATTATTTAGTCAATGCAAGAATAAGTTTTGTAATACAATGCTCACACATCCTTATACGGCTACGTCGCGCGCTGTGTGGTCTGCTTCGCACTTCCTCATTAAACACCTAAACTCTTTATTCTTATTTATTAACCGACTTCAGAAATAAAGTATTCCTGATTGATGTCTACTTTCACTTAGGTCTTATTCCATTTATTACACCTCACGGTTAGTAAGAATGAAAATAAACAGACAGGCAGGTAAATTATTAGGTACTATGATTTACTTGAATACCTCATAATAAATTAATCGATACCTACTCAAAAACTATTTTTCAAAGCATGTTCAAATCATATTTAGTGCAACCAAATCCCCATGGCAAAAACTGTAAAACCATTAGTAAAAATTGATATAATTTCACGACTGTGAATTACTAGTTATGCCCGTGGATTCATCCGCGAAAGCGTCGATCTAAATCTGCGGACCAGCGTGAATATCGGTCTATGTCACGTGCTGTTAGCTTTCGACAGGTGAAGGAATTTTTAAAATCGATTCAGTATTGTTTAAGTACATACATTATTATTACAAACAAACAAAAAAATCAAAACGTTCCTATTTATAATATTAGTGTAGATGATTTTCCTAATTAGATGTTACCGATATCTATTAGTGTTCTTAAAATGGATTTTTAACAAAGTCAGCTATTATGCACAAGCAAGTTTCTTGTCGATATGTTACGCACACTTTAATTTTTCTTTCAATATAAATCAGATGATTCCGTACAGGTTTTCATTAGCGAAAGCAATACAGGCAATCAAACTACAAACTCTGAAGAATTCTCAACTGTCAATATGTAAGTATTCTTATTTTAAATATATTTATATATTCATTCACCTAAGTAAACTTATATTTTTAATTTTTGTTCATAATTTTTTATAGGTCTAGATCTATGCCACAGCTCTTTGATGAGGTGTTTCCTCCTTCAGACGACGAGGTGAAAATGGTTGAAAAGAAAAAAGAAACTACAAAGAGGTAAGATACATTAAAACTATTTTTTTTCCTCACTTTTATTTCTTTCATTAACTCGTCAACGTAGTTGAGTCAATATTTATAGCTTTTCAATTGTTCACAGATTACATTCACCGAGTTCCCGGGGCGCGGAACACCGGGCGTCAAAGAGGATGAAAGAAAACAGCCACGAAAGAAACGACGCAGAGAAAAATGAAAAAAAGTGAGTATTACATGTTTTTATTGTATCTGCAGGTTTATTCTTGGAATCATGAATGTCATAATATTTGATTTAGAGTTAAAGAACTCATAGGTATTTTTGAATCATGAATGTTATAATATTTGATTTAGAGTAAAAGAACTCATAGGTATTTACATTATGTTAACAACATTTCTCAATTTATTAACAGATCACACACGACGGTGTCTGGAGACGAAGGGGTGTCGAAAAAACACACTCCGACCCCTCATCGATCCAAGAAAAAATCATCAACTATCGCACCGATAACACCCGTGAAAATCACATCTCACGATCTCTTCGGGACGGATAGTGAGGGTGAGGATGACTCTGAGCCATCACCAACTCCAACTCCAACACTGCCACCTTTGCAATCGATATTCATAAACAGAGTGGCAAGCGGCCTGTCGAAGCAGGTTTTACCAGACAAGAAAGGCAGCCACTACATTGAGGTAAAAGTGTATAGGTCCGCGGACATCGAGCATGTGATGCCTATTAATAGATGGCGTCACTCGGTTTCCAGCCTAAAGATTAGGACGGACATGGACACCGATCTTTGGCAACATCTTGCCAATCTAGTACTGGTGGCCAGGAAGGAATTCCGAGGCACACCTAACATTTTTACTTCAAATTTTAGCATGCAGTAACAAGATGTCTAAACACTTTTATATCAATGTAGTGTGCTAGACTAAGTAACTTTAACTCGGTGTGCGAAAGTAAATAATATTTTCCTTAATATTATATTATTATTATAATGTGTTGATATTTAATATACCTTTTATATTTAGCAAATGTTTTTTTCTTTACAGTTATCAGCATAGACCCTACCCGAGATCCTCTCAATAAAAATGAAATAGTTAAATGTGATAATTGTGATATAAGAATAATGAGAAATAAATATCAGTATCATTTGAAAACTGAATTACATAAATTGAATTCTTTGATTATGAGCGAGTTTGACAATATTTATATAATTAATACAGCATTTAATAATCGTGTAATAAGTTATCGTTTGAAAGCTGAAAATAAAAATTATTGTATACCAGAGAATTTTTTATATGACTATGAAACTGATATTTATAGACTTATAGAAATGAATTTAAAAAAACACAGATGTCTTAAGATACAATTTGAATTATATGCATTTTATTTATTACCAAAGACTCTAGAAAAGCAATTGAAATCATTTAATACCAAATATGAAATTATAACTGATATTAATGAATTGAAAGATATATTTAGAATAAAAACTATTGATACAATCAAAAGAAAACTTACTGAATTTGAACACTCTACGTCCGGTTGGACATTTTTATCACTCAGTCATTTAGAAATCAATTTAAATAAGTATTGTGCTTTGCGAGGAGGTACATATATAAAACTACCACCTCGCGTATCTAATACTAAAAGCTGTATGAATGTTAAAAATGATGATGAGTTTTGTTTCCTTTGGAGTATTTTAGCTGGGCTTTATCCATGTGTTGATAACCCGAATAAATGCAGCTCCTATCCTCATTATTCAAATGTGTTTAATATAACTGACATGAAATTTCCTCCATCATATCGAGATATAAAGATCTTTGAAAAGAATAACTTGAATATAAGCATAAATGTTTTTGGTTTAGACAAAAAAAATAAATATGTAACTGGACCTTTGTATTTAACAGCTGAAAAAAGAATTAATCATTTTAATTTACTATTTATCGAAAATTATGAAAAAGGTCACTACTGTTTAATAAAAAATTTGGTTAAGTTAGTGCGAAGACAAATAACAAAGCATAAAGGTAATGTTTATTTGTGTGAATCATGTTTACAATGTTTCAGTAGCAAAAAAAAATATGGAAATCATTATTGTTCCAAAGTTTTAGAATTAATACCAAAGCCTAATACTCATTAAATGTTTAAACACTTCGAGAGACAACAAAAGGTTCCTTTTATCATATACGCTGATTTTGAGAGTTTATTAGAAAACTATTCAGACGATTCGCAGAGCACGACCACTATAAAATTTAAGATTCACAAACCTTCATGCTTTGCTTATTATGTTTGTTGTACATTTGACAACTCATTAAACAAATTGGTTTCCTATCGAGGCTTAGATGCACCTAAAGAATTTATTAAACATTTGATGGAAGATGTGAAGTATATTAATGATTTAATTTCGTTTGCTAAACCAATGACACAATTAAGTAAAACACAGCAAAATGAATATGATTCAAGCGTTCACTGTCATATTTGTAAACATTTATTGTTTGGTGATAAAGTACGTGATCATGATCACATGACCGGCGAGTATAGAGGCGCAGCTCATTCATATTGCAACCTCAATTATAAAATATGTCCATTTGTACCAGTTGTATTTCATAATTTATCTGGCTATGATTTACATTTATTCATAATGGAACTATCGAAATATGATGGTTCAATTAATGTTATACCAAAGACTAAAGAAAATTACATAACGATCACGAAATCATTCACAATAAATGAGAACAAATCTTGTGTGAATGTGAAATTTATTGATTCATTTCAATTTTTAAGTGCAAGTCTAGATAAATTAAGTAAAAGCTTAAATGATGATAATTTTATACACACCTCAAATTTTTTTACTATTCCCAGTCAATTTGTATTGATGAGAAAGAAAGGCATTTATCCTTATGACTACATGAATAGTTTCTCTAAATATGAGGAAAAATGTTTACCACCGAAACATAACTTTTATAATAGTTTAACTAAACAGCATATATCTGATAGTGAATATACACATGCGCAAAATGTTTGGAAACAATTTGGTATAAGCGACATGGGTGAATACACTGATTTATATTTGAAATGTGACGTTTTGTTATTGACTGATGTATTCGAGAACTTTAGAACTATGAGCTTACAGCACTATAAGCTTGACCCAGCCTATTATGTAACCGCACCGGGGCTCAGTTGGGATGCAATGCTATTTTATACCGATGTTCGATTAGAGTTGGTACATGATCTTGAAATTTATCAAATGTTAGAAAAAGGAGTTCGAGGAGGTTTGGCACAATGTACATTGAGACATGCTCAAGCGAATAATAAATACTTACCAAATTTTGATTGTTCAAAACCATCAAGCTTTCTTATATATCTTGATTCTAACAACCTATATGGATTTGCTATGATGAAAAAAATTCCGATATCAGATTTTAGATTTTTATCGTCTGAAGAAATTAGATGTCTAAATATTGAGACTATTTCAGATGACAGTGATTTCGGATTTATCCTAGAAGTAGATTTAGAGTATCCTTATCACTTACATGATGCACATTGTGACTTACCCTTTGCTGTTGAGAAACTCATTCCACCAGGTAGTAAATCACCAAAATTAGTTGCAACTCTTAAAGATAAAACTTTTTACGTTATTCATTATACTTATTTAAAAGAATGTTTAAAACAAGGATTACGATTAAAAAAGATTCATCGCGTAATAACCTTTAGACAAGAATATTTTCTAAAGAAATATATAGAATTGAATACAAGTTTGCGTCAAGCCTCAAAATCTGAATTTGAAAAGGATTTTTTCAAATTGTTAAATAATTCAGTCTTTGGAAAAACTATAGAGAACAAGCGAAAACAAGTTAATGTTAAACTGGTATCTCACTGGGAGGATAATAATAATTTAACAAATAAATGTGTCGGTGCTCGAAAACTAATTGCTAAACCGAATTTTAAATCTGTGTCAATATTCTCAGAAAATTTTCTTGCTATTCAGTTAAGTTTAGATAAAATAACTCTAGATAAACCAATATATGTAGGATTTACAGTCTTAGAATATGCAAAATTACATATGTATCAATTCCATTATAATTTTATTAAACAAAAGTATGGAGAAAATGTGAAACTTTGTTATACTGATACAGATAGTCTGCTATATTTAGTTAAAACAGATGATGTGTATGAAGACATAAAACATGACATTCAAGAGTTTGATACCAGTAATTTTGAAAAAAATAATCCATATAAAATCCCAAGAGTCAACAACAAAATACCTGGTTTATTCAAGGATGAAATGGGAGGTCAATTAATAACTGAGTTTGTAGGATTAAGAGCCAAACTTTACTTCATAAAGAGTACTAGTGAGGAGATTAAAAAGGCTAAAGGTGTATCTAAGTCTGTAACGAAATTTTTGAATCATAAACATTATTCAGATTGTTTATTTTATGACAAAGATTTACGATCTAAGATGAATATGATTAAGTCTTTAAAACATAATTTGTATTCCCAAGAAGTAGATAAGTTAGTATTAAATAGAAATGATGATAAACGTCAAATATTACCAAATCAAATTGATACTGTAGCTTGGGGACACTATGCTTACATGTAGCTATTAAATAGATATAAGAAATTATATATGTAATATGTTAATAAAAAATTATATGACTTTCCAATTTCTGTTTTATTTTATTCCTATTAGATTATAACTGATACAATACTATAAAATGACAATCAAGTAGCAATGATGTTCATTTGTTAATAATGAAGCTTAAAAAGCACCCGCTAAGCTTGGACATCAATCTTATTGGTATTGAAGAGAGATCACAGCCCATAAGACATAGTGAATTGTTACCAAATAGTATACGGTGTTTAATTTGCGGGCCATCTAACTGTGGTAAAACTAATGTGATGATTACTTTGCTATTACATAAAAACGGGCTAAAATTCAAAAATTTGTATTTATATACAAAGACTCCATTTCAAAGTAAATATTGTTATCTTAAAGAAGTGCTTTCAAAGGTTTCTGAAGTAAAATACAATGTGTTGCGTGATGACAGCGAAGTTACACATCCGAATAATGTGTTACCAAACACAATTATAATTTTTGATGATGTGGTTTGTGAAAATCAGACTAACATTCGTAATTATTTTGCCATGGGAAGACATAGTCAAGTCGATTGCTTTTATCTCTCACAAACATATTCAAAAGTTCCAAAACAGCTGATTCGTGATAATGCAAATTTGTTATTACTCTTCAAACAAGATGAAGTCAACTTGAAACATGTATACAATGAGCACGTCAATTCGGATATGTCATGGAATGAATTTAGAGAAATCTGTCAAAATGTTTGGCGAGAAAGGCATAATTTTTTAACTTTAAATAAAGAATCAGAATTAAATAAAGGTCGTTATAGAAAAAATCTTGACACCTTTATATACTTATCCTAAAATAGAATGTTATCATTTGTGATAAATAAGTGATAGAGGCAAGACAAAAATGAGTCTCAATATTAAAGAACAAATAATCATGTCATCAGACATCATTAAAAATAAACTTAAACAGTTAAAAGATATTGAAGATAAAAACAACTATGAACTCAATAAAATATTTAAGCCAGTTACCAAACCTTTATCACAAATGATAGAATCAAATCAAAGTAATATGAACTGTGATTTTAATGTGAGCGCTATACGAGTGCCTGTCAAATTAGATGATGCAATAACCTCTACACCATATAGAGTACATGAACAATCATTGGATGATGATTTACACTCAGAGAAATTTGCTTCGGGCTCAGAATACTATAGTGATGCAGATAATATCAATAAGAAAGACATATCTGTTACAAAAAAATATCTTAATAGTCTCTACGATATAAATATTCCATTCGGAGTTCGGAAAGTAGGTGATCAGTTAATGATGGGTAATTTTCCGGTTAAGATAATTGCTTCAGTCGATGGTGACATGGAACCATGTAGAATCAAGATTGATAACGATGAATATCAATTGACTCAAGGACTAAAAGAAGTATTATTACATAAAAAACCGAATCTAGAACTAGTTACTGAAAATGATAGAAACACTTATAAAAACATTTTGATAAAAACGAATGCTCATAAGCGTGACTATGATCATAAAGGTCAGTTAAAAGGAGACAAAGGTGAAAAATATAAACAAATTATTAAACCTATGTTCATAGCCTCGGAAGTTGAGAGTACTAAAAAAGTTGGTGGCAACATAAATGTTTTGAAAAGATATAGAAAAAATACTGATTTCATCTATTGGGATGATCCTAATGAGCTAGTTGAAAGATTGAAACTTCTTATTGCTTCCAAACAAGCTGGAAATACTAATCAAGATAATGAAATAATATCAATCATAGAAGAACTGCAAGAAGCAAATATAATAAAATCATAAAAAGCATAGTGATATTAAAAGTTGTTTAGTTGTCAAATAGCTGTGAATGATGAAACAAGCTAAAAATGAGTAAAGAAGATGTGGTGACCGAAATACATAAAAATGCAAGAGTAAATTTTCCTCGCAGATGTGTTCTACTCAAAGATATAGATGATCTATGGCAAGCTGATTTAATAGATATGCAAAAGATATCGAGTATAAATTTTAATTTTAATTTTATACTTATTGTGATTGATTGTTTTTCTAAATATGTTTGGGTCCAACCATTAAAAAATAAAACTAAAGATTCGGTTACAAAAGCTTTTCAATCAATTTTATGTGATGGCAGAGTCCCTTTGAATTTGCAGACAGATTGGGGTAAGGAATTTTATAATGAAAGTTTTAAGAAAATTATGCAGATGCATTCAATAAATCATTATTCAACATATTCTATTAAAAAGGCTTCGATAGTGGAACGAGTAATACGTACTATAAAAAACAAACTTTACAAAAAGTTTAGTTTGAAGGGAAACTTTAAATGGATTGATGGAACTTTAGACGAAGTTGTGAATAATTACAATCATACCAAGCATACGACTATTCAGATGTGTCCGGTTAAAGTAAATAAACATACGAAACACATTGTGATGCAAAGATACAACATACTAAATAAACCAAAAGTTAAAAGAAAATGTACTTTTGTTGTCGGCGATGTAGTGCGAATAAGTAAGCATAAAGCAAATTTTGAGAAAGGCTACACTCCAAATTGGTCGACTGAGTTATTTAAAATAATCGTGGTTCAGAATACCAATCCAGCAACTTATTTGCTAGAAGACTCAAGAAAAAATAAAATTCAAGGAACATTTTATGCGCAAGAGCTTCAGAAAACCAAAAATCCTGACGTGTATTTAGTAGAAAAAGTTCTTAAGAAAAAGGGGAATAAAATGTATGTTAAATGGTTAGGATTGTCATCTCAGGACAATAGTTGGATAAGCAAAACCAATATATTATAAATTACATTTGAAATTTTACCATTCTTCGTTTACCTATGAAAGGAAAAGGTCTTGTGAATAGTATTATAAATCATCTACCGTTCGAGTTACATCTCCCAGGCTATAACTATTGTGGACCAGGAACAAGATTACGTGAGCGACTTATCAGAGGTGACAAAGGAATTAATGAACTTGATGAGTATTGTAAACAACACGATATTGCATATATGAAAACAAAAAACTTACAAGCCAGACACGCAGCAGATAAGATCTTAATGAAAATGGCAAAGAAAAGAACATCATCATCATCTCAAGCGAGTGTAGGAGAAAAGCTTGCAGCAAATATTGTTAATAAAGCAATGTTGATGAAACTTTCAAATGGATCGGGGCTTAAAAAAAGTTTTAAAAATGTTGTTGCCTATGCAAAAAGAAATATTCGTCAAGCAAAACCAAAATGTAAAAAACTAGCCATAGATTTAGCGTTTGCTGCCATTAAAGATCTTGTTTCTGATTCAGAGGTAAAAATTCCGCGCGTGATACCATTACCAAAGACCGGAGGATTCTTACCACTGATACCAATCATTACTGGATTAACTGCTGCTGGTGCTCTTGTTAAAAAAACATCTGCTATAGCGCGAATGGTAAAAACGTTTCAAACTGCACAGAAAACATGGAATGAGATGAAAAGACTCAATCAAAGTTTTGAGCCAGTGCATTTAGGAGGAGGATTACAGCTCAAACCGTACAAGAGTGGTTTAGGTATTTATACTTCATCAAAAAACTGAATAAACAGCTACCTGATCGTCCTCTTACCAATATTGATATAATAAGGTATTCAAAAACTATCCCATATTTTCGAGGGGTCTTCATGAGAGATCAACTACCTAAACACCCTCACAAAATCGAATGTGGTATAATTAATTTGGATAGCTCTGAAAATCAAGGTACACATTGGGTAGCTTATGTTAAAAAAAATGACTATATTGAATACTTTGATAGTTATGGTGATCTAAAACCACCAAAAGAATTTATTAAATATGTAGGGGGTGACATTCAGTATAACTATATCAATTATCAGGGTAGTCATCCATATAACTGTGGTCATCTATGTCTTAAATATCTTGAAAACTGTATGCTTTAATATGAAATAAATTGTATGATTGAATCGTTAAACGATCAGTATCAGTTAATACTTCGAATGGACAAGCAGCATTTATTTGTGCTACCAATATAAATTGTAATCAAATATGATTGATTTCAATATTAAAAAAAGTAAGAAAATTGGGAGTAAGCCAACAAAAAGTTATAGTTCAATTCACGACTCCGGTAAACACACACGCGTTGTACCAGCTCTCAGTGAGATTAATAAAGAATTTTTAAGAAAGTTGGGATTTTCACTATGAGTATGTTACAAATTAATGAAGCGCCGCATTTTGACAATTCTATTGAGAGTTATGAAGTTCATTCCTATACTCCATACACTAATAGCTTCAAAGAAAACGATGAAATACGAATACCGATTAATCAACAAGACATTTATTTACTACCTGCGAGCAGTTCCATTTACATTGAAGGATGTATAGAAGTATATACGAAGGATACCACAGGAAAACTTACAAAAAAAGGGTTTCAATTTAACAATAACCCTATACCGTTTCTTTTTCATGATATAAGGTATGAGATAAATGGAGTAGAAATCGATCGTATTAGACATGTTGGTATTACTTCTACAATCAAATCTTACATCTCGATGAATGAGGGAGAAAGTAAACAGGCTGCTCTGTGGGGATGGAACTTGAAAGGAACAAAATCTGTAAATGGTTTTTTTAATGTTATATTGCCGCTTAGTAAACTATTAGGATTTGCTGAAGACTATAACAAAATCGTATTAAACTGTAAACATGAATTAATTCTAACGAGATGTAAATCTAATGTTGATGCTCTTATACTTGATAATAATAATGATCATGTGTTAGTAAATATTGAGAGAATTCAATGGCGTGTACCACATATTAAAGTATCTGATCGAGAAAGATTACTACTCTTGAAACAGTTAGAAAAAGATAAGCCAATACAAATGGCATTTCGAAATTGGGATACATATGAATATCCACTTTTACCTAAAACAAAGAAGCATTCGTGGTCAATCAAGACTACCTCCCAACTCGAGAAACCTAGATTTGTAATATTCGGTCTTCAAACAGTCGACCAAAATTTAAAGAATAGAAATTGTTCTTTGTTTAATCATTGTAACTTAACTAACGTTTCATTATATCTAAATTCACAAACATATCCGTATGATGCACTAAAACTTGATTTTGATAATGATAAATATCATATATTATATGAAATGTACATCAAATTCCGTCAGTCTTATTACAACGCTTCAGTTGACCCGTTGCTTAATATTATTGATTTTAAAGAAAAGGCACCTTTGTTTATAATTGACTGTTCAAGGCAAAATGAAACATTAAAAACTGGCCCAGTTGATGTAAGACTAGAAATAGAGAGCAATAAAGATTTTCCTGACAAAACGAGTGCCTTTTGTCTTATCATCAACGATCGCATTATAGAATATAAACCTCTCAGCAGTATTGTTCGCAAGATATCATGAAGTTAATAGTTGATGTTCAAGGTTTTAAAACCGAATTAAATCAGTTCATACTTAAAGAAATAGCTATTCTGGATGATAAAGGAATACAAAGTTTTTTAATAAGACCACCATTCGCTTTCTATAATTTAACTATAAAGGAAATGAGGCAGGTTGGGTGGATCGAGAGAAATAGAAATATTTATTGGAAAGAAGGATTTATTTGTTTTTCAAAATATAAGCCTTTAATTTCACCTCTACTTGAAAACAATTGTATTTATGTAAAAGGTGAAGAAAAAGCAAAATGGATTAAGGAAATGTTTGTTGATTATAATGTGAATGTGATAAACTTAGAAAATTTTAAGTGTCCAAATTTTTATACCCTGTATGAGCTTTACAGCAAATGTAATGATGTCTATAGATGTATCTATCATAAGAATATTTGTGGTTTAAAAAATGTAATCTGTTTAAATAAGTGGTGTTCTGATAATAAAATTATATGTTAACCGAATCATGTTTTATTTTCAACCGAATGTTTACCTCTCGTAGAATAAGACTAAAATTATTATAAAAATAATGATGCTAGTAAAACTGTTCTCATTACAAAGTTTGGAAGTAAAAAAAGTTATTGACTAGCGCTCGCTTTCAATATTGTATCTAGAGATCTATCCGTTGAAAACCACCAATGACGATTCGTTATTTGGTAATCGTTGCAAAGTTCAAATAAAAATATGAATCAATATTGGTGGTTTTCAACGGATAGATCTCTAGATACAATATGAAAGCGACCGTACATGAACGGGTTCAATAGATCTTTACACTGTTAAATGGACTGGATGAATAGACTGAATCATGAAAATTCGAAAGTTATTGACTAGATTAAATGATTCATTAGATGGTATTATGTAATGTTTGAATAGGTCATAGTACTGGTGAATGAATGAACACTGAATGATTTAGATGAACAGATTGAATAGATGGTATGAATGAATAGATAATATACAGAACCCCCATATATACACTACTCACGACCCCCCGACATTGACAGGTGGCAGCTCCTCTGCCACCCTGTCTGGGGCACGCCGCATGTCGGCCCGTAATGCGGCCAACTCGCGGCGTAGCTCCGCCAACTCCGTTCGCAGCTGGTCATTGTCCGCTTTATAGCGGTCATTGGCCAGCCGCAGACGGGTCAGCTCCTCCGACGCAGTGCGCTGGTGGAGCTCACCTACCAGCTCCTTAATGGAGGAGGCAGCATCTCGAAGAGCCTTTACGTAGGTCCCCTTGAGGTTCTTCGAGGTGCTGGCCACCTGGGAGATCACCTCGACGGAGCTCATCACTCGAGCTTGTAGGTCCGCCGCCGAGGTTTCCTCCATTGCGGCACTCGCAATATCCGGCGAGCTCGTTTTGGCTCTAGCCGTACGGATTTTGCGTGCCGCCTCCTCCAGTTCTTGCTCAGCACGGAGCTCCATCTCCGCGCGCTGAGCCGCCACCAATTCCGCCTTGGCTTTGGCGAGGCCGACGTATTGCCCAGTGGTGGGCGGTCGGCCTCTGCCTCGGCGGGCGGTAGAAACTTTCGGAGCCTTTACAGGCTCCGACGCAGAGCTGCTGTCGTCGTCCGACGTTGCTCTTTCCGAGCGGCTGCGTTTCCGCTGCCACAACCGCCCTTGAGTCCCTAGAGACTCCGCGACACTCATCGCCGATCCAGAGCTAAGCTCCTCGGCGAGAGAACTATCCCCTTCTGAACCCGTTTTACGACCGGGTTCAAAGTCGGCTGTATCAGTAGTCCGTGTGGTTTTGCCAAGGTCGTGTTTACGAAGGCCAGCGAATTGCTGGCCTACGGAGCAATTGTTGCCCCCCCCAGAGTACGAGGGGCGGCCCTCCACCGAGGTGGAGGGGTGGGATTTCCCGGCATCTGCCGACGTACCCACCTGGGGACCACATTTCCAATTGCTGTCTTCCATTTCCGCTTTCACCGATGACTCCACATCGTCGTCCCATTTTTTCAGGGGTTGGGCTCCCCTGTCAGGTGTCACTGCCGCCGGCTACCAGACAGACACAGTGCACCCCAAACCCCCCAGCGAGGTATCCCTGCCGCCCATTCTGGGTCAGACGCAGGGAACCGACGAGGCGCGACTGCCGCCCGATACGGGACAGACGCAGCGCGCCCCAACCACCAAAAAGGGTACCCTGCCGCCCACTATGGGTCAGACACAGGGCACCAAAGAGGCACGACTGCCGCCCGATACGGGACAGACGCAGCCCACCCCAACCACCAAAGGGCACCCTGCCGCCCACTATGGGTCAGACACAGGGCACCGACGAAGCACGACTGCCATCCCATTGGGGACAGATAAGTCGCACCCCAACCACCGAAGGATACCCTGCCGCCCACTATGGGTCAGACACAGGGCATCGACGAAGCAGACTGCCGCCCGATACGGGACAGACGCAGCCCACCCCAACAACCAGAGGGCACCCTGCCGCCCACTATGGGTCAGACACAGGGCACCGACGAAGCACGACTGCCGCCCGATACGGGACAGACGCAGCGCACCCCAACCAGAGGAATGTTTTGGCTTCGCCCGTTGCTGGATTGCAACGGGTTACTGAGCCCCCCCGCCACGACAAGGCACATTCCAATTCGGGGGGGAACCTAACCTAACCTAACCTAACCTTTTTTTTTTTTTTTTTTCGCAGGAAAATCCTCATGGATACCCTACCCCAGCGGGGGCCGAGGTCGGGTTATGCCGGACTCTTACCGACTAAAAACCTGCGGCTTCCGTCTGGACGCACGGAGTCGGGTCACGAGGAGCTTGCGCATTCGTTCGCGACCCGACAGCGTTGGCCGGCGCTCTGTGCAGCGCCGGCGACGTCCCGAGAGGGAGGGGTCCCTCTCTAGTCGTCCCTCATGAGATGGTGCGCAGGAAGCGCACGCGCCATCTCGAGCCCTGGACCGGAGGCGGATTCCCCCGAACCCGCCAACGAAGGCTCATGGGACTGCGGGAGAGGGAGGCTTTCGGCAACGAAAGCCGCCCTCCGGCGTCCCGTGCGACGACGACGAAGCGGAAGGGAGGATGCATCATCTTCCCTAGCCCTCTCCGCCGCCTCCTTCGCGAGCATTACGGCCTCGCAGAAGGATCGCACCGCCTGCCACGATCTCTCACTCTCGACCATAGTGCGAACCACGGTCGGGAGCGAGATGTCGGCACCCAATACAGAGCCGAGCGCGCTGCGCTCCGCATCCCACGCCGGGCACACCTCCAGCGTGTGCTGGGCCGTCTCGTCGAGGCAATCGTCGCAGTGGTGGCACCTGGCATTCGGTTCCCGACCGATCCGAAACAGGTAACTCCCGAAACAACCATGTCCCGAGAGCACCTGAGTCAGACGGTAGGTCAGGAAACCGTGTCGCCTACCCAACCACTGCTGGAAGACCGGACGAATTGCCTCGATAGTCCAGAGTCCGGCGCTCGAAAGCGCCAGCCTGGACTCCCACGCTTCGGTAGCCCGTTGGCGCAGCTCAGCTCTGTGCCCCTCCTGTTCCTGCAGTGCAGGCGGGTGACCCCTGGCCCGGAGCGCCTCCACGCGCCACTCGTAGAGCGACGCGAGGGCTCTCGCTTCCAGGTCCCAGGGAATAGTACCCGCCAGCACGCAAGATGCCTCACCCGAGATCGTGCGATAACCCCGTACCACCCTGATCGCCATCACCCGCTGGACTCGCGTCAAGCGGGCGATATTGCTGCGACTCAGGGCGCTGCCGGCCCACACAGGGGCACCATACAGGGCCATCGATCTCACGATTCCCGCGTAGAGACGCCGACACGACGTCTCAGGTCCGCCGAGATTCGGCAGCAGCCTTCCCAGGGCCGCAGCCGCCCTCAGCAGCCGAGGCTCAAGGCACTCGAAGTGGGGGCCGAAGTTCCACCGGCTATCCAGGACGAGTCCCAGATAGCGCATCGACGGCCTCACGTCGATGCGGACTCCGGATACGACGATATGGGCACCCCGGGGCGGCGCGTTCCGCGGGCCGTGGAAAACCACGGCCTCGGACTTTTCGAGCGCCACCCGCAAACCCAATCGCCGTATGCGGCCCACCACGAATGCCGCGCCGGCGGTGGCGCGCAAGGAAGCATCCCTGTGGCTTTTGCCTCGGGCAGTGACCAAGGTGTCGTCCGCGTAACACACTACGCCGACACCCGGCACTGTGGCTCCTCGCAGCACCCAGTCGTAGCCGATGTTCCAGAGGAGTGGGCCTAGTACCGACCCCTGAGGAACGCCGCACGACATCTCCCGCCGACACCACCGGTCTCGACCGGGGTATTCCACCGCACGCCCAGACAGGTAGTCCCCGACGACCCGGCGCAGGTACGGAGGAACTCCGTGGAATCGGAGCCCCTCCCTGATGCAGCTCCAGGGGAGGGAGTTAAATGCGTTGGCGATGTCCAGAGACACCGCCAACACGACCTCACCCCGGGCGATCGCGTCCTGCGCCAAGGACTTAACCCGCTGAATCGCGTCTACGGCAGACCTACCCCTGCGGAATCCAAACTGGCAGTCTGCCAGATCCGGTCCGACATCCTCTAGGTGCTCGACGATCCGGGCGGCCACAACTCTCTCAAAGAGTTTGGCGTCCTCGTCGAGCATCACTATCGGGCGGTACGCAGATGGGGATTCCGCCGGACGCCCTTCCTTTCTGAGGAGAACGAGACGACCTGTCTTCCACCGCTGTGGAACCTGGCCTCGGGCCAGACAGGCGTCGAAAAGTCTCCTCAGACGAGGCTCGAGGGCATCCATGGCCAAGACCAACACCCGGCCGGGTACGCCGTCAGGACCGGGGGCGGTGTTTTTGGCTCGCAGCCGCAACACCGCAGCTCCCAGCTCTCCCGAGGTCACTGATGGCGCCACATCCGGGCCGGGCTCCGCGGCAACCGAAGGCATCATGGGGGGACTGGGATGGTCCCCCGTCCGCGGAAACAGGGCCGCAACGACTCTGTCCAGGATTTGCGGCTGGAGACTTCGCGTGAGTGGGGGTGCCCAGGGGCGAAGTTTGCACATCGCCAACCTGTACGGCCTCCCCCACGGGTCGCGGTTCAACGTCCCCAGCAACTCCTCCCTCGCAAGAGCCTTAGCCCTGCCGATCGCTGCCTTCAGCTGCCGCCGGGACTCCTTGAAGGAAGCATGCAGGAGTGCAATCACATTCTCCTCCCGCATCCGCCGCCGCCTGTAATTGGTGTACTGGCGTCGTGCGACCACACAAGCTGCACGCAAATTCGTGAGCTCGGCGGACCACCAGTACACCTGGGGCTTCGGGGGACGACGCCTGGCTCGGGGCATTGACGCGTCGCAAACCTGCGACAACGCGCCCCGCAACCATTCCGCCTCGTCCTCCACCACCACGGGGCCCACAGGCGCGGACACCCACGATTGCACAATTACAGCTTCCTTCGCGAGGTCCCTGTCGAGGTGCCTCAACTGCCACCTCGGGCCGTCGTCAACCGGGGGCCGGAAGGGACCGGCTGGATCTGACGGGGATACGGCTGCGAGATCGAACCGAATGTATCGGTGATCACACAACACCGCCGTATCCACCACTCCCCAGTCCCGAACACGGCGCGCCAGGGCGGGACTCGCGAACGTGATGTCCACGATCGACTCGCCCTGGGGTCGCACGCACGTGCTTATCGATCCCCGGTTGAGAAGGGCCAACCCTTGTCCGAGGGCAAACTCCTCCAGTGCCTCGCCAAATACGTCCGTTCTGACGGAACCCCAAGCCGTATTCCAGGCATTGAAGTCGCCAGCGAGGAGCACTTGGCGAGGATGGCATTGGCCGATTAAGGCGCCCACCCGTCCGAGATAAATCTCGAACTCGGCGAGTGTGCGGTTCGGGGAAAAGTAGCCACCGACGACTACAAAATACTCAAACCACACAGCGACGTATCCCGGACCCTTCGCTACCTTTTCGAAGGGTGGGGAGTTCGCCGCGCCCCATCGGACGATCACGACGGAGCCGTCAGTGTCCCGCACCCAGTTCTCACCTGGGGGGACGAAGTACGGCTCGCAGATCACTGCCACGTCTATCGACCACTCCGCGAAGCTCTGGAACAAAAGGTCCTGAGCTCGGGCGGAGTGCTCGATATTCGCCTGGAGGAATCGGAGCTTGTGGTCCATGACTAGGATTCCATGGCCACAAGTCCGTCCCCGGACACTACAGCTGAGCTGCCGCTGGCCGACTGCGTTGAGGATGCAGTCGGTGGTGGTAGCCGCCTTTTAGGCCGAGGGGCATGGCACGATTTGCCCCCCAGCCTGTGATCGGCCGGCTTCTTGGCTGCCGCGCACACAGTGCAGTGTGCAGCGGCGGCGCTGCAATCGCGGGCGACGTGGCCCGGTTTTCCGCAGCGGTAGCAATTACTGCTGCGGTCAACCGGACTGCTGCACTGCTCCCGGACGTGCCCGAGTTGAAGGCACCGGAAGCAGCGCAGAGGTCTCGCTTCGAGGAGCGAGACCTTCGCCGACACCCAACCGACTAGCAGTCGCCTGCCATCAGCCACCTTGTTGGCGGCAGCCACCGGGCAGCTCAGCCAGAGCGTGCCCAGGCCCGAATTGTCTCGGCGGATTTCACCAGTCTTGACGGATGCAATTGTGCATCCGCCGATCCTGGCTACGACCGCCGCGACATCTGCAGCGGAGACTGCATCGTCCAAACCGGACACTCGCAGCTCCGCGCATTTGATGGGCCTGGACACCACCACGTCCTCCCCAAGGGCAGCACGCAGCTTGTCCGCGAGTGCGTCCGCCTTATCAGTGCTGGTTGAACCAGGCACCTCCAGGACCCTGGCCCCGGTGGCGGACACCCTGAACCTCACGGACTCTATTCCGAGGCTTTGAAGGTCGACCTTCTTCTTGGCCTCGGATAGAGCTGCGGCGTAGGTGACGCCCTTCTTCAACGCCTCTGGCTGCAGTTTTAGAACCACAGCCAGAGACCGGGGAGCACGTGGTTTGCGCCTCCGTCCCTTCTTCTGCGGAGCCTGCTGGGAGTCAGGCACCGCAGATTGGGCCCTCCGTGGTTGAGACGGCAGGGCAGCACTCTTTGGTGCCGCCTTTGGACGCCGTCTCGCCACCACATTCCACCCCTCGTCCATGGACGCAGGAGCCGGCGGCAGTGGCCGGGGCTCCCGTTGGGGTGGGGCTGGGGCAGGTTGTTTGGCTTTGGCCTTTCCCTTCTTTCCCTTTTGGGACTTCGGGGATGGGCCGGGGCCAGACCTGCCCTGGGACGTCGGGACCGCTGGTGCCACAGGCTTAGGCTGGGAGGCAGCCTTTGCCTTATCGGCAGCCAGCGGCGGACGAAGGCGGGGTTCGGGCGGCAGCCTCTGCTGCAGCGCCTCAAACCGCGCGTTGACCATCTTGCCCACGCTGAGCATGATGGTCCGCTCCATTGTCTGCACTAGGTCAGAGGGTAGGGTCAGCGTTGGGCATGACCCGCCAACATTGACAGGTGGCAGCTCTTCTGCCACCCTGTCTTGACCTCGCCGCATCTCGGCACGCACTTCGGCCAATTCGCGGCGGAGATCCGCCAACTCCGTTCGCAACTGGTCATTGTCCGCCTTATAGCGTTCATTGGCCAGTCGCAAACGGGTCTCCTCCTCTGAAGTAGTGCGCTTTTGAAGTTCACCTAGCACTTCAGTAATGCAAGAGGCAGCACCTCGCAGAGCCTTAACATAAGTTCCCTTAAGGTTTTTTGAGGTACTAGCCACCTGCGCAATAACGGCGACCGAATTACGGACCCTCTCCTCTAATTCCGTAGCCGGTACCTCCTCTGCTGCGGCCTCAAGGTTCACAGGCGAGCTAGGCTTAGCTCGAGCCGTGCGAACCTTTCGGGCTGCCTCTTCCAACTCTTGCTCAGCGCGGAGTTCCAGCTCTGCGCGCTGAGCCGCTACCAACTCCGCCTTGGCTTTGGCGAGGCCGACGTACTGCCCAGTGGTGGGCGGTCGACCTCTGCCTCGACGGGTGGAAGAAATTTTCGGGGCCTTTACAGGCTCCGACGCTGAGCCACTATCCTCGTCGGATGTGGTTCCCCTCGCGGAACGGCTGCGCTTGCGCTGCCAGAACCGCCCTGTCTCTTCGGAACCCTCTTCTAAGCTCATCACCGAGCCGGAGCTGTGCTCCTCGGTGAGAGCAGGTTCCCTCCTCGAACCTACTTTTCTTTGACCAGGTTCACGGTCGGGTACACCGCCCGTCTCAGGCCTGTCATCAACTCCGCCCGTCTCAGGCACAACGTCTTTGGTTGGGATTAGTTTTTCTGCCATACAATTCCCACGAGTATGGGGGATATAAAAAGTCCACCAGGGAAGTGCCCCCTGTTCCCTGGTAACTCTTATACTGTGCGGGGTCGAGTGGTCCCGCACAGGTGGCCGCTCGCGGGCAGACTTCTCCCAGCCTGCCACCTCAACGAGGCAGCCGAACGCCGTCGCAAGGCCCATAAAGGGCGCCTCAACGTTCGGCCTTTGGGGATTTTTTATAGAGGTTTACTCCTCGCGGACCGGGCGGTTAAGCCAAGTCCACCGTTCCGTCAAAGCCGCGAGACATGATCCACGACACTTTGACGGTTTACGGGTTCGGTGACGGTGACAATTTAATGTCTACGCGACGGCAGTGTTAGTGCACGCCACGCCCGTCACCCTTGACCCGGGCAAATACCCCGACAGTCAACCCCTCCCTGGCCCGAGCAAATATTCCGACAGCCAGAACAACGAAGTACAACTGCCGCCCGATACGGAACAGACGCAGCGTACTGACGAGGTGCCACTGCCGCCCAATATGGGACAGACGCAAGGCATCTCAACCACCAGAGAGCACCCTGTCGCCCACTATGGGTCAGACACAGGGTGCCGACGAGGCACGACTGCCGCCCGATACGGGACAGACGCAGCGCACCCCAACCACCAAAAGGTACCCCACCGCCCATTATGGGTCAGACGCGGGGTACCGACGAAGCAGACTGCCGCCCGATACGGGACAGACGCAGCCCGCCCCAACCAACAAAGGGCGCCCTGCCGCCCACTATAGGTCAGACACAGGGCACCGACGAAGCAGACTGCCGCCCGATACGGGACAGACGCAGCCCACCCCAACCACCAAAGGGCACCCTGCCGCCCACTATGGGTCAGACACAGGGCACCGACGAAGCGCGACTGCCGCCCGATACGGGACAGACGCAGCGCACCCCAACCAGAGGAATGTTTTAGCTTCGCCCGTTGCTGGATTGCAACGGGTTACTGAGCCCCCCCGCCACGACAAGGCACATTCCAATTCGGGGGGGTTCGAAGGGTGAACCTTTTTTTTTTTTTTTTTTTTTTTTTTTTGTTGACGAGGGGGAAATGTTCAATAACATACCAGACATCTTGAGGGAGAATGTCAGGTTATGTGGGGATCTGTTACCCACTAAAACCCCCCCGGTGGCCATCCTCTACACAGTTACGGGAGCCCCGGGATCTCACTAGGAACGCACCGGTGCTCCAGTTGTATTAGCCGATTACTCTTGGCCCATTCACATTTCAGTTCCTTCTCGCACAACTTGTAGCCACTTCAAGTTGTCGACCTCAGTTTTGCTGCTGTTTTATCTAAGGAGACATCAGAAGCCCTCTCTTCCGATGCCTGCAGCACAATATTCCACTCGAAATTACGGGTTTCATCGAGTTTGCATCACCGTTCTTCCTCTTTGTCGCCTGTTTCTGCGACTTGGGTCCGTCCTTTCACGTTCACGTTCGGCAGTTTCTTTCTTTTCCATAACAGCTTCAGCGAAAGAAACCATAGCTCTCCAAATATTTTCATCCGCAAGCATCATTGGTATCAGTGTTGGAAGTGACAGGTCGCTCCCAACACGGTCAGTAAGAGCACGCCTTTCAGAGTCCCATGCCGGGCACTCTTCAAGGGTATGTTTTGCAGAGTCCTGATTTGCATTGCAGTGATGGCATTGCGGCGTTGGTTCACGTCCAATTCTGTGCAGGAATACTCCAAAGCAGCCATGTCCCGTTAGTAATTGTGTTAGTCTAAATGTTAGACTCCCATGTTCACGTACAAACCAGTTCCATAGGTGTGGTAAAATCGCACCGACAGTGGGATGGACCACACGATCTTCAAAGTGTTCTTGCCATCTATTTACAATTTGCATCTGCACCACCTCTTTTACGTTTTTCTAAGACTTCTTTATACACCTTAGTATCCATCTCTGCCAACAGTTCTAAAGGTGGGAAGCGAGCCAGTACAGTAGCCGCTGTGTATGATACTGTTCGGTATGCTCTGATAGTTCGTAGTGCCATTATGCGCTGTACTCTGCTTATACGTCCTCTACTTTGACGGTCTTTCGATAGGCGCTCCGACCACACTGGAGCTCCATAAAGAGCCACCGACCTTACTACTCCTGTATATAAGCGGCGCACACCCTCTCTAGGGCCTCCCATATTTGGTAAAATCCGTTGTATCGCGCCGGCTACCCTTTGTATTTTTGCAACCAGATAATCAAAGTGATTCTTGAAAGTCCATCTACTGTCCAAAACCAAGCCTAAATATTTCATTTCTTTGCCTATCGCTACTTCCACGTCTCCAACATTAATTGTTATATCCGGTGGTTCGGTACTCTTTGGCAAGCTGTGAAACCAAATGGATTGCGTTTTTTGAGGCGCAACCCGGAGCCCGAGTTCTTGAATTTTTTCTATTATGCAGGCAACACCCAGCTCAGCCAGAAGGGCAGTCCTATGAAAACTTCCCTTTTTGGCGAGCACAAGTGTGTCATCCGCATAACACACAACTTCTACTCCGGCTGGTAAGTTCGTTCGTAGAACTGCATCGTAGGCTAAGTTCCACAATAATGGACCGAGAACTGATCCTTGTGGAACACCACAATGCACCTCTCTCTGCTGGATGTTACAGTTTCTATCCGTGTATTGTATGAATCTACCGGACGAATTGCCTCGATAGTCCAGAGTCCGGCGCTCGAAAGCGCCAGCCTGGACTCCCACGCTTCGGTAGCCCGTTGACGCAGCTCAGCTCTGTGCCCCTCCTGTTCCTGCAGTGCAGGCGGGTGACCCCTGGCCCGGAGCGCCTCCACGCGCCACTCGTAGAGCGACGCGAGGGCTCTCGCTTCCAGGTCCCAGGGAATAGTACCCGCCAGCACGCAAGATGCCTCACCCGAGATCGTGCGATAACCCCGTACCACCCTGATCGCCATCACCCGCTGGACTCGCGTCAAGCGGGCGATATTGCTGCGACTCAGGGCGCTGCCGGCCCACACAGGGGCACCATACAGGGCCATCGATCTCACGATTCCCGCGTAGAGACGCCGACACGACGTCTCAGGTCCGCCGAGATTCGGCAGCAGCCTTCCCAGGGCCGCAGCCGCCCTCAGCAGCCGAGGCTCAAGGCACTCGAAGTGGGGGCCGAAGTTCCACCGGCTATCCAGGACGAGTCCCAGATAGCGCATCGACGGCCTCACGTCGATGCGGACTCCGGATACGACGATATGGGCACCCCGGGGCGGCGCGTTCCGCGGGCCGTGGAAAACCACGGCCTCGGACTTTTCGAGCGCCACCCGCAAACCCAATCGCCGTATGCGGCCCACCACGAATGCCGCGCCGGCGGTGGCGCGCAAGGAAGCATCCCTGTGGCTTTTGCCTCGGGCAGTGACCAAGGTGTCGTCCGCGTAACACACTACGCCGACACCCGGCACTGTGGCTCCTCGCAGCACCCAGTCGTAGCCGATGTTCCAGAGGAGTGGGCCTAGTACCGACCCCTGAGGAACGCCGCACGACATCTCCCGCCGACACCACCGGTCTCGACCGGGGTATTCCACCGCACGCCCAGACAGGTAGTCCCCGACGACCCGGCGCAGGTACGGAGGAACTCCGTGGAATCGGAGCCCCTCCCTGATGCAGCTCCAGGGGAGGGAGTTAAATGCGTTGGCGATGTCCAGAGACACCGCCAACACGACCTCACCCCGGGCGATCGCGTCCTGCGCCAAGGACTTAACCCGCTGAATCGCGTCTACGGCAGACCTACCCCTGCGGAATCCAAACTGGCAGTCTGCCAGATCCGGTCCGACATCCTCTAGGTGCTCGACGATCCGGGCGGCCACAACTCTCTCAAAGAGTTTGGCGTCCTCGTCGAGCATCACTATCGGGCGGTACGCAGATGGGGATTCCGCCGGACGCCCTTCCTTTCTGAGGAGAACGAGACGACCTGTCTTCCACCGCTGTGGAACCTGGCCTCGGGCCAGACAGGCGTCGAAAAGTCTCCTCAGACGAGGCTCGAGGGCATCCATGGCCAAGACCAACACCCGGCCGGGTACGCCGTCAGGACCGGGGGCGGTGTTTTTGGCTCGCAGCCGCAACACCGCAGCTCCCAGCTCTCCCGGGGTCACTGACGGCGCCACATCCGGGCCGGGCTCCGCGGCAACCGAAGGCATCATGGGGGGACTGGGATGGTCCCCCGTCCGCGGAAACAGGGCCGCAACGACTCTGTCCAGGATTTGCGGCTGGAGACTTCGCGTGAGTGGGGGTGCCCAGGGGCGAAGTTTGCACATCGCCAACCTGTACGGCCTCCCCCACGGGTCGCGGTTCAACGTCCCCAGCAACTCCTCCCTCGCAAGAGCCTTAGCCCTGCCGATCGCTGCCTTCAGCTGCCGCCGGGACTCCTTGAAGGAAGCATGCAGGAGTGCAATCACATCCTCCTCCCGCATCCGCCGCCGCCTGTAATTGGTGTACTGGCGTCGTGCGACCACACAAGCTGCACGCAGTTGCGTGAGCTCGGCGGACCACCAGTACACCTGGGGCTTCGGGGGACGACGCCTGGCTCGGGGCATTGACGCGTCGCAAACCTGCGACAGCGCGCCCCGCAACCATTCCGCCTCGTCCTCCACCACCACGGGGCCCACAGGCGCGGACACCCACGATTGCACAATTGCAGCTTCCTTCGCGAGGTCCCTGTCGAGGTGCCTCAACTGCCACCTCGGGCCGTCGTCAACCGGGGGCCGGAAGGGACCGGCTGGATCTGACGGGGATACGGCTGCGAGATCGAACCGAATGTATCGGTGATCACACAACACCGCCGTATCCACCACTCCCCAGTCCCGAACACGGCGCGCCAGGGCGGGACTCGCGAAAGTGATGTCCACGATCGACTCGCCCTGGGGTCGCACGCACGTGCTCATCGATCCCCGGTTGAGAAGGGCCAACCCTTGTCCGAGGGCAAACTCCTCCAGTGCCTCGCCAAATACGTCCGTTCTGACGGAACCCCAAGCCGTATTCCAGGCATTGAAGTCGCCAGCGAGGAGCACTTGGCGAGGGTGGCATTGGCCGATTAAAGCGCCCACCCGTCCGAGATAAATCTCGAACTCGGCGAGTGTGCGGTTCGGGGAAAAGTAGCCACCGACGACTACAAAATCCTCAAACCACACAGCGACGTATCCCGGACCCTTCGCTACCTTTTCGAAGGGTGGGGAGTTCGCCGCGCCCCATCGGACGATCGCGACGGAGCCGTCACTGTCCCGAACCCAGTTCGCACCGGGGGGGACATAGTACAGCTCGCAGATCACGGCCACGTCTATCGACCATTCCGCAAAGCTCTGGAACAGGAGGTCCTGAGCTCTGGCGGAGTGTTCGATATTCGCCTGGAGGAATCGGAGCTTGTGGTCCATAACTAGGATTCCATGGCCACAAGTCCGTCCCCGGACACTCCAGCTGAGCTGCCGCTGGCCGACTGCGTTGAGGATGCAGTCGGTGGTGGTAGCCGCCTTTTAGGCCGAGGGGCATGGCACGATTTGCCCCCCAGCCTGTGATCGGCCGGCTTCTTGGCAGCCGCGCACACAGTGCAGTGTGCAGCGGCAGCGTTGCAGTCGCGGGCGACGTGGCCCGGCTTTCCGCAGCGGTAACAATTACTGCTGCGGTCAACCGGACTGCTGCACTGCTCCCGGACGTGCCCGAGTTGCAGGCACCGGAAGCAGCGCAGAGGTCTCGTTTCGAGGAGCGAGACCTTCGCCGACACCCACCCGACAAGCAACCGCCTGCCATCAGCCACCTTATTGGCGGCAGCCACCGGGCAGCTCAGCCAGAGCGTGCCCAGACCCGATTTGTCGAGGCGGACCTCGCCAGTCTTGATGGACGCAATTGGGCATCCACCAATTCCGGCCACCGCCGCCGCGACATCTGCAGCGGAAACTGCGTCGTCCAACCCGGACACGCGCAGTTCCGCGCACTTCGTGGGCCTGGACACGGCCACGCTCTCCCCAAGGGCGGCCCGCAACTTCTCTGCCAGAGCGTCCGCCTTTTCGGTGTTTGAGGCACCGGGAATCTCTAGGATTCTGGCTCCTGTGGCGGACACTCTGAAATTGACAGAGTCAATGCCGAGGCTTCGAAGATCGACCTTCTTCTTGGCCTCGGCTAGAGTTGCGGCGTAGGTGACGCCCTTTTGAACCGCCTCCGGCTGCAGTTTTAACACTACAGCCAAGGACCGGGGAGGGCGCGGCTTGCGCCTCCGCTGTCGTCCCTTCTTGGTCTGCGGAGCCTGCTGGGAGACAGGTACCGCAGACTGGGCCCTCCGTGGTTGAGACGGAAGGGCAGCACTCTTTGGTGCCGCCTTAGGACGCCGTTTCGCCACCACATTCCACCCCTCGTCCATAGACGCAGGAGCCGGCGGCAGTGGCCGGGGCTCCCGTTGGGGTGGGGCTGGGGCAGGTTGTTTGGCTTTGGCCTTACCCTTCTTTCCCTTTTGGGACTTCGGGGATGGGCCAGGGCCAGACCTGCCCTGGGACGTCGGGACCGCTTGTGCCGCAGGCTTAGGCTGGGGGGCAGCCTTTGCCTTGTCGGCAGCCAACGGTGGACGGAGGCGCGGTTCGGGGAGCAGCCTCTGCTGCAAGCCCTCGAACCGAGCGTCGAGCATCTTACCCACACTGAGCATGATGCTCCGCTCCAGCTCTTGCACCTTGTCAGAGGACGGGGTCGCCGTTGGGCACGACCCCATGACATTGACAGGTTGCTGCTCCTCTGCCACCCTGTCTGGGGCACGCCGCATATCGGCCCGTAATGCGGCCAACTCGCGGCGTACCTCCGCCAACTCCGTTCGCAGCCGGTCATTGTCCGCTTTGTAGCGGTCATTGGCCAGCCGCAGACGGGTCAGCTCCTCCGACGCGGTGCGCTGGTGGAGCTCAGCTACCAGCTCCTTAATGGAGGAGGCAGCATCTCGAAGAGCCTTAACATACGTCCCCTTAAGGTTCTTCGAGGTGCTCGCCACTTGGGAGATGACCTCGACGGAGCTCATCACTCGAGCTTGCAATTCCGTCGCCGAGGTCTCATCCGCTGCGGTACTCGCAATCTCCGGCGAGCCGGGTTTGGCTCTAGCCATGCGGATTTTGCGAGCCGCCTCCTCCACTTCCTGCTCAGCGCGGAGCTCCATCTCTGCGCGCTGAGCTGCCACCAAGTCCGCCTTGGCTTTGGCGAGGCCGACGTATTGCCCAGTTGTGGGCGGTCGGCTTCTGCCTCGGCGTGCGGTGGAAACCTTCGGAGCCTTTACAGACTCCGAAGCGGAGCCACTATCCTCGTCGGAAGTCACTCCCCTAGCGGAACGGCTACGTTTCCGTTGCCAGAGCCGTCCTTTAGTCCCAAGGGACTCCGCAACACTCATCGCTGAACTGGAGCTTAGCTCCTCAGCTTGAGTGTCTTCAGTCTCTGAACCCATTTTACGACCGGGTTCTTGGTCGGCGTTTTCAGTTGTCCGGTTTGAGTTGCGTAGGTTGTGTTCACGAGGGCCAGCGGTCTGCTGACCCACGAAGCGATTGTTGCCCCCCCCAGAGTACGAGGGGCGGCCCTCCACCGAGGCGGAGGGGTGGGATTTCCCGGCATCTGCCGACGTACCCACCTGGGGACCACATTCACAATCACTTTTCTCCATCATTCGTTGCACCGATGACTCCACATCGTCGGCCCATTTTTTCAGGGGTTGGGCTCCCCTGTCAGGTGTCACTGCCGCCGGTTACCGGACAGACGCAGTGCACCCCAATCCCCCCAGCGAGGTATCCCTGCCGCCCATTCTGGGTCAGACGCAGGGAACCGACGAGGCGCAACTGCCGCCCGATACGGGACAGACGCAGCGCGCCCCAACCACCAAAATAGGTACCCTGCCGCCCATTATGGGTCAGACGCAGGGCACCGACGAAGCACGACTGCCATCCCATTGGGGACAGACAAGTCGCACCCCAACCACCGAAGGATACCCTGCCGCCCATTATGGGTCAGACACAGGGCATCGACGAAGCAGACTGCCGCCCGATACGGGACAGACGCAGCCCACCCCAACCACCAAAGGGCACCCTGCCGCCCACTATGGGTCAGACACAGGGCACCGACGAAGCACGACTGCCGCCCGATACGGGACAGACGCAGCGCGCCCCAACCAGAGGAACGTTTTGGCTTCGCCCGTTGCTGGATTGCAACGGGTTACTGAGCCCCCCCGCCACGACAAGGCACATTCCAATTCGGGGGGGAACCTTTTTTTTTTTTTTTTTTTAACGCAGGAAAATCCTCATGGATACCCTACCCCAGCGGGGGCCGAGGTCGGGTTATGCCGGACTCTTACCGACTAAAAACCTGCGGCTTCCGTCTGGACGCACGGAGTCGGGTCACGAGGAGCTTGCGCATTCGTTCGCGACCCGACAGCGTTGGCCGGCGCTCTGTGCAGCGCCGGCGACGTCCCGAGAGGGAGGGGTCCCTCTCTAGTCGTCCCTCATGAGATGGTGCGCAGGAAGCGCACGCGCCATCTCGAGCCCTGGACCGGAAGCGGATTCCCCCGAACCCGCCACCGAAGGCTCATGGGACTGCGGGAGAGGGAGGCTTTCGGCAACGAAAGCCGCCCTCCGGCGTCCCGTGCGACGGCGACGAAGCGGAAGGGAGGATGCATCATCTTCCCTCGCCCTCTCCGCCGCCTCCTTCGCGAGCATTACGGCCTCGCAGAAGGATCGCACCGCCTGCCACGATCTCTCACTCTCGACCATAGCGCGAACCACGGTCGGGAGCGAGATGTCGGCACCCAATACAGAGCCGAGCGCGCTGCGCTCCGCATCCCACGCCGGGCATACCTCCAGCGTGTGCTGGGCCGTCTCGTCGAGGCAATCGTCGCAGTGGTGGCACCTGGCAGTCGGTTCCCGACCGATCCGAAACAGGTAACTCCCGAAACAACCATGTCCCGAGAGCACCTGCGTCAGACGGTAGGTCAGGAAACCGTGTCGCCTACCCAACCACTGCTGGAAGACCGGACGAATTGCCTCGATAGTCCAGAGTCCGGCGCTCGAAAGCGCCAGCCTGGACTCCCACGCTTCGGTAGCCCGTTGGCGCAGCTCAGCTCTGTGCCCCTCCTGTTCCTGCAGTGCAGGCGGGTGACCCCTGGCCCGGAGCGCCTCCACGCGCCACTCGTAGAGCGACGCGAGGGCTCTCGCTTCCAGGTCCCAGGGAATAGTACCCGCCAGCACGCAAGATGCCTCACCCGAGATCGTGCGATAACCCCGTACCACCCTGATCGCCATCACCCGCTGGACTCGCGTCAAGCGGGCGACATTGCTGCGAGTCAGGGCGCTGCCGGCCCACACAGGGGCACCATACAGGGCCATCGATCTCACGATTCCCGCGTAGAGACGCCGACACGACGTTTCAGGTCCGCCGAGATTCGGCAGCAGCCTTCCCAGGGCCGCAGCCGCCCTCAGCAGCCGAGGCTCAAGGCACTCGAAGTGGGGGCCGAAGTTCCACCGGCTATCCAGGACGAGTCCCAGATAGCGCATCGACGGCCTCACGTCGATGCGGACTCCGGATACGACGATATGGGCACCCCGGGGCGGCGCATTCCGCGGGCCATGGAACACCACGGCCTCGGACTTTTCGAGCGCCACCCGCAAACCCAATCGTCGTATGCGGCCCACCACGAATGCCGCGCCGGCGGTGGCGCGCAAGGAAGCATCCCTGTGGCTTTTGCCTCGGGCAGTGACCAAGGTGTCGTCCGCGTAACAGACTACGCCGACACCCGGCACTGTGGCTCCTCGCAGCACCCAGTCGTAGCCGATGTTCCAGAGGAGTGGGCCTAGTACCGACCCCTGAGGAACGCCGCACGACATCTCCCGCCGACACCACCGGTCTCGACCGGGGTATTCCACCGCACGCCCAGACAGGTAGTCCCCGACGACCCGGCGCAGGTACGGAGGAACTCCGTGGAATCGGAGCCCCTCCCTGATGCAGCTCCAGGGGAGGGAGTTAAATGCGTTGGCGATGTCCAGAGACACCGCCAACACGACCTCACCCCGGGCGATCGCGTCCTGCGCCAAGGACTTAACCCGCTGAATCGCGTCTACGGCAGACCTACCCCTGCGGAATCCAAACTGGCAGTCTGCCAGATCCGGTCCGACATCCTCTAGGTGCTCGACGATCCGGGCGGCCACAACTCTCTCAAAGAGTTTGGCGTCCTCGTCGAGCATCACTATCGGGCGGTACGCAGATGGGGATTCCGCCGGACGCCCTTCCTTTCTGAGGAGAACGAGACGACCTGTCTTCCACCGCTGTGGAACCTGGCCTCGGGCCAGACAGGCGTCGAAAAGTCTCCTCAGACGAGGCTCGAGGGCATCCATGGCCAAGACCAACACCCGGCCGGGTACGCCGTCAGGACCGGGGGCGGTGTTTTTGGCTCGCAGCCGCAACACCGCAGCTCCCAGCTCTCCCGGGGTCACTGACGGCGCCACATCCGGGCCGGGCTCCGCGGCAACCGAAGGCATCATGGGGGGACTGGGATGGTCCCCCGTCCGCGGAAACAGGGCCGCAACGACTCTGTCCAGGATTTGCGGCTGGAGACTTCGCGTGAGTGGGGGTGCCCAGGGGCGAAGTTTGCACATCGCCAACCTGTACGGCCTCCCCCACGGGTCGCGGTTCAACGTCCCCAGCAACTCCTCCCTCGCAAGAGCCTTAGCCCTGCCGATCGCTGCCTTCAGCTGCCGCCGGGACTCCTTGAAGGAAGCATGCAGGAGTGCAATCACATCCTCCTCCCGCATCCGCCGCCGCCTGTAATTGGTGTACTGGCGTCGTGCGACCACACAAGCTGCACGCAGTTGCGTGAGCTCGGCGGACCACCAGTACACCTGGGGCTTCGGGGGACGACGCCTGGCTCGGGGCATTGACGCGTCGCAAACCTGCGACAGCGCGCCCCGCAACCATTCCGCCTCGTCCTCCACCACCACGGGGCCCACAGGCGCGGACACCCACGATTGCACAATTGCAGCTTCCTTCGCGAGGTCCCTGTCGAGGTGCCTCAACTGCCACCTCGGGCCGTCGTCAACCGGGGGCCGGAAGGGACCGGCTGGATCTGACGGGGATACGGCTGCGAGATCGAACCGAATGTATCGGTGATCACACAACACCGCCGTATCCACCACTCCCCAGTCCCGAACACGGCGCGCCAGGGCGGGACTCGCGAAAGTGATGTCCACGATCGACTCGCCCTGGGGTCGCACGCACGTGCTCATCGATCCCCGGTTGAGAAGGGCCAACCCTTGTCCGAGGGCAAACTCCTCCAGTGCCTCGCCAAATACGTCCGTTCTGACGGAACCCCAAGCCGTATTCCAGGCATTGAAGTCGCCAGCGAGGAGCACTTGGCGAGGGTGGCATTGGCCGATTAAAGCGCCCACCCGTCCGAGATAAATCTCGAACTCGGCGAGTGTGCGGTTCGGGGAAAAGTAGCCACCGACGACTACAAAATCCTCAAACCACACAGCGACGTATCCCGGACCCTTCGCTACCTTTTCGAAGGGTGGGGAGTTCGCCGCGCCCCATCGGACGATCGCGACGGAGCCGTCACTGTCCCGAACCCAGTTCGCACCGGGGGGGACATAGTACGGCTCGCAGATCACGGCCACGTCTATCGACCATTCCGCAAAGCTCTGGAACAGGAGGTCCTGAGCTCTGGCGGAGTGTTCGATATTCGCCTGGAGGAATCGGAGCTTGTGGTCCATAACTAGGATTCCATGGCCACAAGTCCGTCCCCGGACAGTGTGGACTGTGCAGCGGCAGCGTTGCAGTCGCGGGCGACGTGGCCCGGCTTTCCGCAGCGGTAACAATTACTGCTGCGGTCAACCGGACTGCTGCACTGCTCCCGGACGTGCCCGAGTTGCAGGCACCGGAAGCAGCGCAGAGGTCTCGTTTCGAGGAGCGAGACCTTCGCCGACACCCACCCGACAAGCAACCGCCTGCCATCAGCCACCTTATTGGCGGCAGCCACCGGGCAGCTCAGCCAGAGCGTGCCCAGACCCGATTTGTCGAGGCGGACCTCGCCAGTCTTGATGGACGCAATTGGGCATCCACCAATTCCGGCCACCGCCGCCGCGACATCTGCAGCGGAAACTGCGTCGTCCAACCCGGACACGCGCAGTTCCGCGCACTTCGTGGGCCTGGACACGGCCACGCTCTCCCCAAGGGCGGCCCGCAACTTCTCTGCCAGAGCGTCCGCCTTTTCGGTGTTTGAGGCACCGGGAATCTCTAGGATTCTGGCTCCTGTGGCGGACACTCTGAAATTGACAGAGTCAATGCCGAGGCTTCGAAGATCGACCTTCTTCTTGGCCTCGGATAGAGTTGCGGCGTAGGTGACGCCCTTTTGAACCGCCTCCGGCTGCAGTTTTAACCCATTTTACGACCGGGTTCTTGGTCGGCGTTTTCAGTTGTCCGGTTTGAGTTGCGTAGGTTGTGTTCACGAGGGCCAGCGGTCTGCTGACCCACGAAGCGATTGTTGCCCCCCCCAGAGTACGAGGGGCGGCCCTCCACCGAGGCGGAGGGGTGGGATTTCCCGGCATCTGCCGACGTACCCACCTGGGGACCACATTCACAATCACTTTTCTCCATCATTCGTTGCACCGATGACTCCACATCGTCGGCCCATTTTTTCAGGGGTTGGGCTCCCCTGTCAGGTGTCACTGCCGCCGGTTACCGGACAGACGCAGCGCGCCCCAACCACCAAAATAGGTACCCTGCCGCCCATTATGGGTCAGACGCAGGGCACCGACGAAGCACGACTGCCATCCCATTGGGGACAGACAAGTCGCACCCCAACCACCGAAGGATACCCTGCCGCCCATTATGGGTCAGACACAGGGCATCGACGAAGCAGACTGCCGCCCGATACGGGACAGACGCAGCCCACCCCAACCACCAAAGGGCACCCTGCCGCCCACTATGGGTCAGACACAGGGCACCGACGAAGCACGACTGCCGCCCGATACGGGACAGACGCAGCGCGCCCCAACCAGAGGAACGTTTTGGCTTCGCCCGTTGCTGGATTGCAACGGGTTACTGAGCCCCCCCGCCACGACAAGGCACATTCCAATTCGGGGGGGAACCTTTTTTTTTTTTTTTTTTTAACGCAGGAAAATCCTCATGGATACCCTACCCCAGCGGGGGCCGAGGTCGGGTTATGCCGGACTCTTACCGACTAAAAACCTGCGGCTTCCGTCTGGACGCACGGAGTCGGGTCACGAGGAGCTTGCGCATTCGTTCGCGACCCGACAGCGTTGGCCGGCGCTCTGTGCAGCGCCGGCGACGTCCCGAGAGGGAGGGGTCCCTCTCTAGTCGTCCCTCATGAGATGGTGCGCAGGAAGCGCACGCGCCATCTCGAGCCCTGGACCGGAAGCGGATTCCCCCGAACCCGCCACCGAAGGCTCATGGGACTGCGGGAGAGGGAGGCTTTCGGCAACGAAAGCCGCCCTCCGGCGTCCCGTGCGACGGCGACGAAGCGGAAGGGAGGATGCATCATCTTCCCTCGCCCTCTCCGCCGCCTCCTTCGCGAGCATTACGGCCTCGCAGAAGGATCGCACCGCCTGCCACGATCTCTCACTCTCGACCATAGCGCGAACCACGGTCGGGAGCGAGATGTCGGCACCCAATACAGAGCCGAGCGCGCTGCGCTCCGCATCCCACGCCGGGCATACCTCCAGCGTGTGCTGGGCCGTCTCGTCGAGGCAATCGTCGCAGTGGTGGCACCTGGCAGTCGGTTCCCGACCGATCCGAAACAGGTAACTCCCGAAACAACCATGTCCCGAGAGCACCTGCGTCAGACGGTAGGTCAGGAAACCGTGTCGCCTACCCAACCACTGCTGGAAGACCGGACGAATTGCCTCGATAGTCCAGAGTCCGGCGCTCGAAAGCGCCAGCCTGGACTCCCACGCTTCGGTAGCCCGTTGGCGCAGCTCAGCTCTGTGCCCCTCCTGTTCCTGCAGTGCAGGCGGGTGACCCCTGGCCCGGAGCGCCTCCACGCGCCACTCGTAGAGCGACGCGAGGGCTCTCGCTTCCAGGTCCCAGGGAATAGTACCCGCCAGCACGCAAGATGCCTCACCCGAGATCGTGCGATAACCCCGTACCACCCTGATCGCCATCACCCGCTGGACTCGCGTCAAGCGGGCGACATTGCTGCGAGTCAGGGCGCTGCCGGCCCACACAGGGGCACCATACAGGGCCATCGATCTCACGATTCCCGCGTAGAGACGCCGACACGACGTTTCAGATCCGCCGAGATTCGGCAGCAGCCTTCCCAGGGCCGCAGCCGCCCTCAGCAGCCGAGGCTCAAGGCACTCGAAGTGGGGGCCGAAGTTCCACCGGCTATCCAGGACGAGTCCCAGATAGCGCATCGACGGCCTCACGTCGATGCGGACTCCGGATACGACGATATGGGCACCCCGGGGCGGCGCATTCCGCGGGCCATGGAACACCACGGCCTCGGACTTTTCGAGCGCCACCCGCAAACCCAATCGTCGTATGCGGCCCACCACGAATGCCGCGCCGGCGGTGGCGCGCAAGGAAGCATCCCTGTGGCTTTTGCCTCGGGCAGTGACCAAGGTGTCGTCCGCGTAACAGACTACGCCGACACCCGGCACTGTGGCTCCTCGCAGCACCCAGTCGTAGCCGATGTTCCAGAGGAGTGGGCCTAGTACCGACCCCTGAGGAACGCCGCACGACATCTCCCGCCGACACCACCGGTCTCGACCGGGGTATTCCACCGCACGCCCAGACAGGTAGTCCCCGACGACCCGGCGCAGGTACGGAGGAACTCCGTGGAATCGGAGCCCCTCCCTGATGCAGCTCCAGGGGAGGGAGTTAAATGCGTTGGCGATGTCCAGAGACACCGCCAACACGACCTCACCCCGGGCGATCGCGTCCTGCGCCAAGGACTTAACCCGCTGAATCGCGTCTACGGCAGACCTACCCCTGCGGAATCCAAACTGGCAGTCTGCCAGATCCGGTCCGACATCCTCTAGGTGCTCGACGATCCGGGCGGCCACAACTCTCTCAAAGAGTTTGGCGTCCTCGTCGAGCATCACTATCGGGCGGTACGCAGATGGGGATTCCGCCGGACGCCCTTCCTTTCTGAGGAGAACGAGACGACCTGTCTTCCACCGCTGTGGAACCTGGCCTAGGGCCAGACAGGCGTCGAAAAGTCTTCTCAGACGAGGCTCGAGGGCATCCATGGCCAAGACCAACACCCGGCCGGGTACGCCGTCAGGACCGGGGGCGGTGTTTTTGGCTCGCAGCCGCAACACCGCAGCTCCCAGCTCTCCCGGGGTCACTGACGGCGCCACATCCGGGCCGGGCTCCGCGGCAACCGAAGGCATCATGGGGGGACTGGGATGGTCCCCCGTCCGCGGAAACAGGGCCGCAACGACTCTGTCCAGGATTTGCGGCTGGAGACTTCGCGTGAGTGGGGGCGCCCAGGGGCGAAGTTTGCACATCGCCAACCTGTACGGCCTCCCCCACGGGTCGCGGTTCAACGTCCCCAGCAACTCCTCCCTCGCAAGAGCCTTAGCCCTGCCGATCGCTGCCTTCAGCTGCCGCCGGGACTCCTTGAAGGAAGCATGCAGGAGTGCAATCACATTCTCCTCCCGCATCCGCCGCCGCCTGTAATTGGTGTACTGGCGTCGTGCGACCACACAAGCTGCACGCAGTTGCGTGAGCTCGGCGGACCACCAGTACACCTGGGGCTTCGGGGGACGACGCCTGGCTCGGGGCATTGACGCGTCGCAAACCTGCGACAACGCGCCCCGCAACCATTCCGCCTCGTCCTCCACCACCACGGGGCCCACAGGCGCGGACACCCATGATTGCACAATTGCAGCTTCCTTCGCGAGGTCCCTGTCGAGGTGCCTCAACTGCCACCTCGGGCCGTCGTCAACCGGGGAACCTAACCTTTTTTTTTTTTTTTTTTTTTAACGCAGGAAAATCCTCATGGATACCCTACCCCAGCGGGGGCCGAGGTCGGGTTATGCCGGACTCTTACCGACTAAAAACCTGCGGCTTCCGTCTGGACGCACGGAGTCGGGTCACGAGGAGCTTGCGCATTCGTTCGCGGCCCGACAGCTGCAGTGCAGGCGGGTGACCCCTGGCCCGGAGCGCCTCCACGCGCCACTCGTAGAGCGACGCGAGGGCTCTCGCTTCCAGGTCCCAGGGAATAGTACCCGCCAGCACGCAAGATGCCTCACCCGAGATCGTGCGATAACCCCGTACCACCCTGATCGCCATCACCCGCTGGACTCGCGTCAAGCGGGCGATATTGCTGCGACTCAGGGCGCTGCCGGCCCACACAGGGGCACCATACAGGGCCATCGATCTCACGATTCCCGCGTAGAGACGCCGACACGACGTTTCAGGTCCGCCGAGATTCGGCAGCAGCCTTCCCAGGGCCGCAGCCGCCCTCAGCAGCCGAGGCTCAAGGCACTCGAAGTGGGGGCCGAAGTTCCACCGGCTATCCAGGACGAGTCCCAGATAGCGCATCGACGGCCTCACGTCGATGCGGACTCCGGATACGACGATATGGGCACCCCGGGGCGGCGCATTCCGCGGGCCATGGAACACCACGGCCTCGGACTTTTCGAGCGCCACCCGCAAACCCAATCGCCGTATGCGGCCCACCACGAATGCCGCGCCGGCGGTGGCGCGCAAGGAAGCATCCCTGTGGCTTTTGCCTCGGGCAGTGACCAAGGTGTCGTCCGCGTAACAGACTACGCCGACACCCGGCACTGTGGCTCCTCGCAGCACCCAGTCGTAGCCGATGTTCCAGAGGAGTGGGCCTAGTACCGACCCCTGAGGAACGCCGCACGACATCTCCCGCCGACACCACCGGTCTCGACCGGGGTATTCCACCGCACGCCCAGACAGGTAGTCCCCGACGACCCGGCGCAGGTACGGAGGAACTCCGTGGAATCGGAGCCCCTCCCTGATGCAGCTCCAGGGGAGGGAGTTAAATGCGTTGGCGATGTCCAGAGACACCGCCAACACGACCTCACCCCGGGCGATCGCGTCCTGCGCCAAGGACTTAACCCGCTGAATCGCGTCTACGGCAGACCTACCCCTGCGGAATCCAAACTGGCAGTCTGCCAGATCCGGTCCGACATCCTCTAGGTGCTCGACGATCCGGGCGGCCACAACTCTCTCAAAGAGTTTGGCGTCCTCGTCGAGCATCACTATCGGGCTACCCTGCCGATCGCTGCCTTCAGCTGCCGCCGGGACTCCTTGAAGGAAGCATGCAGGAGTGCAATCACATCCTCCTCCCGCATCCGCCGCCGCCTGTAATTGGTGTACTGGCGTCGTGCGACCACACAAGCTGCACGCAAATTCGTGAGCTCGGCGGACCACCAGTACACCTGGGGCTTCGGGGGACGACGCCTGGCTCGGGGCATTGACGCGTCGCAAACCTGCGACAACGCGCCCCGCAACCATTCCGCCTCGTCCTCCACCACCACGGGGCCCACAGGCGCGGACACCCACGATTGCACAATTGCAGCTTCCTTCGCGAGGTCCCTGTCGAGGTGCCTCAACTGCCACCTCGGGCCGTCGTCAACCGGGGGCCGGAAGGGACCGGCTGGATCTGACGGGGATACGGCTGCGAGATCGAACCGAATGTATCGGTGATCACACAACACCGCCGTATCCACCACTCCCCAGTCCCGAACACGGCGCGCCAGGGCGGGACTCGCGAACGTGATGTCCACGATCGACTCGCCCTGGGGTCGCACGCACGTGCTCATCGATCCCCGGTTGAGAAGGGCCAACCCTTGTCCGAGGGCAAACTCCTCCAGTGCCTCGCCAAATACGTCCGTTCTGACGGAACCCCAAGCCGTATTCCAGGCATTGAAGTCGCCAGCGAGGAGTACTTGGCGAGGGTGGCATTGGCCGATTAAGGCGCCCACCCGTCCGAGATAAATCTCGAACTCGGCGAGTGTGCGGTTCGGGGAAAAGTAGCCACCGACGACTACAAAATCCTCAAACCACACAGCGACGTATCCCGGACCCTTCGCTACCTTTTCGAAGGGTGGGGAGTTCGCCGCGCCCCATCGGACGATCGCGACGGAGCCGTCAGTGTCCCGAACCCAATTCGCACCGGGGGGGACATAGTACGGCTCGCAGATCACGGCCACGTCTATCGACCACTCCGCCAAGCTCTGGAACAGGAGGTCCTGAGCTCTGGCGGCGTGTTCGATATTTGCCTGGAGGAATCGGAGCTTGTGGTCCATGACTAGGATTCCATGGCCACAAGTCCGTCCCCGGACACTCCAGCTGAGCTGCCACTGGCCGACTGCGTTGAGGATGCAGTCGGTGGTGGTAGCCGCCTTTTAGGCCGAGGGGCATGGCACGATTTGCCCCCCAGCCTGTGATCGGCCGGCTTCTTGGCAGCCGCGCACACAGTGCAGTGTGCAGCGGCGGCGTTGCAGTCGCGGGCGACGTGGCCCGGCTTTCCGCAGCGGTAACAATTACTGCTGCGGTCAACCGGACTGCTGCACTGCTCCCGGACGTGCCCGAGTTGCAGGCACCGGAAGCAGCGCAGAGGTCTCGCTTCGAGGAGCGAGACCTTCGCCGACACCCATCCGACTAGCAGTCGCCTGCCATCCGCCACCTTATTGGCAGCAGCCACCGGGCAGCTCAGCCAGAGCGTGCCCAGACCCGATTTGTCGAGGCGGACCTCGCCAGTCTTGATGGACGCAATTGGGCATCCACCAATTCCGGCCACCGCCGCCGCGACATCTGCAGCGGAAACTGCGTCGTCCAACCCGGACACGCGCAGTTCCGCGCACTTCGTGGGCCTGGACACGGCCACGCTCTCCCCAAGGGCGGCCCGCAACTTCTCTGCCAGAGCGTCCGCCTTCTCGGTGTTTGAAGCACCGGGAATCTCCAGGATTCTGGCTCCTGTGGCGGACACTCTGAAATTGACAGAGTCAATGCCGAGGCTTCGAAGATCGACCTTCTTCTTGGCCTCGGCAAGAGTTGCGGCGTAGGTTACGCCCTTTTGAATCGCCTCCGGCTGCAGTTTTAACACCACAGCCAAGGACCGGGGAGGGCGCGGCTTGCGCCTCCGCTGTCGTCCCTTCTTGGTCTGCGGAGCCTGCTGGGAGACAGGCATCGCAGACTGGGCCCTCCGTGGTTGAGACGGCAGGGCAGCACTCTTTGGTGCCGCCTTTGGACGCCGTCTCGCCACCACATTCCACCCCTCGTCCATGGACGCAGGAGCCGGCGGCAGTGGCCGAGGCTCCCGTTGGGGTGGGGCTGGGGCAGGTTGTTTGGCTTTGGCCTTTCCCTTCTTTCCCTTTTGGGACTTCGGGGATGGGCCAGGGCCAGACCTGCCCTGGGACGTCGGGACCGCTGGTGCCACAGGCTTAGGCTGGGGGGCAGCCTTGGCCTTGTCGGCAGCCAGCGGTGGGCGGAGGCGCGGTTCGGGCAGCAGCCTCTGCTGCAAGCCCTCGAACCGAGCGTTGAGCATCTTGCCCACACTGAGCAAGATGCTCCGCTCGAGTTCCTGCGCCTTGTCGGAGGATGGGGTCGGCGTTGGGCATGACCCCCCGACATTGACAGGTGGCAGCTCTTCTGTCACCCTGTCTGGGGCACGCCGCATGTCGGCCCGTAATGCGGCCAACTCGCGGCGTAGCTCCACCAACTCCGTTCGCAGCTGGTCATTGTCCGCTTTGTAGCGGTCATTGGCCAGCCGCAGACGGGTCAGCTCCTCCGACGCGGTGCGCTGGTGGAGCTCACCTTTTTTTTTTTTTTTTTTTTTTTTGACCAGGGGAAATCCTCATGGATACCAGGCCGTCCGGGGAAGCGACCTGGTTATGGCGGACTCTTACCAGCTAAAACCCCTGGGTTTTCCTCCAAGCACCGAATTGGCGGAACACGGGTTTCCTCTCGGAACCGTCCGCGAACACGCCGATGCCGCCGCAAGCGCAGCTCCTCCATCATCCTGCGGCATGCCAGGAAAACGTGGCACGCCGCAGCTTCGTCCAGCGAAGCCCCTTGGCAGAAGACGACGGAAAGCTCCCCGTTTCCGCCGCCTAGGGGTTTCACTAGGCCAGGTCGGCGAATGCCCTCCTTCTCCGACCGGCCCTCCTCCTCCGGATAGGATCCGAGAGAGGATCATCCTCTCTTGTCCTTTCCGTGGCCTCTTTCTGGGACATTACTTCCTCACAGAAAGAGACCACGGCCTCCCACGACCTCTCATTACCAACCATGGCCCTTGCCACGGCTGGCAAGGAGAGGTCACTTCCTACAACCGCCACGAGCGTCGCCCGTTCGCGGGCCCACGCCTGGCACTCCTCCAACGTGTGCTGGGCTGTGTCTTCGCAGCCGCTAGAGCAGTGAAGACACACCGCCACCGGCTCCCTCCGTGCTACGTGGCACAAGTATCTGCCGAAACTACCATGTCCCGACAGTACCTGCACCAACCTGTACGTCAGTGCCCCGTGCCTTCTGTTTACCCACTCCTTTAGGACTGGGCGAACAGCCTCAATGGTTCGTAGGCCAGCGCCGGGCTCCTCAAGCCTATCCCTCCATCTTCGTAGCAAGGTCCGTTGGGCGGCCCTCCTCCAACGCTCAACAAGTTCGGAGCCTGGCTCCCCTCCTTGTGCGCGCGCCTCCGCGCGCCGCTCGTACACCTCCGCCAGAACCTCGGCATCGAGGTCCCAGGGTGGCATACCCGCGAGCACGCAAGCAGCTCCATGGGACACCGTTCGGTATCCTCGGATTGCTCTGACCGCGAGAACACGCTGCGTTGATTGCAGAACTGTTCTATTGTGGCGAGTCAGAGCGCCGACCCATATTGGTGCCCCATAGAGTGCCATCGATCTGACCACGCCGGCATAGAGCCGACGACAGGCCAGATCGGGTCCACCAACATTCGGCAAGAGCCTTCCGAGAGCAGATGCGGTCCCGATCAGCCTTGGCGCCAATCGCCGAAAGTGCTCCCGGAAGTCCCATCTACTGTCGAGTAAAAGTCCCAGATATTTTATCTGGGGCTTCAACTCGATCCTCACTCCATTGATGGAGATGTTGGCACCTGCAGGAGGCCCCCGCCGAGGACCGTGAAAACACAGAACCTCGGTTTTGTCGAGGGCAACCCTTAGGCCCAACATCTCAATGCGCCCAACGACCTGCCGCACTCCCTCTTCAGCGAGGGACACCGCCTTCGCCAAATTTCGTCCTCGAGCCGTGACCAGAGTGTCATCCGCATAGCAGACGACACCGAGGCCAGGGCGAAGGTCACCCCGCAGAGCCCAGTCGTATCCGATGTTCCACAGAAGAGGACCCAGAACGGATCCCTGTGGAACACCGCAACGAATGCCGCGGCGATGGACTCTGCCGTCCTGTCCCTTGTACAGGACTACCCTGTTGCGCAGGTAGTCCGCGACCGTCCTCTGTAGGTAAAGAGGCACGCGGTGATACCGCAGTGCCTCCTCAATACAGCAAAAGGGCAGCGTGTTGAAGGCGTTGGCGATATCTAGCGACACCGCCAGCAACACGCCGCCCGACGCCACCGTCTCGTCCGAGAGACCCCTCAGACGAGCAACCGCGTCGATCGTCGAGCGGCCAAATCGGAAGCCGAACTGGCTGTCCGACAGGTCGGGGCCTACGCATCGCAAGTGCTGGATGATGCGGGCCGCCACGAGGTTCTCGTAAAACTTTCCAGAATCATCCAGCAGCACGATGGGACGAAATGAGGATGGAGTATCCCCTGGGCGCCCCTCCTTCTTCAGGAGAACCAATCGTCCTTCCTTCCAACAGGTCGGGAATCGACCCGACGCTAGGCATCTGTCGAGGAGCCCGGTGAAGTGGGCCCCCAACTCGCCCAGCGCTACCGCCAAGACCCGACCCGGAACACCGTCTGGTCCCGGCGCGGTGCGTTTAGCCCTCAGCTTGCGCAGAGCCAAACGCAGCTCTGCCAACTCCAGAGGAGGTGGAGGAGGAGCCTCAACCTCCTGTGCAGCCTCATCCCTCGAGGAAGGGTCCGCCATTGTCGGAGGAGCGATATCGGGCGCGTCCGGGAACAACGCCGTCACCACACTCTCCAACAGCTGAGGCTGCATGGTCTCCGTGATTGGGACCGTTCGTGGGCGAAGTTTGTTGCGCACCGCGCGATACGGACGGCCCCATGGATCCCTGTTGAGCTCCTCCAACATCTCCTGCCGAGCACTGGCCTTTGCCTGCGCAATCGCCATCTGCAGGCTCTTCTTGGCCTCCTTGTAGAGGTCGTGCAGAAGCTGCCCCGTTTCCTCGCTCTGGAACCGCCGCCTCCGGTATCTGGTGTAGCGACGCCTCGTTGCGCAACACTCGTCGCGCAACTCGGCGATCCGTTGCGACCACCAGTATACCGCCCGCCTTGGAGGTGCGCGCTTAGCCCGGGGCATGGCCGCGTCGCAGATTTGCGTCATGACCCCCCGGAGCCTAAGCGCCTCCTCGTCAACCTCTGCTGGCTCTGCCGACTGCAGGTTCCAGGACCAGACGACGGAGGCCTCCCTCAGCACGTCCTCGTCGAGCCGCGTCAGGGACCAGCGAGGGAAGATTCTTTCCCCAGCCCCCTCTCTCCGAAACGGCGTCTCGGTTGTGGACGAGGTGGAGAGGTCGAATCGGATATACCGATGGTTCGACAGGTTCTCCACCTCGGCCAGAACACGCCACCCTTGCACCCGCCGGGCTACAGTTGGGCTGGCGAACGACAGATCTATTATCGACCCGATCGTCGCCCCGCCCCGCTGCACCTCAAAAGTGTTGGTGCTGCCTCTGTTCAGCAGCACCAAGCCACACGTGGCGGCCCAGTCCTCCACAGCCAAACCTCGAGCGTCAGTGGCGGGGGACCCCCACGATACGCTCTTTGCGTTAAAATCTCCGAGCACGATGACGCGCCCGGAGGACGCCCGCCGAACAGCCGCACCAACTCTGTCGAGGTACGCCTCGAATTCTGCGAGGGACCTGTTCGGTGAGAAATAAATCCCCACCAAAGTCAGGTCCCTCCAAGACGCCGATACGAGACCCTCCTCGCTCACCTGTACCGAGAGAGACGAGTGAGGAGAGTCTGCCGCCACTGCGATCGCCACTGTGCCCTGTGAGTCCCCGGCCCAGCACTGCGATGTTGGGACAAAGTAGGGTTCTGCGACGATCGCTACGTCTATGGACCACTGCAGCATGGATTGCACGAAGAGATCCTGTGCCCCGCTGCAGTGGTTCAAATTCCCCTGTAGGAAGCGATGAGAGGAAGCCATTGCTAACCGGTCGTCATCGCTTCCTGTGGCGGCGCCGAGGGAGTGGACCGCTTACCCCGCTTGGGTCGCGAACATTTCCTTCCCCCCATAGAGTGTCCGGAGGGCTTGCCGCTCTCCAGACAGACAGGGCAGGAAGGATTTGCTGTGCAATCGGCCGCCTTGTGGCCTGGCAGTCCGCACCGGAAGCAGAGCTGGCTGCGATCGACAGCTGACTTGCATTGGGCCCCTGTGTGACCGATTTCGCAGCATCGGTAACACTTCAGGGGCCGCGCCTCCAGTAGTCGAACCCGGGCAGAGCTCCAGCCAACTAGAATTTTGCTTAGGTTGACCACGACCTTTGCAGCTGCGACCGGCACCTGCACCAACACACGTCCGCTGCCGTAAGGGCCGGAACGGATTTCTCCGGCCTTGATCTGCTCTGCGGGGCAGCCCCCCGCCTTGGCCAACGCCTCGGCCACATCCCGAGGCGACACGGAGTCGTCCAGGTCGGAGACCAGGACGTCAATCCGCTTCACCGGCCTTGCCACACGAACACTAGGTGGGAGGGCTCGTCGGAGCTCCTCGGCCAGGCGGTCGGCCTTCTCTCCGCTGTCCCTCCCGGGGACCTCCAACATTCGGGCACCAGTCTTCGTTAGCCTAAAGGCCAACCCGCTGATACCCAAATCCTCCAGTTTCACGGCCTGTCTGGCCTGCGTCAGCACCTTCTCAAAGGTGATGCCCTGCTCGGCCGCCCCAGGCTCCAGCGTCAGGACGACTGCTGACGACGTTGGTGGCCGCAGAGCAGTCCCCTTGGCTGCGCTCGTGCTCGCAGACCCCTTCTTCTTCGGAACCGACGCCGGAGCAGGGCGTGGCCCTGGGGCGTTGGTGGCCTTCTTCTTAAGGCCCTTGCGCACCACCTCAACCCAATCATTTGGCTGGGCCGCAGGGGCGCTTGGGCGCGAGTCAGGGACAAGTTCCAGCACCCGAGTGGGCGCCTTCGCTTTCTTTCCCCTCGCCCTCTTCTTCTTCGTCGCCGACGGTGCGGAGGGCGCCGAAGAAGCTGTCTCCATCCGAGCTGGAGCATCCGCCTTTAGAGGCGGGCGCAGTCTCTGCTCCGGGAGGAGCCGGCCGCCGATGCTCTCCAACATGGAGCGCATCATGGCGCTACACTCCCGGATGATTCCGGCCCTTAAATCCTCCTCCGGAGTCTTTCGCCGTGGTTCGGTGCTTGTCGGCCGGGGCATAGGCCCCGTCGGCACCACCAGTGATGAGGCGCGAGCCTCCTCCATTTTGGCGCGCCAGGTCGCCATTTCAGTGCGGAGGGTTTCTACCTCCGCGCTAAGGCGAACGTTATTTGCCCTCAAGGCCTCCAATTGCGCCGCGTGCTCAGCCGTGAGGCGAGCGTTCTCGGCTCGAAGAGCTGCCACTTCCTCGGACTGGCTCCTGTCGTATATGGACGCCATTTCCTCTCCGATTACCGTCGTGGCTTTCTTAAGGGCACTCACGCAAGTGCCCTTTAGATTCTTGGACTTGGCCACCACCTCCAGTATGATGTTCAGACTAGACTGGACCCGTTCCTTCACTGTGTCCGCAGAAGCTCCACTCCCCAGCCTCCTGACGGACTCCGTCAGTGGTGGAGCTCACCTGGGGGAACCTAACCTTTTTTTTTTTTTTTTTTTTTACGAGGGGAAATCCTTCATGGATACCCAGGCACGCGGGGACGTGGCGGGGTTATGCCAGACTCCTACTGGCTAAAACCCCTCGATGTCCCGACCTTGCCCGTGATGCGGCACATGGGTACGCTTTTGCATTCTTCCACGTGCCGCGGGCGTTCTCCGCGCAATGCAGAGCCTCCAAGAGAAAAAGGGTGTACCTGCGCTCCTTGGTTCACGTGGTCTTCCGGAACATTTGGAAGACCACGTTCCTACGTGACATCGAGTGACGGAAGAGTCCCCGCTTCCGCCACCCGAGGTTTGTCGTCGCCAGGGTTACGACATTTGGGCGTAGGCCCTCCGTCGGCGCCCAGGCCGTCTACGGCGGATCGGAGCCGAGAGGGGATCATCCTCGCGAGTCCTTTCCGCGGTCTCCTTTTGGAGCATTACTGCTTCGCAAAAGGAGACCATCGCCTCCCATGACCTCTCGTCACCGACCATGGCCTTGACCACGGCCGGCAAGGAGAGGTCTCCTCCAACAACGGCGACCAGAGCCGCCCGCTCCTGCGCCCACGCCGGACATGCCCCGAGCGTGTGTTCGGCAGTGTCATCTCTGTCACCACAGTGATGACACATCGCCAGGGGCTCCCTACCAACTATGTGGCACAAATATCGGCCGAAGCTGCCGTGCCCCGACAGAATCTGCACCAGCCGGTATGTGAGCGAGCCGTGACGTCTGTTCACCCACTGCTTTAGCACCGGGCGAACAGCACTCACAGTCCAGGCACCCGCGGACGGCTCTGCAAGCCGTTCCTCCCAGACACGCAGCCGCCTTTCTTGGGCCCGCCGCATCCATCTCGACCTGCCCTCAGTCTCCCGCTCCCTCCGTTGGAAGTACGCCTCCGCTAGGATCTCTGCATCGAGATCCCAGGGGGGCGTTCCTGCAAGTACGCATGCCGCCTCATGGGAGACTGTGCGGTAGCCTCGTATGGCCCTGATGGCCATGACCCGCTGCGCTGAAAACAGCTTGGCCTTATTCGGGCGAGTCAGGGCCCCGAACCACACAGGTGCCCCATACATCGCCATGGACCTCACTATGCCGGCGTACAGTCGCCGGCAGGTCCTACTTGGACCACCCACATTCGGGAGAAGCCTACCCAGGGCCGAAGCGGCCCCGTTAAGCTTAGGAGCCAGCCTGGTAAAATGCTCCCGGAAGTTCCACCGTGGATCGAGGTGAAGTCCAAGATACTTCATCTGGGACTTCACTCCGATCCGCATTCCTCCTATCGTAACGTTGGCACCTTCAGGAGGCCCCCGCCGAGGCCCGTGGAAGTACAGAGCCTCGGTTTTTGCGAGGGCCACCTTCAGGCCCAACGCTTCGATCCGCCCGACGATCATTTGCGTGCCATCTGCTGCAAGCCTGGACGCCTCCTCGTATTCCCTCCCCCGGGCCGTGACCAGCGTGTCGTCCGCATAACACACGACGTTCACTCCCGGAGGTAGCTCTCCTCTAAGGGCCCAATCGAATCCTATGTTCCACAAGAGTGGCCCTAAGACCGACCCCTGCGGAACCCCACACTGGACCGATCGGCGATCGACGCTGCCATTTCTCCCTACATACATCACCACTCTGTCCCGGAGATAGTCAGTGACTAGCCTCCGCAGGTAGAGTGGCACGCGGTGGTACTTAAGTGCCTCCTCGATGCAGGCAAAGGGCAGCGAATTGAAAGCGTTGGAGATATCCAACGAGACTGCCATCAAACCGTTGCCCTTGGCCACCGCCTCATCCGACAAACCTTTCACGCACAGTATAGCGTCGATCGTCGATCGCCTCTCCCTAAATCCATACTGGCAGTCCGCCAGATTTGGACCCACCTCTCGGAGATGCTTGACGACACGGGAGGCGATGACGCGCTCGAAGAGCTTTCCCGTGTCGTCCAGCAGCACAATTGGGCGGAAGGCAGAAGGTGACTCTGCCGGACGCCCATCTTTCCTCAGGAGCACGAGCCTGCCCTCCTTCCAGCAAGCCGGGAACCGACATGACGCGAGGCATGCGTCGAAAAGCCCGGTAATGTGGGCCCTCAACTCGCCCAACGCCCGTGCCAACACCCGGCCCGGAACTCCATCCGGCCCAGGAGCGGTGTTCTTCGCCCGAAGCCTACTCACTGCAATCGCAACCTCAGACAGCTCAACGGGGGGAACCTCACCAACCTGGTTGATTTCTTCTACAGGTTCCTCTGTCATCGTCGGTGGGACGATTGCCGACCCGTCTGGGAACAGGGCAGCCATCACTTCTCCCATCAGTTGGGGATGCAAGGTCTCCGTGACTGGAGGGGCCTGAGTGCGCAGTTTATTTCGCGCCGCTCGGTACGGGCGACCCCATGGGTCTCGATCAAGCCCCTCCAGCATCTCCCTCCGTTTCGATTTCTTGGACCTGCTAATGGCCAGTTGAAGCTGTTTTTTGGCCTCCAGATGTGCTTGATGGAGCAGGTCCTCGAACTCCTCGTTCCGGTTAGGCCGCCTTCGGTATCTGGTGAACTGACGACGAGCCGCCTTACTGCGGGTCCGAAGAGCCGCTATTTCGTCAGTCCACCAGTACACTTGCCTCCTCGGAGCAAAACTCTTGTTTCGGGGCATGGACGCGTCGCATATATGCGTTAGCGCCCCCCGAAATCTAAGTGCCCCCTCGTCCACCTCCTCTGGCCCTAACGGCCGCATGGCCCAGGACTGGACAATTGCCGCCTCAGCCAACAGCTCATCGTCAAGGCGGGATAGAGCCCACCTCGGGAAGGCCGCATTCCGACCCTCCGCCCTTCGTCGAGTGAAGTTGATACTGGACAAGGAGGAGACCGCAAACCCAATGTATTGGTGGTCTGATAAGGTCTCCTCATTATCCAGGACCCGCCAGTTCAGCACGCGCGTAGCGAGAACGGGGCTAGCAAACGTTAAGTCTACTATTGACCCTCCCCGTCGTCGCACGCACGTGTTGACAGAGCCTTGATTTAGCAGCACAAGGCCGCACGCTGACGCCCACACGTCTACGGCCTCTCCGCGATCGTCGGTCTCCGGGGACCCCCAACTCGTGCTGTGGGCGTTGAAGTCACCGAGAACAATTACCGGCATGGGTGCCGCTCGTCGCACCACCGCCCCTACCCGGTCGAGGAACAACTCGTACTCGACGAGTGGTCTGTTCGGGGAAAAATAGACCCCGACGACCACGAAGTCACTCCACACAGCTGCCACTATGCCAGGCTCTCGCTCTCTGATGGAGACGGGCAAGGAATCCGGGCTGGAGGTGGCAACTATCACCACGGAGCCATCCGTGGCCCCTATCCAGTTTGGCTGGGAGGAGACGTAGTATGGCTCCGATATTACCGCCACATCAATCGACCACTGTAGCACGGATTGCAGGAACAGGTCCTGCGAACCGGCACAGTGGTTTAGATTTGCCTGGAGGAAGCGATGTTGGCACGCCATTAGTGACCGGTCAACATCGCCTCTGTAGGCGGCTCCCTGGACTGTAGAGGGACGGCTGGGGTCATTCTAGGCCATCCTCTACCCTTCTTAGGGCGTGCGCATTTGCGACCCCCTGGCGTGTGATTCGCCGTCCTCCCTGCTGCCTTGCACATCGGGCAGTTTAGGTCGTTCCTGCATTCAGCCACCCTGTGGCCTGCTTCACCACATCGGAAGCAGTTTTGGCTGCGGTCCACCTTCGACTGGCATTGGACCCCCGTATGGCCAATCTCGAAGCACTTGAAGCACTTCATGGGCCGGGGGTCCAGTGTTCGCACCCGCGCAGCACTCCACCCGACGAGAAGGCGCCCTTTAGCGGCAATTGTTTTGGCCGCTTCGATCGGGCATTGGATGACGGCACTGCCAGCGCCGAACATTCCAGACCGGATCGGCCCAACTCTCACCTGGTCGACTGGGCATTTCCCATCCCGGGATATGGCAGCTGCCAGGTCTACGCCAGACACCGAGTCGTCCAGCCCGGAAACGCAAAGATCGATGCATTTCACGGGCCGGGTGATCCGGACGGTCTCCGGGAGGATCTCCCTTAGCTTGACAGCCAGGGAGTCTGCTTTGCTGCCGCTCTCCTTACCGGGAATTTCCAGGACTCGAGCCCCCGTAGCGGCCGAACGGATGTGGAGTCCGTCGTCAATCTGCAGGGAGGTCAGATCGATGCCTCCCCTGGCCTCCTTGAGGACCCTCTCATAAGTGAGGCCCGTCTCAGCAGCCTCGGGCAACAGGGTGATTACTACCGCTGCTGTCCTCGGCCTTACGTTGCCCCTAGCTGGCCTTCTCCTGGCCTTTTTCTTCGGGGCCGGCGCCGGAGTGGCGCGTGGTCCCGGGGCATTCGCCGTATTTTTCTTCTTGCCCTTGCGCACCACCGTGGTCCAGCTATCAGGTTGGGCCGTGGAGGTGCTCGGGCGTGACACCGGTTCGGGATCCGGTAACCGGGTAGGTGCCTTCCCACTTTTTTGGCTCTTCGGCGCCGACTGTGCAGGGGGCACCGAAGAAATCGACTCCGTCCGAGCATCCGCCTTTAGAGGCGGCCGCAGCCTTTTTTCCGGGAGGAGCCGGCCACTGATGCTCTCCAGCATGGACCGCATCATTGCGCCACACTCCCGGACGATACCTGCCCTGAGCTCCTCTTCAGGTGAAACATTTCTCGTAGGCCGAGTTTGGCTCGCCGGCCGAGGCACCACGAGCGCCGAGGCGCGGGCCGTCTCCATCTCCAAGCGCCATGTCGCCATTTCAGCGCTGAGGTCTTTGACCTGCGCGCTGAGGCGAGCATTCTCCTCCCTCAAGGCCTCCATACGCGCTGCGTGTTCCACAGTGAGGCGGGCGTTTTCAGCGCGGAGAGCTGCCACCTCTTCAGACTGATTCCTCTCGTAGATGGAGGCCATTTCTTCCCGGATCTGCGCCGTGGCCCTTTTAAGGGCATTTACAAAGGTGCCCTTTAGGTTTCCGGACTTAGCCGCCACCTCCAGAATCAATTCCAGACTCGCTTGGACTCGACCCTTTACTGTGTCCGCCGACGCACCCAGCGTCTTGGTGGACTCTGCAATCGCCAAGTTGGTCGCCAACTCGAGCTCCTTTCTTTGGGCCTCAATTAGGGTCCGTTTGGCCTGAGCAAGACCAACATACTCTCCAGTGGTAGGAGGCCTACCACGTCCCCTTTTGCCCGCCGGCTTGCCACTTGTTTCAGCAACTGCTCCTCCAACCGCGTCTTTGCCGCTGCTAGAACTATTCGTTCTAGCTTGGCGCAGACGTTTCTTGCCCACCGCTAAAATTTGGCGGGTCACACTCCCCTCAGTGTCGGACGAGTTGGTGGACATCTCCTCCACCTCGCTTCCACTTCTCACTTCATCAAATCGCGTGCAATCGTGATCCGATTTCCTCGCCGTTTCGTTTACAGTTTCAGAGGACACCGATGCCCTCGAAACTGCCCTTGCTACTCCGGAGCTACTGCTCCCGGACCGACTCCTCGTAGCCGAATCCCCCCTCCGCACTTCCTTCCTCTGCCTAAGGGCACGGAAGCCACCTTCATCATTTACTCCACCCTTCGCGGGCCTAACGTCTGTGGTTTTGGATTTTGTATTTTTTCCCATATTGTTCCCACGAGTACCGTGTTTTTGATGTTCACAAACATGGCAGTGACACGAATGCCAAGGTGAATCCTATTTACACCTGGGGGGCGGAAGGTACCCAGGGTTGGCGCTTGCAGGTAGCTGTGCCTCAGCTACCACCCCAGAGGGCGGCCGTTACCACGTCTCCCAATAACGGCCCTTTAGGGATTTTTTAGAGAGGTTTACTCCTCGCGGTCCAGGCGGTTAAGCCAAGACCCCCGTTCCGTCAAAGCCGCGAGACATGATCCACGACACTTTGACGGTTTACGGTTTTGGTGATGGTGGCAATTGAATGCCAGCGCGGTGGCAGTGTAAGTGCACGCCGTGCCCACCACCCTTGACCCGGACAAAAGCCCCGGCGGTCAACACCTCCATGGTCCGGACAAAAGCCCACGCCGACCAAAACTCCCAAAATCAACGCAGAGACTACAAATGCCCCACGTTCCGCCGTAGTATTGACGAAGCAGACTGCCGCCCGATACGGGACAGACGCAGCCCACCCCAACCACCAAAGGGTGCCCTGCCGCCCACTATGGGTCAGACGCAGGGTACCGACGAAGCAGACTGCCGCCCGATACGGGACAGACGCAGCCCGCCCCAACCACCAAAGGGTGCCCTGCCGCCCACTATGGGTCAGACACAGGGCACCGACGAGGCACGACTGCCGCCCGATACGGGACAGACGCAGCCCGCCCCAACCATTTCCCCCCCTCCCCAGTGTTTGGTCCGCGGGGGCCCTTTCTAATAGAAAAAGCCCCTACCATTCTGGACCACTCTTCTAAAAGAAGAGTGAGAAGAATGGCCTCCTATCCGCCACCCGGAGACGCGCCGCGTAGGGGTATCACCTCCCCTCCCACTTGGACAACCAAGCAGGTCCGCGGGGGGAACCTAACCTAACCTAACCTAACCTAACCTAACCTTTTTTTTTTTTTTTTTTTTTTTTTTTTTTTTTTTTTTTCGTGGTGAAAAAGGTGCCAACACCTACCCGACACTTCGAGGGGGAGTGCCGGGTTATGTGGGACTCGTACCCACTAAAAAAAAAAAAAAAAAAAAAAAAAAAAAAAAAAAAAAAACACCACGACATACCTCTGTCGCCTTTGCTGGGGCTCACGGTATCGCCATTGGCAGTACCCGCGAACCCCGGCGACTAGATCCGGCCGCAGAAGCCCAGCTCCTCAAACAGGGGATGGTCCGGTATGCGGGACCATCCCCCCAGCCACAGCCATTGTAGTCACGGCAGGTCCCCTCACCTGCTGCAACTGGCTATCGAGAGGGAGAAGGTGGGCGTACCTCCTTCTCCGTCCCCCCCTCCGCCTTCGACGGAGCAGCGCTGCCGAGGCTTCATCCTCCCTACGCTGCTCCGCCGCCTCCTTCTGCGACATCACCTCCTCGCAGAAGGAGACCATGGCCGCCCAGGCCTCTCTGCTTCCCAGCATGGCTTTTACCACGCTGGGAAGCGAGAGGTCCCTCCCGACGACAGAGGTCAATTCATGCCGCTGACGACTCCACGCCGGGCACTCCTCCAAGGTGTGCTCAGCTGTGTCGTCAGCCGCCCCGCAATGGTGACACTCCGTCGTCACCTCCCTCTGGGCGACTCTGTGCAGGTAGTGACCGAAGCAACCATGCCCGGTCAAAACCTGCACCAGGTGGAAGGAGAGAGTCCCTCTCTTTCGCCGCACCCACGCCCGTAGGACCGGACGAATCGCCTCTATCGTCCGGACCCCGTAGGCTGGTGCAGACAGGGACTCCTCCCACTCCCGCAGGAGTACCCTTTCGGCACTCCTACGCACGCGTGCCTCCTCCTCAGAACAAGGGCGCGCGCCCATCCTCCTCCTCTCCGCTCGGTACCGGTGAACGGCACCGAGGACAGCCGCTTCGAGCTCCCATGGTGGGGTGCCTGCCAAGAGACAAGAGGCCCCATGGGAGATTGAGCGGTACCCTCTGGAGGCTCTCACCGCTAGAATCCGCTGCGCCCTCTGCAGCTGGGCTCGATTCTGTCGAGTGAGAGCATCCATCCAGATGGGCGCTCCATATAGGGCCATGCTCCTCATAATACCGAGGTAAAGCTTTCGGCATGAGGAGCCAGGCCCCCCCATATTAGGCAGCAGTCGCCCTAGTGCGGCCGCCGCCTTAATGAGCCTGCCGGCCAGCTGTTTGAAGTGCTGGCCGAATGCCCAGCGCCCGTCAAGGATGAGACCCAGATACCTCATTTGCCTCTTGAGAGGTATCCGGGTGTCATCCACCCTTAGGAACGCGCCTGGAGGGGGACCCTGCCGAGGCCTGTGAAATAACAGGGCCTCGGTCTTCTCCAGCGCGACCCTAAGTCCCAACCTGCTTATGCGGCCCACCACCAAGGCCGCACCCTCCTCCGCCTGAGTCGCTGACTCGGCGAACGTCCTCCCTTGGGCCACTATCAGGGTGTCGTCAGCGTAGCAGAATACGCTGATGTGGGGTGGCAGAACACCCCGCAACACCCTATCGTAGCCCAGGTTCCACAAGAGTGGGCCGAGTACCGACCCTTGCGGAACCCCACACCTCATCGTTCGCCGAGTCACCGACCCACTCCCATCGACGTAGACGACGTCTCTGCCCCGCAGGTAGTCTTCCAACAGCCGCCGCAGGTACAGAGGCACCCCGTGGTACCGGAGAGCCTCCAGGATTGCCCCGAACGGCAGGCTGTTGAAGGCATTAGCGATGTCCAATGACACCGCCAAAGACCTCTCCCCCCTCGCGGACGCCGCCGCGGTGAGGGACTTAAGGGCAGAGATGGCGTCCACTGTCGACCGCCCCTTCCGAAACCCGAACTGGGCCTCGGACAGGTTGGGCCCAACCTCCTCGAGGTGCTGGACGAGTCGGGATGCCAGAATGTATTCCAGCATCTTTCCGACTTCGCCCAGCAGTACCAAGGGCCGGAACGCTGACGGATTGTCAGGCGTCCGACCCTCCTTCTCGAGGAGGCAAAGCCTCCCATCCTTCCACAGCTTCGGGAACTGTCCGGTTCTTAGCGAGAGATCGAACAGCTCCCGAAGCGGACCTCCTAGGGATTCCATAGCAATCCCCAGGAGATGTCCGGGTACTCCATCCGGTCCCGGGGCCGTCCTCTTCTTCCCCAAGCGGGAGACGGCACCTTCCATCTCAGCCCCCGTAATTGGGGGGGCCTCGATCTCCCACACCACTCCCGCTGGGGGAGGCAAGGCGTGGTCCGAGCTGCCAGGGAACAGCTCGCCCACGACCTCCTGAAGGAACTCCGGTTGGAGGGTCTCGGTGAGAGGACGTCCTGCGGCACGAAGTTTGCTCCGAGCCACCTTGTACGGACGCCCCCATGGATCTCTGTCAAGACCCTCCAGGAGCTCCTGCCGAGCCCGCTCCTTAGCGACGCAGATGGCCACTTGCAATGCTCTTTTGGTGGCCTTGCAAGCAGCCATCAGCCTTGTCTCCTCTGCCGCATCGCGGTTGCGCCGCCGGCGGAAGTGGTTACACTCCCGCCAGGCACGGCCATGCACGTCCCGGAGATCCGCGATCTCCTGGGACCACCAGTACACGGCCTTGCGACCACGGTAGGCCCTCGCACGGGGCATGGAGGCATCACATACCGCCGTTAGGGCGGTGCGTAAGTGAGCCGCCCCCTCGTCCACCGTGGCCGGTGCAATTGGCGGCACACACCACGCCTGAACGACAGCCGCCTCACTCGCGATTTCGCGGTTGAGGCGACTGATCGTCCAGCGCGGGAAGACACGGGGACGCCGAGGAAGCTCGACCGGTGGTTGGAGCCTGGTGACCTCGAAACGGATAAACCGGTGGTCCGATAGGGTCACCTCATGCTCCAGCACTCGCCAGGCGCGTAACCGGTGCCCGATCGAAGGGGAGGCGAAAGTTATATCCACCCTGGACACCCCTTGCGGTCGCACACAGGTTGGCACCGTCCCTCTGTTTATGAGGGACAGCCCAGCCTCCACGGCCCACTCCCCCAGGGCCACGCCAAACGCGTCGGTGAGGGTGTCACCCCACACCCGCGACCTTGAGTTGAGGTCACCCATCAGGATAACGGGGTCAGGTGCCATGCGCCCAACCACCGCTGAGAGGGAATCCAGATACCGTTCATATTCCGCAAGCGGCCTGTTCGGGGAGAAGTACACACCAATAATGGTGTACTCCCCCCACCTGGCCGCCACGAACCCTGGACCCCTCTCCCTGACGCTTAGGGCGTGACTACCCCCCGACCGAACGACAATGGCCACGTCGCCACTCACGGACCCAGCCCAGTGCGATCGCGAAGCCACGGAGTATGGCTCAGCTGCGACCGCCACCTCTATATCCCACTGCGCCATGGCCTGCAGGAATAAATCCTGAGAACCAGCGCAGTGGTTAAGATTCGCCTGCAAGAAGTTGAGTGACCGATTCATTTTTCGATCATCTCAACCTCCTCAACCGCCGAGCGGCGGCTGACTACGGGAGCGGCCCTTGTCCCTGGAGCCGCTCTACCCTTGGTAGGGGGAGGGTTACAATCCCTGCCCCCCATCACGTGCCCGGAAGGCCGCCCTGTGTCTGCGCAAACGGCGCAGTGTAGATTGCCACTACAGGTGGAGAGCTTATGTCCCGGCATTCCACACCGGAAACAAAGCTCTCCGCGCTCCGCCTGAGAGGGGCACATTTGACGCGTGTGCCCCAGCCCCATGCATTTATAGCAGCGCATGGGGCGCGTCTCTAGAACAGTAACAGAGGCGGAGCTCCAGCCCACCAGGAGCCGACCCCCCCCTATCAGTTTCTTTGCCGCTGCCACAGGGCAGCGGACAAACACGGAGGAAGCTCCGTATGAGGCAGGCCGCAGGGTGCCAGGCTTCACCTGGGAAGGCAAACAGCCCCCTTTGTCTGCGACTGCGGCTACCACCTCCTCTATGGTGACGGAGTCATCGATCCCTACAATGCGGAGGTCTGCCAGCTTCTCAGGCCGGTCAACACGGGCCTCTTCCGCCAAAGTAACCCGCAGCCTTTCGGCCAGCTGGTCAGCTTTTTCGCTGCTCTGGGTGCCCGGCAACTCCAACATGCGTGCTCCTGTGGCCGTTTGGCGCACTTTAATCTGGCTGATACCCAGCTCAGCCAGATTAATCCCTTGGCGCGCCTTTGTAAGGGCCGCCTTGTAGTCCACCCCCTTGCGTACAGCCTCAGGCTGTAATGTTATAATTACAGCAGAGGACCGTGGGGGCGTTAGTTTAGGCTTAGAAGCTGCCGGTTTAGGCGCTGTAGACTTTTTAGCCGGCGGGATGATGGCAGCACCTGTCGCAGGCTGCGATACAGGCCGACGCGCAGCCTGTGCTACAGCTTGGTCCACGGGCGGGTAGGACTTTTTGCCCTTCCCCTTTCCCTTGCGAGCCACTGTAGCCCAGGACTCTGTGGGCTGCGAAGCAGACGTAACGGAGGTGGACGGACGAACCCCCTCTGTAGCCCTCACTCCAGATCCGGACGGATCCGTTACCATCCGGCGCTCATGTGCGAGTGGCGGACGCAAAACAGGCGGGGGGAGAAGGCGATCCTTGATGCCAGCAATTTTGGCATCCACCATCTCCCCGACTGAACGCAAGATCCCACCCTTCAGCTCCTCCAGAAGGGTGGATTTGATTAGTCCCACTATTTCGGAGGGACTGATAACCTCTCTAGGAGGACTCTTGGAGGAATTCCTCTGAGAAAAGTCCCTCCGCAGGGCGGCAACCTCAGTTTTTAAATCTTCGAGATGCCGCCTGAGGCGAGTGTTTTCCCGCCGGAGTATTCTTGTCTCTTCCGCCTCTGTACGGCGAGACAAACACTCAATCATCTCCTGCAGGTCTTTAGCGCAGGTCCTAAAATCTCGCACGTAACCACCCTTCAAGTTTTTAGAAGTGGTGGCTAGATTGAGTATTCTGGCCACGCGTTGGCCTGCACGGGCCCTAATCTCCTCGATGCCGAGGTCCTCGACGTCCAATTCAACACTTTCGATGTTGACCGGAGGCGAGGGCTCCTTACGGAACGCCTGGCTCCGTATATCCCTATCAAGGGTCTCATCAATGAGACCCTGCTTTCTTCCAGACTTGGGAGAAGTCCCTAAAACTGGTGATCCACCCTTTTTCGTCTTAGAAGGTGGAGATTTCGTCCCCTTCTTTCTCCCAGATTCAGCCTCCGTCTCAGAGCCTGTTTCCTCTGCAGTTGAAAACTGCCAGAATGCACGCTTGCGGCGCAACAGAGCAGTTACCTCAGAGCCACTGCTCTCAACCTCATCGGAGATAATGGTTGGGCCCATCATATTGATGGCACACCAACCAAGTAAACAAAAATAACCAGAACCCACGAAAAATGCTAATTAAGATTAAAACAAATAATTAAGCCAAAAGATTAAAGAAACCGCAAGAAGAACCAAAATAAAATCAGAAAATAACAAAACCAAAAAGAATCTTAATATTAGTGATAATTTAAGAAACCAGTTATACCACCAACTGACACCAAAAAGGAACAAACACAAAACCGCCCTGAAAGGCAGGGCTTTTTTTAAACACTAAAACGATCCAAGGCCAAGAAAACCCTCAACAAAGCACGAATAAACAAAATCCAGATCAAAAGGCAAAGCAAAGTCCAATATGCAAAAGCGAAAGTCGTCGGTGAACATCAGAGTCAGAAGTCCCTCACGAAACGAAAGCCTAGACAACGAAAAACAGTAGACAGTAGATTATCTGCCGGCCACCCACTGCGTTACCGTGAGTGAAACCGTTGCCCAGAGCGCGCCACGTGGAGGCTATCTACCCAGCGCCCCAACCTAACCTAACCTAACCTTTTTTTTTTTTTTTTTTTTTTTTTTTTTTTTTTTTTTTTTTTTTTTTTTTTTTTTTTTTTGGTTTCGCGGGGAAAAGGTGCATCACCTACCTGACACCCAAGGGGGGAGTGCCAGGTTATGTGGGACTCTTACCCACTAAAAACCACCGCGGTATACCTCTGCCGCCTTTGCTGAGGCTCACGGTATCGCCATTGGCATTACCCGCGAGCCCCGGCGACTACACCCGGCCGCAGGAGCCCAGCTCCTCAATCAGGGGATGTTCCGGTATACGGGACCATCCCCCCAGCCACCGCCATCGTAGTCGCAGCAGGTCCCCTTACCTGCTGCGATTGGCTAACAAGAGGAAGAAGGCGGGTGTACCTCCTTCTCCCTCCCCCCCTCCGCCTGCGACGGAGTGGCACTGCCGAGGCATCATCCTCCCTACGCCGCTCCGCCGCCTCCTTCTGCGATATCACCTCCTCGCAGAAGGAGACCATGGCCGCCCAGGCCTCTCTGCTTCCCAGCATGGCTTTTACCACGCTGGGAAGCGAGAGGTCCCTCCCGACGACAGTGGTCAATTCGTGCCGCTGACGACTCCAAGCCGGGCACTCCTCCAAGGTGTGCTCAGTTGTGTCGTCAGCCGCCCCGCAATGGAACCTAACCTAACCTAACCTAACCTAACCTAACCTAACCTAACCTTTTTTTTTTGTTTTCATGGTGAAAAATGAGCCGACACTTCGAGGGGGAGTGCAAGGTTATGTGGGACTCTTACCCACTAAAAAACACCACGACATACCTCTGTCGCCTTTGCTGGGGCTCACGGTATCCGCCCTATATAAAGCCGCCCTCCGGCGTCCCGTGCGACGGCGACGAAGCGGAAGGGAGGATGCATCATCTTCCCTCGCCCTCTCCGCTGGCTCCTTCGCGAGCATTACGGCCCCGCAGAAGGTTTGCACCGCTTGCCACGATCTCTCACTCTCGACCATAGCGCGAACCACGGTCGGAAGCGAAATGTCGGCACCCAATACAGAGCCGGGCATACCTCCAGCGTGTGCTGGGCCGTCTCGTTGAGGCAATCGTCGCAGTGGTGGCACCTGGCAGTCGGTTCCCGACCGATCTGAAACAGGTAACTCCCGAAACAACCATGTCCCGAGAGCACCTGAGTCAGACGGTAGGTCAGGAAACCGTGTCGCCTACCCAACCACTGCTGGAAGACCGGACGAATTGCCTCGATAGTCCAGAGTCTGGCGCTCGAAAGCGCCAGCCTGGACTCCCACGATTCGGTAGCCCGTTGACGCAGATCAGCTCTGTGCCCCTCCTGTTCCTGCAGTGCAGGCGGGTCTCAGGCGGGTCGTCGGCGCGAAGTCTCAGGTCCGCCGAGATTGGGCAGCAGCCTTCCCAGGGCCGCAGCCACCCTCACCAGCTGAGGCTCAAGGCACTCGAAGTGGGGGCCGAAGTTCCACTGGCTATCCAGGACGAGTCCCAGATAGCGCATCGACGGCCTCACGTCGATGCGGACTCCGGATATGATGATATGGGCACCCCGGGGCGGCGTGTTCTGCGGGCCATGGAAAACCACGGCCTTGGACTTTTCGAGTGCCACCCGCAAACCCAATCGCCGTATGCGGCCCACCACGAATGCCGTGCCGGTGGTGGCGCGCAAGGAAACATCCCTGTGGCTTTTGCCTCGGGCAATGACCAAGGTGTCGTCCGCGTAACAGACTACGCCGACACCCGGCACTGTGGATATTTTTTTAAATAGAGCCTTTGCTCTGATAGACTATTTGAGCACGTCCAAAACTGATAAGTTTGGAAATCAAGTTATTTAAAACGCAAGCACTCTCTTCAAATTTTGTTTTAAATTTAAACACTAAGGGGGAACCAGGAGTGGAACTTTGCGTGCAAGTCTTTGTTCTTAGAAACGATGAACATGAAACCTTTAATAACAGCTACCACTTAATAACGAACTGTATTCTTTCTTACATTCCTTGAGGTTTAAGATGTTGAACGAAGGTTTTCCAGTACTAAGATTCTTTTATTCGCTAGTGTTTATTTTTGATAACACAGTAAAACCACATATACACTTGTTATAATCACACTTTACTAAGGCCACAGATGGTATATTCCAATAACATAATATAAATAGTCACAGATTTTATAAAACCACCGATAATGTAACGAGGCCCCAAACACCTCGACGTGGCGCGTAGAGTCCTCGACCTTGACCTAGCTGAATGGCGTCTTGACCTCGACGAACTTCGGGAGCACACCCGTTCACGCTTTCTGCTACGACAACCGCTGTCAACTCCCACGCTTGGAAGCGGTGTCTCCATGCGCTGCCGTACGCTAGAACTTCGATTCCGAACCGAACCAATCGGCACACTCAGCAATGCCGAAGCCCCAGGACTTCGTTCTCGGTTCATGACGTTTACGAGTATTATGTGGGCAGTGATACACCAATATTTATTCGTATATTAGTGGTATCCCACTTCTGAGTTGTTGAACGAAGGTTTTCCACTACTAAGATTCTTTTATTCGCTATTGTTTATTTTTGATAACACAGTAAAACCACATATACACTTGTTATTAATCACACTTAACTAAGGCCACAGTTGGTATATTCCAATAAAATAATATAATTAGTCACAGATTTTATAAAACTACCGATAATGTAACACTTTACTCAATACACAAGACCGTTCCATTTGAACGCCAATGACAGACTGACTGAAATTTGTTACTCGTCAACCGAATAGAATTTAAGGAACGATGTGATAAATCTACATAACAATCAATGTAAACCTTAACCAATTAGGTAATAGTTAATTAATTATTTAATATAATAAAATAATTATAAGTATTTCAAATTGTGCCAGGTTACAAAGCTTCGAACCTCTCTCTCATATCCTATTCTAACATTTCTATATCGACAGACTGATCTTAAACATTGTCTTTCTCGCGTGTAATATGTCGCTGGCTTACTGGCCTCTGCTAATTGTACGGCACGCCCTGCTCGCCGCCCTCAGGAACTACTTGCTACCGACACAGTTCGTGTGCAACCGAGAGCTTCCTTAAGACCCAGATAACTTTGTTTTGATTTATCCATAAAGTTACAGTGCTCTAACTTAATAGCCTAGATACGATTTTACTTAATAGCATAGTTCATCACATGGGTGTGACTCGTGTTTCGGAGTTGTGTTTATAAATATATTAAATATGTAGGTATGATCTGACACTACTAGTTAAGTTAAAATGTATACCAGTGAATTTTATCTAGTAATATATGTTAGAAACTCTTACAACACTCTGATTGCATTTCTAGTTCAAACAGTATAATATATAGATACAATAATGTGACTTCCACGTTTTGTATTTCGTAAGGTAGGAAACCCGTTGTCAGAAAAGGCAAAGGGAACCTTTAGATTACACATAAAGCTTATACAATAAAAAATGTACGCCGACACATTTTTGGGGTATTTTTTTAATTTTTGAATAAAAGCTTTGCTGCGGCTCGTTGGCTATTCGAATTATCAGTTGGAAGGCAAGATACCAGATTAGGTTAAACTAAAACTGTTGGAGGTTGTATATATGAGTAATGGCAGGCAACACTTGTCACGTATGAAGTGACAGTTTTCTAATATTAAACTGTTCATTTAAATGTCATAACAGATGATTGTTTTCTGTTATGAATTACTTCTCATCTAGACACGAATGATGTAACATCTGATAGTTATAATAAATTATAAAATACCTAGTGTAAATATGTAATGTAATGAAATAAATTACAATAACCATTATATCAGTGTTTTAGCTTCCAGAGCCCAGTCCCTTAAAAGAGAACCTCTAAAATATTAATAATGCATACATTATTCATTTTATGGTTAACTGCTAGAAATTCAAGTCACGTATCTCTCTAAACATCAAAATAAATCAACTCTTACTTAATAATTTTTTCATTTGAATTTTATTCTAATAATTTAGTTTTAACGTTACAATTTTGAACGTAACGCAGCACCCTCGAAAACATCACCCTTTCTTTATTGAAGCTGTTATGCAAAAGACAGCGATTGTGACACGACAAAATGCGTGTTATCGCAATCGTTCCTACAAAATACCGAACCAGCCCGTAAAATATCTCAATTCTGTGGCGACGTTACTCACGTAAACAAGAAAATCCTTTAGCTTTTTTATAGAAAGTACCTAATTCCATTTATCGTATATAATATCCAAATTCAGTTCATAAGTTGAAATAGGGCCATAAATATGAAGTGAAGTGAGCGGCGCAGCCCGACCCGCGCGATCCGCGCCCCGCTCCGCCACACCCCGCGCGGCGAGATTGCTTTCTTCACGATAATCTTACGATTACTGACAATGGGACAGCGACTTTATTGTGGAAATGAGGGCAGAGGTCTCCAGTGACTGAAAGAAAAATATTTTCTTTGTTATCGCTTTATTATATTTGTATTTACGACCACGCACTCATATAGCGTAATGTAGGTAATGCGAGTCTATTTCACCGCTTCCTTTGTTCATTTGTTCCGTTGTCTCCTGCGCGGAACTCTATTTAAGCGGGCTGTAAAGTTTTAATGGGCTTCAGTCTGTATGAATGTTATTATTTCCTCCAGGAGATTAAGCAGCTATAAACAATCTCGCGTCTCGGCGTATCTCTTCGATTTTCTGCAGCAGATAGCGAAGAGCTTCATTTATAAAAGGAATGGGTGTATTTTGCCAACTAACAGATAATGTGATCGAATTAGATAGAGTTAGGTTGTGATTTGTAGGAAATATGTAATTTTTCTGTTTTCTGTAAACGTACATTGTGTAAGCTTACCTACCCGGTAAAAAGTTTCACAAGTTTATTTATATATTCGAAATCTCAACAGCATATTTTATTATTTACAAAAATTATATTAACTTATTTAGAATACTTAGCCAATTATAGAGTTTCACTCAATTTTTAAATGTTTTATTCTTTCTATATTCTTCTATATTCGTTGGTTGACAGTATACATATATACATATTTTTAGAGTACTAGCTGACCCGGCGAACTTCGTACCGCCTAACAGTCGATTCTTTAATTTTTTACTTTTTTTAATACTTATTCTGCTATTTGGGACACCGAGTCAGCTAGTAAGACAAAAAAAAGAAAGTTGAAAAGTCAACAATTACATTATGTCAAAAACAAATTTATAAAACACTTAAAATTCTTTTAATAGTCACTACTTCTTTTAATATTAAATAAAATATCGTCACACGTATATTCTTTGTATTTTATCGACAAATCAATTGGTTTTGATGGGAAGCATGTACATATGTTAATGGAAAACAAAGTTCGTATTTGATGAGCTTGCAGCATTATTGAGAGTTTGATCCCAATGTGCATCGTTTTCTACAAGTTGCAAACGATGGCAGGCTTCTCTGTAAGATACACACAATTCACCATCAACTAAACAACAAAACAATAAATGTTGGAATGATGTTGGGCCACGCGCTTGACTAATAGTAGCCGTAAATAAAAACATTCATTGTTGCTTGGATGAACGGAACAAATTCGACCTATTGCATCGGTTGAATAAACACCTGAGTAACCTGGAACTGGTTTTCCTTGTTTCCTTCGCATAATTTCTTTGTTGATTGATTCCAAGTATAATATTTTGGCATTTCAGAATATATAGCAGTGTTTATGCGAAATGATCATTTTGGCAAGTCTCTAAAAATAGGTAAATAAATAATCAATAGGTGATTGGCCAGGGAATAGCGCTTGTCTAATTTCTATCCATTGTGAATTGCATGCAAACATTATGAACAAATCTGCTGTGCCATATTTATACGATACTAACGTCACTCGATTGTATTGCCTTCCCGGAAACTTTATAGTATGGTATTAAAGTTTAAATTGACTTTTAAGTATTATTATGGTTCTTTTGTTAACGTCGAGCTTGGGTGCTATTATCAGTGAGCGTTATTATGATAATCTATCCTAATGGATGAATTACTAAAGAATCGGACTGGTGACAGCGAACTAAGGACACCAAGCCCGTCAGCCTTTTATAAAGAACAGTTGAAATACGTGAATGATATGAATAAAGAACAAATTGAAGATGATATTATGGAGGGGGAGAAATCTTTAAGTAGAAGTTGCCCAGTTTATTTGAAGGAGAAAAGAATCCGTGAGCTAATGTCAGAATATAACTGTACTTACAGGAGGGCACTAACAATGTTTGTGGAGAAATCTCCAGTTAATTTTGATCAACCCGAAACCTCGCAAGTTAAATATTTTCAACCACACATCATGAAGGAAGAAGGTTTTGTGCCCTCTGTGCCAGATTTTGGTAAATGTTTTGATAGTCAGTTAAAAGAATCACCATTGTACACTCCTTCTGTTGTAAATGTTTTGAATGTCCAAGCAGACATACATCAATCCAAACGAAAGCCAGAAACTCGACAAAGGGATAGATCAACAAAGAAGAAAGCCAAGGACACGGTATGCACTGATTTTGCCGAATATGTTTCAAACGAGGAGTCTTCATATAAAGAAGTAAAAGAAGCCCCGAAACCTAAAAGTACATCTTTTTCGGAGTTGCTCATGGGGCTAAAAGAAATTATATTTTTAAGTAGCTAATCTATTTCGGATGAATTTAAAAATGTCATCAAATGTTGTTTAGAATGTATTATTATAATAATGGTTGGTAAATTTGTTCCACGTCCATATTGGAGTCCTATTTTATCTCAAGCAGTAGCAGAGCGCCGGTTGGCTCTTTCTAAATTCCGCCGAAACCCTACCCCGAATGATTATAATATTTTAAAGAATAAAATTGCAACGGCTCAAAACCTAATACGCAAAGGATAAAGTATTAATTTTCAAAAATTTTTTTCTTCAGTAGACCATTCGACTTCATCTACTGATTTGTGGTTGAAAATGAAATGGATTAAAGGATATAGGCAGCCTAAACTTAATGTAGATGTAGAATGTAGCTACAGAACTTCTTTATAGTTTAACACCCGATTTTGTAACTCCCGATTGTCCTAAGATTCTTCAGAAAGAAAATGTCAAAATAAATTCTCCATTTTCATTAACAGAGTTGAATAAAAGTTTAATGTTAAAAATCTTCCTCTTAATGCTAAAATAATAATATAACAGTTTTTTTGAACAACATTTTATCCCTTCGCAATGGAGAGACATAGTCATAATCCCGATTCCAAAACCAGGGAGATTGCAAAATGATGTTTCATCTTTACGGCCAATCTCTATGATGTCTTGTCTTTGCAAAATATTTCATTATATTTTGAGTAAACGATTGGAATGGTTTTGTGAAAAAATTAAATTATTTTCACCAAATACCACAGGTTTCCGAAAAGCTAGTTTGTGTTACGACAATTTAAGTACATTAGTTACCAGGATATTAATTGGGTTTTCTGAGAGGCAGGCAACGCTTGCTTGTTTTGTTGACATTAACAATGCGTACAATAATATTGATATAGTTTCGTTACTTGCAATTTTAGATCGAATTGGAGCAGGAAAGAAGCTTTGCATGTATTTGTGGAACTTTCTTAAACATAGAAACTTAAAAATTTATTTAGATTCAGTTAAAGTTGTGAGAACTACAAATATGGGCTTAGCCCAAGGGGATCCGACGTCTCCTTTACTTTTTAATATAGCAACTTATAAAATATGTAATGAAATCAAAAATGTTTTTATATCCCAACTTATATCGCAACTTCAGGATGCGTCTGGTCTATTAATAAGGATAGGTGAAGAATTGGGAGTGCTTGCTATTTATCGTCCACCATCCTACAAAAATACAACAAATTTTCTTAACTCAATAGATTCTATCTTATCCAGTATTAAATCAACAAAAAATCTAGTTTTGACTGGCGATATTAATATCGACATTACCAATAATAACATTGACTTAAATAGTATTGACTACCTCAATTTATTGGCTAGTCATGGTTTATTGCCAAGTAGTACAACACCCACACATGATAAAACTTGCCTTGATCATATGATGATTAGATCACACCTGAAGGTAATAGCGTTGGTAATCGAGCCGGTGGTAACTGATCATAGCGCAGTATTACTTAATCTAGTGAAGTTTTCCACTTCTTACCACAAAAAGACTATCGCTAAAATTGACCATGAGAAATTAGCAATACAACTAGCAAATATCGACTTTAATCCTGTTTATAACTGTCTTGATCCTAATCAGGCGTTCGAAGTGTTTTTCAAAAGCATTAGTAATGTAATGTCTGACTGCAGCACTACTAAACAATTACCTCATAAATTAAAATATATATGAATACTAATAAAAATACAGCTCTGGAATTACTTACCACAGCGGAATCTCCTAAAGACTCCGTAAATAAAATTAATGAGTATTTTGTAAGCATTGGGAAAGATCTTGCAAGTCAAGCTCATTTTCATACAGAAAATGATCCAAGCGTTAAAGATACTGGGTCTCAACATCCTCAGTCACTAGTACTTCTCGATACAGACGAAACAGAGGTTCTGCATATTTTCAATTCGCTGTCCAAATGAGCTGTGCTGTTGGAGTTGATGGTATTTCTACATCTTTTATTAAGACCTACAAGAATATTCTGGCACCTCCCCTAACATATATGTGTAAATTGTGTCTGTCAACAGGTATTTTTCCTGATCAATTAAAAAAGGCTATTGTTCACCCCATTTTTAAGACAGGCGATAGATTACAAATCAGTAACTATCGCCCAATTTCTGTCCTACCTGTTGTTTCTAAGATATTGGAGCGATTAATGAATAGTCGACTCAAAAAATATCTGGAACTAAATGACCTTATATCCGATAGACAATACGGGGTTTCGTACGGGAAGATCGACCTCTGACGCTGTGCATGACTTGACAAATAAGATAGTTAGTGCTTTAGATTCAGGAAACAAATGGAAAAGAAAGGTTACAAAAGGGACCAGATTAACTTTAAAATTGATAAAAAGACATAGAAGTTGTAAAAAATATAAAATATTTAGGTCTTCGGTTAGATCGTGGTCTTACATGGTCAAACAATATAAATGAACTAAAGGAGAGAGTTTGTAAATTTATAAATATATTGCAAATATTAAGAGGTCCAGGTTGGGGGGTGCATCAAAGTCACTTACGTCGACTGTACATAGCGGTGGTTAGAAGTAGGATTGACTACGGCTGTGTTTTTTATAATAGTAGTTGTCAGTCTAATTTATACAAAATTGATAAACTGCAAAATCAATGTTTAAGATTAGCTGGAGGTTTTATTAAATCCACTCCCATTCACGTGATGGAGAGTGTGTCCCTCCTCTCTCTGTTAGGGGAAAATATCTAGCAGCAAAATACTGGCTGAAATGTAAGGCCATGAAAAGTAATACCTCTATTGAATGTTTAATGTGTTTGGAAGAGTTATGTCACAATGTTTATTGGCGTCGCAATAAAATTCAATTACTTGTAGAAATTCAACAGGTTTTTTATGGAATTAAAATATTTCAAAGCGAAATGTTGGAAATGTTTTCTCTGGATACATGGGTCTGCAATGTGGATCTCGATATAAGATGTTATTTACCATTAATAGAAAAATGTAAAAAGATGTATAGTTAGCTTAATCTGAAACAAATTTGTCATCATGTTATACGTAAAAGTTACTAAGATTACTTTAAAATATTTACCGATGGGTCTAAAGGGAACTGTAACAGTGGAGCGGCCTTTTTTGACCCCCAACACAACACTCACTGTAATTTTAGCATCAATGCTGATGTATCTATAATGCGGGTGGAATTAAACGCAACATTCGAAGCTCTTTCGTATGTGGAATCTTTGAATACTATAAGTTTGCCATTTTATCAGACTCAAAAAGCGCATTGCAACATGTATCTCTGTACCTCGAGCGCTCGAGGCTCTCTGTTAGGCTCTGAAATTTTAAAGCTGATTTTCAAGTTGGAGGGTACTAATAAAAAGGTCATTCTCCAGTGGATACCTGCACATGTTGATCTCGAAGAAAATGAGGTTGTCGATTCTTTGGCTAAAGAGGCTATTAGTGAGGGGATACAATATGATTGTTTGCCATTTCATCATGAACTATTATTTGAAGTGAAAAACTATTATACGAAAGTGTGGAACGAGTGTTTTGACGAAAGGTCGTTGAACGCGGGGATCTGGTACAGAACCATACAACCAGTCTTTAACAGATCCCCTTGGTTTGAAGGAAGCAACATGTGCAGGCGAGACGTAGTTACTGCTTTCTGGCTTCGCTGCGGACACATTCCCTTAAACAATTTTGTATTTCTAATGCGTAAGACGGCTTCTCCGAATTGCGCTGAGTGTGATGTGTTTGAAGATGCGTACCATATTATGATGGAGTGTGTCCGGAACGAGCCGGAAAGACACGAATTCTTTATTAAGATTGATTTTAATGGTGAAGTGGGTATATGTAACAGTATTTTAGCTCGTCCTACCTCTGAATCCGCAAAATTACTCTATAAACTAGTTATGATTTGTTAAAAACGTAGGTTAAGTTAGGTTTATTTATTCTTATTGTTTGTATTTTGTAAGAACTATGAGGGTGAAGTCTTCTTAACTAGAAGAAACCCTCAATAATAAATAAAGAATTAAAAAAAAAGTATTATTACGAATCTTTTGTATGGGAATATAGAAAATGTTGTTTTTAGACTTATTTTGGCAATTTGCTAAATTTTTCTCTCCGCAAGAACCATCTTCTTACTTCAAGGAATATTATAAAAAAAGAATTAGCGAAATCAGTTCAGTTGCTCTCGAGATTCGAGCCTAGCAACACCTGCGGCGACTCATTTTTATATTTTAGAATAAATAATAGATAATATGTAAACATATGTTACATAATCCCCAATCTACCTTCTTACATTAGTTCATAGTATAAGTACTTTATCTCTTACTTCTAATTCCCATTTAGTTAATCATGTCATATCGTTATTTTAATGTTGTTGTTCCTATTTATCATTAGTTAACACTATTAAGATATATTGTATTCCATTATTGCCATTGCTCACTGATCTTTGATATTTGCTTGCTTTAATTAGTCTAATAGCTTTATTGATTAAACTGTTTATCTAGTAATACAAATACCGTGTCAAAATCGATGTTATTCAGTTCTATTCCTACATCTAAACATTCCACATCGTTACGCTGTATCTAGTTCTATAAATCATAATAATTGTGAATTTAAATAAATATTTTATTTTTAAAGTGTTTTGCCTCCGACCACGTAACGCATAGCAATAAAATATGTAATAATAAAAATAAAGTAAGTAAAAATAATAATAATAATAACCACTAAACAACGGTATAAATATAAATACAAAGTTCCGAGCACACTGCAGCTTCTCCTCTTTCCAACTTTCGGTTGTTTGCTGTTTAACCGGAGACTTGGACAAATTGAAGATATCTACTTCTTGACACTTCTCATTGTATATTATGCTTGTTAGTTTAGCAAAAGGCTTTGGGCTGTTACTATTGTTACTATTAAAAGAGACGGAACTCCTACCGGTTTATTAATGAACATATTATTATCGTATTTTCAAATCTCATTTCACAAGGCGCGATGTGACGTGACCAGCTGGAGAGAAATGGCCGACACCCGGACATACAAAACTTCTGCCAGTGTTTTGCCACGTTTTGTTTGTCTCAACAGACACGTGGTCACTGAAGGTAACAACAACGTCGGAAGTGTTTTGTTTACTAAAATGAATTGTAAAATCTTAAAATACATGTATTTCCAAAGAAAGTGGTTGTTAGTGCTTATGAAAAATACAAACATGCAAGCTAAAATACTTGCTTTGAACAATTTATTTTTTATATTATAGCAAGATAGAAAATAAATGTATTTATTGTAAGTAAATAAAGTAATCAAAACTTAGGAAAAACTTCGATGTCCTGTTGCTGTCCTCCACGTCAGCTTCAGCCGCTTCACAGGAACTAATAAAACCAAAATGAAGTCCCCAGCGAGAATCGAAAAAGCGACTGCTGGATCAGCAGGAAAGTAATTGACCATTAACTTAGCCATGCGAACATGCGATGTAATTTCATATAATTAGAAATTGTAATTCTACGACACAAACTTTTCATGAACCAAAGGAATGTTTCCATAAATATTTCTATTGAAATATTTTTTAAGAAAAATTTGTGAAAAAAGTGTCATGTTCAACCCTAGCACAACGGACTCGACTGCGACTCAATTTAGTGACAAGCCTAGTTCAAGTCAAGAAAAGAGAATGGCATGGAGAACAGCACCCGTGTGTAATATTAGATTAGACGAACCATTTGCAGTCAATTTCGAACCGTTCATAACTCAATAATTATTAAAATCATAAAATCACCAGATTTGTTTTTTATATTGTGTCCCCCAGATAAACTGTCCAAGAATGTCCAAGAATGACGATTTTTATAAATTACCGACTTTCATATAGATCAAAAACCCAAAACTCACTTCCAGATTTATAAATTTCTTCTTTCTTCTTAGGCGTAAAATAAGTTCCATGATGAATGGTCGGTTTTGTTATTTTTTTATAGACAATGCGAAGAAATGTGTTACCTATAGTTATGAAAAAAACACATTTTTATACAATATTGCTATCTACTCACTGCATATATTTTTAATTTTACAAGAGCCCAGTAAGGACTCCTTGGCAAACATTTACAAAATTTGTCTGAGACACAAACGTAGGTATGCGTCAGGAAGGATTTGTCAGCATATTACTATGAACGCAAGCTAGTCAAAATGTAGGATGTCGGAAAACATTGAGTCATCTGGCACATAGGTAGCACCTGCATAGGCAGGTACACATTATAACTTGTACTTTTACTGACCTAAATACATGTAAAGGCAATGGTATGTACGTGAGCAGGTGCCCACAGATATAGCTACTTACTACGTGTTTTGCAATGTTATATTGCAAAGAAAATACAATATTTAGCTAAGGGTAGGCTTACGTTGCACTCTCTTGAGTTAAAACACTAGACGGAGTATATCTTATCAATCTAGATCCTAGACAAATATATAAGAATATAACCGCCTGTGAACGTTATACCGCCCTGGCTTGGCCATTTTAAGCATATTATGCTGAAAACTGCTAATAAATTGCCGATAATGAATGGGTAAAATATGGAAAATAGCACAAAAAATTAAATGATACAGCTTTAACGCAGGAAAAAGGAATAATTTCTTTTTTCACACACTATTCAACTTATATTTGGCTAATCAACTCATCATCTTTACGTTTTAAGCATGGTATAAAACTTAGATTGCAGGTAAACAACTAGCTAGGTCAAATGCTGAGGTTCAAAACATCATATGGCTTTTGCTTTGTGTAAGTAATTGGACAATTCAAGTTTTGAATGTCATATTTAAATAACAAACGTTGTTGCATCAGAAAAAAGCTAGAAATTATGTTTTCATTTTACTTAGGAATGTTCTTATAAAAATTTGTTTCAGGGTTGTCAACAGAACTCGGCATGCATTTAGATCTCAATTCTTTTTTCGGTAAAGTCGACTACCACACCATATAACAATATTTAACTTGGCTCCCATTTTCACATTTACGTTTTTGGTGGGATAACAAATTACATAAAATGAGCTTACTAATGTATTTTGCCTGCAAGTTTGGAGATTTCTGAAAGTCCAGAGTTTCAACAATTTTAATAATATTTTAATAAATATAATAAGTGTCAGCCAACACTTCCCACCTACGAACAGCAGCTTCAAAACAAAAGTATTTTGCATTTAAATTTTCCGACTTTGACTTTCGAAAGGGTTTGTATAAATTGAATTAATATTGAAAATGAGTCGAATACAATAATGTGTTCTGAGACGTGCTTGAAAGATATTTAAATTTTGATCATGCTGCGCCTTTCGTAACACTTGTCTGTACCAAATGTCAATTGTTCACTCAATTATTTTCCTTCAGAACATGATGAAGTGTACAAAAGAGGATTATTCTCATGCACAGCGTGGCGCGATGTCGTGAAGGAGTCAAGATAAACAAAACTGTAGGTATTGTTGTTCGCTACTTGACTACTCCGAGGACCTTCGGGCGAGTATACATTAATGATAAATGATTTTTTATTTTCTACTTTTTGTTTTGTTCTAAACAATTTGGTTTTGAAGAACAATATTTTACAAGATGCTTAGGTAAGCAGCTATATTTATAATATGAGGCAGACAAGTGCATCTTACCATATTTCTTCAATCGACTTACAGTCTTATTTAAGAGAAAGCCTGCTCTTACGATATTCCTATCAAATGTTCGCAAAAGGGTTCTCTACAACAAACATAACTTGTCCAAACATAACGCGCGCCAGTGTGTGGCAAGGTGGTCTCGTTGGACGAGCTACTTAATAACCTAAGTGACCAGAGTAATTTATTAAGCCGAAGGTTTTTCAAAGTTATCAGTAAACTTAATGCTCTAGAAAGACTTAAAATTTTGATCTTACGATTGTGCTCGTTTTACTTTAACTTCGAGGTTGTGAAGATTATTAACGGTAAAATAGGGTATTCGTAACGGGTAATAGTTTCAAATCTGGCACAATGCTTTTTGTCATTAAAATTTTGTAGTGACAATTAACTGAATTGTTACCTGCGTGTTACAAATGTTACAAAACGAATGTCTTACAATCTGAAACCCACAAGAAATAAGAGATATTCACGAAGGCACGTTGCCGCTCTTTAATTGACAGCAAGGCATCGTTGACCTGCCACAAGTGATTGCTTATTGAACTCTCACTGTGTCATATTTTATTATAATATTGTAGAAGAATATGAGAATAGTGGAGGGAGGAATGATATTTAAGGGGTGTTAACGACAGTCAGCTCTTTTTGCGTTTCGTCCGTCGGTACGATACAGTGTCCGGTCGTAATATTTTTGTTGTTCGGTTTATCTTTGTCTTTCTCATAGAGGCAGATTTAGTTTACCAATTTTAGTTTACCAATAAGTGATTGACTAAGCTTTATTCATTAAAATTGTTGAGTTGTTTAACTATTTGTTATTTTTGTCAATTTATTAAATAATTTTGTAAACTATGTGGAATATCATCTTTTTTAAATCCCTTTTGATTATGGTTTCCAAGTATATAAAAAGGGCTTATTGTGTAGTCATGATTAATGAACACTTACAAGTTATTTAGTATGCTATAAATAACGTTTCCTACATAATTCAAAAAATTGTATTACTCATTCGCCCATATAATATTATTTAATGGAATTAAACTTTTCGCGATCATGAATTTCCTTTGTCACGGTATACTCGTAAATTAAAATGTGCTTTTACAATATGAAAAAAGAGAGAAATCAATTCATACGTGTTGTTTGTTAAATCTCTAGAGACAGACACAGACACTAAAACATTTTATTATATTTATATATTATAGCCTCTATAGAGGCTTTTGAAGCAATTGTAACGAAAGCGTGACTGCAATATATAAACCAACCCATCTTCGACCATTGGAGACATATCGTTCTCTTGAAAATTGAGGTGATAAGAAAATCTTACGAATTTTCAATTCTCATCAGTAGCATTCTATCATAGTAGTTATTAAATAAGCCACAAAATGTTACCAAAACAGCAGTTGCTCAAACTGGAACTTGTCGACACTGAACAACCATAGTTTAGCTATTTGAAATATTGAGTTAGATTAACATTTATAGTATAGTAGTTGATAGTCCTGATCCTTGTTTAAAATGTAATGTTCACTAGTGTAAGGGACGGGTTGCTTTAAATTACCAAAGAATATAAATATGATTATAATTATTATTATTACTTTTTAAACAATTTAGTTATTAAGACACAGTAACTTATAAACGCTTTTTCAGTTAAGCAATGCAAAATAAAAAGGGGCTTCTTCTGGTAATCCCGTCCTTTTATAGCCACGTTTTGACAGCTCCTGTCACAGCATGCCTCCCTGCAATTCGTTGGTTGAACGGTTGGTGGCGCTAGTGGACTAGAGTTGCCAACACGGCCATGCTGCATGCCGTTCGTCCCGAACGGTACTTAGAGTCAGTGGAAAAACATCTGTAACAAAATGGTAACAAACTATCATTTTAACTTAAAGTAAAATATGCCAATCTCCATGATTTAGTAATAGACTTCGAGTTCATACTGTGATTCTATGTTCTATGCGTCGATTATACATTTTTAATGCAATGTTGTTTTCTACAATGCTTAGGTTATATCATTGTTTATACAACATGCTCTTAAATGGTTTCGATCGCATTTCACAGAGAACCTATCAGCGACATCAATAGTCTAAAATTATTAGTTTTGGAATTGACTCTCCATAAAATTTACTAAAATAGCACTACATAATATTATATTATATAAGATTTGAACATCCACCTCCAAATGATGAAAAAGTTACTGAGTGTACGTGTTTATTTAAATAATGAAGATAATTATATGACAGTGTAAATAAAACTAACCTTGCCAACACAATATTCTGATCATTGCTTTATAATTTACCATCTATTTCATAATCATCAATATGAATCCAAGGTTTAATGTTTTCTGCTGCGGCTACTCCTGTGTATTTCTTAAAACTACGGTTACTTCCCCTCAAATCCGTTACCTCATACCGGTCATTGTCCAGAACTTTACTTATTTGAAAAGGTCCTTTAAACACTGGGAGTAGTTTGTGACTCCGACCGTCATTACTTTGGCTATGAATTTTTATTAAGACCAAATCACCTTGGTTGTAATTTCTAGCCTTACAGCGAGACCTGTCGAATCTTTTCTTTTGATCAATTGCGCTCGACTTGATATTTTCATCGACTCTTTGGCGTAAGCTAGTCACATCAATAGTTTGATCGCTTTCGTGGTTCGAAATCGTAACGTCACTATCTAAACGTAATCTGTATCCAAATAATACCTCACAAGGTACGGCTTTGATAGTTTTATGGTATGTACTGTTTAGCCCTAATTGTAACGCTTTAACGCAATCGTCCCATTTGTTATCTGCTAAATTCGCACCTAATGCCTTTAATGCCTCTAATATTGTTTTATTAAAACGTTCAACTTGCCCGTTTGCACGAGGCATTCCCGTGGCTACAATATGTAGACGAATGTGTCTGTCACAGCAATATTGATTAAATGTTTTAGAGGTAAAACACGAACCAGAGTCTGTAATTATGCGTCTTGGATTCCCAAATATTTTAGATATTTGGTCCAACTCCTCAATAACAGATTCATAGTCATTATTTGGAACTGCCGCAATAAACACAAACTTTGTGAACGAATCTACCATTACTAGTAAATACTTATTGTTTTTAGTTGTTTTAATAAAAGGTCCTAGATGGTCAATGTGCATAGTATGGAACGGTCTAGCATATTTAGGTATAGGGTGTAGAAATCCCTCCGTTGGACTACTTTTATTCTTAAAATAAATACAATTAATACAGTTTTTTATATACTTTTTGACAATGTGTCGCATACGTGGAAACTAATAAATAGAATTTATACGTTCCAAGGTTTTTTCTAAGGCAAAATGACCCAAATCGTCGTGGTTTATTTTTATTATTTGATGTATGCATTTTTTTGGTACGACCCAACGACGTCCGGAGCTAGTTTGTCGGAAAACCTTATTTCCTAACAAATCATAATGTTCAAATATGTGTTTATTATTATCTCTATCTCCCGATTCTAAAATGATTTTAATTTTTTTAATTTGAGGGTCTTGTAGCTGAACAGATAATAACCAATCAGCCTCACTAATAATAGACATAATGAATTCAGACTCGGGCATTTCACTACATGGAGCCGGGTTCCTACTCAGCGCATCAACATGTGCCATGCGTCTACCTTCTCTATGAATTATATCGAAATCAAACTCTTGGGTAAATAATACCCATCGTGTTATTCTCGGAATTATTTCTTTCTTTGTTAACGCATGTTTAACAGCATTACAATCCGTTATTATTGTAAAATGTCTACCTAATAGATAGTTTCTAAATTTATGTAATGAACAAACTACAGCTAACAATTCGAGTTCGAATGAATGAAATTTCTTCTCATTTATGGTAGTTTGTCTACTGTAAAAATGTATAGGCTTCTCGTCCCCATTAACAAGCTGCATTAAAACACCTGCAATGCCATCTCTACTGGCATCTGTATATAAAGTGCACATTTTGGATGGATCAAATATAGTTAACACATTACTAGAAGTTAAAGCGTCTTTAAGTTTCTCAAACGTTTGGTCATGTATATTGTGCCATACCCATGTTGCATCTTTGCGCAATAGTTGTGTAAGAGGACTAAAAATTTGAGCACAGTTAGGAATGAATTTGCGAAAATAGCTTGTTAAACCTAAGAATTGTCTCAATTGATGGACCGATTTCGGTTTTGGAAAGTTTTTAACCACACTCAATTTGTTTTCACTAGGACTTATACATCCGCCTTTAATTTTATAACCTAAAAATTCAATTTCCGTTTTAAGGAAATTAAACTTTGATAAATTAATTGTCAAACCGTTTTCTTTGAAAAGTTTTAAAACCCGTTCTAGTATCAATAAATTTTCTTGTATAGTTTTTGTTACAATTAAAATATCATCGAAATATATAATAACCTCCTTAAATCTTAAATTACCTAACACTTTATGCATCATTTGTTGAAAACAAGATGGCGCATTAGCTAACCCAAAAGGTAACCTCAGAAATTCGTAATGTCCGTCTTCCGTAACAAACGCAGTCTTATCTATAGAGTCTTTGCTCATAAAAATATGATAATACCCACTTTTTAAATCTAAATTTGTGTAGAAATTGCTACCCTGAAGCCTATCAATAAGGTCTTCAATGCGCGGCATTGGATATTTATCTTTGACAGTTATTTTGTTAAGAGCCCTGTAGTCAACACAAAGTCTCTTTTCGCCATTTTTCTTATTTACAAGCAATGCTGGACTTGCGTATGATGAATTGCTTTCCCGAATTATATTATTATCTAACAGTTCTTTAATCATATCACGTATTATTTGTCTATCCGCAATAGGTGTCCTATAAGGTCTAAACTGAACCGGACGTGAGTTAGTTAATTGAATATTCATTTCATAATTGTGGACTTTTCCTAATTCAAACATGTTATGGGCAAAACATTCACGGTATTTCTTCAAAAGTGTCGAAATTTCATCGTGATTAGACTGTGACTTAAATTCTAAGCCATCATTTATAAAACAATTTACACTTTTATTTACATAATCGAACGTTAAAGAATCGCCTATTCTAGAATACATAAGGTCACAATTTTCGGTGACATTTCGGCCTATCAAAACATCTAAGTCTGTCAAGTCTTCCAAAATATAAAAGTCTATATTAATCAAACTTACTGAGTCTAACTTTAAATTAACCGTTATTTTTGTTGACACCGTAGTAACAATCCCTTTTAGGAACCCTTGCAATTCTATTGGTTTTGTTAATTTAATACGTGGAATTGAATATTTATCCACAAATTTTTGGGAAACCAAAGAACAGCTACTTCCGGTATCGATGAACGCATCATGAGAGATTCCATTTATTTGAATTGTTTTAATGAACTTATTTCTGGAATTCGAGGGTACGACACATTATATTTCTTGTTTTTCATTATTTACAGATGAAGGTAATTTTCTAAAACAAGATGATTCTGTATGTCCCCTCTTATGGCAAAAATCACACTTTAGTATGTCACATTGGAATCTCCTATGATTACCCCCACATCCGTTACAACGTAATGTTCTGTTACGAACGTTTAGTCTATTTGGGTCATTAAGTGAATTTACATTACTATCGTTTACAATTTGTGGCGTAAGTGTGCTACTGTTTTGTTCGACAAGACTTGGTTTGATTTCGTGACTATTTAAATTTTTCTGTATTTTGTTTTGGTATATTTTGCCGTGGAGATAACTAGCTAAACTTTCACAAGAACTGAAATTACCTGCGTCAATAGTATTACTCGAGTTTTTGTCAGATATATTGCCCAATATAATCGAGATAATGTCGGATTGCGAAAAGCTTAATCCTAAGCGAACTATTTTACATTTTTGTTCAAAATAAAACTCGTATAGTGACTGCCCCTCCGATGGCTTTTTATCTAATATTTCTTTAAGTAGATTAAACATATTACGTTTTATCTGGAATGTTGAACGAATATGATCTTTCCAATCTAACCATTTCCACTGAGGCCAAAAGTTGTTGGTACGTAACAAAGAGTCATACCATATTTTAGCCGAGCCTTTTAATTTATTCAAAGATTGATAGCGAATGATATCATCCGGCCACGAAAACGTTTTGGAATAACACTCAATGATGCTAAGCCACGCGTCTACATTATCTTTAACAGGGTCAAATTCAGGAATCATATTATTTAACATCACTGTACTTACAGGTTCTGAGTCAGGTTTACCCGCTACCTTTCTTTTCCTTCGGGGTGGAGTAGCACTTCCGCTCCCGGTGGTTGAGGTACTTGAGCTCGAGCTTGACGAACTTGATGTCGAATGGCGGCGGCGTCTGCGTTCCTTACGCTTACGCCCCATTTTGTAGGCTCGTACTATCCCACTTCTGATGTAAGGGACGGGTTGCTTTAAATTACCAAAGAATATAAATATGATTATAATTATTATTATTACTTTTTAAACAATTTAGTTATTAAGACACAGTAACTTATAAACGCTTATTCAGTTAAGCAATGCAAAATAAAAAGGGGCTTCTTCTGGTAATCCCGTCCTTTTATAGCCACGTTTTGACAGCTCCTGTCACAGCATGCCTCCCTGCAATTCGTTGGTTGAACGGTTGGTGGCGCTAGTGGACTAGAGTTGCCAACACTAGAATGTGAGGAATTACAAAATAATCATTTCTGGAGGCTGTAGTATTAGATTGTTTCAATTTACTGGGTCAGACAGTTAAACCTGCTCATTTAATAGCAGACTGAGGAAGGTGGTTTTCTGACTGAATAATTTATTTTAATTTTGTCCTTCATACGCTTTGTTCACGCCGTTTCTCCACATCGGGAACCCTACGTTGCATCGGACGCCACATCATGTCGATAAAACTACGAGCGCCGGTGCTCGAGTTTAGCTCCAATCACCGCCCGGGACGGACGTGCGAGACCCCGTTCTCCGTTGATCGGTCCCTTCCCGATATCCTGTGGCGCTCAGTCTACTGACGTCACAGTTTAGCTTATTGTTCCCGAGCTACGGTTTTCAAGGTTTTTCTACTTCCTTTGAGTACTATCGAAGTGTGAGTGTTCTTTGCGACTAAGCCTCTTAGTCTTGAAAATGCTGTGCAGTATTGTGTTGTGCTTGCGCTGAGTGCTGTGTAGTGCCCAGCGTAAGTAATCTGGTTACTGTACAAAGGATACTTAACGGTGACAACGAATTTGTACTGATCCAGTCCTTTTTATTTTATTTATTATTTCCTTCTACTATTTTATATTTTCTCTCCTATTTTCATATTTATTTTTATCATATCTGTGTGTTTTTGTGTGTATTTAGCCCTTCTGTCGGTAAAGGTTGACCCTAACGCGGTCAACTCTACCTGCGTACCCTTTTTTAGGTTTCTAGGTAGCGGCCTTCGGCGTACTATGGTTAGTTTTAAGTTATTCTCCCCAGGCCCCCTACCACCGGTAGGGAGGTGTAGCCGCTAGGGTTCGCTAGATTTTTAGGAACTAGGCATCTTTTATATACTTATGTATACATATAATTGTCCCAACCCCTCCCTAATGGATTCGCTAAGCGTTATTAACTTCGCGAAAGCGTTCACCCAGGCGCTTGCTGCGGCAGGCGTCTCCATTCCGAACGACATCCTAACGCAGGCCTTGCAGGCATCAATCGCGTCCCCGGCCCCTCAGGCCCCAAACCCAACCCCTCAGGCCTCCAACGTCCAGACCCCTCAGGTCTATAGCTCTCCCGCGTCTCCCGTTCCATCCGATATGGACTACGCGTCAGTCTCATCATCTCAAACGTCGCACCGTAAGCGTACCGCTCCCGGGAGCGACTCGGAATCCGCGTCTGATGCGTTATCGGACGTCGCCACATTAACCGGCTCTCCTGAGCCTCCATTTCAATTAGTTGCCAAACGCTCTAAAAAGCGCTCGAAAAAAGCCACGGTGTCTTCAACACCCGAGCCCATTCACTCGAAGTAACCACGTCTCCGTCGGTCCTGTCGAAGCCAGCGTCACACTGCGCTTCCGTCCCGGTTAAGCCTCAGCTTACTCCGCCCGTCTTCCTCTGCGAAAAAGCGCGCTGGACCGCGATTTCTAACTTGTGCAAAGAGTACAAAATCAATTAACTCAAGGCGCATAACGCAGGCGATAGTATTAAAATCCAAGTCACGACTATCGACGACTTCCGCTCGTTCACTAGGTTACTTTCATTAAAACAAATCGTGTACCACACATACGCCCTCCTGGAAGAGCGTAAGATCCGCGCAGTATTACGGGGCGTCCCGTTCGAGCTCACGAACGAAGAAATCCTCGAGGACCTTAAGTCCCAGGGTTTCCTGGCTGAAGCAGTGCACAAGATGCACTCCAACCGTGGTAGGCGTTTCTCACTCGCTCTAGTAATCTTAACTAATACTCCCAACTCGAGGGAGATCTTCAGAGAGGCTCGCACAGTCTGCGGAATTTCGAATATCTCCGTCGAGCGTCCCAATCCACACGGTCACCCTGGGCAGTGCCACTGCTGCCAGCTCTATGGCTGCGCAGCGGCTAACTGCTCAGCTCTCCCCAGGTGCGTCAAGTGCCTAAACCCACATATAACAAAGGAGTGCACTCACACCCCCGAATCCACTTCCCTCCCTGCATGTGTGCTGTGCGGCCAGTCCGGCCACACGGGGCCGCACGCAAAACTTCGACTACAAACGCAGTCGTATCGCCGACAATCTCCACGTTAGAATGCAAGGCATTTCCATCCCCTGGAAGCGCACTACCAAATTTTTAGGCGTCACCTTAGACCAGACGCTTTCTTTCAAACCTCACGTCGATAGAGTAACGAAACACGCACGTTTTTACTTAGGCCGCCTTTATAGTATGTTAGGTAGAAAAAGTAAAATGTCCTTCAGAAACAAACAAACACTCTACAAGGTCTGCGTTAGACCCGTCATGACATATGCCTCACCAATCTTTGTCCACGCCAAACCTTCCGTCCTGCACAAACTGCAGGTAGTTCAAAATCTCGTCTGCCGCAGGGCCACAAACGCACCTTGGTACGTGCGCAACGCGGACCTGCACAGAGATCTTGAACTACCTACAGTGCAACAGCACCTAAAAACACTATCAGAATCGTTCTTCAAACGCGCCGAATCCCATCCCAATCTTTTAATTCGAAATTCAGTCTCATATACTGCTCCTGTCTTTGATTCGAAATTCAAAGTCGCTACACCGAGAAACGCGCACACTGGCGGACCCACGCAATTAACATAAGATCTCGAAGCCCTTCAGGCCGCAACGTCTAATTCTAACGTAAATTCGAATTAATTCAATTTTTTTTTCATTTTGAGCACCTTCAGTGCTATGAATTCACCTTCAGTGCTTTGAGCACCTTCAGTGCTATGTAAATCCCAGTGGGTGACCCCTTCTGGGTCCCGCTAGCGGGAAATCTTTTTCCAATTGGCCATGGCTCAGATGAAGGCTGAGTGGCAAAAATTGCACGAGCCGTCAGGGGGTTTTTAGTGGGTAGGGTTCTGGTAGGCGTCGGAACGAGTCCCCCATAACCTGGATCGCGCGCGCCACTGTATGCGTCAGAGCATTTTTGTATCCTCCTGCCCTTCCCGTGGAGGGGAACAAAAAAAAAAAAACGCGCTCGTCTTCAGTAAGACCCGATCTGCGTCCGGCCCCGTTCGGATGTGTTGACGGTCGCTCGACGAGTCCCGACTGTTGTCTCACGACTTCGCTCTCATCAATACTCAAATGCCACTCTCAGATCAGTTCTGCGTCCGGCCCCAGTCGGACGTGTTCGCGATTGCACCAGCCGTTGAGTCACGATTGTCGTCTCGCGACAACTCGTAGCAACACTCATACGCTGATATTCGTACAATATCTCACTTCGTCCTCGACGACTTGAGATAAGCCTCTGTAGGACTTACGCTGTGGCCGGTTTCGATCGGGTGCAACTAAGTCGGTCTCACAGCAACAACAGAGCTGAGCTTACTACGGTCGATTAAATTCGATAGTACATCGCAAGGCTCGGGCTGATTTTCTGGCTATGTACTTGACGCTGGGCGCTTGTTACGTTAGTAAGAGACTCGCTCTGCGGCCGGCTTCGGCCGGGCGTAACGTAGTCAATCCCGCACTCTGTGCACCCCTCGAATAAATACCAGCAACAACAGAGTTGAGCTTACTACGGTCGATTAAATTCGACAGTAGTTCGCAAGGCTCGGGCTGATTTTCTGACTACGTACTTGGCGCTTGGCGCTTGTTACGTAGTCAGAGACTCGCTCTGCGGCCGGTTTCGGCCGGTCGTAACGTAGTCAATCCCGCACTTTTAGTGCAACTCAACCTCGCCAGGTCTACAGCCGGTTTTTGTTGTCAATTTATTGACAACACACTTCGTAGTAGACTCGCGTTTGATCAGGTGGATACTTAAACGGTGACAACTAAGCCTGATAGCGTTGCCCCGGTGCGATTCCAAGGCCCTTCAGTCTAAGGAGAAACTGGCTGACCCGATTCCACTGCACTTAGGCCTTTCCCAGGTTGACGGTAAAGTGCTATCCGAATTAGGGGCAACACTTCGTAGGGAGGTTTAGGTGCTAGGTTTGTTAGGGAACCTAGGCATTATTATATATTTATATATTATATATTGTAGTCTCAAGCCATAGAACAGCAAAGCTTGGTAAACTTTGCTAGGTCGTTCACCCAGGCGCTCGTTGCCTCCGGCGTCAGCATATCCGACGATGTCCTAACGCAGGCCTTACAGGCAACTATCGCGTCCCCGGCCTCTCAGGTCTCAAACCCAGCTCCTCAGGCCTCCAACGTCCAGACCCCTCAGGTCTATAGCTCTCCCGCGTCTCCCGTCCCGTTCGACATGGACTGTGAATCGGTCACATCCTCTCGCGCGTCGCGTCGCAAGCGTACCGCTCCCGGGAGCGACTCCAAACCCACGTCTGATGCGTCGTCAGATGCCGTCACCTTAACCGGCTCTCCTGAGCGCGCGTTTCAGTTAGTCGCTAAACGCTCCAAGAAAGCCTCGGTATCCTCAATATCCAAGCCCTCCCCGGTGTCTTCAACACCCACCCCCACGCCGTTAATGTCGCTCGAAGTGACCGCGTCTCCGTCGGTCCCGTCGAAGCCCGCGACGCGCTGCGCTCCCGTCTCACCAAAGCCTCAGCTTCCTCCGCCCGTCTTCCTCCGCGAAAAAGCGCGCTGGAATGCGGTTTCTAACTTGTGCAAATAGCACAAAATTAATTACCTAAAAGCCGCCAACGCATGCGAATCAATTAAAATTCAGGTCGCGACCTGACATGGGGCGCTGTGGTTCGGTGAGGCGGAGCAATAATACTCGTCTTTACGTTACTGTTTCACTTTATTTTATGCACATTTCACGCCCTACCAAAAAAATTAAAGAAAAAAAAATGTATGTCTTCATTTTTTTTCTTTAATTTTTGTTGAAAAAAGTTGAAAGTGAACTACAAAGATTAGTCGATCTTGAAGTACTCAGGCCTGTAGAGTATTCAGAATACGCGTCCCCAATCGTACCCGTTTTAAAACGTGACGGCTCGGTGCGGATTTGCGCGGATTACTCTGTTGGGTTAAATAAACAGTTAGTCGTAGAACAGTATCCGTTACCAACGGTCAATGAACTTTTCTCGAGGCTATATGGAGGGCAATATTTTACTAAATTAGATTTGTCTATGGCATATAATCAGTTTTTATTAAGTTCAGAGTCTCAAAAGCTTACTTGCATTAATACGCACCGTGGATTATTCGTATACACACGCTTAGTGTTCGGGTTAACAAGCGCGCCAGCTATTTTTCAGCGGGCAATAGAAACTATACTTGCCGGCATGACTGGAGTATTGTGCCTATTAGATGACGTCTTGATTACGGGTCGAGATGATGCCGAACACCTGGATAGACTCCACCAGGTGCTGCAATGACTACAAGACGGCTAACGTTGCAAAAGGAAAAATGCGAATTTTTTAAAGATGAGGTCAACTACCTAGGCTACGTGATTGATAAGAATGGGCTGAAAAAATCACCCGAAAAGGTTAAAGCGGTTTTAGAAGCTCCAACGCCGACAAATGCAAGCCAGTTACAACCGTTTTTAGGGTTAGTTAACTATTATCGATGTTTTGTTGTAAACGCTTCATCTATCTTATATCCTCTTTACAATTTGTTAAAGAAAAATACTAAATGGCAATGGTCTAGGCTTGAAGAGGAGGCTTTTAAAAAAATTAAGAATGTTTTGGCGTCTGATCAGGTTTTGGCACATTTTAACCCTAGCGCGAAGGTCATTCTCACGGTCGACGCGTCGCCTACAGGTCTAGGAGCGATATTATCGCAAATTGATAACGATGGTATAGAGAGACCGGTTTCGTTTGCATCTAGGACACTAAACAGCGCTGAAAAAAAATATGATCAGATCCAAAAGGAAGCGACTGCTATTATTTTCGGGGTACGTAGGTTTCATCAGTACCTATACGGTAGGTCGTCGCCGTTCATTTTGCGAACTGATCATAAGCCGCTAATTTCTATATTCGGCCCAAGTAAAGGAATACCTGAGGTTTCAGCTAACCGGTTGCAGAGATATGCGTTATTTCTAGGCGGGTATAATTATTCAATAGAATATGTAAAAAGTGTGGACAATAGTGCCGACTACCTATCGCGCGCCAGCCTGCCCGGCGCCACCGTGGAGGTTGCGGGGTGCGGGCGGGGTGCGCTGGCGGCGGCTCAGCCGTGCGACGACGACGCCACGGCATACGTTCGTTTTGTTGTTAAGGGCGCTGTACCTATTTCTATTGAAAATCTACAGATAGAAACTAGTAAAGACCGTACTCTGTCTAAGGTGGTTAATTTCGTGGTTAATGGATGGCCTAAGAAAGTCTCAGAGTTAGATTTAAGGCCTTTTAGCTTGTGCAGGGTTCAACTTGCCTACGAAAACGGGTGTTTGATGCGTGGCCATAAAATAATAATACCAGAGTCGTTGCGGCATAGGGTACTATCGGAGTTGCACACATCTCACATGGGCATAGTTAAAACAAAAGCCGAGGCCCGAGCTCGATTTTGGTTTCCAGGTATAGATGAGGCCCTAGAGCGCCTGATTGGCTCATGTGAGGTATGTCAGCAGCTGCGTGTGTCACCACCTCGCGCATCTTTTTCGCCATGGTAATTCCCCGCCCACCCCTTCCGTCGCGTACATCTCGATTTCCTAGGCCCCATTAATGGACATATGTACTTAGTAATCGTAGATGCGTATTCCAAATGGGTGGAAGCCTATCAAATGAGCGGTTCCTATACTTCAGCAGCGGTAATAGATATAATGTATGAGTACATGTCAAGATTCGGGCTACCGGAAACTTTGGTTACGGATAACGCGAATTTTCTGCTCACGTGAATTTTCGGAATTTTGTTCATTGAATGGTATATCTCACATTACGTCACCGGCTTACCACCCTGCAAGTAACGGTCAAGCGGAAAGTTATGTTAAAATTATTAAAAAGGGAATCAAGTCTAGTTTACTTAGTAGCAATAGTGTGAGGGAACGTAAATTGAACTTACTTAAATTTATTTTCGACTACCGCAATTCTGTACACTCAACTACCGGTTTATCTCCAGCGCAGATTGTATTTGGCCGAAAACTTAGATCGCGGTTGGATTTATTGAATCCTTTATCATCGCCACCCTCGTCTATCTCGCTTACTAATAAGGTGAAATCAAAACAGTTTTCACAGGTTGAAAATCAAGGCGGAAAAGAAAACATTGTTTTTTTGCCTGGACAATGTGTACTATTTAAAAAATATTACAATAAGGATCGATATAAATGGTGCAAAGGTGTAATATTACGAAATATTGGCAAAAGAATATATTTATTTAAAGATTGTTTATTGAATATAAGCCTAAGAAAACATATCGACCAAATTATATTGTTTAAAGGTGATATTCATGAAAGTAATGTAAGCTGTACGTGGGATGTTGATTTATGCACCTCACCGCATGAGCCTCCAGCATCCGCGCCGCACTTACCGCCCACGCAGCGCGAGCCCAGTGCCCCTGGTGAGGGGGATGAGTCAGTACAGGGTGAACCTTCGCCTACAGCTTCAAGCAACCTGGTGGGTGACACGCTGCATCGACAGTCCCCGTGCCTCGTGACTGTGACGCGAGGAGTACGCCGTCCACAGCTGTCCGATGAATAGGACGACGACTTCCACGAGGCGATAGAGACAGCCGTCGAAGATGACTCAGAGCAGGACCATCAAACCAAACCACCAAAGAGAAATCGCCCCAAGGTCGATTATAAAAAGTATTTTTAATATATAGGTACCTAATCCTTATAATTTAGTCTTTACTATTAGGGGAGGAATGTTGTATAAGTGTGCGTGTGGCTGCGACCACATAATCTGTGAGGTCTAATAAACGTCAGTGCGTTGACAGCCTTTGCTCGTTTCACTCGTCTCCCTGCTCCGTACTATCCTACAAAACACAGTGGGTCCAACTTAGTTCCATTATCATTCTTAATTAAAATTTAATCTCCACACTTATAATTAATGGGAATACTATATTTATCGTAAAACAATTTCCTTAACTCTTTAGATTTATTTAATTTCTCTCTAGCTTCAAGCTGAGATTTTTATAACCTATACTTAAGTTTTAGACGATAACTACTATAATTATACAAAGGATCAATTGATTCTTTTACAAGGTTATCTAGAATGTTACAAGATTTTCTAAATACCAGCTCAAACGGCGTATATTTAGTCTCCGTATCGACGATAAATATATATAAATATGTCATTAAATGTTCATGATTATTTTCTAGAGGACCAATAGTTTGACGATGATAGGGGGTTGATTTTAATTGGTTTATATTTAACATTTTACAAATTTCTTTAAATACTGATGACATGAACTCGGAACCTTGATCGCTAATAATTTCTCCTGGAATTCCATACCTTAACACGAAGTTGTTTACAAAAGATTGCGCAACCGATATTATATCCTTAGACGTAAGCGGATAAGCTTCAATATACTTACTAAGATCGCATTGTAACGTGAGTATGTAGGCATAGCCATAGCAGTCCTTTTGAATATGTCCGACTATGTCTAAAAATACTCTATCAAACGCACTACTGTACTTGTTATACATAAGGGTTGTTTTACGTACCTAAGGTGTTTCTCTTTTTGACACTTTCTACATTTACTCAAAAATCTTTTACGTCCTTCTCTAACCCTGGCCAAAATATTTTTTTTTAAATATATTATTGGGCATTCGTCTTATACCTGCGTGACCGCTTGTTGGCAACATGTGATAGTCATTTAAAATAATTATTTTCATATCTTTTTCATAAATTCTTTTCACTCCTTTAATAGTTTAAGTCCTTTAATAGATATAGTATTTATACTTTGAGCTAGCTCCTTAATCATATTAAAATTATTCTCATTTTTTACAATACATAGACAGTCGATTTTATATTTATCGCATAGAGAAGCCAAATCGCTCACATAGACAGCTCGTGTACAACGTGATTGAGATAGAGTTCGCGACATTATCACTTGCTTATTTTTCAATAATATAAATTTATTTAAGTATGTTGGAAGGTTAAGTAAATTTTCCTCGCATTCATCTTTCTCGCAAAATTTTTACTCAAAGTATTATTTAAGTATGTTGGAAGGTTAAGTAAATTTTCCTCGCATTCATCTTTCTCGCAAAATTTTAACTCAAAGTAGTCTCGAGGTGGCTATAGAACGTCTAAAACCCTTGGCTGATCAGACCAATCGTTTGAAGAAGTCTTAGGCACCTCGATTCTACTCGACTCGCTCTCATCTTTCAGTCTCCTCTTTTGAGCTCTTGTTAAAACTGATACAATGTTTTCACTCATGCCCTTCCACTCATCACTACTAATACACACACGTGATAACGCGTCTGCAACTGCGTTATCACACCCATGCACATACTCCACAGTATAATCGTATTCTTCTAGTTGTAATCGAAACTTCATTAAACGGTTAGATGGATTTGACATATTAAATAAGTAAACTAGAGGTCTGTGATCGGTTTTAATAATACATTTTCTTCCGAATAAATACGGTCGAAAGCATTTAACGGACCACACGATTGATAACAATTATTTTTCTATAATCGGATAATTTTTCTCTGCCTTATTTAAGGTACGGCTTGCGCTACTTGTCTATTATCGCCGTTACTTAATACGGAACCTATTGCGTAAGAACATGCGTCGGTTTGTAAGATGAATGTGTTATTTTCACTAAAGTAAGGATATTGAAGAATTGGTGGTGAACTTAATAATCTTTTGAGGGTCAATCGATCACAAGCCTCCATTTTTTATTTCCACTAGCGTCCGATTTTTTCGGCACTAAAAGGACAGGACTAGACCACTCACTAACTGAGGGTTCGATAATGTCATCATTTAATAATTGTTTTATTTGTTTTTCTATTTCTGACCTATTGGAAAACGGCAAACGATAAGGTTTTGTATAAATAGGCCCAGTATTCGGTTTCAAATTCCTTTTTTGTTGATAAATATTGGAAGTTGTTAATTTATCTCCTGGTAAATGAAAAGTGTCTGAAAATTTTTCGCAAGTACTTATTATTGATGAGCTTTCCTCCTTACTTAAATGCTTTAAATTAACCCTTAATTTAATTTTGTCCGCTGGGCCGGACATAACTTTTAAAAAAATCATGTAAAAAATGTATATGGTTTTTTATTTTTATTTTCACTCGGGACTATGTGTTTTATCATAAATAAATTAGTACAAAATAAAATTAAAAATAGGCAACACTCTATCTGTCATTCGCGAACAAAATGTCGGCGAGAAAGCGATCATCTGTTTTTACCAAGGTAAATGAATAAATATTTCATTGATTTACTAAACAATAATACTTTTTTCTTGCATTGGGTATTAGAATATATATGTGTGAAAATGTTTATTTGTATTTTTTTACTTTTTTTGCGTATTTTATTCTTTTTTTGCTTCTTAACCTTATTGTCTGGCACAGCGTACATTGCCAAAGACCTACAAATGATGTACGGAATAACTTTGTCCGCTGGGACGGACATTGCCAAAGTTTATAACTTTTTTTTTCTTTTCGTTTGTCAACATCAAACACGAGCGTCAAAAATATTAGGCTTAGTTCCTAACGAAAATGCTTCATCAGACGCAAGTGGAAAATCAGACTCTGAATCTGAAATGCATGATGACTGTGCTTCTATTAATAGTAACTATTCTTCTCCTGCTCCATCTATTCCATCTTAATATAAAATATATAATATATATAATCCATATCAACGAAAAAAAAGTTGAAAATACTTGTATTTTTGTTAATATTTATCTAGTAGTGGGTAAAAATAAACGGAAAAAAAATGAAGAAAAAATTTTTTATATTTACTTTCGCGAAAATACCATGTCCGTCACAGCGGCCATTGCCAAATAGGTAAAGAGTGATCTACTGATTTAGCTGTCCGGTGTGACAGACATTATCAAATTAGGGGAAACAAAAAAACTAGTTTACTTTTACATTTTATTAGGAAAAATTACTTCAAATTAAAGAAGAATACAAAATCCTTATTTAGTACGGAAATCTAAAAAACAATTTCTTGAATGTTTTCTAGTCACAAAGCAAAGTCGTGTCTGACATTTTATGCAGTACACAACTGTTTTTTTTGAGAGTACCTGCAACGTCCTTCCTCCATCGTCTGTGGGAAATGACCTACATTGTCATACTTTACAGGGCTGGAAGGGCGTGCCACATGGGGCTTGATGATTTTTGGGGCTCCGCTTTTGCTCCGTTTGGCACAACGATTTTCGGAAATTAAGTTTTCATACACAGCATATCTGAATGCTTTTAGTGCCAACTTCTGTTTTGTATTCCCCTTATTTGCCTTTCTGTGAACCAACCATGCATTGTTTAGACAAATGTCCAGTAACTGCGCAAAAATGCCCATGTACCACCGTCTTGTTTTGAACGGAGTTTTATACAACGATATCAACATATCGGCAAGGTCAACGCCGCCCATATGTCTGTTGTACTGTCGCACAATTTGTGGACACTGTTCATCTATTTTCTCCTTGTGATCCTTTGAATATCGTTGGATTTTTTCTACAGGCTCGCTTGCAACAAAAAAAACTTATAAACGTCACGACCTTATTGTCATTCCAGCGTACCAATGCCAAACGATTTTTGTCACATGTGACTTCAACGAAATGACCCCTTTGTTTCTTTTTAAAAGATTTTTCATTGGGCAAAACGTTTTCAGCGCCTCTGATGCGATTATTTCTTATTGTACCCAAACCGAAAATTCCATAATGCTCCCGTAATATATAAAACAACTCAGGAGATGAAAAAAAGTTATCACAATAGATAATTGCCGGCTTACGGGTGATACTCTGGCATAGACCGATTACAATCTGAGCGCTGAAACCAAGGGTTCCTTCTTCCTCGGAAAACGCATGGTTACGGAAGGTATCATCACCAGCATACAGTATAAAGTCATAAATGATGCCTGAAACCCCGCCCTTACATAATGTTTAAATCCCCATTTGTTTGGCTTGTCTTTCATATACTGTTTGCGTTTGCCTGCTTTTGAACCTTTATAGGGTATCATCATTTGGTCTATACTATACTGTGTTTCACTTCCTTGTTGTTTTAAACAATTCTGTCTTACCTTTTCCACAATAGGCCTAACTTTATAGTATCGGTCTCCGTCTTGCAGGTTGTTATTTGCAAAATGTAACCAACGCCGTATTTGCTGATAATGTTTCAAAGGCATTATGTCAGCTACTTTAGCAAATTTAAATTTTAGCGACCAATAATCAAGGTATGACGGCATCTCAACTATACCCATAATTAGGTGGATTGCTAGAAAATCTTTCAAGTCATCTTCCGTCAATTGTATTGACCTACCCAATTCCTGAACTGAGTAGAAATTCGTCTGGTCAACAATATCTGTCAGTATATCCTTAGAAAAAAACATATAAAAGTAAGTTAAGGGAGATGAAGTACAGTCAGGTAAATCGATAAAATCACCTACATCATCTTCAATTGTCGCTCTGTGTCGAAACAATGCCATTTTCCAATTGTAAGCCAGTTGAAACTTCTTTGGTTTTTTAGCTCTCTTTGCAACTGGTGCTTTCGGGACCTGCTTTGATCTTACGACTCGTTTACGCGACCTAGTTGGAATACCTGGTGTAATGGGTGTAGAAGGAAGTGAAGGGATTGCAGATGATGAAGGAATGTTTTGGTAGTTACATTCTTGAAGGTCTTGCAGAATAGGTGTTAGAGGCATTGAATCAGGTAAAGCTAGTGTTGTATTAATATAAGATTGTTCTACTGGTTCGTCGTCAGATGATAACATGCTTATATTTAAATTTTCAAGCGAAGATGGAATAGATGGAGCAGGAGAAGAATAGTTACTATTAATAGAAGCACAGTCATCATGCATTTCAGATTCAGAGTCTGATTTTTCACTTGCGTCTGATGAAGCATTTTCGTTAGGAACTAAGCCTAATATTTTTGACGCTCGTGTTTGATGTTGACAAACGAAAAGAAAAAAAAAGTTATAAACTTTGGCAATGTCCGTCCCAGCGGACAAAGTTATTCCGTACATCATTTGTAGGTCTTTGGCAATGTACGCTGTGCCAGACAATAAGGTTAAGAAGCAAAAAAAGAATAAAATACGCAAAAAAAGTAAAAAAATACAAATAAACATTTTCACACATATATATTCTAATACCCAATGCAAGAAAAAAGTATTATTGTTTAGTAAATCAATGAAATATTTATTCATTTACCTTGGTAAAAACAGATGATCGCTTTCTCGCCGACATTTTGTTCGCGAATGACAGATAGAGTGTTGCCTATTTTTAATTTTATTTTGTACTAATTTATTTATGATAAAACACATAGTCCCGAGTGAAAATAAAAATAAAAAACCATATACATTTTTTACATGATTTTTTTAAAAGTTATGTCCGGCCCAGCGGACAAAATTAAATTAAGGGCTAAATAAACACCTGTGCATAATTCTCTGGGAAATATTTCTGAGAATAATTCTCTGGGAATCACGACACAGTCTTCGCTCATATAAGTGTTTACATAGAATATTTTTTCACACCTTGAAGGAATTGTGAGAAACGTCGTGTTATCTGAACCTATAGATAATGGCAAAATCAATTCATTACCATTAAAAGTTATAGTATTTAATTCAAAATTAAGGATACAATTAAATTTAGATAGAAAATCTTGAACAATAATTTCGTTTGTTTGGCATGGCAAATTTTTTATTACGTAAAATGTATGATGAAATTTATAACCGTTTTTAGTCAAAACAATATTAATAAAACATAAAGTCTGCAAGTGTCCGGCTATACCATGTACGTTCACACGATAGTCATGAATTGCAAAGTTCCAGTGTCTTGCGGTTTCATATTTCACCGCCGACAACGAAGCTCCGGTATCTATAAGCCATGTGTATGTTTTGTTTTCAAATAACAATTCTAAAGAATTACTATTGTTACATGAGAAAATGTAATTAGAAACGAAGCGGGAAAAAAAAACTACAGAGACCTGTCAACTCCTCATCTTTTGCAGCTCGAATCACGTCTTTCGAGGAAGTATAGTTACGGGCCGCTAAAATAGTGCATAGGTTGCGATTCCGAAGACCAGTGATAAAACGTTGTATCGCTATTTTTTCATTAATTGGTTTCAAAATCGAATAGGTATTTTGATCGCCGTCGGCCTGCGAAATGGTCTGATTTGGTCTGATTTGCAGCGGTGCGATGGCAGCACCTGCCACGAAAATATTGCGCTCCGTATATTTATTTGTTAAAAATAAAAAAGTTGTGTTCCTAAATCTAAATATAAAGAAATGTGTGTATCGAGTAACTGTGCAGAAGTGTAAAAGTTATCTCATTGATATATTCAACAATTTTAAAAATATAGTGACTACAATATATATCAAGTGTAAACAGTAAGTGATTGTGAATATTGCAAAGTAATGAACAGTGAACCCTTCAAGAATTTAACGTAATAATCAATCAATTTTTATCAAAACATTAACTTTGTTATCAAAGTTATTATTATACAGTTGAAAAAACAAAATTTGTGATGTGAAACGGTTCTGTGAAGCGAGGTGAACAAAGGAAGACAAAGCAATCACCAACGGTCACTCGTATAAATGAGTCACGTCTGTATAGTGTGAACTTTAATTTAGGCAATCTATCAAAAGTCATAACAGTCGAGTGGAAAAGACCGCAAGATACTGTGCTCTGGGTTCCGAGATCGAATCACATCATATCCCACTTTACTTTTTTACTTTTTTTAAATTTAATTACGTGCTTTTTTAACAAAAAAATTTAATAAGATCAGTGATAATAAACATTTGGTATCGTTGATCTGGACTAATTTAATTCAACTGATCTATAAACAGTTAAAATTGTTTTTTTTTTGTTTTTTGGTTTTCTACAAACTGAATTTGGACTGGAATAGTGATAATAATAATAAATATTATATTGTTTTTATAATCTTATATTGAAATTCAGAGTTAATCATAAATATAAAACTATCAAATAATGTCGCCTAACAAAAATAAAAATACCTGTGAGGGCTGTTTCCAGAGTGTGACTGGTACTGTTTTTCTGGCTTGCTCAACATGTAAATCGGTGTATTGCGACATTTGCTGCTCGATACCGACAAAGAAGTTAGAGTTGGTTAGAAAAAAGAATCAATGGATATGTGCCAAGTGTAATTGCGCCCAACCTAAAAGCGACAGAACCAACACACCTGTAAGGCCAGCTTAACGCGACCCGTCTGACAGTGCTAATGTTACGGCGAATGATAGCAGTAACATCACGCAACGTGACCGTAAAAAGAATACGAAACATTCACCAGTCCAACTGGCATCGAGCACAGTTTCACAGCCAATTATTGTATCAGAAGACACCTTGCGCTCAATCATAAAAGAGGAAATAACCGCAGTCATACAAAAACAAATATCTGCACATCTGCTCAGCATCAATGAACGCTTGATGCAGTTTGAAGAAACTTTGTCGTTCTTTATTACAAAATATGACGACCTTAAAAGTGATTTAGAAAACAGCACTGTTATGATACGTAACTTAGAAGAAGTCAACTTTAACCTACGTAGTCAGGTCAAGGACCTCACTGGTAGATTAACTATGGTGGAGCAGTACATGCGCGTGGAAAACGTTGAAATCAGTGGGATACCTGAACATAAAAATGAAAATCTCCTTAACACTGTTTCACAATTGGGCAAATTCGTGTCTTGTCCCTTGGCAGATGGTGATATCTTGCATGTTACCAGGATTGCAAAAATGAACCCAGACAACAAAAAACCAAGATCAGTCGTGGTGAAATTATGTAGTCAACGAAGGCGCGACGAGCTACTTGCTGCTGTGGTAATAAGAAAACACCTAATGAAGAAATATTGAATTCCAAACATTTGGGAATTAGTAATAACTCGTCTCCTATATTTGTAACTGAACACTTGACTCCGCCTATGAAGAGATTGTAAGCTGCTGTTCGTCAAAAAGCAAAATCTTTATCCTATAAATTTGTCTGGATTCGTGATTATATATTATCAAAATGTAAGAGGTATGAGAACTAAAACTAACGAAATATTTCATACTATTTTGACTTTTTCATATGATGTAATAGTATTTACTGAGACATGGCTTAATATTGATATCATTAATAATGAATTTATAGACTCAAGGTACATAGTTTATAGAAGAGACCGACAGTGCTCTGCAAACTCAAAAAAATGCGGCGGTGGTGTTATGATCGCTGTTTCTAGAAAGTTTAAGTCGAGGAGAATTTCGCAGTGGGAAACGGTTAGAGAGGACATTTGGGTCAATATAGAGGTAGGATCAGGTGCCAAAAGTAGAAATGTTTCCTTATGTGGAGTTTATTTCCCACCTCCTGTTAAACTACCCCATATTAAAGATTGGACTGAGTATTTAGATAATGTTTTCCACCTCACTGATGAAGTCATAATTATTGGCGACTTAAATTTAAATTTTATCAAATGGGAAAAAACAATGGATGGGATAGGTACTGAACCTTCAGGCTTTAACTGTCCTCTTAGTAAGTCCCTAATTGATTTTATATCTAGCAATAACCTACAACAAATAAACTACATTACCAACAAGGATGGTAAAACTTTGGACCTAATACTTACAACTGTCGCAAGTATTGAAGTCTCAGGCCCCACGTGTCTTATCTCGAAATTAGATCCCAAACACCCATGTCTTTTGATAACAATAAATGATTTTATTCCCATGCTGTGTCATTCATCTAGTGGGGAGCGTTTCTGTTTTTTTAGAGCTGACTATGAAAACATAATCAGAGATCTGAGCAATATTGACTGGCTTACTAAAATGAATTATAGTTCGACTGTTGATGAAAATCTTTACTCCGTTATTGAGAAATATGTCCCTAAACACAAACCCAAAAGTGGTAAATACCCAGAGTGGTTCAGTAAATCTCTTATCAATCTTGTCGGAAAAAGAGAAATTACGTCTCAAGTTAAAAAGGTACAAAAACCCTCGTGATAAATGTGAATATGATTTGTTGAGAAATAGATGTCATAAAATTTCTTCAGAGTGCTATACCATGTATAAACAAAGGTTAGAAGACAACATAAAAACTAACCCTAAATCTTTCTGGCGTTACATCAAGGAAAAACGCGGTAGAAATGCTCCTATACCGGCAACCATGCATCTGGGAAAAGATATGGTAAATGATGATTGTGATAAAGCAAATCTTTTTGCTAATAACTTCTCATCCGTTTTTTCAACCGCTAACTATGATTATAGTTACTCCACATCTATCAAGAATGATTGTATTGGTCAAATAAAACTCAGTAACACTTCTGTCTTGGAAAAACTGAAAAAAATTGATATATATAAGGGAGCAGGGCCAGATGGCATCCCACCGTTCTTCTGGAGACAGTGTGCAGATGTCTTGTCAACACCCCTTTGTCTCATATATAATCAGTCCCTAAAAGAGGGTATCTTTCCAAGAGAATGGAAAAAGGCCTGGGATGTGCCGATTTTTAAAAAGGGAGATCCCACTGATGTAAATAATTATCGCCCTGTTTCCATTTTGAGTTGTCCAGCGAAGCTCTTTGAAGATTTGTTATGTTCCACTGTCACTTGCCACCTTAGTTCATCAATCTTTGACCATCAGCACGGTTTTCAAAGTAAAAGGTCTGTAGAAACCAATTTGGTGCATTTTGTTAATGAGGTGATGGCACGGGTTGACGGGGGTTCTCAGGTTGATGCCGTATACACGGATTTCTCAAGTGCATTCGATAAAGTAAACCACTCTTACTTTGGGAAACGCAGTGGGAAACGGTTAGAGAGGACATTTGGGTCAATATGGAGGTAGGATCAGGTGCCAAAAGTAGAAATGTTTCCTTATATGGAGTTTATTTCCCACCTCCTGTTAAACTACCCCATATTAAAGATTGGACTGAGTATTTAGATAATGTTTTCCACCTCACTGATGGAGTCATAATTATTGGCGACTTAAATTTAAATTTTATCAAATGGGAAAAAACCAATGGATGGGATAGGTACTGAACCTTCAGGCTTTAACTGTCCTCTTGGTAAGTCCCTAATTGATTTTATATCTAGCAATAACCTACAACAAATAAACTACATTACCAACAAGGATGGTAAAACTTTGGACCTAATACTTAAAACTGTCGCAAGTATTGAAGTCTCAGGCCCCACGTGTCTTATCTGGAAATTAGATCCCAAACACCCATGTCTTTTGATAACAATAAATGATTTTATTCCCATGCTGTGTCATTCATCATGCATTCGACAAAGTAAACCACTCTTTGCTCATAAAGAAATTAGAGTCATTCGGTGTCACTGGTTCTTTGTTATCCTGGTTCCAGACCTACCTGACGAAAAGACCAAACACTGTTGTTTTGCATGGTTATGAGTCGTTCACGTATTTCTCAACTTCTGGTGTTCCCCAAGGGTCACATTTGGGCCCCGTTCTCTTCTGTGTATTTATCAATGACATTACTAATTGTATACTTCACAGCGATTATAGTTTGTTCGCTGATGACCTCAAAATTTTTAAGGTCGTAAATGAGCCCTTTGACGTTGCGAACTTACAAGACGATCTTGACAGGATCTCAAATTGGTGTATCCATAATGGCATGTCACCTAATTCTAAAAAATGTCACCACATAAAATACACAAGAAGAAAAAAACCGTGGCAAATCTCTTATAAAATACAGGGAGAGTTAATAGAGGAAGTACAGGTGATTCGAGATCTGGGTGTGATGTTGGATGGCAAACTCACGTTTAAGGCACATTACGACTCGGTTATTGTGAGGTCGGCACGCATACTTGGCTTTATCAGACGAAATACAAGGGAGTTTAAACACCATGGCACTAAAATAGTGTTGTACAATGCTTTAGTAAGAAGCCATTTAGAGTTCGCTTCCGTTGTATGGAATCCTAAGTATTCTGTGCATTCACAACGTATGGAATCGATTCAGCGCTCTTTTACAAGATCCTTAGCCTCTTATTCCGCTGGTATCTCGCACAGAGCACCATACGAAGCCAGGTTAGTCCATTTTAGTATGAACTCACTGCATAGTCGAAGGCAGGTCTTTGATGCCAAATTTATTTATAAGATAATGAATCATTTAGTTGACAGTGTTAGTCTCACAAAAAAAATTATCATTGCTGTACCTCGTCGTATTCCTAGGCAACGTGCAAATAAAATATTTTATGTACCTGCTAGCAGAACAAATGTAGGAGTGCATTCCCCTCTGCCTAGAATGTGTTCTCTCTACAATACGCTGAACTCAAAGATACCTGACCTTGACATTTTTAATGATTCACCTCTACAATACCAAAGGAAAATTAAAATGTACCTCATGCCTTGCGTTTAATTTTAAAATGAAAGCAAATTAATCGTTGGTTTCATCTCTGTTTTTTTTAGTAAGTAATTGTGTTTTTATTTTCCAGATTTTTTAATTTTATTTTATAAAATTGATTATAATATTGATTAATTGCGTTGTTTTTTTTCATAACTATCATATTGTACCTAAGCTATGACATTATATAAAACTGTTACAGAATAATTACCATGACATGGTTTAATGTTTAATGTTCTATTTTAATTTTTTGACTTTTCATATGTTTTATTTTTTAATTTCTTTATATATGTTTTTTTTGTATATATGTTGTTGGCATGTCTTTTTCAAATAAATAAATAAATAAATAAATAAATACTCAAATAATTTTGATTTACGGCCATAAGTTCGGAATGTATAGCTTTGCTTGACTTTTGAGTAAGTTAACGTATTTTCATGTCGGAAACAAGTGATTTACAAGAATCATAATTTTGAGATAGTCGTAATTTTGCACTCTCGGACAAACGTGTTTTCAAAATAAAATAAATTAATTTTTGTTGACCTTCCCCATCAATCATCGAACTATATACATAGTTCTATGGCATCAATAAGTTTTTTCGTCATATCTTCCTCTTCTATCATTACCGGCAGTAGAGATACTGCGGTCCTAAAATCAAACTTATCCAAATTTATCTCTCCATATTTATTCATATTATTCTCTCGTGCGGCCAGTTCGGCCACACAGCAAACTACAGGGGTTGTCCGCGCGCTCCGCGCTCCTCCGCTAAGAGGGCCGCACCTAAACCGGCACCAACGCTCATTCCTGCCAACTTCCCGCCGCTGCGCAACCGAGGTCCCCCGGAAGCAAAGCCCGTGCAGCTAACGCCTATTCCGGCTCTGTCCTGGAGACAGCGTCCGGCCGCTCCACCTGCTCCTTCCCATCCTATCCCAGCTTCCGTAACTCCCGCAGGCCCGCGTCCCGCTCCGTCGTCGTTGGCTGAGGACATGAAGACCGTGTTCAACGTCATTCAAAACGTCGACATTAAGGAAATTTCCGTAATCGCACGCAAACTACGAGCCACCCGCTCTCCTCAAGAGCGTCTTTTTGCCTTAGCCGAGCATCACTCGCTACTTAGTTCTTAATAAATTTTATTTTTCGTATAAATTCATTCAATAAGTAAATATAATGTCTAGACCCGCAAATCCCGCGTCCGGTCGTATCAAACCCAAGGGCTTATCCCTAGTTTCTTTTAACGCCCGTAGCCTTAGTTCTAACCTTCCTGAGCTCAAACTGTTCCTTCAGAACAACGAGCCAGACTTATTGCTTCTCCAAGAGACATGGCTTACTCCAAACTACTCCAGGGGATTCGCTATTCCCAAGTACGCGTTCACTCGGAACGACAGGCCCAACTCCGACGGTTTCGGTGGCACTGCTATTTATTACAAAAGAGGATTCCATTGCTGTCCTCTCCCAACCCCTCCTCTCCTCAACATGGAAGCCACTGTGTATAGACCTAGTGGCACTAGGTATGTAGACTGAAGCTATGATATATGATATGTATAACTATATGATATGACCTCAATTATATATTGCGCAGCGACTTTGAGACCATCCTCTTTGAGGCCATTCAGTCAGTCGCAAGACCTCACTACGCTCGTACGTCCCCATCGCGCTCTGTTCAATCTACCAGTGATTCTCAATCTTTGTGTGACCAATTTTTCAATTTTCCATGATGACACAGTGCGCACATTGCATCAACGACGTCAATGACGGAGTCACCTGCAGTTCATGTAAACTGTTTTTCGACTTCTCTTGCTCCAGCATCACTGAGGCCGGTTTCAGAAAATTGGGTGATAGGAGAGCAACGTGGAGGTGTGCATCTTGCAAGAGCAACAAAACCCACAGCCCTGCCTGCAGTCCGAAACCAACGGACTTTGACAGCACCATGGTGGAGCTAAAAAGGCTATCACTACAAACAGCTATGCTACCAACCTTGAGGGATGACATCAAGAGCATACAAGCAGAGTTAATAGAAGTTAGAACATCAATCGAAAACTCGCATGCATCAATAGAAGCTCTGAATAATAGGATCGATTTACTCGAAACGAAAATTAAGTCTTTTGAAGACACGAGCATGGAAGTCCATAGACTTCAAGAAAACATCGTGAAGTTGGAGACTACTATCCAAGACAATGAGCAGCGATCAAGACTTAATAACGTCGAAATAAAAGGTATACCTAACTCTAACAACGAAAACCTCCTCAAAATTGCTGCTGATATAGGAAATGCCATAGGATGCAAAACAAGCAGCGAAGACATTAATTATATTGCAAGAGTGCCTACCTGTAATGACAAAGATTCGAAGAATATCATCATAAGCTTCAGTAATAGGTACCGTACAGAAGAATTTGTCGCCGCCGCCAGGATAAAGAAGAACCTACAAACAGCACTTGCACATGAAAAGGGTTTCTTATTTGTCTGGATAAAAATCTGCAAAATACTAGTTCAGAAAAATCCTACATCTCCGATCCAAGTAATAAAATCCGACTCAGATTTCCGCAAAGTATTCTCAAGCTAAAACCCTATATACCTATGTGCAATCCAGCTATGTTAAATAAAATAAATCATAACCGTTCCAATTCCAATTGAGGACCATCGGTAAGTCAACATTTACAGCTAATTTGCTTTGTTCTCCTGTTTTGCTTCACGTACCGCTATTTCGCAAACTGGTATCTCGCTCACTACTGCTCGCGCTCTCTATCGCACTCAGAGTTCATTGCGCTGCGCTGCTATGCCGTACTACAAGGGTACCGTTAGCTATGCACTCTTTTAAGCCAAATTTTTGCGCTAATAATTTAATGGTCTGCAATTACCTACGAAACTATATATACTATATACTTTGCCATGTCTTTTAACGTACTTTATGATTCCAATATTTCCATTTAATACTTCTTTATTATATACTGCTTATACAAAACTTAATACAATTATTTTAACTAATATTTTTATATATTATAACATTAATACATTTATAAGAAGTAATCAAGAAGTTGGCTATTTTTATAACTATGCATGCCAATATACTACAAATGTTGCCTGTTTTTTTTAAATTAGATATAAAAAAATATTGGTATTTAATTAGTATTCGATCTGTATTATTTCATTTCCTTAAATTATTACAATATTGTAACAAAGGGTTCCTTAACAAATTTGTCATACATCCTTTTGACATTTATAATACTTTTATAACCAAGCATTTTCTATTATATAAAATGTATAATAATGATTAATATATACTGTCAGAATGTTAGGGGACTTCGGACTAAGACGTCGGTATTTTTGAGGGCTGTATTGTTGAATAATTACGACATAATTTGCTTGATAGAGACATGGTTGTTAGACAGTATTAACGACAGTGAAATATTTGACGATCGTTTGGCGACGAGACAGGGACTACTCGCGCACGGGCCAGCGGCTCGGTGGCGGAGTGCTGATAGCGGCGCGCCGCGAGCTGGCCGCGGATTAATTGGGAAAAATCAACTGACTCAACGTTTCTCGTGCCGACCAATATTCAAGGTGATTCCCAAACTAGTTTTTTTGACAATTTGTATTTTTGTAATATGCAACAATATAATTCTTTATTAAATGTCAATAATCGTATTTTAGATCTTATACTATCGAATGACGATGTGTGTATTACCGAATGTTCCTGTCCCCTCGTACCCCCCGACCCTCACCACAAGCCGCTCGTCGTGTGTGTTGGACTAGCAGAGCAACCAGAGCTTCGTAGCAACTCTCGTACTATTTACCTATATAATCAAGCCAATTACATTACTGTTATACATTCTCGCTCCGATCGCCGCCCAGTGCGGACGTGCAAGACCCCGTTCTCCGTCGTTTGGTCCCTTCCCGATACTCCGTGGCGCTCAGTCTACTGACGTCACGGTTTAGCGTGTTGGTTCCGTGCTACGGTTTCAAGGTTCTTTCTACTCCCTCTGAGTGCTATCGAAGTGCGATTTTTCTTTGCGACTAAGCCCCTTAGTCTTCAAAGTGCTGTGCTAAGTAGTGTTGTGCTTGTGCTGAGTGCAGTGTTGTGCCCAGCGTAGGTAGTCTGGTTTCAGTGCAAAGGATACTTAACGGTGACAACGAATTTGTACTGAACCAGTCCTTTTTATTTTTATTTATTTCTCTTCTCTATTTTATTTACTTTTCTCCTATTTTCATATTTATTTTATCATATTTGTGTGTTTTCGTGTGTATTTGTCCTTTCTGTCGGTAAAGGTTGACCCTAACGCGGTCAACTCTATACCTGCGTACCCTTTTTTAGGTTTCTAGGTAGCGGCCTTCGGCGTACTACGGTTAGTTTTAAGTTATTCTCCCCAGCCCCCCTACCGCTGGTAGGGAGGTTTGCCGCTAGGGTTCGCTAGGTTTTTATTTAGGAATCCTAGGCATTTGTTATATATTATAGGCATACATTATATATTTATATATTACATTTTATAATTCCAAGTCCTCCAATGGACCTTGTTAATATTCTTAAGTCGTTCGCCCAGGCGCTCGCTGCGTCCGGCGTAAGCATACCCGCTGACGCACTAACGCAGGCCTTACAGGCATCTATCGCGTCCCCGGCCCCTCAGGCCTCAACCCCGGCCCCTCAGGCCTCCAACGTCGAGACCCCTCAGGTCTTAAGCTCTCCCGCGTCTCCCGCCTCGTCCGAGATGGACTGCGAATCGGTCGCATCCTCTCACGCGTCGCGTCGTAAGCGTACCGCTCCCGGGAGCGACTCCGAACCCGCGTCTGATACGTCGTCAGATGCCGTCACCTTAACCGGCTCTCCTGAGCCCACGTTTCAACTCGTCGCCAAGCGCTCCAAGAAGCGCTCTAAGAAAGCTTCGGTATCTTCAATACCCGAGCCCTCCCCGGTGTCTTCAACACCAGCCCCCGCGCCGTTAAAATCGCTCGTAGTAACCGCGTCTCCGTCGGTCACATCGAAGCCAGCGACGCGCTGCGCTCCCGTCCCGCCGAAGCCTCAGCTCCCTCCGCCCGTCTTCCTGCGTGAAAAAGCGCGCTGGACCGCGGTTTCAAACTTGTGCAAAGTGCACAAAATTAATTATTTAAAAGCCGCCAACGCTGGCGATACAATCAAGATTCAAATAGCGACCGTCGACGACTTCCGCTCGTTTACCAGGTTACTCGGATTAAACCAAATCGCATATCACACCTACGCCCTCCCGGAGGAGCGTAAGATCCGCGCAGTACTACGGGGCGTCCCGTTCGAACTCAGCAACGAAGACATCCTCGATGACCTTAAGTCTCAGGGTTTCCCGGTCACAGCAGTGCACAAGATGCACTCCAACCGCGGTAGGCGTTTTCCCTTAGCGTTGGTAATCCTGTCGAATACTCCCAACTCGAGGGAGATCTTTAGAGAGGCTCGCACAATTTGCGGACTCTCAAATATCTCCGTCGAGCGTCCCAACCCCCGTGGTCACCCTGGGCAGTGCCACCGCTGCCAGCTCTATGGCCACGCAGCGGCTAACTGTTCAGCTCCCCCCAGGTGCGTAAAGTGCCTGGATCCTCACTTCACTAAGGAGTGCACTCGCACTCCCGAATCCACTTCCCCCCCTGCCTGTGTGCTGTGCGGCCAGTCCGGCCACACAGCTAACTACGGGGGTTGCCCGCGCGCTCCGCGCTCCACCACCAAGAGGGTCGCGCCTAAACCGGCGCCGCCGCTCACTCCTGCCAACTTCCCGCCGCTGCGCAACCGGGGTCCCCCGGAAGCAAAGCCCGTTCAGCCGACATCTACTCCGGCTCTGTCTTGGAGGCAGCGTCCGGCCGTTCCGCCTGCACCTTCCCGACTTATCCCAGCTCCCGTAGCTCCAGTAGGGTCGCGTCCTTCTCCGTCTTCCGCACCTCAGTCGTCGTTGGCTGAGGACATGAAGACCGTATTCGACGTTATTCAAAACGTCGATATTAACGAAATTTCCGTGCTCGCACGCAAACTGCGAGCCGCCCGCTCTCCTCAAGAGCGTTTATTTGCTTTAGCCGAGCATCACTCGCTCCTAAGTTCGTTGTAAATTCTTTTATAATTTATAAATTCGTAAATAATAAATTATAATGTCTAGACCCGCGAATCACGCGTCCAGTCGTATTAAACCCAAGGGCTTATCCCTAGTATCTTTTAACGCTCGTAGCCTTAATACCAACCTTCCCGAGATTAAACTGTTCCTTCAGAACAAAGAACCTGACTTATTCCTTCTCCAGGAGACATGGCTTACTCCAAACCGCTCCAGGGGATTCGCTATACCTAAGTACGCGTTTATTCGTAACGATAGGCCCAACTCTGACGGTTTCGGCGGCACCGCTATATATTACAAAAGAGGCTTCCACTGCTGTCCTCTCCCTACCCCTCCTCTCCTCAACATGGAAGCCACTGTGTGTAGATTGGCTATGACTGGTCATCCGACCATCATCATAGCTTCAATCTACATACCTAGTGGTACCAGACCAATCCGCAGCGACTTTGAGGCCATTCTCGCCCTCGGCCATTCAGTCATTATGTTCGGAGACTTTAACTCCAAACATACTGACTGGACGTGCCTATCGACTAACACCAGCGGTATCGCTCTCCTCGACATCACTAACTCCCTTGACCTAGATGTCATATCCCCCGTCACTCCCACTCACTATCCCAACAACCCGTCCTACTCTCCTGACATCCTCGACTTTGCAATTATCAAGCGTATCAATCTTGACCTAAGGTCTATCGAACCGCTCGATGACCTAGGCTCCAACCATCGCCCCGTTTCCCTCGTGCTAGTACCGCCGAACGATAACGTCTCATCTCCTAAGACCTTTACCAATTGGAAAGGTTTTAAAAATACGTTAGTTTCAGCCTTAGAGGCTCCGAACTCTCCACTCGCGATCTCTCCCGAGCAATTAGATAGCCCGGATAAAATCGATTCATTAGTAAATTCTCTCACTGATGCTATCCACTCAGCCATCAGTGACAACGAAAAGGTTGCTAAGCAAGGCAAACCCACGCTTCCCTTAGCCGTTAGCAATCTTATTAAAGCTAAAAACGCGGCTCTCCGGAGAGCCAAGAAATATCCCACGCCCGCCTATAGAACAGCTGCGAATCAGCTTCAACGTAAAGTTAGGTCTTGCCTCGCGGAACTCCGAGACGCTCAGATGAACGATCTCATGGCGAATATCTCTCCGTCCCACCAAACGTACTATAGCATGGCCCGAGCCTTACGCGTAGACACCGTCTCTCACGTTCCTCCTCTCACTCGTCCCGATGGCACTACTGCCTTCGAAGTCGAAGAGAAAGCCGAATGCTTCGCCGACAGCATTGCCGCACAATGCTCGCCCAGCACGCAACCCGCGAATCCCACTCACATCAAAGCGGTGGAGGACGAAGTCCTTCGCAGAGACTCTCTCCCCATCACCGCCGACCCTGTCACAGTCTCTAATGACGAAATCTTGCTTCTCATTAGAAATCAAAAGTCCAAAAAGGCTCCGGGTGCGGATGGAATTTCCAACCACGCACTTAAGCACCTACCGCAACAGATGCTTACCTTGTTAGCTATCATTTTCAATGCCTGCTTCGACCATAGCTACTTTCCTAAAGCTTGGAAAGAAGCGACAGTCATAGGCATTCCCAAGCCGGACCCATCAGCCCTCTCAAGGCAATGTCTAAACTTCTCGAGAGAGTCATACTTTCTCGAATGCGGAACCATCTGTTTCCAACGGATGGCGATCCTCTCATTATTCCCCATCAGTTCGGCTTTCGCGCTAAACACTCCTGCCCTCAGCAAGTCCACCGAATCGTCGAGTATATACTTGACGGTTTCTATCCGCGTCGTTATAAAACAGTCGCGGTTTTCTTTGACGTAGCCAAGGCTTTCGATAAAGTCTGGCACAGCGGTCTCGTTTATAAACTCTACAAGATAGGCTTACCGGATCGCCTAGTCAGGATCATAGCGTCGTTTCTCAAAGACCGTACGTTTCGATTTAAACACGAAGGCACGCTTTCTGCACCTCGTCCCATAAAGGCTGGAGTCCCTCAAGGCTCAGTCCTCGCCCCTCTGCTGTACACCGTGTACACCAACGACATTCCCATCCCGCCGAAAGGCGTCGAACTCGCCCTCTTCGCTGACGACACCGCACTCTATACCAAAGGCCACGGTGTTCGGCGCCTTGTAACCAGACTCCAAAAGGCCGTAAACGCCCTTGGTGCATGGTTTCAAGAATGGCGCATCGATGTGAACCCTGAAAAGAGTTCTGCGATGCGCTTCGACCACAAACGCCGTCGTCCCGATGGCGATCCCCACTTTCGAATGTTAGGCATTCCCATCCCCTGGAAGCGCAGTACTAAATACTTAGGCGTCACATTAGATCCGACGCTTTCTTTCAAGCCACACGTTGAAAGAGTTTCGAAACTCGCTCGTCACTATTTAGTCCGCCTAAATAGCATGTTAGGTAGAAAAAGTAAAATGTCCTTCAGAAACAAACGTACACTTTACAAGGTCTGCGTTAGACCCGTCATGACGTATGCCTCGCCAATCTTTGCCCACGCCAAACCCTCCCTCCTGCACAAACTGCAGGTAGTTCAAAACCTCTTTTGCCGCCGGGCCACAGGCGCACCGTGGTACGTGCGTAACGCGGACTTGCATAGAGATCTTGAACTGCCTACAGTACAACAATATCTCAAAACACTCTCTGAAGCGTTCTTCAAACGCTCCGAAACCCATCCCAATCCTCTAGTTCGTGATTCTGTCTCATATGCTACTCCTGTGTTAGACTCGAAGTTCAAAGTCGCTAGGCCTAGAAATGCGCAAGCGTACTCATCCACCAGACTGTCACGCGATCTCGAGGCCCTTCTGGCCGCAAATTCTAATTCTAACGTAAATTCTAATTCTAACGTAAATCCTAATACTAACGTAAATGCGAGTTAATTCAATTTTATTTTGCAATTTTTTAATTTTTGTTTTAATTATTGATTTTCATTTTGAGCACCTTCAGTGCTACGTATTCACCTTCAGTGCTTTGAGCACCTTCAGTGCTATGTAATCCCAGCGGGTGACCCCTTCTGGGCCCCGCTAGCGCGGCCTCTTTCTCCAATTGGCCGTCGCTCAGATGAAGGCTGAGTGGCAAAAATGCACGAGCCGACAGGGGGTTTTTAGTGGGTATGGTCCTGGTAGGCGTCGGGACGAGTCCCACATAACTTTGGAATCGCGCCAGAGTATGCGTCAGGGCATTTTTATCCTCCTGCCCTTCCCGCGGAGGGGAACAAAAAAAAAAAAAAATTACTGTTATGAATAAATTGGATAAAATTGACTGGGCTAATACTTTTAGTTCACTGACGATTGAAGAATGTGTTAAATTTTTTTATGACACTTTGTATAATCTCCGTGACAGCTATGTACCCCATAAAATGACATTGTCTAATGGTAAATACCCTCCCTGGTACAAAAGCTTATTAATTAAAATTATAAAAGAAAAAAATAAACATAAGAAATATTTAAAATATGGAAATCTTTCAGACTATCATAGTTTCTCTATTTTACGCAGTCACGCCAAATTAGTAGAAGCTGAAATGCACGCGAATTATTTGGAGCACATTGAAAATAAAATTAATACCGATTCGAGAGAGTTTTGGAGTTATGTCAAGCGGAAGAAAAACTCGAACCTTCCGTTATGAAATATGCGGCAAGTCCTCCGACTCGGGTACTGAAATATGCGACATGTTTAACGATTATTTCTTTTCAACGTTCAAACAGCCCACACCTATGTCGCCATCTGCACCCGCTGCCTGCCAGCCGAGCGACCGCCAGGCAGTATGTGACATGCATGGCATTGCTGTTGACCAAGTTTATAAACTATTGAGCTCACTTGACATTAAAAAAACCGCAGGACCCGACCACATACCACCTATTTTTATAGTCAGGTGCGCTAAGGGTCTCGCGTTACCTTTATATTTTCTATATAGTCTATCACTAGAAATGGGTTATGTACCGAGGCTTTGGAAAACTGCGTATATTAACCTGTCTTCAAAAAAGGTGCCAAAAATGAAATAACAAATTACCGGCTCCTATATAATCTCCAAGCTATGTGTTTTTGCTAAAGTGTTGGAAAAAATGATTTATGCTCAGGTGTACACAGCGCTTATACCTTCCTCCATGAATCAACAGCACGGTTTCATAGGGATAGGGCAGATCTACGGAATCAAATCTTTTGCTATGTACCGAATATGAATAGGTTAGGTTAGGTTACACAGGTCGACATCGTTTATACTGATTATTCTAAATGTTTTGATGATATAGACCATGTCGTCCTACTACGCAAGCTTACACTGATTGGTATTAGGGGTAATTTGTTCCATTGGTTTGCCTCCTACATAAATAACCGCAGTCAAATTGTGGCGTTAAACGGTTATACGTCGTCGCAATCAAAAGTGGTGCCCTCTGGAGTGCCACACGGATCTTTGATATCTCCTTTATTATTCACTATTTTTATAAATGACATACCTAAATATTTTATGCATTCAAAAATCTTATTTTATGCCGACAACATGAAAATTATTTGTAACATAAATAGCCTTAATAATACATGCAAACTGCAATATGACCTAAATAACTTTTATCTCTACTGCCAAAAAAATAAATTAGACTTAAATGTATCGAAATGCTATGTATGTTCTTTTACTAAAAAAGACAACCATTATTACTAATGACTACAAAATCAATAACATTTTAGCTCTGTGGGTGATCTGGGCGTTACTTTTGACACTAAGCTTACCTTTGATAAGCACATAGACAATGTGGTAAAAAAAACTTCTAAAGCCCTAGGTTTTATAATAATACTGTTAAAACCCTCAAAATCCTTTACTGCGCCTTTGTCATCTGTTTGGCTTCATCTGTTTGGAACCCTACATATTACATATACAGTACACGTTTAGAAAAAATTCAGAAAAAATTCTTAAGATTTCTACAGTTCAAATGTAATACTTTTGATGAAGACTACCTATCTCGTTGTAGACGGCACCATATACTACCACTGAGCATGCGGAGAGAAAAAGCAGATATCTGTAATATTATGATAATTATGAACAATAAGATCGATGTCCTAGAGCTTCTGGCTATGGTTGGTATCTGCGCGCACACCAAATTATACAGATGGTCTACCTTACTCCACGTCCCCACCGCAAGTACTAACTATAGGCAGAACTCATTCATTACACGATCTTGCAATCAGGTGAACAAAGCAAATCGCAAATTAAACAATTTTGATATATTTTGTACCAGTATATCAAGTGTTAGAGCGGCGATGACTAAATTGTTTTTTGCAGACAAATTAATAAATAAAAACCACACAACTCTTGTAGAAGATGTCTCTGTTGACTCTGTTGTTATCTTGTTATTATTATTATTATTACTATTTTTTTTATATGTTTGGTTTCTGTGACTGTTTCTTTTCTTTTATTTAAGTGATTGTGTAAATACCTATAAGTGAAAACTTTATTTTACTGTCGTATATACAAAAATGTATTCACAATGATTCCTAGCTGTAAGTTTTCCTGTAAAATAAAAATAAATAAATAAAATAAATTCTCGCCCTTGGCCATTCAGTAATTATGTTCGGAGACTTTAACTCCAAACATTCTGACTGGACGTGCCTATCGACCAACGCCAGCGGTATCGCTCTCCTCGACATCACTAACTCACTCGACTTAGACGTCATCTCTCCCATCACTCCCACTCACTATCCGAACAACCCGAACTACTCTCCTGACATCCTCAATTTTGCAATTGTCAAGCGAATCAACCTCGATCTCAGGTCAATCGAACCGCTCGATGACCTAGGTTCTGACCACCGCCCCGCCTCCCTTGTGCTAGGACCGCCTAATGATAACGTCACATCTCCTAAGACCTTTACCAACTGGAAAGGCTTTAAAATGAAATGAAATGAAAATGAAATCCCGGATAAAATAGATTCATTAGTCAATTCTCTGTCTGATGCTATAAACTCAGCCATCAGCAATAACGAAAAGGTTGCCAAACAAGGCAAACCCACGCTTTCTTTAGCCATTAGGAATCTTATTAAAGCTAAGAACGCGGCTCTCCGGAGAGCCAAGAAATATCCCACGACCGCCTATAGAACAGCTGCGAATCAGCTACAACGTAAAATTAGGTCTTGCCTCGTTGAATTCTGAGACGCTCAGATGAACGATCTCATAGAAAATATCTCCCCTTCCCACGAAGCATATTAAAGTATGGCCGGAGCCTTACACGTAGACGCCGCCTCTCACGTCCCTTCTCTCACTCGTCCCGATGGCTCTATAGCCTTCGAAGTCGAAGAGAAAGCCGAATGCTTCTCTGAGAGCGTTGCGTCTCAATGCTCGCCCAGCACGCAACCCGCGAATCCCTCTCATATCCAGGCGGTGGAAGACGAAGTTCTCCGCAGAGACTCTCTCCCCATCAAGGCTGACCCCGTCACAGTCTCTAATAATAAAATCTTGCTTCCAAAAATCCAAAAAGCCAAAAATCCAAAAAGGCTCCGGTTGGGGATGGAATTTCCAATCACGCACTTAAGCACCTCAGCAGGTGCTTACCTTGTTAGCTATCATCTTCAATGCCTGCTTTGACCATAGCTACTTTCCAAAAACTTGGAAAGAAGCGACTGTCGTAGGTATTCCCAAGCCAAATAAACCTCTGAATATCCCGGCTAGTCACAGACCCATCAGCCTCCTCAAGGCCATGTCTAAACTTCTCGAAAGAGTCATACTCTCTCGAATTCGGAACCATCTGTTTCCAACTGATGGCGATCCTTTCATTATTCCCATCAGTTCGGCTTGCGCGCTAAGCACTACTGCCCTCAGCAAGTCCATCGAATCTTCGAGTACATACTCAACGGCTTTTATCCGCGGCGTAATAAAATGGTTGCAGTTTTCTTTGACGTAGCCAAAGTTTGCGATAAAGTCTGGCACTGCGGCTTTATTTATTAACTCTATAAAATAGGTTTACCGGATCGCCTAGTCAGGATAATCGCGTCGTTCCTCAAAGATCGCACGTTTTGTTTCAAACAAGGCTCATTCCTCGGCCCTCTGTTGAACACCGTGTACACTAACGACATCCCCAACACGCTGAAAGTTGTCGAACTCGCCCTCTTCACTGACGACACCGCCCTTTACACCAAGGTCACGTGGTCCCGAAGAACATCTCCAGACTCCAAAAGGCCGTAAACGCCCTCGGTATTGGGTTTCAAAAATGGCGTATCGATGTCAACCCAGAAAAGAGTTCTGCTATTCAATTCAACCACAAAGTCCGTAATCGCTACAACGATCCCCACATTCGAATGTTAGGTATTCCCATCCTCTTGAAGCGTAGTATTAAACACTTAGGCGTCACCTTAGACCAGACGCTTTCTTTCAAGCCACACGTCGATAGAGTAACAATACTCGTCTAGAAGAGCTAGAGTCTAGAGAGCTAGAGAGAACTAGAGTCGTTAAGAATCAATGCGAGGTCATATTGTTTGCTGACGATACTTCCTTCTTGTTTAAAATCAAAAGACATGAAATTGACTATCGAGCGGTGAACAAATGCATCTCCAACACAGAACAGTGGTTCTCAGCTAATAATTTGCTCCTCAATGAAAAAAAAACGAAATGTGTTAAATTTACATTGCCAAATGTCAAACAGGTAAACACAAACATTGTAGTTAAGAGCCAGGAACTGACTCCTGTAAACTCAACTGTATTTCTGGGCATAACCTTAGACACCAAACTGCAGTGGGGACCGCATGTTGATGGTTTAGCGAAAAGGCTTGGCTCTGCCGCATATGCTGTTAAAAAAATTAGACAAATTTCAAATGAAACAACTGCTCGATTAGTCTATTTTGGTTACTTCCACAGCCTCATGACATATGGTATTCTGCTGTGGAGGAGTGCTGCCGACATCGATGCTATATTTATTCTGCAGAAAAGGGCTGTTCGCGCAATCTATCAGCTCGGTCCAAGGGTGTCACTTAGAAGTAAATTTAAGGAAATAAATATTCTTACCTTCCATTCACAATATATTTTAGAAAATTTAATGTATGTTAAAAAGAACATAATCTTGTTCAAAAGAAAAAAAGATCTGCACAATGTTAACACAAGAGGAAGAAATATGCTGGCAGCTCATAATAGCAGGCTTCATAAAGTCACTAACTCATTCATGGTTCAATGTATACGCTTTTATAATAAGGTTCCTGAGGATATCCAAGGTCTTCCTGTTGACAAATTCAAAGAAACTATAAAGGAGAAGTTGTGTGCTAGAGCATATTATAAACTATCCGATTATTTGGATGATAAAAGCCCTTGGGTATAATCCCCTCTCACTAACAGGGTTGTACTAGTATTTGTAACAAAACATGTGTAATGTGTCTGTTTGTGCGATGAGTTCTTCGTCCCGATGAATATCTAAAGCGTCATTGTCACTAAAGTACGTCTTCTTATGGTAGCGTCGGGTGACGGGTCGCTCACTTCCCTCTAATATGGTTGAGGAGGGCGATGGCTGGATCCCGCGTTAACTCGTGAACGGGTGCCGTTTGAGGGTGTTCGTCGTTTGGATACTGGGGGGGAGGGAGACTTGCCGAGCTAACAGATGCAGAAAAGAATAATTTTGTATAGACATAAAGAGACTCTGTAAATTTATTTTGAAAAAAAATATACCCGTGAAGTTTCTTGCCAGTTCTTCTTCACGAAGGTTTTTTTCGAACTGGTGGTAGAATCATGTTTTATTTGACGTCAATAAGAACAAGTAATTGTCAATTTTGAGAAATAAATATTTGAATTTGAATTTGAATTTTACTCGCCCGTTTTTTTTTAAGCCGCCTATGTAGTATGTTAGATAGAAAACGTAAAATTTCTTTCAGAAACAAACGTACGCTTTATAAGGTCTGCGTTACACCCGTCATGACATATGCCTCGCCAATCTTTGCCCACGTCCAACCCTCCAACCTCTACAAACTGCAAGTAGTTCAAAATCTCTTCTGCCGCAGGGCCCCAAACGCATCTTGTTACGTGCGTAACGCGGACTTGCACAGAGATCTTGAACTACTTACAGTGAAACAGCACCGTAAAACACTCTCAGAACAGTTCTTCAAACGCTCCGAAAACCACCCCAATCCCTTAGTTCGAGATTCAGTCTCGTATACTACCCCTGTCATAGGTTCGAAGTTCAAAGTCGCTAGACCGAGAAACACGGACACTGGTGAACCCCCGCAATTAACACTAAATCTCAAAGCCCTTCAAGCCGCAACTTCTAATTCCTATGTAAATTCGAATTAATTCAATTTTTAACTTCACTTTGAGCACCTTCAGTGCTATAAATTCACCTTCAGTGCTTGAGCACCTTCAGTGCTATGTAAAACGCAGCGGGTGACCCCTTCTGGGCCCGGCTAGTGCGGCCTCTTTCTCCAATTTGGCGTGGCTCAGATAAAGGCTGTGTGGCAAAAAATTGCACGAGTCATTTAGGGGGTCTTAGTGGGTAGGGCTCTGGTTGGCTCGGAGCGAGTCCCACATAACTCCGGTCGCGTGCGCGGAGTATGCGTCAGAGCATTTTTTATCCTCCTGCCCTCTTCTTGGAGGGGAACAAAAAAGAAGCGCTCGTCCTCTTTCCTCGGCGGTTCCTGCAGCGAGCAACACTTCGGCAAAGACTTGTCGCTTCATCTCGCTCTCGATTATATTCATATTGTCATGTAAGTTGCCCGGTATTAACGTTAACTATAAAGCTTTGTTTGTCCTATAAATTTGTGTGAATCTTTCCATTTAATTAATTATCATTGCAAATAATAATTGTGACCCAATTGGATTTGTAGCAGCGTTATCTAATTAAACACGTGTGTCTAAATAGTATTTTATTTATCTATCCATTCTACAGGTCACTGCGCAAACACGCTTCAAAACACTTTTTAAACGGTATATATAAAACAAATTAACATTTTATTTCCGGCTTGATAAATTAAAATTAGAATAATCTATTTGAGCTGAATGTAAATACTTTGACCAGGTTTCTTGAAATACTAACATGTATCCTAAAAGGAGCATAATGTGCTATAACAATAGCAAAACTAACGACAAGTGAATTCCACGGCTACATTACACCATGAGTTGATTAGTATGACCAAGGCGAAGCATACTATTTGTAGGTAATGGTAAACTTAAATCAAACCAGTGCACATCCCGGTAAACTATTCTAAAGTACAGAACGATACTTAAAGCTTCCATGACGAAAAATACAATAATAACACACTAATGAAAAGGTGTATGGTGCCTTACTGGTAACAGTAAGGCACCATAGTTGAAAATATAGATGCACTTTTCTACTAAATAATGACCATTATAATGGAGTTGATTTCACGGCCTTATAATAGACCCAAGTAAATCGCAAGTTGGTCATTGGTGGTTCTAAACAAATCTTAAAACATAAAACATGCAGTCTCCCAAACATTTCAATAATACCACCTTGGCAATTAGCAATTTAGTCAGGAACCTGGTTGTACATTTTGATTCCACCCTCTCCTGGTCTGCACACATCACTGAAGTCAGCAGGAAGATATATGCTGCTTCTGGTTTCTTGAGAAGATTGAGAAATGTTTTACCTCTCTAAATCAAGGTGGAACTTGCGCAAACCCTTCTCCTGCCCGTCCTGGACTATGCTGTCTGCCTCACTGACCTCAATGAAGACTTACTCAGTAAACTCCAGATTAATGTATGGCTTGTACAAGTTCGAACATGTATCTGAGTTTCGGCTCAAACTTAAATGGCTCCCTATTAGGCTGCGTCGTGAGGAGCATATTTTCAGTCTTCTTTATAAGATCCACTAGGACCCTCGCACACCACTTTATCTCAAAGAACGATTCAAATTCCTGGGTTCAAATCACAAACGTTGTCTTCTGAAACAGACTACCTACTCGAAATACATCGATCTGGGTATTTTTATGAATCTTTTCCAGTAAAATCTGGTCATCTTTGGAATCAATTGCCGCATAAGATACGACACGTTAAAACGGTTAAAATGTTCAAGTCTAAGCTACACAATTATTTTTTGGAACAATAAAAGTAGTTTGCATTACGTGATGTTATATTATTTATTATTATCTTGTAACATAAGAGTATCTACATATGTATTGATTATTATATCTTTGTTTATATTTATAAATAGTTATATGTTTTCTAACAAACCCTAATCTATTTTAAGTTTTTAAAAATAAATAAAGTGGTACAACTAAGTTAACATTTATTACAAATAAGTTCTACAAAATTAATAACTGAATAAGCTAATACGATTAATGCACACCGTCTCCAGCGATCTCGGCTAACTGCCTACTTTAGCTTGCCGCCGAGTCAATGCATTATCAGTATGTATCTATTGTACTACCATGGTCAGTATTTCTATAATGTTCTTTTGAGACACTATGATATTGTTTTAAATTAGGTTATACATTAAGTTCTAAGTATGTTTAATATTGTAATATTATATTTTTCTTAGAGAACGCTACTGTCTAGACAAATCTTGTATAGATTTTAAGATAGTAATAAGATATTTTATATACATCTTGTAAAAATAAATAAAAAAAAAAAAGCGTCGCTCAAAGAAAAAAGAAGGCCAAATAGGGCTGCAGTTCTATTTTATATCCTCATTGCCAATTCCGGTGTTACTTGCAGTGGAAGGGAGATTGAGTGTTGCCATCCCACATAAGGTTGAATGGTTGAGTGATTGAATGAGGGTGTTGAAATCCTTTATTTTAGATTTGGTTAGAGTTTATAATTTCACACTTACCGTATGAAATCTTATTTGTACGTATTGTATAAGCTCTCAATTTTACATAAGCTCATTCCCGCTTACTTTTTAGATTTCCGTCGCACAAAGTTTGCCTGTAAGAGATGGCTTTTAGCGATAAGGCCGCCTTTGCCCACCTAATATTTTTGTATGCTTGAAGTTGTAATGTTTTTTTTTTGTATGTTAGCACTAGAGTGTTTTTATTATTATTATTACTTGTACATATTTGGTATTTTCCGTTTAACAGGTAGTCGCTCACTGAGAAAGGTCTGGCAAATGTCCACCTTGTAAGGACTAAATGATGGGGTATAAGTTTTATTTTTATCCAAAACTCACCCAATCATCTCAAACTTCTTTAATTACAAGAGACAGAAATCTGACAGTTCCTTTTTGAGTGATCAGTTGATAGCGTTTGCAATGCACTCGATTTCGTATCATAGGTTCGTCATTATTTTAAGTCGTGTTTGAGGTTTTAAGTATTAAGGGTGTTCAAGATAGATAAGGAAACAGAATTGTTTTTGTATGTATCGCATTTCGAACTAATATTGAGAAAAATACATAAAAATAAGGCACTATGCAAGATATTGTAATTTAAAATATTTTTGACCGGTGTACTGTAGAGCTCAATGCCTGTAAAATGATATAAATACATTTAAAAATGTAATGAAAACATAAACTTACAATATGATATGATCATATTAATACATCCTGTACATCTTTTCTGTACATCTCTTATATGTTTTAAGGAAAAGTTGAAAGTGACGTTACTCTAAACCTTAGTTATAAAATATGAATTATCATATTTTTCGTTTGTTAAATGACCCGTTTTTTCTTGGTCTCTCTCTTTCTGTATTTTTCATTACTTTTCTTATTAATTTGTTGACCACTTTTGAACTCAATTCTTTGATTATTTTTGGGCACTGTTGGTCTTTTATTGTGAACCTTTTTATTTTTATTTTTGTAAAACTGTAGTTTAAGCATGACTGTTTGTTGCCAAAAAAAAAAATCAATAAAAAAAAAATTTATAATCTTATCAGCGTTAGCGTCCGTCGAATAACTCCTCAATGTACATTGTTGTGTCCGAATAAGCCCTGTTTAATAGACATAAGTAAATCAATCAGTCGTTGAACTTTAATAATGAGTATCACTGGAGTTTATTAGAGTATATTTTAACTTTATATAGTTTATATTTTTTTATCTTTTTAGAATAAACAATTGAACAACTGATTTTGGTGTGTAACTCTTTGGTATCAGCTCTTGAGAAAGTTATTGTGTGATTAAAAGCGACTTATCTAAATTGAGCACCTTTGGATGTATATAAGCTATTTAAAGGCCTTGATCAGCACAAGTGACCGGGTTATGATGAGATTCCACCAATTTTTTGGGCCTCGTGTGTTAAGTCTTTGTCATTAGTGCCTAGTGAAGTTATATTTCCGAATTCATGGGAATCGGCAGATATCATACCCAAATATATGTAGGGCTTTCGAGGTATTCTCGGTATCAAGTAACTATGAGAGTACTTTAAAAATGTCATTAGGTTAAGACAATAACTAAGGGTATACGTACAAAAAAACTAACAAAGATCATCACTAGTAATCTTAATTTGAACATAGCAGGAGACTGACGCGACAATGTTGACGAAAATTGAGCACCGAGCTGTAATTAAATTCCTCACAAAGCAAGGATAAACTCAAAAAATTGTCCACAATGAAGTAGTAGCAGTTTATCGAGAATCGGCTCATTCATTATCGATAGTTCAAAAGTGATCAAGTGAATTTAGAAGACGCAGGGAAATCATTTAAGACGACCCCCGTGCGGGAAGGCTAGTGAGTGCCACGACAGAGGAAAGCGTGAAAAAAGTAAATAAAATTGTTGTTGAAGATGCCCGTATAAAAAGCAAAATGTTAACAGAGATTTCTAACCTATTTGTTGGGTCCATTCACTCCATCCTCTATGACCATCCTCATTCGTTAAAGTGCAGTGCAAGACGGGTGCTCGAATGCTCACGGTGCCTCAAAAGCAATTGCGAGTTGAGTGTTGTAAGTAGTTTTTGGAGCTCTGTGGGGAAAATCCATCAAGTATTTTTAATCGGATTGTTGCTGGTGATAAGACGTGCGTCACAACGTGCGTCACAACGTGCGGTACAAAAAGGGAGCAGAGCTACCAAAGAAGTTTAAAGACTCTCCGTCGGAAACTCATGGCTACAGTGTTTTGAAACTGGAAAAGAATGTTGCTTATCGAGTACACAAAAACATCATCATGTGCTAATAGTTTGCGTGCGTAATTTATAGGAAGCGCTTGAAGAAAAAAGACGCAAGAAATTGAACGCAGGCGTGTTGCTTCGACATGACAACGCGCCGGTTCATACTGCGCGTGTTGCCAAGGCTGCTGTAAGAGAATGCGGGTTTGAAGAAATTAGTCACCCACAGCTTGGCCTCCAGCGATAACTTACTATTTTCTTACCTAAAAAAAGACCTTCGTAAAAAGCAGTTTTCTGACGATGAAAAGCTCAAGGCAGCAATTACTGCTCATTTATCAGAAAAGGAAGAAAATCGTTTTTTAAAAGGTATAGAAAAATTAGTTTATAGAAGTAATAAATTTATTGAGGTTATGGGAGACTATAATATAGAAAAATTAAATTATTTCAGAATTTTCCTCCTTTTCGTTCAGGCCCATACCGAGAATACATTGAACGTCCCACGTAAGTCGGTTTTAGTTTTTCGGCATGCTGTAGAACCCTCTGCAAAAAAAAAAACTTATTTTTATAATTTAATTCAATTTAATATTATACAAAATTAAATAAAATGAAAGTATTTAGTAAATTAAGTAAGTAAATTAAAATTTCCATACAAGATTTATAAAACATCCTAAAAATTTGAAGTTTTGAAAAAAAAAAATTGTACAAGTTTTTAATTAGTTTAGCAGTTTTTTGTACTAATGGCGGGTTATTTTGTGTCAACTCAGTAAAGTTCTTCAGCGACTGGATAGGTGAAGCTTTTATAGTCATATCATATATTAAGTGTAATTTACAAAGGGGACCAGGGTTATCAATAAGTAATGAATGGAATTGTATTTCTGTTTTCTCTATGGCATGTAAGTATCCTTGTTTGCATGGAAGGTTATCTTCGGAGTAAGTCTTATGACTATAAAAAGCCACTGGCTTGAAGCTGCCATCGCCACACACTTTCTGCATCAAAACACCCCCGACACCCAAACGACTTGCATAATTATGCAGCTGGCAAAATAGATAGCGAAAATAGGCCTGCAAGGCGATCCTTCAAAACCTTAACAGCAATTTCTACTTCAACTCAGTTTAAGGCTTCTAATAAGGCAAATATTACCTGCATTTAGGCCGAAACCAGTTCACACCAGTTCAGTTTGAAATGCGCGTGTACGTCGTTTTTGTGTCGCTTCCACATTTTTTTGGAGTTGAAGTGTTTTAATATAAAATAACAGTAGAAAAAAAATATCGTATTTTAGATTTCTAAAGTGTTATTATTTTTTTTTGCAAGTAAATGGGAATGTATCATATGTATATATGAGCAAATGGGTCGGACTATAAATTTTTTTACGTATGGGCGTGATTGAACCCATGATTTTCATTACTTGCATTTAATCGACGTAAAAAATACAATGAAGTATATACCTACCTTCCGCAAATATATGACGAGAGTATATAACTTTAAATTTTTATTTCTAACATGTGTCAACTTTTCTAAAATAGGCGAGAGTTTTGCAAGTTAACAGAAAACTGGTTCTCTGTATAAATATGTACTATGTAAGTGCACTGAACCCACACGTGTGACATTCATACCACAACCCAAATTATAATTACTGACTAAGTCTTAATAAGCAATTATCTTATATAAAAACCCTAGGTTTAGATTATTAGTTTTTAATATTAATACTATTGTTAAACTGGACAGTTGTAATTCTGAAATAAATCTTTTTTTTAATTAATCAAGTTGTCCGTCATTTAACTGGCGCAGCCGGTAGGATCTCTTCCGTTGAGTCGCTGCGTGTCGCGATATTGCAGCAAACACTCATCGTCCGTATCTACGGTTAAGAGGAGACACACCGAACAAATAAATTTGTTAATAAGGACAACAAGGATCACAAAGGACAAAGGATTATATAACGGAAAGTACCAAACAAAGTATAATATTCATAAAGGACATGGGACGATCGGCGGGTTTGTGAGTAAAACTTTTCACTTCCTTTCACGGTTTCCTTTATAAGCCTTTATTTTATTTTAAGTATACGTGTTCAAACAACTATTATTGGTGGATATTTTTCTCTTCACATATTTTTGAGAAAATTTTTTTTTCTTCCCTTTTTAGATACTTTTATTTGAATAATTTTATTTTGTGTGTGCGTTTTTATTGTTTTGTGCTTTTGACATCCTATTTTGACTATTTCTCGTGTGTCGCTTGATATTTGATTTTGATTTAACTATGGACGGCCTAACTCGTATCCCTCCAGACTTTATTAATTTAATACCAGTGTTCGATGGTGATATTAGGATACTGCCGCTTTTTATAAAAAAATGTGAATATATTCTTCAACATTTTAAAGGTAACAACTTACAAAATGAATACTTATTCCATATCATAACGAGTAGGTTGTCAGGCGAAGCCGCAAGCGTAGTCGGACATAGGGACCAAATACAAAACTGGGATCAGCTAAAAACATTACTAAACCAACACTTTGGCGATCCCAGAACTGAAGATTGTCTTTCTATGGAATTAGAAACTATGAAAATTAATTATCGCGAAAGTTATTTAAAGTTTTTTCAAAGAATACAACAATTAAGAAGTATTTTATTTTCAAAAATTAGCGAAACGATTAACGATTCAAATTTACGTTTAGCCAAGCAAACCATATACGATAACACGTCTTTTAAAGTTTTTATTTGTAATTTACCCCCGTATCTTTATAGGTTAATTAGACATAATAAAATCAGTACATTAGAAGACGCTTTAAAGGTAGTTATGGAGGAACAAAATTTTCAAACGGTTTACGAAAGCAGTAACTGTCAACTAAATCGATTCAGTAATAAAAATAAAAATATCCCGCAGGAACCACCTAGACCAAGACAAAACTTTTTGCAAACTAGGGTTCAACCCGGACATAATTTCCATCAAAAACGCTTTGAAAATTTTATTCCGAATTCACTACCTAGTACTTCTAAATTTAACGGTAGAAGTTTTTCCGATCAAACACGGAACCCTAACGCAAGACCACAAAATAATTCTAATAATTATAGCGGACAATATCGTCAGTCTAGGCAGCTACAAACGCATCCTCAGCAATCGACGTTCAGCAACCCGCGTATGACCCAGTTCCCGTTAGGTAACAATACAGACGTCACGATGCGATCGGCTACTAGTAAGCGGATTAACTTTACTGACAACGCGTCAAATTATAATGTAGGGAATAATAATGTAGGTCATGATAATTATAATAATGAGACGTTTATGCCTGACGACAATTGCATCGAAAATTTTTGCATAGACGCCTCAAACATAGGGAGAAAATAAAAATTAATTATGAAAAAAGGCTTAACCTACCACATATTTTTGTACCCGAGTTAAAATCAGTATTTATGATAGACACAGGCAGTACACGTTCCTTTATAAGTCCATTAGTAGCAGAAAAATATTTTAATAGTTTTAAACAATTCGAACCGTTCGAAGTCATAAGTACTCACGCGGCAAGCCAACATAACGAGGTAGTTAATATTGAATTACATAAAATTTTTAATTGCTCACAGAGACATAAGTTTTACGTTTATAGCGTAGACAGCAGGTATGATGGGTTATTAGGTAGTGATCTTTTAAAACAACTTGGTGCGAAGATCGATATGGAATCACAAAATCTGTTTACGAAAAACGCAAAGATTCCAATCATCTACACTCCACCACTTAGAGAAATTTACCAGCTTCAGGCTAGAAGTGAGACACGTGTTAAACTACCGGTTAACCTACTAGATGGAGAAGCTATATCAGAGTTTAAACAGTTTACCGAAGGTATTAGGATGCCCACGGCATTAGTTTCTTGCGACAAAGGTTTTGCATCCACAATAATACAAAATTACACGGATGAAGACAAAACCCTTACTATAATTGCACCTTTTAGAGTAGAACCATTTAAAGAAACCCACATAGACGTTAACTTTTTAGAAGATAAAAATAGAATAGATGAGTTATTATCAAAAAATTTAAATAAAATAAGGTTAAGTCATATGAATGAGGAAGAAAAACAGACTATATGGAATTTGTGTGAGGAATATAAGGATATATTTTATTGCGAGGATATACCCTTATCCTTCACAAATAAAGTAAAGCATAGCATTAGGACAAAGAACGAAGATCCAATTAATTTAAAAGCTCATAGGTTACCACCAGTACAATCGGTTGAAATAAAAAACCAAGTTTCAAAAATGTTAAAAGATAAAATTATCCAGGAATCCCACTCTCCTTGGAGTGCCCCAGTCCATTTAGTACCAAAAAAATTAGATGCATCTGGACAACAAAAATGGAGAATGGTTATAGATTACAGACGACTTAACGATATCACAGTAGACGATAAATACCCCCTTCCTAATATAAACGACCTTTTTGATATGCTAGGTAAAAGCACCTATTTTTCAACCCTTGATTTAGCTAGTGGTTACCATCAAATAGAAGTTCAGGAAGAAGACAGAGCCAAAACAGCATTTAGCACACCATTCGGACATTACGAATTTAATAGAATGCCGTTTGGATTAAAAACTGCCCCTGCCACTTTTCAGAGAGCAATGGATAATGTCTTAAGAGGCTTACAAGGCATACACTGCCTTGTATACCTTGATGACGTCATTATCTTCTCTAAAAGCTTACAGGAACACGTCAAGAAACTTAAAGCAGTTTTCGAAAGATTCAGGGAAACTAACTTAAAAGTGCAACTTGATAAATCACACTTTCTTAGAACAGAAGTTCTTTACCTAGGACATACAATAACAAGTGAGGGTTTAAAACCAAATAATGATAAAATAGATGCCATATTAAAATATCCTATTCCGAAAACAGTAACGGAAATTAAAAGTTTTCTAGGACTAATAGGTTATTATAGAAAATTCATAAGGGATTTCGCTAAAATAACTAGACCTCTTACTGCATGTCTGAAAAAGGGCCGTAAAATAGAAATAAACGAGGAATATATAAATTGCTTTGAGACTTGTAAGAAACTTTTGACAAACTCACCGCTCCTACAATTTCCAGATTTTAAAAAACCTTTCATACTCACTACCGATGCATCCAATTTTGCTATCGGAGCAGTTTTGTCCCAAGGATCAATTGGATCCGACAAACCCGTAGCGTATGCTAGTAGAACTTTAACCGATACGGAAACTAAATACAGCACAATTGAAAAGGAATTGTTAGCCGTTATATGGGCAGTAAAACATTTTAGACCATACCTGTATGGAAATAAGTTCATTATTTATACGGACCATAGGCCTTTAGCTTGGTTATACTCCTTAAAAGAACCGAATAGCAAATTGACGCGCTGGAGACTTCGCTTAGAGGAATATGATTTCGAGATAAATTATAAAAAGGGATCACAGAATACAAATGCCGACGCCCTTTCTAGAATTAAGATTAATATGTTGGACGATTTAGATTCAATATTTGTTAATATAGATCAGAATGATGATAGACTTAAAGAAATAAGTAGGGAATTAGAAAATGAGTTAGAGATGGACCAGGAAAAGATGGAAATAGTTAATTTATTAAGTTCTAGCTCAGAAGATGAAGAAGCAGTGTCCATAGATGACGGAGCAACTGCAAATTCGGTGTCAAATAGGGAACATGACGGTATACCAATTTTAAAGGAGGCAATAGACACTAAGCCAAAACAAATCCTAGTTTTTAGTTGGTATAATAGGAAAACCTCTGTAAAAGATATTTCAAATAATAAACAGAGAATACTAGAAGTCCATATGCCAATAGAAAACGAAAATCTTGTAAAAGATTTCTTAAAAGAATATGTTGATTTCAAACATAAGTATTTCATATATTTTGAACATCCATCTTTTAGAAAAACTTTCGCAAATGTAGTTACAAAATTGTATAAAAAAGATACAATAAAACTCGTGGAGTGCACAGAACGTATTATTAATCTTACAGGGTCTGAACAGGACCAAAAAGAAGTTATCTTGAAGTATCATGAGGGAAAAACTTGCCATAGAGGTATTAGGGAAACTCTCATTAAACTCAAAAGACAATATTGGTGGCCAAATATGAAAGAAACCACTACTGCGATAATCAATAGTTGTGTAGCGTGTAAAAAAATGAAATATGAAAGAAAACCAATTAAGCCGTTCATTCAGTTAACACAAAACCAAAACTCACCATTCCAAGAAATATTCATAGATCTCCTTTATATAGAAAACAACTATTATTTAACAATCATGGATGCGTTTAGTAAGTTAGGACAAGCAATAAATATTCCAAATAGAAGTACCCCAGAAGTAGTAAGGGCACTTATAAAATACTTTAGCATGTACGGGATACCTAGAAAAATAAACTGTGACTCAGGCACTGAATTCAATAATGACCTTATCAAAGAATTATTGACGTTATACAAAATCGAACTACACATAGGTACCCCAAACAATCCTAACTCTATGGCTATAGTAGAACGTTTCCACTCTACTATAATAGAAATTTATAGATTAGCGAAATACGAGAAAAGCGATTTAGATGCAGCTTCCGTCATGACTTACGCCATAATGGCCTATAACAACACCATCCACTCAGCTACTGAGTATACACCTTTCGAAATTGTTTTTGGCCAAACAGATTTAGGTAACGTTTTTGATGTAGATAGAGAACGTACACTTTTGCAAAAATTACTTCAAGATCACAGAAAAAGGTTAAAAGTACTTTACGAAAATATAAGCGAAAGACTTAAAGAAAATAAAATAAAAGTTAGGGAAAAGAAAGGAGGCGAAGATACAGTACCTCAAATAGAAATAGGGGAAGAAGTTTTTATGAAAAATACTAGAACACGAAAACCCAAAAACCTTCCAAGATACGAAAAAGCCAAAGTTATAGGAGAAATATCTAGGAACGTTATCCCAGTAGAACTTAATAAAAGAAAAACAAGGGTGGCCATTAAAAATATAAAACGACCTCCACAGGTTCACAATAATGCTCCTGGCTGTAGTAAATCAAGTCAACAGCCTGGACCTTCAAAAACTCGATCGGAATCCAGGAATAACTGCTCTGAGGATGGGTACAGCAGCGATGAGGAATAACTTCTGGACCATTTATAAAACATTAGATTTAGATTCATTAGTTTTTAATTTAAAATATAATCAAAATAAATATTTTCAAATAAGGGATAATGTTAAGAACGATACAGAACTTTCTAATGAAATAATAGGAATAGGAGAACAAATTGATAATATGGGAGCGTTTTGTTTTAACAGGTTAAACCAAATTATACCATCACGAACAAAAAGGGCTATATTAAATCCATTAGGCTCTATGATTAAGTTAATTACTGGTAATTTAGATAACGAAGATGCACTTAGGTATAATTTTGAAATTGATAATTTAAGAAACGAAGAACATTCTGTAGAACGTAAAGTTTCATTAATCCAAAAAGCTTTTGATAAAGTAAGTAATATTTCAGATGATATTAATTTTAATTTTAAGCAACTTGAACTCAAGACTAAGGAAATTGACTCAATCATGGCTAAAGAAATTAGAATCAATAATCGTTTACATACTATTAACATATTATACCAAATTCTGAATAACTTACGCACAATTTTCAATATCATCCAAGAAACCGAAACAGCAATAAGTTTCAGTAAGCTTCACGTACTACATCAATCAATCATAAATTCCACTGAATTGATCAGTATTCTTAAAACAATCGAACAACAAAGTCATCTCATTTATAGAGTAAATAAAGACAATTTAATAAAATTAGAACGTAATATAGTACTTAAATCTTACTTAGATAATAACAAATTAGTTTTCATTTTAGAAATACCACTAATAAACGCAGACACGTATGTTTACTATAAAATAATCCCTATCCCTATATACAGTACCTCTACCCAGAAAACATACATAATCGTTCCAAAATACCCGTACCTAATAGTGAATAGAATGAAATACAGATCCGTTGAAAGCCCCTGCGATGCAATTGAAGACAACATGTTTCTATGCTCTGAGGATAAACTGGAGCAAAGCTCAAAAGAAACATGTATCGAACAAATAATGACACTGAAAAGCAACCTATCAGATTGTCGACAGCAGTTCATCAAGATCGAAAAACAGAAAATCCAAAAAGTCACAAATAATCAATGGCTAATATACTCCGAGGACGGCGTCACAATTGCAGAACACTGCAAACAAGAAGTATACAACTATCACCTGCAAGGAACAACAATTATAACTCCTGACGAGAACTGCCAAACTCAAGTTGGAGACCTAAAACTAAATCCCAAGTCTCGAGCCTCGGACGGCAAACTCCAGATACCAACAATACATCTGCCCGAAGTGTACCAGGAGATCCATCAGGAGAGCAAACAAATCGACCTACGAAACGTGGACTTCAGTGACGTGAAAGAAGTCATGAACAGCGTAAGATACAGTGAAAGTGAAGTAGAAAGCTATATTGTGACAAATAAAATTAGTATATGGACTTTAAGTTTATACATTTGTGTAATTTTAATCATTTTGTTATTTTTATTGTATAAATTTAGAAATTTAGTATTTCTCCAAAAAAATTCTCAGAAGATTCCTGCGTCATCTTCAGATAATTTTTCTCTTGCGGAGGGAGGTGTTAAGTGCACTGAACCCACACGTGTGACATTCATACCACAACCCAAATTATAATTACTGACTAAGTCTTAATAAGCAATTATCTTATATAAAAACCCTAGGTTTAGATTATTAGTTTTTAATATTAATACTATTGTTAAACTGGACAGTTGTAATTCTGAAATAAATCTTTTTTTTAATTAATCAAGTTGTCCGTCATTTAACTAGCGCCTATTGGCTTTCATTGAGTTATGTTGAAACTATAAGGACGTTTGTTTAGCAAACAAATTGACTTTTTCAAGCAACAAGTTTTACTGGGAGCTGAAAAGTTTTGCGTTGTGCAACCATGTACAGAGCTTAAATTGCAATATGTTTATTGTAACTGTACATATTACAGATTACACAACAGATTACAGTTAAAAGGACTTTTTTTATTGATAAAGGGTTAGACGTTTGTCTTCTATCTCACCTGATGGAAAGTGACGATGAAGACGAGGGTGTTACACGTCTATCTACGAGATACCTATTCACTCGACGATTGAAAGAACTAGGAATATTGTTTTCTGGAAAAACAGACGCAGGCACACTTTGTTCCACACCTTGGCGACCCGCACCAAAAAGGAACTATCGAAGCGTTTGGTTCGACTTCTTGCGATATCTACCATAAAGGGATCGAAGGCCTGTCTGCGTCTAGTAGTCCGATGTAAGAAGGGGTTGGGTTCAACCTGATCAAAAAGAGCATTCGCGCACTCTCCAAAATTAAATCTGTAGAAGACTGCTAAACTGGCAACTTTCCGACGATGGTCGAGGCTTTGCAGTTTTTTGGTGGTGAGGTCAGAGTTGTTAATAATTTTTCGGGCTCTTCGGTCAACTGCGTCCATCGCTTCTAGTTGGTACCTTGCAGAACTATCCCAAAGGTGGCTACAATACTCCATACAAGATCGAACTTGAGTACGATTTGTCTCGATTTGTCATCGATTTGTGTACAAATTAAGTAGCTGTTTAGGGCTGAAGTACCGTCGGAACTTCGAGATGATTCCCAACTTCTTTGAAGTAGTTTGAGCCATGGACACAATTTGTTGCCCGAAGTTTCGTTGGGACGATATAATTACGCCCAGAAGCCTTAGGTGGTCGGTTAATGGTACAGAAACATTTTGGAAAGTGGGCGTTAGGTTGAAACTGCTCTTTTTCGCGGAGAATAAACACGCCTGTGTTTTTGACGGGTTAAATTTGACCAAGTTGGACTCGCCCCAATCGGACACTTTCTTAAAGGCTAAATCCACCCGCTCAATCACGGACTCTCTCAAAGCCTGGATTTCTTGATGACTCGATCGCGCATTACACATGTATCTCTCTACAACCGTGCTGTCATCAGCGTAACCAATAATGCTCCTCGTCTTCATCGTCACTTTCCATCAGGTGAGATGGAAGACAAACGCCTGCTAATTATTAATAAAAAAAAATGCCTGGGGTTAGCAGGTCATTAATGTGCAGCAAGAATAACGTTGCAGAGAGAACTGATCCCTGAGGTACCGCGGCATTAATTGTCATTAGGTCAGAAGAGCAGCCGTCTAAGACTACTCGAATTGACCGTTCCCTCAGAAAATCAGATATCCGGTCGCAGAGCCCTTTAGGTACTCCGTATGCTGGAAGCTTACTTAAGAGGCCATCATGCCAAACCCTATCAAAAGCTTTGGGAATGTCTAAGGATACAGCCATAGCTTCACCGTGACCCTCCATGGCTTCGTTTTATAAGTGAATGGCATACACAAGAAGATCTTCAGTCGAGCGTCCACTGCGAAAACCATATTGGTTATCACTAAGGAGCTCGTTGGACTCAAGGTATGCCAGGAGACGATTGTTCAATACACGCTCCATAACTTTGCAAAGTATGGAGGTGATTGCAATAGGTCGATAGTTGATGGGATCTGCACGGCTTCCCTTCTTTGGTACTGGTTGCACGTTACCCAGCTTCCAGGATTTAGGTACCTTTCCGAATTCCAAAGAGATTCGATACAGGCGCGTAAGAATGGGAGACAACTTGGCTGCGTAGTGTTTTAACACAACTGCAGGTATGCCATCGGGGCAGCTGGCTTTATTCACGTCTAAATTCTGCAAGCATTTGAGAACCTCCTTTTGGAGAATATGAACTGTACCCATTTCGGGTCCGAACTATTTTGACTATTTAGACGTGAACAATCCGCAAAAAGATTAGCAAAAAGGTCTGCTTTCTCTTTTGCGGTGTGGGCCAGTGAACCGTCAGACTTCCTCAGAGGTGGCAGCGATGGGCGACAGAAGTTCAACTCAACCGACTTGGCCAGAGACCAGAAGGCTTTGCTTTCTGAAGGATATGACGCTGTCTTGTCTCCAATATGGCCAATGTGATCAAAGCGAGCTTTCCTGATCACCTTTTTGCAAGACTTGGCGGCAGCGTCGTATCTTTTCTTCAGTTCATGTGAATCTAAAGCTTTACTTCTGCGAGCGTCAACCCAGGCTTTGTGCGCTTCTTGCTTGAGCTTTTCAGCTGTGAGACAAGCAGCATTAAATCATAGGCGACCGTTCGTTTTAGGGGATAAGTCAGCGTAAAAGATGAAATACTCCATTGCTTGGCCTATCACACTTGATACAGCATCAGCGCAGCGCGATGGATCGGTTGATGTAAAAATCTGCCGCAGAGAATAAGACGCGAAAAAATGCCGCAACTCATTCCAATCTGCTGACTTGTATCGCCATACTCGCCTAGCACCTTTTGGGTGGGTGTCAGGGGGCGAGTACTGCGACACAGATTTTACCACGCAGTGGTCGGATGTCCTTACAGGTGCAGTTACGGACACCGAGCACCTGTAAGGATCAGTTGTCAGCAGAAGGTCTAAGCAATATGCAGTGTGGCCAGCAACGTCGAAGATGCGCGTGGGCTCGTGCAAAAGCTTTGAGAGGCCTCGAGTCATGGAAAACTTAAAAGCCTCTCTTCCAGCATGTTCAATATCCTGATACGGGTATAGCCATTGCCCGTGATGAGCGTTAAAATGCCCAAGGAACACCAACTGCGCTGAGGGTAAACGTTGCCGAACCTTATCTGCTGCATCGCTGAGAAACTCCATGAGCCTCGTTGTCTCCCGATCTCCGCTATGTGACTGAAATATACTGGCATCGACCAATTGGTCAAGGCCGGTATCAATGTGAACCCACATGACGGAAAAGTCCAGATCTTCCAAGTAACGAAGACGCTGACAACAGATCTCCTCACTGGCATACATGCACACCTCGGCGTTTGGGCGGAAATTGGACTCCAGGATGTACCCTGGGTAACAAAGGTATGCCGAGTCTGATGGATCTGCGTCTCCGTTAGGAAGAGTAGGTGAGGCCTCTCTGTTTTAAGGTGGTGGTGGACATCGTTGATATTTGAGTGCATTCCTCTGATGTTGCAGAAGTGCAACTTTAAGAGAGAGGAATTGCAACCGCTGTAGAACCTTACACTTCTTATGACTTTTCATATTAGTTGTTTGAGTGAATAGGGATGAGGACAGAAGTTGAGTGAAGCGCTGCAAATGAAACCAAGCAGCTCGCAATAACCAACGCACCGATGGGGAACTGGCTTGGAGACTGCGGGGACCCCCCCGAGGATTGTCATCGGGTCCTCTCTAACCAGTCGCCAGCTGGCCCGATGAAGTCTCCCGGGATTTTGGGACGCGAGGTGGCGGGGCAGCCTTTCGCATGTGGCTAGCACACTACTTGGGCCCCCTACTACCTGCGGTCGGCCAGCAGTGCACCGTTTCTTCGGATCCCACTACCTTCCAAAACCAGTTACCTGGCAAGCCAATAAATTACGAGCTGGAGACAGTTTTCTGATGCAGCACGATTACTCAGACCTCCCCTCCTCTATAGCTACACTAAACTTCATGCCGGAACGCAACCATGTCACTTGGCGGCATGGCTTTGTTTATTGGGTGGTGACTAGCCACGGCCAAAGCCTACCACCAGAAGATACTGCTCGTTTAGCACCACCCAGGGACCACGAGCAAGGCATCGAGGGCTAAACCTTGTGGACGCGAGCAGTTCCAGTCCCCCAAAACTGTTATAATTGTAAACTGTTGTAGTTGCAACAATGGTCCATAGACAGGATCAGCTGACCCAACCGTGTCTATCTCAGGTTGGTATTGTAATTGGATTCCATACGACTTTATTACGGACCAACCAGATAACAAGACAAAAGAGTGTAAATCTCCAATAATAAAAATTAAAGCTTTCTTACAGAAAATACAATTGTACCTAAAAGTTTATTCAAATATTTTATTCATTTATTTATTGATCTTGCAATCCAATGTAATAAACGACGAGTGCGATGAGAAAATAACGTCTGGAATAATATAAGTACAAACCTGTTTAATAAAAAAGGTGGATTATGTTCGGAAGTACGTTTGGAAAAGTTACAAGGACCGGTTAATGTGTTTTCAATTTCCAATTTTTCGTCACAGCTGCTCGCGTCGTATCGGCCCAACGAGTTTCATAAATTCTGAACAGGATTTTATAACAATTTAGTATATTATAAGCTTCGAAAGATGATAAGAGCTTTATATAAAAAAGTGTAGTCTGGGTAAAAACTCTGACATTCATGTTTAAAGTAACTTTAAGTAAATTTAATCCGATTCTAGGTTGTTTGAGTAATGTTGGATAAACTGTTAAGTTGATTTTAAAGATTGCCTGCTTTGACAGATTCTTTGAAAAGTGTGCATTTACTGAAGTTGGGGTCATTCTTTTAATAGATTCGTGTGCAAGATCTTATTGCTTTATTTGATTTTCAAAGGAAGCGTAAGGATATGTCACTTAAAGCGAATAAGACAACCTTTTCACCAAGACCGCTACATCACTCCGTAATAAGTAACATTTAGATTTTATAATAGTTACGAACTCTAAAATACATTTTGAAACAAAATAATATTAAAAATTAAATTATAAATTAAATGAGGTTACATAAAACATTATATTATATAAAAACTAATGTACATTATTGAAATCAAAACAAATCAAATGAATTTATTTGCGAAAAAATGTGTACAAATAGTTCTTAATTAAAATTGACAGTTCTAGATGTTTAACTGTTACTGTTTAACAACAATAAATAGTGCAAATATTTATAAAAAATTTATTACAAAATGATTTACTTTCTAAAAACCTATTAAATAATATCAAAATCGTATTTACAAATATTAATAATTAAATGTTATACAAATATTACAAAACATTATGATTCCTAAACTTATACATATAGATTCATTTAAATACAGTTTTGTGTCTTTAAAATATTTATCAATTGTGTAGTAACATTTTTTTATCAATAAGTCATATATTTTTCGTTTATAGTCATTACAATTTAAGTTTTTATAATTAAAGGGTAACTTATTATATATAGATCGATAGCCATACAATAAACATTTCTACTAAATAATGTTTCTGACACAAAAATACTTTCTGGATGTCTACAGAATTTCCCCATAAAATTAAATGAAGCACATTAAAATTTACGACATCAAAAAAAATTACATCAAAATTAATATTAAATTGGGTATCATTAAAAATACATTACACACAAAATTATATTACATCAAAATTAAAATTTAATTGGGTATCATTTAAAAATAAAATTAAATAAATAAATATAACAAAATGGCCTGTTTTTTTTTTATTGAAAAAGGTTTAGACGTTTGTCTTCTATCTCACCTGATGGAAAGTGACGATGAAGACGAAGGTGTTACACGTTTATCCACGAGATACCTATTCACATACCTACTTGGTGTGGAAGTAAGTAGCCTTGCCTTGATCTCTAAGAGAAAGAGTAACCAATGGTCCTAAATCAGCATAATCAATAGCAGATCTGTATTTCAAATAAATTATGTGAATGAACGAGTTGCAAGGTTTAATTAAATGGTCCGCGATGTTATCGATCAGTTTGTGCCAGTAAACAGTCAAAAGTAACTCGTAATACCCTATTTGATTTAATCCTGCTCTTTCCAAAATTATTCAAGAAAAGCTACGTCGTAAATGGAAAAGGTATGTTTTTTTTGTTCCCCTCCACGGAGAGGGCCGGAGGATAAAAAATGCTCTGACGCATACTCCGCGCGCGCGATCGGATTTATGTGGGACTCGCTCCGAGCCTACCAGAGTCCGACCCCCTAAAAACCCCCTAATTGACTTGTGCAATTTTTTGCCACACAGCCTTCATCTGAGCGACGACCAATTTAAGAAAGAGGCCACGTTAAAAGGTATGGCAATATGTATGACTTAAATACCTTTAAATTACTTAGAGCGAGACAAAAGATCCTGTTTGGTGTGGAGGTAAGTACCCTTGCCTTCCATGCCTCGCCAGGTCTCGGGTACGAATCCTGTTAGAGGCAGATATTTTATTATATTTGCTTTCTAGCCATGGATGTGTATGTATGTTTATTTAAGTTTATTTCTAATATATACGTGGAATGAAAATATCTATGTGTGCTTATATGTTTCTTAAGTTTATTTATCCGTTATGTAGTATAACGCAAGTTCTTAATTATCTATTTATTTATTGCACACAACGGAATACAGCTGTAATAAAATTAATTAAAACAAAACCTTAAACATACTTAAGTGTAGGTTGCATTCCACAAGAACGTGTACATAGAAAAAATACATCAAGTAACACTGATATAGACAAAATCGCATATTAATTTAGTACCTTAGCCTTCATTATAATTTTGACTATACACAACATGCATACAAAATAAAAAATGGTGAAATAAACGTAAAATTCCATTAAATCAAGGCTATATTACTCTGATAAATGATATTTTTAACTTGTTTCGGTAATGGAATGTCGAATGCCGGGTTTTTTTTTTTTTTTTGTTCCCCTCCGCGGGAAGGGCAGGAGGATAAAAATGCTCTGACGCATACTCTGGCGCGATTCCAAAGTTATGTGGGACTCGTCCCGACGCCTACCAGAACCATACCCACTAAAAACCCCCTGTCGGCTCGTGCATTTTTGCCACTCAGCCTTCATCTGAGCGACGGCCATATGGAGAAAGAGGCCGCGCTAGCGGGGCCTTTAAGGGGTCACCCGCTGGGTTTTACATAGCACTGAAGGTGCTCAAAACAAATAAAAAGTAAATAATAAACATTAAAAATTGACAATAAAATTAAATTTGCATTAATTCAGATTTACGTTAGAATTAGAATTTACGTTAGAATTAGAATTTGCGGCCTGAAGGGCCTCGAGATCTAAAGTTAATTGCGTACGTTCGCTTGTGTGCGCGTTTCTCGGTCTAGCGACTTTGTATACCGAATCTAAGACAGGAGCAGTATAAGAGACTGAATTTCGAACTAGTGGATTGGGATGGGATTCGGCGCGTTTGAAGAACGATTCTGAGAGTGTTTTCAGGTACTGTTGAACTGTAGGTAGTTCAAGATCTCTGTGCAGGTCCGCATTGCGCACGTACCAAGGTGCGTTTGTGGCCCTGCGACAGAAGAGGTTTTGAACCACCTGCAGCTTGTGCAGGACGGAGGGTTTGGCGTGGGCAAAGACTGGCGAAGCATATGACATGACTGGTCTAACGCAGACCTTGTAAAGCGTACGTTTATTTCTGAAGGACATTTTACTTTTTCTACCTAACATACTGTAAAGCCGGCCTAGGTAAAAACGTGCAAGTTTCGTTACTCTATCGACGTGAGGGTTGAAAGAAAGCGTCTGGTCTAAGATAACGCCTAAATATTTAGTACTGCGCTTCCAGGGGATGGGAGTGCCTTGCATTCTCAATTGGAGATTGTCGGGGATACGACTGCGTCTGTAGTCGAAGTAAACCGCAGCGCTCTTCTCTGGGTTCACATCGATACGCAATTTCTTGAACCAAGCACCGAGGGTGTTTACAGCCTTTTGAAGTCTGGTGACGAGACCCGAGGCTCTGCGGCCTTTGGTGTAAAGGGCGGTGTCGTCGGCAAAGAGAGCGAGTTCGACGACTTTCGATGGAATGGGAATGTCGTTAGTGTATACGGAATACAATAGAGGGGCGAGGACTGAGCCTTGAGGGACTCCAGCCTTTATGGGACGAGGCGCGGAGAGCGTGCCTTCATGTTTGAAACGAAACGTGCGGTCTTTGAGAAACGACGCGATTATCCTAACTAGGCGAGCCGGTAAGCCTATTTTATAGAGTTTATAAACGAGACCGCTGTGCCAGACTTTGTCGAAAGCCTTGGCTACGTCAAAGAAAACTGCGATTGTTTTCTTTCGTTTCGGATAGAAGCCGTCGAGTATGTACTCGACGATTCGATGGACTTGCTGAGGGCAGGAGTGCTTAGCGCGAAAGCCGAACTGGTGGGGAATTATGAGAGGATCGCCGTCCGTTGGAAACAGATGGTTCCGCATTCGAGAGAGTATGACTCTCTCGAGAAGTTTAGACATTGCCTTGAGGAGGCTGATGGATCTGTGATTAGCCGGGATATTAGGAGGTTTACCCGGCTTGGGTATGCCTATGACTGTCGCTTCTTTCCAAGCTTTTGGAAAGTAGCTAAGGTCGAAGCAGGCATTGAAAATGATAGCTAACAAGGTAAGCACCTGTTGAGGCAGGTGCTTAAGTGCGTGGTTGGAAATACCATCCGCACCCGGAGCCTTTCTGGACGTTTGACTTTTGATGAGAAACGAGATTTCATCATTAGAGACTGTGACGGGGTCGGCGGTGATGGGGAGAGAGTTTCTACGGAGAACTTCGTCCTCCACCGCTTTGATGTGAGTGGGATTCGCGGGTTGCGTGCTGGGCGAGCATTGAGACGCAACGCTGTCAGCGAAGGCGATAGAGCCATTGGGAGGAGTGAGAGGAGGGACGTGAGAGGCGGCGTCTACGCGCAGGGCTCGGGCCATTCGATAATACGCTTGGTGGGACGGGGAGATATTCGCCATGAGATCGTTCATCTGGGCGTCTCCGGAGAGCCGCGTTCTTAGCTTTAATAAGATTGCTAATGGCTAAGGGAAGCGTGGGTTTGCCTTTCTTAGCAACCTTTTCGTTTACACTGATGGCTGAGTTGATAGCATCAGTGAGAGAATTTACTAACGAATCTATTTTATCCGGGCTATCTAATTGATCGGGCGAGATCGCGAGCGGAGAGTTTTGGGCCTCTAAGGCAGAAACTATCGTATTTTTAAAACCTTTTCAGTCGGTAAAGGTCTTAGGAGAAGTGACGTTAACGTTAGGCGGTCCTAGCACGAGGGAGACGGGGCGGTGGTCAGAGCCTAGGTCATCGAGCGGTTCGATAGACCTGAGGTCGAGGTTGATATGCTTGACGATTGCAAAGTCGAGGATGTCAGGAGAGTGGTTCGGGTTGTCGGGATAGTGAGTGGGAGTGATAGGGGAGACGACGTCTAAGTCGAGTAAGTTGGTGATGTCGAGGAGAGCTATACCGCTTTGGTTGGTTGATAGGCACGTCCAGTCAGTATGTTTGGAGTTAAAGTCTCCGAACATAATGACTGAACGGCCGAGGGCGAGAATGGTCTCAAAGTCGCTGCGGATAGGTTTGGTGCCACAAGGTATGTAGACTGAAGCTATGATGATGGTCGGATGACCAGTCATAGCCAATCTACATACGGTGGCTTCCATGTTGAGGAGAGGAGGGGTAGGGAGAGGACAGCAATGGAATCCTCTTTTGTAGTAGATAGCGGTGCCGCCGAAACCGTCGCAGTTAGACCTATCGTTACGTGTAAACGCGTACTTAGGAATAGCGAATCCCCTGGAGCGATTAGGAGTGAGCCATGTCTCCTGGAGAAGTAAAAGATCTGGGTCGTTGTTCTGAAGGAACAGTTTGAGCTCGGGAAGGTTGGTGCTTAGGCTACGAACGTTAAAAGATATTAGGGATAAGCCCTTGGGTTTGATACGACAGGACGCGGGATTCGCGGGTCTAGACATTATAATTTACTTTTTTTACGAATTTATACAAAAATAAAGAATTTACAACGAACTTAGGAGCGAGTGATGCTCGGCTAACGCGAATAAACGCTCTTGAGGAGAGCGGGCGGCTCGCAGTTTGCGTGCGAGTATGGAAATTTCATTAATGTCTACGTTTTGGATGACGTCGAATACGGTCTTCATGTCCTCAGCCAACGACGACTGAGGTGCAGAAGACGGAGCGGGACGCGGCCCTACGGGAGCTACGGGAGCTGGGATGGGTCGGGAAGGTGCAGGCGGGACGGCCGGACGCTGCCTCCAAGACAGAGCCGGAGTAGGCGTCGGCTGAACGGGCTTTGCTTCCGGGGGACCCCGGTTGCGCAGCGGCGGGAAGTTAGCGTGAGTGAGCGGCGGCGCCGGTTTAGGCGCGACCCTCTTGGCGGTGGAACGCGGAGCACGCGGGCAGCCCCTGTAGTTAGCTGTGTGACCAGACTGGCCGCACAGCACACAGGCAGGGTGGGAAGTGGATTCGGGAGTGCGAGTGCACTCCTTCGTAAAATGTGGATCCAGGCACTTAACGCACCTGGGGGGAGCTGAGCAGTTAGCCGCTGCGTGGCCGTAGAGCTGGCAGCGGTGGCACTGCCCAGGGTGACCGCGGGGGTTGGGACGCTCAACAGAGATATTTGAGAGTCCGCAAATTGTGCGAGCCTCTCTAAAGATCTCCCTCGAGTTGGGAGTATTCGACAAGATAACTAAAGCTAACGGAAAGCGCCTTCCGCGGTTAGAGTGCATCTTGTGCACTGCTGTGACCGGGAAACCCTGAGACTTAAGGTCATCGAGAATGTCTTCGTTACTGAGTTCGAACGGGACGCCTCGTAGTACAGCGCGGATTTTACGCTCCTCCGGGAGGGCGTAGGTGTGATACGCGATTTGATTTAATGATAGTAGCCTGGTAAACGCGCGGAAGTCGTCGACGGTCGCTACTTGAATTTTGATTGTATCGCCAGCGTTGGCGGCTTTTAAGTAATTAATTTTGTGCTCTTTGCACAAGTTTGAGACCGCGGTCCAGCGCGCTTTTTCACGCAGGAATACGGGCGGAGGGAGCTGAGGCTTCGGCGGGACGGGAGCGCAGCGCGTCGCTGGCTTCGATGTGAATGACGGAGACGCGGTTATTACGAGCGATTTTAACGGCGCGGGGGCTGGTGTTGAAGACACCGGGGAGGGCTCGGGTATTGAAAATACCGAAGCTTTCTTCGAGCGCTTCTTGGAGTGCTTGGCGACAAGTTGAAAGGCGGGCTCAGGAGAGCCGGTTAAGGTGACGGCATCTGACGACGTGTCAGACGCGGGTTCGGAATCGCTCCCGGGAGCGGTACGCTTACGACGCGACGCGTGAGAGGATGCGACCGATTCGCAGTCCATCTCGGACGAGGCAGGAGACGCGGGAGAGCTGTGGACCTGAGGGGTCTGGACGTCGGAGGCCTGAGGGGCCGGGGTTGAGGCCTGAGGGGCCGGGGACGCGATAGTTGCCTGTAAGGCCTGCGTTAGTATGTCATTCGATATGCTGGCGCCGGACGCAACGAGCGCCTGGGCGAACGACCTAGCGAAGTTTACCAAGCTTTGCTGGTCCATTGGGAGGGCTTGGTCCTACGATATATAAAATATATAAATATATAAGAATGCCTAGGTTCCCTAGCAAACCTAGCACCTAAACCTCCCTACCCGCGGTAGGGGGGTTGGGGACGACGCGAAGTGGTGCCCCTAGCTCGGACAGCACTGTACCGTCACCCTGGGAAAGGCCCAAGTGCAATGGGATCGGGTCAGCCGGTTTCTCCTCAGCCTGAAGGGCCTTGGAAGCGCACCGGGGCAACGCTATCAGGCTTAGTTGTCACCGTTAAGTATCCACCTGATCAAACGCGAGTCTACTACGGAGTGTGTCGCCAATAAATTGACAACAAAAACCGGCCGTAGACCTGACGGCGTTGGGTTGCACTAAAAGTGCGGGATTGACTACGTTACGACCGGCCTGAGCCAGCCGCAGAGCGACTCTCTGACTACGTACAGGCGCCAAGCGTCAAGTACGCAGCCAGAAAGACAGCCCGAGTCTTGCAAACCACTATCGAATTTAATCGACCGCGGTAAGCTCAACCCTGTTGTTGCTGCACTCACCGAGGTGAGGTTTTTACTTCGAGGGGTGCACAGTGTGCGGGATTGACTACGTTACGACCGGCCTGGGGCCGGCCGCAGAGCGAATCTCTGACTACGTAGCAAGCGCCAAGCGTCAAGTACGCAGTCAGAAAAACAGCCCGAGCTTCGCGAACCACTATCGAATTTAATCGACCGCGGTAAGCTCAGCTCTGTTGTTGCTGTGCAAGAGACCGACTTACTTGCAGCCGATCGACACCGACCGCAGAGTAAGCCCTAAAGAGGCTAACAGCGTATGAGTATTGCTACGAGTTGACGTCGTGAGACGACAATCGTGACTCAACTGCTGGAGCGACCGCGAACACGTCCGAGCGGGGCCGGACGCAGAACGGATCTGAGAGTGGCGTTTGAGTATTGATACGAGAGAAGTCGTGAGACAACAATCGTGACTCGGCAGCCGGGAGCGACCGTCAACACGTCCGAACGGGTCCGGACGCAGATCGGGTCTGAATGCCGGGTTATTCTTGGCCATTTTGTTGCACAGATGAGCCATCCCCAAGGGATTGTAAAAGGAGGTATTGTTTTTAAATACTTGCAAAGCTTATACTACTTATATTCTTTTATACTTATACTTATATACTTTTTAATTCGGTTTTTGACAGTGACAGTGTTGATTGATAGTTAATAATAATAATAATAATAAAAACACTTTATTGCTCACAAAAAACAGAGTACAAATTTACAATAGGAAACTTAAACTAAAGTGGGCAAAGGCGGCCTTATCGCTAGCAACGATCTCTTCCAGACAACCTTTGTGTGGACGGAAAACTACAAAAAGAAAGAGAGGTAGTGCATTATAAGGAGAAAAAAAAAATACAGTGCAATAAATAAATAAATATATAAGGAATAAATGCTGTATACACAAATATGATAACATAACACTGATATATAATTGATAGTAAACTTATAATAAATAATTGTAATTGTAGATCAGTAATTGTAGCTCATAACTTTCCCAATAGATGTTTATGGAGTTTGGATTTAAAAGTGGTTATGGACTTCGAGTGCCGTACAACAGCCGGTAGCTTGTTCCACAGATGAGCGGACTTAACTGTGAAGGATTCGTGAAAATATCCTGATCGAGTAAGTGGTGCCTCAATGAGGTTATCAGCATCAGATCGTAGGTCGCGGTTGTGTCGTACACCAAGAAACCTGAAGCGCTCTTTAAGGTAACAGGGCGTGCGGGGGTCATAAAATACGTTGTATAACAACGTTAAATCATGCTCCTCCTGCCGCAGCCTGACTGGCAACCATCCAAGCTTGCGTTCATGTACTGAGACATGATCGAACTTGCGCAATCCATATATGAATCTGATGCACAGGTTCTGCAGACGCTGAAGTCTGTCAAGTAAGTCTTCGTTGAGATCGATGAGGCAGACATCAGAATAGTACAGAATCGGCAGCAGCAACGATTGCGCAAGCTCAATCTTTATCTTGATGGGTAAAAGATTCCTCCATCTTCTCAGCGAACTATATGCAGCATATACTTTTCTGCTCACCTCGGTTATGTGAGGCGTCCAGGAGAGAGTAGAATCAAGAATAACGCCCAAGTTTCTTACTGCTCTGCTAAAATTTAAAGAAACATCACCTAAGTAAATGCGTGGCATAGTACGTAACTTAAGCTTAGCAATTTGTTTAGTACCGCCAATGATGATGGCTTGCGATTTCTGAGGATTTATTGCTAAACCATGTGATTGACTCCACTCAGTTATTATGGCGAGGTCATCATTAAGTTTGTCAATCGTGCTATCGATTTCCTCGACAGTGCCCTGGGTGTAAATTTGTAGGTCGTCAGCATATAAGTGGTAATGACATAAGATAAGGGGTGTCACAAAATTTATAAAGATTGAGAAAATGAGAGTTATTATTATTATATTATTATTATTCAGGTATTCTAAAAAACTCTATCAATCTGCATTCTGTTGAATTAAATTTGATCTTAGTTCGAAAGGGTAATATGGTTGAGGAGGGCGATGGCTGGATCCCGCGTTAACTCGTGAACGGGTGCCGTTTGAGGGTGTTCGTCGTTTGGATACTTGGGGGGAGGGAGACTTGCCGAGCTAACAGATGAAGAAAAGAATAATTTTGTATAGACATACAGAGACTCTGTAAATTTATTTAAAAAAAAAAATATACCCGTGAAGTTTCTTGCCAGTTCTTCTTCACGAAGGTTTTTTTTCGAACTGGTGGTAGAATCATGTTTTATTTGACGTCAATAAGAACAAGTAATTGTCAATGTTGAGAAATAAATATTTGAATTTGAATTTGAATTTGGGTAGTAGACAGGGTGCAGGGACTGACGGGATCCCGAATTTTTTACTCATATAGTACATTGGTTTTTCTTAATCCAATTACAATAAGCGCCTGAACTAGGTGTACGTGTGTTTCAGGCAGTCAAGCCATGTCCTATCATAACTTATTCTAAATCAAAATAAAAAATTCTAGGTACGTAAAATAAGTTTACAATGAAATACAATATAAATTTTAACCAAAAGTGTAACATAGGTAAAAAAGATATTATGCAAGTACAGTAAAATTATAAAATTAAAGGTAAAATGATGAGGAATAGCTTGCTGTTTTAGTACGAACAGCAAGTTCTCAGTGTCTTCGGAAGATAAAGATTGTAGGCCCGTCTGAAAAGTTATTTTGCAAATGTGGTTATTTTGTGGGAAAATTAAAAATCTACTATTAGGCTTTTTATAAAAGTATGGTCTAAAGAAAAGATAGAATCTAGTGGTAAAAGCATGTTTGGTATTAAAAATATAGCGCCGGTCCGTCCAGATTCGCTCCCTATACGATCTTTTTACTTTCTTCATCATAATGATTTATGGCAAAAACCATATTAAACTGGGTTATAAATTTTCTCACCACTACGGTTGAATTACCCATGTCTTTTTGTATATTATGGGTCATCTTATTTTTTTTAATCTCTATTTTTTACCATAAACTTATTCACTTGAATTATCTGGAAAAAAAATTATTTCCCACCCGGCGCCTCCACCAGCTACAGTACCGGGTACGAGATGGTTTATTCCTATTACTAGGAGGGCTTCCTAACTATGAAAGAGAACAACTATTTTACTCGATTCACTTTATATATTCAGGATAGATATACTTAAAGAAATACAATTTTTATAATCTTAATACTATTGAGGCCGCTGCCTACAATAGAATGCTTTAGAACATTCTTACATATTCTATCTTTTAATCAAATTACAAATTATGACAGATTTGTAAGTTGCCAGCAAGTTTGTTTGTGCGATAACCTCTTTTATTATATACAGCACAAGCAAACGTTGCAGTATTTACATTTTGAGGGCAAACAATATCTTTTCTCCGTTTATCAGTAAAGCTAGTGCTGTACTAAATTCTTTGTGTTGTTTCAGTATCGTGTTAATTATGGGTACTTCACATATTTGTACAAGCCTTCTAAGACCACAAATAGACGCGCTCAGCAACACCTTGTCATCCGCATAATTGATGTTATTGACAATGATGCCGTCAATATGACACCCGACCCTGGTCCTGCTGAGCCCGGCTATCAGCTCATTTACATACAGGTTGAAGAGCGTAGGTGAACTCAACCCTCCCTGTCTCACCCCAGACTCCAATCTATATGCCCGAAACAAGGTCCCATCCCATCTCACACTGTTGACCTGGTTCCCGTACCAAAATTTAAAAATATTCAAAATATCTTTCGGCAGTTTTATCCCTTCCAATTTATTCCATAATATATCGTACGTAGGAAACCAAGTCAAATCTTTGCTGAGATCAAGGAAACAGGCATATACTGGTGTTTTTCTACTCGTGTAATAGTGGACAGCATGCTTAAGACACAACACAGCGCTCTCCGTAGACAGTCCAGGCCGAAACCCGAACTGGTTGTCATGTGGCGTGAAATGTTTATTTAGCTGTGTGATTAGCATGCTATCGAAAACCTTCAATATTATAGTTGCTAAGGAAATCGGTCTGTAGTTGGTTTTATCCGAAAGATCACGTGTCTTATTTTTGCAATAGGTATTACGACCGTTCGACTATGACTTAAACAAAAATTAAATAATAAAAATATATAATACTCGAGGAAGATGTGGACCAGCGAACTTGAGATTCTCAATACTGAGACCGGCATGTCCTGGAGATTTTTCTCTGCACATAGTTTTTATTGTTCGTTTTATTTCATTGATTGAAAACAATACTTTCCGTTCCATGCCGGGCTCAGTACTGAGCACCGATGTGGACTTACCTAGAGGAGACTTGACATAGAAGTGATCCACAAACAAGTTCGCTATATCTTCCTGAATGGTAACTCCGCCTACACTCACGGGCAGGCTCGGCTTATACTGTAATTTATTGATATGTTTCCAGAACCTACTAAAATCGTTTTTCGAATGGTGCTAGGCTAGAATGTCCATTTTTAGTTGGTTTTGATTATCCTGGCACCATTTTAAACGCGACTTGAACACTTTTTTAGCGTTGTTTATTTCGTTAAATATACTACCGGAAGTAGGTTTTCCGTACCATACTCACAGGAGGAACTTGCGCCTCGCCTCCTCGTGAGCCTCGGATATACATGTTTATTCCACCCTACTACTAATTTCTTTTTACATTTGTAATACCTACTGCTTATTCTAGAGGATTCACTTAAAGCGAAAACAATATCAGCACATAATTTGTCTATTACAATTTTATGCGTGGGATCGTTACAGATTCTATCACAGCATTTATGTAGTTCAGGTGAAAAATCGATCAACTTTAATCGTTTTCGACGCTCGTTTTAATATTTGTTTATCTGGTCCTGATTCCTATTACCCCATATAACTTCCTTTCTAACCAACTTATTACTAATTTTTCTAGGCAATATTACATCTAAGTTACATTCTATAACGAGCGGAAATTGGTCTGACCATAAAACGTCATACATGACGCTTACGCGCGGACTCCGTCTGTAGCGGTCGACGTAATCAGTGTAATCATGAGTATAAAATGTTCGAATTGCAATATCGTAATCTCGGAAGTTCTGGCATTTATCCGAGAAAAGCACGATGTTATGAGTAAGGAAAGTTTGTTACGCATTTGTGAGACGGCCTTTACCGAAGAGGAGATTGATGAAGCTAAGAAATTATTGTTTACGTGTTTAAAAAAACAATCAAAAGTGTATATCCCTACGTAAGGAAAAGAAATATAAAGACTTGGAAGATATTATATCTGTGTTTAAAATAACGCATCCTAAAAATTTACCTATTTTTGTTGCTTACAATTTGAATAAACTGCCACCAATAAGCTTCGATCATGTTGACGTGACGCTGTGCTTAAGGATTTGTTGCTAATTCAGGCTGATATTAAGGATATTAAAAATAAATACGCCACGAAAGAACAGTTAGAAGACGTGAAAAATGAATTAAAATCAGAAAAAACTCCTGTTTCTTTTTACAATAAAAATTTAAACACAAAAAGAGGAGGGTATCTGCTGAACAGTGGCCGCATAGGACTACCACCCGTAACCGACCGACCACTGGTTGATGACGTTATCGGCGTGGCCGCCGGCGCAGGAATCGATCATTGCCCTGGCGCCGGCTCTGATAACAGCCACGGTGAAGGTAGCAACCGACTGACATAGCGTCCTCTCTTTTGCACGCATACCAACAGCGATACAGCGATCTTTCGCTCCTATAGACTCAACTGTATTAGAGAATAACAGTTTTAATGCTGATGAGAAACAGCTGACAATGGCGGAGGTTGCACAGAATGGTTCTTGGAAGGAAATTAAGAATGATGAGGAATGGACCTTAGTTCAAAAACGGAAATAAAGAAATCGGTTGACGGGTATGATGGGAAAAGCTCCTTCTTCGCCGACTTTAAGGCGGTGGAGTCTAAAATACCACTCTTTATATCTAACGTAAATAAACAAACGACGGAGAGTGACATTTGTGAATAAATACAAAATAAGATTCAGGACGTTGTTAAATTAGAAAAAAATTATATGAAAAATGAGAGGGACTACAATGCATTTAAAGTTTATGTATCAAAACATAAAATTAGTACATTTTTAGACGATAGTATAGTAACTTTCATCGGAATGTAAAATTGGCTACGTTTAATTGCAAAGGCGTGAAAAGGTCTACTGAATGCATACGGAGGTTATGTCAGTCTACAGATGTTCTCGCTCTGCAAGAGACTTGGGTGTGGCCGCACGACTTGACCTACCTTGGCAGCTTAGATGAGCGATTCGCATACACGGGGAAATCAGCAATTGATACTTCGGCGGAAATGGTGCTAGGAAGATCCTATGGCGGGGAAAATTGGCTTTTCCGGCACACTGTGTTACAGTATAATAATAACCGTTTAGTGGGTATAAAAATTGTATATGAAAATTAATTTTTTCGGTTTATATGCCGTTCGATAATAATAAAAGTGATAGTTTAATAGAATTTACGCAATGTCTTTGTGAAATAAATGCGATCAGATAGAAAGTTCAAATGTGGAAGCCGCCGTAATTCTAGGAGACTTTAACGCGCATCCCGGAGAACGGTTTTTCCGGGAATTAGTAGTTTCCGGGTTTCAGTTGATGTGTGCGGGACCGGAGCAGTGGTCGTGTATTGACTATGACCTTTTACCTAAAGATACTTTTACATATGTATGTCAGGCTAGTGGTTCGCGCCGGTGGTTGGACCACTGTGTGGTAACAAGCGCAGCTAACTTATTGGTTAAGAAAGCATGTGTATTATACGACGTTTATGCATCCGACCACCTTCCTGTAGTTTTTGAATGCAATATTGAGTTAATTTGTCCTAAGATAACGAATATACCTTCATTATGTAACAAGGTAAGATGGGGAGAAAGAGATCAGCAACAAGTTAATATATATTCACAGTATTGTCAAAGTAAACTAGATTAATTGATTTTCCATACTAATGTACTAATTGTGTAGAAAAAATATGTAATAGTAAAAACCATTTGTTAATCGTAGATGACATGTATAATAATATAATACGTATTTTAAAGGAAGGAGCCGTGTTGTCATATGTAAGTAATTTTCAATCTAGAAGGTGCCATCGTGTCTTGGGGTGGAACAGGCACGTTAGTGATGCTCACGAAGAGAGTCTCGGCTTTGCTATCAAATGCGGCTTTTATCTGGCAAACCTACTGGTGGAACCATATATAATAATATGTGTGAAACCAGAAGGAACTTCAAAGCTGACCTAAAGTTATGTCGATAAAATGAAGAACAAATTAAAATGGATATACTAGCAAAAAAACATTCTAAAAAACAATTTGGATCTTTTTGGAAATCAACAAACAAACTCAATGCAAAGCCGAACATACCTGTGAGCGTCGCTGGCGTGTCTGATCCAAAACAAATAGCTAATATGTTTCGCCGACACTTTGCGGTGCAGTCCCCTTTGGCTAGTGGGGCTCGGACGGTCGATGCTGAGGGCGAGTTGGGAGAACCACCCATCAGGTTCTCTGCTAACGAAGTAGCTGGTGTGATCAGTAGGATGGTAAGGGGGAAGTCCCCGGAGCACGATGGCGTTAGCATCGAACACCTGAAGCACGCGGGCCCTCACATAGCTAGAACTTTAGCGTTGTTTTTTAACTTGTGTCTTGTTCTCCGATATTTACCCCAGAAACTTATGCATACAATTGTTGCACCTATTATTAAAAATAAAACCGGGGACGTCTCTGACTTGTCCAATTACAGGCCAATCTCGCTGGCCACTGTTATTGCTAAGGTGCTTGATAGTCTGCTTGAGAAACAACTTGCTAATCACCTGGAATTACATGACGCCCAATTTGGCTTTCGCTCTGGACTTTCCACTGAAACTGCTATCTTGTGTCTCAAGCAAACAATACAGTATTACACTGACAGGCAAACGCCAGTGTTCGCATGTTTCTTGGTCTTGTCAAGAGCCTTTGATCTCGTGTCTTACGATATATTGTGGCAAAAGCTTCGTGAGGAGACTACTTTACCTGCTGAAATTGTTGCAATGTTTCGCTTTTAGTATTGTAATCAATACAGTAGTGTAAGGTGGGCGGGAGTGCACTCAGACATGTACAGGTTAGGATGCGGGGTGAGGCAGGGGGGGCTTAGCTGGCCCCGCCTCTTCAACTTGTATATGAATAAGCTGATCGGTGAACTCAGCAGCACCCGGGTGGGATGCCACATAGATGACATATGTTTCAATAATATTAGCTACGCTGTGATATGGTGCTGCTGAGTCCATCAATCGGTGCCATAATAAAGCTCTTGGCTAAGTGCGAGGCTTATGCGGAAGCCCATGGGCTCAGGTACAACGCCAGTAAAAGTGAAATAATGCTTTTCAAATCGGGCACTTAAACATACAGTTATGTACCTGAAGTATCGTTGTGTGGCACACCGCTTCGAAGGGTGCACAAATTTAAATACCTGGGTCACTGGGCTACCGAAGATCTGTGTGACAACTTAGACGTGGACAGGGAGCGTAGGTCACTGGCTGTCCGCTGCAACATGCTGGCACGGAGGTTTGCTAGGTGTACGAAATTGGTAAAAATTTTCTTGTTCAAGGCCTTTTGTCAATATTTTTACAACTGCGGTCTCTGGGTCAGATATACTAAGTGGACATACAGGGACTTACGAGTCCAATATCATAATGCCTTCAGGATTCTGTTGGGGCTGTCGCGGCGCTGCAGTGCTTCAGATATGTTTGCTGAGGCAAACACGGATGATTTTTACGCTATTGTGAGGAAACGGTGTGCCTCCCTCTCAGTGCGGCTCCGCGACAGCGACAATACTCTCCTGAAGGTTTTAGTTGATCGTTGGGACTCCCGGATGCTGCGTCATTGGGAAAGTCATCTATCTCAAAAAAATCCATTTGCTCACTGACAATAGTAATTGTTTAATTGTTAAGTCATTGTTTTACTAACCAATCTATGGGCTTTTATGTCTGAAATAAATATTTATTATTATTATTTATTGTTATAATATACGCATCTCTTACTGTGTGTACCGCTGATTTAGTTACTACACAATGGTCTAGCCACCGCTTAGACCCGTGTGCTACACTCACGTATGTATATGACCCCGATGTAATACCTAGAATATCAATGTCCATGCAAGACCACTGTTGATCCGTACAAAAGTTCGATAGTTCGGTATGAAACTGCTAAAAAAGGTGAGCGTTATAGTCCCTGAGTAGCTACAGCTGTCTATAATAGCACTTACCGAGCTTAAAACATCCGTAAAGTACGATAGATTGATCACTGTATCTGTTGGCATATATACACTGAACACAAGAATTACTTTCCTTTTAACACAATTTTTATGGCACAGACACGCGGATTATCACACTGCACTGTAAGCACATCCTGAAAGGTGTCGCGCCGCCACAGCAGCGGTACGCCGCCGTACGGACGCCCGCGCAGGACCCCCGCCGACACGTCCACCGCAGACACCCCCATACTGCGGAAGTCCTCACTTATCTCGCTGAGCAACGGGATCTCTCCAGGCAATAGCCACGTTTCTTGCAATACTATTATATCACAAGTCTTACAGAGGTCACGTATAGCTTCTATGGACCATTGTACATTTTTGCAATTAAAAGTTGTAAATTTGTAACTTTTATTGTCCATTATTTTTATGTAATAGTGCCGTTACCTGTTGTAGGTATTTTAGTATATCGCTTTGGATTAAAATGTATAAACCGTTGAAATATAATTCCTTGAGGCCATAACTTGTCATCTAGAAATAAGGGAAGTTTACAGTCTGATACAAAAAATTTATAGGCATTATGATCACATTCACGTTTTATGGATACTTTCTCCAAGGTGACCCGTTCCTTGGTTTTCTTAAAAATATAATCCGCAATGTCAGCCTCCAAGGTGTTATTATGAACATTTGTAATAAATAAAGGTACAGCTCGGAATTTTTCATTAAGTTCCACCACAACAGTCCCAGTTTTACCTTCGAATCAATTCTTCAGTTTATTTTTCTTATTTTGAACTACTGTCCATTCACTCGTCGGTTGCAACATAGTTGCATACGTTGGCTTATCACTAGTGATAGGATCATCCTTAATCACGTAAGTGCTCGTTGTGTTGTTGCTCGGCACGTGCGGTGACTCATCGCTAGTGACTCCAACCGCCACCGCTGTTTCAGACAGTTATTGTTCGCCGGTTCGACAGTTATTGTTTCACAACTACCCTTCCTAATATTTGAGTTAGGCGTTTGTTTAATATTGCGGTATTGTAATCTAACTTTACTTGCTTTTCCACTGTTCTTATATTCCTGATCCGAAATGGATTCGTCTAAATGCGACAAACCCATTGGCCCACTATCAAGATATTCGCCCCTTTTCATGTTTACTTTTACCGCTGAGAACGGTGACGAACAGTTCCTAATGTTATTGCACTCATTCTTGTAGGTTTCCAGCTGTTCAACAGTAACATAGTTCGATTTAATCATTCGTATGTCATCCTGTAGGATTACTAAGTCCTTCAAAAGCTTTGAAACATCCAAGTGGTCAAAAGTGATAGGAGGCAACTTGCTGATATCGCGAGACACGTATACGGGCATTTTATCAGGATCCGTAGCTTTAAAGAAACTGATAATATCTTGCAGCGTTCTATTCTCCTTCCCTTTGCCCTCTCTGTTTTTGTTTTTGTTGAACTGTTTTTCGCAGGTCGGACGATACTGATTCAAACAATAACGCATTTGACGTTTCTATTTGTTCACTTGAGAACGAAGACGAACATATTTTAATAAGACTTTCCTTGTTAGTTATTGATATCTTATTCTGTATACAACACAAAAGTTCGTCTATAACGATGTTACACTGTTCGCACTTTATTCTACTGCACGACATATTTGCGAAACGTACGGAGCCTCGCAAACCAATACAAACGTGCGACACGGACTAAAGCGCGCGCAAATAACAGCGAATGGTTCATAATTCCGACAATGCAAAATCCGTGTTTCATAATTTTTCTTCTTCGAAACTTCAAAATTCCGAACATTTATAATTGCACAAATCAATATGCCGAATTTGAAAATAGCGAACCATAAAAAATCCGAATTATTAATAATCCGCAATATCATAAATACGAATCCCGAATATCCAAATTACGAATAATATTAGTTGCAATAACAAATGCCTTGTAAAACTGCATGAGCACATCAATTTATACGTCCAAGCATTCAAGTAGTCAGCTGGAAATGGGAAAGTTTGTTTAGTTTATTGTACCGAGTTATTACTTGAGTATGTAGTTTATGTACTGAAATGCAAATCCCTTTTTGGCGCTTCGCCGACCGCTGCCCGCTTATAATTTTTAATATATACCCATTTTAGATACAAAATCTGAATGCAAACATAAAATTTTCGGAAGATTAAAATTCGGTATACCATATTTTGGACTAGTGACACAACGGGTTTTTAATTCTTCGTACTAATGAAAGTCGGAAAATTAAAATTTCATATTTATGAATTTCGGTAAAATAAGAATCGTGTTTTTGAATAGTCGGAATTAAGACTCTTCGGGATAGTGAAATTCGGTATTTAAAAAATCGGAATATTAAAATTCGGAATTATATAATTCGGAATTTATTGGTGTTAACGCGCGCAGTCCGTGACGTCAAGAACTACAAACTCGTACCTGCTGCAACAGCCAATCAAAAGGCGACAAGCGATCACGTAGCCAGCGCGTACGCACGCATTGTAGCTACGACAAATTTACTTTATATTTTGTAATCTCAAAACCGTAATAAACGAGCCATTAATAATATTTTGGAGTTTTTCCTTGTTGCCTGTACAAGGAAAGTGGTGCCAAGACCAGGATAACACAGCCAGATATAAGATTAAGAAGCCGCCATCGCCTTTCTACTAGCTACCGTCTTGTGGGGTATACTGAGTGCGTGAAAAGGTGGTTAATCTAGAAACATCTTAGTGTAATGGATTATAACAATTCGAGGTATTCATTTTATTCATTATATTCCCGTAGTCCGCTATTATATTTTATTAGGTCGATACTAACGAAATTTTGGATAAATTAATAAAAAAGCGTAGCTGTATGAAAGGTCAATTAACTGTTTGTAAAAATTATTTAGATACTATAACACAAATAAATATATCAAAATTAACTAATCAACATATTTCAGACTTAAAATTAACATTGAACAAGTTAGATAAAAATCTTGGATTATTTGATCATTTGCAGACCGAAATAGAAATGTCGTTTGAGGATTCTAGCAAGCAATTTGTAGAAAGAGAGGCTATAGAAAATAGTTTATTTACGTTAGTGTTGAAAATCCAATCTATTATAGATGCTGCGAGTGATTTAAGCAGTAAGCGACAAAGTTTGTCTAATACAATCGTGGGTAATCAATCTAGTAGTTTTGATAATAGTACATCTAGTCATAATATTGCCTTGCCTACAATGAAATTACCTACTTTCGACAGATGTTATAATAAGTGGTTAGAGTATAGGGATACATTTACTTCATTGATACATAATAATGAAGGTTTAAGTGCAATCAACAAGTTTCACTATTTAAGGTCTTCGTTGGAAGGAGGCGCTGGATCAGTTATCAAATCCATAGAATTTTGTTCTGATAATTATATTTCAGCGTGGGACCTACTATGTGACAGATACAACAATAAACGGTTACTAATTACTAACCACGTGAGGTCTTTGTTTGGTATTGAAAACATTCTTAGAGAATCAGATATTTCATTGCGTTTTGTTATTGATCAAGTTTCAAAAAATTTGCAAGCTTTAAGAAATGTAGGTCAACCAGTTGAATACTGGGATACATTGATAATACATTTAATTACTACGAAACTAGATCACTATACCAATAGAATATGGGAAGAACATAAATGCACACTCGGGGAAATACCCACATTTAAGGAGTTCATGTTATTATATTTTTACACAATCGAGCTGACTTTTTAGAAACTATAAAACTTACAAAGACCTCAAAAATGAGAAAATCTCTAATTTCGTAACATCTAGTCGACTGCCCCACCTTTATTTCTATGAGTTTAGATGATCGTCATAACTTAGTGTCAAAATATAAATTGTGTATAAATTGTTGTGGACATTTCGCTAACAATTGTAGGTATAAGCCGTGTAAGGTATGTAAATTAAGGCATAATACTTTATTGCACAGATCTAAGGTGTACAATCCAGTAGCTGATAAAAGTAATAATATGCAATCTTTTGTATCGCACAAACAGGAGTCGCAATGCGCCGGCGGCAGTGACGCTTCGACGGAACCGGTTTCCTTATCAGTGTCGCTGCCGGGAACAACTCATTCATTCTTTTGTCTACGGCGCTCGTTCGAGTAATTACCAATTTAAGTAATGAAGTATTTATAGTGCGTGCATTGTTGGACAGCGGGAGTCGAGGCATAATGATAACTGATTGTTTACGTGCTTAGCTGGGTTTGTACAGTGTAAGGAACGAGCGGCCCTTGACAGTCTCGGGTATTGGAAACATACGGTGAGATATTGCGGACAGTTGTAATTTTGTAATAAGTAATTTAAAAGGTAATTTTTCAATTGAAGTAAATAGTATGGTAGTTCCATATATAACTAGTGTTACATTCTTTTTTTTTTTTTTTTTTTGGTTCCCCTCCACGGGAAGGGCAGGAGGACATAAAAAATGCTCTGACGCATACTCCGCGCGCGCGATCGGAGTTATGTGGGACTCGTCCCGACGCCTACCAGAACCATACCCACTAAAAAACCCCCTGTCGGCTCGTGCATTTTTGCCACTCAGCCTTCATCTGAACGACGGCCAATTGGAGAAAGAGGCCGCGCCAGCGGGGCCCTTAAGGGGTCACCCGCTGAGATTCACATAGCACTGAAGGTGCTCAAAAATGAAAAGTAAAAAATAAAAACATTAAAAATGAAAAATAAAAATTGCATTAATTCGGATTTACGTTAGAATTAGAATTTACGTTAGAATTAGGATTTGCGGCCTGAAGGGCCTCGAGAGCTAAAGTTAACTGCGAAGGTTCGCCCGTGTGCGCGTTTCTCGGCCTAGCGACTTTGAATTTCGAATCTAACACAGGAGCAGTATATGAGACTGAATCTCGAACAAGATGATTGGGATGGGATTCGGCGCGTTTGAAGAACGATTCTGAGAGTGTTTTGAAGTGCTGTTGCACTGTAGGTAGTTCAAGATCTCTGTGCAGGTCCGCGTTGCGCACATACCAAGGTGCGTCTGTGGCCCTGCGGCAGAAGAGATTTTGGACCACCTGCAGCTTATACAGGACGGAGGGATTGGCGTGGGCAAAGACTGGCGAAGCATATGACATGACGGGTCTAACGCAGACCTTATAAAGCGTACGCTTATTTCTAAAAGACATTTTACTTTTTCTACCTATCATACTATTTAAGCGGCTTAAGTAGAAACGCGCGAGTTTCGTTACTCTATCGACGTGTGGCTTAAAAGAAAGCGTCTGATCTAAGGTGACGCCTAAGTATTTGATACTGCGCTTCCAGGGGATGGGAATACCTAACATTCGAATGTGGGGATCGTTGCGGCGATTACGACGTTTGTGGTCGAATAGAATGGCAGAACTCTTTTCTGGGTTGACATCGATACGCCATTTTTGAAACCAAACACCGAGGGCGTTTACGGCCTTTTGGAGTCTGGTGATGTTATACGGGATCCTTTTACCTTTAGTGTAAAGGGCGGTATCGTCTGCAAAGAGGGCGAGTTCGACGCCTTTCGGCGGGATGGGCATGTCATTAGTGTACACGGTGTACAGCAGAGGGGCGAGGACTGAGCCTTGCGGGACTCCAGCCTTTATGTGACGAGGCGCGGAGAGCGTGCCTTCATGTTTGAATCGAAACGTACGGTCTTTAAGAAACGACGCGATTAATCTGACTAGGCGAACCGGTAAGCCTATTTTATAGAGTTTAAAAACGAGACCGCTGTGCCAGACTTTGTCGAATGCCTTGGCTACGTCAAAGAGAACCGCGATTGATTTTTTACGATGCGGATAGAATCCTTCGAGAATGTACTCGACGATTCGATGGACTTGCTGAGGGCAGGAGTGCTTAGCGCGAAAGCCGAACTGGTGGGGAATAATGAGAGGGTCGCCATCCGTTGGAAACAGATGGTTCCGCATTCGAGAGAGTATGACTCTTTCGAGAAGTTTAGACATTGCCTTGAGGAGGCTGATGGGTCTGTGATTAGCCGGGATGTTCAGAGGTTTACCCGGCTTGGGAATGCCTATGACTGTCGCTTCTTTCCAGGCTTTTGGAAAGTAGCTATGGTCGAAGCAGGCATTGAAGATGATAGCTAACAAGGTAAGCACCTGCTGTGGCAGGTGCTTAAGTGCGTGGTTGGAAATTCCATCCGCACCCGGAGCCTTTTTGGACTTTTGCTTTCTAATGAGAAGCAAGATTTCATCATTAGAGACTGTGACGGGGTCGTCGGTGATAGGGAGAGATTCTCTGCGGAGAACTTCGTCCTCCACCGCCTGGATGTGGGAGGGATCCACGGGTTGCGTGCTGGGCGAACATTGTGCCGCTATGCTGTCGGCGAAGCATTCGGCTTTCTCTTCGACTTCGAAGGCAATGGTGCCGTCGGGACGAGTGAGAGGAGGAACGTGAGAGGCGGTGTCTACGCGTAAAGCTCGGGCCATTCGATAATACGCTTGGTGGGACGGGGAGATATTCTCCATGAGATCGTTAAACTGAGTGTCACGGAGTTCCGCGAGGCGAGACCTAACTTTGCGTTGAAGCTGATTCGCAGCTGTTCTATATGCGGGCGTGGGATATTTCTTGGCTCTCCGGAGAGCCGCGTTCTTAGCTTTAATGAGATTGCTAACGGCTAAGGGAAGCGCGGATTTGCCTTGCTTAGCAATGATTACGTTGTCGCTGATGGCTGAGTTGATAGCATCAGTGAGAGTATCGACTACTGAATCTATTTTAATCGGGCTGTCTAATTGTTCGGGCGAAATCGCGAGCGGAGAGTTCGGTGCCTCTAAAGCTGAAACTAACGTATTTTTAAAGCCTTTCCAGTTGGTAAAGGTCTTTGGCGGTGTGACGTTAACGTTAGGCGCGCCTAGCACGAGGGAGACGGGGCGATGGTCGGAGCCTAGGTCATCGAGCGGTTCGATGGACCTGAGATCAAGATTGATTCGCTTGATAATTGCAAAGTCGAGGATGTCAGGAGAATAGGTCGGGTTGTCGGGATAGTGAGTGGGAGTGATGGGGGATATGACGTCTAGGTCAAGGGAGTTAGTGATGTCGAGGAGAGCGATACCGCTGGTGTTGGTCGATAGGCACGTCCAGTCAGTATGTTTGGAGTTAAAGTCTCCGAACATAATGACTGAATGGCCGAGGGCGAGAATGGCCTCAAAGTCGCTGCGGATTGGTCTGGTACCACTAGGTATGTAGACTGAAGCTATGATGATGGTCGGATGACCAGTCATAGCCAATCTACACACAGTGGCCTCCATGTTGAGGAGAGGAGGAGTAGGGAGAGGACAGCAATGGAAGCCTCTTTTGTAATATATAGCGGTGCCGCCGTAACCGTCGGAGTTGGGCCTATCGTTGCGAGTAAACGCGTACTTAAGTATAGCGAATCCCCTGGAGCGGTTTGGAGTAAGCCATGTCTCCTGGAGAAGGAATAAGTCAGGTTCTTTGTTCTGAAGGAACAGTTTAATCTCGGGAAGGTTGGTATTAAGGCTACGAGCGTTAAAAGATACTAGGGATAAGCCCTTAGGTTTAATACGACTGGACGCGGGATTCGCGGGTCTAGACATTAAAATTTATTTATTTAAAATTTACAAAAATAAAAGAATTTACAACGAACTTAGGAGCGAGTGATGCTCGGCTAACGCGAATAAACGCTCTTGAGGAGAGCGGGCGGCTCGCAGTTTGCGTGCGAGTACGGAAATTTCGTTAATGTCGACGTTTTGGATGACGTCGAACACGGTCTTCATGTCCTCAGCCAACGACGACTGAGGGGAAGATGACAACGCGGGACGCGGCCCTACGGGAGCTACGGGAGCTGGGATGGGTCGGGAAGGTGCAGGCGGGACGGCCGGACGCTGCCTCCAAGACAGAGCCGGAGTAGGCGTCGGCTGAACGGGCTTTGCTTCCGGGGGACCCCGGTTGCGCAGCGGCGGGAAGTTGGCAGGAGTGAGTGGCGGCGCCGGTTTAGGCGCGACCCTCTTGGTGGTGGAGCGCGGAGCGCGCGGGCAACCCCTGTAGTTTGCTGTGTGGCCGGACTGGCCGCACAGCACACAGGCAGGGGGGGAAGTGGATTCGGGAGTGCGAGTGCACTCCTTAGTGAAGTGAGGATCCAGGCACTTTACGCACCTGGGGGGAGCTGAACAGTTAGCCGCTGCGTGGCCATATAGCTGGCAGCGGTGGCACTGCCCAGGGTGACCGCGGGGGTTGGGACGCTCGACGGAGATGTTCGAGAGTCCGCAGATTGTGCGAGCCTCTTTGAAAATCGCCTTCGAGTCGGGAGTATTGGACAGGATTACTAGCGCTAACGGAAAACGCCTACCGCGGTTGGAGTGCATCTTGTGCACTGCTGTGACCGGGAAACCCTGAGACTTAAGGTCATCTAGAATGTCTTCGTTGCTGAGTTCGAACGGGACGCCCCGTAATACTGCGCGGATCTTACGCTCCTCCGGGAGGGCGTAGGTGTGATACGCGATTTGGTTTAATCCGAGTAACCTGGTAAACTCGCGGAAGTCGACGACAGTCACTAATTGGATTTTGATTGTATCGCCAGCGTTGGTGGCTTTTAAGTAATTAATTTTGTGCACTTTGCACAAGTTGGAAACCGCGGTCCAGCGCGCTTTTTCACGCAGGAATACGGGCGGAGGGAGCTGAGGCTTCGGCGGGACGGGAGCGCAGCGCGTCGCTGGCTTCGATGTGACCGACGGAGACGCGGTTACTACGAGCGATTTTAACGGCGCGGGGGCTGGTGTTGAAGACACCGGGGAGGGCTCGGGTATTGAAGATACCGAAGCTTTCTTAGAGCGCTTCTTGGAGCGCTTGGCGACGAGTTGAAACGCGGGCTCAGGAGAGCCGGTTAAGGTGACGGCATCTGACGACGTATCAGACGCGGGTTCGGAGTCGCTCCCGGGAGCGGTACGCTTACGACGCGACGCGTGAGAGGATGCGACCGATTCGCAGTCCATCTCGGACGAGGCGGGAGACGCGGGAGAGCTTAAGACCTGAGGGGTCTCGACGTCGGAGGCCTGAGGGGCCGGGTTTGAGGCCTGAGGGGCCGGGGTTGAGGCCTGAGGGGCCGGGTTTGAGGCCTGAGGGGCCGGGGACGCGATTGATGCCTGCAAGGCCTGCGTTATGATGTCATTCGGGATGTAGACGCCTACCGCAGCAAGTGCCTGGGTGAACGCGTTAATAACGCTTAGCGGATCCATAAGGGAAAATTGGGACAGTAATATTAATAAAAATAAGTATAATAAAAGATGCCTAGTTCCTAAAACCTAGCAAATCCTAGCGGCTAACCTCCCTACCAGCGGTAGGCTGGGGAGGAAAACTTAAAATTAACAGTAGTACGCCGAAGGCCGCTACCTAGAAACCTAAAATGGGTACGCAGGTAAAGAGTTGACCACGTTAGGGTCAACCTTTACCGACAGAAAGGACAGATACACACGAAAACACACAGATATGATAAAAATTAATATGAAAAATAGAAGAAAAATAAATAAAATAGAGAAGAGAAATAAATAAAAATAAAAAAGGACTGGTTCAGTACAAATTCGTTGTCACCGTTAAGTATCCTTTGCACTGAAACCAGACTACTTACGCTGGGCACAACACTGCACTCAGCACAAGCACAACACTACTTAGCACAGCACTTTGAAGACTAAGGGGCTTAGTCGCAAAGAAAAAATACGCACTTCGATAGCACTCAGACAGAGTAGAAAACCTTGAAAACCGTAGCACGGAACCAGCACGCTAGACTGTGACGTCAGTAGACTGAGCGCCACGGAATAGCGGGAAAGGACCGATCGACGGAGAACGGGGCTTGCACGTCCGAACTGGGTGGCGATCGGAGCGAGAATGTGAGTGTTACGATCCTTCATTCGATTATCATATACTCCCGCTTATTGGGCTGCATAGTCTATTCCTTTGACAGTTGACAGTCAGTCATTCTCGAGATGCGAAATATTCTTGGCATTCTTTGTCTGGGTCTTTATGCAAGAAGACGCAGTTGTTACTTAAGAACTAAATTGTAATCTGTAATTCATTAAAACCCCAGAGATTGTAAAAGTAGACAGTGCATAATAGCGAATATTGAGGAATAAATACGTTTTGTGAACAATAGGAAACTGTTGTTAGGTCTGTTAGCTGGAGATAATTAAAACGCAAATATTCAGGGAAAAAATGAGTAATTTTTTTTTTTTAGTTCCCCGTTTGGGCAGGAGGCAAAAAATTCATTTCCGCATGCCTCTCGCGCGCGTTACAACGCATCCGGGACTAGCTCCTAATGAGCACTACCCGCTAAAAACCCCCTGTCGGCTCGTGCAATTTTTTGCCACTCAGCCTTCATCTGAGCGACAGCCAATTGGAGAAAGAGGCCGCCGGGGCCCAGAAGGGGTCACCCGCTGGGATTACATAGCACTGAAGGTGCTCAAAGCACTGAAGGTGAATACATAGCACTGAAGGTGCTCAAAATTAAAAGCAAATAATTAAAAAAAAATCAAAAATTGCAAAATAAAATTGAATTAATTCGCATTTACGTTAGAATTAGAATTTACGCTAGTATTAGAATTTGCGGCCAGAATGGCTTCGAGATCCGCTGACAGTCTGGTGGAAGAGTACGCTTGCGCATTCCTAGGCCTAGCGACTTTGAACTTCGAATCTAAGACAGGAGTAGTATATGAGACTGAATCACGAACTAGAGGATTGGGATGGGTTTCGGAGCGTTTGAAGAACGCTTCAGAGAGTGTTTTGAGGTGTTGTGGTACTGTAGGCAGTTCAAGATCTCTATGCAAGTCCGCGTTACGCACGTACCACGGTGCGTTTGTGGCCCTGCGGCAAAAGAGGTTTTGAACTACCTGCAGTTTGTGCAGGAGGGAGGGTTTGGCGTGGGCAAAGATTGGCGAGGCATATGTCATGACGGGTCTAACGCAGACCTTGTAAAGTATACGTTTGTTTCTGAAAGACATTTTACTCTTTCTACCTAACATGCTGTTTAGGCGGCCTAAGTAGTGACGGGCGAGTTTCTTTCGACGTGTGGCTTGAAAGAAAGCGTCGGATCTAATGTGACGCCTAAGTATTTAGTACTGCGCTTCCAGGGGATGGGAATGCCTAACATTCGAACGTGGGGATCGCCAGCGGGACGACAGCGTTTGTGGTCGAAGCGCATCGCAGAACTCTTTTCAGGGTTCACATTAATGCGTTATTTTTTAAACCATACACCAAGGGCGTTTACGGCCTTTTGGAGTCTGGTTACAAGGTGCGGAACACTGTGGCCTTTGGTATAGAGTGCGGTGTCGTCGGCAAAGAGGGCGAGTTCGACGCCTTTCGGCGGGATGGGAATGTCGTTGGTGTACACGGTGTACAACAGAGGGGCGAGGACTGAGCCTTGAGGGACTCCATCTTTTATGGGACGAGGCGCAGAAAGCGTGCCTTCGTGTTTAAATCGAAACGTACGATCTTTGAGAAACGACGCTATTTACCTGACTAGGCGATCCGGTAAGCCTATCTTGTAGAGTTTATAAACGAGACCGCTGTGCCAGACTTTATCGAAAGCCTTGGCTACGTCAAAGAAAACCGCGACTGTTTTATAACGACGCGGATAGAAACCGTCAAGTATGTACTCGACCATTCGATGGACTTGCTGAGGGCAGGAGTGCTTAGCGCGAAAGCCGAACTGATGGGGAATTATGAGAGGATCGACATCCGTTGGAAACAGATGGTTCCGCATTCGAGAGAGTATGACTCTCTCGAGAAGTTTAGGCATTACCTTGAGGAGGCTGATGGGTCTGTGATTAACCGGGACGTTCAGAGGTTTGCCCGGCTTGGGAATGCCTATGACTGTCGCTTCTTTCCAAGCTTTTGGAAAGTAGCTATGGTCGAAGCAGGCATTGAAAATGATAGCTAACAAGGTAAGCATCCGTTGAGGTAGGTGCATAAGTGCGTGGTTGGAAATTCCATCCACACTCGGAGCCTTTTTGGACTTTTGATTTCTAATGAGAAGCAAGATTTCGTCATTAGAGACTGTGACAGGGTCGGCGGTGATGGAGAGAGAGTCTCTGCGAAGGACTTCGTCCTCCACCGCCTGGATGTGTGAGGGATCAGCAGGTTGCGTGCTGGGCGAGCATTGTGCGGCAATGCTGTCAGCGAAGCATTCGGCTTTCTCTTTGACTTCAAAGGCAGTAATGCCATCGGGACGAGTGAGAGGAAGAACGTGAGAGACGGTGTCTACGCGTAAGGCTCGGGCCATGCTATAGTACGCTTGGTGGGACGGAGAGATATTTGCCATGAGATCGTTCATCTGAGCGTCTCGGAGTTCCGCGAGGCAAGACCTAACTTTACGTTGAAGCTGATTCGCAGCTGTTCTATAGGCGGGCGTGGGATATTTCTTGGCTCTCCGGAGAGCCGCGTTCTTAGCTTTAATAAGATTGCTAACGGCTAAGGAAAGCGTGGGTTTGCCTTGCTTAGCAACCTTTTTGTTGTCACTGATGGCTGAGTTGATAGCATCAGTGAGAGAATTTACTAATGAATCAATTTTATCCGGGCTATCTAATTGTTCGGGAGAGATCGCGAGTGGAGAGTTCAGGGCCTCTAAGGATGAAACTAACGTATTTTTAAAGCCTTTCCAGTTGGTAAAGGTCTTAGGAGAGGTGACGTTATCGTTAGGCGGTCCTAGCACGAGGGAGACGGGGCGGTGGTCAGAACCTAGGTCATCGAGAGGTTCGATAGACCTGAGGTCGAGGTTGATTCGCTTGACTATTGCAAAATCGAGGATATCAGGAGAGTGGTTCGGGTTGTCGGGATAGTGATGGGAGAGATGACATCTAAGTCAAATGAATTTGTGATGTCGAGGAGAGCGATACCGCTGGTGTTGGTTGATAGGCACGTCCAGTCAGCATGTTTGGAGTTAAAGTCTCCGAACATAATGACTGAATGGCCGAGGGCGAGAATGGCCTCAAAGTCGCTGCGGATTGGCCTGGTACCACTAGGTATGTAGACTGAAGCTATGATGATGGTCGGATGATCAGTCATAGCCAATCTACACACAGTGGCTTCCATGTTGAGGAGAGAAGGGGTAGGGAGAGGGCAGCAATGGAATCCTCTTTTGTAATAAATAGCAGTGCCGCCGAAACCGTCGGAGTTGGGCCTGTCGTTACGAATAAACGCGTACTTAGGTATAGCGAATCCCCTGGAGCGGTTTGGGGTTAGCCACGTCTCTTGAAGAAGCAATAAGTCTTGCTCGTTGTTCTGAAGGAACAGTTTGAGCTCAGGAAGGTTAGTATTAAGGCTACGAACGTTAAAAGAAACTAGGGATAAACCCTTGGGTTTGATACAACCGGACGCGGGATTTGCGGGTCTAGACATTATATTGCTTATTTACGAATTTATACAAAAAATAAAATTTATAACGAACTTAGAAGCGAGTAATGCTCGGCTAAAGCAAATAAACGCTCTTAAAGAGAGTGGGTGGCTCGTAGTTTGCGTGCGAGAACAGAAATTTCGGTAATGTCGACGTTTTGAATGACGTCGAACACGGTCTTCATGTCCTCAGCTAACGATGACTGAGGTGAAGATGATGGAACAGGACGCGGCCCTACGGGAGCTACAGGAGCTGGAATAGGACGGGAAGGTGCAGGCGGAACGGCCGGACGCTGCCTCCAAGACAGAGCCGGAGTAGGTGTCGGCTGATGGGGTTTGCTTCCGGGGGACCCCGGTTGCGCAGCGGCGGGAAGTTAGCGGGAGTGAGCGGCGGCGCCGGTTTAGGCGCGACCCTCTTGACGGTGGAGCGCGGAGCGCGCGGGCAACCCCTGTAGTGTGGCCAGACTGGCCACACAGCACACAGGCAGGGGGGAAGTGGATTCGGGAGTGCGAGTGCACTCCTTTGTTATGTGAGGTTCCAGGCACTTGACGCACCTGGGAGGAGCTGAGCAGTTAGCCGCTGCGTGGCCGTAGAGCTGGCAGCGGTGGCACTGCCCAGGGTGACCACGGGGGTTGGGACGCTCGACGGAGATATTCGAGAGTCCGCAGATTGTGCGAGCCTCTCTGAAGATCTCCCTCGAGTTGGGAGTATTAGACAAGATAACTAAAGCTAACGGAAAACGCCTACCGCGGTTCGAGTGCATCTTGTGCACTGCTTCAGCCGGGAAACCCTGGGACTTAAGGTCCTCGAGGATATCTTCATTCGCGAGCTCGAACGGGACGCCCCGTAATACTGCGCGGATCTTACGCTCTTCCGGGAGGGCGTAAGTGTGGTACGCAATTTGTTTAAGCGAGAGTAAACGAGTGATCGCGTGGGAGTCGTCGATAGTCGCGACTTGGATTTTTATATTATCGCCATCATTATTTACTTTGAGATAATTGATTTTGTGCTCTTTGCACAAGTTAGAAACCGCGGTCCAGCGCGCTTTTTCGCGGAGGAAGACGGGCGGAAGGAGCTGAGGCTTTGGTGGGACGGGAGCGCAGCGCGTCGCTGGCTTTGACGGAGACGCGGTCACTTCGCGTGACATAAGTGGCGCGGGGACGGGTGCTGAAGGCACCAGGGTGGTATCGGGTGTTGAAGACACCGCGATTTTCTTTGAGTGCTTCTTGGAGCGTTTAGAGACCAATGTGAATGGAGGCTCAGGAGAGCCGGTTAAAGTAGCGGCGCCCGACGACGGTTCGGACGCGGAATCGGAATCGGAGTCGCTCCCGGGAGCGGTACGCTTACGCCGCGACGCGCGAGATGACGTGACCGACGCGCAGTCCATATCGGACGGAACGGGAGACGCGGGAGAGCTGGTAAAGACCTGATGGGTCTGGGAGTTGTTGGCTTGAGGGGCCGGGGTTGAGGCCTGAGGGGCCGGGGACGCGATAGTTGCCTGTAAGGCCTGCGTGATAACGTCATCTGAGATGGGGACGCCGGAAGCAACGAGCGCCTGGGCGAACGACCTAGCAAAGTTTACCAGGCTTTGCTGGTCCATTGGAGGGCTTGAAACTACAATATATAATGTATAAATATATAATAATGCCTAGGTTCCCTAACAAACCTAGCACCTAAACCTCCCTACCCGCGGTAGGGAGGCTGGGGACGACGCGAAGTGGTGTTCCTAATTCGGACAGCACTGAACCGTCACTCTGGGAAAGGCACAAGTGCAATTGGATCGGGTCAGCCAGTTTTTCCTTGGCCTGAAGGGCCTTGGAAGCGCACCAGGGCAACGCTATCAGGCTTAGTTGTCACCGTTTAGTATCCACATGATCAAACGCGAGTCTACTACGGAGTGTGTTGTCAGTAAATTGACAACAAAAACCGGCCGTAGATCTGACGAGTTAGGTTGCACTAAAACTGCGGGATTGACTACGTTACGACCGGCTGGAGCCGGCCGCAGAGCGAGTCTCTAACTGACGTAACAAGCGCCCAGCGTCAAGTACGGAGCCAGAAAAACAGCCCGAGCCTTGCGAACTACTATCGAATTTAATCGACCGTAGTAAGCTCAGCTCTGTTGTTGCTGTGAGACCGACTTAGTTGCAGCCGATCGAAACCGGCCGCAGCGTAAGTCCTACAGAGGCTTATCTTAAGTCGTCGAGGACGAAGCGAGATTTGTACAAATCTCAGCGCTCATACGCTGAGATTGCTACGAGTTGTCGTCGTGAGACGACAATCGTGACTCAACAGCTGGTGCGATCACGAACACGTCCGAGCGGGGCCGGACGCAGAACGGATCTGAGAGTGGCGTTTGAGTATTGCTACGAGAGAAGTCGTGAGACAACATTCGTGACTCGGCAGCCGGGAGCGACCTTCAACACGTCCGAACGGGTCCGGACGCAGATCGGGTCTGTTGTGGCGGAAGCCGCTAACACAAGTACAAATGAGCCGCCTTTCTTTGCACATGCGACGACTGTGTACAACATGTAGTGTTGTGACATGAAATTACTTATTAACATTATGGTTTAATATTATTGTTTTAGTTTTGGTCTTTGTTGAGATGAGCGCAGTGCTTGCTTTGATTTAATGTATTGCATTATTGTAAATATTGTATCTAAGATTAGATTTCTTAAAAGACGTCTTCTTAGGATAATAGTATTTGGTAAGTTTTAAAAGTGTTTATTGGTATTCTTATTAAAAATGCTCATTACCTGTTTTAACCGCCATAACATCCACGTCTAAGCGTAGTTATGTTCCAGAAAGGGTTAAGGATACGGAAAAAGTTAGAAGGTACGGAAATGTTTACATTATTAAAAAAAAGTTTTATTCGAATAGTAAAAAAGGCGAATATTCGAACACCATACCCTAGTTTCGGAGAAAGGAAAGGATCAGACAGTAAGATTATAGGGTTCAGCCGAATTTCATATCACAAAACAAACGTAAAACGACTTATCGATATCAAAAAGTTTCAATAACTTTACTTCTTACACTATTTCTAGGATATTTGCGTGGCTCGTGCCAACGAAAAAAGCCGTTACACGGTCAGTTCCTTGTTGGCCGCGCTTGCAAGTGACACTTTTGCATCTTTGTTTTCGTGTGTGTTTTCGTGTTTACAAATTGTGATCGTTTTATTTAGTGCTAAGTTTTGTTGTGCTTATTTTTGGGAATAAAAATGCCTGTTCCTTATGTATACAGCTCTCGAAAATATGGCATGATGCTAATGTGCTTAGGAGAAGCATCAGGGAATGCTGCTGAAGCTTTAAGGATTTACAGAAACAGGTATCTTAACGCCCACCATCCTTCTGACTCACGGGTCACAATGCATACCAGCGAATTTCGGAAAATAGGCCGATAGCTCCTGTAGCTTCTGGAGGTGGGCATCAGCTAGATGTCAACACAGAAGAGCGCATTTTAGACGTTGTGCGCCAAAACCCTCGTCTTGGAACGCGCAGTGCTGCCCAGCAGCTTAGACGTCTGCACGGTAGGCCCATCGCTTCACATTCAACTGTGCAAAGGATAGTACGACGCAGCAGAATGCGGCCTTACGCATTTCATCGTGTACAAGCTTTGTTGCCAGTTGATCGTGTCCGTCGTACTGAATTCTGCCAGTGGCTGTTAGATCAGCAGCAAAGTTCACCTGAATTCATCGAGCACGTGATTTGGACGGATGAATCCACTTTCACTCGGAACGGAATGTGGAATAGGCGAAACGCTCACATGTGGTCGGAGGGAAACCCTCACGCTTCACAGGAAACCGGTCACCAGACCCGATGGTTCGTCAACGTATGGGCTGGTATTTTTAAACATGTAATCCTGGGCCCAGTATTTTGCCACGGCGTTTAGATAGCGTTAAAAAATATAAAAAGTACTTTTTCGTAATGAGAATATGCAGTATAATCATACCCCAAAGTACGTGGAAGCGGTCTTGATACACCTTGCATATTGTCGATTGAATTACATTTATTTGCAGACGCATCGAAGGCGGCTTATGGTGCTTGTGCGTATCTACGTTCATTAGATAGTGAGGGGCAGATTCATGTTAAATTATTGTGTGCAAAATCAAGAGTTTCTCCCTGGAGCTGTGTGGAGCATTGCTGTTGGCTGAGATGAGCATTAAAATTATAAAAATGTTACGATGCCAGGTACTACGTTGTGTTCATTGGACTGACTGCATGCTGGTTCTTGGGTGGCTGCGTACTTCCTTCACATAGAAATTGTATGTTTTCGTTTCAAACAGAATAAATAAAATACATGAGTTATCACCACATAGTGAATGGAGGTATGTGCCAACTAAGGATAATCCGGCGGATTTAGTATCGCGCGGTATAGACTGTTTCGATGAAAGGCTAGCAAGCCCTTTGTGGGGAGGTTCTCAGTTTTTAAGTCTAAATGAATCACAGTGGCCAACAGAAAAATGTGGTCCACATTTCCTTTGTAGTTGTAGCAGCAATCTTAGTATAAATGTACTAAATAATGTAGTTAATGGTTTACATAAAAATTTAATTATAGATTTTACTCGGTATTAAAAAATTAAACAAGTTACGACGCATAGTTGGATATATCTTAAGATTTATAAATAGTTGTAAAAACATAAGTAATAGGCCAAGTTCATTATTATTAACAGTTGAGGAACTAAATAGTAGTTCAATGACAATAATAAAAATAGCTCAGCTAGAATCTTTTTATTCAGAAATTCAACTTTAAAAAAATAATCAGCCATTGCCAAAAAGCATATTATCATTAAATCATTTATGGACAATTTAGGCGTAGTTAGAGTTGGCGGCAGAATGGAAAACTCTTGTTTCAGTTATGACAAGAAACACCCAACACTTATGGATTCAAAACATCCTTTGTCATATCTTATATTTGAAGATGTGCATAGACGTCTGATACATGCTGGCCCTCAACTCTTATTAGCTTCCGTCAGAGAAAGGTATTGGGTTATTAACGGTAGGCATCTTGCTAGGAATTTCCCACATAAATTTTCAATTTGTAGGCGCATAGATAGTAAGGCTATGGAAACCTTAATGGGTAATCTACTAAAACAGCGCCTGACTTCTGGTATTCCTTTTGAGACAACGGGCGTCGATTTCTCCGTTCCGTTCTTTATAACCGACAGGAACGGACGTGGTTGCAAAATAAGTAAGCGATCACACAGCTCCTCCCCCGTTGGAGAAGACTTCTTCTTCAACTCCTCTTCGTCTTCTGGCTGCCAAAGAGGATAAATACGATTCAAGGTTCGACGGACTATCCCATTTCCAGTAGCGACGTCGGCGACCCGAGACACGCCGTCGGACCCAGGGAATAGCGCCTCTACTCTCCCGATACGTCATTTTAGGGGTGGGATGTTGTCCTCCTTCAGTACTACCATGTCGCCTATTTTCAAATTAGGGTATCGCTGGCGCCACTTTGTGCGTTGCTGAAGCTCTGAGATGTACTCACCGCTCCAGCGATCCCAAAAATGTTGTTTCGTTTGCTCCAACTGTTTGTATCTGTCGAGCGTACTAATTTTAGTGCCTGCGAGGTGCTCTGACGGAAGTCCGGTTAATGGTTTTCCGATTAAAAAATGCCCAGAAGTGAGCGGGCTTAAGTCTGAAGTGTTTGAAGATAGCAGGCACAGCTGCCGCGAATTGAGAACCGCTTCTATTTAAGCGAAGAGTGTTGCCAGTTCTTCAAACGTCAGGTGCCGTTCGCCCAGTACTCTGTTCAAATGGAATTTCGACGACTTCACGCCTGCTTCCCACAAGCCTCCGAATTGCATTACTGAATCTCTATTTGAAAAAATAATTTTATCTAATTCATTCTACCGGCGGCGGTGACCACTTTCCTTTTACAGATGACAAGGAAAAACTCAAAAATATTATTGATGGCTCGTTTATTACGGTTTTGAGATTAAAAAATATAAAGTAAATTTGTCGTAGCTACTATGCGTACTTACGCGCTGGCTGCGTGATCGCTTGTCGCCTTTTGATTGGCTGTTGCAGCCGGTACGAGTTTGTAGTTCTTGACGTCACGCACTGCGCGCGTTGACAATGCGTGTTCCCGTTAATTATGAATAATTCTCTAACTGATAATACATCACATTCCTTACACAAGCGACTGGTCGGAAAAAGGAAAGGTAGAGACTTTAAGCCGAACTAACTAAAGACTCCAGTCTTTCGATAGTTAGTAAAAGCGCCACTCTATGAAGTAATGTAATAGATTAGAATTGACTGGCCTAGGGCAAGGTAAATTTGTCGCACTAATTTAAATTCTGCAATGTAACGCAATTTTTTGTTTACACATATTAACTTACGTATCCTTCCTGTTAGTGTTTCAATATATTGTTTGAATGATAAAGTTTCATCTAATATAGCACCAAGGTATTTGATATTATATATATTATTTGTTTTTATAAATGGGCAAGAACATTGCGTGTAGGCAGGAGTTATGCAGTGGTGAACAAATATAATTGTGTTGAAATTGGATATTTCTGATTTACGCATGGAAAACTTAATATAAAATGTTTTATCTGTATTAAGTGTTACTAAATGTTGCCGAAATCATCTATTTACAATGTTAAATCCCTCTTGAGCATGCACGAACAAATCTGTATCTGAGTCCACGGAAAAGAGAAGAGCGCTGTCATCAGCATAGAAGATAATTTTACGATAAAGAAAATTAAGATTTCAGAGGTCATTTACGTTATTTTTGATAATTGCTGAGAACATTGCTTATCTTAACAGTAAAGGTACGTTCTTCTAAATAACTTTCGAATAATTTTAACTGAAGTTCTCATATTCCTATGGCTTCTTATTTGGACAGTAGGATTGGTATAGAAACAGTATTAAAGGTATGGCAGGGTCAAGGAAAATCCTAGAAGCTGCTTGCTTTTGTCAAGTTGCTGAACTAAGTGATTAGTAAATTGATGGACGGTGTCGGATGTTGACATCTTTGACCTAAAAAGAAACTGTGTTTCTGAGAAATAATTGAATAATATTTTCTGCAACTAATTTACCTACTTACTGTTTATTCACTATTTTTTCTAGGATTTTTGATATGGATGGAGGTCAAGATATAGGTCTATAGTTATTATAAAAATGTTTAGTATAAGAAACTTCATACATAGTAGTTAAATATTGTTCATCAGATTCCAATACAGAAAAACCAGCTACAGCTACAGCCTAGAAAATAATTCTTATTTCTAGTATGTCCGCATCAGTGGATCTCAGATTTCAAGAGGCTGGTTTCGATGTGTTGTTCACCGTGCCATAGTACAATGATTGTACTTGTATACTGATTGTAGTATACTGTGTACGTGGTTTCCTTTAAACGCTTGACCGGCGACCGGCGACTGACGCGAGCCGTGATCACAACACCATTATGTAAAACGGTTTTATTACCGCCGCTAAAAATATTACAAATAAAAATTTTAAATAACCGCACTGAACGATATTAAAAAAAACCTCTTGATGTTGTTGTATAATTTTTATCATAATCTATCTATTATGTCCAAAGTAAAACTTAAGTAAGAATGTAAAAAAAACTAAGTTCAGATTATTTTTCTATCGAAGAAAATTTAATCCATCATTAGATTTAGATCATTGTTCAACAGCAGTTTCGTTTAAATAGTATACTTGGCTTTGTTATAGGGTTCAATTAAGGCCCAAAAATATGATTTAAGTTTGTCAAATCGATTTCTGAATAACATTGTAAATCGAGGATAACCAAGCCTTAATCATCTTTTGCAATTCATTTTGTTTACATTCATTCATTTGCAAAAAAATACATTATATTTACGATTTGCACGCATTTCACGATTTCAAGATAATGAATAATAAATTATGAATTGTAATAAAAAGAAAAATAAAGGATTGTATTTATGTTACTATTTCCACCGTGCACCGTGGATTACGAGCACTTTAAAAAAAGTTTTACTTAAATATATTAAAATACCTGAGATTATAAAAATATTTGTTTTTGTTGTTTGCGGACAAGTTTTGTCACAAAATAATGTATAAATTAGAACACGAGAGCACGCGCCAGCGACTGACGAGACTGCGGGTAGCGGCCGCCGCACGCCACGGCCTCGCACCCGCCGGCTGCCACGTCGGCCACCTGCTCCTTGGAGCCTTTCTGGAAGATCCGGCCTTTTTACATCAGGTATCTGTTGAAATTATATTATTTTTTTATTTTTCATTATTTAAAAACTATAAAAAATAACGAAATGTGTTGTAATTGATTAATATACTGTGACGACTCTAGGTGTCGAAATAGAATTTGTTTTTGTAATTGGTCAAAGCCTGTGGCTGATCAAACTTTCTTTGAATTTGGTGAGCCAGATGGTTTGTTTAAGGAAATTGAAAATTAAAATGAAGTTTATTATTTAAAAAATAGTAACACAAAAAAATGCTTGTTTACCTTTTACATTTTGACACACAGGGTACTATTTAATAACATATATATTCCAAATATATATAAATATATATATATATATATATATATATATATATATATGTCAATAAAATAAGCTATATCCTTATCTCACAACATTCTACTACATTCTTATTTATAATATTATATTCGTATAGAAATACATTTTTTAAATTTAAGTATATAAAAAAATGTGTTACCAGTGTTGGCAGGAGTTTGTTTTCCATCTCAGCTGATGGAAAGTGGAGATGAGGACGTAATTTTACGTTTGAAATTGTCAGGTTTTTATTTTCTGGAAAAACAGACGCAAGCAGATTATTTCATACTTTGGCAATGCGAGCCAAAAATTAACTGTAGATACGCGTCGTATGGCTTTATGGTACATTGCTTCGTTGGTAGGGTATGAATGGTAAAAATGGTAAGGGTTCTATTAAGGGTAAGGGTTCTATAGGATTCATACCTGCATTACCCAGGCTATATCCTGGAGACCAAATTCCACCCCAATGCGGGCGTGTGCATGTATGTCAGAGACGAGATCTGTTGTCGGCTTCTCCGATACTTAGAAGTTCCAGATTTTTCTGTTTTATGGGTTATGCTATGTTGATACTGGCCTGGACCGAATTGTATACGCCAGTATTTACCGATCACACACGGGAGCTCAGGAGACAACTCGATTTATTGAATATCTCAGTGATACTGCAGATAAGGTCCAACGATGCTATCCCTCTGCGCAGTTGGTGTTGTATTGTTGTTGCTGCGTATTGCTTGGACTTTCTGCTGACAACCGATCCAGACAGATACTCAGTGTCTGTATCTCCTCCATTAGGGACATCCGACCACTGTCTGGTGAAATCTGTGTCGCAATACTCGCCAACCGATACCAGCCCAAAAGGCAAAAGGCGAGTATGGCGGTACAAGTTAGCAGATTGGGACGAGATGCGACACTTTTTCGCCTCTTACCCTTGGCGGCAAGCTTGCTTTACTTCTGTTGATCCATCATGCTGTGCTGATGCTGTCTCCAGTGTGATATGTTAAGGTATGGAGTACTTGATACCGTTCTCTGATGTATCCCTGGAGTCCAAAGCCCGCCCATGGTTTAATGCTGATTGCCTCCTAGCTGAAAAGCGATAACATGTAGCAAAGCTATGGATCTCCCAGCTAAGAAGCAGGCGTTCAATGCTGCTGCCAAGTCCTGCAAAAAGGTGATCAGAAGCGCTCGTTTCGAGCACATTGGCCGTATCGGGGACAAGTTAGCATCCTATCCCACGGGGAGTAAAGCTTTCTGGTCCCTTGCCAAGTCGGTTGAGATGAACTTCTGTCGCCCATCACTGCCACCACTACAAAGGCCTGACGAGTCTTTGGCCCACAGCGCAAAAGAGAAGGCAGATTTGTTCGCAAATCTCTTCGCGGAATGTTCACGTCTATATTCCAAAGATAGAATTATGAATAGTGTATTGAACCATCGTCTCCTGACGTACCTAGAGACCAATGAGCTCCTCAGTGACAACCAATATGGTTTCCGCGGAGGACGCTCAACAGGAGACCTTCTAGTGTACGTCACGCATCTATGGAGCATGGCCTTGGAAGGGCACGGAGAGGCAATAGCCGTATCCTTGGATATCTCCAAGGCCTTTGACCGGGTATGGCACGAAGCCCTCTTGAGCAAGCTTCCTGCGTATGGCATACCATCTTCAGGATTTCTGATTTCCTGAGGGAACGGCCAATTCGAGTTGTCGTCGATGGCTTCTCATCGGACCTAATGGCGATCAACGCCGGCGTACCTCAGGGATCTGTTCTCTCTGCAACATTATTCCTGCTGCACATTAATGACCTTCTGTTATCGGAAGGCATTATTGGTTACGCCGATCACAGCACTGTTGTAGAGAGATATGTGTCCAATGCGCTAGCGAGTCCAAACCAGATCCAATTTCATAGAGTCGAAGCCAACCTTGTCAAGTTCAACCCTTCCAAAATCCAGGCGTGTCTCTTCTCGGGTAAAAAAAGCACATTCAACTTGACGCCCACTTTCCAAAGTGTATCTGTACCGATCACAAACCAACTATGGCTTCTAGGCATGACCATCACGTCGACACTTAATTTCGGTCAACAGATGGAAACCATGGCACAGTCAGCTTCCAAAAATTGGGAGTCATCGCAAAGGTCCGGCGGTACTTCAACTCCAAACAGCTGCTCAACCTTTCTCCACCGGTCAACCAGACGGAGTCAGAAGTTTCACCCGTTTGTGGTTAGCGTGCCGAAGAGCCGAACTAAACGGTTTGATAGCTCATTTTTGGTTCGTGTTGCCAAAGAGTGGAATGATTTGCCTGCGTCTGTTTTTACAGACAAATATAACCCTGGAGCTTTCAAGTGTATAGTGAATAGGTACCTCTTGGACGGACGTGTATGATCCTTGTCTTCATCGTCACTTTCCATCAGGTGAGATGGAAGACAAACGCCTGCTAATTATTTATTTAAAAAAATAAAAAAATATTCAAACAGAGCGTGTGTGGATGTGTTACGACGTGTTTCCGATGTATCGGGCTAAGCTTAAGAAGGATACCTGTCTGGGTGTGCAGTGGAGTACCCCGCTCGAGACTGGTAGTGTTGGCATACCACCCCACTCCTTTGGAACATTGGCTACGACTGGGAGCTGCGAGGAACCACAGTGCCAGGTGTCGGCGTACGCGATCAACACCTTGGTCACTGCCTGAGGCAAAAGCCATAGGGATGCTTCCTTGCGCACCACCACCGACGCACCATAAGTGGTGGGCCACATACGGCGATTGGGTTTGCGGGTGGCGCTCAAAAAGTCTGAGGCCGCGTTTTTCCACGGCGTACGGAATGCGCCGTCCCGGGTCGCCCATATCGTCGTATCCGAAGTCAGCATCGACTTAAGGCCGTTGATGCGCTGTCTGGGACTCGTCCAGGATAGCCGGTGGAGCTTTGCCCCCACCCCGAGTGCCTTGCGCTTCGGCTGCTGAGTGTGGACACGGGCTTGGAGCTGCTTCTGCTGAATCTCGGTCGCAACAATATCGCCCATTTTACGCAAGTCAAACGGGTGATGGTATTCAGGTTAGTACGGATTTATGATCTCGAGTGAGGCATCTTGCGTGCTGGAGGGCACTATTGCGAGAACCCTCGCGACGTTTCAAGGCTTGGCGCGAGGGTTCGTTCCATGTAAGGGGTCACCTGCCTGCACTGCAGGAACAGGAGAGGAACCGAGCTGAACTGCGCCAACCAGCTACCGAAGCGTGGGAGTCTGGCGCATCCTTGCGCCGGACTCTGGACTATCGAGGCAATTCCTCAACTATATATATAATACGTCTAATCCGCCTAACCTAGGTATTCTCGGGACATAGCGACGATTGCTTAGACAAGACGGCCCAGCACACGCTGAATCCGGCGTGGGATAATAATTCAGCAGAAACTTAACAAATCGTTGGAAATATCTTCATTGAAGTTTTCACAAATACTGCTTTCAAGTTTATGAAAGACTGTAGTTTACATAGTGTTGGATTACAGTGATGAATGAAACAGTAAGTAAATACAACATTGGTAAGGATCTTGATATGCCCGTTACGTAACGGAGTAATTCCTCTGACTATATTACTTCATGGGTACAAAAGATCACATCACGGTCTCAATATAGCTCTGAAAATTCATTCTAAGAGTTAAAACTAGAAATGAAGCAACAATTTTTGGCTATTACCACAACATTTCCAGATATAAAAAACATTTTAATTTACTGCTTACGTAATAATACTTACCAAGTGTATGCTTAATTCCAACAAACCAGTCCCGCAATAAACAAATTATCTCTCATACCGCACTAAAAGCATTTGAATCAGAACGATGATGTTGTAATTTACATAAAAAATACTCTTTAATAAAAAGTAAAAGAAGTCAGAAGAATATACCATTTTTTAAAGGATCTTTCAATGCAGGCAACTTTGGGAAGTTTGCCTGCATCAAGGCAACTTTGTCAGTTTAGCCAAAATTATTCATAAACATAAACTGGGAAACGGTAGTCAAAACAACGACTTCTCAATCCTAACAGATAGCGCTACCCGTCAGCGACAACATAAAATAAATACATATTACAAACTATGTTACTACATATACCAGTCTCCGTAATCATGGTGCTTGCCGAAATATCAGAAACTCGATAGTAAAAATCAAAATCGTGCTAAGAATTCCGTTAATTCCTTAAATAATTATCGAAACAGTACTCTCAAAAGTGTTCATGAGACCAATGATCGTATGATCCGTTCTTAGGTCGACGCTGGAACTGATGAGAGTCAGACAAATATTGAAGTTGGTACTCAAAGCATGCGGTTGGCTTCGGCGTTGCGGAACTACGGCCTGGTGCCTGGAGACCACGTCGTGCTCATAGGAGACAACACTGTCAGGCTCGCGCTACCATTCTACGCCTGCCACTACAACGGCCTCGCTCTGTGCCCTACCGATATATCTATCGTACAAAGTAAGTTACACAAAAGTCAGTTTGTGCGGGATTGTCTTCGGTCTAACTTTAACTTGTCTGGCCTGTTACAAGGACATAATTTTCTCAATAATAAATCATTATTCGTCTGCTAAAGAACGTAGCTGTCGTAGCTCGTACGCGCTCAAAGACCGAGTGTCACTCAATTAAATACAAACTAATATTATTTTCAATTCATGTTTTGTTTTTAAGTGACATCTGTATTTATGTGTTTTCATTAAGTAAAGCATTTCCTATATCTTAGCTACACAAAATTATATTTGCTTAAGTAAATTTTTAAACAAGTAAATTTTTCATTTATTTTGCATTTTTGCTTCATTGATTTAATATTTTTAATCAGGTAAAAAGCAAACTTACGTTTATTAATAACAGATTTTCATAATTGTATCCTTTTTCACGTTTGCAGAGGATATCGTGTTATTATTTGACGACGTGAAGCCTAAATTTGTATTCTGTCAAAAATCTAAAGTCGATGAAATTAATTTCGCAATCTCACGCAATAAATTAAAATGTGGAATCTTAACATTGGACGAAGATAATGAAATAGATAATTTTGTGGAGCAACATCACGGAACTGAGAAAGGGTTCAGGTAAGATTACGTAGTTAAATGATAATTTTTATAGGAGTTATAAGTTGCAAATCAATTTTAACTAATTAAAAAAATTGATTCTAGAAATCTTTTGTTAGTGCTTAAGCACTAGAGTACTAAGCTCTAGTGAACACTCTGTACAGAATTCTGTAGTAGGTACAGCGGGTCCAAACGATCCGCGGTCGTCGAAGGTTGTAAGTAAATCAGTGAACGTTCAGTTAAGTAGATCTGGTTTGGTAATGTTCTTGCATTTTTATCTGCAGGTGTTATGGCATAGTATCAATATGTATGTACATAATTATTTTCATAATTTCTTTGCAGTCCTGCAGTGTTTGATCTTGACAAAGTTGTCGCCTGGCTGATTCTGACGAGTGGCTCCACTGGGCTGCCCAAGGTCGTCATGGTAACTTATGAAAGAGCCATGAGTGCTATCCACATAACATGGTAAGTACTGCGCTTAAGGCTACTTTCTGCTTTTCTTCATTTGCAGTCAACTCAATCTATGCGACGCTCTATCACTTGAAAACACCCAATAAACTTACCTTTAAAATCAAATAAAGGTTCTGTATATGATAGACGTCATCAAACTGTAAAGCGCTGCAAATAGTCTTATTTTAACATTTTTCCACGAATCAACACGACAGGAGTTTTGCTCTTTGGTGAGAGAAACAAACTTCCTTACTTTAAGAGTTCATGCAGGATGATAGAAACTGCCTGAGACCCAATCCTTATTCAGCCTAAACTGAAACGCGTGATGTGTAGTGTCCTACAATTGCCACTCTACCTAGATGACAATTTGATGAGTAAGGGCAGTTGGTGGTGGTCTGGGTCTGGGGTAAACTTGTAGGCTCTCTCGACATTTAAATTCATGGAACTAATAAGTTATTTTTGCTAACGCAGACTAAGGCAAAAGCAGATTGAAAATTGTGATAAGTCTGATCATGGTCTTGTTTATAATCATAAAAACAGAATTGCACATATGAGGCCAATGATTTTCCTCTAATAGAATTGTACAGAAATTACCCGTCAATTCAAATAAATTTTAGAAAAAATGTGATTGCTTTAATCAGTGGCCAACCATTTTCGGAACCACCCACCGATATACCAGGTATCAGTAGAGCAAGTTCAGTACAATCTTCAGTTAATCTGAAAAAATATCATCAAAAGACCAGCCGACGACAAGTTCGCTTATGTGGCTTCCGCACTGCCTACACGTGCAACTCTCGTGTATTCTTGTCTATAGTAAACTAAACAAATGCTCGTCTTGGTGGCGATGGATAAACTTTTTAAAATATACTGTGGCACAAAGAAATGGTCTGGATTTATTTCTGCTAGTTGGCTAAGGTAATATCGATATGTTTGTGCAGTAGAAAGTTTCATAAGTCTGTGTCGCATAATGTTACTATTAGCAAATGAAGCAAATAATCATGGTAGAAAATTATTTATGTGATTAAAGCAGTGTCTTGAAATGTCTTTGTATATAATCTTAATCAAATCTTTGGCTACATTTTATGTAAACTATAGATAACATGGTGGACTCGTTGGTGAAACATTTGATAATTTTTTATAGTTTAGTTAATTTTCCCTTTTTCTAGATATTATTTTCTGTAAAACTAGATTTGACAGATCTGTAGGTGTTTACTCTAACTCACTGAAGAAGTTTCCAACGTTTGTCATTATCAGGTAAGCTTAAATTAATGATCCCTGTCCTGAATTTACTTTTCATACAAAGGCTAAGCCACGGCGCAAACCTATTAAAAAAACTTAAAGTAATTTTAAAAACTACTTGAAAAACTGACGTTTAATTTTATATTTTCTCATGACAAAGATCATATTAAAGCTTTCTACTGATATGTATGCCTGTGGTAGCCTAATAACTGAATGATTTACAAGGGCTTTAAGAGATAATTATTTGGAACACCTTTTTATGTTCATTTACATTATTATTATTAAATATAATATACATTCTGTTAGGATTCTGTCTGTGGGTCGTTTTTAAAAAAACACTTTTATATCTGCCCAGGACTCGAACCTTTTTAGACAACAAGCATATTAAGCTTTGCCTTCAAGTTGTGAAATAATAAATTTACATAAAAGAAAAGTCGCGGGTAGTCGTAAAATAAACAAGCATTTTTAGTGTGCTCCTCAGTTTTTTTATTTTAAATAGTTTTTATAGTAATTTTAAACAAATAAATGTTGTGACTTATAGCCACACTCACCTGCACTCACTTAACAAAAAGTTTTCTCACTAAACTTCCCAGTAACTAGTAAGTACAACAACAAATTATTTACACAAAAATGGAAGCACTTGCTAAAATGTTCGAGGCACGATTCACTGAGTATGAAAGCAAGCTGGAGAAAGTTGCTGCTAATCCCACAGCACATGTGGATCTTGCAACATTATCCAAAGACTTCTTGTCCTTTAAGAACCTGATGTGGCAAATGTTCAAGCAGTTAAAGTTGGAACTTGAGTCTCTCAGTTTATCACAAGACCGGCTGGACACTGCTTCACGCAGAAAAGTTGTGTTGTTCCATGGAGTCTCTGAAAAGCAAAAGGAAAAGGAACATGAAGTAATACAGCATGTTATTTGTGATCAGATGAAATTGAACAAGACATGTACTAACCATATTGAAGTATGTCATCGTCTGGGACGCTTTTCTCAAGATAAAATGAGGCCAATTCTAGTGCGATTTCAAGACATGGAGTCTCGATATCTGATTTGGAATGCCAAAACCAGTTTGAAGGGCACCGGAATAGTAATCTCAGAGTTCTTGACGAAGACAAGGCAGCGACTTTTGTCTCGGCGCGTCAACATTTTGGAATAAATAACTGCTGGACAGCTGAAGGGAGAATTATTATCAATCTACCAGACAAGTCGCGGCAAAAGATCGAAACGCAGTGCGCACTTGACGAAATTTTTTCAGTTTCCGGCTATTGGTGTTCCTGAACCTGCTGCCCAAGCTTCAGCTCCTTAAATTACAGAAAAATCCCCAAGAAAGACGCGCCGCCGTCAATAAGTTTGTCTCCATTTTATACTTTTCAACATTTCTCAAAAAATTATGTAATCTTAACTTAACCGAACTTCTTAACTTGGCCGACTTATACTTAAAAATCTTTTGAAATTTTTCCGTCGGGACTTTTAAATTGTCTGTACATCTTTTACAAGTTTTGCATGTATGTATTGCTGCGTTCCGTTTGCCGATTACAGCGCTCATATACCCATTCCGATTGCCCGTGAGCGCGCTCACAGCAATATCGATACGTCATCAATGAAGTCATAAACGCCGCTATCTTCCCGGTCACAGTGCCAAAGCTACGGAGCATGGTCGCTGTGAGCGGCCTGTCAAAACTGACACATGACGTTACTTGTTGATGTTTTTATTAGTCGATTAAAGATTTTAAAAGCTTGCTTATTAATTTTCTTTTGTAATAATATAAAAAATGGCTCCCGCTTCATTCAGGGTCAAAGATCTTAATGAAATTGCAACTTTAGACTTAAGCGACGAACAATCAGAATGTTAGCGAGATATTTACCGTTCCGATTGCAATAGCACTAATAACACTTTAAGCGCGCTCAAACGAATCGGAATGGTTTTGAGCACTTTTAGCGCTGTGAGCGCTGTAATCGGCAAACGGAACGCAGCATATAACTCAATTCTGATTTTAGGTTATTTTATAGTTTATATTTTATAGTTCTTAAATTTTGACAGATCGCTCAATCTCACTGAGGAAACGTCACGTTCATGAATAATTTGTATACGTGCCAACATTTTTAGCACTTATAGTGGTATCATTATCAGCAATCTATGTCCGCGCCGACATCCCTTATACAATAGTAAGGTCCTCTCTTTCTTCTTATTCAGAATCTGCAGAGTATCTTGGGATCGAAATAATTGTTCATCATGTTAAGATTTTACTTACAGTTTTTTACAGACCCAATATGTACATCAATTATTTCGAGACCCTTGATAACTATTATCTCACTATCTCTTCCTATAATAATAATAATAATAATAATAATCCCTAGACAAACACACCAACTGTACGGCCCCAAAGTAAGCAGAGCTTGTGTTATGGATTACCATACAGCGAAACATAAATATATAAATGTCAACAACCATGACCCGAGAACAAACATCTGTGTTCATCGCACAAATGAATGCCCCGGCCAGGACTCGAACCTGGGACCTCCGGCGTATGAGACAGGGCTACTGACCACTACGCTACTCGGCCATCATCTATCCATGTTACCTTTATCTCCCACCCATCATTTCCCTGGTTGTGTTCCCTCTCTTATAGACCATAAGTTAGTATCATCCACACATTATATAGTGAACCACGGGCAACTTAATGCACCTTTCTCTTAGCATGATTATTTATCTTCTCGTGTACGTCTCCCCAAACAGAAAACACCGTCCTTACTACTCCGGAGATTTAATAAAATCAATATTGAATCCCTACAGCTTGACGCTGAAACCATAGATTGGTCGCCAGTGGTATTATGCAACGACACCGATGGCAAAGTCGATAACTTTAACTCGCTACTTTTGGAATTATATGATAGAAATGCCCCGCTAAAAAGAGTTAAAATTAAGCATAATCCAGCTCCCTGGTTGTCAGTGACTATTAAAGACGCCATGTGTCTCAGAGATAAGGCCAAACGCAGGTACAAACGCACTCCAACTGAACATAACTTGATTTCTTATAAAAATCTAAAAAACCGATGCAGCCGTCTATGTCGCGATGCCAAAAAGCGCCACTTACATGATTCCCTTATAAACCGTAGCCCTGCAGAAGCCTGGAAATTTCTCAAGTCCGTAGGCATTGGCAGATCTCCATCTACTGAACCTCACAACTTCAATTTAGATTCACTGAACCAACTGTTTTCCCAATCTCCTGTTGTTGTTAGTTCTGCCATTAAAGATAATACTTAAGTATCGTTATCGAATATTCTTTCAACTCATTCTCCTTTTGTGTTAATAACTGTAACAGAAGATAATGTTTAGAAGTCCATTCTCTCCATAACATCTCCAGCTGTCGGTGAGGATAAGCTGTGTTCAAAAATGATTAATTTGATATTACCGATTCTGCTACCAGTACTCACACATATTTTTAATTTCTCCCTTACAAACAGCACTTTCCCTACTTCCTGGAAACTTGCTCATGTTATTCCGTTACCCAAGATTCCTAACCCTAGTTCTTTTTCCCATTTTCGTCCAATATCCAACCTACCTTTTCTCTCCAAAGTGCTTGAGCATATCGTACACGCTCAACTTTCAAAGTTCCTTGTAGACATTAACCTTATTAGTAGCTTTCAATCCGGCTTCCGACCAGGGCACAGTACAACTTCTGGGCTTATAAATGTCACCGATGACATTCGATGGGCCATGGAAAATAAATCCCTTACACTATTAGTACTACTAGACTATAGTAGTGCATTCAATTTTGTCGACTTTGACATTCTCCTTGGTATTTTAACATCTCTAAACGTCTCTCCTTCTGCAGTGGCCTGGTTCAATTCTTATCTTCGAGGCCGATCGCAGCGGATTCGCCATGGTGAGTCTCACTCTAACTGGTGTGATCTTGTAGCGGGCGTGCCTCAGGGTGGCGTTCTCTCCCCTCTGCTCTTCTCAGTATTTATTGACTCTATTACCACAGTTCTTTCGTGTAATTTCCACCTTTACGCTGATGATTTGCAGGTTTACCGCCATTTTGCTGTCCCAGATTATTCAGCCACTATTGCTGCTGTAAATAAATATCTTAGTTGCATCAGTAACTGGGCTAAGTCATACGGCTTGTGTGTAAATCCGAGCAAATCAAAAGCCATGATTATTGGCAGTCGGCATATGCGTGGCTGCATCGATTTGACCAACTTGCCATCTGTTGTCCTTGATAGTACTCCTATTGAGTTCACTGACACGGCTAAAAACTTAGGGGTTACATTTGATTCTTGTCACACTTGGAGTGCAAATGTCAGTGAAATCAGTAGAAAAGTATATTATTCTTATCACAAGCTCAAGTGCCTTCGCAGTTTTCTGACATTTCTGATATATTCAGTTTGCATTCAATGAGTACAGACGTGTTGATTTTATTTTCGTATAATCATTACTTGACTAAAAATTGTGACCTAGATTACTAATCAAGCATATAGTGATTTATGCAATATAAATTGAAAAGTGTTTGTTAATAAGAAATGATCTAGTAAAAGGTAAATGAATGAATAGCTAAAAGTACCAAATAAAAGAAAAAATGGAAGGCAGTCCCTTCAATAGGAGTACTATAACTAATCGTAGTCCTCCACCGACGCCTGCTCCTCGACCCCCAGCGCTCTGTGAAGATGAAATTATTACCACTCCAGAAATCCAGGGTTGGATGACTACAATAGAACAGTGCCTGAATGAGGTATGCTCCATCGCAGCAGAAGGTAAACTTAACTCAGACCAAAAACTGAGAATCAACAATCTTTGCCGCAAAGTAGGTCATGGAACCTCACAAATGGCAGTCCAATACCAGTCCCTGAAACTTAAAGCCGTCCAAGCCCACTCAACAATACAAACCCTTAAAGAAAATCGTGACCTTTCTCAGCGACTTCATGACCTCAAACAGCAGATTGAGGAATCCTCAAAACCCACCTCATCAACCTTCTCTTTCGCCGAAATTGTCAAAAAAGGAACCAACACCTTCATACAGCCAAATAACCTGAGTTCCATTGCTATATATCCAAATGACAAGCAGAAGTCAAGTGACGACACAAAGTCACTTGTTCAAAAAATTATTTGCCCAGAGGATATGAAGCTGCAGATCAGAAGTCTACGTAAGACTAGGAACGGAGGTGTGATAATCAGCACTGAGTCCAAGGAAGACATAGAGAAGTTAAAACAGTCGAGACAACTCAAGACATCTGGCCTAACAGTCGACGAGCCTTATAAGCGCAGACCTAGAATAGTAGTGGTTGGAGTGCCCACATCGATGAAAGAAAAGGAAGTATTTACATGTATATTCCATCAAAACCTGGAGGATAAACTAGAAGGTACGACACTTGAACAGTTCCTGTCCGAGATTAAACTGAGCCACAAATCAGGTAAGAAAGACATGGAGACCTGTAACTATGTCCTGGAAGTACCTGCTTTAATTCGCAAAGCCTTAATAGTTAACCAAAGAATATTTGTGAATTGGTCTTCTTGCCCTGTAAAAGATTACACTTTAGTAACAAGATGTTTCAAGTGCCAGCAGTACGGCCACGCAGCCAAGTCATGCCGGGAGACTTCGCACACCTGTGGCCATTGTGGTGACCAAGGTCACAGCATGGACGTGTGCAAGGCTAAGTTAGAAGCCCCTAAATGTGCTACCTGCCTGCGCTTCAAAAAGCCATGTAACCATGCCACTGGCGCTAGTGACTGTCCAGCAAAAATAATGGCCGAAAAACGATATATTAATTCTATAGATTATGGAGGCGCCTAAGAGCGCTACACGTTATTATTTTTGTCTGCTTTTTATTCTTGTATATTTATAATGACTGATATATTAATTAACGATATAGACAACTTCTCATTATCTGAGTCGAAAGCTTGTGAAGCAGAGAGTTGCAAACAATATCTTTCTGCTTTTAATAATCCACTAATCATACTAACACAAAATATTCGTAGTATATATAAAAATTATGATAGTTTTTGTACTTTACAACAAAGATTAGATTTAAACCTAGATATAATTATTTTAACTGAATGCTGGTTAAATAAACAGCATAACTTGCCTCAAATGCCAGGATATAATTTGCATAGTAGCGAATTCAACTACAATCAAAATGACGGGTTGGCAGTTTATGTAAAAAGTTATCAAAATATCTCGGTAGTAGAGCCGAATATACAAGACTGTAATCGATTACTTATTACAATTGGATTGGAATTTGCAATATTAGCTATATACAGACCACCTTGTTTTAAAAATTTGAGTAATTTCACCTCCTCACTTAACAATACATTGCAAAACTTAACTCATTACAAAAATGTTATCTTAATCGGGGATATAAACATTAACATTGTACCAGAAAATATTAACGATACTGCTCATGAATATTTAAACTTGTGTTCATTTCATGGTTTGAATGCCGCACACAATTTACCTACGCATCAAAGCGGGTCCTGTTTAGATCATATCATGACTAAGACGAACTTAGAAGCCCTAGCACTAGTTGTTAACTCGAGTATAACCGATCACAAAGCCGCAATAATTTCTTTAAATCGCAATTTACCTAACCGTTCCAAAACACGAGAATTTACAAAATTAAATATTAATAAACTTGACGAAGATTTACATAACATAAATTTTGACCCAGTTTACAATTATGCCGCTGACGTAGATATATGTATGTTATACGTAATAAATAGTGTCCAACATGCAATTTCGCGGAATACTCGTAAGGTATGCCTAAGAAATAGAAACTACAACCTAAAGCCGTGGATAACTCCAGGCCTCATGCGCTGTATGAAACATAGAGATAACTTACATAAAAGGGCAAAGTCACACCCCGATAATTTAAACTTACAATTAACATACAAAAGATACCGGAATTTTTGTAATAATCTTCTAAGAAATATAAAAATAAATTATGAAAAATCGCAACTAGAAACGGCGGGAAACAGTAATAAAAAAATTTGGAATTGTATTAAAAATGTCACAAATACTTCACATAAGAATCAAACGTCGTTAGGTTTATTAACAACGCCACCATCACAGGCACTTTCCGCTGACAAAGTAAATAATTTTTTCGTTAATATTGGCAAGTGTTTAGCGGAAAAAGTCGGTCATTCACAGCTGCCAATGAACAACAAACATACAACTTACACTAATTCAACCTCATTTACTTTGTTTAGTACTGACGAAAGCGAGGTTGAAAGGATAATCATGGGTCTAAAAGAGGATAGTGCCGTTGGATGGGATGGTATATCAAGCAAAATTGTAAAAAAATTTAAGCATATTTTAATTCCACCCTTGACTCATATTTTCAATAGATGCTTATCAGAAGGTATTTTTCCAAAATGTCTCAAAAAAGCTGTTATTATTCCGGTGTATAAATCTGGCAGTAAAGATGATGTTAATAACTATAGACCTATCTCTTTACTTCCATCCATATCAAAAATCTTAGAAAAAATAGTGAATAGAAGGTTAGTAAATTATTTGCAGAAAATATCATATTTCTCAGAATCACAGTTTGGTTTTAGGTCAAAGATGTCAACATCCGACGCAGTCCATCAATTAACGAATCACTTAGTTCAGGAACTTGACAAAGGCAAGCAGACTTTAGGGATTTTCCTTGACCTTGCCAAGGCCTTTAGTACTGTTTCTAAGCCAATCCTTCTATCCAAATTAGAAGCCATGGGTATAAGAGGGTATCAATTAAAATTATTCAAAAGTTATTTAGAAGAGCGTACCCAATGTGTTAAGATAAGCAATGTTCTCAGCAATGATCAAAATAACACTTCTTTTGGATTACCAGAAGGTAGTATATTAGGGCCCACATTGTTTTTAATTTACGTAAATGACCTCTGCAATCTTAAACTCCCTTATGGTAAAATTATCTCCTACGCTGATGACACTGCTCTTCTCTTTTCCGCGGACTCAGATACAGATTTATTCGTGCATGCTCAAGAGGGATTTAACATTGTAAATAGATGGCTACAGCACCATTTACTAACACTAAATACAGATAAAACATTTTATATTAAGTTTTGCATGCGTAATTCAGAAATTTCTAATTCCAACACAATTATATTTGCTCACCATTGTACAACCCGTGCCTACAAGCAATGCTCTTGCCCATTTATAAAAACAACTAAAAATACCAAATACCTTGGTGTTATATTAGATGAAACTTTATCATTCAAACTACATATCGAAGCACTAACAGGAAGGATACGTAAGTTAATATACGTATTCAAAAAATTGCGTAACATTGCAGAATTTAAACTAGTGAGACAAATTTACCTTGCACTCTGCCAGTCAATTCTAACCTATTGCATCACTTCATGGGGTGGCGCGGGAAAGACGCTTTTACTGACTATCGAAAGAGCCCAGAGAGCCCTGCTTAAAGTCTCTACCTTCCGCCCTTTTCTTTTCCCGACTAGTCGCTTGTATAAGGAATGTAATGTACTATCAGTTAGACAATTATTTATAATTAACACGGTACTAAAACAGCACAAAGAATTTCCGTACAACACTAGCTTTACTAACAAACGGAGAAAAGATAGTGTATGCCCTCAAAATGTAAATACCAAACATGCTTTTGCCAATAGATTCTATCTGTTCTTAGGACCATACCTTTATAAAAAGCTAAATAGTAAATTTTTTATTTTCCCACAAAATAACCACATTTGCAAAATAACTCTTCAAAGAGGCCTACAATCTTTATCTTACGAAGACACTGAGAACTTGCTTGTCGTACTAAAATAGCTATTTCTCATAATTTTACCTTTAATTTTATAGTTTTTACTGTAATTGCATAAAACCTCTTTTACCTAGGTTACACTTTTGATTAAAATTTATATTGCATTTCATTGTAAACTTATTTTATATACCTAGTATTTTTTCTTGTGATCTAGAATAAGTTATGATAGGACATGGCTTGATTGCCTGAAACACAGGTACACCTAGTTCAGGCGCATGTTGTAATTAGGATTAAGAAAAACTATTGTACTATATATGTAAAAAGATTCCATTGTTTTCATGAATAAATAATATTATTATTATTATTATTATTATTATTATTATTATTATTTCAGACCAAGATTTCTCTTGCTCAAACCCTCATCCGACCAATTATCGAATACGCAGACGTCTGTTACTTGGATATTACTGAGGATCTCCTAAATAAACTAGAACGATTACAGAATCTGTGTATTCGATTTATCTTTGGTCTCAATAAATTTGATCATGTCTCTGAATATGAATCTGATCATGACTCCGATGGCTTCCCATAAGACATCGTAGAAACGCCCGCATCCTAAATGTACTCTTTAACGTCACAATAACGTAACAATGAAGATGAGCATTGCAGAGTGAATAAGCGAACTTTATTAAATTTTAAATTACATAAAACGGACTTTTTTCCTACTTTTTTACAATACATGCGGTAAGGTTGTGGAACTCATTAACCTACGAAATTCGGGAATCTAAAACTCCATCCTCATTCAAGAAACGAGTAAGAGAACATTACTTGTCGCATATTTAAGTTTCTGTTTCACTAGTTTATTTACAAGTTATTATATTTATGCAGGTATGTATATATTTATGTATGTATGTTTATTGTATTTTATGTGGATTTATTTATTATGTGTATGTATTTATTGTTTTTGTTTTACATGTGTTTATTTATTTACTACTACTAGTACACTAAATTTGCTCTTTTTACACACTCTCCAGTCTCAGGTCTGCTGGAAGAGATTTATGTTGGAAATAAGCTGTACCTTTGTATAATATCTATAAGTTTTATTATGTATTTTATATTGTAGTTACAAAAACGATAAAATAAATAAATAAAAAGTTTTGTTGTTCTGCACTTGCTAAAGAAATTGCATTTTCGCAATTTGTTAAAAATGAAGGTAACGACTCGCGGTCGCCCTTATAAGGTTGTGAACTTTGTTAAAACTGAAAGCGGAACTTTCCCGGACATTTTCTGTTTTGTCACTTTTGACTGACTGTCCGACTCGTAACTTGAGTGGACGGAGCTTAAGTTTTCTTTAGGTAAATCCTTTTTAGGAGGCATTACACAAAAATAAACAGTGCAAAAAACAAAAAGTTACACAAAATACAACAATTTAGAACAAGTAAAAATTATATAAAATATGATAAAAGTAAAACTTTGTTAAATTACTAATTAGCTGAAAATAAAAAAAAACACAAACATTTGCAAACACTAATAACACTTACAGGAAAACGGCAAAAACACGATCATTTCCATAAATGCAGCGTTGCGGGAACCAGGCGGTGGCGACTCAGGGAGTCGTATATCGGGAGCCTCGGTTGCGTCGCTCAAACCGTGGGAACAAGATCTCTTGTTTAGTGTGAAAAATGAAGACGAATGAGAATGAGTAACAGTTGTGATGGAGAAGGTCTGATGCAGGCTTACACTCGAGAGTGAAGGCTTACTGTCGATCAGAGCAGCAGGAACGTGGTGATGCGGGCTCTCGCTCAGCAGCGGAGACTTAGCGTCGATCAGCGGAGTCGTAGTGCGGGCTTGGACTATGGGTAGCCAAGGCTTATCGTCGACCACAAAATACTTCGGACTTTAAACCGCACAGCCAAATCAATTTTTGGTACTTTAAGAATTCCCAAAAATATCCCACTTCTGACACCAATTTGTTAGGATGGCTGTCTCTGGGTCCTTTTTAAAAAAACATTTTTTCACTGCCGAATATTTATTTTAGATGTTACTCGAACAACAGACAAACTGATACTAAAATTAAATACAAATGAACTTATTGACTAAAAATGCATAACAGCATATTTACTGGAAAACTTGTTATTGTATAATAAATGCATCATTGCAAGTACATTGCTTAGTTAGTATTAAGTACATATTATTTTAAATATAACAATTCGCATATTAATAATATCATCCTTTAAATTCTCCCAACGTTTATTGACTGGAACGACCATCATATTCTTATGAAGCTGTTTTTCCTTTCTGGTATTTGTATATAACGAATTCACCACTATAATCAGAGCTTAATTTATATATGAAATTAGATATATAAAACCTATCCTATGTTAGATAACGTTTAAAATCAATTACTAAATTAACGTTTATTTAATCATGCAACATAGCCGGCGCATCATACAAATCCTATTTGAGCCCACAAAGTAATGCATTAAGACAGTTCACGTCCAGTGTTGGTCCAGTCCAGCCTTGGATGCGAGGAGCCTTTATAATTGCGATATCAATTGATAGTAAGTGATTGGAAACGCTCCTCACTATGTTTAGAAAGTAGGAAGAGGCCATCCACGGCGACCTCATGTTGCGCGGGCTGTTTTGTGCCGCAGACACATACTGCTGTGCGCTGCGATGTGATGTAATGACGCTTGCAAGGTATTTGCTTGGAGTTGTAAGGAAGTATAATCAGTTTCATAGCTTTTCTAACAGTATCCACCTCCTTAGTTACTATGCTTCTTACATAGACTATGTTTTCTCAACAAATCATTCACTTTAACCATTTTTTCAATTTTTTTCATAAATCTTTCCAAAATCATAAATGCCATTTTAAATATATCTTTAACTTATTATGGTTTCTTTCATCATATACTGCCTGTGAAATATATTATAAATAGTTTCTTCAGCAATCAAGGCTCTAGTTACCATTTGTGTTACAGAAATGTTGTATCCGTTTAATTGATCAGATAGGCCTTGGATGTTATTTGACTGTTGTGTAGTTGCGTTTAATTTTAATCGATGAATGCGTATTAGGCACTTCAGAGTTGGGATTGTAGTAAACTTACTGTATTTGAATTGCTGTCATATTCTTCATATTCTTCATCAGAGCGGTCAAAGTGCCTGGTGCCCTTTCTTCTCTAGTCTCCAAGTACATAGAATTTAATTTGCCAAACTCTGTTTAAAGTCTAGTATTTCTATTAGCTACTTCCAATGCTTCTATTTCAATGTTTCTAATTGTTCATATTGCTCTTTATTATTCTTGAAACTTTTAGAGCGCAAGATGTAGATGATTTTTCAACTGGCGGGCTGAAGCACTGCGAGGATTCATGTTTCTGGTTTAAGAAAAAACAAAAGGTTATTTTTGAAGTGCGTTACCTGTTACTCGGCAGAAATTTTAAAATTTTGTTTTTAAAATTTTTGATTATCACTCACTACATTTCACGGACCTATTCTTTATGATAATTAATATTAATTAAGGTAAAATATACTAAATTTAACAATAAATTAAGTTATAATTTATAAATTTTGGAGGAGTATATTGTGACCGCTAGGAACGCCTGGCAAAGATTTCTTTCTTTTCATTTTTTTCGGGAGCTTTTAGTTGAAATATCTTGACATCGTTAAATAATAAAAAATAAGTGCAACATCCGACGTAACCTGAAAAAAATTTTCAAATCTTATAATTTCAAGAAATATACAGGGTGAAATGAACTTCTTTGGTATCCATAGAACCTTTTATTTTTATCGTTGTAAGAAACATTTTAAAAGTAACAGTTTTTAAAACATTTTAAAAGAAACAGTTTCAAAAGTTTCAAATAAAAATTGAATTCACAAGTATCAAGTTGTTGTGCATTACTAATTCAGCGTGCATTCGACGAGTTACGCTGTCCTGCTGCGTGCGCGAGTTCGGTGACGGATAACAGTGATAAGATAACGAAAAAGGTTGCTGCAAAATTACATGGCTGACGTGAAGTTAGATAATGGCGGTTTATTCGTAAAAACTTGCATGGACTAACTTCAGGTCAGCCATGAAGATTTTCAGGAACTGGTCTCCGTTATTTCAATTTTCTCTTCAAAACCATCACTTTACCGGCTTAGGTTAGTAAGTAGTTAGGTCAATTTTGCATGGTCGTTTAAGCGTAAAAAGTTAGTATCATGATATTTACAATAATTATTAAGGAATCACCTATTTAAAATTTTTGTTGTTTAGAAAAATGTTTTAAATGTATTGCTAAAGATGCTCAAAATGTTCACCGCCTCTTTCAATACTCAACTATGCCCTTTGCCAGTGGTTGTTTCGCTCTTTCTCATGGAAAAACCCACAATCTAGGAGGTTCTGCGTAGATCTCAAAATGCGATCCTGCGAAGGACTCGGGCCGTCTGGGAAGCGGCGATGAAACATCTTTTGCATCAACACTAAATTTTGCGTGCGTTCGAATATCAAAACCAATTGTAGGTACTGCTGATTTGTGTAGTGTTCTCTTTGCACATTACGTGACCGAGTGTTTGCTTAATTACCTGCGCACGAATAGGGAACGCTGTATAAGAACAAAATTTGCGGCCTTTGTGGCCTTGAACCTATGCATGCAGACGCACGGGTAGGTAATTAATTAGTTAGTGACGACTGCCTTAACTGATTTGATACTTGAATTGATAGACTGACTGTTTTTATTATTATTTTTTGTAATCTTTTTTTGTTTTAAAAACAACCTGTTGTAAAAACAAAAAAACTGATCTCCTTAATTTTGGTCTTAGTGTAATTGGTAACATAAGTAGGTTCTTAATTTTTCTAAATTGAAAGATGCCCATGATTTCAATTTCATCTTGTATAATCTTTCAGAAAATCTTTTATATTTAGATTTCGAATGATTCATGGTGACACACCAACAACGCACACCTGAGTACGTCAATCAATTGAAATGTTCCAATAGTTGTCCTTATATACAAGCCAAAGATAGGTATCTACAGCGTTTGCAATTATAGCTTGATCAACTTCCTACACAAATACAATGTCAAGTGTAAATAACAAAATTAAATTAAAGTGAAAACAAAATGAAAAATTACAATTAAATACAATTCAAAATAAATTGTATTTAAATAGGTACAACATGCGAAAAGAGTTATAATCAATTATTAATACTCAATGTGAAACATTATGATATATGGAGGAAAAAAAATTATAAAATTTGAGAGTCAAATAAAAAATAAAAATCTTAAATAAAAAATTAAAATATTGAATTATAATAAAAACTAGAACATATTCGAAATAAAAATAAATTTAAATAAAAAAAAATAAATTCAATATCAAAACGAGTATCAGAAGGTATTGGTCAATCAAATCAAATGTGTCAATCATTATAATGAAAAGTTAAAGTTAAATAAATACATTAAAATTATCAATAAATAAAATAATCATTAACGATTAAGTTCTATGAACGAGGCCGAGTGCAATAATTTCAGGACCTTACGACTGTATAAAGAGTCGTGAAATATGTCAAGGCAATTGTTCAGCTTGAAATTCTAATAATATTAAATTAAATTAAAGCACTTGGTGAGTTGACGCTATATATAAAGCGTTCTCGGTTTTGGTTGCCTAGGAATAGTATGAGATACGCTCTGATGTGAGTTTCATATTAGATCTCGAAGTAATTAGTCATCTTTAATGTTGTGATAATGTTTGTATAGAAAAATAAGACTGTGATTTTGAATCTGATAATTTAATGATAATTTAAAGTAAGTCAGTCTATTATAGGTATCTCTGTGTGAAACACCAGAACAAAAATAAACAAGACATCTAGTAAGAGCTCTCTGAATGCTTCCTATGCTTCAGGAGTGTCTACTATATACAACGTGTAAATGAATTAACCCAAAACCTCAATTAAAAAATAAGTAATAATATGATTAAAATATAAATTGCGCCGAAATATATAATATTTTGAAAGTTATTCAACATTAGATCGGAGGTGACCTTTCTATGAAGTTTCGAGCTCTACGGCGTAGGTATTCCGCGTCTCGTCGCACAGCGCAGCGCCGGTACAGCTGACTACTATTCAGCAGTTTAACAGACGTTCACTTTACACCGGCCAAGTTATTTTGAGTGAACTGTAAGAACTAAACCTTGGCCTAACTATGGCCCGAAAAAAACTTGAAAAGCAATTTCAAAACTTTCCATCACACTTTCCCAGGCTTTGGACTGGCAACCTATTTGTAATCGTATGTCACATAATATTGATTTAAATTATTAGGTACTGCATTCTCGGTCATATTAAACATGACACCTGGTTCAAATGACGCTTGTTGAGTGTGCTAAAAAGTTTTTTAGTAGGTACCTAATTTATTTTAATTACGAAAATTATAATTTTTATTGTTTAAAGCATGTTTAAAGTGATATTATTAAATCGGTTACATAATTGGTAGTTATTAAGTACCTCGTAACTGATAGGTATTTTTTTGCATATCAAGCTTTAAAATTCTCATTTTTCAAACCATTTTGTTAAATGTAAAAAAATCCAATAGTTTCAAGAAAACCTCTAAATGTAACAATAATAACAAGAACTCAAAAAAATCCAATAACCGTTTAACAACAACAACAACAGCCGCCGCTTTCAAATCCAGGGGAGCCTAATGCATCGGCCGCCGCTGCGCCGCCGCAGCCGCCGCTTACAAATCCAGGGGAGCCTTATGCATCACCTTATAAAACACCTTAACTCGAAAGTTTTAAAGCGCAGACACGCTATCGCTACTACGCAGGTGTCATGTTAATTTGACCAAGTACCTAGTACGTTTGTAAAGAAACAAATGTTTAACTTGTAATAAAAAAAATATATTACAGGTACAAACAAGTTGGCGTATTTAAAAGTTTTGAATCAAATTATTTACACTGATTGTTATGTACACTTATAACTACTTACTTACAAAATTAATTATTAGAAGTCCAATTTTGGCGGCTAGTTAAAAGTTGTTCAAAATGTCCAGCACTTTGCTGCAAGCACAGTCTCGCGCGCTTTCTTTGGTGTCTTTTTAGTTTGTTTAGCACTGAAGTGTCTGTTTTCACTATTTCAAAAGCACTCACAATGGCCTCGCGTAATTCACTAACGTTTCTGGCACTATGTCCACTGTAATAAACAATTGTTTTGACTCTACCCCACACAAAATAGTCTAGTGGAGTTAAATCCGGATACCTGGCAGGCCACTGCACAGGTCCACCACGTCCGATCCAGTTTTCCCCATATTCCGCGTCAAGGTACCTACGAATGTGCCTGTTATGTTGATTGAACATACTGGCGCGCGTAAACGTGCACTCATCAGTAAAAAGAATGTTCTTATGTTCATTCGCTAAATACCACTCGCAGAATGCAACACGCGGAGCCAGATCCTGAGAGTTCAATTCTTGACAGCGACGAAAGTGGTAAGGGTGCTGTCCGTCGTCTTGTAAAACTCTCCAAACGTAGGCGTGCCAACAGCCGATAATTCTCGCTGCTTCACGTGTACTGGATTCTGGGTTCTCATGGAAATACTCCAATATCCTTTCTTGAATCCGTACGTCAAAGGGGTCGTCGCCTCTGTCCATTCCGGTAAGAGGAAAAAAAGTTCCACTGTCTCTAAGCCTTTGAGTGGCTGCTAACATTGTCTCGTTGGAGACGGAAACACCGAATTTCTCACGAAATTGTCGCACTGCCAAACTCACGTGGTCGTTACATCGCGCGAGCGTTCTCACCATTTCAGTGTATTGCACACTTGTGTACCGAAAAGGCATTGTGGAAGCGGTGGCGCCTGCAGTCGCGCTTCAATCGGAACCGAAAGGACGATACCTTCCAAGACGAAGTTCGCGCGGAGACTGACCGGCGATTGGCGTGGGGTGCGCGGACGCGGGCGGCTTGTTCTTTAACTTTATAATAATAAGGTTTATTTTTAGCATGGCGGTCGGTAATCACTCGGTGCGTGCCGGATTGTTTTGTCGGTCGGTGTCGTTCATTCGATGCTAACTAGTTATGGGCGGCCGGGCGCTAGCAAGAAATGTTGTAGTATAAATAGTTGGCCAATAAATATGGAAAAATATAACCTATATTAAAACATGGTGCGATCGATTCGCAATACGATTCTGAGCAAACTACTTTCTGGTTTTGGGTTAATTCATTTACACGTTGTATAGAGGGTTTCAGATAGTGGAAGCATACGTGGTAACGCCATCTTGTTATCTATTTAGAAACTACCTCACCTTCCACCCCCCTTCCCTCGCCTTGCATTACATTTTGACTATGTCGAACGTTTGACAATAAGTCAGTTTCTCGTAGATTCTTCCTCTGATCGTTGCGACTACCGTTCCTGTCGTTCTAAGCGTATCGTCTCCCGCGCCGTATTCTTACAAAATATCGGATACACTTTAATCAAACTAGATATTTGGACAAAACCAAATCAACGCGGAAAAGCGAAGCAACCTGGATAACATGGCGCCACGGTCAAAGTCCACCCAACACCCCAGGATAAGCCGACCATCTGAGCTGTGATCCAGGACCGACCAGCAGAAGACAAGTTAGTGCAAGGCTTCCTTTTATCTCTTCCTTGTTTGCTCCTTTATTTTATGGAATCCAAATTTTGCATTTGGCGTGTCCAATACGCAAGGTGACTCCTGACTTATGTGATAAATATTAAAATCCTAGAGAATGTCCTATGAAATTCCGTAGTGTTTTTTTAAATATCAACATTTCAGCGCCTTTACTTACAATGAAATTTATTTTGGAATTAAAATGTAAATTTTTACTATCACATGATTTTATATATCACCAAATCATTTTATAATTGCGAGTCTGTTATAGTTTCTTAATGAAAAAGGTAGGTTGGTCGAGATTCTACGCGATATTAAATTCTTTTCAGCCCTTGGTGAAGTCAGGGTCCTTTTGTTGAAAAACGAAAATTTCGTTTTTGTTTATTTCTCTACAAGCATTATACATTTGAAAAGTAGAAATTTCTCAGCAAACATAACAAAGTAAATGAATCGAAATCCGTGAAATTATTATTATCAAATAGTTTCAGAGTACATTTGTGGTATATGGATATCAGAGAAACTTCGTCAAATGGCACCTAGCGCAAATGCACGAGGTATTATAAGAGAAACCAAATCGCTGCTTATCATAAAAACGGTGCATTGATAATAATGGCAGAACTACCTTTTCATGTATAACAAATAAATTCGTCAACTCTGCGCCGAAAGTTACAAGTATGAAATCAATATCGCTTGCACAGGATCGCGCGTGGCACACTCTCGGCAGCCCGCCCCCGTCCCACAAGAAAAAAAATCACACCTAGAAAGAGAGAGAAACACTCAAGGCACCGCTCCCACTTTTTATGACCGAGTTTGCAGCAAGAAAATAACGATACTACAACTAGATGTCGCCTGTGGTTAAAAAAATAAAAATAAAGCAATAGTCATTCATTCACATTCATTTTAGTGGGATTCTCGAAAACTATAATTTTTCTATTAACCTGTAAAGATAATTTCTGATTATTTTAAACTTTATTTCAGCAAAAGTTTAAGTACACCTGACTTTCATTTCACTAGAACTTTAAAAAAATAGGAACTTTTTTTTATTAAAAAAGGATTAGACGTTTGTCTTCTATCTCACCTGGTGGAAAATGACGATGAAGACGAAGGAACACGTCTATCCACGAGATACCTATTCACTCGACTAGTTTTCTGGAAAAACGGACATAATCTTTCGTTGTTCTGTAATAAACACAATGCATTCATCCCACTGTGGATGCATACGTAGGTTCAAGGCTTACTGAGTAAATATAAAAGGGGCGGAGCTAATGCGACCGGCAACGGAAGCACGTTACATGGAAATAGCTCTTAAGGTGGATAAGCGGTTGTGCTTTCAAATGTGCGTTGAATGGTGTGAGCACCCAGAGACGTATAATATGACAGATCCAAAAGAGCTAACTCAACAGAATAAAGAAAGGTGTCATCTTCACAAGCCGGCGGCGGCTGCTTCTTTTGATCCATTACCTCGTCCATTACGATTTCTGTTCATTGGAAGTAGATTAATAATTATAATATTTAATGGATCCATATTTCGCCTTTCGGATAAAAATCTACAATTTTGTCTTTCTAGTGCAAGCCAGCCATTTAGGTTACTTCGAACTGCCACCACGAGCTCGATACAATGGATATCTACAATTTTAACCTTTGCAATATCACCTCTGATGATGACCACAAGAGTGCAAACCTCAAAACAAGTAACGACACAGCATTTAAGGCACATCATCGACACATATAAGGTAAATTTAATAAAACGCTACTGAGAACATTTTGAAAGACTATTTAAATGAACTGTTGTGATTTTACAACAATACATGAGGCTAATAGGTTTAGTGCGTGTTTTACCATTCTGGTAATAGTTTTCAATTTCTTCTGTTTGTTTCTTGTTTGTCGCTTATTTAAGAAAAGTTTTCAAAAAAATTAATTTGTTTTCATTTCATCAAAAGTTTACACTTTTAGTGAATTCCGTTCAAAAGGGGTTTTGTTGATGTTCTAGCCCAACCGAATGTTGTTCGGGCCGCACTTGCTGCGCGACTTCCTGCAGCAGGAGGGCGCCTCGTGCGACCTGCGCTGCCTGCAGGTCGTGAACATCACTGGCAGCGCCTTCCAGCACACGCTGCTCGAACGGATGCAGGTCATAAATCAGTTCATACCTTTATTTATTTAAAAAGTAAATGTTTCCTTACTTTGTTTTCGGCAAATGTTTGATACTCACACATTTAAACGCACCTGTTACATTAGTGTGTATCGTCACATCTTCACGATGTGAAGGTCTGAACCTCCACAATGCGTGAGTTCCCTAGAGGTATCTGCGCAGCTTCATGCCATTACTCCTGGTCGCGTGGAGTAACGTACCTTTCTATGGTAAAGTTTTTATTTATTTATTTATAAAAAGGCTAACTAAAAATTTTTGTAATAAGACATTCATGAAAACCATAATAAATAAATAAATAATAATAAATCCCCAGACAATCACACCAACTGTATGGCCCCAAAGTAAGCAGAGCTTGTGTTATGGATGACCATACAGCGAACTGGGGGGAACCCAGAATAAACATACATATATAAATACAAACAAACATCTGTGTTCATCGATGTTTGTTCTCTCGTTCTCTCTTGACTCGAACCTGGGACCTTCGGCGTATGAGGCAGGGCTACTAACTACTACACCACTCGGTCGTCAAACAAAAGCAAAGATTAATAACTAAATACAAAACGAATTAATGGTAAACACAGCACGCTGTATATACAATAATAATAATAATAACAAGAATGTTCCGATAACAGTGTTTAAGTACTAAAGTTTTAACTATTTTTGGTGACATAAAATGTACGCTTCACACTCCCAACCCTAGCATCATTGGCATTAAATAAACTTAAAATTGTGCTATGGTGGTTGACTATTCTACATAATCTTGGAATAGTGGAGTTGGCTCCAAGCACCGTACGACGAAGTAACGGGCAGAGTGGTGAATTGGGTTTCCGTGGGCACGTACGAGGAACTCTAAAGTTGATTTTTTCCAGTAGTGGTGGGCAATCTATTTTGTTGTTGACTAACTTCTGGATAAAGTTGACATAGATAAAATCAAACCTTTCAGTAAGAGATGGAATTTTAAATTTTAAAATAGCTTACACTAATTGATAACCTTACAATCGGGTCAGTAGTCCCATTGTGTATAGATGACAGAGGAACTCGTGTATAATAACATCAGAAGTATATACAAGGTGACCGGTGATTATTATAAAAACCCGTGACATGTACTTGGGTTATTTAAACTCTATGATGTAATGAAATTAAAAGAATCTTTTTTTCAATAAAAAAGTAAAAAGCTATTGTGATTTTTAGCTCTAAGTATAAACAATCAATCCTTGGAAAGTTATTTCTCCTGGTACTTTCATTTCAACAGCCAGTTGGTCTCGTCTACATTTCTCATAGAGTCCTAGTCTTAAGAAGAAGCCGTTTAGGCACGCGAGCCACTCGGCCTTAGAATTCGGCCAACGAATGGCGCGCTTAGCGACGATGTTGTCCCAGTAATTTGGAACACTTATGATTTAAATCATTTAAACAAACTCTGATCATTACTGTTATCCATGTTTTGAAAATTAATGATTTTAAATCACAAGAACACAAGAACACGTTATCTTGGTAGCATTAGATAGGTACACTCGTTTTTACTCTTAATTTTCACTTTCACTTTTTGCACTTTTCACAGCTTTTTTTAGGTTTCCTCATTTAGAGTTTAATTTTGGTTGCCCCCATTCCGCGCCATACATAAATACATTGCGTTTTGGATGGAACTTAGGACGTTTGAAAGCGGCTTGGAACGTTGAAATATCTACTACCGTATTTGTTCAGGCGTGTCGCAGTCGGCAGCGTTAACCTTGTATTTGTGACCCCATAAGAAAAAAATCAAGTGGAGTCAAATCTCACGTCGTACCGCTGGTTCAGGTTTTCGGATCGCCCACACGACGTACCTTCGCTGGGAGGCTGTAAGCTACCCGTGGTGTGCAGCCAGTTCACCAAACTTCGAAAGAAGACGTAAGAAGGCAACTGGTGGGCGTTGTGTGGTCTACCGTTGTGTGCGCTCCTCACACAGACGGTTTGGTTGTGAGTCTTTATTGAACGACAAAGGTTGCGTTACTTGCTCCGACACACATAGTTATGTCGTAGTCCTCCGAATTAGAGTAGGTAACGCATGACTACAACACAAACAAAAAATCAACTACCGTCATTTCACGGAAACGTGAAGGAACTGTAATAACACACTATCTGTACACATCGACACTACGTCAGTGACTGATGCAGTAATAATTTAGAAATGAACTAAAACTATCAATACCTTAACTTTATGCGCGCATAGGAGGTAATTAGGTTCCGAGCGCCAGTAAACTATTAAAAATTTACAAAAAATTTCACTTTGTATTTAATTGAATAAATCTGAAGAAGAGAAATATTTCAATTTTAATATTTAATGTAACTTTATAAGTGTAAAATAAAAAATAACACAATTATCAATAACAAGAAAACATTGTTGCAAACATATCAATAAAATACCTTTCTATAGACTGGGTTCAGGAGGAGCCATTTTAATCTTCATCAGTGATGTATTAGGTGTACGTATAGACAGTAAATTTCGTCATTCATACCTAGTATTTTGATGAAAATATTGCCGGGACTGACTTGCCGGGCAACATTTTACATAATTAAAAGCCTACGTTGGATAGAAAACCCACTACGATAAGGTTTTACTGCCGGCATTTCTTAAATCCTGGTCGAGGTCAATCGTAAAAGCTTGCTGTTGCAGTAAAATTTACTTAACAAGGCTTTCAGTTTACGCGTGACTAGTCCTGTTCTGAGTAGTTGGATTCTCATTCTTGATTACCAACAACAAAATCCTACAGTACCAAGGAACCATTACTTCAAAAAAAAGGGGCGGAAAATGCAATCCTATTGTACCTTATATTTTGCACAGACCCATCATTAGTCCGTGAATTATGCGATTGGTCTAACTTTTTATCACTCTGTAGTTATTGGTTGATGCGTTTTTGGGGGTGGTTGACCTACTGGTCTAGTTCCCGTCCATTGGCTGTGCATTACTGGTAAACTTTTTATCTCTAACGTATTTGGTTGATGCGCTTTTACTGGACTAGTTTCGGGACTTCAGGTTAAGGTTAATAAAGAGACAATTCAACTATTGTATCAGGATTGACATCGTAAACTTTTAACCCAAACGAAAATCATAATAAACTGTTGATTGTTAAGTTTTTTTAAATATATGACAATTTTTTGAGTTGTTTATTATAACATTGACCGGTCACCCTGTATAAAAAGATTAATTTGTTTTTACGTCAATTTGCCTATACGGTCATTTTACACATTGTACTACAGGCAAAGGTGGGGGGGTTCGTTTTCAACATATATGGCCTGACGGAGACGCTGATGTCCTTGTTCCAATACATCCCAGGTGCGACGCCTGCTGGCTCGGTCGGCGTGCCCAAAGTGGACGAGCTCCAATACAAAGTTAGTATTGCTATATTAATACTAATATAAAGTAAATGACAATATCTTGACCGTTTTGGTCCCACTTTCACAGGGGCAGCTATACACTTGTTTTATTTAAAATAATTAGTTTGAGTATATTTTCCAGTCCAAGTCCGCGACGCTTACAATATAGTAACTTTGCAGACCAAACAGTGTATTCAATCTGGCAAATGTAAACTCTTCATAATAAATAAAATAATAACAATAAAAACTGAGTTTATTTCAGTAATCTTGGTTACAACATATTTCTAGGACTTCCCAGTGAGTAATCAGAGCTACTTCCCTTAAGGATAACTTTTAGATTACAAAATAAAATTGAAATTAAAACTAATATAAGAGACTTTTAGAAGAATTCAAAGTAAGAAGAAGATTTACATTTAAAAATAAATTAAATTTGATTTAAATATTGAATCTTAGGAAGTGTGTGAGGGTGTGTGGTTGATAGTGCGGTAGTGGTGTTGTGAATGTATATGTGGGATTGTGTATGGATGTGTAGGTGAATGAAGATTAGTATTTTAGCAGGTATACGTTAGCACCTATATAGTAGATATATATATATATATATATATATGTAGATTATTACATATTTATTTTTATACATATATTATGATTATTTATTTAATTATGAACACAATAGACAAAGATGCACTAGCGCCTGCATTTAAAATAAGTTAAGATCTATTTAGACAATTCTACGTAAGAGGTTTTCTACTTCGTCAGAATTAATTGTACCCAACCATTGTGTTAAAGTTCTCTTGCACATATAATAGGTCTTTACCTATGAAACTGCCGTTTTGCCGTACTGGCCATTTCAAATGAAAGTATTTTTTTTTTGACTGATAATTCTAATTTCAATTCAAATTTTATTTGACAAACATGGAATTCTTTTTCTAAAATCGTCATTTGTTTAATAGTAAGTGTTTTGTTTTCAACGCATTCGAACATTTTTGTCATCATGGATAAGTTAAAAATTCGAGTAATTATGGAGTATGAGTACCGTCGTGGCAGCAAAGCGGCACAAGCGGCACGCAACATCAATGACGTTTACGGAGCGAACACTACAAACGAACGCACCACCCGTTATTGGTTTACCCGCTTCCGTTCTGGAAATTTTGACCTGAAAAATGAACCCCGTGGTCGTCCGAAAACTTTGGTCGACAATGACGAATTAAAGGCAATTGTGGAAGCTGATGAAACTCAATCCACGGCTGAATTAGCAGCAGCTTTCGACGTTAGCATCAAAACAATGGTCCATTTGCGTCAAATTGGCAAGGTAAAAAAGCTTGACAAATGCTTGAAAAAAACGCGTGGAGACGCGCCTTGCACTGCTCAGCAGGCATACAAATGAAGGAATTCTGAACCGCATTGTTACTTGTGACGAGAAATGGATCCTGTTTGACAATCGTAAGCGCTCAGCAAGTTGGTTGGACCCTGGTTCAGCACCCAAAGAATGCCCTAAACGAAAACTTACCCCTAGAAAAGTGATGGTCACTGTTTGGTGGTCTAACGCGGGTGTAATTCATCACAGCTTCTTGCCAAACGGGACAAGCATTACTGCAGATGTGTATTGTGAAGAACTGAACACAATGATGGAGAAGCTCGCACGTCTCCAACCAGCTTTGGTCAATCGTTCGGCTCCACTGCTCCTACACGACAACGCGCGACCTCATACTGCACAGCAGATGGGCTCCAAGCTACAAGAGTTGGGGTTGGAAGTTCTCCGTCATCCGCCGTACTCACCAGACCTTGCGCCTACAGACTTCTACTTTTTCCAGAATTTGGATAACTTCTTGGCAGGAAAAAAATTCAATACCCGAGAGGCAGTACAAAATGCCTTTGAAGAATTTGTTGCCTCCCGTCCAGCTGATTTCTTCAAGAAAGGCATCAATAAGCTACCAATGCGTTGGCAAAGATGCATTGATTGCATGGGTGATTATTTTGATTAATAGAAATAAAAAATATATAAAAAAATTACGCTTCATTTATTTCGTGAAAAACGGCAATTTCATAGGTAAAGACCTAATATAAATGCATAGGATATATTTTGAGTATTTTATTTAATTTTTTGTATATAAAAGCAGACTGGCATGGGTGTTGCTTTCTAGCAAGGGCAGTCCGTACTAGAGGTGTTGGGACCACAATATCATTTCTCCTCTTTTTTTGAAGTGATTTATAAGACGGTAAGTGTTTGTGAATATTTAGTATAAGATTAAAAACATAGAGCTTTCTAACGTCAGGAGTTTTCTAATCTGATATAAATTGTTTGTAGAGAATCTATAGGGTTTGAAGTACATAACCTTTATTAGAGATCTCTGTGCCCTTTCCAAATTTAAAAAGTTGGTCTTAGTGGCTCCTCCCCAGGTCGGTATTTTGTTTGATTCACCTTGTTTATAAGCGGACAGTCACACGTGGTATTTTCATTGTTTGAGCAAGTATGGATTTTGATGCTAAAGTTATTTCCTGGTTGTGACGATGTATAGGGAGCAAAACAAATATAATTAGTTTTTAGGATATTCAATGTAAGTAGATTTTCTCTCAGCCATTTTGTCACACATGCCAAACCCTCAGCAGCTTTTCCGCGTACAGAATTCCACGTCTTACCAGTAAAGACGATAGCTGTATCATCCGCATATAAGAGAATGTCCTTCCCCCAATGTCTTGAAAGTTGCACAATTGATTGATGTAGATCAAGAAAAGAGTCAGGCCAAGGACACTCCCCTGCGGAACACCATATTTTACGGTATTTCTTTTACTATTTTGTTTTGTTTTATTCTGTGCAATAAGTTGTACTAAACTTAATTTTAAAATTTTCATTAGTGAGGATTTTTGAAATAAAATTTTGTAATTTTGCCAGTAAACATTTTTTATTGCAATAATATACCCAAACATTTGGAGACTCCTGGAACAAGCTTCGATAAAGCTTAAAAGGAAATCGCCTTGTATCTATATGTGTAAAAATGTTTCGTTGCTCAATAAAGATTTATTATTATTATTTTCGTCACTAATGAATTTATCTATCTTTACGGCTTAAGTTCTATCACGAAAGTAACTACTGAAGAGAGACAGCGCGACTCCCCTGATTCCAAAGCGCTCCAACCTATCCACAAGGACGGAGGTAGAGACAGTATCGAAGGCCTTTTTAAGGTCAAGAAAGACTGTAAGGCATTTATTTCTCTTACCAATTTCATCAGTTATAATAGAGACCAAATACGAAATTATATTTTGAGTTGATATTCCTTTGCGAAACCCATATTGAACTTTAGATAAAATATTAAATTTATTAAGATAATTAAGCAGTCTTTTGTTAAGTAGTTTCTCGATAATTTTTGAGATTGAAGTCAAAACAGAGATTGGCCTATAGTTATTCATCTCAGATTTATCTCTATAATGAAAATCTCTATAATAGTAAGAAGACCGTTGCATATTTCTGTAGTTGTGTTTGAATGAAATTTTGTATATCCATTAAATCCAGGCTACGTTTAAGATCTTCACCTGTGATAATTAGGTCCTAAAAATATATCAACAGCCTAGAAACATTAGAGACAGAGGCTAGACTAAATTTGCTTACCGAAATAAAAGTGATTTTACAATATTTTCACAAAACATAGATTTGTTTTCGGAATCCCTAGCGACACCCAAGTAACACTAGCTAGAATAAACTTTGAAGTCGACCACTATCAAAATGCAGATAAAACGTAAGTAAATCATTACCTACGAAACGCACAATTGTTTTGTATTTTAATACAAAAATCAAACGGAGAATAATTAGTAGAAATGACCAGTGTCAATGTGTTTTTTGATTTCGAATTGGCGTATCGCACGATGTCTATGTCAACCTTCTACGGATGCCAGAGACTTGGCTTTTTTTATTTATTTATTGGGGTCAACAAACAGTATCACAATATATATTACTTAATAATAACATAATGCATAGGCATAATCGTGACACCAATACCGTCAACCACAGATTAAATACAACACAAAGATTTATAACAGTGTGAGTGAGAAGAGATTTTGAAGTTACAATATTGCAATTACATTACAACAATACAATGCTACTATTTAGGAATTTAATTGGTAGGTATATAGTGGGCATAAGTGACTGTACGCAATAAAAAGTTTATGTTACTTTTAATGTTTACAAATATTACTAAGTAGAATTTTGAGTGAGTAAGGTATTAAGTGTAGTAATATTTTTAATAACAGTTGACTTCAATTTTCCAGGTTTGGTTGCAAAAACATCAATATCATAAAAATATTTGTTATATGAGTCAGTCAGACGATACAGTGGTGAACGTTTTCCTGCATTAGTATGGCATAGTGGAACAACGAATAAATTGTTTTTTCTGACTTGGCCGAACATGTGATCTGATTGGTACGCGATTATTAATAATATCTGCTATATTATTAATAATTGATTTACAATCGTATTTATTACTACAGAGATCATACAGAAACATTGCTTCAAACTGTAAACGTCTGGATTTGAGGTCCAGTAACTTATACTTTTTGAGCAAATTGTTCATACGACACTCGACCATGATGACACCTGTAATGTATACATCTTAAAAATTTATATTGTAGTCTTTCAATTTGTGACACATATTTAGCATAGAAGGGGGACCGAACTAAGACAGCATATTCAAGATGTGAACGAATCAGTGATCTGTATTAATGAATATAAGTGGATGAGTGCTTAAAGTTGTTACTAGAGCGCATCACGAAACCGTACATCTTATAAGCTTTGTTACAAATATGTTCAACATGAGTGTCCAGCGTCAATTTACTGTCAAGAATAATACCAAGATCTTTAATAAACTGAACTCGTTCAAGTGGGACATTGCATAAATAGTAAGAGAACTGTGGGATCTTTCTTTTTCGAGAGAAAGTGATATATTTACACTTGTTTAGGTTAAGCTGTAATTTGTTATTATTACAGTACTCACTGAAACAGTTTAAATCGCTTTGTAGCATTTGTTGATCATTTTAATCCGCTATAGTAAGATATATTTTCAAGTCATCTGCATAAAGAAGATATTGACAATATTGGAAGCAAGTATTAATATCGTTAATATACAAGATAAATAGAAGCGGCCCGAGTACCTTGCGGAACACCTGACGTGACTGAAATTAATTAAGATTCATAACCATTGATGACAGTTTTTGTGTTCGGTTTGTGATATAAGATTTAAACCATCTCCAGAGATTGCCACGTACGCCATTAAAAGCGAACTTTTCAAGTAAAATATTATGGTCTTCTCTGTCGAATGCTTTTCGAAAGTCTTTATATATACTATCTGTTTGTTTTCTTTAATCTATATGTCGCATTATAAGATAACCAAGGATTTTTTTAAATATGCGAAACCATTAACCTTGTTACAAGGTTATGCTTTCGCTATCACTATTTTCTTCCTACCTACTAATAATATTACCAAAATGAATTAATTATCTAAGTGGGTAATAATAAAATTCAAAATAACGACCAGAATTCAAATTAGTTTATTTTCGATTACTGGTTCACTATTAATTTATTTTAGAAAAGGGGATTTGTTTAAAACTACGTCTCTTCGCAAAAGACAACCTCTATGAGAAGAACAGACAAGAAACTCATAGGGTTTTATTCTTTCAAATCACTATTTTCAATATTAAAATAACAATATTCTAAAACAATTTAAATGAAGCTTGCTTTCATTACATGTGAATTTTCAAACACTAAACAATTAACACTCGCTTCATTTTAAAGCTTAAATCACAATAACTAGAACACAAAATCATTATTTCGAAAATTAGACAAAGATTTAACACTTACATGTTATTTCGTTGAAAATCCGAACAGAACTGACTCACCACGTGCAAGTGGAGCCTTGCCTGCCATTTTGCCGCCAATGTTGTGCTCTGGGTGCTCACTAAGCAACAACTTAGGATGATTGAGGCTCATTGAACACCATGGTACACAGGGGATCCGCCGAAAACATAGCGGGGGATAGGAGTTGCTAATGATAAGTACAAGTAGCAACGTAATAATATGATTGATGGCTTATTGGACGGCTCCACACGCCAATAGCATCATTTGACTCATTCATACTTGTTGAGATTTGTTTGTAACATATGGGTATGCGTATGTACATGTGTGTATGCATGTGTATGTTTGTGTGTATGTTTATGTACGTGTGTATATATGTGTGTATGTGTGCGTACGTGTATGGATGAGTGTATAGGTGTGAATAAATGTGTGCTCGTGTGTGTGTGAAACAAAATGAAAGGTCCTCACCAAAGAAAAATTTAAAAAGTCAAGGTGACATAGGAGTAGTAGCAGCAGGCGCGGCTCCGGAAAGCCTGATTGAGGCTCGTCTGGGTGCGACACGGCTGCTTGGCCTCCAGTTGGATGTGGAGCGCGCCTTAGTTGATCATGCGCGACCTTGCGTGCTCTACCTCGGTGTCCTACTACCTTCTTCACAAGGTAGCGGTCATTCTCGAGCACTCTGTAGACTTCGTAAGGCACACTAAATTTTAAGTCTTCTGAGTTTTGATTTCTAGGGTTATTTTTAATAAGCACAAAGTCGCCCCGCTGGAAATTATGGACTTTGGCACGCCCTTTGTTAAACCTTTCTTTATCCTTCGTTAATATCGTAATCATTTTCTGCTGTACATGTCGTTCCAAGCCCTCAGGATTAACTAAAGCCTTGTCTATCTCAACAAGGTTCAACATCTCTGCAGGAACGCAATTTTGACGACGAGTTAAGAGCGTTATTGGAGCAGTACCTGTTGTTCTGTGTACCGTATAGTTCATAGCGAGCTGAAGACTCTCCAGTGCCGTATGCCAGTCAAGTGTCTCGTAATTTTTAATTATAACGAGCCCGTTCTTCAGCGTTGCCATGACTCTCTCCACCTGTCCGTTTGTTCTGCTGGTGCCTGGTGATATTGCGTGAATTTCAATACCGTACGTCTCACAATAATTTTTATAGTCGCTCAGGAACTCGCGCCCGCCGTCTACAATAATCTGTCGTGGGGCTCCGAAGAGATGAATAACCTGTTTTAATGCCGATAGGGTACTGTGTTGACTTTTGACATTTGTATGACGGAGTAGCACATATTAAGTAAATGCATCTACTGTGACTACAACATACTCTTGGTCATTTGGAGAGCCAAGTTTACCAGTTATATCCATATGTATGACCTCAAACGGCACTGTTGGCTTCCGGATGGGGTGTAATTGTACTTGGGTGGCGCCGGACGTTTGCTTTGATGTTTTACTTACTACGCAGTTGTCAATGAAATATCTGACAATGGTACTCATTTTGTCAAAATAATAAGAGTCCTTTATTTTGTGTAGAGTCTTCTACCATCCTGCGTGTTTCAATGCAGAGTGGAAGGTATTTATGAGGTTCCATTGGAAAGTTCATGGTACAACAGCAAGAGTTTGTGTGCCTAAAATGGGATCGTTCCGTTTATATTTGAGAACGTTATCTTCGAGTCGATAACTGCGAACTTCCTCGCCACCGCCTAAGGTGTCTATGATAGGACGCAGTTCTGGATCGCAACGCTGTTCTATATTAAGCCAATCTAGGTTACTGGTCATAACGTTGACCGACAGTGGCACTGGATTTCGGCTCAAGAAATCTGCATGCTGCATCCGCTCGCCCTTCCTGTACTCTATGTCAAAATCAAAGTTTTGGAGATATGCCCACCACCTGTGGGTTCGCGGTAGTAGGTCTTGTTTGTATTTAGACGCCTTAAGCGCATTGCAGTCAGTGACTACTTTGAATTTCCGTCCATAAAGAAAGTGCCGAAAGTGTTTTATCGCTCTAACTACAGCCAGCGTCTCCAGTCCGTATAAATGGTATCTGCTTTCTATGTCAGATGTACGCATGCTAAAGTATGCCACAATATGCTGTTGACCATTAATGACCTGAACGAGTATTGCACCAAATCCGAGACTACTGGCGTCTGTAAATAGTTCCATCGGCTCTCCCTCTTGGAATATTGTGAGCGCTGGCGCAGAAACGAGGTGACGAATTATTTTCTGACGAGCCTCTTCATGAACGTGATTCCATTGCCATTTAGCGCCCTGCTTGGTCAAATCATAAAGGGGGATCATCATTCGAGCGAAATCGGGAATAAAACGACGGAAATAACCCGCCAAGCCATTGAATTGGCGAACTTGCTTTACCGTGGAGGGTGCAGGAGCCTTAAGCAAGGCTTCAACCTTTTTGGGACTAGGACGGACCCGACCATTCTCAACTACATTGCCGAGGTACTCTATAGACTTTTTGAAAAAACTAAATTTGTCAATGCTTATGGAAAACCCCGATTGTCTCAAAGCAATTAAAATCCTCTCCAAATGTGCAAGACCGGAGGTAAAATCGCGACATTTACTTATGACGTCATCAATGAAAGTGTCTGGTAGATGGACGGCGCGTAGCACAAGCCAAAGGGCATAGTAAGGTATTCGTAGAGTGACAAAAGCAGTTTTCTCGATAGATTCCGGTGAAATTGGAATCTGGTGGAACCTTGTATAATACTGACCACCGGCCAACTGATCAATTTGGTCAGCAACCGGACTCAATCTATAAGGTCTTCTCTCAACATATTTGTTTTTGTCTTTTAATCGTATTTCTAATTGACCTGTGTTTACACGAAACTTTGCAAAGCCTCGCGTGAAAAGGTCAGAGTACAGGTTAAGTAAGCAAAGTAACTGGTCAATCTCAGATTGCTCAGTGAGGTCGTGATCTGTACCGTCGAATAAAGGGCTGACAGATCGCATGTGCATGACACGTCGGCAAGGTACCAATACTGCATTATCATGTGTCACAATAACACTTAAACCAGTGTCGTGCAGTAAATTCACGCCTACCAGAACGTCAGATGTCATTTCGGAGTCGGGCAAAACATGAAACACTATTTCGACATTAGTGTTGTCTATGACGCATATAGTCGTCAATGTACTAGTGGATATTACCGGGAATAAGCCTAATCCTCGTAAGTAACTTAATACCTGCTCTCTACGCCCTGGCAATTTGTTTGCGATGGACTCGCGCATTACGGAGCATTCAGCGCCGCTATCAAAAACACTATCTATTATAATATCGCCTACACATATATGCATAGTATTCAAACGAGATTGATTACGAGATACAGAATTAACTTTGGAAGCTATTTCCTTTTCTCGTCGGTAACAAGTGTCAAAAGTATGACCCGGTTTTGAGCAAAAAGAACAATATCTACGATTGGTATCAGTTGGTCTAGACGAAGTCGCTGTTATAGGAGTCTTATCGGTCGGTTGCACATTCGGTTGAGTAGAGTTTTTGCTAGGACAAACACTAAGGGAGTGGCCGGTTCTTTTACAATGACTACAATAAGAAGTGTCCGGCCTATTTTCAGAAAAGCGCAAACGTTTTTGCAGCGGTTGATTTGAATTAGATCTATGTTGGTTAGAACGTTTGTGGGTGCGAATAGATAAGGCAACAGAAATCAACTCGGGCACTGAACTGGCTCTGGCATTCATTAGTTCAATTCTGAGGCGTTCGTCGTTAATCGTTCCTATCACCGCTTCTACCGCATCAAGATCGTCGAGCTTATCTTTTGTTACACGTCTCCATAAAATCCACGACTGCGTCAAAAATTCTGAGATATCTTTAAACTGGTCGTAGACGTGTTCTCTAAAACGGAGTATGTCTCGGGAGTAACGCGTTTCAGGTTCAAAAATTGTTATAATAATTTCACGTAGTTCGTCCCACGGTGACGTTGTTACGAGCCAATTGTCGGCCCATATTTTAGCTCGACCTTTTAACAAGCTAGTCACCTTCATTCGAAGTCTTTAATAAAATTGATAAAAGAAAAAGAAAAATACCGAAATAAATTTTAAAAATATAAGAACCGGCGCGATTATGACACGTACAGATTATTACGCTCAAGAGCAGACAATGAAATAAAAAATTGTTTTAAATTGTATATACAAAATTTAGAGGATAACTGAAAACTAACTAAAAGGAAATTTAGAAGAAAGTCACGAATACTTATCCGAATTAAATGATACACGAGGGGAGCAAACTACGTGGCGGACAACAGGTAGCTTACTCTTTTTCCCATTTCTTTGTTCTGTTTATAATAAAGAAACAACAACAACGTATGTACCAAACTTTCCTACTCCAACTACTTCACTGGCTAGCATTCACAACACAACACATGTAGATCATACAGCACTAATAAAGATAGATGTCAATAAAGGAGCGGGATTCGACGGGATTCCGCTATCCTTTATCAAACAGTGCTCTGCTGGATTGGTACAGCCACTGACAACTATCTTCAAAAAATCTGTACGAGAGGGTGTATTTCCTGAACTTTGGAAAATTACAAAAATGGTCCCAATACATAAGTCAGGCGATAAAAAAGACGTTCGATTAGCTAAAAACAATGTATCCTACAATAGTCCATTAAGTCACATGTGTAATATATAATAATAATTGTCAAAATCTAGATATCTTCTCTCATTCTATGGAAAAATATATTAAAAATATTATGAAATCTATTAAAATTCGCATTTTTTTCTATGTTAGTATTAAGAAGCTACTGTTTTAAGTAATATCATAATATAAATGCTGTGCTCAGTTGTTATTACGTTATAATTGTATAATTGTAATGATTGTATTTCTGTGAAAAATTGAATGGTGTATTATCTTATAACATGTTACTGTGCCATAAATAAATTAAATGATTTTGATTTTACAGCTAGTCGATGAACAAGGACGTGATGTTGTAATACCAAACCAAGTTGGAGAACTGTGGGTCAGAGGATCATCTTTTTTCAATGTGAGTAAATGATAATTAGTTACGCTTTAGTCTGAAGAGTCTAATAGATCTTACATATTCTCTTGGGAAACCCTTCCTGCTTGTACCTCGCTGCTTGTACCTGTTGTACCGCTTTTGATTTTTTACTTACTAGATAGAGATTACCTTTACCCTAAATCAATATCCTTTCAGGGTTATCTGAACAACCGCGACGAAACAACACAGACGCTCACTGCCGACGGCTGGCTCAAGACTGGGGACTTGTTCTGTCGGGACGAGAATTACTTCTACTATTTCAAGGAAAGAAAGCGGCTTCTCATCAAATATAAGTTACGATACGTAAGTATCATATTTTAGTTACAATTTCAAGAAGTTATAACTTAAAAAAGAACTTTTTCTAGATCCATAGAACTATATTTGATATAGTATAAAAAAAGTAGTAACATTGTTTCGCTTTCTTCCAGTGGTTTGAACAGAATTCTCGTTTTGCCCCACACAAAAATTTCTTGTAAAATGTAGTCAACCACATTAATGGTCAGTCATACTACTGAAATCCTTATTACGATGCTTGCTTGTTTAGTTGACTTGTATATTTCAAATATCTTTATGTAATATAATACTCTACGATGCCCAATGCATAACAGTTAGTCCAGTCATATATTACACAGGCTGCCTGTTTTAACTACATTTTCATAAACAGGCTTTTGAAGAACAAAATAGTAAAGGGTAAAATTTTCCCTATTGTTGTCGTTAGCCAGGCACTTATAAAGAAAAACTTATTTTACTAAAATATGTATTTATCGGCACTTTAATGTGCTACGACGTACTCAAAATAGTTCGTCTAGTTCTTAATCGATGCAGAAGAGTTCGTCCATGTTTCATGTCCAGATTTGTCACTGATTGAGACCCTACAGGAAATGATCCTATTGTGAATCAATAACTCAAATTCAAATACTAATTTCTCAACATTGACAATTACTTGTTCTTATTGACGTCAAATAAAACATGACTCTACCGCTAAAATAACCTAATTGTATCATTTGATTTAGAGATAGTCCTGCATGTATTGTAAGGTGTAGTTACATCAGTGCAAACAAGATACAGCTGCTAGTATATTCAATCGCACATGTAAAGTTTTATATGTTTTAATGTCGTCAAATCAATGTAGTCTATTTATTAGCGTAGCAATCATGTAGTAATAATAAATCGATTGTATATATACTTACGGTAAACCTACACTACTTGTTTAAGACCCGTTCGTTTTGCCTCTCCCGGGGACATGAGCTAAGTATGATCACAAACGATTTGTACGTTTCTGGTATTTGTACTGCTGTCGTAGATTTTTCACATTGTGGGGTCTATTTATCGAATCATATAGTGAAGGCTTGACACTCGCAAGCTTTGGTACGCAGTTGAATCTCCAATTTCTTATTTAGTTAAAACTTTGTGTTAAAAAGTTGGGATTGAATTCCACTGTGAGGTTGCAGTTTCTTGCTTGCAATATGTTTTTTTCTTATAAGAAATGCAGTAAACTAGAAGTGATCGAAAAAAAAAATTCGGGGATAGAACGATTAAAATAAATTGAATACTTAAATATGGGGCGAATATATATCCACCTGCAAAATATCTTCATCCTTGCCGATAACACCCAGTATATGGGGTCAGTGATTGGATTATATTTATTACTTTGATTTGACTTCTCTTCAATGTCTGTCAGTTACTGATATTCTGGCAGGTGGCACCACTGGAGATCGAGGAGGTAATTCTGCGGCATGAGGGGGTGGCGCAGGTGTGCGTGGTGGGCGTGCCACACCCAGCCTGCTGTGAGCTCACCGTCGCCGTCGTGGCCAGGAGGAGAGGTGCCGTCGTTGAGCCTGAAGATATCTTCTCCATAGTCAATGGCAAGTAATTAATGAACAACGTTATCAACAACGCTATGACCAACGGTCAGTCTTGCTTTACTAGTCGTAGTCCTTATGTATGCTGTTGCAGTAGTTTTCAGTGAAGTATTCGTGAGTTAATACCTTTTCTTCGTCTTTTGGTTGTCTATAGATTTTCTGCACTCGCTTGAATAAGTTTTTAGTGTACTCCTTTTTCTCGTCTATGTATTGTCTAGTCTTCCTTGTAGCCGAGTCATTCTTCATATTCCCTAGTATCCTCTTCAGTTTAGTCAGGTCATTTTCTTGGCTTTGTATTAATTTGTTAATTTCGCGTACATCCATGGAGGTCTTCTTTCTTCTTTTTTTTCCTAATCCTCACAGAGCTAGTATGTCGTATGCACCTACTTAATGCACCTGCGCCCTCACGTATGGTATTATACGACTTCTCAATACAACTGGTATCAAACTCGTTGGTGGGAAGCCAGTGACCGATCCACTACCGTATGAGGAGCTTTCTGACAGGACACACTAAGTAGTAAGTCTTTACTTTAGATCACTACGAAACTGGTGCTTGTTGGGTACACCAGTACGTAGTTACCCAAAGTGTCTGTCAGTCAAGTGTCAGTCCCTACGGGGGGAGAGAGGGGCACGTGATTAAATTTTCGATAGACCAAAATGTACAGTCTGCCTGATGGGCAAAATGCACCGGATAATTTATGTGACAGGGGAAAGACCTACCCCTAGTTAACCTAAACCCTACGGAGTCTAATGCCCGATTTCACCAGTAGCCCCTAAAATTTAAGTGTCTCCTATGCTAATTTAAGGGGCACCTAACGCATGTTTTGTTTTCAACGACAGTTAAGTGAAACCATAAGCATTAGGGAGCCCTTATAATTTAGGGGATGAATTGACGACCCCGTAACACTTAGGTGACGTATATTTTTAGGTTCTTTTGCGAGATATCCTTCCCACTGCCGAACAATAAATATTCCTAGTGATGAAAATGGATAGTGACCACGATTTATTTGAAGATTTAGAAGCAATTGAAGATTTAGAATTTTTAAGTGACCAAAATTTGTTTAGATGACCTCGTATTTACCGGCAAAGATCGAAAGATTTTGAAAACATTGATACAGGTTATCAAAAGAGAGTGCTTTACTTATATTGCAAAAGATTGAACATTTGTTAGAATTCCACGATGGCAGGTAAGTACCTACCTTAAAGTTCTATTACTACTTGCTTAATTTTGTGTTTAGTTTTATTTATGTAACTTTGTAACCTACTTGTATCTTATTTACAGAAATAAATCTGTGCACTGATTAACCAACTGCTGTGTGATTAAGTGTGTGATAAAGCCTTCGATTTTATGGAACAGGCAATCAATTATTATCTATAGCAGATCTAAATGGCATTAGTATTTCTACTTGCAGTCGAATTATAAAGAGAGTGTCTAAAGCTATTGTGGGTCTGCGAATGGAGTTTATACGATTTCCAGACACTGAAGAAGAACAACAAATAGTAACGACAAGACAAAATCACAGATTAAGATGTCATAGCAATTTTTCAGGCACTGGCAAAATTCGCCATGCAGCCAAAAATTTAATTTTGCAACTTTTTTTAAATTTATCGAATATTTACAAGCTTTTACAAGCTACTATTTACAAGCTACCCTCCTTTTTTAAAATAAACTGGAATTAATAATGTCGATTTAAGTGTTTTATTTGGTTTTTCAGCTAAATATCAATAAAATCGTCACCTCAAATAATTTATCGATAAACGTTTACGTAGAACCTCCGCACTAAACATCACCTAACTAGGGGACGCTTACTTAGGTAGCCCTTAAGATGATGAAACAGAATTTAGGTTAAAGGATGATTTGAGAGAGCCCCTAAGATAAGGGAACCTTAGTTAGATTACTGTTTAGAAGCTGTTGGTGAAAACGGGCATAAGTCCCTAAAGACCTATCGGCCGTAGCCCTACCATATGAATCTGAAATATAAAAAAGTGCGGAATATAATTATGCGCTGTGAGACCTAAGGCAACAGACGGATGGGGGGAAGGATGTAAGGGTTGTGTACGCGTGCAATGTACACAGGGTTTTCTCACTGCCGATCAAGCAAACTCACAAGACCGATCAACTAAAGGTGTCTTGGCCACAGTGAAAGGACGCCACAGCAGGAGATAAGTAAGACTCGACTGCAAGTGGAAGACAAATTTATTACCAAATTTCATCATTATTTATACTAAATTAATTACACTCACACTATAACAATATTTACAAGAAAAATCTTTGTATTACGTCCGTGTATTTAGCGTCCTTGTACTATCTTGCGTTCTTCTTGTTGCGTGTTTATTTAGTACGATCGAAGGTTGCTGGTATTGAGGTTGCGCGTCAGCGTTTCCGTGTGTTGATCACATGTTCGTAGCTGAACAATTTCAATCTTCATAATTTTTCTCATTTATCTGATAATAAATAAATAATAATAAATTGATTTACTTAATTTCACAGTTTTGGTACAGTTTACATTAAAACTCGTTGAACAAATAGGTGAAATAGATAATTGAATTTCCATTCTGACAGCGGAGTTGCCGGAGCTGAAGCGCCTGCACGGTGGACTGGTGTTCGTGGACGCCCTGCCGCTGACGCCGACCGGCAAGACCAACCGAGCCCAGGCCAAGGAGTGGGCGCAGCGCGCGGACCGCATCATGCCGCGCAACACTCTACTGAACTAGATAAAACATTTGCCTGTACTAATGTATTTCGAGTGTGTTATAAACTTTTGGAACAAGATTCCAAAAGTTTATTTTTAACAAGGATTGAAGTACAATACAATTCCTAAGCTGTAGCCATCTTGCTTGTTTCCTTTTTTTACTACTTAAATAACTAATTATTATCGGCTACGCTTGTGTTGGAGCTAGGATCTAATTCAATACAATGTTATATTTTCTAAAAAGGTATTAATTTTTAACTTCAGTACGGTGTCTTTTATATTAAAAAATAAAAGTTTAATTTTTTAGGTATTTCTAGAGTTTTTAATGTATGTACATTTTATTTGGGATTTAATTTAAAATTATTTTTATACCATACCTACTCTAAAAAGCTTATTTTATTCACGCAAAACAGTGAATAAAAAGGCCTTTTATTCACTGTTTTGGTGTTTGAATTTGAAACACAAAATATATCCGATCTCCATTTCAATGCTTACACAAACTCCTTGCGCTAAGATTCGAAATTCAAACTCTTTGGTGCAAATAAATTCTCGAGATTTGATTGGTCGATATTTGCGACAAGGAGTTTGGCATTAGATTAAAAACTGTTTTGTGTTCTTTGCTGCCATTATAGAAAAAAAAATATTGTTTCACAAGTTGACCACCCTAATGATAATAATAAGAAAATTACGCTTAATTTCAGTCATTGCTCTAATTTTAATGTCCATTTCAATCAATGTAACATTTATTATTTCTTGATTAAATTTCTATTTTCGCTTAAATTATGTCTTTTTCTCGTAGTCATGGTATAAAGTATAGTATGCAACTTCTGAATAAAGTACGAATTTATATCGAGGGCCATGAATCACTCGCGTCGCTCAGGATTGAAAAGGTGATTTCGTTTGAAATGGTGATTACAGAACTGGGATTGTATTCATTTACTCTTTGCCTTCTACCCACTAATTTAATTTACAAGAATCTAAGAAGGTTGATAAATTAGAATTACCTTTTTAATTCTTACCTTTTCTATAAACATAAACAACTTTTAATATCTAAATCGAAGTGGGTAGTGACACATAGAGGAACTGGCAGGTGTATTCGGCCATTGAATGCAGCTTTGTCGTAATAGTTTGGATACAAGAGTGATGTCGTTACTGTCTCGTGTTATATTTAAATACCCATGAATATAAATATTTGTTTAAGTTTAAAATAATAGTTCTCGCCCAAAATATAAGTTAAAACAATAATTTCCTTAATTTTATTAGTTGTTATTCTCTGTTGGAACGTGTATGTCAATCGTCGAATTGATGGATAAGTGAACGCAGTTCAGCAAGCCGGCATTTTTACTCATAGAATCCGTTGCCGTGCCGATGTCTAAAGTTCAGGGTTTTTGGTTTTCGCTTAGCGGATTATCCGCCAACCCTGAATCAACATTCACCTATTGGCGGTCCTCCGTTTATTTTGCTTTCCGTCCTGGGATTTTTTTTGTCTTGTTAAGCTGTGGCATCACAACACAATTGAGTATATTTTGTAATAGTGCTATTTTTAACACGTAGGGTTTACCATCTAGGATTCTTTTTGCTCTTTTTATCTTTAATTAAATTATTTTAATGGCTGATGGCTGGATCCCGAATTAACTCGTGAACGGGCTCCGTTTGAGGGTGTTCGTCGGTTGGATACTTGGGGGGAGACTTGTCGAGCTAACAGATGGGTATGTATGGGTAATAATTTTGTAAAAGTAAAAAAAGAAAAAGAGAAATAATTTATTTTCAGAATATGGTCTAGGCTAGGTGTTATGAAATGAAATGAAATGAAATATTTATTCCTCAACATTGACAATTACTTGTTCTTATTGATGTCAAATAAAGCATGATTCTACCACCAGTTCGAAAAAACCTTCGTGAAGAAGAACTGGCAAGAAACTTCACGGGTATATTTTTTTCAAAATAAATTTACAGAGTCTCTTTATGTCTATACAAAATTATTATTTTCTGCATCTGTTAGCTCGGCAAGTCTCCCTCCCCCCAAGTATCCAAACGACGAACACCCTCAAACGGCACCCGTTCACGAGTTAACGCGGGATCCAGCCATCGCCCTCCTCAACCGTATTAGAGGGAAGTGAGCTACAATTACACTATATATACAATTACACTAGATAGTATATCATATTCAACCGTTGTGACGCTGTGCAAATGTTAAACTTGACTTTACTTTGGAATACAATAGATAATTGACGACAATACTTAAGACGTCATTATATAAATACTAAAACACATTATTTTTTCATTCTTATTGTTCCAAAGTGGGTGAAATACATTAATTATGTGTCTGCAATAAAAAAATGTAATGTCAAAAAAATCATCATAAATTATAAAAGAAATGTCACAACCTGGGCTAGGTCTTTGTACACCATCTAAAAAATTTGACAAATAAATGCTAATTATAAGAAAAATAAAAATAATTTGATTTAGTTAGTAGTTAGATGGTAAGAAAATAAAAAAGTGAACATTATTTGTGTTCGTTTTAGCGGGCAACATTGAAAATGAGTCTTTTCTATGGCGGAAGTCGTCAAGTGAAGTTAGTTCACTAAGCAGAGGGGACAGCCACCTCACTCACAGCACATTGATAGTTGTCTGTCTGTGTGTTTTATTGCTTGCTGCGCTTGAGTTCTTTCTTTCGGTTTCTTTTTAACTTTACAACGGTTAAATAAGCTAAAAATACACAAAACAATTCAATTCAATTCAATTCTTTGGACTTAATGCCAACCAGCCATCGATACTACGCGATACACAAAACAAAAAGATGTAAGTAAACCTTAGCTGTCAAGATGTAATTTTTTTCAGCCATGATGATTTTTGTTTGTGTTGCGAACTAATAATGCACAATTTCACTTCCTACCAATAAACAAAGTGTTTTAATAACAATTAAACAATCAAAAAATGTTCTAACCTTCTTAAACTATTTTTTGATAAAGTGTACAAAGACCTGGCCCAGATTCCTTGCATTTTGGGACATTTCTTTTACGCTGTATAAAATTAATATATATTTCCAAATAATAACTAAATTACTACATTCATTCATAATAAATATGTCTATTAATGTAATTCAATTATATTATTATACATCATAATTTTAACATTGATTTTCCATTGCAAATATCCATGTCAATAAAATAATAAAAACAAATTCCATTTAATAATGATTGTCATATTTGATTCAATTCAAAAGGAATGATTTTAATATTATTAAGATGTCAATTTAAACATTCGTTCAACTATAAAAGTTTTTATCTAATAAAAAATTTTTCAATTCGTTCTTAAATTTCCTAATGGGCATCGCTTTTAAAAATATTTGGCAATTTATTATAAATACGAATTGCCATAAATAAAGTTTATTTTTATGTCTACCAGTGCACTGAATCATGTTTTCGTTCGTTTTGAAAAAACTTGCGTGCTTTCAGACAAAGATGCATAGCTCAAAAATGTAAATGCATGGTACCGGTAAAATTTTGAATTTTTTAAATAAAGTTTACATGTGTCTATGTATCCAGAACTATTTAATGAACGTATACACTTTTTGTGAGCTCTAAAAACAATGATACTCTTAACAGAGTTACCCCAGAGAATTATTCCATATCTCAAAATGGATGAAGTATATCCATGATATGCTAAACGTGCTGTTTGTAGTCCACTTACAGCCCGTATTCGTCTGAGCACATATACATATTTCTTTAGCTTTGATCGTAAAATTGTCACATGTGTTTTCAATCACACGATTTATCAATTTCTAACCCAAAAAATGTTGTTAAGTTTACAATTTTTAATAGGTTCATCATTATATTTAATGTTTGTTTCCGGACGTTTCATATTAACTGTTTTAAATTGAATTATTTTAGTTTTTGAAATATTTATTTTTAAATTATTTAATTCAAGTCGGTCTATTACTTTTGTCAATGAAGTATTGATTTCATCTTTAAGTTTACTTGGGTCGGAGGAATTTATTAATAAAGTAGTGTCATGAGCAAATAATATAGAGTCATGTGTTATATAGTTTGCTATGTCATTTATATCTAAAATAAAAAGAAAAGGACCCAGTACGCTACCTTGTGGGCCGCCAATGTTTGTATAACGATATATAAACCTATAGCTATTCCTATATTTATCATTTTACCGGCTTATTTTAACGCACTGGCTTCTATTTTTCAGGTAACTTTCAATCCAGTCAAGTGCCACTCCTCTTATCTCATATGCATAAAGTTTATTCAATAGCGTTGTATGTGATACAAAATCAAAGGCTTTACTCATATCTAGTAGCACTGCCGCTGGATAGAGTTTTTTATTCAAAGAATCTGTCACTTTTTTCATAAGACAAAAACATGCTAGCGCTGTCGAACTGTTTCTTCTGAATCCGAGTTGTTGATGGCATATAGTACCATTTTTTTCTATAAAAGCACCAGTTTATGTGCCATTACTTTCTGACATAAAGAGATATTGTTAATATATAATGAAAAAAATATACCCGTAAAGGTTCTGACGTCAAATAAGTAGAGTCATGTTTTATTGAGGTTAGATCAAGTGACTACCAATGTTGAGAAATAAATATTTGAATTCAACTTAAAGTATAATAAATTCTCACGTTCTACAAGATAATTTTACCTTTAAACGTTAACTAACTTTGCGCATTCAGCCAAATAGACAACCACATATAGTATTCATGCTGTAATATCGTAATAATAATATTAAATCTTCATTTACCAAATATTTATATTTACAAAGATTAAATTTGTCTCCTGAGCTAGGGAAACCTGTGTGACAGATTTCCTTTTCTAGATGATGGAAGAATCTAGACACCTCTTCGACAATGCTCCCCACTATCCCAACCCGCTGGTCAATAAGTCAGCTACTACACAGCCAACCCTGACGCAGCGGTTCATTACAGACGTCCGCGTAACGTCTTAACATATCCCGACGACGCTATTCCAACAAGGAACGCCGGCGTTCCAGTTCGAAATAGGACAATACGGCATTCGAATCGCCTAACTCAACCGTGAGCCAGGCTAACGCGTCGTACGCATTCCTACTGAGTTTTTTAATGGTTCTTTGGCAGTAGATGACCCTTACGAACCAGTGGTAGTTTCAATTTACGACGTCTTAAGCCGAGGTCCGTGCCCTCTCGGCCCCATTTTGACAATTATAAATTAGCCACATTTTATTCAAGGCCACATGAACGAAGGGGTGGGTCATGTATCTTGTTAAGAAATGATCTACAATATTCATGTGTAAAATTTCAAAAACCAGCAATATATTGTTAGGAAATCTGTGCTCTTGAGATAATTAAATTCAATTTGTTTGTTATATGCATTTATAGAACACCAAATTCTTGCATTGATACATTTTTTAATGAACTGCAAGGCTTACTTGATAAACTGCAAAGAAAAAATAACAAGCAAGTATGAATTTGTAGAGATTTACTCTAAAAAAATAATAAAAATTCAAAACAATTGCATAGATTATTAGCTAATTTCAACTTGACTTCACATATAAAAAATCCGACTCGAAAAAATTCTTGCATTGACCTATTTGTTACAAATTTTCCGTGTCTTAAATCTAACACTCACAATTAATCTTTATCGGACCATGAATACGCGCAAACTATAATATTCAATATTACAAATAAAAATGATAACTTCGAAACTCCTGAAAATTTCTATTTTACGTACAAAAGGGACCTTTGTCAGAAAAATATCAATAAATTTGTTAAATGCATGTCAGCCTATCTTTTAGTGATGTGATACTTGAGAAAAATATCCAAATGGCATTCAATTTGTTTCATGTTTTTTAATTTACAACCTATGTTTTCCAATAATTAAAATTTAAATAGTAAATAATAATAGAGGTAAAATGTTTATGTCAAAAGGCTTAAAAAAAGGGTATCGTTAAGCGTCAGTTATATTTAAAGTATCGCTTAAATAAAGATAGTAAAAAAAGAAACAAACGAGTTTATACTACCTATAGTAAGATATTAAAAAAATGCTTTGAAACCGTTAGACAAACATCAAATACCAAATATCTTGATAACTTAAAAAATGTCTGTAAAGCTAGTTGGAACTTGATCAAGAAAACTGCAGTAGGGAAGTCCGCTTCGAGTTTCATTCAAGAAATTAAAATAAATGGTCAAACATATTACGGTCCTAGTGACATCTGTACAGTATTTAATGATCATTATATTACCACAACGCAGCCTGATAATGCCAAACTCACTCCAAAACCTTATAACTTAATAGTTAATTTAAATTCTATTTTTATGACACCAGTTACTGTACATGACATTATAATAATATTATATTTCAAAAAATTTGAAAATACCAGTTCAACCGGCTATGACTCTATAAGTACTCTAATACTTCGGAGCGTTTGAAGAACGCTTCATAGAGTGTTTTGAGGTGCTGTTGTACTGTAGGCAGTTCAAGATCTCTGGGCAAGTCCGCGTTGCGCACGTACCACGGTGCGTTTGTGGCCCTGCGGCAAAAGAGATTTTGAACTACCTGCAGGTTGTGCAGGACGGAAGGTTTGGCGTGGGCAAAGATTGGCGAGGCATATGTCATGACGGGTCTAACGCAGACCTTGTAAAGTGTACGTTTGTTTATGAAAGACATTTAACTTTAACTACCTAACATGCTATTTAAACTTGAAACTCTGTCGATGTGTGGCTTGAAAGAAAGCGTCGGATCTAAGGTGACGCCTAAGTATTTAGTACTAAGCTTCCAGGGGATGGGAATGCCTAACATTCGGACATGGGGATCGCCAGCGCGACGACGGCGTTTGGGGTCGAAGCGAATCGCAGAACTCTTGTCGATATGAATCCATTCATATCGATGCGCCATTTTTGAAACCATACACCGAGGGCGTTTACTGCCTTTTGGAGTCTGTTTACAAGCTGCGGGACACTGTGACCTTTGGTGTAGAGTGTGGTGTCGTCGGCAAAGAGGGCGAGTTCGACGCCTTTCGGCGGGATGGGGATGTCGTTGGTGTACACGGTGTACAACAAAGGGGCGAGGACTGAGCCTTGAGGGATTCCAGCCTTTATGGGACAAGGCTTGGAAAGCGTATCGAAAGCCTTGGCTACGTCAAAGAAAACCGCGACTGTTTTATTACGACGCGGATAGAAGCCGTCAAGTATGTACTCGACGATTCGATGGACTTGCTGTGGGCAGGAGTGCTTAGCGCGAAAGCCGAACTGATGGGGAATAATGAGGGGATCGCCATCCGTTGGAAACAGATGGTTCGCACTCTCTCGATAAGTTTAGACATGGCCTTGAGGAGGCTGATGGGTCTGTGATTAGCCGGGATATTCAGAGGTTTACCCAGCTTGGGAATGCCTATGTCTGTCGCTTTTTTCCAAGCTTTTGGATAGTAGCTAAGGTCGAAGCAGGCATTGAAAATGATAGCTAACAAGGTAAGCACTTTTGAGGCAGGTGCTTAAGTGCGTGGTTGGAAATTCCATCCGCACCCGGAGCCTTTTTAGACTTTTGGTTTTTAATTAGAAGCGAGATTTTGTCATTAGAGACTGTGACGGGGTCGGCGGTGATGGGGAGAGAGTATCTGCGAAGGACTTGTCCTCCACTGCCTTAATGTGAGAGGGATTGTGCAGCAATGCTGTTAGCGAAGCATTTGGCTTTCTCTTCGACTTCGAAGGCAGTAGTGCTATCGGGACGAGTGAGAGGAGGAACGTGAGAGGCGGTGTCTACGCGTAAGGCTCGGGCCATACTATAGTACGCTTGGTGGGACTGAGAGATATTCTCCATGAGCTAATCTCCTGAGCTAAATCTCCAGCTAATCTATAGGCGGGCGTGGGATATTATTTGGCTCTCTGGAGAGCCGCGTTCTTAGCTTTAATAAGATTGCTAACAGCTAAGGAAAGCGTGGATTTTCCTTGCTTAGCGACCTTTTCGTTAACACTGATGGCTGAGTTGAAAGCATCAGTGAGGGAGTTGACTATCGAGTCTATTTTATCCGGGCTATCTAATAAGTCGGCCAAATCGCGAGTGGAGAGTTCGGGGCCTCTAAGGCTGAAACTATCGTATTTTTAAAGCCTTTCCAGTTGGTAAAGGTCTTAGGAGAGGTGACGTTATCGTTTAGCACTCCTAGCACGAGGGAGACGGGGTGGTGGTCAGAACCTAAGTCATCGAGCGGTTCGATAGACCTGAGATCGAGGTTGATTCGTTGGACGATCGCAAAATCGAGGATATCAGGAGAGTGGTTTGGGTTATCGGGATAGTGAGTGGGAGTGACGGGAGAGATGACGTCTAAGTCGAGTTGCTCAGTGCTGTTAACGAGAGCGATACCGCTGGTGTTAGTCGATAGGCACGTCCAGTTAATATGTTTTGAGTTAAAATCTTCAAACATAATGACTGAATGGCCGAGGGCGAGAATGGCCTCGAAGTCGCTACGGATAGGTCTGGTGCCACTAAGTATGTAGATTGAAGCTATGATGACGGTCAGATTACCAGTCATAGCCAATCTATACACAGTGGCTTCCATGTTGAGGAGAGGAGGGGTAGGGAGAAGACCGCAATGGAAACCTCTTTTGTAATAAATAGCTGTGCCGCCGTATCCGTTGGAGTTGGGCCTATCGTTACGAGTGAACGCGTATTTGGGAATAGCGAATACCCTGGTGCCGTTTGGAGTGAGCCACGTCTCTTGGAGAAGCAATAAGTCTGGCTCGTTGTTCTGAAGGAACAGTTTGAGCTCAGGAAGGTTACTACTAAGGCTACGAACGTTAAAAGAAACTAGGGATAAGCCCTTGGGTTTGATACGACAGGACGCGGGATTTGCATTTGAATTTATATAGAGCTGAGTAGCGAGTGATGCCCGGCTAACGCAAATAGACGCTCTTGAGGAGAGCCGGCGGGTTGCAGTTTGCGTGCGAGTATGGAGATTTCCTTGATGTTGACCTTTTGAATGACGTCGAACACGGTCTTCATGTCCTCAGCCAACGACGACTGAGGTTAAGACGACGGAGCGGGACGCGGTCCTATGGGAGCTACGGGAGCTGGGACAGGACGGGAAGGTGAAGTGGCCGGACGCTGTCTCTACGACAGAGCCGAAGTAGGCGACGGCTGCACCGGGCTTTGCTTCCGGGAGAGCCCGGTTGCGCAGCGCCGGGAAGTTGGCGGGAGTGAGCGGCGGCGCCGGTTTAGGCGCGGCCCTCTTTACTGAAGAGCGTGGAGCGCGCGGACAACCCCTGTAGTTGGCTGTATGGCCGGACTGGCTGCACAGCACACATGCAGGGGGGGGAGTGGAGTCGTGAGTACGAGTGCACTCCTTCGTAATGTGCGGATCTAAGCACTTTACGCACCTGGGAGGGGCTGAGCAATTAGCCGCTGCGTGGCCGTAAAGCTGGCAACGGTGGCATTGCCCACGACGGTTAGGACGCTCGACGGAGATGTTCGAGAGCCCGCAGATTGTGCGATCCTCTCTGAAAATTTCCCTCGAGTTGGGAGTATTGGTTAGGATAACTAATGCTAACAGAAAACGTTTGCCGTGGTTGGAGCGCATCTTGTGCACTGCTTCAGCCGGGAAGCCTTGGGACTTAAGGTTCTCAACAATGTCGTCGTTACTGAGTTCGAACGGGACGCTTCGTAATACCGCGTAGACTTTGCGCTCCTTTGGGAGGGCATTAGTATGATACGCGATTTGCTTGATCGATAGAAGCCTACTAAAAGACCGGAAGTCGTAGATGTTCGCGATCTGAATTTTAATTGTTTTGCCAGCGTTGGCGGCTTTTAAGTAATTAATTTTGTGCTCTTTGCACAAGTTAGAAACCGCGATCCAGCGCGCTTTTTCGTGGAGGAAAACGGGTGGAGGGAGCTGAGGCCTAGCTGAGACGGAAGCGCAGCGCGTCGCTGGCTTCGACGGGACCGACGGAGACGCGGTCCGCTAGAGTGACATGAGTGGCGCAGGGGCGGGGGTTGAAGACACCGGGGTGGGCACGGGTGTTGAAGACACCGTGGCTTGCTTTGTGCGCTTCCTAGAGCGCTTAGACGAGACAAGTGTGAATGCGGGCTCAGGAGAGCCGGTTAAGGTGGCGGCGTCCGACGACGGTTCGGACGTGGAATCGGAGTGCTCGCGGGAGCAGTACGCTTGCGGTGCGACGTGCGAGAGGATGTGTCCGAAACACAGTCCATCTCGGATGGGATGGGGGACGCGGGAGAGCTGGTAAAGACCTGAGGGCCGGGGTTGGGGCCTGAGGGGCCGACCTTCAACACTGAGCGTCGCGCGCGTTCTATTTCTATGAGGCATGTTTCACAAGCGCCACCGCGTACGCTGATGCAGTAGTTAATTAGGCAATGGCGAAGTGCCTTAACAATTTGTAGTACTAGCTGTTGATCTGAAATGTCTCTAAGGTTTCTAAATTTTACGAGAAATCTTCTCATTCTGATTGCTATAGTAGATATGTGTCCGGCCCAGTTAAGTTTACTGCCCAATAGGACACCAAGATCTATTAAAGATACCCGTGTAAAATATAAAAAATATATACCCGTTAAGTTTCTTGCCAGTTTTTATTCACGAAGGTTTTTTTCGAACTGGTGGTAGAGTCATGTTTTATTTGACGTCAATAGGAAGAAGTAATTGTCAATGTTGAGAAAATAAATATTTCATTTCATTTCATTATGTTTGAGCTACAAGTCTGAGGTACTTGTCTGGACAAGTGATAACATTGACAGTTCGTAGCGTCAAAAAACTTTGTGTTACACGGATGAGTGTGAATTTTTATCGCAAAATCTTCATTGTTACCGCTGTTTTTTAGGAACAAACTTATATTGTTTTTTTTGTATTTATAAAAATCAGACTTTCTTTAAGCCATCTAGTAACCCTGCGTAATCCTGTTTCAGCAAGAGTTTGAAAAGACAGCCAGTTAGTGCTGTGGAAAAGAATAACCGGGTCATCTGCAAATACGAGAAGATCCGCAACATTGATCTTCGTTTTACAGATATTATTGATGTTAATGAGAAATAGAGAGCTATTCCACTGTACATAAGAAAATGTGGCTAAAAAGTAATTTGAATGTAGTGCCTCCCGGATATCCTTTCTCATAGAACAAATCTTCTGTAACTTCAATTAAACTATAGTGTAGTGTGTGTGTGTGTGTGTGTAGTAATTAAGTTTGTTTCGTAATTGTTATCACAAACTACCTTTAATTTTTATTCTTGTTACAATAAATTAATAATATGCAATTTTTAGTTTCCAAGCCTCTCTGCTTTATTGTTTGTATTTCGATGTGGCCTGTCCACAATCATTACTTCTAAATTTGTCCACTCAAATTCAAATTCAAATTCAAATATTTATTTCTCAACATTGACAATTACTTGTTCTTATTGACGTCAAATAAAACATGATTCTACCACCAGTTCGAAAAAAAACCTTCGTGAAGAAGAACTGGCAAGAAACTTCACGGGTATATATTTTTTTTTCAAAATAAATTTACAGAGTCTCTTTATGTCTATACAAAATTATTCTTTTCTGCATCTGTTAGCTCGGCAAGTCTCCCTCCCCCCCAAGTATCCAAACGACGAACACCCTCACATAGCTCAGAGGAGCTAGCGCAACTACAACTCCAAGCATGCAACACTCACGATAAATTATTACAATTATTACAAAATTACAATTAAATTTATTTAAATAATAAAGTTATTGAGTGTACTATTCCAACCAACTCATGTGCAAAATGTTAAGCCTAAATCTAAAATAGATTTATTCGGCCGTACGCTGAATTCTAAGAACATTCAAATGTTTTTACTATCTGAATATTTTAGTAATTTTCCATTGCATTGCGGCAGGGGTTTGACTAAATCCACAGTTTTTTTTTTCGAAACAGCAAGTTATTTATGGCCCTATGGGTCTTTTAAATTTCACCGGAATTTGTGGCTTAGCGCTAACGGTGCCTAGCCAGATCTTCTCCTACAAACGTCACTGGATGTCCGGCGGACAAGTCAATACCATTAATCGAAGGTAGCCTGGGTTTATCACGCATTCAAGTTATTAGTACCGGTGAAAAGGTTTCTTAGGTTATATTTTTATGCATGTGTAAAGAAAAGGTATATTATGAGATAAGTATGAGATGAGATATGAATAGGTATATTATAAGAGACTCTGCCATTCAAAAAGTTTTGCGAGAAAAATGTTTTTATGTTTGGAACGTTGGCGAGTTGTAATTGACTTTGTACATTCGATTATTTTAAGTAAAAATACATTTGTTCCAAATTTATTTCACAAGGCACCTTCTACAGCAACTGTGTGCCGCTGGTATGCCGAGCTTCAGTGCGGTCGCTTTAAATTGAAGTATGGAGAAAGAAATGGTCATTCTTTGACTGCTGTTACGGATGCTAACAAATGAAGTAGCTGTACAACAATCGGGTTTCGGTAATTTGGTAGATATTCAGGATCGACCAATAAATTAGAACCGTCATTATTTTCGTCAAGGCAAATTTAATATGGTTTCTTTAGTGTTAAAATTTTGAGTAGCTACAAATACCTGATACGACGCTGGATTGTGCTGCGGCCCATGTCTCGTGTCCACAGTTCCTTGCTGGGCCGCCGCCTGGCACCGCAGCACGAGCTGCGTCGCGTCGCACGAAGATTATCTTCTAGTCAGTTTGGTTGAAGTTTGTATCAATTTCATTAGATTAAAAATCAAACATGACGTATAGATGCGTTTTTTGACTCTGTTTTTTTAAGTAAAATGCAAAATATGTCAAGTGTAAGTGTCTATGTTTTGGGATAGATATTTGTGTCGCGAACACATATGTTCCTTAGTGTGCCTTGTTTGTATTTCATTTACCTTTAAGTACATACGAGTAAAAATGAAACGTACATTGGAGAAAAACATACGAACCGTACGTATGAGAAGAATGGAGAGTGGGCAGTGATCAGCCGCTTGTCTACTTGGCGGCCTGAGTTCGATCCTTGTGGCTGACAAATGTACCTATGAGCTTTCACAACTCAAGTAAATTTAGTTTACTGCTCTAAAAGTTGGTGACTCGATTGCTTGAAACAACCCTTAGTTGGGTGATACTAACAATGAACACTCAAGTTTTTGTCATCAGTGCAATTTTTATGCACTGACATGGCTTCCACGTGTAGGTCTTAAATAAAACCACATAACCTCCTGTGGATACGTTTGGTTTTCAGATAAATAGTATAATTGTATAAAAATCTCAATTTTCATTATTTCCCAATCAAATTTGCTATCGTGAATTTTGTATTTTCCTTTATTTAGCATGTCACGCTTTAACAGTTTCACGCACACTTGGTGAATGTTATTGGATATTACATAATGTACTAACTACTCTCTTACTTGTGTCAAGGTTAGTTAGTTTTAATTCATTTTACAGACGGACATTAAACATCTTATTTTTTATTATTATAATTAATTTTTTAGATAAGAACTTATTTCCGACTTATTTAATGTATTTTCTTTACATTGTACGAGATTGTGAAACTCTGGCAAGGAAAGCATTTTTCTCTAGCTCAAATAAAGCGGTCCGCTCTGAATTTTCTGCAGAAAAGTTCTTTTCCCTGTTTTCTCCGTTCTAAAATGTGGCTCGAAGGGCATATATACGGTAAAATTATTCCATAAAATGTTTCTAACCATCCCTCGGATACTTCACACAACGGGATCAGACCGCGCTGTCACTGCCGGGTGGCGGGGGCTGCGTCGCAGGGTATATGTAGATTGATTTTGTTGCTTCATGATCCTCTCGGTCTGCGTGCGTTCTCGAGCGCACGTCGATCGCAGACGCCTTCCCGCTCTTTTAGCCCCCGCGCTAATTGAGCACCCAAATTTCATAGTTTACCGTATTAAGTTTCTAACGCCGTTTTCACGGCGGACAGTGGCTCGTTAACCGTACTTCTAATAAGTTTCTAACGCCGTTTTCACGGCGGACAGTGGCTTGTTAACCGTACTTCGTGGAACGTGAGCTTCGTCGACGGGAATTCGTTGATCCAGGACTTCAAGTGCCGTGTTCGAGTAAGTTATCCGCGTCGTTCTCAACCGCTCTACTGCGTGTAGGGTGGTTTTAGGGAGTTAGTCATCGTTGTTAGGTTCATATATTGTCCCTCCCCAACCCCTCCGCAATGGCTTCCCTAAGCTCTGATGAGATTAGGAAGAAGTTAGTTGATAGTACCGGTGCTGAAGGCATACATATAAATGCTGACAAGTTCCGATTCCTTGATTCTCTTATCCCGCATATCATGGCGTTAATTCCACCACTGGCCCCTCAGGCCACCCCAGTCCCCCAGACCCCTCTGGTCTTAGGCTCTCCAGCGTCCCCTTCCTCCAGTGACATGGAGTGCGAAGTAGATGCCCCTCCGCGACGCAAGCGCGCACCCGCGACCGAGTCATCCTCGGACGCCACCCCAACTGACCCTGAGTCTCCCTCCTTTACGCTTGTTAAGAAGCGCTCTAAGAAGCGTTCAAAACAAGACCCGGCGCCCTCGACGCCCGTCCCTACACTTCCTGCGGCGTCTTCAACGCCAGCTGCCCCGGTGTCTTCAACACCCGCTCCGGCCCCAACTTCTGGCAAGGCCAAGGTCCCACCACCCGTTTTCCTTCGGGAAAAGGGTAAATGGACCGAGGTCTCGACATTGTGCAATGAGCACAAAATCCATTACATCCGAGCAGCCAACTCGGGTGAATCTATTAAAATCTTAGTCTCGTCGATAGACGACTTTCGAGCTTTAACAAAGCTCCTCACCGATAAGCAATATGCTTATCACACTTATGCTCTGTCAGAAGAGCGTAAGATCAGAGCGGTACTCAGGGGAGTCCCGTTCGAATTATCGAACGAGGCTATCCTGGAGGATCTGCAGTCCCAAGGCTTCCCGGCACTCGCGGTGCATAAAATGCACAGCAAGTACGGGAGGCAACACCCTCTCGCTTTGGTGATTCTCGCCAACGTCCCCAAGTCCAGAGAGATCCTGAAAGGGGTTAGCTCTATTTGCGGCCTCTCTGGGATCTCAATCGAGGCGCCTCATCGCCGCGGTCATCCCGGCCAGTGCCATCGGTGCCAGTTGTACGGGCACGCGGCAGCCAACTGCCGCGCACCGCCCAGGTGCGTCAAGTGCCTGGTCCCGCACTTCACTAAGGAGTGCAATCGCACTCCTGAAACTCCCTCTCCTCCCGATTGCGTGCTTTGTGGCCAGTCCGGCCACACCGCAAACTACAGGGGCTGCCCTCGTGCACCCCGTTGTATGCGCTCCAATTTCAAAAGGGCGGCTCCCAAACAGGCCCCGCGCCTTTCTCAAGAAAACTTTCCGCCGCTGCGTAGCCGGGTTCCTCCGGCTGCAAAGCCTACTCAGCCCAAGCCTGCTCCAGAAAACTGGAGGCAGCGTCCCGCATCGAATCCCATCCCGGCTCCTCGCCCATACAAACCCACTCCTCAATCCTCCGTAGCAGACGATATGCGTATCGTCTGCGACGCTATAAAAAATGTCGATGTTAGTGAAATCGCAGTCTTAGCCCGTAAACTTAGGGCTTCACGTACTCCGACAGAGCGTTTGCTAGCTCTGGCGGAGCATAGTTCCCTTCTCAATTCATTGTAGGTTCATTTAAATGAATTGATCCCTAAATCATGCTTCGGCCGACCTCTGCCCAGCCCCGGCTTCACCGGAGGCTGCCCAGAACGGCCACCAACTCATGTCCCTTTGAGCACCTTCAGTGCAACTTTCACTACAGGCGGAAGACCCGCTAGCGGGTCTCCGCCAGCGCGCCCAACTTCCCGACGGGTGTCGCTTCCGATGAAGGCTAAAGGTATACGCTTACCACAGCCAACAGGTGGTTTTTAGTGGGTAGGTGCCATTCTGGTGAGTCCCACATAACCCCCCCGCAGAGGAATTTACCTGCGGGCGGGTATGCATGACGCATCTTCCACCTCCCTCCCGCGAGGGTGCCTCGGCAGCAAAAAAAAAAAAAAAAAAAAAAATGCTTCATGATGTTAAGATGATTGCAGCAGACAGCGCGAACACCTCCCGACTATTATAAATACTAGTGTTTTATGTGTGAAGTGAACTTGTTTTCTTATACGCTTCACTACGTAACCTGTTAGCTTTATTTAATGCGCAATTTATTTAATAGGCAAGCGATGCCGCGGGTGAAAGTTAGTACATAATATATTTGGATCCTATCGCCGGAATATGTTACAAATTATATAATTAAAACCAGCTTCAAGGTGACTTATTAAATTACAAACTATCAACAACAAACTATATTAGTTATAGACATCAAGTTAGTTTGATACGGTTCCCCAGGAATCTAAATCATACTACGATTTTACCTACCTACTAAAGTGGTTATGAGTCAGCGTGTTCAAGACTGCTCCAAAATATTTCAAGCAACTCCAGGAATATGTGTGAAGTTAAGAGATCAAAGGTATTCATATTCATTTGTGTAACGGTGTGTTCACAAAGCGTAACGTTATGTGATGTCAATCTTTTGCACGACCCTCGTACAGAGAACTTTGTAAACCATTTTGTGTTTTGTACCCTGAACAAAGGTACGAGGTTAGGCACACTCGAGCGGAGTAGTGGGCTAGAAAAATATATTTGCTGTGGGTTGTATGTGTAAACGAGTAGGTGAGAGGTGTAGCGGACAGCCAGTTAGATAAAGTACGCGGTAATGTGCGGGCAGTCGCCGGCGTCTAAATGGCCACTTTAAAAGCACCGCCACATAAAGGCGACCTTGATAAGCCGGAATCTTTTACCAGCTACATACATTTATACGAAATACTAACAGTTTATTACGAACTCCGCTAACTTGCGAACTATTCGAGGTTAATGCGATTGTTGGGGCGACGATATTAGTAGGGATTGCTAGGTTAGCGGAGGTTTTTGACTCTTATCAATGCCAAGCGCAGTATTGAATCGCGTGATATGGTAATTACATCGGATCTAAATAAGTAATGACGAATTCTTACTTATATTCATCTCTTGTCTAATTTTTAATTTTCAACCAGATCCGCGGGATCGCGGTATCAATTTGATTAATCCACGTATCAAAATAATTGGGACGCGGCCACGGAATTTTTCACGCTGTCGTTTTCTTAAGAAACTCTCCAACTCACGCCAAAATATGGATACGATTTTCATACTTTGAGCAAATAATTTTATATTTAAGCAATACTGTTTTTGGTTTTTGAACCTTGGACGGTTTCTAGATCTAAAGTAGGTAATCGAACAATTTGACACCTATAATTACAGTAAAGTTGTAGTACCTTAAATGTATATTATATATTAAAAATATATAATATTTGTGTTGCGTTAAACTATAGAAAGTATTTCGAACATTGGTTAAATAAGAATTGCATTTTCATCCATGGTTTATGTCTCTCTTTCGAGCGTATTTTTATACTATCTCTTAGGCTTACTTCTCAGTTTACTTGATAAGGTTGTTGGGAAATTGTTTGCGATTTGCTTACTTTCCTGGTGCCAGCCGGCTTTTCCCGAATTAACCAGTTAGATAGCCACCAGAAGTGAGTGAGTCGACGTACCTACGTACAAATTACAATCAAAGAGTGCGTTCTGATTGGTTTTTGCGCGCTTAATGCGATACATTGCAATCGGAAAGGTAAATAGCGCGCTAAAAGTATATTTTTTCCTCACTCAAATCTAAAGTGATATCTTCATTAAGATCTTCGACCCTGATTGTAACAGTGGCCATTTTTGAATATTATTGCAAAATATAACAAGCAAGCTTCTAAAATCGGTGATAGCCTAAATAAAAACATCAAAAAAGAAACGTCATGAGTCAGTTTTACCAGGCTCCGTAGTTTAGGCACTGTGAGCGGGATTATGAAGTCATTGATGAGGTACCGATATCCTTCGTGAACGCGCTCAGCCATTCGGAACGGATATATGAACGCTCTGAGCGGTATAATCTGAGCATTTTCTTACTTCATAGAAAGTGTTTTGTAATCTACTTGCGAAGGGAATGATATTTCTTCAAAATATGACATGTCGTCAAAGCGAAAAATTTCAATTTATTGATACAAATTAATTTATAACTAAGGCTTACATGACCAATGATAGGCACAATTTGTGCAATTATTACCTGCGACAGATAGCATACTCGCTATCATATATTTTATTAATAACAGTAAATTCGTTGGCTACAACCGCTGCTTCTATTGGGCAGTCACTTTATACTTTTGACCCACTGGAGTGTTATATTCCAAAACATAGTATTAGGAATAGTTTGGACATAAGTTAGTGACAACAGATAATACATCTAGCACCAGTATTCTAAGTAGTAATATATGTAGTAAAATGTAAAAGATAATATTATGAACATACTCCATCAACATATGCAGGGCATTGGTGGTAAGGAATTAGAGATTGAGCTTTTTATAAACTGTAAAAATATTCATGTACTATGTATTACAAAACACTGGCTCAGACAGTGTCAAATTATGTCTTCATATAAAAATCATGTAATTGCTAGTTCATTCAGCAGAGAACAAACAACTTGTGGTGGCTCAACGATCATCACTCATAAGAGCCTTATATTTAAAGAACGCTCTGATATTGTAAGTCTGTCTGTTGAGCGATCTGTTGAAAAAGCCTATATCGAGAGAGGGAATATTGTTATAATAAGTGTGTACAGACACCCATCCTCATCGTTTGAAGTGTTTGAGAGCACTATGGATGAGGTATTACATATAGTAAATAACAAAAACAAAGAAATAATTATTTGTGGCGATTTTGATAATTGTTACAACCTGAAAAATCTCTTGTTAGAGCCTATGTGAATCACAGCGACCTCAGCCACATGTCTTGATAACATTTTTACAAATTTAATGCCATGTACAAAGTCAGTAATTAATAAACTACAATAAGATCAAAGTGGGCAGTTGGCCACTTTTGATATTGGGCTAAAAAATACTCTAAAAACAGAAATAATGTATTAGAAAAAACATTGAAATTAGATTACTGTGGCGATCCAATAACTCAATATAACTCTATTCATAGTATATTTAAAAATGAATACGACTCTGTTTTTACAAAAAAGAAAGTATGTGTAAATAATCGTTTATTTAAGTTTAGTGACTGGGCAACAGTGGGAATATGCAGAAGTAGATATAGATTATATGATTTGTACAGTGAAAGAACTTATAATCATAAAAAGACATTTTATGAATGTGTTAAAAAGTATTATTTCAAAGAGTATGCAGTGTAGCTAAATCTAATTACATTAATAATAAAATAAAATATAGTAATAATAATAATAGTAGTAAAAATAAAAACTGCATGGAATGTTATTGATCAGGAAACTGGGAAAGCAAATGACCCTCACACCAAATATTATAAAAAAAATTAATGATAAATTGTTATCATCTGACAGAGAAGTTTCTGAAGCAATTGAACATTTTATACTGCCATCCCTGTGTCAACTACTTTGAGTATTAATTTATGTTTCACTCTTGCACAGACACTGCTAATGGAAAATGTAAATACTTGCGATATTGATTTCAACTCTGAACATGTTACTGTTCCACAAGATTTAGATGGAATTTCTGTTAAAATTATTCAATCTGTCATTGATGGTATAGCCCTGCACTTAGCCAGTATATTAAATGACTGTGTTGATAATGGTGTATATCCTGTGTTTACGCCAGCGCCATCTATCATTCGCCTACGGAACTTAATCGACGTCGTGACTTCGGAGCTTTTCGGCCATGTTCGGAAATGGGCCCGAATACTGGCGATCTACGAGCAACGTCGTAACCACACTTCTACGCTAATGCGCGGTTTACATGTATTAAGTAGTTAAGTTGGTAACTAAATTTTAACTAAATTTTAAGTTACTGCATGTCACTTCTGTGTCCAAACGGATTAAGTAGTTAAGTTCATAAGTTCAATGAAGATAAGCAGTGATGAATCTCAAGGAATTCGTCAATTCTTTACTTCGATATATCGTAAATGTGATTTTGGACAAATTCAGAGAAGAATTTTATTCGGAAATTAAAATATTTACAAGAATATATTTTTTTCTAAATTTTTATTCTACTAGCATATCTATATTAAATATTCTTCAACAAATTTCAAAGTTGAAATTAGACTCCACTCCGACATTTAAAAAAAAAGAGTAAATGCGAAATAAATACGAGCTCTTGCCGCCACCAGCTTTGTCAACTTATGCACTTAACTAAAAATCACGTCCAAACGTGTTAAGAGAGAAGCCCCGCCCACCCACTTATACGTCACTTAACTGACTGTTTACACGCAACTTTTAACTTAAAATTAAGTTAAAATTTAGTTACCAACTTAACCACTTAACGCATGTAAACCGGCTATAAGCGTTAAGCTAGATACATTTTTTTGTAATATTAATTAAGTACTCAAGCGGTCCGGGACCCTTGATGGACTAAGTCTACCCTAGGGAGGTCTTCCTAGCTAACAAGGGAAAAACACTTTTAACATTTAATCCACTTTTATTAAAGATGAATCTATTTATAATAATACAATTGATAATTCTTAGACTATTTTTGGGCTGCAACCCGTGATGGAATGCCATGGAACAATCTTCCAATCTATCTATTTTACATTTTACAGATAAATTAAAATAATGACAGGCCAGTCATAATTGTCGGCAAGTTTGTTTGTGCGATAACCTCTTTTATTAGATACGGCACAAGCAAACGTTGCAATCGCCCCTCTTGTATAATTTATTTAATCAGTGAAGCTGTTTATAAGTAAAATCTAATAAATCATAGTCGTTTGAAGAAACGTAACCTAACTTTGCTTTTAGCAGTTAGAAGTTGTACATGAACTTTGCCTTCCGCCGCAACGCTACGCACATATACGCACGCACCGTATGCCTTTTCTGATGCATCAGTAAATATATGCAGTTGTACAGTAGCGACGGGCTTCGACATTATCCAACGTGGTATCTGAAGTTTATTTAAAGAAATTAAGCCTTTTTGGAAGTCATGCCAGAAATTTTGTATTTTATCAGGTACAGGCTCATCCCACGAACATTTGACTAGCCATAGTTGCTGCATTGTTATTTTGGCTTCGACAATACACGGAACGACCAAGCCAATAGGGTCAAATATTTGGGCAATAACTGATAAGATATGACGTTTTGTGATCACTTTAGTCGAAGATAAGTTTATAGAGAATGAAAAGGTGTCACTTGTACACCTTCAATCAAGTCCAAGTGTTTTAGATGATCCTATCTCACTTAGTTTCACGATATGAGAAGATTTATTATGACCATTATCGCACAATGCCTCTAAGAGTTCACCAGAATTGGATTGCCATTTTCTTAAGTTTAATTTTGCAGACTTAAGAGTATCTCTGACTTGGTGACACTCATGTGACGTCTCTTCGACACTAGGACCACCCGATATATAGTCATCGACATAAAAGTCATGTGCTATTGTAAATTGCGCTGACGTATCGGAGCACTCCTCAGCTAATTGCATAAGGCATCTAGTAGCTAAGTTAGGTGCTGCGGAACATCCATACGTAACTGTATTAAGCGTGTATGTTTTTAATTTATGATGTGTCTCCTCTGTCCATAATATTTTTTGTAGCGGGCGATGATTTTCATGAATAAGTGTCTGCCGATATCCGAATTTTTCAATATCCGCGCTAACAGCAATTTTATGTTGGCGGAAACGGATTAAAATTGTGAATAAATCATCCTGTAGCGGGGGTCCAACCATCTGTATTTGGTTGAAAGATTTACCAGATGTAGTACGAGCTGAAGCATCGAAAACCACTCTTAGTTTAGTCGTAGAGCTAGATTTGTTTAAAACGCCGTGATGTGGCAAATTATTAGAAGGTAAAGATGTATGCGCTACATGTTCATCCTCAGACATGTGTCCTAACACAATGTATTCATTAATGATATTGACGTAGAGTTCTTTTAACGCGCTGTCTTTGGCTAAGCGACGTTCAAGCGATAAGAAACGACGTTTAGCCATCATGTAAGAGTCACCTAAGACTGTGGGTGATTCTTTTAAAGGTAGTTTTACTACAAATCGTCCTTCTGGATTGCGAAATGTAGTATCATGAAAAAAAGTTTCACAAGCTCGCTCTTCAGCGGAGAGTTTGTATCTTGAAGGGATGGAGTCTAATTCCCAGAACCGATTTAGGTCTGCTTGTAAGTTATTAAGAACCAGACAAACATTTGAAGAGGAATTAGATTGACTAAGACCACCCGACATGAGCCAGCCGAGCCTAGATTCGAATAAGATTGGCTTATTTTTTCCCAGCTCTATACGGCCCTATTATGTTCCAAAAGAGTTCGGCGCCGACTAAGACGTCGATCGATGACGGAACGTAATATTGAGGATCAGCAAGACGTATATTTGCAGATGTATGCAAGTTGCTAGTGTCAATATATGTATTTGGAATTGATGATGAAATATTAGGCAATATAAGGCATTCAAAATTAACTTTATATTCACCATCAAAGGATTCCAATAAAATTTTACAGCCTTGGGCGCAATTAGAAGACTGAAGGTTTATACCTACCACTTTAGACTCGGTAGAGTAGGCTGTGATGTGAAGCTTTCTAACAAGTTCTTCCGATATAAAGTTTGTCGTGCTTCCATTGTCCAGCAAGACTCGTGCTGTGTGAAGATTTCCTTCAGCATCAGCTACTTTGACGAGTGCTGTGGATAGCAAGATAACTTGAGATGTAACAGGACGGTTAACAGATAGTGAAATATTGTGATTAGTACCATCTAGAGATTGAGTGACAGGAAACGCAATATTAGGTCGATTTTCTAACTCACTCTCTACATGTAGTAGAGTGTTGTGCTTTTCAGTACAATATTTACAGTGACCCAACTTGCACTTAAAGGCAGTATGGCCAGGTCGAAGGCAATTGAGACAGACATCGTAGCTTTGTACCTTTTTAATACGCGCTTGCACCGAAAGATTTTGTTGATTACTGTTGATTTCGTTATTAAATGGATAAGAGGTATGAGGTAAAAAGGACTTAGAAGACTCTTCTTCTTGTAATAAATTTGCTTTATTACTAAGAAATATGATTATGTCTTCTAACATAGGTTTCCTACTCAGTGTATTTTTATGTTCTCCCCATTTGCGGTTCGTAACTTCATCAAGTTTACTAGTAATGAGATATATTACAAGAGTATTCCAGTGTTGAACGGGTTCATCTAAAGTTGCCGAAGCCCTTAAATTTTTGTTTGTGGTATCAATTATGTACCTAAGTGACTGACTCGATTCCTTTTTAATAGGCAGCATATTAAAGAGTGCTTGTACATGATTATTAATAAGTACTGTTTCGTTATCAAACCTCTCACAGAGCGACTTCCAAGCAGAGTCATAATTATTTGATTTAAACCCAACATTATCAATAATAAGTGATGCACTGTCTTTTAAACAAGCTCGCAGATAGTGCAGTTTATTAATATTGTCGATATTAGCGTTGTTATGAATAATAGAAACAAAGGTGTCCCTGAACTCCAACCAATCATGACAGTTTCCCGAAAATTTAGGTAGATCAATTTTAGGCAGTCGAATAGAATTGTGTTTGTGCATGACAGTCTTACCAGATTCCACATCGGAAATGGCATCCTCCGAAAGAAGCTTGCGACTGGTATTGATTAATAGACGAGCGGAATATACTAAAATCCCATACTGCTTTTCGAACTCCTCGCGCTCCGCATATTGCTCGTCAGGGTCCTCCGCCTGCTCCTCTATTTCGGTCTAAAACGTATCATATTTCTCATATAAGGCTTCAAAGGTACTGAATCGATATTCAAGCGCAGTTGCTCTTTACTAAGTTTATTGCAAGTTTTTGATACTTTTAAAAAGGAAGAGAAATGTGTAAGCTTTGCTTTAATTGAAGCACGCTTTTTAGTAAGGCTCTTTAAATCGCTCATATTGCAAGCAAAATAATTAAGTTCACAAGCAAAGCCAGATGAATAGTTAAAGTTTGAAACACAACAATATAATGATGAAGTATAATAAATATGAAAAAATAAAAAATTTAGTTAACTTTTGAAGAAAAGGTGAGCAAGTTTATAGCAGTAAGTTTTGCTATTGTGAATCAAAAGGGGCGAAGCTTGGCAGTACTAAATGCTGCGTAATGCTAGGAACGTGAATTCAAATTCAATTCAAAAAGGAACGTGAATATTCAAATAAAAGATTATGTTAATTCGCTAAATCGATTCTCAATTTAGTACGAACTTTAAATCAAATACATTTAAGATGTAAATACCTAACTTATATTCTAAATACTGTAGTTATAATTACAAATTTTATTGAATTCAAAATTAAAACAGTAGCTCAAAAATAAAAATGTTCTAGAATATTATTTTCAAAATATTAAAGTAAGTATGTATAAAGCATTATGATACTCAACACTTTATCCAAATACAATGCTTTAAAAAAATTGCAGTAAATTAAGTTATGTGTTGCGATCAAATTAAAATAACGCGAAAAATAAAAGTGAATATACCTACTTACGTGTTGATGAATGTAATAATATGAAATGAGATGAGAATATGAGATTAAACTGATAAAATGATTTGTTATGACGATTTACTGTTGATATTTGAAGTTAGAATTTTGTCTAAAAATTTTATTTATCCTCTTTTTTTTGTCGTTAATTTATTTGCTTAAAACCTTAAAATATCGATAGTATTCGCTCCAAAATGACTCGATGTAAGGGTACTATGATATGAGCTATGAAATCAATATGAAGATAAAGTAGGATGATGGATGTTGGCCTTGTAGATTTGTCAAAGCGGTGAAACAGGTACCGATGACTTCTACTAAGTCCCGTAGAAAGCACGAACTCGAACTTGTGTCGGATCTTACGAAAGAAGCCTTTTTAGCTGCTTTGTCTCGTTTTGTTGCTCGAAGGGTGTGACGGAACAAACTCGAGTCTTGTGTATGGGGCGGAAGTATGGTTTCAATATACCTGCTAATAGCATTTGTCAATACTGATTTACTCAAGTTATTATAAAAATATCTGTTTGTATATTAGTATATGTTAGCAGATATAATTGTTGATATATAGAATCTTTAAATGGAAGAAAAATTACTCATAAAAGGATGTTGTGACGGAACAAGCTCGAGTCTTTTGTATGGAGCGGAAGTATAATCTCAATATAGGTACCTGCTGATAGCAGTTGGCAATACTGATTTACTGAAGTTATCAGTTAGTTCAGTTAAATTCATTTACCTTGCTAAAGAATAAAAAATTAGAAAAAAAAATTATTAATTTAATATTGATATCTGGTTCTCAGAATTTATGTACTAATTTGATATAGATAGATACATCTAATTAATGTTCCTAAAGGTAAAAAAGTATAGCAGTTTGGGATGCCTATTTTTGTTATTAAGTTTCCCTTCCGTTGTTGATACGATCTTATGGGTGGTAATTAATTGCAGGAAAATATTTGATGATGCTTTCGCATTTACACATAGATTTTATTTATTCATTATTTATTTATTTATTTATTTGCTAAACAAAATAACTCTACAGTAGTTACACATAAATTAAATTAAATAAGTAATTCAAGGGTGCATTCTTTTATTTTGTTGGTAAATATGACTGGAGATTGTCGCGGGTGCGTGGTGCATGGTGCCCGGTGGGAGGGAGTTCGGGCTTTCTTTTGGGGATAAATAGGGCAGTAGGCCGGAGGCACGGGATCAGAATTTCAGTCTCGGGAAATGGACGTGTGAGTCTCGGTCGGGAAACGAAAGTAACCCAAAAGTTCTGCCAGTTTGTACCCAGTTTAATATTTAGTTTTTTTTTCGGTTGTTTAAAAAGAGAATATAGTGTTGAGTTGAACGTAGGTCCAGTTTTAGGTGAGTGATTATTTTAGTACACATTAATAGGGAATTTCGTGTTCACGAAAGTTCTGCCAGTTCGTAGATAAAAGTTTAATTTTTGAGTATATTAATATTAAACTACGTTATTGCGTTAGAAGGTGAATCCTGTTATAGAAGAGCGTTTATTTCGTTTAATACTGTAGGGTAATTTAACAGGGAAATTAACTTTTATAGTATATTTATTTAAGGTCTTGATTTATATATTAATATTTCGTGTATTTTATTCTTTATATGTATTTTATTATATATACTTATTTAATATATGTAAGTATATATATACTTACATGTTATATTTTATCTTACTATGTATTAAAAGTAATTACGCACACACACACAGAACACAATACATCTATAGGTACTGATAACCTAAAAATGCTCATTTGTGACGTGTTTATATTCGTCTAAATATAATGTATGTAATGCATTACAATGGTGAGATATACTAGAAGGTTATTGGATTAACACACTCGGCGTGCTAATCTCCAACTTGGTGAAGTTTATTTACTCTTTATTTTCTCCCTTTATCCTCATGTCAATTGGCTCACAACCACACAGTCGTTGAGGTCTCTTGTAACCATTTTCATTGATCTGACTATCTGTTGTTGCTATAAGGACGAGTTCCGGCTCATCAGACTCAGGGAGAAAGTTGGTTCAGGAACTTCTTGGCTGAATAATTGACAAATATTAAAAACTCACATTTCCTTCCTTCATTTATGTTCATTCTGCGACTTGTTATCTGGCATAAGACCAAACAGTGGTTGAAGTCTCTTGTTGTCAATTTCAATGATCTGAGCTTCTGGTGTTACGACAGGATGACACTCCGGTGCATCAGACTCAGTGAGGAAGTTGGTTCATGAACTTCTTGGCTGTATAATTAACAATGTCATGGAATGAATAATAAATCTATTTATTCCTCTCCTTCATTAATATATTTATTTCATGAATTATTAACGAACATAATACTAAAGTCATTGGAGTTTCTGGTTTCATTTTCATTGATCTGACTATCTGATGATGCGACATGGACGAGTTCCGGCTCATCAGACTCAGGCAGAAAGTTCGATCTAGAACTTCTTGGCTGAATAATTGACAAATATTAAAAATTCTTATTTCTTTCCTACATTTATGTTCATTTTGTGACTTGTTATCTGGCATGAGACCAAACAGTGGTTGAAGTCTCTTGTTATCAATTTCAAGGATCTGAGCTTCTGGTGTTACGACAGGATGACCCTCCGGTGCATCAGCCTCAGTGAGGGAGTTGGTTCTGGAACTTCTTGGCTGAATAATTAACAAATGTCATGGAATGAATTATGAATTGGGTTTGGAAACTTTTGCCTGAATAAATAACAATTATCATGAAATAGATATTAGAGTTACCCTTCCGAAAATGATCCAACTTGGAGATTACACTACTTAGATTAAATTAAAGTATCTGCAAGGTTTGGGTTTGTGATATAAATAACTTTATTCAAGATTGTGGAATTTATTGTTAGCTTTATTTATTCTTACAATCTCACCATATTCCATCCTCTACTTATCTTTATAAACTTATTACAAAGTATTTTTATTTTATCATTATTATTCAGTACTAACACTCGGGTGTTGGATTGGTGAATCCTGGAGAGAGAAATTCAAAAAAAAATGAAAGGATGTCTCTCACATGACTAGGGCGAGGATAGGGGCCCTACTCACACCCATTTTTTATAAATTTCCAATTCATTTTAATTTATCAAATCCATTTCAACAGTTCTTTATTACCTCTTATTATATATTGTATGTATTTATTATATTATATTTTTATTACTATAATAATTTACATTGCATTCTTAAAACATTCTTTGTTTCTTATCTTTGTCACATACCTCGGAAAAGAACTTGGTTACTATGCAACACAACGAAGAGTCCTACCCAACCTTAGACGATCACGCCAAATAAATATTGTATTTTTTATTGATAAATCTTTGTATTGTGCCAATTACAATTTCTCATTCTGTAGTTTATAACTGAAGGTTTTATATATATTTTGAATAGGAAGTATTAGAATAAAGTTGACAGATATATGTTAGGTTTTATATTATATTTATGTATCTATTTCAAATTTTTATTTATGACATTCCCTTATATGATCAGAGAGCAGATCAGGAAGGGGTGGTCGTTACAATTTGGTGCCGTGACCAGGATAAGAAAAAAAAAAGTAGATCATCAGTAAAATTACTTAAATATTACTGTGGTTTAGTATAGTTACCTCAGTAGTAGCTAAGTGTAGAATGAGTAAGGTAGAATGAGTATTATTGGCATAATTTTTGATTAAAATGTATTTAAATTCCAGTGGCTTCAAGGCCACAATTTGTTGCTTGTGACCTAGGTCGAGGTTTGAAAATGTGACAAGGGTTTGAAATAAGTGGGGGCGACTATTTCAATGTTAAATATATTTAGTATTTATTTGTGTTTATATACATCAAGACAATTATATTATTTATTATTACACTGAAACATTCAACACACTGTTACTCCACCACACTAGTTAGTTTATATATTTTATTTATTTCTGTTATATATTTTGGATTCAACCATTTAACAGTTTAATGTTGAGTTCTTCATACATACTAGTTTACATGGCCTTTGGATGGTATTTTTCCTTTCTTCTTTAACAGTAATTAGCTGGAAGGTACAAGTAGTGAATTAGTAAGCAAAGTGGTAGTCTAGGTAAAACTTAGGTAATATTGTGAAGATGTTATATGTATATTTCTTCTTTGATAATTGGCATATTATTTAAATTTTAATTGTAAGTTTTCAGAAAATTTAGGTAGATATTTCTTGCATAGATTATAATTTTTGCTTCACTGCCTTTATTTTTAATTACTTGTATTCTTATTATCAATAATAACTGAAATATTCAATTACTGTGTTTCTATTTTTATTTTTAATTTATTATTTATTGTTTTTTATTTTTATTTTGAGTGTTACTTTCAGGAATTTTTATTCATAATTATTTTTTCATTGTTTGTATTCTTTTCAGCATTTAATTTATTTAATTTAACACTTTATGGTATTATGACTAGAGGTTAAAAGTGTAATAGATAGTAATTTTATAATCCAACTATATTCAAATGTACTGTTTAACATAATATCAATTTTCTTTTTGGGTTTGATAACATGGTTCAATATATTCTGTCATTCTGTTAGAGCAATCAATTGAATGATCTTATTGTAGTTTGATTTTTACAGCCTTCGTTGATAGGTTATTTTAGAATTCTGAGGTGTTTTACAGGTTTGTTTATTAGATTTAATCAGATTTAGAAATGTTGCATATTAGGTTATGTAGTTAGGGAATGTAGGGTGTTTTAGTACTTTTAATTACTTATTTAGGAAAGTTATTCATTTTATTAGATATAGATTAGGTGATTGAATATTAAAATAACTACAAAATTGAATAGTTTATAATAACTGTTTTATTATTTTGTTTTACTGGAAGTCTAGATAGGCAGTTCCAAGTTAATCGTAATAGGATCTTATTATGATTCGTATTACTAAACACAAAATGGTAACATGGTGGGCAATTCATGAGATGAAGCACGCACAATTCATATCTTGTAATTCGGTTGTTTATAGTTTTACAGAGAAATTCTTAAAATGTTTCATGTAGTATGAGTTGCGTAGGTGTCAAATAGTTGAAATCATAAAAAGTTACCCAAGACCAATGTTTGAAGAAAACATTGTATAAATCAAACACTCACTTACTTCAAAATAAAATGTTTCAACTCACACTAATTCAAAGGCCGAATAATAGAGCTTTATCACATTTGACCACTTGAGTGGATATTTTTCATTAGTGTTAAACATGTACAAGTGGAGAATTTTAAATGTTACAACATTAGGTTACTAAAAACGAAGAACAAGACGTGTTAGTTTAGCGTGTAAAAGGATCCACTTGGAAAAGTATTCAAATAAATAATGTTAAGAATTACGGCATTTAGTTACAGTTATTTACACTGGAACGTGCGTGCGTTTGTTTACTTTTTGGTTTTGGTTCCTTACCCTTATGGGAAGGCAAGGGATCTAGCCCATGCAACCTGTTGTTTACTTTTTTAATTACTGCGATGACATACTTGCGAACAGTTGACAACAAACTAAAACGAAATGATTTTATGTGTTGAGTCGTGATCACCAATTCACCATTGTTTTTATGATTAGTTGTGTTGTTAGTTAAGATATGTAACGTTCCAACAGTTATTTATAAACATAAGTTTCACATCTTTATGAAATATAAAATAATCGGCACAGTTACGATTCTATTTTCGGTGTGGTGAAAAATAATTTCATTATAATCAAATATGAGTCAGATTATGAAATGAATTGAATAGGGATGACAATTATATCTCCATTTTACAAAAAGAGAAAATGTTGAGGATTTGCAAGTAATTCGGGAAATGAATTACATTTACACAAATTGACCAATGTGGACATTTTAGATTCTCTGATGTAGTGACTTTATCTTTTGAATATAATTGTTCCGGTAATTAAGGGTATTTAAATTACAAAGTTCTACTTATTAACCACAATTTAAATGATTGAAAGAATTATATGTGCCTACTTTGTTGATTGATCTTTTTTTTTTTTTAAATATTTTCAGTGTTATGTCATTTCGGTGTTTATAATAGTATCTACAAAGTTTATCATTTTTGTAGTGTTGGAGTTAATATAAACTTTTGACAGACAAATACTTTGTTTCGTGTCTATCAAATTATCAATCCATTTTAGGTATTCAGTGAGTTTATGGGTGAGTTTCTGAATAGTGAATGATTTAAACGATAAAGATTTAAACGTCATTTAACAATTGCGCGTGGGAGTGGATGAAATTAATCAGTGTATTTTTTTTTAGATAGGTTTATTTGTTAGGAAGTAAAATTATTAGGTTATATACTGAGACGAACGAGTGGCGTAGTGGTTGGTGGTCCTGCCTCGTGAGCCGGGGGTCCCGGGTTCGAGTCCTGGCTGGGGCGTTGGTTTGTGTGTTGGGTATGGGTGTTTGTTCACTGGTCAAGGTTGATGAGATTTTGTTCTGCGTTTCCCCACCGTTCGCTGTGTGGTGACCCGTGGCATACAATAACGTTACATCATCCAGATTATACAAAACCATTATATTTGCAATCAAATAGTTCAGGAGAAGGGCATTAAGAGGAGCCGAATTAAGATGGACAGTGTTTTGTCCCGAAATTCATTACATGGAAGTTAATGGAAATAAATCTTTAATATCTGATAAATAAAAACACATTGTAATAGTCCAGTATCTAGATACTAGTATCCATAACACAAGATCTTAATGATACTTGGTTTGGCTCTGGGTAATGTGGTGTGATTGTTAGTAATGTTGTTTATTTATCATTATTTATTTATTTATAATAGGAACATGGACAACAAGTATTGCATATAATTTTATATATTAATATTTTTCTAAATTTCGTAACGTCACTTTTACCAATTAGCACGATTTAAAAGGAAAATGTATTGGTATTTTTATAGGTTTATATTATGTGTAGAAAGAATGGGTTGGTGACTCAAGTACCTTTTTTTTTAGTTACATGATTAACTTTATAAAAGTTAGATTTATTATTTCGTCGCCTTATCACTTTCATCAACGTTTTACTTAATACTCACATACATGGCGCATACATCGTACTAATTTTGACTGGGTTTTGCAAGTTTGATCATAGATCACATAGATATATCTGGAGGGGTATTGGGTGGTCATTTCCGAAAAAAAAGGGGAGGGGTTTAATTTGGTTCTTTTACTAAAATTAGAAAGAATAATATTTACCTTGTAAGTTTAAAGGTGCCGTTTATTTTTGATATAAGTATAAATACTTCCATTTGTTCCTTTCTATTGTAAATTATTACTCCAGTGAATTTCGTAATAATTTAGGGGGCGATTGTGACGGAACAAACTCGAGTCTTGTGTATGGGGCGGAAGTATGGTTTCAATATACCTGCTAATAGCATTTGTCAATACTGATTTACTCAAGTTATTATAAAAATATCTGTTTGTATATTAGTATATGTTAGCAGATATAATTGTTGATATATAGAATCTTTAAATGGAAGAAAAATTACTCATAAAAGGATGTTGTGACGGAACAAGCTCGAGTCTTTTGTATGGAGCGGAAGTATAATCTCAATATAGGTACCTGCTGATAGCAGTTGGCAATACTGATTTACTGAAGTTATCAGTTAGTTCAGTTAAATTCATTTACCTTGCTAAAGAATAAAAAATTAGAAAAAAAAATTATTAATTTAATATTGATATCTGGTTCTCAGAATTTATGTACTAATTTGATATAGATAGATACATCTAATTAATGTTCCTAAAGGTAAAAAAGTATAGCAGTTTGGGATGCCTATTTTTGTTATTAAGTTTCCCTTCCGTTGTTGATACGATCTTATGGGTGGTAATTAATTGCAGGAAAATATTTGATGATGCTTTCGCATTTACACATAGATTTTATTTATTCATTATTTATTTATTTATTTATTTGCTAAACAAAATAACTCTACAGTAGTTACACATAAATTAAATTAAATAAGTAATTCAAGGGTGCATTCTTTTATTTTGTTGGTAAATATGACTGGAGATTGTCGCGGGTGCGTGGTGCATGGTGCCCGGTGGGAGGGAGTTCGGGCTTTCTTTTGGGGATAAATAGGGCAGTAGGCCGGAGGCACGGGATCAGAATTTCAGTCTCGGGAAATGGACGTGTGAGTCTCGGTCGGGAAACGAAAGTAACCCAAAAGTTCTGCCAGTTTGTACCCAGTTTAATATTTAGTTTTTTTTTCGGTTGTTTAAAAAGAGAATATAGTGTTGAGTTGAACGTAGGTCCAGTTTTAGGTGAGTGATTATTTTAGTACACATTAATAGGGAATTTCGTGTTCACGAAAGTTCTGCCAGTTCGTAGATAAAAGTTTAATTTTTGAGTATATTAATATTAAACTACGTTATTGCGTTAGAAGGTGAATCCTGTTATAGAAGAGCGTTTATTTCGTTTAATACTGTAGGGTAATTTAACAGGGAAATTAACTTTTATAGTATATTTATTTAAGGTCTTGATTTATATATTAATATTTCGTGTATTTTATTCTTTATATGTATTTTATTATATATACTTATTTAATATATGTAAGTATATATATACTTACATGTTATATTTTATCTTACTATGTATTAAAAGTAATTACGCACACACACACAGAACACAATACATCTATAGGTACTGATAACCTAAAAATGCTCATTTGTGACGTGTTTATATTCGTCTAAATATAATGTATGTAATGCATTACAATGGTGAGATATACTAGAAGGTTATTGGATTAACACACTCGGCGTGCTAATCTCCAACTTGGTGAAGTTTATTTACTCTTTATTTTCTCCCTTTATCCTCATGTCAATTGGCTCACAACCACACAGTCGTTGAGGTCTCTTGTAACCATTTTCATTGATCTGACTATCTGTTGTTGCTATAAGGACGAGTTCCGGCTCATCAGACTCAGGGAGAAAGTTGGTTCAGGAACTTCTTGGCTGAATAATTGACAAATATTAAAAACTCACATTTCCTTCCTTCATTTATGTTCATTCTGCGACTTGTTATCTGGCATAAGACCAAACAGTGGTTGAAGTCTCTTGTTGTCAATTTCAATGATCTGAGCTTCTGGTGTTACGACAGGATGACACTCCGGTGCATCAGACTCAGTGAGGAAGTTGGTTCATGAACTTCTTGGCTGTATAATTAACAATGTCATGGAATGAATAATAAATCTATTTATTCCTCTCCTTCATTAATATATTTATTTCATGAATTATTAACGAACATAATACTAAAGTCATTGGAGTTTCTGGTTTCATTTTCATTGATCTGACTATCTGATGATGCGACATGGACGAGTTCCGGCTCATCAGACTCAGGCAGAAAGTTCGATCTAGAACTTCTTGGCTGAATAATTGACAAATATTAAAAATTCTTATTTCTTTCCTACATTTATGTTCATTTTGTGACTTGTTATCTGGCATGAGACCAAACAGTGGTTGAAGTCTCTTGTTATCAATTTCAAGGATCTGAGCTTCTGGTGTTACGACAGGATGACCCTCCGGTGCATCAGCCTCAGTGAGGGAGTTGGTTCTGGAACTTCTTGGCTGAATAATTAACAAATGTCATGGAATGAATTATGAATTGGGTTTGGAAACTTTTGCCTGAATAAATAACAATTATCATGAAATAGATATTAGAGTTACCCTTCCGAAAATGATCCAACTTGGAGATTACACTACTTAGATTAAATTAAAGTATCTGCAAGGTTTGGGTTTGTGATATAAATAACTTTATTCAAGATTGTGGAATTTATTGTTAGCTTTATTTATTCTTACAATCTCACCATATTCCATCCTCTACTTATCTTTATAAACTTATTACAAAGTATTTTTATTTTATCATTATTATTCAGTACTAACACTCGGGTGTTGGATTGGTGAATCCTGGAGAGAGAAATTCAAAAAAAAATGAAAGGATGTCTCTCACATGACTAGGGCGAGGATAGGGGCCCTACTCACACCCATTTTTTATAAATTTCCAATTCATTTTAATTTATCAAATCCATTTCAACAGTTCTTTATTACCTCTTATTATATATTGTATGTATTTATTATATTATATTTTTATTACTATAATAATTTACATTGCATTCTTAAAACATTCTTTGTTTCTTATCTTTGTCACATACCTCGGAAAAGAACTTGGTTACTATGCAACACAACGAAGAGTCCTACCCAACCTTAGACGATCACGCCAAATAAATATTGTATTTTTTATTGATAAATCTTTGTATTGTGCCAATTACAATTTCTCATTCTGTAGTTTATAACTGAAGGTTTTATATATATTTTGAATAGGAAGTATTAGAATAAAGTTGACAGATATATGTTAGGTTTTATATTATATTTATGTATCTATTTCAAATTTTTATTTATGACATTCCCTTATATGATCAGAGAGCAGATCAGGAAGGGGTGGTCGTTACAAGGGGAAAACCAAAAAACATATTTTCCGATAATGGTACTACTTTTGTAGGAGCATTCAACGAGCTAGCTAGTCTTCTATCACAGAACATGGAGTTTAGTAGCATTGACCCAGGGATCAATTTTAACTTCATTCCGGCCTATACACCGCACTTTGGCGGCTTGTGGGAATCCGTTGTCAAGTCTACAAAACATCATCTACGGCGTAGCTTAGGTTTGACAAACATAACTTTCGAGGAAATGACTACATGTTTGGTACAGATAGAGGCTATTCTCAATTCGAGACCTCTAACTCCTCTTTCAAACGATCCTGCAGACCTAACTCCTCTAACTCCTTCTCACTTCCTAATTGGACGCTCGCTTGTCATGCTGCCACACCCACAGGTCCTAGAGAGAAACATTACTAATTTACAACGTTTTCGCCGCATAGAGTTCCTTAAACAGCATTTTTGGAGTCGCTTTTCTCATGAATATATTTTATGGCTACAAATAAGAACCAAGTGGCATAAATCATCAGGAGAATTGAGAACGGGAGATCTAGTAGTCATAAAGGACAAAACATCAACTCCTTTAATGTGGCTACTAGGGCGAGTCGAAGAACTATTTCCGGGCAACGATGGCATCGCAAGAGTCGCAGACATACGTACGAGAAAGGGTATCATTCGTCGAGCATTTAATAACATATGCCCTCTTCCAGCCTCTACGTCTGCTGCTATTGAAGACACTTCAACGGGGGGAGTATGTTGAGTCATCAACAAGTAATCGCGCGACACGGCGGGGCCGTCCCTTCCCCGCACGCACTTCACCTTGCGCCCTTCCCCGCGCGACTGTCACCGCGCGCCCCACCGCAACTCGGAGCTTGCACCAAGCGCACAGCCGGCGACCAGTCAGCTGTTACCATATCAACGGAACGGCTGCGCTCGCGCTTCTCAAGATTAACAGATAAATTGTTTGCCTTTATTGCTTTGTGACGATTAATACATAGTAATATTTACAGTCCACGCTAGTTTAATTTCAATATTTAGAGCTACCGAGGCACCAGTGGAGAAGTATGAAACTGCAAACTACAAACTGCTGACTTTACTTCCAAGGAAACTCGTGGTTTCTGTTGCTGAGCAAATTCTGATCATTAGGATGTCAAGTAATTGTAAAATAAAGTGTATATTTATTTTAAATAAACTTTACAATTTTTCTGTAACAGGAAAATACATTTTTTTTTCAAGTGGTAAAATGACTAGGTATTTATAAAAAAGGTTTTTTTGAAGTTATTATTATATATTTCATCGCTTTTGATTGCTCATTTCATCTATGAAGCCTGTTGCAAAAAAAAACCTACTTTCGAAATAACATGTTAAATAGTAGCAATTTCATAACTGGTATGACATAACATGCCAACGAGTAAAGTTTAAAATTATGAATATATGAAAAATGTTAATGTTGTTTTGTCACTCTCATAATCAATACAATCCAAAAGTATTAACTTAAAAAATAAATTGTAATCTTATAAATTACGCCATCAACACACGACAATCCAATTTTTTTGTTTTATTACTCAAGCAAATAAAATTTATGAACATAGTCATACTCATTATAATGAGCTCTTAAAATAGATATAATTCTGTAATTTTTCTTGAATGACCTTTATTTTATTATAAAGTACTGCAACGTTTGCTTGTGCCGTATTTATTAAAAGAGGTTATTGCACAAACAAACTTGCCGACATTTATGACTGGCAACTTATAAGTCTGTCATTATTTGATTTTATTTGTATAATGTAAAATATATATAATATGGAGGTTTGTTTCATGGCATCCCTGGATGGGATTCCTTGACAGGATTCCTTAGGGAATTCTATTGCGGGCTTCGTCCCCAAAATAGTCTAATAATCATCATTGTATTATCTTATAAAATAGATTCATTTTAAATAAAAGTGGATTAAGTGTTATATGTGTTTCTTTCTTATTAGTTAGGAAGACCTCCCTAGGTTAGATTAGGTCCATCCCGGGTACCGAACCCTGAGATGGTGGAGGCGCCGCGCGCAGTGTAGTGTTTTGTGTTTTATTTCAGCTATATACGCCACTGAGTATGGCGGAAGGAAAATTTTAGAAGGCAAGAGCCATCTGAAATACCAAGAGTAAAGGAAAGACTCTAGAAGGTGATTCATCCGACGGGCGAGGAAGGAATTTCCCAAAATTCAACCGGCGTCAGTGGGACAGCTTGAGATATTGTTGATGCCGATTGATCAAGACAATGTTATAAGAAGGTAATTAAAGATTTCTATCATTTGCTTATCATCGAAGGTATGATAGTGCAGCTGAATGGGGCGAAATTCTGCGCTGATTTGGATTTAAACTGTGCCTATTGATAATTATCGATAGCGGAGAAGGATAGACAAGAAACAGCAATCATCGCACCGTCTGGATTATACGAGTTTAACGTATTATCATTTGGATTTAAATCGTGTAGGACAATTGGTTTCGTTACATTGTCCAGAAAGAATATTGGGTTGAAGTCGAAAACTTGGTCGACCATATAAAGGTTTATTTCGAGTATTGCGATATATAGGATGTGACAATTATCTTGTAAAAAAAATACAAAATAACCAAGAACTAATTGTACATGTGAATAGATTGAAACCATATAATATTCGATAGAATAGAATTAATGATAAAACTGTGTCTGTATTTATATATGTAAAATGGGGTTTTTGTGTATACATTTATTTCTTGAAATATTATATTATTATAATTTCGTTATTCTTAGAATTAATAGAGTAAAAGTACACATTTAGGTGTACAAATATGTATATCGTTTATTTGTAGATATGCAATGGTTAGAATTTCGTTGGGGTTTTAGAATAATATAAGAAACTAATATTTTTTTTTCTCAAATTCTATGTACACTTCGCAACGCAATGTTCCGAGATGATATATCCTGCAAAGCCGATCCAAACAGCATCACCAAAAAGGAGATGCAATGGATGGACGATGCAGATAAAAGAAAATAAGGAAAAGGTTTTTACATAAAATATATTGAGATAAGAGGGTATTTTATTTAATGATTTAATAAATTAATTTTAAATACCCGAAAAGACACCTCAAAGGAGCGGCAGGTACACGCGGCACGTATTTACCGCGTTACATTTTATTTACGAATCATAAATATACGTGTGGTGCCAATGCTCTAAAGAAGTCAATTTTCAAAGACTAAAATAACACTATAGATAATGTGCACGTTTAATTTGAGCCACGCCTAATAATCTCCATAAGAGAGAAGGTGATAGCCGATTTAGCTATGCGGCCAAAGTTTACGAGTATATATAATATTGTGATATTGATGTCTGTGGGTCAACACGCGGATGTAGAATAGGATCCTCAGTGGGTTAAATAATAAAAGGGTTGTAATGGAATAGGTAATGGTTTTTAAACGTTATTGGTATAGAATTTTGTCAGGTGTATTTCGGTGCATTTTGAAAAAGTTCTCTGCATTGCGTTGTGAAATATTAAATCCATTAATTTATAGATATCATTCTGGGTTAAGTAAAATACTTTGGATCCGATTTTATGATCTATTCATAGGTAAGTTTGTCCGGTAATAGTTAGGCAGGTAAAATCTTAATATTTAGGTAGGTAATGTTTAAATTTTCGAAAGTTACAAACTTTCAAATAAACTTTTAATCATTCAGAAAAGTTTAAAGTGAATATGACAGTTCATGTCAAACGTGTTTGTTTTGCCAACTGAATGATAATGTTTGATAATATAATTTGATTAATTTAGTATTAATTTTAATATAAATGGGATTAATTAAATTTACTTTTATTGGGATATTAATGTATTTATTACTTATCAATTAATTATAATTATAATTTGATTGTATTCAATGGGTTATTTTAACAATTGTTGATTAATTTAATAATAAATATTGGTTATTTGAATTTGCATATGATTGTGTAACGTAAATGATTAATATGGGGTTGTTGATTATTCATGAATTATATGAGAAATTAAAATAATTTACACTGTTTTATTTAGATATAAATTAACCAGCCGGGATCTTGGCTGATTTTCATCAGGTTTTGTGGCTAAGGCTCTATTGATGGAGAATAAATACAATAAGATCATTTTTGGTATAATAAGATGTTGTAATTTAAACATGATTAGTATATATATTCCTATCGGTAGGGGGCTCATCTGAGAGTAATCCCGATTAATGTATATGGTCCTGATTTAAGTAGGGTCGTTATTTAAGAATGAAATGTATATAGGAATTTATTTAATCAGCTTCACTGATTAAATAAATTAAACAAGAGGGGCGATTGCAACGTTTGCTTGTGCCGTATTTATTAAAAGAGGTTATTGCACAAACAAACTTGCCGACATTTATGACTGGCAACTTATAAGTCTGTCATTATTTGATTTTATTTCTATAATGTAAAATATATATAATATGGAGGTTTGTTCCATGGCATCCCTGGATGGGATTCCTTGACAGGATTCCTTAGGGAATTCTATTGCGGGCTTCGTCCCCAAAATAGTCTAATAATCATCATTGTATTATCTTATAAAATAGATTCATTTTAAATAAAAGTGGATTAAGTGTTATATGTGTTTCTTTCTTATTAGTTAGGAAGACCTCCCTAGGTTAGATTAGGTCCATCCCGGGTACCGAACCCCGAGAGTACCTAACCCCTGAAATAAGCATATAACATTATTGAAAAGTCTTATAAATTAATTTATACTGCTTAAAATTTCTTATCAATTTCGACATACGACATATTAAGTTAAGCAACTTTTTCAAGAAATTAAAAACTGGACTGCATTTCATGGGCTAGTAAAAGAAAATGTTAATTGAAAATTTAAAAATATTTGATCTAATCTAACCTTATCTGTTTCAATAACTACTTACGTTTTATCAAAAATACTTATTATGTTTAAAACTAAATGACTTAATGGCAGTATAGCAGTGGTCGAACAATACACCAAGAGCTTTAACACGCAAACACTGGAATCTTGAGGATCCATGAGGCTCCTGTAGCCGTAGTTTGGGTACTTGGAGCTCCTGCAGCCTTGATAGCCTCTCTGTGCATCAGCCTGAAGATTGATGAGGCTGGTCCTCCAGCAGCCACCATCAGCACTAGCCAAGAGGCTCCTTCTGCGAGCCACCAATCTGGCACTAGTTTCTAGCACTTCATTTCAGAGAATCCTTTGAATTTATTTCTCCAATCTGGCACTATTACTTTATTCGGTCTCTTTTTAGTTCCCTTTTTCTCACAAAATCCTTTTCATTTTATGCCTTATATTTTTTTATTGTCTTAACACTTCACAAATCTTATTAAAGTATCATTTCATAACAAAAAATTCATAACATTATAAACATGTTCCCGTGCTGAAGTACTGCCGCAAGGCAGCACTGGCAGGGTCGCCATGCAATGATGGTCGATTGGGGGCTTAACTTATAATAAAAGGAAGCGTGTTTTATGCGCAACGATCGTTTATTGACTGCCTGATTATTACATTATATTGATACATATAGGTTATGTAGGTACGGTACACACTACATATGATACAAAATTACAAAACAATCTAAAATGTTTGTATACTGACACCGTAGTGACTGAATATAAAGATATTTAATCAGACTTTACATTTGACACATCTGATTATAAAGCTAATAATAAATATGATTTTTCATTAATAAATTAAAAAAGTGAAGTTTCTTCCAGGATGACAGTAATGGAAAAATATGCAAAAAATTCGTTGGTTTTCGTGTAAAAATGTATGCGATTGATGTAGAAGATAAATTAACAACAAAAGGAAAAGCTTAATAAATGTGTTACCAAAATATTCAAATTAGAAGAAGAAAACAAGTAAAATGTTGCGATATAGATCCATAGAGAATTTACACAAAATAATTATGAAATCGGTTTTTAGTTACTCTGATTCTAAACGATAAATTTTACCAAATTCAACAAATACATTTTAGAACTCCTAAAGAATAAAATGAAAAATTGGTGAAATCAAATGTTTTGTTCATATAATTTGTATTGGTAGTGTAAAGTTCTGTACGTCTGATTTATCTCTAGGTTCTTTTTTGAATACAAAAACAAAGTTGATCGTTTATTTTCAATTATTTTACACTATGTTTGAATAAATAACTAGTTAAAGTTATATTTCCGCTTTGTTTAGGTTCAGCCTTTATAGTAAAATAAATTGTGCATTAAAACTGAACAGTATTCGCATTTTTGTTTAACATGAGTAACTTGCTCCTAACTCCATTTAATAATCTTCCAAGTTTTTTCATCAATTCAATGCAATCGTTGCATGTCCAAGTGATTGTGGAAAATTAAAATTCGTTACGAACTCGATGAGTATAGTGACGAAATTTGTAACATTATCTTTTCTGAAATTATGAAAACGTGATCAAATGTAACCATTGTAAAATTTAAAATATATTGATTACTATCAATGGATTCCAGATCTTAACATGATTAACGGTAAATCTCCAAGAAATCTAATATTTGATAACCTTATGAGATCAGATGGAAGGATCAGATGAAATCAGAGAATCAGATGGAAGGATTGTTTATATTTTTTCCAAGGGCAGCCGCCACAAAAATTGAGTGTGTTTTATATTATGGTAGCGTCACGTGACGGGTCACTCACTTCTCTCTAATATGGTTGAGAAGGGCGATGACTGGATCCCGCGTTAACTCGTGAACGGGTGCCGATTGAGGGTGTCCATCGTTTGAATACTTGGGAGGAGGGATACTTGCCGAGCTATCAGATGCAGATAAGAATAATTTTGTATAGACATAAAGAGATACTGTAAATTATTAATATACCCGTGAAGTTTCTTGCCAGTTCATCTTCACGAAGGTTTATCCGAACTGGTGGTAGAGTCATGTTTTATTTGACGTCAATAAGAACAAGTAATTGTCAATGTTGAGAAATAAATATTTGAATTTGAATTTATTTAAATTAAATAAAACATATTCCATCAAGGAAAAGGACAACGTGACGTTTCATCAAACTCTAGTTATACAGGGTTACAGGTTAAGTCAACCTGTTCCCGTTAAGTGTGTAGTTTACATCGTTTTTGACTGATTTGACTTTGAAACATCCTACCCTAAATCCAAACGTTTTCGAGATATTTTAATTTAATTGGTTTTTATAAAAATTTTCCGATTTTTGGCCATCAGCTTAGATATTTAGAAATGTGTAAGTCTAAACATTATTATCATTTGATTTTTATACGTAAAATAAGATGTTTTATGACCTCAATCACTATAAGTAGTTGTAGATGATTAAAACTTCAAAAAACTAATAACAATTTAGAAAGTTTATTTGTCTTCAAAGGATATCTAAAAAAAAAATTTGACGCCTGTTTTGCAGATGAGCTTAAAAATATGAACGTTTTATCAGCTATCCAACGATGTATAAAAATCTAGGGTTTATAAAAAATTTGTAGTACAAACTTAGTTTCATAAGCTACTTCTTATGAAACTTACTTCAACTGATGAAATCAGGTTGAGCTTACTGTACACGAAACTTTTCATGTGCCCCCGCACATAAAATCCATGTGGGTTAGGTTCGGACTTCTGGCTGGCAAGGGTTAAAGCCCACCTCGTCCAATCCATTTGTTTTGGATAATTTGTGTCCAGCCACTTTTTGACACTTCTCCTGAAATGTGCAGGGCAGCCATCATACTGAAACCACATGTCTCGAATCAGATTGAGTAGCAAATCTAGTAGGTAGCTTAGGTCTCATCGCAGTAAATTTTCATAGTGTGGCCCATTGAAATTGTCGGAGAGAACGTAAAGCCCAATCAAATGATAAGAAATAACGCCCATCCACACATTCAGGCTAAATCTTCATTGTGACCCCTTTACTTTCTTCTTGTTAGGATTTCACAGTTCTTTCGTGGCCCTATAATGAGCGTTATGATAATTGGTAATCCCATCTTAATCAAGTTTTGACTCATCTGCCCACAAGTTTTTTTTAAGGAAAGTCGGGTCTTCGACTTTACATAAATCTGGTGAAATCCAATCTTCTCACGGGATCTCCCCCTTTGATAGCATATACCAGCGTATAATGATACGGGCACAGGCCCGCTGTATAAACGGTAAACCATACTTTCCATTTCGAGAATCCGAGATCACGGGCAACAATATAAGTGGATGTGGTTGGATCCAATCCAAATCGAAATGAAATGAAATGAATGACCGGCTGAGTTACCTGCACTATTTTTTAGTACATGTTGGTCAAAACTCTGCCATCTTCTGTTTCTGTTGTAAATAACTGGCAAGTTATAACTAGCAGTTCTTATTAATCTTTTAAAGAAATTTTTAAATTTAAGTTTAACTTTGTAACTTCAGTTACAATAAAATATTCTATTGTTGTGGTTACATTGTATCTATTTCTCTTTTCATATTATTCCAAAATAAACTTATCTATTGTTTTCTATTAAACTATTAGTAGTATTTAGTATTAAGTATTAGTATAGTTAAGCACATTGTAAACGTAGGTCCCTGACAGGTATTAGAGATTGGGGTGATATCCGCATCCTCCATCATCCATAGTGATACTTCGTTTTGAAGGTACCGCACTTGGTCTTCTGGCCACTTGGGAAGTCTTCTCAGTTATTTGTTTAGTAGATATTAAAAATGTGTTTCAGCAAATGAAAGAGTAGCGGACTGTATTTTTAGATGTTAATTGATGAACTATGCAAAGAAAATATAAGATGCGCTTTCACGAATGAGTACTCGCAGAGGTGATCGACAGCTGACTCGTCGGAGCACGGCGAGACGTCATGGCGACGGTGCGGGGTGGCGAGGAGGGTCGGCAGGAGGGGCGTGGAGCACTAGAGCGCGCAGGCGCCCGCACCGATGATGATGCGTCAACATACTTTTCCGGTTGAAGTTTTTCAACTGCTGCAGTGACAGGCAGGGGGCAGATGGTATTGTAAGCCTGCCAGAAGGGGTGTCCCCTTCTGGTTTGGATGTCGGCGACTCGTGCAATCCCATCACTGCCTGGTAGAGTCTTCATTATGCGTCTCAAGAGCCACATCAGAGGGGGTGACGTGTTGTCCTTAATGACGACTAAAGTGCCCTCTTTGAGCTCTCCCGAAGATCGACTCCATTTGGATTTCTTCTGAGGCCACATAATATATGCGTTCGAAAATCTGCTCCAAAAATGTTGTTTAAGACATTCAACCCGGCGAAATCTTTGTAGGCTAGTGATGTTAGTAGTTTGTATCTGATGAGGTATAGTATGACAGTTTGGAAGGTCCGTCATTGGAAAAGTCTGTACTTTCAGAAATGTGACCTAACTGAATATACTCTCTCATGAAGTTGACGTAGAGTTTCTTGTATCGAGAATCTAGGGAAAGACTTTCCAATCGAAAAGATTTTCTAATGATAAAAATCTGCGTTTCGCCATTATGTAAGAGTCACCTAATATGGTGGCTGATTTTTTTAAAAGAAAATTTCACTACGAACCGTCCGTCTGGATTGCGATTGGTAGATTAATTAAAATGTTGTTCGCAGGATCTCTCCTCAGCTGTAAGCTTATGCTTCGGAGCTATCGAATTCAGTTCCCAAAAACGTGTTAAATCTGGCTGTGTGTTATTAACAAACATACAAACTTGAGAAAATTTATTGTATTCATGAACCCTGCCCGATACTATCCAACCAAATTTTGAGTCACATAGAATCGGCAAGTTTTTACCCAATCGGATACGATTCATGCCTATGAGACCCCAAAAGGCTTCCGCACCGACTAAAATGTCGATGGCCGACGGAATATTGAAGTTGGGGTTGGCAAGGTGAATGTTATAAGGTATAGTTTATGTATGTTTATGTATTGGTACGTTTGAAATGTTTACATAATTATTAGGTATGAATGAAGAAATCTTTGGTAAGAAATAGCATTCGAGTTTGATTTTAAAGCTATTACAAGTTGATTTTATTGAAATAGAGCAAGCTTGTGAACTTAGAGACGACTTTTGTTTGATACCCATAACTTTAGACTTAGCTTTATAAAAATGAATGTTTAGCTTACGAGCAAAGTCTTCTGATATGAAGTGCCCTGTGCTCCCATTAGCCAACAACAGGCGTGCAGTGTGAAGGTTGCCTTCATCATCTTCCATCCTCAGAAGCGCTGTGGATAGTAAAATTGTACGAGTATCAGTTGATTGACTGAATGAAAGTGTAATTTGAGTGTGATAGACGACGACGAATCAGAATCAGTATCTAGCGAGGTGTTATATTTTAATTTACAATATTTGCAAGATCCTAGTTTACACTTGCTGACATTATGACTTGAGCGAAGACAGTTCAAACAAACATTGCGATTATTAGCTTTTTTAATACGCAACTCTACTAAAAGCTTACAAAACTCAACACAAGAAAAAAGAAAATGTTGTTTACACATTGGACATGAATTTTTTTTATATTTTTGTTAGATAATACAAAGCTTTTAGTTTTATTAATATTAACAGGATTGTAGCCTATTTGTTTAGAGCTAGATTCGTCGAGCGTCTCTAGTAAATCAGACCCATTACTAAGTAAAATTAATGAACATTAAATGTGTCGGAGGTTCAGATAAGGTGTTTCGATGCTCCTCCCATTGGCGGTTAGTTATCTGGTCCAGCTTGCTTGTCATCATATGTATGATAAATGTGTCTTAGTGTTGGACGGGCTGGTCTAAGGTCGACAGGGCTCTCAGATTTTTATTGGTAACATCGATGATATTACGCAATGCCTTGCTAGACTCCCTGTGAATGGGTTCAACATTAAATAAGGCTTGTGCATGGTTGTTGACTAAGAGCCTTTTGTTATCGTACCTATCACAAAGTAACCTCCAGGCTGCGTCATAGTTGTCCGATTTGAAATCGAGATTGTCAATCGCAAGTAACGCACTGCCACATAAGGATGCACGTAGGTAATGTAATGTATTAATTTTGTTAATGATCTCATTATTATGTATAATTGATTTATAAGTGTCTCGAAATTCGAGCCAATCATGATAATTACCGGAAAATTTAATTTAATCTATTTTAGGCAAACGAATTGAACAATCATTTTTGTGTGTTTGACTACAAACAAACACCTGGGACTCGCAGTCAGAAAAAAGCTGTCGAGCTCTAACTACAATCTGGCGAGGTGAACCCACCAAAGCTTAGAACTGCTTCTCAAAATCCTCGCGTTCGGTATATTGCTCTTCGGGGTCATCCACCAAAGCCTTCAACTCGTTCTGCAAAGTATCTAATTTTCATATAAATCTTATATATCTGCATTCTACCTCTATAAGTTGTAGTTCGCTTAACTTATTGCAAGATTTTATGAGATTTATGTATGAAGCGAACTGCCTAAGCTTAGCCCTGATAGAAGCTCGCTTTTTAATAAGGCCTTTTAAATCGCTCATTTTAAAGAATAAGCTTTAAGTATTTAGCATTCTTTGAAACAACGCTAGAAGTATGCAAAGCGAACAGTGACAGTATTTGCTATTTTAAATAATAAGGGTGCGGTGTAAGGTATCAAGTACCTAGAAAAAAAAAAAACAAACCCACAAATATAGCTTGAAATTATGAAATATTATGAATTGAATGAAGTAATATTGATAAATATGGCGCTATTGAAATAATAATGAACAATTGATGAAATGATTATGAAGTATGAATTTTGAAAATCTAAAATTAGTATGACTTCATGGGAACTTAAATGATTTATTTACGATCATAAGAATCAGACAAACGATTTGATATAAGAATGAAGTTGAATATTAATTGATGGGATTATAGTGAAATGAATATGAAATGGATGAGGGATGATACCTAATGAGTGCCAAATTATGATAAAGAAAAAATTGGAACAATCTCACGGTTGTATGGCACCATCCACTGATAACCACTACCACTTTTCAGTTCACAAAGATGTCGTTAGTTGCTTTCTTGCTCGATACATCCTGCTGAATAACTTGATTACCACGATTCCTTGCGTGTCCGCTGGCTTTGTAGATTCAAACCGTCGCATATTTCCACAAAAGCCCAGTAGTTTTTTTTTTTCGAAATGGACAATTTATTTATGGCCCATAGGCCTTTGTAGCCTTTTTGTAAATTTCACCGGACTTTGTAGCCTAGCGCTTACGGCGCCTGCCTGGAACTTAAACTACTCCTACATACGGCACGCCTAAGTGCACCCAAAAGGGTACGGACCTCGGCTTAGGACGTCGAATATTGAAACTCCCACTGGTGCGGAAGGATCATCTACTGCCAAAGAACCAGCAAGAAACTCAGTAGGAATGCGTACAACGCGTCAGCCTGGCCCACCGGTGGTTTAGGCGATTCGAATGCCGTGTCCCTGTAGGATGCACGAAGACAAGGCAACTTGTACACGCCGATCAGCTGCAAGCTTGAAAACCGTTACTTGGCCAACGGTTTATTTTTTCTTTGTTCTTTCGAGGTCGTTGAATTCCTTATGACGGTGAGAAGACCATTATAAAAATGTGGTTCAGCAATTGAAAGAGTAGTGGACTGTATTTTTAGATGTTTATGATTTTTTTTTCCGCCGTTCTGGGCAGCCTCCGGTGAAGCCGGGGCTGGGCAGAGGTCGGCCGAAGCATGATTTAGGGATCAATTCATTTAAATGAACCTACAATGAATTGAGAAGGGAACTATGCTCCGCCAGAGCTAGCAAACGCTCTGTCGGAGTACGTGAAGCCCTAAGTTTACGGGCTAAGACTGCGATTTCACTAACATCGACATTTTTTTAAAGTGTCGCAGACGATACGCATATCGTCTGCTACGGAGGATTGAGGAATGGGTTTGAATGGGCGAGGAGCCGGGATGGGATTCGATGCGGGGCGCTGCCTCTAGTTTTCTGGGGCAGGCCTAGACTGTGTAGGCTTTGCAGCCGGAGGAACCCGGCTACGCAGCGGCGGAAAGTTTTCTTGAGAAAGGCGCGGCGCCTGTTTGGGTGCCGCCCTCTTGGAATTGGAGCGCATACAACGGGGTGCACGAGGGCAGCCCCTGTAATTTGCGGTGTGGCCGGACTGGCCACAAAGCACGCAATCGGGAGGGAGTTTCAGGAGTGCGATTGCACTCCTTAGTGAGATGAGGGACCAGGCACTTGACGCACCTGGGCGGTGCGCGGCAGTTGGCCGCCGCGTGCCCGTACAACTGGCACCGATGGCACTGGCCGGGACACACTCTCGCTCCGATCGCCGCCCAGTGCGGACGTGCAAGACCCCGTTCTCCGTTGTTTGGTCCCTTCCCGATACTCCGTGGCGCTCAGTCTACTGACGTCACGGTTTAGCGTGCTGGTTCCGTGCTACGGTTTTCAAGGTTCTTTCTACTCCCCCTGAGTGCTATCGAAGTGCGTATTTTTCTTTGCGACTAAGCCCCTTAGTTTTCAAAGTGCTGTGCTAAGTTGTGTTGTGCTTGTGCTGAGTGCAGTGTTGTGCCCAGCGTAAGTAGTCTGGTTTCAGTGCAAAGGATACTTAACGGTGACAACGAATTTGTACTGAACCAGTCCTTTTATTTTTATTCTATTTCTCTTCTCTATTTTATTTATTTTTCTTCTATTTTTCATATTTATTTTTATCATATCTGTGTGTTTTCGTGTGTATTTGTCCTTTCTGTCGGTAAAGGTTGACCCTAACGTGGTCAACTCTTTACCTGCGTACCCTTTTTTTAGGTTTCTAGGTAGCGGCCTTCGGCGTACTACTGTTAATTTTAAGTTTTCCTCCCCAGCCCCCCTACCGCTGGTAGGGAGGTTAGCCGCTAGGATTTTGCTAGGTTTTTGGGAACTAGGCATCTTTTATTATACTTATATTTATTAATATTACTGACCCAACTCTCCCTTATGGATCCGCTAAGCGTTATTAACGCGTTCACCCAGGCACTTGCTGCGGTAGGCGTCTACATCCCGAATGACATCATAACGCAGGCCTTGCAGGCATCAATCGCGTCCCCGGCCCCTCAGGCCTCAACCCCGGCCCCTCAGGCCTCAAACCCGGCCCCTCAGGCCTCAACCCCGGCCTCTCAGGCCTCAAACCCGGCCCCTCAGGCCTCCAACGTCGAGACCCCTCAGGTCTACAGCTCTTCCTCGTCTCCCGCCTCGTCCGAGATGGACTGCGAATCGGTCGCATCCTCTCACGCGTCGCGTCGCAAGCGTACCGCTCCCGGGAGCGACTCCGAACCCGCGTCTGATACGTCGTCAGATGCCGTCACCTTAACCGGCTCTCCTGAGCCCGCGTTTCAATTAGTCGCCAAGCGCTCCAAGAAGCGCTCAAAGAAAGCTTCGGTATCATCAATACCCGAGCCCTCCCCGGTGTCTTCTACACCAGCCCCCGCGCCATTAAAATCGCTTGAAGTAACCGCGTCTCCGTCGGTCCCTTCGAAGCCAGCGTCGCGCTGCGCTCCCGTCCCGCCGAAGCCTCAGCTCCCTCCGCCCGTCTTCCTGCGTGAAAAAACGCGCTGGACCGCGGTTTCTAACTTGTGCAAAGTGCACAAAATTAATTACTTAAAAGCCGCCAACGCTGGCGATACAATCAAAATTCAAGTAGCGACCGTTGACGACTTCCGCGCTCTTACCAGGTCGCTCGGGTTAAATCAAATCGCGTATCACACCTACGCCCTCCCGGAGGAGCGTAAGATCCGCGCAGTACTACGGGGCGTCCCGTTCGAACTCAGTAACGAAGACATCCTCGAGGACCTTAAGTCTCAGGGTTTCCCGGTCACAGCAGTGCACAAGATGCACTCCAACCGCGGTAGGCGTTTTCCTTTAGCTTTAGTAATCCTGTCAAATACTCCCAACTCGAAGGAGATTTTCAAAGAGGCTCGCACAATCTGCGGACTCTCGAACATCTCCGTCGAGCGTCCCAACCCCCGCGGTCACCCTGGGCAGTGCCACCGCTGCCAGCTATATGGCCACGCAGCGGCTAACTGTTCAGCTCCCCCCAGGTGCGTTAAGTGCCTGGATCCCCACTTCACTAAGGAGTGCACTCGCACTCCCGAATCCACTTCCCCCCCCTGCCTGTGTGCTGTGCGGCCAGTCCGGCCACACAGCTAACTACAGGGGTTGCCCGCGCGCTCCGCGCTCCACCGTCAAGAGAGCCGCGCCTAAACCGGCGCCGCCACTCACACCCTCTAACTTCCCGCCGCTGCGCAACCGGGGTCCCCCGGAAGCAAAGCCCGTTCAGCCGACGCCTACTCCGGCTCTGTCTTGGAGGCAACGTGCGGCCGTCCCGCCTGCACCTTCCTGACCCATCCCAGCTCCCGTAGCTTCCGTAGGGCCGCGTCCCGCTCCGTCTTCTGCACCTCAGTCGTCGTTGGCTGAGGACATGAAGACCGTATTCGACGTCATCCAAAACGTAGACATTAATGAAATTTCCATACTCGCACGCAAACTGCGAGCCGCCCGCTCTCCTCAAGAGCGTTTATTTGCGTTAGCCGAGCATCACTCGCTCTTAAGTTCATTATAATTTTTTTATTTTTTGCATAAATTCATAAATATAATTCGATACGCACGGAGCTAGATATGACTAAGGTTTTTGGTACCAAACAAATTTGATTCAGATTGTACATAAGCAATATGTAATATTAATTTTAACTGTAATTGATTCTAAATTTCGTGATTATAATAGTACTTGTGCCCTTCGCTTGCGCTGTAGTATAAATTGTTACTTTGTCTTTGCTCACCCAACTAAGTTTGCTTATAATGATATGAACATTTATTATTATTGTATTTATCTTATTATTACTATTTATTTATTACATCGTTATATAATGTTAATAATACCTACTTACTGCCTCACAGAATGTATACGCTTTCTTCTTTGCTATATTTGTTGCCAACCATATGCACATAAACTATACACTAATTTCACCTATGCACTATACACAAATAAACCAAAACATATATCTTTTCATAGTTGTATTGGATACTACAAACATAGGTCTTTCTTAGTTTTTAATGACTTCTAAAAGGAAATTAGTACGAATTGGTCTTTTAAATCCTTGTTCATTAGGAACTAAACACGAAGAACTAATCACGGCTGTAGAAAAGCACGATTTGGACATTCTTTCGTTGAATGAAACTTGGCTGCGTGAGAGCGAAGAGGGTCGTGCGCCCGCGCTACCTGGTTACAGACTGCGGCATCTCCCGCGTCCTCGCGGCTCGGGGCGCTCACGCGGCGGCGGAGTGGGATTTTACGTGCGCCGCGGACTCACAGTGCGAGTATGTGCGCATCCCCCCGCGCTTCCCGTTGAACAAATGTGGATTAGCCTGTCGTGCGCGGGAATAAGGTTTATTGTGGGTACAGCTTATCGTCCAGCATGGGTTGAGGTTGACGTATTTTTCGATGCATTAACAGACTCGATTTGCTCTTTGTCTTCGCGCGCGGATTACATAATACTAACTGGCGATTTTAATATTGATATGCTGACGGATAGAGAATCTATCAAGGTCAATAATTTCTTAAATTCAATGAAGTTAACTCAATATGTAGGTTCTCCCACCCATTTTACAAGTCATAGTGCTACTTTAATAGACTTATTTTGTAGCAACGCATCAGTGGTAAACACAATTGTTGACTATATTCCCACCCTTAGTAACCACGCTATAGTCATTGGCGAATTATCGGTGAAAAAACCGAAACCTTCGGTTCGTCGTATTGAAATTCGTGCATTAAAAAATATTGATCCCGTAGTTTTTAATGACGACTTATCGAAAATTAACTGGAATAGTCTGTCATCTTTTACGGAAGTTGATAAAATCTTACATGCATTTTATGAAACACTTTTACCAATTTTCGAAAGACACGCTCCACTAAAACAAATCATTGTTAAGGAGATTCGATGCCCCTGGATAACACCAACGATCAGGGAAATCATGAAACTGCGCGATCGTGCCCATGATGTAGCCCGCCGGTCAGGTCTTAGGCAGGATAAAGATTATTACAAGGAGCTAAAAAAAATTGTCACCGTAGCGCTTTATGCTGAAAAGAAAGCATACTTTAATAGTTATGTAAATGATAAAATACACGCACCGAAAGCCCTCTGGAATAATCTTAAGCGAACAATTAGCTTTACGTCTTCACAGCACGAACTACCAGATTATTTAAGAGATCCTAACAAAATAAATCAGAGCTTCCTTGCAGTCCCAGGTAACAGTCACGTTCCTCTTTCTCTTTTAACATATTTCGAGTTCCACCGACACGGGACTTCGGAGTTCGCCTTCAAACCTGTCGACGATTCTTGTGTGCTTAAAATCATCAAGTCTTTGAAGTCAAACGCTGTGGGGGCGGACGCGTTCACTCTTAATATGTTACTGCTCACACTACCAGAGTCCATAAGCACCATAACTGCTATCATAAACCGCTCACTCGAAACCGGTGTTTTTCCCGGCGCTTGGAAGACGGCGATGGTGATGGCACTACCCAAGAAGCAGAATGCGGCTGAACTCAAGGACCTACGCCCCATTAGTGTACTTCCTTGTGTTTCGAAGGTTCTAGAGCGAGTAGTACACATTCAGCTGAGTGCTTACTTGGAAGACAACAGTATACTGCCTGTTTTCCAATCTGGCTTCAGAAAGTCACACAGCACCATCACAACATTACTCGACATAACAGACAACATCTTATCCGCACAGGATAGAGGACAGGGGACGATGATGGTCTTGCTGGATTGCTCGAGAGCCTTTGATTCAATAAATATTCCACTTTTACTGTCCAAAATGACCTTCTACGGCTTCGACACAATTACAGTCAAATGGTTCTCTAGTTATCTCTGCAATCGATCCCAGATAGTCCAGCTGCTTGGCAGTGATGGTGCTTACCAATTTTCTGCTTGCTCCTCAATCACTAGAGGTGTACCACAGGGTTCTATATTAGGACCCTTGTTATTCACGTTGTATACTGCGGATATCTGCTCAGCTATTCATCACTGCAGTTATCACATGTACGCCGACGACACACAACTATATGTATCGTTTGATCCCAAGAATACCAAAACAGCAGTGGATCAGCTTAACGATGATTTGTCTAGGATTGCTGCTTGGTCAGAAGCAAACACTATACTTCTAAACCCTAAAAAGACGAAGCTCATGGTATTTGGATCTCCAAACCAAATTGCATCGATTTCTTCCTTTAATCCAGTGGTGTCTATAAGGGGTGAGCAGGTAGAACGCGTTATGTTGGCTCGAAATCTGGGCATACTGATGGACGATCAGCTTCGTTTTGAGGGTCACGTATTGGAGGTGGTCCAAAATTGTTTTTATAGGCTTCACATTTTGTACCGAATTCGCGACTTTCTTAGCGTGGACCTGCGTGTGCGGCTATGTGATGCATTAGTTTTGTCCAAATTAAGTTATGGCAGCCTGGTGTATGGCCCACGTCTGCTTGCACGCACGGACCGAATTATTCAGCGTGTACAAAACGCATGTGCACGCTATTGCTTCGGTGCGCCTCCACGTTCACACATCACACCATTCCTCAATTCGGCCGGCATACTTAAAATGACGCTTCGCCGAGAACTGCACCTTGCTACTTTGTTGTTTGGCCTGGAAAAAATTGGGCGTCCGAGATACCTCCTCGACAAACTGGAATGGCGGGCCAAGAACAGAGGGTGCCGTATATTAAGTCGACCATTAAATATGCCCTGGCATCGTACATCTGCCTTTCGTGGAAGCTTTAGATACTCGGCCACTAAATGTTGGAACAATATACCACCCCCCCTTCGCAAACTAGGAACTATATCATCCTTTAAAACGAAACTTAAAAAATATTTACTTGAATATCAAACAATGATACCTAGTGGGGTGCGCGTTGTTCCAACATACCAGTGACGGGTATCAAGTAGGTGCAAGCTATATTATTATTATTTATTTGTTTAATTATTAAATGTATGTAGTGCAGAGAATATATATTAGTTAAAATAAATTTACACTATTTTATTTAATATTTGTATTAAGCGTTTATATTTGTAATTTATGATAATTTTAATTTGTTTATAGTGAGAATATGTTATAGTCTGCTACAGCTACGCAAGTGCGCATACGTACCGGTCCACAAGGGCACATCTGAAAATCAGCGCTGTGGCATGCCCGCAGCACATGCTGAGATGTGTCCTGTTTCACAAATATACTACAGCGCAACATATTGTTCTATGTATTTCTAACAATTATTGTTTTATTTCCGATCAGTTGTCATAATTGCTTTTTAATTCTGGTGTATTATTATTATTATTTTCTATCTCTTTTCTGTGTGTTTATATTTTAGATTGCATATGTTTTTTTTTTTTTTTTTTCTTTTTGTATTTCTGTATTTCTGGTCTTGGTCATTGTTTTATGTTAAAAATCTGTACTTTACTGTGTGTGTCTAAGTGCTTTTATTGTTATATTTTGTTGCTGTAGTAATTTGTGAAATAAATGAGTTTGAGTTTGAGTTTGAGTTTGAAAAAATAAGTAAATTATAATGTCTAGACCCGCGAATCCCGCGTCCAGTCGTATTAAACCCAAGGGCTTATCCCTAGTATCTTTTAACGCTCGTAGTCTTAGCACTAACCTTCCCGAGATTAAACTGTTCCTTCAGAACAAAGAACCTGACCTATTCCTTCTCCAGGAGACATGGCTTACTCCAAAACGCTCCAGGGGATATGCTATTCCTAAGTACGCGTTTACTCGCAACGATAGGCCCAATTCCGACGGTTACGGCAGCACCGCGATATATTACAAAAGAGGCTTCCATTGCTGTCCTCTCCCTACCCCACCTCTCCTCAACATGGAGGCCACGGTGTGTAGATTGGCTATGACTGGTCATCCGACCATCATCATAGCTTCAGTCTACACACCGTGTGGCTCTAATCCAATCCGCAGCGACTTTGAGGCCATTCTCGCCCTCGGCCATTCAGTCATTATGTTCGGAGACTTTAACTCCAAACATACTGACTGGACGTGCCTATCAACCAACACCAGCGGTATCGCTCTCCTCGACATCACTAACTCCCTTGACTTAGACGTCATATCCCCCATCACTCCCACTCACTATCCCAACAACCCGACCTACTCTCCTGACATCCTCGACTTTGCAATTATCAAGCGAATCAATCTTGATCTAAGGTCTATCGAACCGCTCGATGACCTAGGCTCCGACCATCGCCCCGTCTCCCTCGTGCTAGGTACACCTAACGTTAACGTCACACCTCCTAAGACCTTTACCAATTGGAAAGGCTTTAAAAATACGTTAGTTTCAGCCTTAAAGGCCCCTAACTCTCCGCTCGCGATTTCGCCCGACCAATTAGATAGCCCGGATAAAATAGATTCATTAGTCAATACTCTAACTGATGCTATTAACACAGCCATCAACGACAACGAAAAGGTTGCTAAGCAAAGCAAACCCGCGCTTCCACTAGCCGTTAGCAATCTCATTAAAGCCAAGAACGCGGCTCTCCGGAGAGCAAAGAAATATCCCACGCCAGCATACAGAACAGCTGCGAATCAGCTTCAACGTAAAGTTAGGTCTCGCCTCGCGGAACTCCGTGACACTCAGTTTAACGATCTCATGGAGAATATCTCCCCGTCCCACCAAGCGTATTATCGAATGGCCCGAGCCTTACGCGTAGACACCACCTCTCACGTTCCTCCTCCCGTCCCGACGGCTCCATTGCTTTCGAAGTCGAAGAGAAAGCCGAATGCTTCGCCGACAGCATAGCGGCACAATGCTCGCCCAGCACGCAACCCGCGGATCCCTCCCACATCCAGGCGGTGGAGGACGAAGTTCTCCGCAGAGAATCTCTCCCTATCACCGACGACCCCGTCACAGTCTCTAATGATGAAATCTTGCTTCTCATTAGAAAGCAAAAGTCCAAAAAGGCTCCGGGTGCGGATGGAATTTCCAACCTAGCACTTAAGCACCTGCCTGAGCAGGTGCTTACCTTGTTAGCTATCATCTTCAATGCCTGCTTCGACCATAGCTACTTTCCAAAAGCCTGGAAAGAAGCGACAGTCATAGGCATTCCCAAGCCGGGTAAACCTCTGAATGTCCCGGCTAATCACAGACCCATCAGCCTCCTCAAGGCAATGTCTAAACTTCTCGAAAGAGTCATACTCTCTCGAATGCGGAATCATCTGTTTCCAACGGATGGCGACCCTCTCATCATTCCCCACCAGTTCGGCTTTCGCGCTAAGCACTCCTGCCCTCAGCAAGTCCATCGAATCGTCGAGTACGTACTCGAAGGATTCTCTCAGCGTCGTAAAAAAACAATCGTGGTTCTCTTTGACGTAGCCAAGGCTTTCGACAAAGTCTGGCACAGCGGTCTCGTTTTTAAACTCTTTAAAATAGGCTTACCGGCTCGCCTAGTCAGATTAATAGCGTCGTTTCTTAAAGACCGTACTTTTCGATTCAAACATGAAGGCACGCTCTCCGCGCCTCGTCCCATAAAGGCTGGAGTCCCGCAAGGCTCAGTCCTCGCCCCTCTGCTGTACACCGTGTACACTAACGACATCCCCATCCCGCCGAAAGGCGTCGAACTCGCCCTCTTTGCAGACGATACCGCCCTTTACACTAAAAGTCAAGCGATCCCGTATAACATCACCAGACTCCAAAAGGCCGTAAACGCCCTCGGTGTTTGGTTTCAAAAATGGCGTATCGATGTCAACCCAGAAAAGAGTTCTGCTATTCAATTCGACCACAAACGTCGTAATCGCCACAACGATCCGCACATTCGTATGTTAGGTATTCCCATCCCCTGGAAGCGCACTGTCAAATACTTAGGCGTCACCTTAGATCAGACGCTTTCTTTCAAGCCACACGTCGATAGAGTAACGAAACTCGCGCGTTTTTACTTGAGCCGTCTATATAGTATGATAGGAAGAAAAAGTAAAATGTCTTTTAGAAATAAACGTACGCTTTATAAGGTCTGCGTTAGACCCGTCATGTCATATGCTTCGCCAGTCTTTGCCCACGCCAAACCCTCCGTCCTGTATAAGCTGCAGGTAGTTCAAAATCTCTTCTGCCGCAGGGCCACAAACGCACCTTGGTACGTGCGTAACGCGGACCTGCACAGAGATCTTGAACTGCCTACAGTGCAACAGCACCTCAAAACACTCTCAGAATCGTTCTTCAAACGCGCCGAATCCCATCCCAATCATCTTGTTCGAGATTCAGTCTCATATACTGTTCCTGTGTTAGATTCGATTTACAAAATCGCTAGACCGAGAAACGCGCACACGAGCGAACGCACGCAGTTAACTTTAGATCTAGAGGCCCTTCAGGCCGCAAATTCTAATTCTAACGTAAATTCTAATTCTAACGTAAATCCGAATTAATGCAATTTTATTTGTCAATTTTTAATGTTTTTTATTTTTTACTTTACTTTTTTGAGCACCTTCAGTGCTATGTAAATCCCAGCGGGTGACCCCTTAAGGGCCCCGCTAGCGCGGCCTCTTTCTCCGATTGGCCGTCGCTCAGATGAAGGCTGAGTGGCAAAAATGCACGAGCCGACAGGGGGTTTTTTAGTGGGTATGGTTCTGGTAGGCGTCGGGACGAGTCCCACATAACTCCGATCGCGCGCGCGGAGTATGCGTCAGAGCATTTTTTATGTCCTCCTGCCCTTGGAGGGGAACCAAAAAAAAAAAAAAAAAACTGGCCGGGATGACCGCGGCGATGAGGCGCCTCGATTGAGATCCCAGAGAGGCCGCAAATAGAGCTAACCCCTTTCAGGATCGCTCTGGACTTGGGGACGTTGGCGAGAATCACCAAAACGAGAGGGTGTTGCCTCCCGTACTTGCTGTGCATTTTATGCACCGCGAGTGCCGAGAAGCCTTGGGACTGCAGATCCTCCAGGATAGCCTCGTTCGATAATTCGAACGGGACTCCCCTGAGTACCGCTCTGATCTTACGCTCTTCTGACTGAGCATAAGTGTGATAAGCATATTGCTTATCGGTGAGGAGCTTTGTTAAAGCACGGAAGTCGTCTATCGACGAGACTAAGGTTTTAATAGATTCACCCGAGTTTACCGCTCGGGTGTAATGGATCTTGTGCTCATTGCACAATGTCGAGACCTCAGTCCATTTACCCTTTTCCCGAAGGAAAACGGGTGATGGGACCTTGGCCTTGACAGAAGTTGGGGCCGGAGCGGGTGTTGAAGACACCGGGACAGCTGGCGTTGAAGACGCCGCAGGGGGTGTAGGGACGGGCGTCGAGGGCGCCGGGTCTTGTTTCGAACGCTTCTTAAAGCGCTTCTTAACAAGCGTAAAGGAGGGAGACTCAGGGCCAGTTGGGGTGGCGTCCGAGGATGACTCGGTCGCGGGTGCGCGCTTGCGGCGCGGAGGGGCGTCTACTTCGCACTCCATGTCACTGGAGGAAGGGGACGCGGGAGGGCCTAAGACCAGAGTGGTCTGAGGGACGGAAGTGGCCTGATGGGCCGGTGTGAACAGTGCCATGATTAGAGGGAGAAATGATTGCAGTGTGCGAATCATATGAGGGGGGCAGTAAGTGCCTTGGGCGTCGTAATCAGCGATCAGCTTATTCAGAAGCTCCTCAGGGCTTAGGGAAGCCATTGCGGAGGGGTTGGGGAGGGAGGACAATATATAAATATATAAACTATGAACCTATCAACGATGACTAACTTCCTAAAAAACCACCCTACACGCAGTAGGGCGGTTGAGGACGACGCGGATAACTTACTCGAACACGGAACTTGAAGTCCTGGAACGAAACCCCGTCGACGAAGCTCACGTTCCACGAAGTACGGTTAACAAGCCACTGTCCGCCGTGAAAACGGCGTTAGAAACTTATTAGAAGTACGGTTAACGAGCCACTGTCCGCCGTGAAAACGGCGTTAGAAACTTAATACGGTATACAACTATGAAATTATATATTACGACAACAACCAGTGAAATTTGGGTGCTCAATTAGCGCGGGGGCTAATAGAGCGGGAAGGCGTCCGCGATCGACGTGCGCTCGAGAACGCACGCAGACCGAGACTATGTTTATGATCTATAATATGCAAATAAAATATAAGATGCGTGTGCGCGAACGACTAGTCGCAGAAGCGATCGACAGCTGACTCGTCGGCGCTCGGCGGCGAGACATCACGGCGAAGGAGCGGGGGCGAGGAGGGTTGGCAGGAGGAGTGCGGGGCACTCGGGCCCGCGGGCGCCAGCACCGATGATGATGCGTCAACAGTAAATGTTGCATATCTTTTTCTTTAGTTTCAACGACGCTGAGCAGGTAATTGCGTACACTCTCGGGTATACATATGTGCTTCCCTGCTTGGTTTATTCTATGAACACTTCGCACTTTTTAAGAGCTGTAAAAGTATCTTGATTCTAAAACAATAAAAAGATTTTAAAATTACTAACTTATGAAATGAATATAAAGGAAAGTATGAAAACATCCACAGTTTTAAAAACAAACTGCTGGATTAACAAGGTATCTAATCAAAAAAATAGCTTTATGAAAATTACTACATTTTGTTAAAATTATAAGAAAATATTACAAGTCTAGGGACCGAAATATGAGTAATAAAAAAAATAAAAAAAAACAATTTGAAAAAAAATAAATCTAAAATGAATAGCAATAATTACAGAACATTTTGTGTAGCAGCAATGCAGGAACTTCTTACTGGATAATAACTTTCACGTTTTGACTCGCTCTGGTAGATTTGAAATGTATGGAGGTATGAGCTCATTTGGCTCATATCAGTCCAGAATGGATAAAAAAAATTAAAGAATTAAAAAATGAACCGTCATTATGAGAGTACGACCGATAAAGAAACAATAAAATGAGTCAAGAAAGCAGTACATTCTGTTCAATAGGTACAAACGTGAAATTTAGCTTTAAATAAGTAATTCTAAAGGCCGACTGTTGAGGGACTTAACAGACAAACCGTAAGATTGTTCCTTATTATCATTAACCTTCAATATCACCCACCATCCATTTTATACTCATTTATCTGTTCATACTTCGCTTCATATCTCCATCAAGTCATTTGCCTGCCATACCAAGCGTAAATAGATTTATTCATACTTAAAACTTCATGAAATCATTCAAAACATTTCGATTATTTCATACTTACATAGTATGTACAGTATAGTATTTATTCATTTTTATATGATATTTAACTTTTGAACAATAACGTTTATTTTGAGTAATTTTTTTAAGCGTTTTCAAAAGTGAACTCTGACCCTTAGTTCACGTTTGGTCCGTTAAAGACGTCACGTTCTTACTCGCGGGTCGACTTTCCAAGTGCTTTGCTATTGGTTTTTTTCGCTTTCAGATAATCACTAAGCAAATAATTTCAAATAATCTTGCTTGCTTATATACATAAAATTATATTTACTTTATATATAATGAGTGACTAAAGAGTCTTATCAAAAAGCAAGCTTCAATTAAAGCTAAGCTCACTTTCGACAAGTTAAGCGAGTTGCAAGTCATAGAAATATAATGTAGACTTAATAAATTTGAAAATGTATATGAGAATTATGACGCGTTACAGAACGAGCTGGAAGCTCTCGTGGAAGTCCCCGACCACCAATACGCTGAACGCAAACAATTCGAGAAACAGTTCTACGCCTTGGTAGCTATTCCACGCCAGATTCTCGACGGTGCTCGAAAGCTTCCATCTGGAGATGACGCTTCCGAGGTGGGTCCTTGAAATTGTTCAGTTAGATTGCCCAAAATTGACTAATTAAAATTACCGGTAACTATCATGACCGGGTGGCGTTAAGAGGTATAAACCTATAAATGGATAATTCAGAACAATGCAAGTACCAAATAACTAAATTACATCACTTACCAATGTGCATCATCATATGTAGCGCATTGCTTGCGATTGACAATCTAGACTTTAAGGCGGACAATACGACGCAGCCTAGAGACTACTGTGTGATAGGTTTATAATGGAGTTAATAATCACATACTTGAGAGCCTTGGCAACGTTAGATACTGGGATACCTTGATCATACACATTATGACAAGTAACCTCGATCAGGTAACTAGCCGTCAGTGGGAAGAGCATAGAAATACGTTGTCTGAGCCTCCGTCACGTCCAACTCTTGTTACATTTCTTAACAATAGGTCTTCTAAAGTCACTCGAAGAATCATATGCGTTAAAAACAAATACAAATCGTAATAATATTAATGAAACCAAAAGCTTTGTTTTGTCTAAATATGCTAATGAAAAGATAAATATTTCATGTCCAATTTGCAAACAACAACATTCTCTTTTCTTGCCGTGAGTTTTGTAAACTTTCTATAGAAGCACGCATTAAAAAGAATTATAATGTTTGTTTATACTGTCTTCATCCAGGACATAATGTTTGTAAATGTAAATTAGGATCATGCAAATATTGTAAAATACGTAAAACATAATACTTTATTACATAATGCTATACATGCCTCATGCTCTGTCACACCGAACATTGCCTCCACACCGCACGCGTCTTATTGGAAAGCCGTAGCACCGGGCACTTCATGTTCGAAGAGTTCACTCGTAACCTGAAAATTCATACTTATAAAGCTAAATCCAAAGTTATACGTGTCAACCAACAGTCATCACTTAGTTTGCAAGCCTGCCTAATTTCTATACTCAATGTAAAAAAATTACATAATAAATCTCGAATGTTTTGTTTTCAACTTCAACGATCCATCAGCCATCGCGGCCATCACCCCATAATTATCGGCGCGAAAGCGTTTTGGGGGATCATAGGTACAAATCGTTTATTATTTAGGTAGGAATGTGCCAACACTATGTGAAACAAAATTGGGTTGGTTAGTGTCTGGCATTGTTTATGAGACTAACTCATCCTCGCAAGTGTGTATGTGTTCTCGATAATTCACAGCCAGATTTAACTCGTTTATGGAAGCTGGATTCAATATCTTTGAAGCATACTCTTACTGCTGAAGAGGGATCATGCGAACAGATTTTTACAGACACTACATACCGCATTCCAGAAGGACGGTTTGTAGTAAGCATTCCTTTAAAAGGTCTCCTCACACATTAGGTGATTCTAACTAAGCCCAGTCTTGGCTAACATGATTAACCTATCTGTAAAACATTACATAGTTCCACATAAATTAAAAGATGCAATCATTCGTCCTATCCATAAGAAAGGCAAGCGTGACATTTACAATAACTACAGGCCTATAGCTATACTTTCCAGCACTGACAAACTTAGCAACTTTTTACAATGAAATAACATTTTAAATGGATGTCAACACGGCTTTCAGAAAGGCAAGAGCACTAATACCTTACTGTCTAATTTTACCAATGAAATTAATAGTTACCTAAATGAAAATAAGTTTGTAGTGGCAATACTTTATGATTTAAAAAAAGTATTTTAAACTTTAGATCAAGATACACTGCTACATTGAATGGACGTATTTGGTGTGGGGGCAACCGCTAAACCTATGGTTTCGTGATGACCTCACATCACGCCACTTCTCTGCCAGGGTCGGGGACACGCTCGGTGAGACGACTAGGGTGAAGTACGGTGTACCTGAAGGATCCACGTTTGGGCCCATTTGCTACTTATTACATGTCAACAGCTTAAGTAACGTACTACAGTACTGCACAGCCTACATGTTTGCGGATGATCTCTGCACACTGCGTGCTGGTACCGACCTAGAGGAAACGTGTCGCATGGTCCAGAGTGATGTAAACGCAGTAGTGAAATGGTCACATGACAATGGCATCGTGTTAAATACAGATAAAACTAAACTGCTTCTCCTACACTCACCTTACCCCCGTCCTGCAGAACCGTGCCTAATTTATTTACTCATAGTTTTAGCTGCCTCCATAACAATTTAGTTGACTATCAATGTGAACCTATAGATAAAGTCAATTGTGCCACTTACCTTGGTGTCAAAGTCGATGATAATTTTTCTTGGTCTCATCATATAGACTATGTTTGTAATAAATTGAGAATATTGTTAAGGGCATACTACCACCTACACTTCAAACTTCCTTCCTATATATTAAAATGTCTCTTCTTTTCCCTAGTCGATAGTATACTGTGTTATGCTCTTGACAGTCATGGTCTTACATTTAAAACATATATTGACAAACTTGAGTCCTTGCAGATCAGATTCCTAAAATTACTTGTTAGCAAATTGTAAAGGAAATTATACAAAATTATTTAAAATTTGTATTTTAGCATAAATACCTGCTAGCTCTAAATAATTATAGCAAACAAGAGCACCTAAAATTGTTAACACATAATCAAGGTACCAGGTCGGTGTCGTCTGGCAAATATGAAGTACCCAAAGTAAATAATTATTATGGCGACAGAAAATTATCAAAACGTTTACCATACTTTTTAAATAGTTTGCCTGACGACAAACTACAAGAAAGCAACAAAAATAAATTTAAATCTAAATTTAAAAAACATTTATTGTCTACATTAAAATTGATTGTATGTAACTAGTAGATAATTATTAATGAGACTCTCGATCTAACAGTCAAACTGGTAAATAGTTTTGGACTGTAAATTAGGTATGAGATTTTTTTTGTATACTTAATAATAATAAAAAATTAATAATTTTTATAATAATAGAAAAAACACAATGGCAAAACGCAGATTTCTGTCCTTAGACAACTGTTTAGCCCGCAATCCTGAGTTTAAACGACTCTACATTAATTTCATGAGAGAATTCATTGAGTTAGGTCATATGACTGAAAATGCCGATTCTTTGCAAGATTACTATACTAGCTTTTCATACTATATTCCGCATCATGCCGTACTTAAGGAATCAAGCTATACCACGAAACTAAGGGCTGTGTTTGCCGCTTCCACCAATACACCAAATGGTAAGTCTTTAAATGACATACAAATGATAGGTCCAACTCTACAAGACGACCTATTCACAATTTGAAAACGCTTTCGACAACATGCCATTCCCATCATTGCGGACATTGAGAAGTTTTATAGCAAGCTCTTGTCTATCCAAACGACAGGTCTCTACAACAGATTTTCTGGCGGGAAGATCCTACACATACTCTCAAAAGATATACCTAAAATACTGTCACATATGGCACTGTGTCTGCGTCTTTCCTAGCTACAAGGCGCTTAAAACAACTGGCCGACGAGTGTACCAATCCCACAACGCAGTTTGCAATCTCTCATTCTTTTACATGGATGACCACTTATCCGGTGCTTTAATCTTCGGAAATGACTTTGTAACGCGCGTGAAGTACTACAGGCTTAATGTGGCAACTTATAGGGTTCGGGCAGCGTTAATCTTAGTGAAAATTAAATGTCAAAAATGTAAGGGTTAACTGGAAATGCCTCAACGACGCATTTTCATTCTCAATTAACATTTCAACTATTGAAAGGGCCACAAAATGGGTAATGAGTGACAGGCACAGAAACAAACAAGTTATTTCACAAATTCTTGATCCGCTTTGTCTTGTTGTTCCATGCGTTGTAGAGGCTAAAATATTAACGCAGCAGTTATGGCGTTCAAAATGTTCATGGGATGACCCCGTTCCTAAAAATGTTTTGGCAGTTTGAAATGATTTTCAATCAATTCCTTTTTTTAATCAATTTGAAATTCCACGACGAGTGATATGTGATTCGGCTGTCTTCACAACAAGTTCACCAAGTGCCAAGTTGACATTCAGTTGATCTATGTGAAGAGTAAGGTTGCCCCAATCAAAACAATACCACGTCTGGAATTATGTGCAGCATTTATAGGTAGGTACAAGACTCTTTTCCAAGGTTCACGATGCATATACAATTCATATCGATGAATCAATATTCTGGTGTGAGTCTACAATTGTCCTAGGCCTCAATTCTACAACCCCTATCAAATTAAAAACATTTGTCTACCATCGTGTCACTGAGATCGTTTTCTGATTCTGAGAGTGTTTTGAGGTGCTGTTGCACTGTAGGCAGTTCAAGATCTCTGTGCAGGTCCGCGTTACGCACGTACCAAGGTGCGTTTGTGGCCCTGCGGCAGAAGAGATTTTGAACTACCTGCAGTTTATACAGGACGGAGGGTTTGGCGTGGGCAAAGACTGGCGAAGCATATGACATGACGGGTCTAACGCAGACCTTATAAAGCGTACGTTTATTTCTAAAAGAAATTTTACTTTTTCTTCCTATCATACTATATAGGCGGCTTAAGTAAAAACGCGCGAGTTTCGTTACTCTATCGACGTGTGGCTTGAAAGAAAGCGTCTGATCTAAGGTGACGCCTAAGTATTTAATACTGCGCTTCCAGGAGATGGGAATACCTAACATTTGAATGTGGGGATCGTTGTGGCGATTACGACGTTTGTGGTAGAATTGAATAGCAGAACTCTTTTCTGGGTTGACATCGATACGCCATTTTTGAAACCAAACACCGAGGGCGTTTACGGCCTTTTGGAGTCTGGTGATGTTATACGGGATCGCTTGACCTTAAGTGTAAAGGGCGGTATCGTCTGCAACGAGGGCGAGTTCGACGCCTTTCGGCGGGATGGGGATGTCGTTAGTGTACACAGTGTACAGCAGAGGGGCGAGGACTGAGCCTTGCGGGACTCCAGCCTTTATGGGACGAGGCGCGGAGAGCGTGCCTTCATGTTTGAATCGAAACGTACGGTCTTTAAGAAACGACGCGATTAATCTGACTAGGCGAGCCGGTAAGCCTATTTTAAAGAGTTTAAAAACGAGACCGCTGTGCCAGACTTTGTCGAAAGCCTTGGCTACGTCAAAGAGAACCACGATTGTTTTTTTACGACGCTGAGAGAATCCTTCGAGTACGTACTCGACGATTCGATGGACTTGCTGAGGGCAGGAGTGCTTAGCGCGAAAGCCGAACTGGTGGGGAATAATGAGAGGGTCGCCATCCGTTAGAAACAGTTGGTTCCGCATTCGAGAGAGTATGACTCTCTCGAGAAGTTTAGACATTGCCTTGAGGAGGATGATGGGTCTGTGATTAGCCGGGATATTCAGAGGTTTACCCGGCTTGGGAATGCCTATGACTGTCGCTTCTTTCCAGGCTTTTGGAAAGTAGCTATAATCGAAGCAGGCATTGAAGATAATAGCTAACAAGGTAAGCACCTGCTGGGGGGGGGGCTTAAGTGTGTGGTTGGAAATTCCATCTGCACCCGGAGCCTTTTTGGACTTTTGACTTCTAATGAGAAGCAAGATTTCATCGTTAGAGACTGTGACGGTGTCATCGGTGATGGGGAGAGATTCTCTGTGGAGAACTTCGTCCTCCACCGCCTGTATGTGGGAGGGATCCGCGGGTTGCGTGCTGGGCGAGCATTGTGCCGCTATGCTGTCGGCAAAGCATTCGGCTTTCTCTTCGACTTCAAAGGCAATAGTGCCGTCGGGACGAGTGAGAGGAGGAACGTGAGAGGCGGTGTCTACGCGTAAGGCTCGGGCCATTCGATAATACGCTTTGTGGGACGGGGAGATATTCTCCATAAGATCGTTAAACTGAGCGTCTCGGAGTTCCACGGGGCAAGACCTAACTTTACGTTGAAGCTGATTCGCAGCTGTTCTGCTGTCGTGGGATATTTCTTGGCTCTTCGGAGAGCCGCGTTCTTGGCTTTAATGAGATTGCTAACGGCTAGGGGAAGCGCGGGTTTGCTTTGTTTAGCAATAATTTCGCTGTCGCTGATGGCTGAGTTGATAGCATCAGTGAGAGTGTTGACTAATTAATCTATTTTAACCGGGCTATCTAATTGGTCGGGCGAAATCTAGAGTTCGGGGCCTCTAAGGCTGAAACTAACGTATTTTTAAAGCCTTTCCAGTTGGTAACGGTCTTAGGAGATGTGACGTTATCGTGCGCACCTAGCACGAGGGAGACGGGGCAATGGTCGGAGCCTAGGTCATCGAGCGGTTCGATGGACCTGAGATCAAGATTGATTCGCTTGATAATTGCAAAGTCGAGGATGTCAGGAGAGTAGGTCGGGTTGTTGGGATAGTGAGTGGGAGTGATGGGGGATATGACGTCTAAGTCAAGTGAGTTAGTGATGTCGAGGAGAGCGATACCGCTGGTGTTGGTCGAAAGGCACGTCCAGTCAGTATTTTTGGAGTTAAAGACTCCGAACATAATAAACATATGGTAGCGTCGGGTGACGGGTCGCTCACTTCCCTCTAATATGGTTGAGGAGGGCGATGGCTGGATCCCGCGTTAACTCGTGAACGGGTGCCGTTTGAGGGTGTTCGTCGTTTGGATACTTGGGGGGAGGGAGACTTGCCGAGCTAACAGATGCAGAAAAAAATAATTTTGTATAGACATAAAGAGACTCTGTAAATTTATTTTGAAAAAAAATATACCCGTGAAGTTTCTTGCCAGTTCTTCTTTACGAAGGTTTTTTTCGAACTGGTGGTAGAATCATGTTTTATTTGACGTCAATAAGAACAAGTAATTGTCAATGTTGAGAAATAAATATTTGAATTTGAATTTGAATGGCCGAGGGCGAGAATGGCCTCAAAGTCGCTGCGGGTTGGTCTGGAGCCACATGGTATGTAGACTGAAGCTATGATGATGGTCGGATGACCAGTCATAGCCAATCTACATACAGTGGCTTCCATATTGAGGAGAGGAGGGGTAGGGAGAGGACAGCAATGGAAGCCTCTTTTGTAATATATAGCGGTGCCGCCGAAACCGTCGGCGTCGGAGTTGGGCCAATCGTTGCGAGTAAATGCGTACTTAAGAATAGCGTATCCCCTGGAGCGGTTCGGAGTAAGCCGTGTCTCTTGGAGAAGCAATAAGTCAGGTTCTTTGTTCTGAAGGAACAGTTTGATCTCGAGAAGATTGGTGCTAAGGCTACGAGCGTTAAAAGATACTAAGGATAAGCCCTTGGGTTTAATACGACCGGACGCGGGATTTGCGGGTCTAGACATTATAATGTACTTATTTACGAATTTATACAGAAATAAAATTTATAACGAACTTAGAAGCGAGTGATGCTCGGCTAACGCAAATAAACGCTCTTGAGGAGAGCGGGCGGCACGCAGTTTGCGTGCGAGTACGGAAATATCGATATTAATATCGACGTTTTGAATAACGTCGAACACGGTCTTCATGTTCTCAGCCAACGACGACTGAGGTGCGGATGACGGAGCAGGACGCGGCCCTACGGAAGCTACGGGAGCTGGGATGGGTTGAGAAGGTGCAGGCTGAACGGCCGGACGCTGCCTCCAAGACAGAGCCGGAGTAGGCGTCGGCTGAACGGGCTTTGCTTCCGGGGCACCCCGGTTGCGCAGCAGCGGGAAGTTAGCGGGAGTGAGCGGCGGCGCCGGTTTAGGCGCGACCCTCTTGACGATGGAGCGCGGAGTGCGCGGGCAACCCCTGTAGTTAGCTGTGTGGCCGGACTGGCCGTACAGCACACAGGCAGGGGGGGAAGTCGATTCAGGAGTGCGAGTGCACTCCTTTGTTATATGTGGATCCAGGCACTTAACGCACCTGGGGGGAGCTGAGCAGTTAGCCGCTGCGTGGCCATAGAGCTGGCAGCGGTGGCACTGCCCAGGATGACCGCGGGGGTTGGGATGCTCGACGGAGATGTTCGAGAGTCCGCAGATTGTGCGAGCCTCTCTGAAAATCTCCTTCGAGTTGGGAGTATTTGACAGGATTACTAAAGCTAAAGGAAAACGCCTACCGCGGTTGGAGTGCATTTTGTGCACTGCTTCGGCCGGGAAACCCTGGGACTTAAGGTCCTCGAGGATTTCTTCGTTCGCGAGCTCGAACGGGACGCCCGTAGTACTGCGCGGATCTTACGCTCCTCCGGGAGGGCGTAGGTGTGATAAGCGGTTAGTTTTATAGAAAGTAACCTGATGAACGCGCGAAAGTCGTCGATGGTCGCGACCTGGATTTTAATTGAATCGCCTCTGTTGGTTGCTTTTAGATAATTGATTTTTTGCTCTTTGATGATAGATGATTTGCAAAGATTTGATACTACGGTCCATCGCGCTTTTTCGCGGAGAAAGACGGGTGGAGGGAGCTGAGGCTTCGGCGGGACGGGAGCGCAGCGCGTCGCTGGCTTCGATGGGACCGACGGAGACGCGGTTACTTCGAATAATTTTAATGGCGCGGGGGCTGGTGTTGGAGACACCGAGGAGGGCTCGGGTATTGATGCTACCGAAGCTTTCTTCGAGCGCTTCTTGGAACGCTTGGCGACTAGTTGAAACGCGGGCTCAGGAGAGCCGGTTAAGGTGATGGCATCTGATGACGTATCAGACGCGGGTTCGGAGTCGCTCCCGGGAGCGGTACGCTAGCGACGCGACGCGTGAGAGGATGCGACCGATTCGCAGTCCATCTCGGACGAGGCGGGAGACGCGGGAGAGCTGTAGACCAGAGGGGTCTGGACGTTGGAGGCCTGAGGGGCCGGGGTTGAGGCCTGAGGGGCCGGGGGTGCGATAGTTGCCTGTAAGGCCTGCGTTATTAAGTCATCTGATATGCTGGCGCCGGACGCAACGAGCGTCTGTGCGAACGACCTAGAAAAGTTTACCAAGCTTTGCTGGTCCATTGGAGGGCTTGGTCCTACGATATATGATATATAAATATATAAAAATGCCTAGGTTCCCTAGCAAACCTAGCACCTAAACCTCCCTACCCGCGGTAGGGGGGCTGGGGACGACGCGAAGTGGTGCCCCTAATTTGGACAGCACTGTACCGTCACCCTGGGAAAGGCCCAAGTGCAATGGGATCGGGTCAGCCGGTTTCTCCTTGGCCTGAAGGGCCTTGGAAGCAAACCGGGGCAACGCTATCAGGCTTAGTTGTTGTACTACGGATTGTGTTGTCAATAAATTGACAACAAAAACCGGCCGTAGACCTGACGCAGTTGGGATGCACTAAAAGTGCGGGATTGACTACGTTACGACCGGCCGGAGCCGGCCGCAGAGCGAGTCTCTGACTACGTAACAGGCGCCAAGCGTCAAGTACGCAGCCAGAAAGACAGCCCGAGTCTTGCGAACCACTATCGAATTTAATCGACCGCGGTAAGTTTAGCTCTGTTGTTGCTGTGCGAGATCGACTTAGTTGTAGCTGATCGAAACCGGCCGCAGCGTAAGCCCAACAGAGGCTATCTCAATTCGTCGAGGACGAAGCGAGATTTGTACGAATCCGGCGTATGAGTATAGCTAACGAGTTGTCGTCGTGAGACGACAATCGTGACTCAACAGCTGGAGCGACCGCGAAAGCGTCCGAGCAGGGCCGGACGCAGAACGGATCTGAGAGTGGCGTTCGAGTATTATACAACAATCGTAACTCGGCAGCCGGGAGCGACCTTCAACACGTCCGAACGGGTCCGGACGCAGATCGGGTCTCGACGCGATTAATTCATTGACATAGATATTAAATAGTCTAGGTGACGCTACACCCCCCTGCCGTACACCACACTCCAGTCCATACACACTGGAGGAGGCATTACCCCATTTCACCCAGTTTGGCTGATTGTCATACCAGTGTTTAAAAAGTTGTATGATCTCCTATGACACGCCCGCCTTCTCCAGCTTTTCAAATTCAAATTCAAATTCAAATATTTATTTCTCAACATTGACAATTACTTGTTCTTATTGACGTCAAATAAAACATGATTCTACCACCAGTTCGAAAAAAAACCTTCGTGAAGAAGAACTGGCAAGAAACTTCACGGGTATATTTTTTTTTTTTCAAAATAAATTTACAGAGTCTCTTTATGTCTATACAAAATTATTTTTTTCTGCATCTGTTAGCTCGGCAAGTCTCCCTCCCCCCAAGTATCCAAACGACGAACACCCTCAAACGGCACCCGTTCACGAGTTTTCCCAAAGGACATCATAGACCACGAGATCAAAAGCCTTTGAGAAGTCGAGGAAGCAGGCGTACACAGGAGTGTGCCTATTAGTATAATATCGCACAGTCTGTTTTAAACAAAGGATAGCAGTTTCAGTTGACAACTGGGGTCGGAAACCAAACTGTGCGTCATGGAGTTGCACACACCAGTCAAGCTCCCTGCCCATCAGCCTGTCCAATACCTTCGCTATTACTGTTGCTACATGGGCCTATAGTTGGTGTGGTCGGCTAAGTCACCTGTTTTATTTTTAACAATAGGCACAACTATAGTTCTTAGCATTTCTTGTGGAAGGTAGGAGTGGCCGATACACAAGGAGTAGAACATTGCTAAGACCTGCGGCAGGTGCACGCCCGCGTACTTCAGGTGTTCCACACTCAAGCCATCGTGCCCGGCGGACTTACCTCTTTTCATGCTTTTAACTGTAGCTGCCACCTGCTTAGCAGAAAAACGGAGCAGCTGCCGCCCAAGGACTCTCCCAGCTGGGCCCGCTCGCCGTGACAGACCTGTTCGTGGCACAACTTGAAAGTAGTCCTTAAACATCTCCGCAATGTCTCGTTCAGTGTTGCATCCATTTACAGTGCATGGCAAACTCGGCTTGACATTCAGGCTGTTGGTCTCTTTCCAAAATTGTGTAAAGTTATTTGTTGTTCTATAGCGTGCTATTAAATTCATTTTAATTTTGTCGTGGTGTTTTTGACACCATTTTAGTTTCCGTCTAAATACTTTCTGACTTTCTATCATTGCGTCATATAAAACGCCTCCTTTTACTTTATTAGCCAATATCCAAGCCTGAGTGTCAAGCCGCGCCTGCTCATAAGCCTCACGCACATGAATATTCCACCCAATAATCCTCCTCCTTTTCCTATGAGAACCTTCCTCCTTTACCTCAACAGCTGCATGAGAAAGAATCCCTACAATGCGTTTATACAGCTGGTCTATTTCTTGTAGGTGTACTTTTTCATTACAGCTTGTATCCGCGCACCGGGTAAATTGTTCTGGTAAGTTTATAAGTTTCAGATTCTCATTACATATATTTTGGTATTTATCTATTTCATTGTTACATCTATAACCCCAGAGTACTTACTACTACTTATTAGGTTGTGCTTTTTGTATATCTAATTTAGTTAAAACTATACTCAAGTCACACTCTATTATAAGTGGTTTATGATCTGACCAATAAACATCCTGACCAATGTAAACACTCACAATGCTTGACCCAGCCGCCTGCGTTACTAAACAATGATCTAACCAACGCAGGCTTCCATTTTGCTTACTTATAAATGTATGCGAGTTAGAGTGGAGTCCTAATATTTCGGTGTCCGCACAGACCCACAACTGCTCTGAACAGAAACCACAAAGCTCACGCGAAAACAGTTCGCCAGGATGCGCAATGTAGTCCCCAAGGAGGTAAACCGCCTCAACATCATTACCAGCGACGATTGCACTCAGAGTACTAAGGCAGTCAGTAAACTCGACAATATTACGTGTTTCATCAGTCGGCTTTTATACGTTACAGATAATAATGAAGCGATTCGAATCTCCCAACTGGACTTTAACAGCCATTATTCTGTCATTTTTAATAGGTAAAGGCACCACTGAATTAAACAACCCTTTTCTCCATAATATACCTAAACCACCGAATGGCCGCACTTTTAAGAGACCTACCGTAACATCAATAGACGACTTACCTAAATATTCAAAATCGCCACTAATTGTACCCAAAACTGGTATGTCAAACGGAAAACACCAAGTTTCTTGAATTAATATTACATCAGCTATTTTAGCAATTTGTTTAATATTTTCAATAGATCGCTTAAAACCTTGACAGTTAAACGAAACAATTTTACTCAATCTTGCTTTTGTATATATATTTTGTAAGTTCATAATTATCGATCAGTTTTACCACTCGAAGTATGAGAGCTTTTCTCCCTCCTATTGTTAAAAACAACAAATTTTCTAAAGTTAATCCCTACTGGCCATAATTCATTGTTTTAAAATAAGTGTAACTTATTTCTAGGCACGAAAAGTTTATACGAGTTATAATCTCGTTCCCGCGCAAGTTCAGTTTTAACAAGTTTTACAGACACCTGAATTTTATTACGAATGTATTCTATAATATCTCGCTCATTTGAGTCTTTGCACACATTAAATACAAACAAGGGAACGTCTGTTTCCGCAGCTCGATAGTTTGTACACGTACTATTAGCCGTTCCAGTAGAGCTCAAGAACTTATACTTTTTAACCATTTTTCGTTTCTCCACAGTCATCCCCTTTTCACTGGATTTGTTCACCTGTTTATTATAAGACACCATACGAACAACACCCGCCGCTGTCATATTCAATGCACTGTTCTCGGTACGTGCGTATGCGCTGTTTCGTGCCACTATCTGCGTCTCCCCCGCCACGGCAGGCCCCACTGCTCCACTCTCCGCTGCCGCATTCCCCGCCATCGCCACCGCCGGCGCGCGTTCGTCTTGTCGCGCAGGCGCAGCTCTTGGGTTAGCCGCCCGGTCGTCCCGCGGAGCCCCGCACGCCTCCGCCCTCTCGGGCCGCGGAGACCCCGCCGCCGGCTCCACCGGCGCATCCCGCGCTCTGCGTATTACCACGGAGTCATTAACCCGACTGAATGAGTTGTTTAGTGCGAATTCAACCGTAGAAACATCGGGCGTTGACCTTTGAGAACTTTGCGCGCTAATTTTGTTATTTATTTCAAGGTTTTGCAAATCCATGGGCCCACTGTCATAGTTAAAGCTTGCAAAACAAGCTCCTCTGCTCTTTCTATTTACATAATCATTCTCGATGCTACACAACGATTTTGTAGGAAAAGTTTTAAGCTCTTGTCTAGGTACATAATCTCTTTTTATTTCTAGTATTTCTGCTTGTATTACACGTAAATCTCTCAGTACCCGCGTAGCATCTAAATGATCCCAAGTCGCAGGTGGTAATCGATGGAGTTCCCTTGCAACGAATATCGGTAATCGTTCAGGATCGGCCGCATCTGTCTTTTTAATTAATACTATTATTTTTTCTAAGTCTTTATGAATCTTATTAACACGCCTTATTTTCATCCCCTTTGCTTGTACAGCTTCAAACAGCAGTTTCTTTGCCGAAGAAACCTTCATTTCAGAAAACGACGTTTTACAGATCCTGATTAAAGTATCTTCATCCATAACTGACATTTTGTTTTGCACAAACGCGAGAACTTCGCATATCACGATGTTGCATGAGCAACATTTCACTGTACTTGAGATACACTCGCACGAATTAACAGGGTGGCGATGACCTTGCCTGTCGTGATCACTGCGAAACTGAAACTTTACGTAGGTTTAGCCAAATAGAACTTTTCCCTGAAGAACGTTTAGTGGTCGACCGGAAAAATCACGCAAAATATTTTCAGACAACGGTACTACGTTTGTAAAACACCATCTTAGGCGCATTCTAGGCTTGACTCATTTAACGTTTGAGGAAATGGCAACATAATTGACACAGATTGAAGGTATTTTGAATTCAAGACCCAGAACTTCTATTTCCAGTGATCCTGCTGACCCGACACCCTTCACTCCCACACACTTCCTTGTAGGATGATCTCTGGTAACTGTGCCTTATCGAGATATCGATAAGGCATAATTCGATAATTATCGAGATTATCCAAAATGCTAAGATTTCCAGTTTGAAACAATTCCGCCGTTCTATGACATCTCAAGCAACACTTCTGGGCTCGCTTTTTTGTTTAATTCATTGTATGGTTGCAAAAGAAAACGCAGTGGTCCTTGTCTTCAGGAGAGCTGAAAGAGAACATACTAGTGGACATCAAGGACAAAACTCAGCCAGCGTTATTGTGACTCCGCGGACGCGTAGTGAAAATTTATCCAGGCAAGGATGGAGTTGCGAGAGTAGCCGACATACGCACGCGCAAGGGGTTACTCCGGCGTGCGTTCAATACAATCTGTCCTTTTCCAGCCAGCATTGTTGAAGACACTTCAACCGCGGGAGTATGTTGAGGGACTTAACAGTGGCAACACAGGGGAGTGGGGTGGAGGGCGCGGGTGTGGTACCTGCGCCGCGTCAAAATCCAGTCAACTGTCGATCGCTACTGTGACGCATCGTATGCGCACGATTATTGCCTTCTTCGTTGAATACATCAAGAACTTTGATACAGTCCACGGGTTTTATTTACAAGCAAACCAACACTGACATAAAATGTGACATGATTTAAGAAGATTAATTATTTACTGTAGGTCTCAGTTGGTAGTAACCCTAACAAAGAAAACCTTAATACTCTTATATTTCTTTACGTTTGCCTTACTATTGCGTGGCCTTTTCCTCCAATTGGTCGTCGCTTCAGATGAAGACTGTAAGGCAAAAGATTGCCAGAGTAATCCAGGGGGGCTTTTAGTGGGTAGTGGCTCTGGTAGGTTCGGAGCGAGTCCCACATAACCTCGATCGCGCGCGGCAGGGTGTGCGTAAAAGCATTTTTTAGATCCATCTGCCTGCCGCTTGGAGGGAAACAAAAGAAAAGCGTTTGCCTTGGCTAACAAGCTAAAACGTGTTAATAAAAAACGTTTTAATAATATTAGGATGGATCGAAAAGTTTGCGGCCTAACATATATAGCGTTGTCATATTATTATAAAACTATCCTCATTTGAAATCTAGACTCTTTGTCAGTCTCTGTGCAATTGTTCTCTGATTTTTGATTTTACTGATGCGTAATTTTTTATTTTATTGAACATTAAGTGAGAGTAAGTTTTATTAATTTTGGAAATGGATAGTTTAGAGCACCGTGCCGTGATCAAATACCTCCACAAGAAACACTTAACTAAATTAAAGGTACTTTGGAACATCTGCTTCGTCGTATACAATGATAAAAAAGTAGACAGCTGAATTTAAACGTGGATGAGAGAGCATCAAAGATGACCCCCGCTCTGGACGGCTTTCTACAGCTACGACTTCGGAAAACATCGAAAAAATATGTGATCTCACCATGTGAGACAGAAGATTGAAGGTATCTAAGATAGCTGAAGCTCTAGGAACTAAATATGACCTACACAAAACATGATCGTTTACAAATTAGGGTTCCACAAGGTGTCTGCAAGATGGGTTCCGCGGCTCCTCCTTTCAGTTGAACAGAAACGAACTTGGCTCACGATTTCTAGAGACCGTTTAGAGCTTGAAGAAAGCCAAGGTGTGTTTTTCAGTAAACAAGGTAATGTCATCGGTTTTCTGGGATTCTGGATCGTGGTTGATTACTTAGAAAGAGGTCAAACTATAAATTCTGCATACAGCTGCACACTATTACGTCGTTTACGCGAAGAAATAAAGTCTAAAAGACCGGGATTGTTGACCAAGAAAGTTTTGTTTCATCAGGACAATGCTCGTGTTCACACATCTGCAGAATCGATGGCTCAAATAGTAAATTGTGGTTTCGAATTGCTTCCTCATGCCCCTTATTCACCTGACTTGGCACCTTCTGACTTCCACCTATTTTCAACACTAAAAAAACACCTAGGTGGAATGAAATTTTCTACCAATGAGGAGGTCAAAGTGGCCGTGGATGCCTTTTTTGAAGACCTTGACGAGACCTTCTTTTTAAATGGAATCAAGGCTTTGGAGGATCGCTGGACTAAGTGCTGTGACCTAGGAGGAGAAATATGTAGAAAAATAAATATAAAAAATTGCGTTATTCCTGTGTTTTCTTATTTAGGCCGCGAACTTTTTAATCCACCCTCGTACGAACCGTAAAACGCTACTTAACCATCCCTTGTGTAACAAATTTGCAATACCTTTAGGGAGAAATGACTATAATTAGCAACAGGTATACTGAACAAAAAATACTAATTAAGAAAACTGTTAACGCGCGCAGTGCGTGACGTCACGAACTACAAACTCATACCGGCTGCAACAGTAATCAAAAAGGACAAGCGAGCACGCAGCCAGCGCGTACGCACGAATTGTAGCTACGACAATTTTACTTTATATTTTGTAATCTTAAAACTGTAATAAACGAGCCATCAATAATATTTTGGAGTTTTTCCTTGTCGCCTGTACAAGGAAAGTGGTGCCAAGACCAGGATAACACAGCCAGATATAAGATTTCGCCTTTCTACTAGCTACCGTCTTGTGGGCTATACTGAGTGAGTGAAAAGGTGGTAAATCTAGAAACATCTTAGTGCTATAGATTATAACAATTCGAGGTATTCATTTTATTCATTATATTCCCGTAGTCCACTATTTTATTTCATTAGGTATCTTGTAAATTGATAACTCTTAGTTCCCACAAAATGATCGATTGTAATAAATTCGACTACACTCAGAAGTAAGGAACTACTATTCCAACAATTCAGTTACGTAACAAGCTAAATAACAAGTGGATACCCATTATTATTAGTTCTCAATAAGATTTGAACTTAGGATAAAGAATAAAACTTGCAGGGAACAAAAAATGGAATAGAAAAACAATAACGTCATTTATAACAAATTATATTCAAACATCTGGGAAACGGTACAATAAAAAGGAAGGAATAACAGTTACCTTATTTTAATCCAATCTCCAACAAGTATGTCTATAACTCCAACAAAATGCGATTCCCCGCTATGATTCTTCGGACACGTCCGTCGTTCACGAAAGCTGGATCAAAAGTGCCACACCCCATTTTTCATTAGTTCAAATTCTCTTGCATCACTTTTTTTTTGTTGCCAGTTAAAGCCATTATTTAACGCTAACTTTATTTAAAAAAACCCGTTAAAACCCACGTTGTGTTGCCAAATAATTATGATAAATACATAAAATCTTATTGAAACCTCACACTCGACCAACCTGATAGTGTGCTGGTCCTCCGGCACATTTCAAAATAAAAACCTCACACTGGCATTTTGATCCTTCTTTCATGAACCTAATATTACAATTTTCCCTAAAGTTAAATATTCATATTCAATCTCATAATAAAGTAAGTATAATTCTTAAATTTATTTTTCAGTATCAATCCTGTTCAATATCAATATTCCTGTTAATCGATAATTGTGAACCCTCAATTCTCACAAATATTGAATCAACTATCAATTTTTAATTCTGCTTTAATGGTGCGAACCCTCAATTCTCACAACCAGTAACGCAAAATCATCATAATCCACTTATTTTCAATATATTATTAGGCCAATGTGAACCCTCAATTCTCACACAAGCCTAAGAATACTTCATGTCCTAGTGGTGCGAACCCTCAATTCTCACAAACAATAGCACAAGTTATCCAAAAGATCATAAATAGTACATCAATTTTTAAACACAATATCCTCACAACATTAAATCGCCATCACTCAATTTTCATCCAACAGATCAAATTACATTTTTAACACATAATCCAGTCATATGAGTCATATAATAATTTTAAATATTGCTACCGCTTAGTTCAATAATCTTACAGGTATTTATTCCAACCACTATGTATATAAACCAATGTTAATTTGTCATATCTTAATTTCTATCTAATTGTAATATTTCAACTGATATTTTCCACGCACTATTCGAATATCTGAGTTATATGTGTTATACATTGAACTATTTGTACCAAGTAATTAAACCATCTACTATATATGTTCATTATACATGTAACCAAATAATAACAAAAAATGCACCAATTACATTTAAAGATATATATACAAAGTTTATTTAATAACATTATAACACAAGTGTAGCGCAAATTTATAAAATGATTATACCATTTCCAAAGAATAAAATTATTATTGTGAAAGTGAAATAGGTGAATTAATCAATACAATTTCAAATGAACTATTACCTTATCTCCGTGACATTTACTTGGTCATTGTACAGATCATCATTATCGGTGTCGTCATCATTAAGTTCTAATGTAGCTACATGAACCCAGGGCGACATGCGATTGGCAGCTACCGTAACTTTTCGTTTATTTTTACTGCTAGTTAAGCCCGGTATGGATGAAACTCTATAGCGATCATTATCCAAAATATCCGTTACCCTATATGGCCCTACGTACGACGGCAAAAGTTTTCTACTCTTGCCATCATTACTAAAGTTTATTTTGGTAATCTTTACTAAATCTCCTTCACTATAAATATGAGACCCACGTTTGTTTTTGTTGTACGTTTCTTTTTGCCTATCCTGCTCACGGTCAATGTTGTCTTTTGCTGATTCCCTAATGGTAGTAATATCGATGTCTTGTCTAGTATCTGCTACAATTTTATTAAGTCTCGGATCTATTTCAGACTTCATACAAAGACCAAACATGACCTCAGAAGGTGCTTTGCCTGTAGTCTTTTGACGCGTGTTGTTCATGCCCCATTGTATTATACCTATTTTGTTGTCCCATTCTTTTTCGTTACCGTGTAGGTTTTGGGCCGTCAAAGAATTTAGGATTGTTCGGTTATACCGCTCGACCTGTCCATTAGCCCTTGGACTAGTGACCGCGTTGAGCACGTGTTTTATGCCTTTATCTAAACAGAATCTCTTAAATGCGTGTGATGTAAAAGACGTCCCACGATCACTAATGATACGATCTGGATATCGGAAAATACAAAATATTTCGTCCAGGGCTCGTATCGTGTTTTGTGTCTTTGTGTTACGGACTGGCTTTAGCCACACAAATTTTGTGAACCCATCGACTACGACTAAAATATAGCAATTACCTGCTTTAGATCTCAAGAAAGGACCCAAATGATCTATATGCAAGGTATTAAATGGCATATCTACTTTAATTATAGGATGCAAACGCCCCTCATTTGCGGGAGCCTTCTTGGAATAAGCACACTCCATGCAAGCTTGAACGTACTTCTTAACGAAACGGGACATTTTAGGAAACCAATAAGTACTTTTTATTCGTTCAAGTGTCTTTTCCAAACCAAAATGTCCAATTTCGTCGTGGTTTTTGCGTAATACTTGCCACCTTGCCCCTTTAGGAACTACCCAGCGTAATTGTGTTTTGTCGCCATCTAAACACATATACAACTTGTTATCCTTAACGCAGTAGTTGTCTCTAATATATTTTAGTCCATCGGTGTCCAAACTGCTATCTAGTATGTCACGTACTCGGCGCAATTCTGAATCTCCTATCTGCAGTGTAGACAACCAATCCTCAGAACTTATGGTCATAATAGACGGGAATGAATCTGTTTCCAAGGTGTTGTCCACACTAACAACAGGATTACGAGACAGTGCATCGACGTGTGCCATTTTAGATCCAGCTCGATACTCCACTGAACAATTAAATTCCTGTAAGAGAAGCCACCATCTTGCAATACGAGGAATCAGGTCTCGTTTTGAAAATGTGGATCGCAAGGCACTACAATCGGTTACGATTTTGAAATTTTGTCCCAACAGGTAAACCCTAAATTTTCGTAGCGAGCAAACTACTGCTAGAGTCTCTAGCTCGTAGACATGAAAATTTTTTTCTTCCGGTGACGTCTGGCGGCTGTAGTATGCCACTGGTTGGAAAGGGTTGGTGTCATTAATTCTTTGAAACAGAATTCCGCCTATTCCTAATCTGCTAGCATCTGTGTGTAACTCAGTTTGAGCTAATGAATTATAAATTGACAAAATAGGCCTATCAACCAATCTATTTTTTAACTCGATGAATGAATCTTGCTCATCAACCCATTTCCATTTGGCATCCTTTTTCAATAATTTATTTAGCGGATGTGATAACGTTGCGAAGCCCTTGATAAATTTTCGAAAGTACCCGACTAATCCGAGAAACTGTCGCACTGTATGCTGATTAATAGGGCGAGGATAATCTAGGACGCACTGGGTCTTTTTGTCACCAGGACGGACCCCCGACTCACTAATTTCATACCCCAAATAATTTATTTTATTCTGCAAAAACTGACATTTGGATAAATTTAGAGTCAAATTTGCCTGCTCAATTAATTTTAAGATTTTCTCAAGTCTCTCAAAACATTGATCGACAGTTTTACCATAGATTAGAACATCGTCTATATATGCCGTAGCCTCAGTAAATCGGGCTGATCCTACCACCTTATTTATCATACGCTGAAAGACCGCAGGTGCATTTGCTAATCCGAACGGCATACGATTAAACTCGTACTGTCCGTCCGGGGTAACGAATGAGGTAAGATGCTTAGAATTCTTCGAAATTGGTACCTGGTGTTGGCAACATAATTAATAAATTTAATGTAAATTTTGTTTGACGATTGGCAACATTAAAAAACCTCTCTTCTTCCGCTCGACCTCTAAGCGAACACGTTGCTCGCGTAAATGTAAAATCAATATTTTAGCTAATAAGTATCATACAACTTGTGTAACTAAATATAAAGTGCTTTTCAATAAACAGTGTCAGTGAACTCAACAACTTGTTTTTCTCCCACGCCGGACCTATCAAGAAAATACAGTCCACACTAAGAACCACGAGCTATCAGCAGCCATCCTATAAAGCTTGGTACCGACATAAAATGGTCCTTCGAGCCGGATTTGAACCAGCGACCTATGGATTAAGCTCAAATCGTGTGCAGGGAGTACTATATATGCTAGAGCGCTACTTGACAGTGGGTCTTAAGCTTCCTTTGTGACACAAAAGGTAGTCGATAACCTAGGCATGTCTAGCATGCAAACTAACACAAATATTATCGGCATAACTAATGTTAAACAAGCAGTTGACAAATGCATAAACATAGAAGTTCATTCAACTGTCTATCCATTTAAAATAAATGCTACTTGTCACATAGTTAAAACAATAACCACTCAGTTGCCGCAAACTTATTTTGATATGTCAAAATTAACACTCCCTGCTGACTGCAAGCTTGCCGACCCAAACTTCAATGTGTCTGGTGATGTAAACTTGTTATTCGGAGCTGATGTGTTTTTCCAGGTTCTGCTGCCACAGCTTAAGCACTTTTCAGCCAACCACAAGCAGCCTGCACCTGCAACAAAGAAAAATGCGCCCGAACAACCATCAGTAGTACACACCCTCTTCGGCCATGTTATTGCTGGTCGCACCAGCAGCATCACCACTAAAAATCAGGTTGTAACTTTATTTTGTCAAGAGTGTAAATCTAACCTAAATGAGACACTAAGTACATTTTGGAAAACGGAAAAGGTGCCAGAGGTCTTCCCTGAGCAATTACCTGAGCATGAGCATTGTGAAAAACTTTTTAAGGAAACTACTAAGCTTCAAAATAACAAATTTCAAGTGTCTTTGCCTATTAAAGTACCTTTGGGTCAGGTAAATTCTGAATTGGGGGAATCATTTCACTTAGCTCTAAAGCGTTTTCATAATTTAGAGAAAAGGTTACACAAAAATATAACACTTTTCACTGAATATAAAAAATTCATTTCACAATATCTTGAACTAAAGCATGGTGAGTATCATGATATAAATAGTTATGATTTATCAAGGGATCCCGTTTACTTTCTGCCTCACCATGCAGTTATTAAAGAAAGTAGCCAAACAACTAAATTGCGGACAGTATTTGATGCATCCATGCTAACAAACAAAAAGATTTCTCTCAATGATCTTTTGCTTAATGGCCCAGTGGTACAGAAGGATTTGTTTGAGGTCTTGCTCTCATTTAGACTAGAACATTATTACTTTATTTGTGACATCCGCATGATGTTCAGATGCATTGAACTGAACCCTACTCAGCGCTCATTGCAAAATATTTTATGGCGGGAGTCACCAGAACAAGATATCAAGTGCATTCAGTTAAATACTGTCACATATGGACTTAAGTCCTCATCATATCTTGCCACTCACTGCCTCATTGAATTAGCAGATAGATTTCAAAGTCAGTTACCTTTAGCATCTCAAATTTTAAAAAATAACACCTATGTAGACGATGTCTTAACAAACAGTGATTCTGAGGAAATTATAGTTAAAATGCAGTTGGAATTAGTTCAGTTACTTGCTCAGGGAGGTTTTCAACTGCACAAATGGGCCTCCAACTGCAATTCTCTTCTTCAAAATGTACCTAAGGAAACCCGTCATTTCGAGGAACTGGATTTACATAAACATGATATAACAGTGAAAACACTAGGCGTTAACTTCAACATTAGAGATGATGTATTCAAAACCACCTGTCCTGAGCCATATAACAGCCAACGTGATTCCAAGCGCGACATACTAAGCTATATCAGTAAGTTTTATGACCCATTAGGATTAATAGGGCCCATCTTGGTGCGCGCAAAGGTCATCATGCAAATGCTGTGGGCTAGTGATACAGAGTGGGATGCCGCTCCTCCCGAAAATATTTGCAGTATTTGGACGGAATTTAGAAAGGATCTATTACAGATGGTGTCTATCAGCATACCTCGTTGTGTTAAGCCACAAGATGCAGTCACTTGTCAGCTCGTCGGTTTTGCTGACGCATCTACAATAGCCTACGGTTGTTGTGTCTATTTGCGCTCTACCGACACACAAGGTAACATGCACGTTAGCTTACTGTGCTCCAAGTCACGAATAAGCCCACTTCGCAAAAGGCTTACAGTGCCCAGGCTCGAATTGAACGCAGCACTGCTATTAGCACAGCTGATTGCTAAGGTATACGCCACACTGTCTTCAAATATAAAAGTAAGCAACACTTTCCTCTTCTCTGACTCTCAGATAGTTTTATGTTGGTTAAAGACTGACGCAACAAAACTGCAGAGTTATGTAGCAAATAGGGTCAGAGCAATACAAGAGCTTACTAATGAATATCATTGGCGATACGTAAACACTACAGAAAATCCTTCAGACTGTCTTAGTCGAGGCCATGAGCTTAGTAAAAACCTTACCTGGTGGCATGGCCCCTCTTTTCTGCATAACAAAGATTATAACTTCAATTCAGTAAGTGAAGTTCTCGTAGATATACCAGAATTAAAATGTACCAAAGATAATGTTGTATGTGCGATTACTGCCACACCAGACTCATACATTTTTGATAAGTTAAAAAAGTTTTCTAACTTCAATAAGATGACGCGTGTACTGGCCTATATACTACGGTTTTGTAGCAACAGCAAGCCACACGCTGTAAAACAAAGGCATGCTCTGTCAACAGTCGAAATCAATAAGGCATTATTGTTAATAGTTAAACATGAGCAACAGCAGTTCTATGCTAGTGAAATCAAAGCTCTGACATCTCATAGCAAGCTCACAGGAAACTTAAAACCGTTAACACCTTTTATAGATAGCGATGGCATCATTAGAGTCGGTGGTCGTTTGCAAAATGCGTCTATACCTTACGCCAAACGACACCCAGCTTTGCTACCCAAAGACTCTCCAATCACTACTATCATCATCAGAGATGAACACATAAAACTGCTGCATGCAGGTCAAAGGCTGGTTTTGAGCTCTATTAGGCAGAGATTTTGGATTATGGATGGTCTACGCACTATTAAAAAGATAATTCACAAATGTGTTATCTGTTTTAGGATGAAAGCCGCCGCTGCAGCTCAACTGATGGGGTCCTTGCCCGCTCCGAGAGTGAACGCCTGTCGTCCATTTCAGAGGGTCGGTGTGGATTTCGCTGGGCCGGTATCGGTAAAGAACAGCCGCATTCGCAAACCAATTATAGGAAAAGGTTACATAGTTTTGTTTGTTTGTTTTGTCACAAAGGCAATCCACTTAGAGCTCGCCTCAGATCTGACAACAGAAACATTTCTTGCTTGCTTTAAACGCTTCATAGCGCGACGTAATTTACTCAGCGATGTCCACTGCGACAATACTGCAACTTTTAAGGGGGCAAGGAGTCAGTTAGATGAGTTGTATCGTTTGAATTCTTCTCAGAGTCACCAATATCAAGTACAGTCATATGCGACAAAACATGGCATAGATTTCCACTTCATACCTAGTTATAGTCCTATTTTTGGTGGACTCTGGGAGAGTGGTGTAAAGAGCACAAAACATCATTTGAAACGTATAGTAGGTAAGGCTTTACTAACCTATGAACAATTAAACACAGTTCTGGTTTAGATTGAGGGAGTACTAAACTCTCGTCCACTTACTGCTATAACGTCAGACCCCGATGATTATACTTATCTTTCGCCAGGGCACTTTCTTACAGGTGCACCTCTTTATACTTACCCAGAGCATGATCTTAGTAATACTAATACTAATCTTCTCAGATTCTGGTCTGTCGTGGTTAACATGAAACAGAACTTTTGGAAATACTGGAGTAGGCATTATTTAACTTTGTTGCAAAGCAGGCCCAAGTGGCGCGATAGTAAGCCAAATGTAACTATTAATAGTTTAGTTATCTTATGTAATGACAATACACCCCCTTTGGAGTGGCCTATGGCACGTGTAACTAATTTATTTCCCGGTAAAGACGGTAAAATACGCGCCGTCGAAGTCAAAACTGCAAACGGTCATAAGCACAACAGGTCTATTACAAAAATATGTGTATTGCCCATTGATGTATCATAATTTTCTTATACCTTTACTATGTAATGCATACATAATGCATTTTAATTTACATTTGAATCTGTCTAGTAGTTTAATGGCTGATCCCAAGAATATTGTATCGTAGGGCTGGACAGAGAGCTAAAGAATCTTAATGAAAGCTTATTTTTTTTCTTTCTTATGAATAGCACCATATATTAAGCTGCTCATGTATACAATTTCCCATAAGTAGTCACTTATGTAGTTAAACATATATTAGCTATGTATTTCTGCCAAGAGGATAACATGTTTTTTTCTTTCTTGTTGTAATTTTTTTTTCTTTTGTACTAATTAATTAAAAGGTCTGTCTATACCTTTTGCAGTGGCGAAGCTCTCTCGACTATCGAGTGATATTGTTTTCTAAAAAACATAAATGTAACAACAGTAACTTCAAAAAAGAGCCCTCTTTTGTATTAGGCGTTCCTAATGAGAATAACTAGATTTAAGTATATTAGCATACCTATACACACAAGTAGGCATTTAAAATATGTATGTACTTAAATAATTTAAAACTTTGTTTTGAACTGTAATTCACAACTAAATTACTATAGTATTTGATCATTAATTTTGTATTTAGTTTCAGTTCCCTTTTTACAAAAGAACATAAGTATTGTTTTGTCTTGCTAAGGCCGCAACTTATGTTGGCAACATAATTAATAAATTTAATGTAAATTTTGTTTGACGATTGGCAACATTAAAAAACCTCTCTTCTTCCGCTCGACCTCTAAGCGAACACGTTGCTCGCGTAAATGTAAAATCAATATTTTAGCTAAATAGTATCATACAACTTGTGTAACTAAATATAAAGTGCTTTTCAATAAACAGTGTCAGTGAACTCAACAACTTGTTTTTCTCCCACGCCGGACCTATCAAGAAAATACAGTCCACACTAAGAACCACCAGCTATCAGCAGCCATCCTATAAAGCTTGGTACCGACACCTGGTAATAGCCAGAAATAAGGTCTAGTGTTATGAAGTACGCCTGTCCCGATAATCGGGTGATCTCGTCTTCGATAACAGGCATAGGGTATCGCTCTTTCACCGTAATCGAGTTAAGCATCCGATAATCAACGCACATTCTCACGCCGCCATCTTTCTTACGCACTAGTATTATAGGACTGGCATATTCAGATGTTGACTCACTAACAATACCTGCTTCCAGCATTTCACCTACCATATCTCTAACCTGTGCCCTTTCTTTATGGGATAACCGATAAGGACGGTAAACGACGGGTTTCCGACTGTTTAGCTCTATATCCATGCAAGTGACGTTAGTACATCCTAGTTCTCCCAATGATGACGCGAAGCAATGTTTATAATTACGTAGTAATTTGAATAAACGTTGCTTCTGCGACTCGTTTATTGTATCTCCGATATGGACATTATCTTCATTAATAAGACACCCAGTAGAATCCGCGGAAACTGGTGCCGTGACCTGATTAACAACCTGAACCTTAGTTCCTCTAGCCACAACCATTCGTTCCCTCAATAAAATAACTTTCGCCATTGGAGTAATATCGAGATAAAATAGAGAATCTTTCACAAAATAAACCCCTCCATTGGTCAGAAATTGCTGGTTTGGTTTGCCAACGATTTTACTATCTAATAAAATGTTTCCATTACAAAATTGATCTACTTTAACTTTGACAGTAATCGGACTAAAAGCTTCTATGTCGTGAATGATATATATGGCTATATTTGTTTCATCTGATTGTTGATTTTCGTCAAACTTTAATTTGCATTTTTGTAAACTAAAATGTGTGGTTGTTCCGTATAACTTTGGCCAACCAATAGTGGTACATCCAACAGAATATCTTCAATAACCTGACATAGGACGTTTGCTCTGACACTGTCAATACATAACTCGACTTCAACCCTACCTATCGTATACACGATATCATTACCAAAGCCCCTGATGGGTAAACGAGATTCGTCGGGTTTTAATCCCAACCTATTTATCACGGATTTTGTAATAAGTGAAACTTCGCTACCAAAATCAACGAAACAATTCATAGGCACGCCGTTGATGACGCAGTTCTTAATATACTTAGACTTGCAACTTCATATTTCGTCGGTCATCGTTTAGAGCGGACGTGTCGCAAGTTGCTGGCGGTTTATTTCTCGAATTTAATATACTGTTGGTTGGTGTGAGTTCTATAATAATTTCCAAACATCGGTGCCTCCTGCTTCCTCTTGGGGAATTCTCCATTAATAGCCGCGGCCATCTTGAAGTTCGTCGGACTTCTCGCTCTGCTGTGAGTTTATGTTTTGTTGACTGTTCATACAAGTTTTGTTGGAGGCGCTTGTGAGGCTCGAACCCGGACCGTCTGGATCGTGGCGGTGTGAATCGCAGCGCTCAAGCTGCGCGACCACAGGAGCGTAGCTGCCCTGCGACGAAATTACGAATCCTAATTGTATTGCAGTATTTTATAAATCGCCATCTAGTAGCGCAAACGGGAAGCATTGTTAATTGCTGCTATTTGAAATTATAGAGGTCGCTACTTTAATTAATAGATATTATTTTATACACAATGAGTTGCATTGGGTGTACTACTAAATTAGATGAATATAATCATCTGAAATGTCAAGCTTGCAACTCTCGATACTGCTTGAAATGCCTAAATATTAAAGCAGATAATTCTTCCGCCATAAATCAAGAGCAACTGTCAACACTGAAATGTCCATCGTGTTTGAATGTCAACAGCGCTCGTAGAAAACGTGACGAGAGCTCGCCGGCCCGACTGACAACTTCCACTCTTACTAAGCCTACACTTAGTCCGACTTCGGTCACTATAGATCAAATAAGCACACTTTTAGATCAAAAGCTCTCTCCATCATCTAAAACCATGTCTGATTTACGAACTGCCCTTGCAAAGGATGTTAAAAGTATGATTATGACTGAACTTAACACTGTCGTCAATGCTCTGAAAGAAGAGTTTACTAAAACCACAGATTATTTAATGGATGAGATCAAGGACTTGAAGTCAAAAGTTTCTGATAAGGAGTCAAGGATTGCATCTCTAGAATCTGAACAAACTAAACTGAAAAAAGAAATATCTCTACTCTATAACAGTATTTCTACGGTAGAAAAAATATCACGGGACCGAAATATTGAGATACAAGCAGTCCCGGAGACTCGGAGTGAAAACGTTCTTTCATTATTCAGATCTGTCTGCAATAAAATTAATTGCCCCATAGCGGAGTCGGATATCCATGCGTGCCGCCGAGTGGCTAAGGTTGACTCAAAGTCCAATAGACCCCGTAACATTGTGGTAACCCTATCATCACCGCGCCTAAGGGACACTGTGCTCTCTGCAACGTCGCGCTACAATAAAGCAAATTCCACCGACAAGCTGAACTCTCAACATGCCGGAGTAGCGGGCACTAGTCGGCGTATTTATCTGGTTGAACATCTGAATCCTGAAACTAAGCAGATACACGCGGCGGCTCGCCAGTTCGCTAAAGATAAAGAATACAAATATGTGTGGGTTAAATACGGCCAAATATATCTACGTAAGGATGATTCTTCCCAGGGTATTCGTGTTAAAAACAAAGACTTTCTTGCCAATCTTAAATAGTTTTGAAAACTGTTATTCATATTATAAACTTTATAAATACTTTAAAGTGTGTTTGAAAGCCTTAGTAAAAAGTAAGAATGTGGCTGTTTGTTGTCTCACTCTAAATATAATATTAATTTTTATAGGAAATATTTCCATACTTATTACTTTTATGTTGTTGGGTGCTGGGAGTACAATAAGTTCCAAAATAAGTTTGAAGTTAAAATTTCTCTGTTGTTTTCAATGTTACATGTATATTTTTTGTAATATGGATTCAAAGGTGCCTTTTATTCATAAAATGCAACTAGACTTCATTACATCAAAGCTTCTCAGTAGCAATATGATAAATAAAAACGTTCATAACTTAACTAAATCTAGATTTCATTTAGTTCGGATACCTATAATTAGTTTTATAGACTTATTCATTAATAACTCAAAAACTTTAATCTGTTGTTATACTCTTGTTACATATGACATTTTCAGAGTTTTTTGTCAAAAAAAATGTTTATGCTTCATGTTTTTATATATTCTTGAGTGGTTAATATGGAATTACTTATTAATATTGAGCCAGTCATTAACATTGCTTTGGTGTGTATTTGCTTACTGTATGTGTTTGAAAACAGATATAATATTATCTATCTTTGGACTTGTCAATACAAGTGTTACACTAAATATAATATTAATTTTTATAGGCAATATTTCCATACTTATTACTTTTATGTTGTTGGGAGCTGGGAGTACAATAAGTTCCAAATTAAGTTCGAAGTTAAAATATCTGTGTTGTTTTCAATGTTACATGTATGTTTTTTGTAATATGGATTCAAAAGTGCCTTTTATTCATAAAATGCAACTAGACTTCATTACATCAAAGCTTCTTAGTAGCAATATGATAAATAAAAACGTTCATAACTTAACTAAATCTAGATTTCATTTAGTTCGGATACTTATAATTAGTTTTATAGACTTATTCATTAATAACTCAAAAACTTTAATCTGTTGTTATACTCTTGTTAAATATGACATTTTCAGAGTTATTTGTCAAAAAAAATGTTTATGCTTCATGTTTTTATATATTCTTGAGTGGTTAATATGGAATTACTTATTAATATTAAGCCAGTCATTAACATTGCTTTGGTGTGTATTTGCTTACTGTATGTGTTTGAAAACAGATATAATATTATCTATCTTTGGACTTGTCAATACAAGTGTTACACTATTGATAGATGAGTCTTATATTCAGTATTTTGTAACTTATAGCCTGCACTGGATTGAATATTTGTTTATAATACAAGGAATACTTCCACAAATGTCAATGGATATACTATACTGTAAATATACTTCTTACTATGAATTTATAGACTTATGCAATTTTCGTCTTATAGCTCATGTAAGGATGATATTGATATTTTTATACTGTTATTTAATACAATTGTTTTGCTATATGGTACATAATCACAAATTACATGTTAAAACAAATATTTTAGCAATATTTAAGCTTGATTGTATACTATCTGCAAAATTTTTGTTTGTTTTGTATTTTGTAATATGCAGGATATCTAACTTAAGACATATATTTACACTAGAACAGAAACTCACGTATTCACTTATACATATTACACAATTGTATGTGTTTGCTACCTTTTACATTAATACCAAGGATGATAAATATATGTCCCTATCTCATTATTTGTGTTCATTATATTTTGTGAATATATTAATTTTTTATTTATTTGCGCTCTTAAGCACACTTGAAAGGTGTTTAAATTTATTTTATATTTATTCATTATTTATTAACGCTGATATATATGTATTACTATCTGTTTCATTTATTTACATGCAGGTGTCCAGCATAGTGGCTAACATTTTACTCATGTTATTTTATTTTGAAAAAGAAACCTATTAAACAATGGATAGCTACGGTATAACCTTTTTCTATCAAAACACTCGGGGACTACGTACTAAAACATTAGAATTTTATCGTAACGTAATAAAATCTAATTATGAAATAATTATAATTACTGAAACATGGCTACACGGCGGTATTTTGGATTCAGAGTTATGTGATAATAGTTTTCTCATCTTTAGAAGTGATAGACCCACTAACACGACAGGTGGTGGAGTAATGATATGCATAAAAAAAAAGTTCAACGCCTCTCACCGCTCCACCTGGTCTACCGGCTCCACAGAGCTCTTGTGGATCACGATACCCCGCTTAAGTGCAACAAACCATAATGTCCATATCTGTGTTACTTATATTCCAGGCGGTAGGTCTGACCAGCATATAAACATTACTAACCTTATCAACTCCGTTAGTAAAGTAATGAATGAAAATCCAGATGATTTGGTCATAGTGATGGGGGACTTTAATTTGCCTTGTATAAACTGGACAGGTATATACCCCCCGTCCGTGAAACACGAAGGATATACACGTACTCAAGACGTATCCCGACATATGATAGATGAATTTAACGTATTAGGCCTACAACAATACAATACTTTCCCAAACATGCAGGGTAACATCTTAGATCTTGTTTATTCCAATTTTCATGTGCATATCAAGACATCTTGCGATCCGCTCGTTAAAGAGGACACATTTCATCCAGCCTTAGAATTAGAAACGCGAGATATTCTAAGCCCACCTTTGATTTCCCACAGCTCTTCTAAATATAATTTTTACAAAGGAAATTATATAGCTATTAATAAAGCAATTTCAGAGGTTGATTGGCTCCAACAGCTTAGTAAAGGTAGTGTAGATAGTGCAACTGAGTGCTTTTATAGTAATATATATAACATAATTATTAAATTTGTTCCTCTTATTAAAAACTGTAAAGCAACATCGGCCTATCCGGTATGGTACACACCAGCTTTAATAAAAACCATTAAAGAAAAGTCAAAGGCACACTTTAAATGGAAGCGATTTGAGAATCCTAGAGATTATGATGTCTTTTCACTCTTAAGATCTAGAACAAAAGCTTTAGAAGCACAATGTTATAATGAATATCTAAAGTCAACACAGGACACTATCACGAGGGATCCAAAAACGCTATGGAACTTCGTAAGAACTTTGCGTGGTTCACATGGTAATACTGGGTACCCTAGCACTATGACCAATGAAACTGAGTCTTTTACCAGTGGTGCAGGTGTTTGTGAAGGCTTTAATCGTTTTTTTAGTGATATGTTTCAGCCTGCAAATGATACTTACACCCAATTCACTCACGATCCCCCGCGTACTGGAGATAACGGGTATGTGCATACAGTTGTGCTCAGTGAGGAATGTGTAAAGTCGTATATTAAAAAAATTAAATATCAATAAGGGGACAGGAAGTGATAATTTACCAACCATCTTCCTTACTAAATGCGTTAATACAATTTCTTTACCAATACCCATCCTATTCCAAAGATCTCTAAAAGAAGGAACTTTTCCAAATATTTGGAAAGAAGCCCACATAGTTCCAATCCACAAAAAAGGCTCAAAAACAATTATCTCTAATTATAGGCCAATATCAAAACTCAATATAATTTCCAAATTATTTGAAAAACTTGTTTACGATGCAATATATATAACGATTTCAAACAATATCCCTAACAACCAGCATGGCTTCTTAAAAAAACGATCGGTAAATACGAACTTAGTTGAGTTTTTGAACTATACTTTGCGTCATATGGATCAGCGCTCTCAGGTTGACGTGATCTACACAGATTTCGAAAAGGCCTTCGATCGTGTAGATCATGTCATCCTGTTAAGTAAGTTGCACACGCTGGGTATACGTGGAGATTTGTTCAGATGGATAAGCTCCTATGTCACTAACAGGCGGCAAGCTGTAACCATTGGAGGTCACAGATCTAGTTATATCCAAATTCCCTCAGGTGTTCCTCAGGGATCACATCTTGGACCGTTACTTTATAATGCCTTTCTTTATGACGTTGGTGCTTGCTTTAAGAACTCAAAATACCTCCTGTATGCTGATGACAAAAAAATTTTCTTAAACATTAACTCATTGGAAGACTGCAAAAATTTACAAGCAGATTTAAATAACCTAACCGAATATTATGATAAAAATAAAATTACCGTTAATACGAAAAAATGTGTCCAAATAACATTTACTAGGAAACCTAAACCAATAATTTATAAATATAGCATTAATGGACAGATTATTCAGCGCGTCCAAGAAGTCCGCGATTTGGGTGTTACGTTAGACAACAAACTATCACTTGCTGCGCACATTAACGCTGCCGTTGATAAAGCTTATAAGAATCTTGGATTTTTAATGCGGGTGTGCAAGCCTTTTCAGGATATTAAGTGCCTCAGAATGGTGTTTTACGCCTACGTAAGAAGCAACTTAGAATTTGCGAGCGTTATTTGGAATCCACAATACCAAAAATATATTGATCGCATAGAAAGTATTCAGAAACTTTTTATAAAACATTTAAATTTTAAATTTAAAAAGCAGACTAAACATTACAATGAGTCATGCAAAGATTACGGTCTCGTTAAACTGGAAGATAGAAGAAATTTATTAGACGTGATGTTCCTACACGATATAGTTCATTCAAGATTAGACTGTCCTTATTTGATTCCTTTGTTTAACATATATGTACCCCGACATCCCCGTCCATCAAAAAATAAACTATTTTATATTCCATCAAGTAAAACTAACTACGGTCGAAATGAATATTTTGCTAGAGCCCAAAACAATTACAATACTTTATTTAAAAATATAGACATATTATCCCTAACTAAAGATAAATTTAAACAAAATATTATACGGAAGATTATTAACACATAGACAAGATACAATATTTATATAATTACATAATAAACAGATAAAATTTGTAAACTAAGTAATCCATTTTTTATTATTCAGCTCTATTATCACACTACTAAAATTATACGAAGATGTCATAATCTTCGTATAATTCCTTTCAATTGTATGTATCCGACTATACACCTCATGCAGCAACTGCACAAACACAGTCCGGCATTAACACTGACCACTTCACGATTTTGTTTGTTATAAATTTTACCATGATGTGATATCCTGTTATTAGCTTATATAGATTATTCATGTTTGTTAGCTTAATTATTTTTAATTGTTTTGCTGTTGGATATCCAAATAAATAAATAAATAAACTTGATGACGAAATACGCATTGTTTTTGGAATTGTCTCGGCTCTTTGTTTAGTATCTGTTTCAAAATTACTTTTAAATGCACACACCTCAGATTTATGACCGTATCAATTACATTTCGTACATTGTAGTAGGGGTTTTGGACATTTCAGATAAGGATGACCTTTTTCTTTGCAACTGAAACACGAAATTGGGCCAAGGAAAGTACGATTTGGTAAACTTCGTGAAGTATCCATAATACTCCCGTTATGTTCCGTTCTTGTCCTAACTCTAACACCTAATTGTCCAAATGTTTGTGACGTTTCTTGAGTGCTCATGAGAAATTGTAAAAGCTGATCAGGATTCGTACAACGTAAAGCATTCGCGCTAGATTTTATAGTTTTATCACTTAATCCATGCATCAGACAATCAACGGCCCGCTTGCCATCGATGTCGCACTGATTCAGTAAAGCTAATTTTTCATAATAGTAAACCTCTGGTGGTTCATTAAATTCACTTTTCCTTCGTAACATCTCCTCCAGGCATTGGCCGTAGTTTTGTTCAAAAGGAAAAGCACCAATAAGTTTTCTTGCCATTGAGACCAACTAAACAATATTGAATTTTGACTTTCGTACCACACCTTGGCCAACCCCTGAAGTTTTTGCATAGCAAAGTGCACGGTTGTTCGTTCATCCCAACCATAGACAGTAGCACACTCGTTTACTTTTTTAAGCCAAATATCTGTTTGTTGACTTTTATTTGAAGGATCAAAGTCGGGTAAAATATTTTTATGACTTATGTTATTTTTGGCAAGTAACGAGGAATCCACTGCCCTTGGTTGGGATTTCAACGATTTGACAATTTTAATTACATCATTAGAACTAAAGTACGGACTACGTGACTTAGTACCGGAGTCCTGGCTTCACCTTGGCTCTCGCTCACGCTGCCTCTTTTCACCACGCACGGGACTTCGACTGCGATCGCTAGTGCTACGCTCACGACGTCGACTGCCACTCTTTCTCGATATTTCTTGTTTCGATATCGAGACACCACGATCTGGCGTAGTCAAAAGTCGGTGAAACGTTGATTTTCTGCCTCTAAGCCTTATCTGAAACTCAAATAAACAAGCCTTAGACTCTTATGTGTAAAAAAAAATTACTACAAATTGCTTTATATCTCGTTAACGGCAGTTCCAAGCTCAAAAATAATAAAATTTTGTCCCCCGTAGACCCCAATCACGTCACGCTTTCAAGGGACAGTACACAAACAAACAAAAAAAAATTTAAATGAACAAACATCAAAATGGTTAGCGGCTGGCACGGGCTACCATCCCACTTCTGAATTGTAATAAATTCGACTATACTCAGAAGTAAGGAACTACTATTCCAACGATTCAGTTACGTAATAAGCTAAATAACAAGTGGATACCCATTATTATTAGTTCTCAATAAGATTAGAACTTAGGATAAAGAATAAAACTTGCAGGGAACTAAAAATGGAATAGAATAACAATAACGTCATTTATAACAAATTATATTCAAACATCTGGGAAACGGTACAATAAAAAGGAAGGAATAACAGTTACCTTATTTTAATCCAATCTCCAACAAGTATGTCTATAAATCTTTTCTTAAATCTTTTCTTAAAACACTTTTTACCGGATATTATCGCGTATATTTTTAAAATTAACTAAATAAATTAACTAAAAATATAAATAATTTGAAACGTCGAAATAATAATTTTAAAATTAACTAAAATATACGCGATAATATCCGGTAAAAAGTGTTTTATTTAAAGTATGTCTATAACTCCAACAAAATGCGATTCCCCGCTATGATTCTTCGGACACGTCCGTCGTTCACGAAAGCTGGATCAAAAGTGCCACACCCCATTTTTCATTAGTTCAAATTCTCTTGCATCACTTTTTTTTTTGTTGCCAGTTAAAGCCATTATTTAACGCTAACTTTATTTAAAAAAACCCGTTAAAACCCTCGTTGTGTTGCCAAATAATTATGATAAATACATAAAATCTTATTGAAACCTCACACGATACTAAGGAAATTTTGGATTAATTAATAAAAAAGCGTAGCTATATGAAAGGTCAATTTACTGTTTGTAAAAATTATTTAGAAATTATTTAATAAATATATCAAAATTAACTAATCAACATATTTCAGAATTAAAATTAACATTGAACAAGTTAGATAAAAATCTTGGATTATTTGATCATTTGCAGACCGAAATAGAAATGTCGTTTGAGGATTCTAGCGAGCAATTTGTAAAAAGAGAGGCTATAGAAAATAGTTTCTTTACATTAATGTCGAAAATCCAATCTATTAAAGATGCTGCGAGTGATTTAAGCAGTAAGCGACAAAGTTTGTCTAAAACAATCGCGGGCGAGTTTCACTATTTAAGGTCTTCGTTGGAAGGAAGCGCTGCATCAGTTATCAAATCCATAGAATTTTGTTCTGATAATTATATTGCAGCGTGGTACTATTATATTGCACCTACTATGTAAAAGATAAAACAATAAATGGTTACTAATTACTAACCACGTGAGGTCTTTGTTTGGTATTGCAAACATTCTTAGAGAGTCAGATATTTCATTGCGTATTGTTATTGATCAAGTTTCAAAAAATTTGCAAGTTTTAAGAAATGTAGGTCAACCAGTTGAATACTGGGATACATTGATAATACATTTAATTACTACGAAACTAGATCACTATACCAATAGAATATGGGAAAAACATAAATGTACACCGGGGAAATACCCACATTTAAGGAGTTCATGTTATTTTTACGCAATCGAGCTGACTTTTTAGAAAATATAAAACTTACACAGACCTCAAAAAATGAGAAAATCTCTAATTTCGTAACATCTAGTCGAGTGCCCTACCTTTATTTCTGAGTTTAGATGATCGTCATAACTTAGTGTCAAAATATAAATTGTGTATAAATTGTTTTAATAGTGGACATTTCGCTAACAATTCTAGGTAAAAGCCGTGTAAGGTATGGACATTAAGGCATAATACTTTATTTCACAGATCTAAGGTGTACAATCCAGTAGCTGATAAAAGTAATAATATGCAATCTTTTGTATCGCAAAAACAGGATTCGCAATGCGCTGGCGGCGGTGACGCTTCGACAGAACCGGTTTCCTTGTCAGTGTCGCTGCCGGGAACAAGTCAATTCATTCTTTTGTCTACGGCGCTCGTTCGAGTAATTACCAATTTAAGTAATGAAGTATTTATAGTGCGTGCATTGTTGGACAGCGGGAGTCGAGGCATAATGATAACTGATTGTTTACGTGCTAAGCTGGGTTTGTGCAGTGTAAGGAACGAGCGGCCCTTGACAGTCTCGGGTATTGGAAACATACGGTTAGATATTGCGGACAGTTGTAATTTTGTAATAAGCAAGGTAATTTTTCAATTGAAGTAAATAGTATGGTAGTTCCGCATATAACTAGTATGTTACCGAACGTAAATGAAGATATTCAAGGTTTAAATATTCCTAATCACATTTTTGCAGATTTGGCAGATCCAAACTTTTTTAATCCGGCAGAAATCGATATTTCAATTGGAGCTGATTTGTACTGGGAAATCGTGAATGGTAATCAATTCAGATTGGGTAAGGGTAAACCCACATTGCAATATTCAAATTTAGGTCGGTTGGTTTCCGGACCCGTATGTATACAAAAATCTAAAAATAGACATGTAGTTAGACATTATATTGATATAAGTAAAATGGAAAGATATTGGATGATTGAAGAATTGTCGGCTGAAATATTATACTGCAGCAGTAATGTTGGTGAAGAATTTTGTTAGACGCATTTTGTAGAAAATACGCGTAGATTACAAAACGGTAGGTTTTGTGTAAAGATACCATTTCACACTTCACCTGAAATATTAGGAGATTCTTTAGGTATTGCTAATGAACGATTTTGTAATTTAGAGAGAAGGTTTAGGAAACAACCTCATATTAAGCAACTTTATGTAGACTTTATTCGCGAATATAGGAATTTAGGTCATTTATCTCAATCCAGTAAGCTTGATCGTGCATATTGTTTACCACACCACCCGGTGCTTCGTGAAAAGAGTTAAACAACCAAACTCAGAGTTGTTTTTGACGCGTCCGCCACAACTAGCACGGGGCGTTCATTGAACGATATACAGGGTGTAGGTAAAATTATACAGGACGATTTATTTAGCATCTTGATTAGATTTACACAGCATAGTTTCGTTTTTACGGCGGACATAGCCAAAATGTTTAGGCAAATTATTGTAAGTGAAGATGACAGGCAATGGCAAATAATAGCTTTTAGAGAAAATGAAAATGAGTCCTTAAAATATAATAAATTAAATACTGTGACGTAAGGGACCGCATCAGCTCCTTTTTTAAGTACTCGCTGTTTGTTTCAGCTAGCTGAGGAGTGCGAGGAGATATATAGCTGAAATAATTAAGCATGATTTCTATGTAGATGATATCTTAACAGGAGCGGAAAATGAACAGGAATTGATAAATATCTGTAATTCTGTAACTCAAAAATTAAGGAAGCTAGTTTTGAAATTAGAAAATTTCGTTCAAACTCACGGTTTACTCTCACTTAATGGAGAACAAGGTCTATTGGAAAATAAAACTTTCTCAGATTTCAAAAATAATACAGACACTTTAGGGCTTTTGTGGTCTCCCACATTAGATTTGTTCATGTTTCCTGTACAGTTTGAGACAAAGGAAAATATCACAAAACGTATTATGTTATCTCAAATCGCAAAAATATTTGACCCGTTAGGTTTGTTAAGTATATTTATAGTTAAGGCAAAATTAATATTATCTACAGAGTTATGGAAATGCAAATTAGATTGGGATGAAATAATTACTGTAGGTATAAAGAAAATATGGGATAAATAAATAAATAATAAATAAATATTTCTAACAATTACACCACATTATCTAGCTAGTCCAAATTAAGTATCATTAAAAACTTGTGTTATGGATACTAGATAACGGATAAATAAACTTAATAAATATATAAACACACATAAACATTATTTTTATATATAAATATTAGAAATAAACTTAAATAAACATATATACACATCCATGACTAGACAGCAAATATCTGCCCCTACCAGGATTCGAACCCGGGACCTCTGGCATGGAACGCAAGGCTAGTATGTTAATGTACCTAGCATGTATTGTTTAGAAATAGTGTCGATTGAATTACATTTATTTTCAGACGCATCTAAGGCGGTTTATGGTGCTTGTGCGTATCTACGTTCATTAGATAGTGAGAAGCAGATTCGTGTTAAATTATTGTGTGCAAAATCAAGAGTTTTTCCCTGGAGCTGTGTGGAGCATTGCTGTTGGCTGAAATGAGCACTAAAATTATATAAATGTTACGATGCCAGGTACTAAGTTGTGTTCATTGGACTGACTCCGTGCTGATTCTTGGGTGGCTGCGTACTTCCTTCACACAGAAATTGTATGTTTTCATTTCAAACAGAGATATAAAATACATGAGTTATCAACAAATAGTGAATGGAGGTATGTGCCAATTAAGGACAATCCGGCGGATTTAGTATCGCGCGGTATAGACTGTTTCGATGAAAGGCTAGCGAGCCCTTTGTGGGGAGGTTCTCAGTTTTTAAGTCTAAATGAATCACAGTGGCCAACAGATAAATGTGGTCCACATTTCCTTTGTAGTTGTAGCAGCAATCATATTATAAATGTACTAAATAATGTAGTTAATGGTTTAAATAAAATTTAATTATAGATTTTACTCGGCATTCAAAATTAAACGAGTTACGACGCGTAGTTGGATATATCTTAAGATTTACAAATAGTTGTAAAAACATAAATAATAGGCCAAGTTCATTAGTATTAACAGTTGAGGAACTAAATAGTAGTTCAATGACAATAATAAAAATAGCTCAGCTAGAATCTTTTTATTCAGAAATTCAACTTTAAAAAAATAATCAGCCATTGCCAAAAAGGTCTAGCATATTATCATTAAATCCTTTATGGACAATTTAGGCGTAGTTAGAGTTGGCGGCAGAATTGAAAACTCTTGTTTCAGTTATGACAAGAAACACCCAATTCTTATGGATTCAAAACATCCTTTGTCATATCTTATATTTGAAGATGTGCATAGACGTCTGTTACATGCTGGCCCTCAACTCTTATTAGCTTCCGTCAGAGAAAGGTATTGGGTTATTAACGGTAGGCATCTTGTTAGGAATATCCCACATAAATGTTTAATTTGTAGGCGCATAGGTGGTATGGCTATGGAAACCTTAATGGGTAATCTACCAAAACAGCGCCTGACTCCTGGTATTCCTTTTCGTTCCGTCCGTTCCGGTCCGTTCTATATAACCGAAAGGAAGGGACGTGGTTGCAAAACATACAAAAATACACAAGTAACATTTACTACATTTAGAAGCCGTTAGTGACATGAGTACAGATGCTTTTTTATTAGCTTTAAGAAGGTTCATATCGCGTAGAGGTAAACCACGTTATATATTCTGTGATAATGGTACTAATTTTGTGAGCGCTAAGAATGAATTAGATAAAATTATTTTATCAAATAGAGATTCAGTAATACGATTCGGTTCTGATGAAGGTATTTCATTCCACTTTTCACCAGCGTACGCCCCGCATTTCGGAGGCCTGTGGGAGGCAGGCGTGGAGTCGTCAAAATTTCATCTGAAGAGAGTAATGGGCGAACGGCACCTGACGTTTGAAAAACTGGCAACAATCTTCGGTCAAATATAAGCGATTCTCAATTCGCGGCCGCTGTGCTCGCTATCTTCAAACGCTTCATACTTGAAGCCCGTTCACTCCTGGGCGTTTTTAAATTGAAAAAACATTAACCGGACTTCCGTCAGAGCACCTCGCTGGTACTAAAATTAGTACGCTCGACAGATACAAACAGTTGGAGCAAACGAAACAACATTTTGGGATCGCTGGAGCGGTGAGTACATCTCAGAGCTTCAGCAACGCACAAAGTGGCGTCAGCGATACCCTAATTTGAAAATAGGCGACATGGTAGTACTGAAGGAGGACAATATCCCACCCGTAAAATGGCGTATCGGGAGAGTAGAGGCGCTATTCCCAGGTTCCGACGGCGTGTCTCGGGTCGCCGACGTCGCTACTGGAAATGGGGTAGTCCGTCTAGCCATGAATCGTATTTGTCCTCTTTGGCAGTCAGAAGACGAAGTGGAGTTGAAGAAGAAGTCTTTTCCAACGGGGGAGGATGTCACGTACTACAAACTCGTAACGGCTGCAACAGCGAATCAAAAAGGACAAGCGATCACGCAGCCAGCGCGTACGCACGCATTGTAGCTACGACAATTTTACTTTATATTTTGTAATCTTAAAACCATAATAAACGAGCCATCAATAATATTTTGGAGTTTTTCCTTGTCGCCTGTACAGAACTGAACACTTTGTTGGGCGCATTGTCTGAGCAGTAGTTACGGTGGTTACGGACCTTCTTATTTATTTTATTTATTTATTTCAACTTTATTGCACAAAAAAAGAAATGTACAAAAGGCGGACTTAATGCCACAAGGCATTCTCTACCAGTCAACCATTGATCAATTGGAGAGGTCAGTAGTGCGGATTTATGAAAAAAAACAAAGGTAACTAGATAATTGAAAATAAAAACATATAATATAAAAATGAAAATATATAAATATATTTATATAAAATATATGTATATAAGATACATATATGTAATAAAAATATAGTGGAATAATAGTTTGTAAAGGAATAGTAAAATTAATATAATTCATTAACCCTTGACAAAAAATGAGCTTTTACGCGTAGCTTAAATAAAAGTTTACTAGGAGCTTTCCTTGATTCTACCGGCAAACCATCCCAAAGCCTTATGGCCTGAACCACAAAAGAATAGGACATAAATCCAGAGTTATGTGAAGGAGTATGCAGGCTCAGATTGTACGTAGAACGCAAACACCTGTCGTGCGAGAAACCAAGGTACTGAAATTTAGATTTTAAATATTCTGGGGCACAAGGATCATTGAGAATTGAATATAGCATGCAAAGTATTCTGACATATCTACGTTGTCGGATCGGCAGCCATCGTAACTTTCTACGATAGCGAGACACATGGTCATACTTACGCAAGTCGTAGATGAAGCGAATACAGTTATTAGGCAAACGATCTATTTTGTTAAGGTGTACTTCGTTAAGGTCCGAACAACACACGTCAGCATAATCGATGATGGGCACTATCAGAGAATTAATAAGAAGTACTTTAGTATGTACTGGTAGAAAATTCTTGAATCGGTACTTCTTCGTTGGAATGCGTTCACAGGTTTGATATACAATTGGATTCGATATATTTGAAATGTAAATTACGTGTATAGCTGGTATTAAATATATATAGGCCATTTATACAGCTACTTTACCAACCAAATGTTCGAAATACCTTCTATAGTTTAAACGCAACAAAAGGTAAATGGATACCACGAGCCCGTTGATCTGGTTGGAAATTAAAATATGTCCAAGTGTCCAATAATCTAAATGGACCAGAGATGAATTAAGTAAGAACTCGTTATTATTTATTCAGATCCGATATAATTACTTTATAACGTGATTCATATAATTACTTTATAATGTGCTTGGCAATGATAAGAGTCAAAAACCTCCGCTACGTTTGCGAACATCGCGGTTTTTTTCCAACCTTATCAAATTATTTCGCGTTTGGTAGCCATACTAACAAGTTAGCCAGAACCTATCAATACCTACTACTGACGATTTCAACCTTTGGAGGTCATTTTCAGTGATTTATAATATTTTAAGTTTGATATATCTCAAAATAAGTAAAATTTCCAATAATATAATTTTCATAAATTTTAATATTTCCAATAAATTTTAGATCCATAGCACATACGAATATTAGTTTTGAGCATTTGCAAAACCAATTTAAACTTGAACAGAAATTTAGGAAATTAAATAAGACTCCAAAATCAGCAGGCAATGAAAACGTGCTTTCATGAATTTTAATGGATAACTTCGCGCCGTAGCATAGCCTGGTCGCGGGCATTAAGTAAACGATGCGATACTCCGGCGGCGCGCGCTTCGCGGGAGCACCACTTACCGATATCGAATGCAATTCCCCTTCGAAACGAGCGAGTCGTCGCCGCTTACTGAGTACCGCTCTGCTTCAGATTTTCAAATTTTATCTTGAAGCTCCTCCACTCTACACCAAAATGATTTCTAACTCGAGCAAGTGAGTTGCCACTGGCAAACTTATCGTATTTTTTGTGCGCGATGTAATCACCGTGGAATACGGAATATGAGAGTATTTTCGGTGTAATATTTTGAATTCGATTCTATTTTTTCTAACGCTGCTTTTGCAACGAGAAGTTTTTCGACGAAAATTTAGTTTGAAGTTTGATTTTATTGTAGTGATATTTAATCTGTGTCTGTTTCTTTTTTAATAAAAAGCTTATTAATGGTTGCTCCGTATGATTATTCTTTTTATGCCATTTCAAATAAAAAGAATGCTAAACGAACCTCTTAGGAAACTCTTCCTTTGTTTGTTATATGAAGCGGATTCAACTCTTTTTCCTGGATTTCCAGATTGAGAATCTAATTTTTATCACGTAATATATATTCAAATCACGTAAGTATCGTTGTAAGTTTTTGATATTATAAAATCATAGACGAGTATATCAGCGCCAGAGCTTCAAAAAAAAAACCAGGACTTTCACCGAAGAGAATTCATTGTTGTTTATAAAGTATATTTTTCAACCAAATTTATCTACTATCAGAACAAATAATGAGTTACGTTAACAAATTCAATTTAATTTATGATTTCTACATAAAACAAGTATTTAGAAAAATACTACCTGCCCGACAGACGTTGTTCTGTCCAATTACCTTGCAGATGGTTTGTGCTAACTTTGAATATCTATAAACAGCCAGTAGATCTAAATTATCATTTTTATGTACATCTAATGTAAATTAAAACATTTCAAGAGTCACCAAAAGATTTAACTTCCTAAATGGCAATTTTTTTCAGACCGACAAGTTTCTAAGAGATAGTATTGTATTTGTACCTTATTTAGGTACAATTACTTACAGGGTTTTTGCTAAGCAGCCATTTGGAATCGAAATAAAAGGCTGGCAGAGCCGCTAATTTTTAAATATTTAATATTGAAGCAGCGAAATATTAAGAAAATGGTACGTATGGTATATAAAGTTATTATTTATTTATGAGGTTCATCATTGGCTGGCTGGTAACATTTAGATGCTTTGTTTGGCTGTAATTGCATAAAGTTATTATGACTTTAACTGGTTTTAAATGTGTTTCATCTATAATTGTACATTTATAAGCATTTTCAGCATTGGTGGCGATGGAGCTTCTTTGCCAAGACTTGCTACCTCTGCCGCCTTAGTAACCACGCCTGCGCGTGTTCCCGACAGGGGGAGGAACAGCCACTGCAACTGATACTTTCTCACGATTTATTTACAATTTTTATTAGATATTAATTTAGATTTTATTACATTTATTATTTATATATGATAAAACATTCTTTGACCGGTTTTTTTATTTTTAAGCTTTTGTGAAATATAGATAATGCACAATGGTGTTACAAGAAATAGTGGAGTTCATTCCGGGCCCTCAATAAGCTTTTGATTTCAGTACTTTACGCAAAAAATGACTATACCTTAATTTTTATAAAATTTTATAATAATCACTAAATTGAAAGTCAGAACCAAATTTTGTATATAAATATATAAAAGACATTAAAAGAAATCAAGGAATACGTAACTGCGTGCATCTTTACCGATACAGACAAGGTTCTCGAACCATAGGTTAATCATTATGCAAAAAGAAATACTTGGGGTAGTCTTTATGATTTAAAATAGATGACATAAATATTCAGTTGAATAAATTACTTTAAAAAATGTCGAAATCATAACATATTAAATAATATCACTAAAAATATATTTATGTCAGTTTTATAGTCAAATGTTTTATTTTTGTGCTTTTTATTTGCTTGTGCTTTATTTTTATGAGCGAAATTATTTTCTTTGATCGGCAACCCTCAATAAAAAAAAACGTTCGCTCTATTTTTGTGCAACAAGGGAATGCAGCCTGCTTACGAGGTAGCTAATGAGATAGCAAACTAACACGATTAAATAATTAATTAGTAGTTAATTGTTTGTTTTTCCTATTTTCCCTAGTAAAAGAAGTAACAAATAGTTTTGATTAAAGAATTTGTGGTGCAATACAATATAGTTAATATTAGGTCTTTACCTATGAAATTGCCGTCTTTCAAGAAATAAATGAAGCGAAATTTTTTTATATATTTTTTATTTCTATCAATCAAAATAATCACCCATGCAATCAATGCATCTTTGCCAACGCATTGGTAGCTTATTGATGCCTTTCTTGAAGAAATCAGCTGGACGGGAGGCAACAAATTCTTCAAAGGCATTTTGTACTGCCTCTCGGGTATTGAATTTTTTTCCCGCCAAGAAGTTATCCAAATTCTGGAAAAAGTAGAAGTCTGTAGGCGCAAGGTCTGGTGAGTACGGCGGATGACGGAGAACTTCCAACCCCAACTCTTGTAGCTTGGAGACCGTCTGCTGTGCAGTATGAGGTCGCGGGTTGTCGTGCAGGAGCAGTAGAGCCGAACGATTGACCAAAGCTGGTTGGAGACGTGCGAGCTTCTCCATCATTGTGTTCAGTTCTTCACAGTACACATCTGCAGTAATGCTTGTCCCGTTTGGCAAGAAGCTGTGATGAATTACACCCGCGTTAGACCACCAAACAGTGACCATCACTTTTCTAGGGGTAAGTTTTCGTTTAGGGCGTTGTTTGGGTGCTGAATCAGGGTCCAACCAACTTGCTGAGCGCTTACGATTGTCAAACAGGATCCATTTCTCGTCACAAGTAACAATGCGGTTCAGAATTCCTTCATTTGTATGCCTGCTGAGCAGTGCAAGGCACGTCTCCATGCGTACTTCGCACTGGCGGTCATTGAGTTCGTGGGGTACCCATTTGTCAAGCTTTTTTACCTTGCCTATTTGACGCAAATGGACCAATATTGCTTTGATGCTAAAGTCGAAAGCTGCTGCTGATTCAGCCGTGGATTGAGTTTCATCAGCTTCCACAATTTCCTTTAATTCGTCATTGTCGACCAAAGTTTTCGGACGACTACGGGGTTCATTTTTCAGGTCAAAATTTCCAGAACGGAAGCGGATAAACCAATAACGGGTGGTGCGTTCGTTTGTAGTGTTCGCTCCGTAAACGTCGTTGATGTTGCGTGCCGCTTGTGCCGCTTTGCTGCCACGACGGTACTCATACTCCATAATTACTCGAATTTTTAACTTATCCATGATGACGAAAAATGTTCGAATACGTTGAAAACAAAACACTAACTATTAAACAAATGACGATTTTAGAAAAAGAATTCCATGTTTGTCAAATAAAATTAATTTGAAATTAGAATTATCGGTCAAAAAAAAAATATTTTCATTTGAAATGGCCAGTACGGCAAAACGGCAGTTTCATAGGTAAAGACCTATTATAAGTTTACTCTAATGATGGCTATTTTAACACTAAAAAATAAAAAATAATACTAATTAGTATTTAGCTCAAGTGATTATAAAATATGGTATTAACCTTATTGATTATTATACTAAAAATAGTTATAACTGTATATTTTACTGAAACATAAGTGGAACATACGTACGAACATTTTGAACTCAACCCTTTAAACAAATTTTAATAAAAGGGCAAGTATAGGTAATATCGAGACCAGCCTACTATTAAATTAAGAAAGCGAAATGCCTTGTTTTGTTTCGGGGAGTGTAACCAATAAATCTATTTTCAAATACAGAACAAAGTAAATAAACCATCAATGGCTTTACTGTTGTTTGCGACTTCTGATTATTCCTGAATTATTCCAAAGTTATACCCTTGTTTCACTAATACGACTGGAATATATATATATATATATATATATATATAAATATATATATATATATACTAAAACATGGGAACACCTAAAAATTCCGAATTTGAATATTTCGTTTTGAAAATTCCGCATTTCATAATCCCGAAGAGTCTTAATTCCGACTATTCAAAAACACGATTCTTATTTTACCAAAATTCCTAAATGCGGAATTTTAATTTTCCAACTTTTCAAGAATCAAAAACCCGCTGTGTTACTAGTCCGAAATACGGTATTCCGAATATTTAATTTTCTGAAAATGCAATGCTAACATTCAGATTTTGTATCTAAAACGGGTATATATTAAACATTATACTCTAAATCTCCTGTGACACAAATTAAATTTAATAAGGCAAATTTTGAAATAATACAAATTAGGGGCAACGACGAGCAAAGCGAGGAGGAGCAGTTAATCTGCATGTAAATAATGCAGCGCGAGCCGAGCAAGCGTAGCGAGCGTGCCGTCGCAGCGCCCGGTGAAACGCCAAAAAGGAATTTGCACTTCAGTACATAAACTACATACTCAATAAATAACTCATTACAAAAAACTAAATAAACTTTCCCATTTCCAGCTGACTACTTGAATACTCGAACGTATACATTGATGTGCTCATGCAGTTTTACGAGGCGTTTGTTATAGCAACTAATATTATTCGGAATTTTGAAATTCGGGATTCGTATTTATGATATTACGGATCATTAATAATTCGGATTTTTTATGGTTCGATATTTTCGAATTCGGCATATTAGTTTTTGTAATTATAAACGTTCGGAATTTTGAAGTTTCGAAGAAGAAAAATTCGGAATTATGAAACACGTAATTTTCATTTTTGGAATTATGAACCATTGGGTGTTATACAATTCGGAATTTTGAAATTCGTGATTATGACTATCGGAATTAAGTTTTGCGTATTTATGTAGTGTACCCCTAAAACATACAGAAATTATAAAGATTTTATAGTATAGTAGAGAGAATATCGTAATATATTCAATTTAAGTAATTTAAGTCAGGTTCATAAAATGCTTTGAAAGTTCTACCCAGTTTTCTTAAATTTGAATTTTACATCAAAATATGTTATCCAAGCCCTGAGCTGCGACGGGTGGCTGCGCACAGGCGTGCCAGTGCCTTCAGCGCCGCCTGCAGGCCTGTTCCTTCCAAGTGGCTTGTGAGGTATGAAGTGTAGCATTACAGTAATACAGACACCGTTTATCGCTTTGAATGTTAGCTTGACAGTTTGCGAAAATGATACAGAGGAACTTCGTTAAAGATTTGCATGAGGCATTGTGATTATCATACTGTTTTAAGTAAAAAACCACTCAAATAAATGAAACGGTCGTGGGATTGAAGAAACAAAAGTTTTCACCGTTTTATCATATTCATAGACCAAGTTAAAATAAGTAAAGTGTTTCATTTTACAAATAAATTTATTGTTTAACCAAATACTTAAAACAACACGTAAGTTAATATTTAATCTTAGAGATATTTTTCTTCTCATTACTGTACTTAATGAGTCAGTTCTAGTTTGGCAATACCCGTTCTGCTTGGATTGCCAGTTGTAAAACTGCAGACCGGTTAACTTTCCCGGAGGCCGTCAGCGGCAGCGCGTCCACGAAGAACAGGCCGCCGTGCAGCTGCTTCAGCTCCGGCAGGTGTTCTGGAACCACGACAGAGATTCAATAAGTGGTGGTAGACTGGCGGCATACAATAGTCGTTCTTATTTTGTCCAGCATAACAGTCACGTTTACGTGGCTTCCTTCCAGTCAAAGGGAAGGCAATGCCAGTGCAATTACTGAAACCAAGGCGGTGTCGACTGACAGCAACGCCTCGTTAGTCGATATAACAACATTCAATATTCACGACATTATGCCCTATTAGTACGATAAGGCGATATTTCGTGTTGTAGTAAAATATGTTAAATCAATGTGTGAATTTGAAATTAAATTCGAATTTATATTATTGACTCTTTAGCTCGCATTTTGCTTTTTCGATCAACGATATGCCGACATTCAAATTAATATCTGAAGTGTAGAGAGGTTTCACGTAAAAATATCGACTAAGATTCATTGAACACTTTTTTAACCGGATTTAGGCGCTTTTAATTAGATGTTTACATCATAACTGGACTTTCATTTGACAAGTATTTGTGATGCTTTGGTCTTCTCAAACTGTAGTGCAGATGCGTCTTACCATCAGGCAGGCCAATGTGCGTTGGCTGGCCGTGAAAGAAGAAACAAAACTTCAACGTGGACCTCAAATACTGGTGCTGCAGCCGGGGCCGGGAAACACAGGTCAAGTGCGTAGCGTGGCGGATACATATTGTTCCCCGAACTTCAGGAATTCATTAATTTTGTGTTATATAAAGGCTGTGCAATATTTTTAATAATAATCTTATAACACACAAATATTTATCTATATGTCTAACTATAATAATATAAAATGTAAAAACACAATATGTGTTTGATTGTTCGGTGCAGCTTCACGCAAATTACGCTTACCGTGTTAAAGTAGGGCATTCACTACTCGATAGCTCAACTCAAAAACTGCGCTAAGTTTCAATAAAATTGGTTTAGAAATAAAAGCTTGATTTTAGCGCAAATTTAACCTTCATTTAGCAACGTTAGTATAACTTTTTAACTGTATATGTGGTGGGACCTTTAATTTTATTGTTTTATTGATTTTGTCATAACGGCAAGGGCCTTTGAAGTTGAATCTAGGGGTTGTTACTGCACTATTGACCAGAGGAAACTTGTAGATCCTTTAGTTGGATGCGCGGGCTTGGCACATGACGTTTCTTTGTTGATGTTTTTATTAGTCGATTAAATATTTAAAAGCTTGCTTATTAATTTTCTTTTGTAATAATGTTAAGAAAGGGCTCCTGTTTCATTGAGGGTTAAAAATTTTAATGAAATTATAACTATAGATTTAAGCAACGAACAATCAGAATGTTAGTGCGATAATTACCGTTCCGATTGCAATAGCACAAATATCACTTTAAGCGCGCTCAAACTTTTTTTTTTCGAAAGGACAGTTTATTTATTAACCCTATTATTAGCCTTTTATATTTCACCGGACTTTGTGGACTAGCGCTTAGCGGACATACGATACGCCTAAGGGCACCCGAGAGAGCACGGACCTCGGCTTAGGGCGTCGTATATTGGAACTACCACTGGTTCAGAAAGGTCAGCTACTGCCAAAAACCAGCAAGAAACTCAGTAGGAATGTGGACCGTTACCCTGGCCCACCGGTGGGTTAGGCGACTCGAATGCCGTGTTGCCCTATTTCTGAATGGAACGCCGGCGTTCCTTGTTGTAATAGCGTCGTCGGGATCTGTTAAGAAGTTACGCGGACGCCTGTAACGAACCAGCGCATCTGAGTTGGCTGTGTAGTCAGCTGACTTATTATTGGTCAGCGGGTTGGGATGGTGGAGAGCTTTGTCGAAATAGCGTCTAGACACCAACTTCATCAACGTGGCAGTAGTGGGCAGCTCAAGATCTTTATGCAGATCTAAATTGCGGACATAGGGCGGGGCGTATATTTGCGCAAGAACCTATTTTGAATAACCTGCCAGTGATTGATATTCGACTTACTGGCGTGAGCGAAGACCACACTGGCATATGTCATGATGGGGCGGATGCAAATTTGGTAAAGTGTAAGCTTATTTCTAAGCGACATTTTTCTCTTCTTACAAATTAGGGGGTGTAGCCTACCCATGGCGAAGGCGGCTCGGTCCCGGACTCGTTTTATGTGATCCGCAAATGTAAGTCCTCTAAAGTGACTCCTAAATATTTGACTCTGACCTAATGTTTTGGAGGGTTTCTTTGAGGTTGTCCTAGAGCAGGTTGAAAGAGCGAAGTACACTGCTCCATTTTTTTCTGGGTTGACTTTTATTCTCCATTTCCTAAACCAAGCGCCTAATGTGTTGGCTGCGGATTGGAGTATTCTAGTTAACCTACGTAGATTCCTATCAGATGTATAATACGCGGTTGACGCGGGGGACGAGTTGAAGTCACCAGCTATTATTACGGAGGGACTCATATCGAGTAGCGACTGAAGGTCGCTTTGTAGTATAGCTTTGTATGGTGGTTGATAGATGGATGCTAGCGTGATTGGCTGATGGCCGCTCATCGCTTTTCTACAACAGAAAACTCCGATATTCTCGAGCTATGGGGGATCGACAGGTATACAATGCAGTAACCTTTTGTAATAGATGAGGGTACCGCCTTTATCAGCGGTAAGCCTATCGTTGGAAACGGTGTTGTAGTTCACTATTTAAGGGTCCTTGTGACTAGGTTTCAAAAAGGTTTCCTGCACAAATAAGATGTCGAAAGAATTCGTGAATTTCATTGCGCTGATGTTTAAGACCATCGGCGTTGAAAAAGCCGACAGTGAGGGACCGATGTTTTATCCTAGAGGACGCCATTTAAAAGTTTAATTTATTAAATTTCTGGGCGTTGGCGATAAGTGCCTGGTGTTCGAGTGCTACTAAGCACGTCGCCTGAAAGTCACCTTTTGCGGCTCGTAGTTTGCATGCCGGACTTGTTATTTCGCCCAAGTCGAAGCTTGAGGCGAATTTGCTAATTAGCGCGAAGTCCGAAAGTGGCTCCGCACGGTCATTGACTGGGGGCCGAAAAGACAAGCAATTAGGTGCTAACCTGACCTGCTGTACCTAAGAAGGCGGAAAAGCGAGGGAAGCGATGGGTTTCCTCACCATGGTAGGCGGGGTCACGCACGCGTTCTTGGGTGGCGGTAGGGGATCGCGGGAGTCGGTTAATTGTGCCTGTGGTTTTACGAGTGGGCTGGCCTTGGCAGGAGCAGAGGCTATAGATCTCTGCTTTGCCTTGTGAGCCTTTTGGGGGTTAGCTTTTTGAGCCCTAGGGCAACCATATAGTTGGCGGTATGGCCGACCATCTTGCATAATACGCATGCAGGGGTGCCTGTGGACTGCGGGGTTCTCGCGCACTCCGCAGTGCCATGATCGCCCAGGCACTTAACGCACTTGTTTCTTTCTTGTTTATTTCTTGCTGTATGGCCATATACTTGGCATCTATGGCATTGACTCGGAATGCGGCGCTTGAAGGGGACTTCCACTGTGATCCCTGACAGATTGGCAATGGTTTAGAATGAAAAATCTTCTTGCCTTCTAATGAGTGGTCTAGTGTTACTAACACTAGATTGTATGGCAACCTATCTTGGCCACACATGCGGTGGACAGACTGTACAGAGAACCCCTGGGTTTTAAGGTCCTGTAATACCAGGTCGGTATTGAGCTCTTTTGGTACGCCTCTAAGGACGACGCGTAAAACGCGCGCTTCTTCGAGCGCGTAGGTATGGTACTCGATGGATTTCTCCTTCAAGTACCTTATGAGGGCGCGGTGGTCGGCGGGCGAGACGGTCGCAACGCGAATACCGATCGCAGTATTTTTCGTGTGTGTATACGCGATTCTGAAAATGGACATGTGTTAGGACACAGATGTCCATGCCGCTTTATCCCAGATGCAAATAAGAGGCGGATGCCGACCGGTTGGCTTGGCCTCGGAGTCGCAGACCTAGGGGGCATGGACTGCGGGGTCCGCTTTTTAGGGGTTTTGGACTCATCGCTATAAGAGTCCGAGGGCTTGGCCTTTTTTTTGGCGCTTAGCGACGACGGTAAAGCCCCTGTTGGATTCAAGGGCTTGGACTGGAGCCGGGATATCGCAATCCATTGACGATATATTGCTGGTGGACGAAACCACGGACGAGCGTGAGCTAGAGCGCTCAGGTGAAGGGTTGGTGGATACGGGCTGGCGTGCCCGTGTCTCTTTTTTAGAAGGAGATTTGTTTGTGGGTTTGAGCCCACTTTCGGACTGTGTCCAGATGTCTGGACACTGCGCGCGAATGAAGACCATGATGGCCTTCGATATATCTACTTCCGCGGTAGCCATAGCTACCGTGACCTGAAAATAACTTATAAACTAACAGTAGTTCACCGAAGGCCACTACCTAGAATCCTAAAAAGGGTACGCAGGTAAAGAGTTGAGCGCATTAGGATCAACTTTTACCGACAAAAAGGGCAAATGTACACGAAAAGACACAAATATGATACAAGATAAATGAAAATAGAAGAGTTAATAAATAAAATAGTAGAAAGAAAATAATATATTAAATAAAAGGACTGGATCAGTACAAATTAGTTATCACCGTTGGGTATCCTTTGTACTAAAACCAGAATACTTTACGCTGGGCACACACAGCACTCAGCACAATCACAACACAGCACTTTGAAAACTAAGAGACTTAGTCGCAAAGAAAAATAACCACTTCGAAAGCACACGGCGAGAGTAAAAAACCAGAAACCCTATCTGTATCACGGAACCACCACGCTAGACTGTGACGTCAGTAAACTGAGCGCCACTGAATATCGGGAGGGGACCGATCATTCGGAGATATAGACACGTAATACCCAAACATTCAGCGCGAAGAAACGAATAGGAACGGTTGTGAGCACTTTTAGCGCTGTGAGTGGCAATCGGAACGCAGCATAAGATGAAACAAAACTGTGATTACATTTTTGGTATTTTACTGTGACAGCTTATAATTGTACTAATGTTGAAATATGAGGATAGGAGAGGCTGCATGTTAAAATACAGGATGATAGTCTTAATTTAGCAGAAGATGATTAATTATGATATTCTTACCAAATCTAAAATGAAGGATGGCAACAGTCTCATTCAATCACTCAACCATTCAACGTAATGTGGGGTGGCAACACTCAATCTCCCTTCCACTGCAAGTAACACCAGAATTGGCAATGAGAGGATATACAATAGAACTGCAGCCCTATTTGGCCTTCTTTTTTCTTTGCGCGACGCTTGGATGCATTAATCGTATTAGCTTATTCAGTTATTAATTTTGTAGAACTTATTTGTAATAAATGTTAACTTAGTTGTACCACTTTGTTTATTTTTAAAATCTTAAAATAGATTAGGGTTTGTTAGAATATATTATTAAAAAATATACATACATATAAATATACAATATACATGAAACTGTAGACAAAACTAAGAGATACTGAAATTTCACGTGCTTCTATTTAATAAAATTATTACACTCATGTGCCGTCTGGTAATTATTTTTATAAAATAACTTCGACAATTATTTGTTACCAAGAAACCTTCAATCTTCTACCCATACAACAATTACGGTCACAGTGTAGAAACAGTTGACATACGGTACTTAGTTTCGACACCTCGACAATAAATGGGGAAGAAGTCGCGAAACATAAAAGTGGTCGCATTTAAAAAAATGTTTCGAGAAGATGTAAGAACGGAATTACTAGATTGCTACTACTTTTGAATGTTATGGTGTTATGTTCAGATTGCAAACGCAATTTAATTAAACGCATTTTAATTTCATATCAATATCTTGTGGTCATCCAATTTCAAATAAAAATTATTTTCATTACTTACCGAGGCGTTTTTAGATCTTGTTAGATATTTGCAAAGTGCGCAAGCAAGTTAGTCGAGGAAATTTGAAGAAAATTCTAATTAAGAAAGACCACTCTGATGCATAAAGAGGTTAGGTACTTACCAAAACGTGTAACTCACAAGTACTTTGAATATTAATTAGAATGTCTCATATATTTAGATCTTAATCTAAATTGTAGAATACCTTAACCGTCGTAAAAACATGTATATATTATTAAGATTATACTTCATTCATTTTACACAAACACAGTCTGCTACTGCGCTGTCTTAGCAATCGACAGGCACCATCGAAAGCTCAGCTCCACAACTCTTTATCCTTCCGCTCCGCATTTCTTTCTGGCATTCTGGCTCCACGCCGTAATAACTTACCTCGAACTAAGGTAAAGATCTCTTCTGGCGGGACGCTGGTGCCGTTCCGGCGGGTGATGGCGGCGACAGGCAGCTGCACGCAGTCGGGATGCGGCACGCCCACCACGCACACCTCACCCACTCCAACGTGCTGGCGGATCACTTCCTCTAGCTCCATGGGGGCCACCTGGTGATGGACAGTTTGATATCTCTTAATTCATCTGAAAATTATCGCTAAGGCGTATTTTGCTATTCAACCACAGCATGTATCTAAGACAGAAAGATTTGTACTGATTACACGTCCACTAAGCTCTGTTAAGTAAGTGAAGCCAAGAAAATGAAGTAATCCTATCGGTTGATATTTGCACCGCACTGCTGAATTCTGTCTCACAGCTCTAGTAGATGCGCTGCCAGCTTGATCTTGCTGATAAACGTTGTATTGTGAGCAAGTAACTACTTATACCCGTGAAGTTTCTTGCCAGTTCTTCTTCACAAAGGTTTTTCCGAACTGGTGGTATAGATTCATGCTTTATTTGACGTCGATAAGAACAAATAATTGTCAATGTTGAAAAATTAATATTTGAATTCAAATTTAATTCACTTACTTGTTCTGTCAAATTTATTAAATATCCTCAAAAACTAACAATTATACGTAGCATCAATATGACAAACTTGTCCGTTGCGTCGACAGGCAGGTGACAGGTCAGGCCGTCGGCTACATAAGATACTTTGTGGAAACACATTTCAACGTCATATGGATGTCATAGCTCTTGGACAGCTGTGTAGTTTTGTACATTTTTTTTATTACGTATCTAGGGAGCATAGGGTATGGTATGCTAAATTGTAATAATTGTGCTAATATATGATACAAAAAGAGAACTATGGATTTTATAACACGATTTTATTATAATCAGCAATATTTTCAGTTGTCAACTTATCAATAGAATTATAAAACAAACATTTGTCGTTTCCTCGAATTGTATTTCTTACAAAGTATCAACGCATAGCTCTTGTACAGTTTTGCTCAGGGTTGATAAATTAACATACTTACGAAACGTGACATATACTTGATGAGCACCCGTTTCCTCTCCTTGAAGTGGTAGCACTGCTGGTCGTCGACATAGAACAAGTCTCCGGTGCGCAGCCACCCGTCCGCCGTCACCATCTTCGCCGTCTCCTCAGGGTTGTTCAGGTAGCCCTGGACATTTAGCACTCATTATATAAATCATACATTTTAGATGCTAGAAGTTCTGCAATAAAAACCTAAAGAATAGATTATTTCGAATCACGACCTCAATCCTCTTTCTAAAGTAAAGATATAATGTAGGTACTATATAATAAAATAACTATAGTAACTTTTATCTTGAGAATAATTTCGAAAATTGACAACACCTTTCATAGAAATTATGAAAAGTATTGAAAATTAGTATACTCATAAAAGTTATATGAGCATTAAACAGTCAGCCCGTAGACAGATATCATTTGTTCATAAACGCAGTTTTGCATCGGGACAAATTTACTGGCAACGACAGATGGCATTTATTCGTAGACGCAGTTTTGCATCGGGACAAATTTACTGGCAACGACAGATGGCATTCACTCGTAGACGCAGTTTTGCATCGCGACAAATTTACTGGCAACGACAGATGGCATTCACTCGTAGACGCAGTTTTGCATCGCGACAAATTTACTGGCAACGACAGATGGCATTCACTCGTAGACGCAGTTTTGCATCGCGACAAATTTACTGGCAACGACAGATGGCATTCACTCGTAGACGCAGTTTTGCATCGCGACAAATTTACTGGCAACGACAGATGGCATTCACTCGTAGACGCAGTTTTGCATCGGGACAAATTTACTGGCAACGACAGATGGCATTCACTCGTAGACGCAGTTTTGCATCGGGACAAATTTACTGGCAACGACAGATGGCATTCACTCGTAGACGCAGTTTTGCATCGGGACAAATTTACTGGCAACGACAGATGGCATTCACTCGTAGACGCAGTTTTGCATCGGGACAAATTTACTGGCAACGACAGATGGCATTCACTCGTAGACGCAGTTTTGCATCGGGACAAATTTACTGGCAACGACAGATGGCATTCACTCGTAGACGCAGTTTTGCATCGGGACAAATTTACTGGCAACGACAGATGGCATTCACTCGTAGACGCAGTTTTGCATCGGGACAAATTTACTGGCAACGACAGATGGCATTCACTCGTAGACGCAGTTTTGCATCGGGACAAATTTACTGGCAACGACAGATGGCATTCACTCGTAGACGCAGTTTTGCATCGGGACAAATTTACTGGCAACGACAGATGGCATTTATTCGTAGACGCAGTTTTGCATCGGGACAAATTTACTGGCAACGACAGATGGCATTCACTCGTAGACGCAGTTTTGCATCGGGACAAATTTACTGGCAACGACAGATGGCATTCACTCGTAGACGCAGTTTTGCATCGGGACAAATTTACTGGCAACGACAGATGGCATTCACTCGTAGACGCAGTTTTGCATCGGGACAAATTTACTGGCAACGACAGATGGCATTCACTCGTAGACGCAGTTTTGCATCGGGACAAATTTACTGGCAACAACAGATGGCATTTATTCGTAGACGCAGTTTTGCATCATGACAAATTTACTTGCTAAATTTCCCTTGCTAAAACTTCCATGAAACGTAACGCAGGTTCACAAATCGTCTGTCTTGGAAAGTTTATTTAAACGTAAATCAATGGTCATATAATTCGTTACTATAATTCGTTTATATAATTCGGTCATATTATTCGATGATGTACGAGCCAATGTGTTATTGCACTCGTTCACCGCGTTTACCTGAGTAAGCAATATTAGATGTATATAAATTCGACATTATTACAATAAAAACAGTGATCATTACGCACTCAACGGGTTTCATTTGACATCCCTATTATCATCGCCTATCAGTATCAGCATCATAAGGAATCTATCACCATATATCAGAAGCATCTATCAGCATCAGTAGCAGCAGCAGCAACTATCATCTATATCATTTATATCAGCTATCAGTCTTAAAGTGTAATTCGTTACATTTTTTTGGTCCTTCGAGCATTTTATTGTTTGGACCTTCGTCGAAGGAAAACAGCGAACATAAGGATCCTACGCCATTGCTATCCTTTGATCGGAGTGGATTTGGTATAACTGCGAATCGGTTTGGCTGGCTTCCCACAAGCGGGATCCCCCAGCTCAGATTGAGAAGGCGCATAAGGTTGTACTTGGTCTGCGAAGACATTGGGTAGACAGGATCCAATCAATCAATACCTCAATATCACCTATCGACATGCAAGATCTACTGGAACGTCAGAGCACTATCATGCGAGAGATCGAAAGGATCTACATCAATTATAAGAAGGATTCTGCGGATCGAAAAACACCGGAATACTATGTAAAACGTCTAGAAGCAATCGACAGCCTGTGGGGTGAATTTGACCTCAATAATGAGAAATTGGAATCAGCAGAAGACAAAACATCCGATTATTTTACAAAAAACATTTATCATGAAGTTATGAGCTTCTATACAACAGCCAGAGCGACCATGACATCGGACTCCGAGCGGCCTTCAACTCCCAAACTCTCCCAACCAACAACATCGAAAACAAACTTTCACATCCCAAGCATTCATTTGGAAAAATCCGACACGCGCCAAGGGCTGCAAGATCTTTTAGTACAACACTACGCTAATTTCCGGGCATTGGAGCGACAGATAAATCGCATCACTATCGAAAAACTCGAAGAAAAATGGGAGATTGAAGACGAACTGCGTAACCTACAACAGCGCTGGCGAAACATCGACGATCTACATCTGCGCATCGATATTTTATCAACCGGATCAGACAATAAATATGAAAGAAAATTCGCTGACATCGAGGGCCAGTACCTTACCTCAAAGCGGACCCTGAACCAAAAACTAGGGTCAAGCGCACACCTACAACATTCTCTACTTCAGATTGATATTCCCATATTTACGGGAAAGTACACACAGTGGCCTACATTTTGCGATTTATACACCGAAGCGATACATAACAATAAGTATCTAACAAACGCGCAGAAAATGCAATATTTAAAATGTAAGGTCAAGGGAGAAGCAGAGCGCATTATTCAACACCTTCATATATCAGCCGAGAACTACGGCACTGCCTGGGAAATATTAGATCATCGCTACAATAACCCGCAGCTCCTATTCACCAAGCAAGTCGAAATCCTTCTCAATCAGCCCAATATTCACAAACAAACCTCACATGAATTGAAGAAGCTCTACGACACTACAACTGAATGCATCCACGCCGTACATAACCTGGGGGTGGACACCAACAGCTGGGATCCTTTAATAGTACACATTTTATCGAAAAAGCTAGACATTGATACCTAAAGTGACTACAAGGAGTCCCGCAAGGCGCCGCGCTCACTACCTACACTTGAAGAATTTATGACGTTTATTGAAAGTAAATTTACGGCGCTGGAACCTATACAATGTAGAGAAAAGGATAATCATAGTACCAAAAAATGTGTCTATCAAGCACAGAATGTTCCATATTATAACAAGACCGGCCCGCCGCCACCGCCCCCGCAATATCAGAACAAGCGCAGAGGATTTTATCAAGCCGCACCAACATACACACGCAAGTCCTGCGTTGTGTGCAATGCATTCCATGACCTATTTATGTGTCAAACTTTCCTCAATCTACCTGCCAAGGAGCAAATAGAAACGATATCAAAACATAACATCTGTCCTAATTGTCTCTACACGCATTACGATAAACCATGCACTTCAATTCGACGTTGTAAGGAGTGCAATGAACCACATAACACCAAAATTCATGACTCAATAATGCAATCAAAATCAAAGTCCACGTACAGTAAACTGCAAGCAACGCAAAACGTGCAGGCGCCACCACCCACTCCGAGTACATCGCACTCAGCAGTAAGCGCTCCAGTTTCGAATAAGCAACCTAAGCAACATTATGCTAACTATGTCGCATCGGATGACGAAGAGATACTTCTTACGACAATATCTATTAAAATACAGTCGGCGGATGGTACCTACATAACTCTAAGGGCGCTCCTAGACCAAGGGTCTCAAGTAACTCTTATATCAGAGAAAGCAGCTCAACTTCTAGGACTAAAGCGCCAACGCTATCACGCATCTGTGGCTGGCATTGGTCCCAGTTCAAAGCAAAGTAAAAGCATGGTTACACTAGTCTGCGAATCATTATACGGTGACTATCAATTTAGTACCCAAGCACTCGTAATATCACGCATCATCAATAACCTGCCTAATTTATCATTTAAGAATGAGTCCTGGCCTCATATTCAACACCTCAACCTCGCTGATCCAGAATATAATATTTCAAAACCAGTTGATATATTGTTGGATGCCAGTATATATTCAGACATTATCATGGATGGTCTGATAAGGGGCCCCCCACGAGCCCCTATCGCTCAACATACTAAACTGGGATGGATCCTATCAGGGAATGTGAAGACATTCCAATGCAATGTTGTCGTACATCAATTAGAAGCCTTATCAAGATACTGGGAGACCGAAGACATCAACGATTCCCATGTTAACTCACCTTTAACAGAGGAAGAGCAGTACTGTGAAGACCTATATCAATCTACTACAAGAAGGCTACAGGATGGTAGATACGAGGTGGCCATCCCCATGAAACAAAATTTTTTGAAAGATTTGGGTTTTTCAAAATCAGTTGCTTTGGCCAGATTTGCACAAACAGAGAAAAAAATGGCTAACAATCAAATATTATCAGACAGCTATAAACAGTTTATGCATGAATATGAGTCACTGGGTCATATGATCGAAGTAAACAACACCATAAGTGCGAGGGAGACAGCATGCTATCTACCTCACCACGGCGTTGTAAAATCAGACTCTACGACGACCAAATTACGTGTTGTTTTTAACGCTTCCGCCAAATCGTCATCGGGCCACAGCCTTAATGGTCTTATGGAGAGTGGACCCAACCTACAGCAGGACCTCCAGGGATTGATATTGAAATGGCGGGAGCTAAGATATGTGATGACAGCAGACATAGAAAAAATTTTCAGACAAATCCGGATTAGACCATCCGATCAACCCTTACAAACTATCCTGTGGAGAAACTCACCCCATGATCGCATCAAGAAATATCATCTCACTACCGTATGTATGGCTACCAAGGCTGTACACTTGGAACTGGTCTCCGACTTGAGCACTGACGCTTTCCTAGCAGCATTTCGGCGCCTGTGCTCCCGCCGCGGCACCCCTAAACATATATACAGCGACAACGGTACCAACTTTGTGGGTGCGTCGAAGTTCCTGAAAAAGGAGTATAAAGAAATCATCAACACCATCAATCATGACGTCATCGACCATGTCAGTGAGATGGGCGTAACATGGCATTTTAACGCCCCATCCTGGCCCTCTGCAGGGGGCCTGTGGGAAGCAGCCGTCAAGAGCCTCAAACAACACCTGAAACGAGTGATGGGAGAACAGAAACTCACATACGAAGAGCTGACTGCCTTACTTCACCAAATAGAAGCATGTATGAACTCCCGTCCACTCTGCGCTCTTACAGAAAATCCTGACGATAACTGTCTCACTCCAGGACACTTCCTCGTCGGCGGTCCCATCTTAGCAAGACCCCAGACAGATCCAGATATCACTCACTTATCATCAAGATGGCAATTAATACAAGCTATGAACAAGCAGATATGGCAGTCCTGGTCTCGGGAATATTTACAAAACTTACAAACTAGATCGAAATGGAAAACCCCAAGCAAAGATATCGAACTGAACGACGTTGTTATCATTAAGGAAGACAACATGCCCCCAGGAAAATGGGCATTAGCACGTGTCCTTGAACTCCACCCTGGCTAGGATGGGCACACCCGGGTGGTCACACTGAAAACCCGAAATAACATCATTAAACGACCTTTCAGCAAATTAATTTTATTACCAGTTCATGAAATGAAAAAGGAAAATGAAAATCAAGAAGAAAAGGCTGAAAAACCAAAAATTGAAGAAGTGAAAAGAACCTTGAGACCCAGAAAAAACATCTTACAAAACTTTCTAATGCATATATTATTTATCATGACTATCATTCCGTCGAGTCTGCAAATTTCTAACATTACAAAAATTTATCAAAATAAGTCGCTGTACTTTGACAAGATCGCCGAAATGCAAACCATCAAAGACCAATGGACTCTTGTGGCCTACTATAATCTGACCTCATACTGGCAAAATATGGAAAATATAGAAAATCATATAAATAATTTACATGACTTATGTATTGAAGCAAGATTGGACATATGCTCCCCGACATTATCACATTTTGAAAATGAACTTCAAGAAACGACCTGCTTCTGAGCACGGAGCACTATCATCGATCAAAAAGAGGCCTTATAAACGCAATCGGCAACATACTCAACTCTCTCTTCGGAGTACTCGATGATAAGTTCGCCGAGCAGTACAAAAGTAACATAGAAAAAGTGCAAATAAACGAATATCATCTGTTACAATTAATGAAAAACCAGACCTCCATATTCGAAACCGAAAGTAACATTATTCATCGCAATGAAAAACACATGAACAAACAATTTGAAATTATAAACAATCAACTACAAAGTCTTTCAAGAGAATCAAACGTCCTTAAAGTATCAGTTTACATCATGATGAATACCATAAACACCGATAACTTGATATCAAATATCCGCCGAGTTCAAGAAAGCCTGCTGAACACAGTAACAGACATCTACCAAGGAAGATTGGATACCCACATCTTATCACCCAATCAATTAAAGGAACAACTGAACATAATTTCCGGACAGATAAACGGCGACTTATCAATTCCTGTGAAGCCTGAAAACATAAAATACCTGTATGAAATCCTACATGTCCGAACTAAAATTAAAAGCAATTATCTAATAATGGAAATAAAAATACCGCTGACTACGAGTGAACACTATGAGCTGGATCGCGTCATCAGTTTACCTATATCAAACAATTATAATACAACTTATTACGCAATACCAAGTATGGAATTCATGGCCTTTAATGTGAGAAAGGATACATTCATTCCGATGTCACAGACGGATATATTATCCTGCATTAAGTATCATGATGACGGATTATTATGCCCTCTAAATGCCCCTATCTATCAATTAAGAATACAACACTCGATTTGCGATACTCAAATATTAATTAAAGAAAACAAAGAAACCTTTTGCAAAATAAAAACAATGCAGTGCGCGGATATGTGGCTTAAATTACATTCTAACGCAGCGGGCTATACACGTGCTGTGGGCAGTGCCATGTGCGCATCATGTGTCCGGAAAGTGTGACGTCACACACACTCGAAGGGAGCGGCGTCATTGCGCTAGGTCAGGACTGTAACGTGAAAGGAGACACCTTTACCTTGTTCGGCCATCATGACTATCGCAGCAAAATAAATATCAACAATGCATATATAGAAACAATGCCGACCGTATCAGCACTCAATAACTTCATAAACACATCAGTCTCTGTATCTGGAATAAAAGCAGACTCGGAAATTTACGAGACAGTCAAAAAACAGATCCATACTCTTAAGGAAGCGAGTATAAATAATGTCTCGTTTCACCATCAACATCACTACGTCATGATATACATCTTAGCCTCAACTATAATTGCCCTAACAGTTTCGATGTGTTGTTTTATTTTCAGACGAAGGCAGCGTCCTGAGTGCACAAGTTCACCGCAGTCCGCAGCACGCAACACAGGAGAAGAACATCAGACGGCGTCGACCTGCCCTGTGTACGCGATACCCGCGCAGCGCGCCCGCAGCGAGGACCCCGCCCCTTCACCCACTGGCGCCAGGACCTATGACCAGCCCGGGCGATCCGTCACCTTCAATCGGCCAACGTCATCGATTTCTTTTCAAAAATTCCCACGAATAGACTGATTTTAATTATATTATATTAAGATATAGATTTTATACATTTTTACAAGTAAATTTAATTTAATTTTGTTTTGTATTCTTTTTGAGACTCGCAAGATGTACGAGCCAATGTGTCATTGCACTCGTTCACCGCGTTTACCTGAGTAAGCAATATTAGATGTATATAAATTCGACATTATTACAATAAAAACAGTGATCATTACGCACTCAACGGGTTTCATTTGACATCCCTATTATCATCGCCTATCAGTATCAGCATCATAAGGAATCTATCACCATATATCAGAAGCATCTATCAGCATCAGTAGCAGCAGCAGCAACTATCATCTATATCATTTATATCATCTATCATCTTAAAGTGTAATTCGTTACCGATGATAAGATAATTAGTTTTACAGCACATCATGAAAACAACAACCATACTCAACTAATACAATTATTTGCAAGATAACCTTTGCTTAACGATGTTCATCCTCCCGCGCCCTTTGTCTCTCCGCGACTTCTATATTTCATTGTATGAGAGTTAGGCAATGAAAACTTAAGAAAATTCTTTTATACGATCTTTTAAATAATAGTGCGCTTCAAATGTTCATTTAGAAATTGTGTAAAGCTGCAGCGTAGAAGTTAAAGTTTATGAAGATTTAGCTTTTAGAAATAATTGAGTATTAACACCGGCCCTCTGCCTGCCATCTGGAGTATAACTCTGCTTACAAAAAATTAAGATACCGACGATTTTAAGTTTTGGATTACAGGTAGATTTGTTACGATTTGTAAAAAGTGACACAATAATTTAAAAAAACGTAGTTAATTATTAATCATCACTCAGGTTCCAGGAGACAGCACGCAGTGAAGATGGAGACAATTTATTATAAGGTTGGTATCGGTCTGTAATGAGGTTAATAGATATTTTTTATCTAAGCGCAAATTTTTTCTGTATATCTTACCTTGAAGTGGGATTTTCCTTTGAGCCATAGCTCTCCGATGACATTCGGTTCTTCGACGTCGTTGCCATCTTCATCAACCAGCTGCCGAAGTAAAACAGCGATTGTAATAAATCCACGCTTCCAACAACATAGTACATTAAAATGGATAAGTCAGTTACTTCCACCAAGTCGACTAGATGATCGTGTGCAATGTCTATTTCCCTTTTAATCCTTTACAATCAAAATGAAACAAGCGAAGGGTCGATTAATACTAGGTATATAAATATTGCCATTAAGTACCGAATGAAATAATAATAATAGTTCTGGTGTCCGCACGCGAAGTAGATGACGTCACTTGCGACAGGCCACTAGTTAGTACTTATCTACACATTACACAAACGCCAAAATTTTCACACTTTGCACAAAATCTTTTAATATTTTAAAAATGTTTCACTTTTTAGTAGCATTTATGTTATCCCATCAGTTCGGCGGTAACTTGACATCAAGGCTCGCAAAATAACTGGCTGATGTATACAAACGGGACACGGAGGTAGTACCTACCCTGTACTGCCAGAGGGCGGGCAGCGCGACGCCGACCGCGCGCCGCGACGCCTCGCCCGGCGTGAACCTGAACACTGGCAGCACCAGCTCCGTCATGCCGTACGCGTTGATCACGAAGCCCCCCACTTTTTCCTGAAACATCATACAATACTAACTAAAGGAGATCGTACATCATATATTTTGAAACTAAATTTAAAACAAATGTTTAAAGAGATTCTAGTAGACCATAGGTCATTTTGGGTCAGCTTTCAAACGAAAACATAATACTTCTTTGGGAGCTGTGAGCTGTTATATCAAAGCTGACAATTTCAGAAAATCTGCAACGTTGTTATCGGTGAGTGATGTGATATTAACTGCACTATGTGTATACTCATATACTTTTATATAAAAATTAATAACCGTAGGCTAGTCTCGCTAAAACTCGAGAACGGCCGGACCGCTCGAACTATGTATTTCTTTGTTTTGTTCGTATTTTTTTTTTATTGAAAAAAGATTAGACGTTTGTTCGTAATTTTCTGTACAATGTTTAAAAGTAAAAAAAGATATAGAAAACTCACAAGTAAAAGTTGGCAACTCTAAAACTGTTTTTGCATGTAAATCTAAAAAGAAATTAATGGCCGTCAGTTTTGCCAATATTACTGTTTCATGCTTTCTAACTGCGCGTTGCGGATGCAGGTGTACCTGCTGTAGTTTGTTGGGACCAGGTTTCAAACCCAGACCGACAACCTTTTGTTCATTTTACCATGTATCGTAAAATTTTAAATGATCTTTTTTAACTTGCATCTTAGCTTATCAGATTTGATATTTTTATAATTTTGCAACGATTTTTTGGTGACATATTTTGTTTATATTAGATTTTAAAACATTGGGTCTTTTAGCATAATTAGGAACGTAAGATAAGGTGTCAACGGAAGGATCTTAGCTACCCGGAGGCAGAGCAGCAGAAGGGAGAGCCCTGCCAGGCAAGCGCTGTACTGAGAATACGTTGAATTGACGATATTTAACGTGTACGGTATTGTTAGTAAGCAGCTTTAATAATAGTCACTATTCCTTTTTTCAATGACCCTTGACAGAACAGCCTGCAATACATCTTTTTTAATCTAGTTATGATTTTTACTTATTTTTATTCGGAACATTCAGGTGTTAACAGTAGCAGGACGTATCTACTAATAATCTAAAATAAGAATATACATTTTTGCAATATTATTTACCGTAAGATGGTTTATTTTACACTGTAAATTTAACTGTTTATGTAAGCTTTTATGGATATTTTGAATTTAAAAAATTACACTGCCATACCCGGCTAACTAGCACGCGATTCATATAGTCGTGCCCATGACATAATGAACCGTTGTGTTTATTAGAATTATATTATTACAACAAGCATCATACATCTAATGCAATGCCTATTGCTTATATATTTACTTCTAATATTCTCTTATTCAGCTGGAATTGCTTATTAAAAAAAAAATTTTTTAGCTCGCGCGTTGTACTGAACAGTTCTGTTCTTATATTCCTAGCATGGAATCGGTTATTTATTTTTTTCAGAAAATAAATGCGTGATATTGCGGAAATTATTAAATAAAAATTACCTTAACTCAATTTTTTTTAATTTTTTTTTGTTCCCCTCTACGGGAAGGGCAGGAGGATAAAAATTCTCTGACGAATACACTGGCGCGCGCGCTCCAGGTTATGTGGGTCTCGTTCCGACGCCTACCAGAACCCTACCCACTAAAAAACCCCCTGTCGGCTCATGCAATTTTTACCACTCAGACTTCATCTGAGCGACGGCCAATTGGAGAAAGAGGCCGCGCTAGCGGAGCCCAGAAGGGGTCACCCGCTGGGATTTACATAGCACTGAAGGTGCTCAAAGCACTGAAGTTGAATGCATAGCACTAAAGGTGCTCAAAATGAAAATAAACATTGAATTAATTCGAATTTACGTTAGAATAAGAAGTTGCGGCCTGAAGGGCTTCGAGATCTAATGTTAATTGCGTGGGTTCGCCAGTGTGCGCGTTTCTCGGTCTAGCGACTTTGAATTTCAAATCTAAGACAGGAACAGTATATGAGACTAAATCTCGAACTAGAGGATTGAGATGGGTTTCGGCGCGTTTGAAGAACCATTCTGAGAGTGTTTTTAGGTGCTGTTGCACTGTAGGTAGTTCAAGATCTCTGTGCAGGTCCGCGTTGCACACGTACCAAGGTGCGTTTGTGGCCCTGCGGCAGAAGAGATTTTGAACTACCTGCAGTTTGTGCAGGTCGGAGGGTTGGGCGTGGGCAAAGATTGGCGAGGCATATATCATGACGGGTCTAACGCAGACCTTGTAAAGCGTACATTTGTTTCTGAAAGATATTTTACTTTTTCTACCTAACATACTATATAGGTAAAAACAGGCGAGTTTCGTTACTCTATCGACGTGTGGCTTGAAAGAAAGCGTCTGGTCTAAGGTGACGCCTAAGTATTTAATACTGCGCTTCCAGGGGATGGCAATACCTAACATTCAAATGTGGGAATCGTTGTAGCGATTACGGAGTTTGTGGTCGAATTGAATAGCAGAACTCTTTTCTGGGTTGACATCGATACGCCATTTTTGAAACCAAACACCGAGGGGGTTTACGGCCTTTTGGAGTCTGATGATGTTATTCGGGACCACGTGACCTTTGGGGTAAGGGCCGTGTCGTCAGCAAAGAGGGCGAGTTTGACACTTTTCGGCGGGATCGGGATGTCGTTAGTATACACGGTGTACAACAGAGGGCCGAGGGCTGAGCCTTGTGGGACTCCAGCCTTTATGGGACTAGGCCCGGAAAGCGTGCCTTCATGTTTGAAATGAAACATGCGATTTTTGAGGAACGACGTGATTATCCTGACTAGGCGATCCGGTAAGCTTATTTTATAAAGTTTATAAACGAGGCCGCTGTGCCAGACTTTATCGAAAGCCTTGGCTACGTCAAAGAAAACTGCTACCGTTTTGTTACATCGGGGATAGAAGCCGTCTAGTATGTACTCGACGATTCGATGGACTTGCCGAGGGCAGGAGTGCTTAGCGTGAAAGCCGAACTGATGTGGAATAATGAGAGGATCGCCATCCGTTGGAAACAGAAGGTTCCGCATTCGAGAGAGTATGACTCTCTCGAGAAGTTTAGACATTGCCTTGAGGAGGCTGATGGGTTTGTGATTAGCCGGGATATTCAGAGATTTACCCGGCTTGGGAATACTTATGACAATCGCTTCTTTCCAAGCTTTTGAAAAGTAGCTGTAATCAAAGGAGGCATTGAAGATGATAGCTAACAAGGTAAGCATCTGCTGAGGCAGGTGCTTAAGTGCGTGGTTGGAAATTCCATCCGCACCCGGAGCCTTTATTGGATTTCATCATTAAATACTGTGACGGGGTCAGCGGTGATGGGGAGTGAGTCTTACATCTTTCTACATCGTAGTACATCTTTTAGGTCAACAGATTATATTAACAGAGCAAGCGGCGTGGTCATTTATGTCAATTCCTATTGGACTGCGCAATCTAGGGAACCATCTTTCCGGGAAGGTAACTGTCTCATTGTAGATATAGCCGGCAAAATGGCTATATTAGGTTTATACCGTTCACCCTCATTTAGAGACACTAGACCCTTCTTAGAGGACCTCGACGCGGTACTAGAAGATTTGAAACCAACAACCAGATCATAATTGCTGGAGATTTAAACATAAATATCCTTTCATCGGCTGAATCTTCGGGAAAAGATCAATATCTTAGTTTATTGGCCATGCACGGTCTTTACCAAGTAGTCGACAAGCCAACTCGCAAAACTAGCTGCCTTGATCACATTTTTATAAGGCGTTTCTGTAATCATATAAGTTTAGTCTGTAAACATTCTGTGACTGATCACGATGTTGCAATGGCGGGCTTCAGCAGCAAGTCCTGTAAATCGCGAAATGTTTCAAGAATGGTAAAGAAAGTAAATCATTCTGAAGTTGAACAGGATCTAGCAAAAATAGACTGGACACCGGTTCTCCTAGCAGCTTCCGCTTCAGAATCAGCTCGAATCTTTTCGGAAACTATCAAAAAGATATATGGGAAAAATACGAGAGAAATTAGAGTCAGTCGCTTTAAGTTTAATTTACAACCCTGGATAACTTCTGGACTCTTAAAATGTATGAGGCATCGCGATGCCTTACACGCTAAAGCTCATAAAAATCCAAACGACTCAATCGCTCAAGTAATTTATAAACGTTACAGGAATTATCTTTCAAAACTATTGCATAACCTGAAGAAAGATTACCAAAGGTCTCAGATACACGACTCTAAAGACGACCCATAGAAGCTGTGGAGTACCATCAAAACCATCTGCTACACACAAAATATTAAAAGTGCTAACACTGAACTGTTGCCTCATCGCCCATGTGTGAGCACAATCGATCGGAATAAATCGGAACAAACGGAATCGATCAATGCTTGCAACAAATATTTCTCAACAGTAGGAAGTCTCTTGTCAGAAAAGATCTTGACGCAACTTCAAGAGACAGAGACATCTCTGGCCGCCAAAGTAAATATACGCGAAAGACCTCACAACAGCTTGTTCATGTCTCCTACTGATGAGAGAGAAATTGACGCAATCATTGCACAGCTTAAGAGCAACAGTGCTCCTGGATTGGATGGAATAAATAATCGTTCATTAAAAAGAATAAAACGTTTTATATTGTCTCCTCTAGTACACATTTTCAATCGAAGTTTTCTTCTGGAGAATATCCGGATGTATGGAAAACCGCTGTCGTGACTCCCATTCATAAAAATGGTTCAAAGACAGACCCTGCTAACTACAGGCCTATCTCATTGCTACTCTCAATGTTAAAAATCCTGGAAAAGTTTGTACACTCTCGACTAACAAAGTACCTTGAAACGAAGAAACTGCTTTACGAACTACAGTACGGGTTCAGACCCAATAAGTCCACGGAGGATGCAGTAGGAGCAATCACGCAGACAATCTCAAAAATCCTTGTCTCTGGACAACACTGCATAGGCGTCTTTCTGGATCTTGCCAAGGCGCTCGACACGGTTTCCATCAAAATATTATTACGAAGATTAGAACAAACTGGCATCCGAGGGATTGCACTTGAATGGTTCAAATCATACCTCACCAATCGTAGGCATTGTAGCCAATTAAGTGGAATGGTTAGCGTTGAGAACGGAGTTCACTGCGGCGTGCCACAGGGCAGTATCCTCGGCCCGACCTTATTTCTCATATATTTTAATGACATCCAAACACTAAACCTGCAAAACGCTGAGCTTCACTGTTATGCTGACGACACCGCTGTCATCTTCCATGGTCAATCTTGGGAAGAAGTCAAAGCTTATGCGGAGAGCGGCCCCGTCGGCATACACCACTGACTTAATATTAATCTTTTAACTCTGAACACAGAAAAAACCAAATACAAATTTAGCCTGTGCTCCATTCAAGCCTCACAACGTTTACGTATACACTCATCATATTCTTGCCTCAATCAAAATAATATTACATGTACATGTCCTACTATAAGCCGAACTGACAATATCAAATACCTAGGTGTCTGTGTGGATGAAAGATTGTCCTTCAACGAGCACATAATTAAGGTATCAGGCCGAATACGCAAGATGTCGTACATTATGAAGCTGCTAAGACATTGCGTAGAGAGAAATCTGTGGATAAAAATCTACATCTCACTTTGTCAATCCATTCTACTGTATTGTCTTACAATATGGGGTGGAGTTGCGAAAACCGCCATGATTAGAGTTGATAGAAGTCAGCGAGCTGTACTAAAAACCACGTTTGGGAAAAAATACGGGTATACAACCGACATGCTCTACAAGGAATGCGTAGTGTATTAAGATATCATAGGAAATTTATTAACTCTCCCAATTTCTCTTCGATACGCAAAAAAAGAGTTTATAAGGCCCCAATTCCTACCATTCACTCCGCTTTTGCAAGAAAACACAGCCAGTTTCTACACCCGTTTTTGTATAACAAGGTTGCTTTGAAATGTAGTATCCGGGAACTTTCAATAAACGAAATACAGAAGCGCGTCCTACAATGGCTTCTGAGTCTAAACTATGAGTGCACAGAAACTCTTATATATATATATATATATATATATATAAGAGTTATATATATATATATATATATATATACATACGTGTTTTTATGTGGGTATATGTATTTTATATGGCCATATGATACTTAATAATAATAGATTTATATAATTCGCTGTTTTGAAGGATGTATTTACAAATCACTACACCTTTGTACTTATTTATAATCAGATTACATTCTTAAAATTACATTACACACTTATAATTCAACATATAATATGTATTTATATAATTATATTTACAGTTATATTATTATGAAAAAAACCTTAACCTATGAGATTCTTAAATCATCGCTACTTTACCGCGATAGTATAGCTCTGAATGGTAACCGGCCCTGGGAACCCGCGATACAGGTTTGCCTAGTGCGGGGACCGCTAGTCAATATTGAAACAGCTATCTACCCACATATTATCAATGTTTCTCTTTACCTTAAGTTATGTCACGTTTTAAATAATTTTATTTTACTTTAATTTTAATTTGCATTGTGGTTTGTATTAAACTAATTTCTCTTATAAGCATTTTGAATTAAGCTGTAAATTTGTTGGCAAATAAATAAATGTTGAATTTGAATTTGAATTTGATTCGCAGTTGTTCTATAGGCGGGCGTGGGATATTTCTCAGCTCTCCGGGGAGCCGCGTTCTTAGCTTTAATGAGATTGCTGACGGCTAAGGGAAGCGTGGGTTTGCCTTGCTTAGCAACCTTTTCATTTTCACTGATGGCTGAGTTGATAGCATCAGTGAGAGAATTTACTAATGAATCTATTTTATCCGGGCTACCTATTGATCGGGCGAGATCGCTAGCGGAGAGTTCAAGGCCTCTAAGACTGAAACTAACGTATTTTTAAAGCCTTTCTAGTTGGTGAAGGTCTTAGGAGAAGTGGCGTTATCGTTAGGCGGTCCTAGCAGGAGGGGTCGGGGCGATGGTCAGAACCTAGGTCATCGAGCGGTTTGATAGACCTGAGATTGAGGTTGATTTGCTTGACAATTGCAAAGTCGAGGATGTCAGGAGAGTGGTTCGGGTTGTCGGGATAGTGAGTGGGAGTGATGGGAGAGATGACGTCTTAGTCGAGTGAGTTGGTGATGTCAAGGATAGCGATACCGCTGGTGTTGGTTGATAGGCACGTCCAGTCCAAGTTTGGAGTTAAAGTGTCCGAACATAATGACTGAATGGCCGAGGGCGAGAATGGTCTCAAAGTCGCTGCGGATTGGTCTGGTGCCACTAGGTATGTAGATTGAAGCTATGATGACGGTCAGATGACGAGTCATAGCCAATCTATACACAGCGGCTTCCATGTTGAGGAGAGGAGGGGTAGGGAGAGGACAGCAATGGAATCCTTTTTTGTAATATATAGCAGTGTCGCCGAAACCGTCGGAGTTGGGCCTATCGTTACGAGTAAACGCGTACTTGGGAATAGCGAATCCCCTGGAGCGGTTTAGTGTGAGCCACGTCTCTTGAAGAAGCAATAAGTCTGGCTCGTTTTTCTGAAGGAACAGTTTGAGCTCAGGAAGGTTAGTACTGAGACTGCGAACGTTAAAAGAAACTAGGGATAAGCCCTTGGGTTTGATACGACCGGACGCGGGATATTTTTATATATATAAAAAATATATATAAAAATTTATGACGAACTAAGTAGCGAGTGACGCTCAGCTAACTCAAATAAACGCTCTTGAGGAGAGCGGGCGGCTCGCAGTTTGCGTGCGAGTACGGAAATTTCGTAAATGTCGACGTTTTGAATGACGTTGAACACGGTCTTCATGTCCTCAGCCAACGACGGCTGAGTCGAAGACGACGGAGTGGGACGTGGGCCTACGGGAACTACGGGAGCTGGGATAGGACGGGAAGGTGCAGTTGGAGTGGCCGGACGCTGTCTCTAGGACAGAGCCGGAGTAGGCGTCGGCTGCACGGGCTTTGCTTCCGGGGGACCCCGGTTACGCAGCGGCGGGAATTTAGCGGGAGTGAGCGGCGGCGCCGGCTTAGGCGCGGCCCTCTTTGCGGAGGAGCGCGGAGCGCGGAGCGCGTGCAGCCCCTGTAGTTTGCTGTGTGGCCGGACTGGCCACACAGCACACATGCAGGGGGGGAAGTGGAGTTGGGAGTGCGAGTGCACTCCTTCGTAATATGGGGATCTAGGCACTGAACGCACCTAGGAGGGGCTGAGCAATTAGTTGCTGCGTGGCCGTACAGCTGGCAGCGGTGGCATTGCCCAGGATACCCGCCAGGGTTGGGACGCTCGAAAGAGATATTCGAGAGTCCGCAAATTGTGCGAGCCTCTCTGAAGCTCTCCCTCGAGTTGGAGTGTTGGATAGGATGACAAGAGCTAATCGGAAACGCCTACCGCGGTTGGAGTGTATCTTGTGCACTACGTTGGCCGGGAAACCCTGGGACTTAAGGTCCTCAAAGATTTCATCATTTGCGAGCTCAAACGGGACGCCCCGTAATACTGCGCGGATCTTACGCTCCTCCGGGAGGGCGTAGGTATGGTACGCGATTTGTTTTAACGAGAGTAAACGCGCGGAAGTCGTCGATAGTCGCGACCTGAATCTTGATAGTAACGCCTGCGTTGGCGGCTTTAAGATAATTGATTTTGTGCTCTTTGCACAAGTTAGAAACCGCGGTCCAGCGCGCTTTTTCGCGGAAGAAGACGGGCGGAGGAAGCTGAGGCTTAACCTTTTTTTGGTATTCATGTTTTTTTGAGAAATTTTGTTAACTATATTAAGAACGCAAACGAATGAACTCCATAGTATTTTTTGGTAAAACTTTGAGATCAACTCAGCAACAATGCACACAAAGTAATAAGAAAGAAGCGAAAGGATATTTGCAAAATTATGCCACGCGTTGTCACTGCAGCTTTTAAGCTTATGTTTGTTCCAAGGGAGCATGACACGTTTGCTAGCGAGTGGTTTTCTTGATTTTACTCTGCAATATTTTTAGGTATAAAATGATAACTCTCATGATATCCCTTAATTTTTCAGGGTACCTAAGTTATAAGTAGGTATTCATTTCTGCTTCACTAATAACTTGGCACATTTTTTTGTCTTGAATAACTTCGATGCTTGTACATAACACATTTTTCTAACTGGCTGCTCCACTCTTACCTTCATTAAGATCACAGACAATGGCGGCTGAACGGGGATGGTGGCAGCGGTATTGCCGTCTCACCAAGAAGTTTATTCGTAAGTTATAGATACCGAATATTTTTACTACATTTATATAGATCTTCGTACGAAATAAGTAGGTCAGAAAATACTAACTAACAAGAGAGTAGAATATAAACATTCAAGGTTCAGCTAAATGTGACTGTAACGGCTAGGTAGAGATTTATAGAATTATATATCAAAAGCATTTAAGAAAAATTTGACAAAAATTTGCGTGCCGGGTCAGCGAGTATTTCATATTTCTGATGAAAGCGCCAGTTCAGCCAAGCAAATCTTGTGTTGTTGACAGAACCTGTGTACAGGACATTGCCAATCGTGTGCACGCATTGATGCTGTAGCCGAGGTTTAGTGAAGATTTATTATGCAAACACTCGTCTTATAAACTTCCACATTTTTCATTCAAATAAATTATCAACTAATTATATAATTCTAAAGTAATCAATGAGTGCGTTTAAATTCGGGCTCACATCTAATCTTGAAAACAAACATGAACGCCCAGAAACTACCCCAAACAAATATCCGCTGGTTGCAGTTTGGGTCACGCAAATATTTGGAAGCTTTCCGAAACGACTCCACGGATGTTCGTTTTCCAAAACATCCACATCGGTCGTCAGAACATGGCACGATTTTAAAAACATTGTTTAAAATGTGATACGCTATGAATAGTCGGTACGCGTCGGATGCCACACAAATCTTAGCTTATACATTAATATTATGAAATAAATAGTTTCGGTGGCGCAGTTGTTAATGCGATCGACCTGTGGCCCTCGTGATTGCACAATGTAATTACATTATCTACATTATTAAGGGGTATTCAATTTATCATGAAGGCGTGTGCTCTCTTCAGTTGGCATGCGTTCGGATGAACGCCGATATCTCCGCACTATGAGGGCCCCTAAACTAATATGGTTGCGCAGGGCAGGGTAGGCTACCTGCAGCTGGTCGAATAGGTCGCGTGGCACGACGGAGCCGGCCACCACCACGCCCACGAGGCAGCGCAGGTCACAGCGCGCGCCTTCCTGCTGCAGGAACTGCCGCACGATGTGCGGCGTGATGATCGTGAAGCACGGCTGCAAGTAATTTTTTCAGAACGCTTCAGTCAAATACTGTGTAAATGTATAAGAACTGGAGTACTCAATACTCAATACTTTATTGCTATCATAATTTTACAGGTGGTAGTTTAAAAAATAGAGAATTTATACAATGAAAAGTAAAATTATGCACCTAGTGTAGGTATTGCAATGCCGGAGAGGACATTTTGTGGTCATTATAAATTAAATAAATTGTTTTGATAATATTTATGTCGAGTTCATTTGAAATTTATCAATTAAGTATTCGTAAGTCGTGTAATAACATTTTTTTAATAGGAGTTGTTTTAGCAAGAGCGTGAATCTTTTGTCATTTTTTTCTTGTTTGATGTTTTCTGGTAAATTATTATATAGTTTGATTGTCATAGCCAGGGGACCAGATGAGTGAATTTTTAGGTGGGACGTAGGTTGTATTAGCATATTTTTCCGGGAGGGTCTTAGGACATATTTACCAACTACTTCTTCGCGTTTTGTATAAAACTCGGGATGTTTTCGCACGAATTTACATGCTTCGAGTATGTAAATGCATGGTAGGCTGAGAATTTTGTAATGTAAAAAATATGGTTTACAGCTATCGTCGTTTTGGATGTTTGCCAAAATTCTTATTAGTCTTTTTTGGGCAGTGAAAACGCTAGAGACTTCTACAGAGTTTCCCCACAAGACAATACCGTAGTTTAGCCAGGAATATGCATAGGCGTAGTAGGTGGTAAGAGCCGTTTTTAGGTCTGTGGTTTTTTTAATCTCTCGGAGTGCGTAGGCGAATCTCGCTAGTTTTAGCCTAGTTTTATTAGCGTGATGTTTCCAATTAACGTGAGAATCGATGTTAATTCCTAATAGATTAAATTCATTTACTTGGTTAAGTTTTATATTTTTATATTTGAAATCAATGTCAATAGGGTTTTTTTGATAAGGGTGGAATGTCATTAGCTTTGTTTTATTAAAATTTATATTTAAGTTGTGGTTACGAAGCCATGTGTCTATGTTGTCAAAAGTCGAATTTAGTTTGGCTGTTACGTCTAAGATGGTCTTGCATGGAACAAGCAAAGATATGTCATCTGCGAATAAAATAGTAGTGGATACGGCGTGTTGTTGAACAATCTGTGATCATAATCTGTAGATATATTTTAAACATTTGAGATATTTTGTCAAATTTGCAAGGTTTCGCGTCAACCCTTTTTCGGGAAGGCAGTTCTGTGAGGCTAAATACAACAAATAGATGTTGGGTATAACGTTACAATCTTTTAATTTAGATTACCAGGTAGATATAAAATAAATAAGTTTGCGTGTGAATATGATCACCTTGTATGTGTTGATAATGTCTCTCAGGTGCTCTGTGGAGAAGGCCTTGGAGGTCTGCACTCGCGTCGCGCGCAGTACGGGCGTGGACACCAGGAAGTTCACGGTCGACACCCACTGCGCAGTGGCCATCGCCAGCACCACGTCCATCCTGAACGGCACGTGGCCCCTAAAATAGAATCACTATAACTAAACTCATTTTGTTTAACTCTAACGATCCAATCAAATGTACTTTAATTGGATCATACGCACCAACGCACAAACTAGCCGTATTTAGCAACAGTGTTTATTGCATGGCGGTAACAGTATATAATAAGCTGCCCTCAAAATATAAATTGTACTACGTAATTTGTACTGTACGTAAATCGTTAAAACTACATCATTCAACTAACTGGTAGAAATAAATGCCTTGTCAATAAATAAATCAATATTAGGATGATAAATCATTATAATGTATATGCAACTTATTAGAAAGTCATATTGACATCAGTAGCATAATATTTTCAATGTGATTTATTTTACTAGTTTCAAGTCATTTTTGTATTTTAATTGTTGTGTAGGACTTGAAGAAATAATTAAAATATCATACTCGTATACATTACAATTTTCAGATAATATTTGAAATTTTGATTCTTTGTCTACGTGAAATGTGTTTGTTATTTTAACACCCTTATTCAAACTATTATTTCAACTTGTGACTTATGTTGTTAGTAAATTATCTATTATTTTTAATAATATTTTAACATTTATAAACTACAATTTGAATATGTATAAAGGACACAGCTACCATCCAAAACATTTCTGGGCCAAGGTGTTAACAACATGAAAGTTGTGTTTTTTATCAGAAATATAACCATAAATCTTCACTGAAAATTTGAAAACTCTTTGCATTCCGGGAGTTGAGATATAAACTATTTCGCATGAATGCAGTGATCCATGGCAAGATGCACAGTCGGAAATCTAGTAAAGAAAAGGCAAAGTCGGCTTGTAAGGAGGGTTCTCGGGGCCCAGTAGGCAAACACAAAATAATCGAGTTACTCAGAAACGTGAAAAGCTCAAGTTTTCAATAATTTGTAAAATACACAAAAGAACTCAGTAACTCAGGCGCAAGTAACAAAACCAAACAAAGGTGAAGGAATGTGTTAAGTGAGTCAGTTAGTCAGGTCAATTTGTTCTTGAGTGGAGCCAATGTTGCCAGCACTGACAAGTTGATTCCGGCTGAATATGATATTTTAATATTAAATCGTATGTAGTCAAAGGCAGTGTGTTAACTTATCTTGAATTGTTTTCTCTTCTAGAAATTACATAGTTGGAGGTTTTTGTATTTGAAATAAGAAAAATATGAACAATTTTTTGACATTAATTCCAACTTGTTAACCCTTTGGGCCGCCATTACTCAGCCTGCTTTGTATGCTGACATACCAGTATATAAACGGACATTATAATTTAATATTAAGAACTATTTGTAATGCTTAATCTTGCAAATAATGAATTATTATAATAATTATTAATAATATTTTTCACATTAACTGTAGTAATACAAGAAATATGTTTTTAAGAGAACTTTTATTAATATAACTAAAAATTTTGAAGAAATTTCTGAGCAACGATTTATTAAAAACAAAGCCAAATGCTCATTTTGTATAGTGAACTGCCAATCAATATGGACAATTGTCAAAAATACCTTGTCAAATGTACGAGCCTCCCGCCAGTGCCGCGTGTTGTGTCGTCGCTGCATTTTTGATGCAGACAAGATTTCTTTGACTCTCTTTAGCAATTTTAATAAACCGTTATTTATCGTTATTAAAATTCATTACACAAAAAACTACCTTTTTTTTAATACGAAAAGTTCCTTTATTTCGTAAATTATTGGAAATGAATATGTTTAGGAAATTAACAATATTTCAAAGATTTCTATGAATGAATTATATAAAGATGGATAGGTACTGTTTGCATTTACGAAGTAAAGTCCCATAACATAAATGGGTATTAATATGATCACATGAAAGTAAGCAGTACGTCACGGTATGAAAGCACATCCATTAGGGCCGTGAGCGCACAGCGCGCATTGCGGCTGTGGAAACAGATTCAACGGTTCATACTATATTTTGTACCCTAAATTGGCAAGATATATACGTCTTCACAGTTTCATAGAAAATATTAAACAGAAATATCAAACACAAATATTAAACTTTCATTAAATTGTTGAGATTAAAATCAGTAGCAATGATATGCATCACTACTACTGATTCAAAGTAGTAACTAAAAGACGAATAAGAAAAAAGAAAAAAGAAGACTAATAAATTTTTTTAAAAGACCTTAAAATTTTATCACGTTTTCACAAAGTGTGTCCTTAATTATTATTGATAACTAAGTGTTGTAACAGATATTATTCAAGCACAACTAGCACACGTAGCGTCAGAAGTTAGTTATAGATAATAGCACAGGTAGTCAGAGTCGAGTATGTGACGCGCGCGGATGTCGTACATACGTGTTGTGTACACAAGACCGTCACTTCGATTTTTAGGGTTCCGTAGCCAAATGGCAAAAAACGGAACCCTTATAGATTCGTCATGTCTGTTTGTCTGTCCGTCCGTATGTCACAGCCACTTTTTTATATACTGTGTATAGTTAATCATATTTTTTTCATCAAATTTTAAAAGGTTTCGTGATAATACGCCTAGATGAGCTAATTTTTTCGATTGCTAATAATATAGATACGTTTAATATACTCTGTATCAGACTTTAATGACAGGTGCAATGAAAAGTACCTACACTTTTTGATACGATATCTTTATAATACTTTGCCGCATTGTGCAACTCTACATCTGATTTAGGAATGATATCTAATCAGCAATAAATTGTTTACGTCTAAAGAAATGAGTGACACCATCATGCATCTAGAACAATCCAGTTAAAGTTATTATAAATGTATATGTAGAGTTTGGCAACTCGCAGCAGGCAAGAGTTATGGGCTACGAACTGCCTGGTGTCACCGTTGGGCTGGGTGGCGCTGGTCTCTCGGCCTGAGATAAATCAAAAGGTTGTTGCGTGGGAGTGAGTAATGGCAAGAACACGAACCAGTGGCCGTAGATGGCGTCCATGACGGTGTCGTAGGTGACGACGGCCACCTTGGGCTGCCCCGTGGTGCCGCTGGTGAGCAGCAGCCAGGCCGTGGCGGTGGCCGCGTCCACCGGCGCGGGACTGAAGCAATCAACATATTTATATTGCATAGATTTGAATTCATTCTTAAAGCCTTGAGATTTATTTTGACTGTCTGATATATCCAGTTGATTAGAGATGTTTATATATTTGTCGCAAAAACATGCAAAAGGATAACATTTTAGCTTACGATACAGTATAACATGGAATGTCACCAAATTTTTACGAACACAAAAATTTTAGGCAAAAGCTAGGTTTTCGTAAATATCAGTTTATATTTTTTTATATCTAAATATTTATTAGACACGTATTTTATTTACCTGAAATCTTTCTCAGTGCCATGGAATTCTGTTATAAAAGCGTCGATATTGTAATCGCCGTCAAACGTGACGACTGCGCACTCCAGCTCATTGCTGGAGATTGCAAACTCTATATCTTCTTTTTTGGCCTCCGTGCAGAATACTATTCTCGGTTTTATATTTGAGAATATTACAGCTATGTCTCCTGTAAATGTAAAATAGCCGATTTTGTCAAAATATTTATCTATAATTTTTATTTTTCAAAGATTTATTTTTAAAAAATATAACACAAACATGACTTCTAGAAAAAAAACTTATTTTGAATAAGGCAGAAAAAAATCTACAAGAAGAAAAGATCGATCTTGCGGTCCGCTGACGTCGCCCTCGGGGTCTCACAACGTTCAGTGTTCAATAAACAAACACCAACCTGACCTTGTCGAGGGACGAACTCGAGGTGCGTGGCACTCAGTGAACTATAGATGCAATGCGTTTCAATATTCAACTACCTATAAATATCTTTAATTTCAGATTGTTTTTGTTTTTTATTGTGATATTATTTCATAGGTAATTACGATGACAAAGATAGCGTTCTTTAAATGTTTTACATCTCAGACCGAAAAAGAAAAAATTGAACTTATAGAAAAAATACTATAACTGATCTAGATGACGAAATATATAATATATTATTATTAAAATATTTAATTACGTACCATAAAATCAAATATTTTGAGTTCAATTTGATTTTTGAAAGGTAATGGATTGATATTTTATAGATAAATTCTTATATTTAGAACAAATGTCAACCAAATCATGAAAACTAAAGATACAGTTGAGCTCACACATTTATTCCGTATCGAGTACAGCTACTCATGTCAACAATATAACAAGTAATACCCACGTCACGCCACGTACCTGAGCAGCGGTCTGTCGGCACGTCGGGCGTGCACTTACCGAGTCCCGGCGCTTTACGACGTCCTCATGGCGGGTCTACACGACACCGACACGCGCGTGCTTTAAGCTGATCACTGACTTCAATACAATTTGTTAATACGGCTCTTGATAACTTATAAAGATATACATTTGTTATCGACGAAAACAGTTTAAACTCACCCCGAATGTTGGAGGGATCCATGGGGCACACGCCGTACCCGTTGTAATGGCTGGCATAGAAGGGCATCGCAAGGTCGAGGCTGTTGACGCCCATGATGACCACATGGTCGCCCAAGTCGAGGCCGGAGTGGCGCATAGCGGAGGCGAGCTGCGTGGACCGGACAGCCACCTCCGCGTTGGTCTGGCTTTCTCCCGCGCCAGCATCAATCTAGAATATTGAGATATGAAATGAGAAAACATTGGCCTTTACCACTTTAACATTATTTCAACTTTCAACGAGAACACTGTATAAGTTTATACACTAAATATATTCATAAATTTACCTTTAAATATAATATATGACTAATTTGAACAGTAAAGAGCCGCGTCTCTATGAGCTTGCGTAGCGGAGCCGGACTGTGACCAGCGCCGACCGCTGCGCTTCATGGACATCGAAGGTCAGCCAGTCCTTTGATAATGTATGTACTTTGCACCCGCCGATTTACCGCTGTTTGTCAGCAAATATTTGAAACTATACAAAGCATGAACCTTTGGCCTTTGATTCCTGACGTAAAGACTAGTATGTACTTTTTAAATAAATTTAAATAAAATTGGGAAAGGCACATGAATTTTTATGAGATGTCAGAATTTTTTAACACAAACACATATCTTGTAACGTTCTAGATGTCGTACACATGTAGTCATAGCATGACTTGTCAGTCATTTCCAGCTGTCGGGTTGCAAGAGCGGCCCTTTCTACAAAACAAGCCTTGTATCGAAATCATTAAAAGGCAATAAAAGTAAAGTCTCGGTGGCATGGGTTCGGCAGCCCCATGCGTGCTGGTGCTTGTCCATTGCAGTTCTTTACTTTGATCTCGCTTAACTGAGACTAGCGTTTCATATTCTTAAAACTTTTAAAATAAAAAGCCGGAATATTTTTACCTCACGTTATTTAGGGTAGACATTACTGAAACCACATGAATACATTAATATATCTATGTTATCAACATTATTATGTAGCAAGGTTTTGATTTTGAAGTTAAAATTATGTATCAATAATTTTTTTTATGTAAAGTATTTTCCTATCTACTCGTGGGTTTTGGGTTCGCTGGAAGAAATTTCTAAACAGTATCCACAAGGCAGCCTAGCAGACCTACTATCTGATCCAACTTTAAGACTTGTCGGTGATGGATGCTGCAAGTTTAAATCAGACTTTTTGTAATATCCCATAGCAAATCATAACCCTGCATTGAAATTTATTTTAATTCATTTTATTTGACAGCCTCGACAAAATTTAAATACAGCATAGCTAGAAATCGACTACAAGCAGAAGGCGGCGGCGACACATTCGACGACGGCCAGTCAGCCATTGTTTCCTCATTGTGATTGTTAATATATTTTTTATGGTCAATCAACTTCTCGTTAAGACAACTACATTAAGGCAAACCAATAATAAAATTAGGCTTATTCTAGATAGTTTATATCGTGAGCACGAAATAAATATCTAGTTCTGTTAAATTTCTTATAAATTTAACACTAGACACACGCTTTGTTATTTGAAAGCAAAATAGGCAGTGTAAATTGTATGTGTTTAGGATTATTCATGTGTTTCGAAAGATCTGATAGAAATAAATCTTTTAGGATAGGTATTTGAACAGTAGTATGATTCGGAAACTTCGTTTGCCAGTACAACATAGCAATTTATAGATTTCTCTTATACTTAATAAATATCAACCTGATGAATGAAGTCGGGTTCCTCGTAGAAGGCCTGCAGCAGCAGATGCCCGACGTGCAGGCAGGCGGGCGGGACGCGGTGCCGCCGCTCCGCCGCTGCCAGCAACTGCGCCTGCCGGGCCGCGAGGTCCATGCTATCCAAGTGATCGAACATGTCTGTAATCCTGCTCCTAGTCTAAACGATCCTGTAAATATTTACGTTACTTATTCAAATATTGTTTCGGTAACAAATTAGTATTAATCAGTTACTCTAAAGCCGTGCACTCGCCAACTGATGTTTAGAAAAATAAGTAACATTTTCTTTCGAAACCTGCATAATGCCATGAATTGCTTATCTTGCTATGCGCGCGATAGCTGCGCGATATGCTGATTAATCAGGTTATTGAGTGATCCAGGTGCTCATCCGCTGGTACGATTTTCGCAATATTATTCATTTCATATTATTTTTAAAATAATAACTCTTACGAATTACTTTGCTATTACTACTAATCCTTATAGATATATGCTGGTAAAAATTTAACTCCTGGGTTATTTTTAAATTCAACCTGTATTGGCTAGAATGGGAATAAGTTGAATTTGCTTGAGAAGAGAAGAGAGATTTTATATAAACAGTAGTTCGGACATTTTTAGGCTGCTAATTTGAGCATCTACATGCAATAACAATAATGTGAATAATAATCTTGAACCCAGTGTTTGGGCCGGACTGTGACTGCAGAGTTTCTTTTGTTACGATGTTTTTTGTACGCCTGTTTTTTTATCGTTATTTCAATGAAATTACTAAACATTAACACCGTAAGTCGATCGGGCTTACTCCAGTCATTGTTGGAAATGTATCAGCAAGTGAGTCACGTCCAAGAGGGAGGGCGAATCCACTTTTCCAACGCCCAGTGCTGATCCAAGAAACTTATGTCACCAATTTGTTCACTTACGTCCACAATGAATGTTCAATATATATAATTTGCTTCTACTCTGCTTGCTAAAAAAGCTGACACATGCGTCGTTATGTTTTCATTGTAATACATGTAATTGACACTTGCATTTCCTCGTCAGAATCATGATGGCCCCGCAGTTTAAAGCTGTCTCCTTTCTAAACAAATAAATATTCTATCAAAGGATTACAAATATTACTCAGGACATCGTGTGGACTTTGTAAAATACACATTGAAAAGGTGAGTATTTTTAAACTTTTTTACCCGAAGAATTAAAAGATGTTGAAACAAATAAATTTTACGAAATCGCGGTAATTTATTCGCCATAACAAATAAATATACCTATCTTATTAAATTAACATGTACTTCTATGCAAAAATATGTATTCAAAATTATTATATCATATTTAAATACTTTTAATACTCCACGGCACGAGGTGATCACATTTGAAACATAAAAAACTGGGAAACAATTTTTCATTAACTCAGCTCAGGCACTTTATCACAAATTGAAAAAAAGAAGTTTTCAAATGTCACACTTTTGAATATAGTCTGTTAGGTAGAATTCCGAATGAATGAATGTCGAAAGATAAGCACTTGTACTTGTTGGCCAAGTGGCAGGCGGTCGTTAGTTTGGCGTACCCGGCACTGTAGTGGCGCTCACAGAATCATACCACTGATATGACTGTGGAGTATCATGTCTAAAGGGTGCACCGAAAATATTTTTTCACTAATGTTTATTGTGAGACTGTTAATAAGTAATAGTGAACGGTATTTTAGTTTATTAATTGAGAACTGTTGCTTTAATTATATAAATTTTATTTTACGACTATAAAATATTAAAACAAAATTATAAGATGTGTGAATGACTAGCTATTGCTATTCACTAAACAATTTAATTTGTTGTCATTTCGTAAAGACGGTAGATAAATGTAACGGCAATTTTTTTGTCGATTTTGACCCGTCAAAGGGTAAGACATCGCTCACCGAGCATATTGTATATGTAGATGAGATAAGATCGCGCAGCCTGTATAGACCTAATTATAGTCCATGAGTATTGTATTTTTACGTATTTTGTTTCGAAACCGGTTTGCGAGATACATCTGTGTGTAGGTCACTGGTCAGCGAACGTCCCAACACAAATATGTTTCGTCATGGCTACATCACAGTCCGTTGATGACGTCACACTCGCGACTGCGATGTTCTCACTTTAGAAAGTGATTCGTAAATTCTCCATATAAACAAATATAAAGGTTTTTGCTTTCCTCAAGCCGGCGAGTGTGTGACTTCTGCGTGGGTCATTTCATTGCCTGGTTAAAAAAAATATATAACCTACTTGGAATATGGATCTATGGCGCGTTGTGAACTATGGACTTCAGTAAGAATCGCCTTCAGTTGGAATGGTCTTTGTAATTACAATTCTTAATCAACATTTCATCTTCTTTAATCGGAACGCAACCGCATTAATGTAGTTATATAACGGCGTTAAAACAAGACAACATGTAAGACAATAAAGACTCTGCTTCTACTGCCGTACAGGCTTGTGTAGTCGCCGGAGCCGCCGGCGCACGGTACGTAGCAAACGGCGAACTTAGGTTCTTTGGTTGATACACTTCATTGACAATTACATTCATTGACATTTAGTGAAGTTATATGATATTTCGTTAAGCATAGGTAAGGACGATTCCTATGTTAATCAATGATTAGACGGTATTTGTTTTACATTTTATAATATGCTTTATCCCCGAAGTTTGCAAACTTCCAGCGCGAGGCTTACCGCAAGGACTCAGTCACTAGGGTTAACGCTGATGGCTTCGCATCACAGCTGCGCCAGTTTTCCTATCTCTTGAACAAGCGCGTACCTTTCTCATCGTCACTTTGCACCAGGTGAGATGGAAGATGAACGCCTTCCAATCTACAATTACAAATTATTAATTATGTATTTATAAATTTTAATCAACAAATAAAAAGTCCAAATTATTTAGGATGAGCATTCTGCTACTTTATAGTACGCATAGGAATTATAAAACCTTCAAGAATATAAAGTATTCTTTAATGAACGCTCACTGCGTAGTTGTGATATTGATGAACCAAATGATTTATAACTTTGGATCGAACCGCGGCGAATTGACGAAGCTCTCGCTGAACTCCGAATGTATTGAGTACTGAGTATTCAATTATATCAAATCGAATCGAATCAAAAACTCTGCAAGATTACTCCCCAACAGAAAAGATGTTTGCAAACCGTCACGGGGTTCAACGTGTTTTGGATATCAGGAAGTATGGTGGCGTTTGTTTTATATTAGGAAGAAGTTCGTGAAATGGCGTCACAAAAATAAATGATATTATTTAAATTGTTAGTTCATACCCACATTATAGACGTGATGTATTTTAGTTTGTTCTTAAATATAACAAGGTACACTGAACGACACTCAGCGACTAACTGAACGCGCTCGCCGACTTTACAAAAGAAACTGGAGACTTTCCTAAATGGAAACTCTAAAATTTTCCTTATTATACAATAAAAATGTGGCTTACGTATACATACTTCGTTTATTACTTGTATGTTGTTCTTACGCAAACTGCGTGGAGCTAGGCGGTCGGACCTCGTGGAAGTAAACAGCCTCAATGCAAGATGATTTACGATACGTGTGGCTAATTTATATACGAAATGTTCATTTACCAGCTCCGTTATTTACAATATTTACATTTTGTAGATGTCGGGATCTATTGAGACGTCACGCGGACGCCACGCCGAGTTAGCTGTGTAGTCTGCTGCCTTGTTGACCAGCGGGTTGGTGATGGATTGTGTGTCGAAGTGGCATCAAGACGCCGACTTCATGAACGCGGCAATGGTGTGCCGAATTATTAAAAGAAAATTATGAATCTGCCCACAACGACTAGTTTCCAAACAAATAATATTGCGGGAAAATAATACGCATATTAAAATATAATTTTTTTTATTTATTTGAAGAAAGATTTACATTCTAATATTAGTTATGAAAATTTACAATCTCATAACAAAATGTAGGAAAATAACTTCTTACACAAAATAAATGGTGGATTTCTAATGAACACTGGATTTGAGACAAGACAAGTTTTAATCTTCAAAATTATATAACGACCCTACACATTTTACCTCGCATAATATGACTGCCATTGACCTGATCTGTACGAATGCCATAGTCATTAAAGTTGACATACATCATGTTTTGGACCTGGGAAGACATGCCTTAGTTACTGTACATCTTAAAATAAAAAGACATAAGCCTTCAAAGAAAATTATAACATACAGGCCGCTCAAACACATTGACCTTGGTGATCTTCATTCAAATGACTTTGATGAAATAGTATATCTAAAGTCAGTAGACCAGATGATAACTGAGTTTAATAAAGTGATTATCCAACTTTTTGATAAACATGCCCCTATAAAAAAACGTCACATAAAAGATCGTAAATCACCATGGCTCACTCCGAATCTTCGCTTTATAATGAAGTTGAGAGATGAAGCCTATAAGAGGTACCGCAAAACCCCAAATGACTCCTTGAAGAAAGAGTATAAACAACTAAAAAGTTTAGTTAACGTCAGTATGCGAGCAGAAAAACGAGCCTACTTTGATGAAAAAATTAATTGTAATTTGAATCAACCTAAACTACTCTGGAAAAACCTAAAAAATAACGTAATTAAGGATCCTAAAGATAATTCTCTCCCTTGTCTTTTAAACGTCATTAATTCAAGAAGTTCAAACAGAATTCAAGATTCTGTTTGTGTTTCTACTCTCCAAAAGTATATATCTCAGGCCGTACATAAAAATACATTCAAATTAAACATTGTGTCTTCATTGACAGTGGATAAAATAATCACAGGTTTTAGTACAAACGCTGGAGGTATAGATAATCTGACCTTTGACATGATAATACTTCACTATAGTTACCTCACTGTCTTGAGTTAATAAAAACTATAATCAATAAATCTATTACCACATGTCCATTTCCAACACTATGGAAAACTGCAATATTAAAGCCTATCCCAAAAATATCTAATCCAAATGACTTCAAAGACATTCGTCCAGTCGATATTTTGAGTTTTTTGTCAAAGGTTTTCGAAAGAGTTATTTACAATCAAGTTACTGTATATTGTGAAAAAAGAAGTATCTTTCCAGGGTTACAGTCAGGGTTTAGAAAAGGTCACAGCGCAACAACTGCTCTCCTTGATGATGTTGATAATATCATTCAGGTGATAATATAACTCTGCTTGACTACTCGAGGGCCTTTGACTACATCAATATTCCACTATTGCTCTCAAAATTAACATATCATGGTTTCGATAATAGTGTCGTTGCCTGGTTTGCGAGTTACCTTACTCAGGACGGTGAAAAAGTGTTTTCTAAGACTAGTATGGTCTCAAGAGGTGTTTTTACAGGGCTCTATTTTGGGTCCACTTATCTTCATTATTTACACTGCAGACCTCCCAAATGTCATTAAATATAGCAAATGTCACCTCTATGCGGATGATTTGCAGATATACATCTCTGCCAAACCACATAAAATTCCCAGTGCCATTAATCTTGTAAACCGCGACTTGGATCAAGTTTCAGTTTGGTAGGCTAAAAACTGTTTGGTCCTCAATCCAGATAAAACTAAATTTATAGTTTTGGGCCCAAATTAAATAAAGCAAATACAGCAAATTGTCCTGGAGGTCTTTCAATAGACTTTGTGATGGTAGGACATGTGTGACTGAATTGCTGATACCGCAACACAAAACTATATCATTTTGCGGAACTTTCCGGTACCATGCCACTAAATGCTGGAATAATATCCCCCCACCAGTACGCGCAGCCAGCGCATTGTACAGTTTAAACAAAAATTTCAAATCCTTTTTACTGTTCCAACAAATTTCGTAAGCACCTGTGGTGAAGTGGCTTGGGGTCTGAACTGCAATCAACAACAGAATGTGTTTAATTTTATTGCTTTATTTTATTATATGTGTAATATAATACTCTTTTGTTATTTTCTTTTTGTGTGAATTTTTAGTTATTTTATTATTATTATTATTTTCCGTTAAGCATGTATTTGCACGCGAAGTGTGTCTATTCTCCTACGGGTCATGGCAGAATAAACAGCGTGTGACTGGACTTGCTTCAGCACACATTTAGCTGAGCCAGGGCCTTTTTGCTCACACTATTTTGCTAGTTCTAAGTCATATATTGTAATTTTTATTTGTTTTCTCTCCCATGTGTGTAAAAGTAAACGTATTATTATTATTTAAAAGGCTTTTCTTGCATTTCCCAGCAAGTGCGCCTGCCGCTTCGCTATCGAACCTTTCGGGAGGTGCGCGTGTTGTGTTTTTTAATTTTCGATTCGCAAACATGAATCTGATCACTGCAAGATGTAAAGTCGATTCACAACGGGGAGCCAGGACAAAAAGCAGATTAAATCTTTAGAAAAAATGTATCTTCTTATCTTAGGCGGCCGAGTAGCGTAGTGGTAAGTAGCCCTACCTCATACGCCGGAGGCCCCAGGTTCACATTCGTTCCGGGGCATTAATTGTGTGATGAACACAGATGTTTGTTCTCGGGTCATGGTTGTTGATATTTATATTTATGTATGTTTATTCTGGGTTCCCCCCAGTTCACTGTATGGTCCTCCATGACACAAGCTTTGCTAATTTCGGGGCCATACAGTTGGTATGTTTGTCTAGAGATTATCTTAACATTTTCATCCATCATTTTTCATATTACTACTCGTATAGGTGTGCATGTTGTCACTGGCCGAGTGGCTGAATTGTCTGAACAAAATGAAGCTTCATTCCTCCCGTATAATGTGCCATTTGAATGAACAAACGAATTGCCGAAGTCAGTTCACTTGTATCAGAGTTTATCGATTACACAAAAATAAACAAATCTGACCTGTTTATAAAATCAGTATAGATACAGAGAGTACATACATAGATAAAGGGGGCTCCGGGACTTTATATATTAGTAAAGATATGTATTCCGAATATCACTGTTCACTGCCTAGAACGTTTAGTTTTTGTTATATTATTTTGTACGTGCATAATAATATAACAAAAACTTAACTACTTCATACTCGTGCTGCCGCATCCACCTCAGAACCTTGCTGAAGCGTTATTCGTTGAAATTTTGCACATATTGATAGGTATAATACTAGTCACATTAACATTTCTGTACTGTTAACGAGTTACAATATAACCCGTATGACTTAACTGTGCACCTCACGCTCTGACGTAACTGCAATGTAAATTTTGTTAACCTTGTTATATTATTTTTAATCGTATCTAAGCATTCGGGTTCTTTTTGATTTTTCTGATAATAAATTTTTTTGAGTTTATTGGAAAAGTGCTATCTTCTGTTGCGTAGATTATAAGTTATTTCTACTTAGATGGAAGAAATAAAATTAAACAAACAATATAAAAAAAATTATTAAACAAACAATATAAAAAAATATATATTTATTAATTGAAACATCATCACGATAATGAATTTCGTCAACCCCCGACATACTGTCAGATTCGTCTTCATTTTCGCTCATCATCTTCTCTCAGAGCTGGTTTCTTCTCCTCCAAGGGAAATTATCAAATCTCTTTGTTCTATTTCTTGGAGGCGGTCTATATCCCAATGCTCTGTTTCTAACCTCTCGATGTGGTTTATTTCTTTTTTCCAGTCGGCAACTGTAATTGATTGTATAGCCTCCCTTGTCAGTTTTTCGATTTCTCTTTCTGATTGAGTGATGTTTTTATCTGCCACCCTTAGCTTTACAAAATTCCGTATATACTCTATTGGATTAAGGTCACAATGATAGGGTGGCAGACGTAAAACTTCATGGCCATTTTCTTTCATTAGTTCATCAACAATGTATTTTTTTGGAGGCTTGTTAATTGTTAATAAATGGTATAGTTCAGGTTTTGTAATTTTTTTATCAAACGATATGTTGATTTTTCGCAGCCAGATTTGCATCTCATTTTTGAGTGACGAACTCACGGGAGCCTTTTCCGACTGTGTAGAGTGATATCACTGATATGATAGCATTATCTATTATTACTAGGCCATTTGGCGGCAAGTTTGGGAGAAGATTTTCTTTTAACCATTTCGAAAAATTTTTTGTATCCATCTCATGATGGTAGTCTCCAGTATTACTTTTACATTTATATAAAAGTTGGGCTTCATCAATAAAACCATTTTTACCGCCGGCATGGACTAAAATCCATCGTTGCCCAGGGTTATCATTTTTCTTTACCGTTTCGTCCCTATCGTTCTGCCAACATTTACGCACGGTATAATGGGAATGAAGCCACGTTTCGTTTAAGTACGTTACTGGTTTTTTTTCGGCCCCAAGGTCATTGTTTTGTTTTTTCTTTCGCAGGTAGTGAGCCCGCCAAGCGGCGATGTCAGGCTTTTGCACTAACACAAGTCTTTCATTTTTACACTTTTTAAATGAGGTTTTTTCACCTGAAACGATAAAATAAATTTTGTTAGGTTTATGTTTTGTCTATATCACTACCTGCATAGTATAAAAAAAGCTGCTTTCCGCTGTCTGTCCCTGTGTATGCTTAGATCTTTAAAACCGCGCAATGGATTTTGATGCGGTTTTTTTAATAGACTGATTCAATAGGAAGATTTATATGTATAACAAGCTGGTGCCCGCGACTTCATTCGCGTGAAATTCAATTTACGCGGGTGAAGCCGCGGGCAACAGCTCATATTGTTTAACTGCCACCGAAGTAGTCAAATAAATAAAAATAAAATTCTAACCTGGAAAATGTAATTCGCATTTTGCAGCAGCCAATATTTTTTCCACAGTTGGTATTTCTTTTCTAACTGTGTAGAAGCTGTTTACAATATTTCGCAATGCACATAGATCGAAACTGTCTAGTGCGATTTTTTGGGCGCTTGGTTTTCTTTTTTTGCCTGGTGTTGATAATTTTGGTATTAAACTTGACCCTGACCCTGACGACGAAGTACTAGGCGCTGGCGGAACAGTTTGTGTTGCTATCTTGGACTCTCTCTTAATTTTCATCAGTGTTCTTTTTGATACTCCAGTTGCTGCACAAGCCCTTTTTATAGCTTGGTCTACGGGATTATAAAATCGTTTATTTGCTTTCTTATTTTCAAAGAAAGTCAACACCTTCAATATAAGATTCCTTGCTTCACTATGGATGGTCTTTCCCATGTTGTTGTTGATACAAACAGGCCTTAAGTGGCCTGTTTATACAATAAAAACGTCCAAAATTAACAAAAACAACATTCACAAACTTGAAAAAAACTCAACAAATATAACAAAAACTCAACAAAATAACAAAAAACTTCCAACAGTTGTTGAAAAAATATTTGCGATCGTTATCGAAGCGTTAATAAAAATATTTTAGCAAGGTATTTTACGAGACATCTTTTTTTTTAACAATTTTGCGGCAAAAAACACGTCTAAATAGTAACAATAAAAACAAATAAAGGAGCAATAAACAGTTATTTAGTAGGCAAGGCGAGTCGGAGTATCAAATGTCCGGTGATGTGTCTTCATGAGGCGGTACAGTGCGAGCAGTAAAAATTGAGAGGCGGTGAGTTACTGCGTTCCTGGATAACCCAGCGAGAGCCCGGCGGCGGGGCAGTGCAGCCCGCTCATAAACAATCTCATCAAATGTTTATTTCTGTTTTCAATGTTGTAAATGACAAAAAGAAATTATTTTGTTTGAGCTAATAATATCACCAAATAAAATGAAGCTCAACAGAAATAGAAAATGTATCCGAGTCGCTGTGTAGGTAGTAGCAATACGCGCGTCCATAATCGGTGCCTGGCGAAGTCGCGGCGAGCAAACCCCCGCGAGCCGGGAGCCGTTCAGCTAATTCATGAATTTATTTATTTTTTAATTATTTATTATTTACAAAATCCACAGCATTTAAAATTTACATTAAAATAAACACGCATGAAACAAAACTTATAGCCTATAACGGATTTACATTATTTTGGTTTGACTTATTGACGGTTAGCAATAAAAAATGTATTAAGAATAAGTTTATAAGTCATGTCAAAAAAAAAGATAAAATAATTCAAGAGAGTTAAGGTTAATTAAGGAGAGTAGTCAACAAGGTAACGTTACATTTGTGCGCTCCGTGTATTATACAGGGTGTATCAGGACCGCTTCCATTAACTTTGGGTTATGATTATACTGCATATTCTCATTACGAAAAAGTACTTTTTATTTTTTTTTAGCACCAAAAATTAGGCCTTTTTCAAAAAAATAAATTCTATTTTTTAACTTTACATATGTAAGAACAAACGGATTATCACCAAATTTTAATTAAATACACAGTTTTTTTTTACAAAAAAACAACCGCGATGTGCAACGTTTACAATGTTTACAATCATTGCGCAGCGGGGCAGGCCGCGCGTCCATCCGTTTCTAAGCAACGCGACGCGGTACGAGTGCACTGGACCTCGCCTGTTACCACGTGGTCATCGCGGTCAGCTGACTCGCAGCGTGCGCATCGCGCATCGCATGAATACCATAAGCGAATTTTATGTTGTTGTTTCCCATGTTCGAATGACTTCTTATGTTATGTAATAGACATTTTTCATGAATTTGTTTAGGTATGATGGCGATGAAATAAGTAAGTACTATTAAAAGCAGTTGATTGAAGTAGGATGTAAATAAATAATGGCTGAAAATTATTCCTGTCAATCATTAGTTCGATAAATTCGTTAGATCAAAAAATTTCATTCGTAAGCCTAAGCTAGACCTTCTTTAATGACCTTTTCTTACTTTAGGCAAAGCAAATTATACCATTTACTCACTTCATGATAAACCTGCGTACCTACCTACTGCACTGCAAATAAGCCAGCGTCCCTAAGTCACCTACCTACGTATGTACCTACCTATGTTTCGAAATAATTCTTTGAGGCTGTTTTGGTACCTATCTTTCCACCCAAGCAGGGTACCTAGAAATCTGTGAAAGCACTTATTTGTACAACCTAAAACAACTTTGTTCGCTTCTGAGAATACGAGTAACCTGACGATAGGTATTTGTTACTTAATAGTTTAATAAAAGTCATTTACCTGCCTCGTGCCAACTCATTTAATTGTTACTGAACAAAATAAATAAACAGCAGCTGATCGAAATAAATAACGGTAAAAAATAATTCTTGCAAATCATCTATCCGAATTACTGCAATAACAAAGTTGGATTCCTCTTTCTTGTGAAAAATAGTTTGAACCTAAAGATCATCAACCCACCAGTTTCAATGACAAAACCTCGCGGCCATTAACGAATATTAGTTTGCTTATTAACATAATACCTAGTAACTTACAGTAGATTCCTTTAATAAAAACACCCTAAACACTTAAATAAGATAAAACTTACAGTACCTACCTAGTCAACATAGTATGTATTAAGTTCCGTAAGAATAAAAGTTGTAAAATACGCTCCCACCCGTGGCCTCACTGTTACTATGTGTGAATATTGAACATTGAACTAAGAACTAGCAGAGACTAGTAATAAATATATTCGACAAAGTCTGGCACAGCGGTCTCGTTTTTAAACTCTATAAAATAGGCTTACCGGTTCGCCTAGTCAGATTAATCGCGTCGTTTCTTAAAGACCGTACGTTTCGATTCAAACATGAAGGCACGCTCTCCGCGCCTCGTCCCATAAAGGCTGGAGTCCCGCAAGGCTCAGTCCTCGCCCCTCTGCTGTACACCGTGTACACTAATGACATGCCCATCCCGCCGAAAGGCGTCGAACTCGCCCTCTTTGCAGACGATACCGCCCTTTACACTAAAGGTAAAAGGATCCCGTATAACATCACCAGACTCCAAAAGGCCGTAAACGCCCTCGGTGTTTGGTTTCAAAAATGGCGTATCGATGTCAACCCAGAAAAGAGTTCTGCCATTCTATTCGACCACAAACGTCGTAATCGCCGTAACGATCCCCACATTCGAATGTTAGGTACTCCCATCCCCTGGAAGCGCAGTATCAAATACTTAGGCGTCACCTTAGATCAGACGCTTTCTTTTAAGCCACACGTCGATTGAGTAACGAAACTCGCGCGTTTCTATTTAAGCCGCTTCAATAGTATGATAGGTAGAAAAAGTAAAATGTCTTTTAGAAATAAACGTACGCTTTACAAGGTCTGCGTTAGACCCGTCATGTCATATGCTTCGCCAGTCTTTGCCCACGCCAATCCCTCCGTCCTGTATAAGCTGCAGGTAGTTCAAAATCTCTTCTGCCGCAGGGCCACAGACGCACCTTGGTATGTGCGCAACGCGGACCTGCACAGAGATCTTGAACTACCTACAGTGCAACAGCACCTCAAAACACTCTCAGAATCGTTCTTCAAACGCGCCGAATCCCATCCCAATCATCTTGTTCGAGATTCAGTCTCTTATACTGCTCCTGTGTTAGATTCGAAATTCAAAGTCGCTAGGCCGAGAAACGCGCACACGGGCGAACCTACGCAGTTAACTTTAGCTCTCGAGGCCCTTCAGGCCGCAAATCCTAATTCTAACGTAAATTCTAATTCTAACGTAAATCCGAATTAATGCAATTTTTATTTTTCATTTTTAATGTTTTTATTTTTACTTTTCATTTTTGAGCACCTTCAGTGCTATGTGAATCTCAGCGGGTGACCCCTTAAGGGCCCCGCTGGCGCGGCCTCTTTCTCCAATTGGCCGTCGCTCAGATGAAGGCTGAGTGGCAAAAATGCACGAGCCGACAGGGGGTTTTTTAGTGGGTATGGTTCTGGTAGGCGTCGGGACGAGTCCCACATAACTCCGATCGTGCGCGCGGAGTATGCGTCAGAGCATTTTTTATGTCCTCCTGCCCTTCCCGTGGAGGGGAACCAAAAAAAAAAAAAAATAGTAATAAATATCACAGTCTCGGTCTGCGTGCGTACTCGAGCGCACGTCGATCGCAGACGCCTTCCCGCTCCCTTAGCCCCCGCGCTAATCGAGCACCCAAATTTCACTGGTTGTTGTCGTAATAAGTAATTTCATAGCTGTATACCGTAATAAGTTTCTAACGCCGTTTTCACGGCGGATAGTGGGCTGTTAACCGTACTTCTAATAAGTTTCTAACGCCATTTTCATGGCGGACAGTGGGTTGTTAACCGTACTTCGTGGAACGTGAGCTTCGTCGACGGGAATTCGTCGTTCCAGGTGCCTGGAGTCTTCGTGTTCGAGTAAGTTATCCGCGTCGTCCTCAACCGCCCTACTGCGTGTAGGGTGGTTTTAGGAAGTTAGTCATCGTTGATAGGTTCATAGTATATATATTTATATATTGTTGTCCCTCCCCAACCCCTCCGCAATGGCTTCCCTAAGCTTTAACGAGTTTAGGAAAAAGTTACTTGAAAGAACTGAAGGCATGTCTATAAATGCTGATAAGTATCGTTTCTTGGACTCTCTTATCCCGCATATCATGGCGTTAATGCCCTTAATGGCTCCTCAGGCCACCCCAGTCCCCCAGACCCCTCTGGTCTTAGGCCATCCCGCGTCCCCTTCCTCCAGTGACATGGAGTGCGAAGTAGACGCCCCTCCGCGCCGCAAGCGCGCACCCGCGACCGAGTCATCCTCGGACGCCACCCCAACTGGTCCTGAGCCTCCCTCTTTCACCCTTGTTAAGAAGCGCTCTAAGAAGCGCTCGAAACAAGACCCGGCCCCCTGCGGCGTTTTCAACGCCAGCTGCCCCGGTGTCTTCAACACCCGCTCCGGCCCCAACTTCTGTCAAGGCCAAGGTCCCACCACCCGTTTTCCTTCGGGAAAAGGGTAAATGGACTGAGGTCTCGACATTGTGCAATGAGCACAAGATCCATTACACCCGAGCGGCCAACTCGGGTGAATCTATTAAAATCTTAGTCTCGTCGATAGACGACTTTCGTGCTTTAATAAAGCTCCTCACCGATAAGCAATATGCTTATCACACTTATGCTCTGTCAGAAGCGTAAGATCAGAGCGGTACTCAGGGGAGTCCCGTTCGAATTATCGAACGAGGCTATCCTGGAGGATCTGCAGTCCCAAGGCTTCCCGGCACTCGCAGTGCATAAAATGCACAGCAAGTACGGGAGGCAACACCCTCTCGCTTTGGTGGTTCTCGTCAACGTCCCCAAGTCCAGGGAGATCCTCATAGGGGTTAGCACTATATGCGGCCTCTTTGGGATCTCGATCGAGGCGCCTCATCGCCGCGGTTATCCCGGCCAGTGCCATCGGTGCCAGTTGTACGGGCACGCGGCGGCCAACTGCCACGCACCGCCCAGGTGGGTCAAGTGCCTGGTCCCTCACTTCACTAAGGAGTGCAATCGCACTCCTGAAACTCCCTCTCCTCCCGATTGCGTGCTTTGTGGCCAGTCCAGCCACACCGCAAATTACAGGGGCTGCCCTCGTGCACCCCGTTGTATGCGTTCCAATTCCAAGAGGGCGGCACCCAAACAGGCCCCGCCCCTTTCTCAGGAAAACTTTCCACCGCTGCGTAGCCAGGTTCCTCCGGCTGCAAAGCCTGCTCAGCCAAAGCCTGCTCCAGAAAACTGGAGGGAGCGTCCCGCGTCGAATCCCATCGCGGCTCCTCGCCCATACAAACCCACTCCTCAATCCTCCGTAGCAGACGATATGCGTATCGAGCACATTTCCCTTCTCAATTTTTTATAGGTTCATTTAAATGAATTGATCCCTAAATCATGCTTCGGCCGACCTCTGCCCAGCCCCGGCTTCACCGGAGGCTGCCCAGAACGGCCACCAGCTCATGTCCCTTTGAGCAGTGCAACCTTCACTACAGGCGGAAGACCCGCTAGCGGGTCTCTGCCAGCGCGCCCAACTTCCCGACGGGTTTCGCTTCCGATGAAGGCTAACGGTAATTACTACAGCCAACAGGAGGTTTTTAGTGGGTAGGTGCCATTCTGGTGAGTCCCACATAACCCCCCGCAGAGGACTTTACCTGCGGGCGGTATGCATGACGCATCTTCCACCTCCCTCCCGCGAGGGAAAAAAAAAGAAAAAAGTAATAAATAATAGGTCTTTACCTATGAAACTGCCGTTTTGCCGTACTGGCCATTTCAAATGAAAATATTTTTTTTTTGACTGATAATTCTAATTTCAAATTAATTTTATTTGACAAACATGGAATTCTTTTTCTAAAATCGTCATTTGTTTAATAGTTAGTGTTTTGTTTTCAACGCATTCGAACATTTTTCGTCATCATGGATAAGTTAAAAATTCGAGTAATTATGGAGTATGAGTACCGTCGTGGCAGCAAAGCGGCACAAGCGGCACGCAACATCAACGACGTTTACGGAGCGAACAGTACAAACGAACGCACCACCCGTTATTGGTTTACCCGCTTCCGTTCTGGAAATTTTGACCTGAAAAATGAACCCCGTGGTCGTCCGAAAACTTTGGTCGACAATGACGAATTAAAGGCAATTGTGGAAGCTGATGAAACTCAATCCACGGCTGAATTAGCAGCAGCTTTCGACGTTAGCATCAAAACAATATTGGTCCATTTGCGTCAAATTGGCAAGGTAAAAAAGCTTGACAAATGGGTACCCCACGAACTCAATGACCGCCAGCGCGAAGTACGCGTGGAGACGTGCCTTGCACTGCTCAGCAGGCACACAAATGAAGGAATTCTGAACCGCATTGTTACTTGTGACGAGAAATGGATCCTGTTTGACAATCGTAAGCGCTCAGCAAGTTGGTTGGACCCTGGTTCATCACCCAAACAATGCCCTAAACGAAAGCTTACCCCTAGAAAAGTGATGGTCACTGTTTGTTGGTTTAACGCGGGTGTAATTCATCACAGTTTCTTGCCAAACGGGACAAGCATTACTGCAGATGTGTACTGTGAAGAACTGAACACAATGATGGAGAAGCTCGCACGTCTCCAACCAGCTTTGGTCAATCGTTCGGCTCCACTGCTCCTGCACGACAACGCGCGACCTCATACTGCACTGCAGACGGTCTCCAAGCTACAAGAGTTGGGGTTGGAAGTTCTCCGTCATCCGCCGTACTCACCAGACCTTGCGCCCACAGACTTCTACTTTTTCCAGAACTTGGATAACTTCTTGGCGGGAAAAAAATTCAATACCCGAGAGGCAGTACAAAAGCCTTTGAAGAATTTGTTGCCTCCCGTCCAGCTGATTTCTTCAAGAAAGGCATCAATAAGCTACCAATGCGTTGGCAAAGATGCATTGATTGCATGGGTGATTATTTTGATTAATAGAAATAAAAAATGTATAAAAAAATTACGCTTCATTTATTTCGTGAAAAACGGCAATTTCATAGGTAAAGACCTAATATCTATAAACTAACCATGTCAAACAAAATGTGATTTGAAAAATAGTTGTTTTTAAGATAGAGAGATGGCGTTAGATGTATTAGATTTACATTCAATTTAGTCAAGTCAAGTCAGTCGTGTTATAAGTAAAAAACTTAAGATGGCGCTATTTACAAAATCATTTGATATTTCATTGCAAGTGACTATCAGTAGGTATCAAGCGACAACAGACTTCGTCCTGAGTAGTTTAATAAACAAGTATTTATTAGTAGAATATTTGTATTTTATATTTTATAAGTTTAACAATAAATCTTGTGTACATACATATTTATTTTAAATTTCACTATAAATTAACATAACATGATATTTTTTAGCTTTTACATGTGAAGAGTAGTTTATTATGATCAAATCGAACTTTCCTTCATACTTTTGCAGGTTTGGGACTGGCTGAATAGTAATGAAAAGATATTTTTCTCTTAAAAAAGCTTTTTATCAACTTCAAACCACTAAATCTATTAATTAATAAAAGAAAAAGTCAATGATCTATTCTTTAAACAACACTTTAATATTATGAATTAAGCACACACACAGCAAGTCGTTACTCAAACATACACTAATCAGAATCGAAATTCAAAAGAAAGAAATGTAAGTAGGTAAATGAACACAAACATGAACTTATTTCCCGTCCATCTAGTCAACTAGTCGATTGCCACTTAACTCATACAAAAATCAACTCTATGTAGCTTGAATTGCAGCCTAAATTTGTTTGCCTCGACGGTTTTATTTCTACGAACTTTAACTAGTTAACCAACTACGTTGAGGTGTTGTCGTTGCATTGCCAGTCGATAAGAACGTTGTGGACCTTTTAGTTTAGCCGTCTACGGATTCAACTAGTTCATTTGCAGGCGATACCTAGGTAATGTCTAACTTTTTTCTATAAGTAGACGTAGACGTCTAGTAACTTCGTTTGCAGTTTCAGATCGAAGCGCTGCATGTTTAAATCGTTTGACTAGACAACTTAAAGTTTTTGTAGCGCTGCATCTAATAATAAATCATTGAATAGGTAAAAATGGAATGCGTAGTAACTCAATAATATTGAATATTTAAAAACACAGGCATTGTACTAGCTTCAAAGTTCAACAAAGTTTCACATGTAGGTATAATATTAGAAGAATCTAATTATTGTATTTGGATCCTTAAAATAAAATTTACTTCTCTACTAAGTAAGTACGTCTTACCTCACTTTAGAAGTTCGTTCATAACAAAAATGCACAAACTCACTCACACAAGTTCACAAAACTAAAACATAGGTAAACTGCGCACGTAGATAACACTGCGCACAAAAGCACCTAAAATAGGTACTTATTCACAAACATACTCTCGCACCCTGCCCGCACGTCTTAAAATCAACGGTGAACTGAAATAAAACTTAAAAAATGGTGTAGATTGCAGTAGGTATACAAATACTATTATTTCCTAGAAAAGCACTTCCGAAAGGTCGTAGTTTGCTGAGCGAAATCGTTTGGCGGAAGCCGCCAACACAAGTACAAATGAGCCGCCTTTCTTTGCACGTGCGACGACTGTGTACAACAGGTAGTGTTGTGACATGAAATTACTTATTGACATTATCGATTAATGTTATTGTTTTAGTTTTGGTCTTTGTTGAGATGAGCGCAGTGCTTGCTTTTATTTAATGTATTGTATTATTGTAAATATTCTATTTAAGATTAGATTACTTAAAAGATGTCTTTTTAGGATTATTGGTAAGTATTAAAAGTGTTTATTGGTATTCTTATTAAAAATGCTTATTACCTGTTTTTACCGCCATAACATCCAAGTCTAAGCGTAGTTATGTTCCGGAAAGGGTTAAGGATACGGAAAAGGTTAGAAGGTACGGAAATGTTTACATTATATAAAAACAGTTTTATTCGAATAGTAAAAAAGGCGAATATTCGAACACCATGCCCTAGTTTCGGAGAAAGGAAAGGATCAGACAGTAAGATTATAGGGTTCAGCCGAATTTCATATCACAAAACAAAAGCATAAGCACGACTTATCGATATCAAAAAGTTTCGATAACTTTACTTCTTACACTATTTCTAGGATATTTGCGTGGCTCGTGCCGACGAAAAAAGCCGTTACACGGTCAGTTCCTTGTTGGTCGCGCTTGCAAGTGACACTTTTGCATCTTTGTTTTCGTGTGTGTTTTCGTGTTTACAAATTGAGATCGTTTTATTTAGTGCTAAGTTTTGTTGTGCTTATTTTTGGGGACAAAAATGCCTGTTCCTTATGTATACAGCTCTCGAGAATATGGCATGATGCTAATGTGCTTAGGAGAAGCATTAGGGAATGCTGCTGAAGCTTTAAGGATTTACCGCAACAGGTACCCTAACGCTCACCATCCTTCTGTCTCACGGGTGATAACAAATGCATACCAGCGAGTTTTGGAAAATAGGCCGATAGCTCCTGTAGCTTCTGGAGGTGGGCATCAGCTGGATGTCAACACAGAAGAGCGCATTTTAGACGTTGTGCGCCAAAACCCTCGTCTTGGAACGCGCAGTGCTGCCCAGCAGCTTAGACGTCTGCACGGTAGGCCCATCGCTTCACATTCAACGGTGCAGAGGATATTACGACGCAGCAGAATGCGGCCTTACGCAATTCATCGCGTACAAGCTTTGCTGCCAGTTGATCGAGTCCGTCGTACTGAATTCTGCCAGTGGCTGTTAGATCAGCAGCAAAGTTCACCTGAATTCATCGAGCACGTGATTTGGACGGATGAATCCACTTTCACTCGGAACGGAATGTGGAATAGGCGAAACGCTCACATGTGGTCGGAGGTAAACCCTCACGCTTCACAGGAAACCGGTCACCAGACCCGATGGTCCGTCAACGTATGGGCCGGTATTTTTAAAAGTGTAATCCTGGGACCAGTCTTTTTGCCACGGCGTTTAGATGGTGCGTCATACTTAGATTTTATTAACAGGCAACTGAGTAGATATTTGGAAGATTTTACTGTGGCTGACTACCGCCGAGCGTGGTTCCAGCATGACGGCGCACCTCCACACGTGTCTCGATCCGTTCGCCAACGGCTCTCCGAAATATTTGAAAGCCAATGGATCGGAAGACTGGGACCCCGCGCTTGGCCACGTCGGTCGCCTGATTTGACCCCACTAGACTTTTTTCTGTGGGGTTACGTAAAAGAAAGGGTGTTCGATCGACAGTGCGATAGTGCTGCAGAAATGATAACAAGACTAAACGATGTTTTTAATAAGTTACGCGCAAACAGTTTAGAAGATCCTACCCTTTTGCCTAGACTTCACCAGGAGACGAAAAGACGAGCCGAACTCTGCATTAAACTGGAAGGTGCACAGTTCGAACCACACCTCATAAGGATGAGAAGGATTTAGTCAGGTTAGTGAGTGTATTTTGCGCTGGAGCGGAATAATTTTTAAACGGCTTGAGCTTATTTTTTTAAATAGGCATTAACTGTAAATAAGAAAATTTCTATTACATAACATAAGAAGTCATTCCAACATAGGAAACAACAACATACAATTCGCTTATGGTATTCATGCGATGCGCGATGCGCACGCTGCGAGTCAGCTGACCGCGATGACCACGTGGTAACAGGCGAGGTCCAGTGCACTCGTACCGCGTCGCGTTGCTTAGAAACGGATGGACGCGCGGCCTGCCCCGCTGCGCAATGTTTGTAAACATTGTAAACGTTGCACATCGCGGTTGTTTTTTTGTAAAAAAAAACTGTGTATTTATTTAAAATTTGGTGATAATCCGTTTGTTCTTACATATGTAAAGCTAAAAAAATTGAATTTACTTTTTTGAAAAAGGCCAAATTTTTGGCGTTAAAAAAAATAAAAAGTACTTTTTCGTAATGAGAATATGCAGTATAATCATACCCCAAAGTTAATGGAAGCGGTCCTGATACACCCTGTATACAGTTAAATTAGTATATTTTGATAAATAATTACTTTGTTAATGAACTATTATTATGTTTAAGTAGTTAAAATTCTCCTTTAACTTTCCTCCAACTCGTCACAAAATGAGCACCAACTCACAGTTGCGTGACAATATCAATAATATCACCAAGATGTTTGAAGAAGAGATGGCAGAATTCCAAGCGGAACTGGCCCTGGCGGCTGCCACGAGTCGCAAGAATCCCACCATTGCTGCGCTGAGCGGCGAGTTCCTGAGCTTCAAGACCTTCATCTGCAACGGCCTCGCACTGCTGCGGGCTGAAGTGGATGCGCTGCGAAACAGTATCGATCGCAAAGAAAATTTCGCAGTAAAATACTTCTAGTACATTGCATTCCTGAGCAAACTAACAAAGCTACGTGCTCTTAAGTTGTGTCCAGCCTGGCTGCCCGGTGTAAGGTTTCGTCACTCACTTCCAACAGCATTTCCGCAAGTTACCGGTTAGGAAAACTCCTTAACAACAACTCTAAGCCAAGGCCTATTGTGGTGAAGTTCTCAGATGGTACTTACTGCACTTTGGAGAAATAAAATTACTCTTAAAGGTTCAAATATCACGCTTTCCGAGTTTTTAACAAAACCATGTTTTCATGGCAGCGAGATAACAGTTCGGCATCTCCAACTGCTGGACGCTCGATAGTATCATTCACATCAAAAATCCGGATGCTAAACGATACAAATTGGAGACCATGGCTTAATTACGTAGGGCGTTCAATGTATTCTCGGTACCGAGGTGATATACTAATGATGAGGGTAATTTAATTATCTCATTAGTTAATGACACTCTTTGAGGGTATGAATACAAAATTTCATTTAATTGCCACCATTAGTATTCAAGATATCATTGCGAAAAGACAACTATGATGACTGATTCGACAATGATGAAAAAAATCGAGCATCGCGCAGTGATAAAATTCCTCACAAAACAAGGAAAAACTCAAAAAATTATCCATGAAGAAATGGTGGCTGTTTACCAAGATTCTGCGCCTTCACTATCTTCAATTCAGAAGTGGTCAATTGAATTCAAACGGGGTAGAGAGAGCATTGAAGACGACCCCCGCGCTGGAGGGCCAATTTGTGCCGCTACTGAAGAAAACGTCAAATTAGTCGAAAAACTTGTACTTGAAGATGCCCGTGTAAGAGTGAAAACATTAGCAGAAACGACTAAGCTATCCGTGGGTACTATTCACACAATCCTTCATGAGCGCCTGAATTTGTCAAAGGTCAGTGCAAGATGGGTGCCGCGAATGCTACCACGCTGCAGAAACAAGTGCGAGTTGACTGTTGTAAGGAATTTTTGGACCTCTGTGGTGAAAATCCGCAAAGTATTTTCGATCGGATTGTTACTGGTGATGAAACGTGGGTTCATCACTATGACCCTGAGAGCAAGCAAGAGTCTACGCAGTGGCACAAAAAAGGATCAGACCCGCCGAAGAAGTTCAAAGTCACTCCGTCCGCAGGAAAGCTCATGGCCACGGTGTTTTGGGATTCTAAGGGAATCTTGCTAATCGAGTACACAAAAAAAGGTCAAAGTATTACTGCTGCATCATACGCAACCACGCTGCGTAATTTAAAGGAGGCAATTAAAGAAAAAAGACGTGGAAAATTAACCGCAGGTGTGTTGCTGCTTCACGACAACGCGCCGGTTCACAAGGCGCGCCTTGCCCAGGCTGCTGTGCGGGAGTACGGATTTGAAGAAATCAATCATCCACCCTACAGTCCGGACCTGGCCCCTAGTGATTATTATCTATTCCCTAATCTTAAAAAAGACCTTCGTGGAAAGCATTTTTCGGACGATGAAGAGTTGAAGGGAGCAATAAACGAACATTTTTCGGGCCATGAAGAAAAATATTTTTCAGAGGGAATTGAAAAGTTACTTTCACGAACAAATAAATGTATTGAGATGTTAGGGGAGTATATTGAAAAATAAAATTTATTCAAAATTTTCCGCCTTTTCCTTCATACCTATACCGAGAATACATTGAACTCCCCTCGTATCAACCTATTCTTCGAGTTCGTCGGCATATAGTTCCTTCAGTTTTCACTACTTGTTCCTAAAATTATAATTTTACGTGATATTTAAAACTACTACACACTATTACACAAGGACATAACTGTGTATACCTAGTAGTTGTTTTACACTTGTTTAGTCACTTTTTATTTTATTATTTTAAATTATATGAAAATACTTAACTGGCCGTCGGAGAGGCAATTCATAACTAGCCGCACGATTCATTGTGTCAATCAATGGAAAAGTAATGATTACACTAAAACTCTGCTTCCCGACTTTCAAACTTGCAACGAATAGAATTAATTTATTTGTTTTATTAATTAACTATTTATTTATTCGGAAATACAACAGCATTTTTATATATTTACAAAAATTGTATAAATTTATTTAGTACACTTAGCCAATAACAGAGTTTCACTTCATTTTTAAATGATTAATAACAAAAAAAGTTTTATTTTTCTCTATTCTATAAAATTACAAAAGTTTACAGAAATACACCAATTGGGAAGGGTTGGTTGACAGAATCTTCTCTTTAATATAAAAATGAATCGCTAGGTGTGTTGCTAAGCGTGAATCTCGAGAGCAGCTGAACTGATTTCGCTAATTATTTTTTATAATATTCCTTGAAGTAAGAAGATGGTTCTTACGGAGAGAAAAATTTGACAAATTGCCTAAAAAAGTCTAAAAACAACATTCAAAGTTTCAATGTTAGTGGAGGGGTTCCGCGAAGGCAAAACAATCGAGTGACGTTAGTATCGTATTAATATGGCACAGCAGATTTGTTCATAACGTTTGCATGCAATTCACAATGGATAGAAATTAGACAAGCGCTATTCCCTGGCCAATCACCTATTGATTATTTATTTACCTATTTTTAGAGAAGTGCCAAAATGATCATTTTGCACAAACACTGCTATAGATTCTGAAATGCCAAAATATTATACTTGGAATCAATCAACAAAGAAATATATGCGAAGGAAACAAGGAAAACCAGTTCCAGGTTACCCAGGTGTTTATTCAACCGATGCAATAGGTCGAATTTGTTCCGTTCATCCAAGCAACAATGAATGTTTTTATTTACGGCTACTATTAGTCAAGCGCGTGGCCCAACATCATTCCAACATTTACGAACAGTTGATGGTGAATTGTGTGTATCTTACAGAGAAGCCTGTCATCGTTTGCAACTTGTAGAAAACGATGCACATTGGGATCAAACTCTCAATAATGCTGCAAGCTCATCAAATACAAACATTGTTTTCCATTAACATATGCACATGCTTCCCATCAAAACCAATTGATTTGTCGATAAAATACAAAGAATATACGTGTGACAATATTTTATTTAATATACGCAATAGAACAGGGAATCTGGATTTACAAATAAGTGAAGAAATTTAAAATCAGGCATTGATTTCCATTGAGGATATGTGCTTGATGATGTAAACCGATCTATTATGTCAATTGGGGGTGGCCGCGCCCAATCGCCCAACGCAAATGCTTTTCATCAAGAGTTACAACGTGAAAAATCGTATGATATCAATACTTTGAAAGAATCAATAAAAATTAATCTTCCTTAAAGATGGAACTGTAGGGATTTACTTCTTGTACGCTCCTGGTGGTACAGGAAAAACTATTTTGATTACTTTAATATTAACAACAATTCGCTAAAAAATGAAATGCTTTTGCTGCGTCAGGCATTGCAGCAACTTCGCTTGAAGGCGGTCGAACAGCCTATTCAGCTCTAAAATTGCCATTGAATATGCAAAGCGACGAAACTCCAACCTGAAACATTTCTAAGAATTGGCAATGGCAAAGGTTTTGCAGCAATGTAAAGTAATAGTGTGGGATGAAAGCACGATGGCGCATAAAAAATCTTCAGAGGCTTAACCTTAAAAGATCTACGGCCTGGAGCTGGTGGGAACGAGTTTGGCAACCCATGAGGAGTACTGTATATCTTGATCATTCATTGCTACGTTTACGACCAATCCAAGCTGTTTTACAATGTTTAAAACATTTTTTGTTTTCCTTTCAGGCTCGCATTGTATTTCGAAGGAAGATGATCTGGAGAGTTGATCGAGTTGGTTTATTGTACTGTTAAGGTTATTCATTTCGGAACGCAAAAACTCATTTTTTTTTAAAGCTAATATATAACGACTTATTTTGTTTTTTATTTATAAATCATAACGGCAGCCAGAGAAGATTACATACAGATTATTATGCACTTTAAAATCTTCTGTAATTTTGTCAAACTTATCACTCATAAACTCAATAGAACGCTTGAAAGTATGAATCTGGTCGTTTATTGCATTTATACTAACACTTAGGTCGGTCGGCAGTGTAGGGCTTTAAAGCACATGTAGCATTTTGCGTAACTCCGAGCGGCGCACGTACTCACTTGTGTTGGAGAGGTCCAGTTTCACAGGCAACTTACGTCGACTTATATCACATACTGAACGAGATTTCAGCCATAGATACGCACATAGGACAAATCCAGTTCTCTAATGATTCAGGCAGTAAACCTGGAATGTTTTCCAAGTCTATGCTTAAACATAGACTGTGATATATTCCACCACATTTAGGACACATCAAATGATCTTCATTGTTGATTTCGTGGGTACAAGCCAATCGTTCCTTTATTATATTAAACGAAAATAAGTTCGTTATTTTGTGCTACAAACCGCACTGTTAATAGACTGCATGCAGAAAGGTACAGCACTTATGGCAGCTATATCTTATCGTAGCGGTCAGGAAGGCACCCCGCTTGCTTATAGTGTCCGCGAACTGTCAAAGTACACTAATAATTCTGAGTAAAGAACACTATAGATATTAACACAGAAAATCGACCTCTAAAGGACCTTTTTTGTACTGATTTGTTTAAACTTTTGTGTGTTTATTTAATTAAAAAATATAGAATATTCGGCCTTGCAACAAGATTCTACGCATTTTCAATTACATTTTCAACACAACTTACATAATCACAATTATTATAACGGTTACTTTTTTTTTTCTTTCATTTATGTTTTGATGTGTTGTATCGTTATTTATTTTAGTGACTTCATTAGGTATTTTACAATTTGGGTTATGTATGTGATCTCTCGTTTGTTATTGCTACTGGTTTACTGTATTAGTTACAGGTAAACTACGATAACTCTTCGATATTGCTGACGTGTGGACTACTTTTGATAAATATATTACAAATAGAATATTAGAATATTATAATTTATTAATATTTATTTTTATAATGCACAATATTTGAAATTTTGTTTATTTATTGTTTACTTTACGTTACAAGCTATTTATAATGTAGATCATAACTTTTCGGTTAGTGCTTCGAGTTTCCTAACTGTACATAAGGCGCTTAACAGAATCACAAGTGCAACTTTTGGAATAAAAGCTTTTAGCAACTTATGAATCAGTTGTGTTTTGCTTATTATGAACGTTTGTAAGTTAAGTTTATTTTGCGCATTTTTTTTGCTTCACGGATTTCATCTTATTCGTAATGACAGAGTTGGTAAGGGTTGCTATATATCTAAAATCTCACTTCACTTATCGTATTGTAAGCAAATCCCCTCTCAATACACTGAGGCTTCAGAGCACCTTTTCGTCGAAGTTCTAGCTGGTCCTACTAAGGTTTTGTTAGGGTATTTTACAGTCATATACATATTGACTGTTTTAGCTCCTTGAGTTGGTGTTGCAGTCACTTGTGCCTACTGTTGATCACACCATTAATATTTGCTATATTAGGATTTTAACGCCTGCGTTTTCAGAAATGACCACTGTACTGAATAAACTACGCCCAATTATAGATTCTAAAAGCCTTCATATCCTTCCATCAACTACAACACATCATTCTCCAAACTGCCAACCATTTTTGTTAGATCTAAGTTTAGTCTCATCCATTGACATGTTAACAACCATGGACAGTTCACTGCCGACGCGTTTTCGTACCATGACCTACTCTTTATCTAATATAAAATTAAATGTCCTCAACTTAAGCCTCGTGTTGTTTTACAGCGCAGTTACAATGGCATCGACAAACAGAAATTTAAATCTGACTTAAGCAGCACAAACTGGGACGCGTTGTTTGATGCGCTGAGTATTATAATAATAATAATAATAAATCCCCAGACAAACACACCAGCTATATGGTCGGAAAGTAAGCAGGGCTTGTGTTATGAATGACCATACAGCGAACTGGGGGGGAACCCAGAATACACATACATATATACATTCAAACAACCATGACCCGAGAACAAACATCTGTGGTCATCACACAAATGAATGCCTCGGCCAGGACTTGAATCTGGGACCTTCGGCGTATGAGGCAAGGCCATTTACCACTACACCACTTGGTCGACTATTGATGTCAAGTTAGAACTTTTTAACTCAATTTTAACCCAAGCTTTTGATGTTCACGCGACACTTGGACCAGTTCGATTCAAACATCTCCCCACTCCTTGGCTTACTAATGATTTAAAGTTTATGATGGCCAAGCGCAATGCTGGGAAGGTCAAATATAAACATAATTCCTCAGACAAAAACTGCTACCGTCATAAAGAATTACGCAATGGATGTAGCAGAATGTGCAGAGATACGCAACGTCAACATATTTACAGTTCTGTTTCGAATGGAAAATCTACTAGGGTGTGGTCGTTCCTGAAAAGCCTAGTTATCGGCAAATCTCCTTCGTTGCTTCCCCTTCACCTTGAACTTGATTCCTTGAACAAACATTCTACCACAGTTTCCCCAGTTCCACATAATCAAAAACTTGCTACGCTGCAATCTCTGGGCACAGCACCACAACCGCACTAATCAATGTTACTAACGACACGAGTTTGGGCATGTCTCGACAACAACTGACTGCTATGGTTCTATTGGATTATAGCAATGCTTAACTCGCATGTTGGCTATAAGGTCGTCAGCAATGTATACGCGTAGATGATGTGTTTTCTGTGTTTTCTGATATCGTCGTGGGAGTACCTCAAGGGTGTGTCCTCTCACCCCTCCTTTTCTCAAGCTCTAGCAACTTTGTGACACCCCTTTTCTCATGTCATTACCACTTATATGCTGGCGACCTGCAAATTTACACCCAGGGTACTGTCGAGGAAATCGATAGCATGATTGACAAAACTAATGATGACCTCGCCACAATAACTGAATGGAGTCAATCACATGGCTAAGCAATAAACCCCTAGAAATCGCAAGCCATCATCATTGGTGGTACTTGACAAATTGCGAAGCTTACTACCTCTCTCTCTTTTTGTAGTTTTCCGTCTACAGAAAGGTTATCTGGAAGAGATCGCTGCTAGCGATAAGGCCATCTTTGCCCTCTTTAGTAAAATTGTAAAAATAGTAAAATCTTTCCATAGTAAAATTTTACTCTGTTTTTTTGAGCAATAAAGTGTTTTTATTATTATTAACATTTAGGTAAAAAAGTTGAATTTACTAATTTATACACTTCATTATACACATTTTTATAAGAATTCATGTTTTTTTTTATCTATGCTAAAACTTCATTAAGTATAAATGTTAAATTAACGGATGGAAGACTGTTCAGCCCTAATACAGGAATGTTTATACTAAAAGGTGTGTTCCGTATCAATTTGTAAAAACCTTAGAAATAAAGAAATTTTTAATTTGAATTTTGAATAAAATTCAGATTGATGTCAAAATAGTCATAAATAAAAAAATTATTATAAAAAAGGAAATGTACAAAAAATAATATTAATAAAAAATTTAAAATATTAAAAATAATTAAAAAATATGTATTTTAGCCCTGATTAAACATTCAATTACATTTTAAAATAAAAATAAGAATGCCAATATAATTAAAATTATTATTATATTAATAGCAGGTCAAGAATGTAACAGCAATAAGAATTGGATGAAAGAAAATAATGTAATGCCAGACCAAGCAATTTTGTCATGTTTCGATCAGCCTTGTCCAGGACTAATCTAGGCAACAATGGTCCAATTAATAGAATTATCAAAAGTTACAATATATCGGAAAGATCTATGCAATTGGATATATGTAATGATGTACCTACTTAAAACCTATAAATATAAAATAAAAAAATACCTGTTTGATCCTAAGCTTAAAGAAAAAATAACTTTTGTCTAAAAATGTGTATTATCTCCTGAATTAGTTTTTACTTATATTGTATATTATATAAAATATCTATATTGTCTATTATACTGTTGATTGATTAACTAGCATGTTGTGATAGCCTATAAGTATGTTACATACAATGTTTGTTACATTAGATTGTAAAAATATATATATGTAAATGTATTGTAATGTGTTGGCTGTCCTAAATAATAAAAAAAATAATAATAAAAAAATAAATATGTGTATTTGTTTGTGATAGAGTGGGTGTGTACAGTGTCTGGGTGGGTGAGTGTGTGTATAGGTAGGTATGTAATATAAGATAAGGCAATTAATTGTTAAAGGCATCAGTAACTTTTAGTTTAAAGCTCTTTTTTGTGTCATGAAACAAGTCTGTATCGGGGCAAACACTGTGTTGTAGGTTGTTGACTTCGGTTTATACCTGAGTTCTGAGCATATTTGGTTTTTGTGTGTTCAGTGTTAACTTGGTTAGTGTGTCTTGTTCTTTTGTTAGGTGTTTTAAGTTTCAGAGTTGAGTTGGTGCTATCATTCTATAAGTCAATGCTATCAATTGAACCACTACATAATATGTTATGGAGAACTAGCATGTCAAGTAAGTGGCGACGGTTGTATAGTGGTGATGTGTTGTGTTCATTGCAGGCATCTGGGTATGATTTGTGTTGACCTTAGTGTGTGCGATAGTTTGAGTGTTTAATGAGTTTCTTTTTGTAAAGATTAGTTTTTTGAAACAATAGTGTTAGGAGTGGTTTTTTTATCGGCTGAAACTTACTTGCGCACACTTACCTACATTTATACTTATACGATAGTCTTAAAACTCGGTCAAGATCTGCTTGTAATTTATTGCGTTCAGTCATGTTATGAATTTTATTACAAATCTTTGTTTATAAATCAGTGTCGGTGCGTAGTGGCTGGCGGCAGCGTCGGCCAGGAGAGAAGTGTTCTGCTTGTTGACCGGCCGAAGGTGCAGCGCGGCGTGTCGACCAGGAGAGAGGTGTTCTGCTAAGTACTGGCCGAAAGTGCAGGTGCTGTGTCAAGTCGCATGTGGAAGATGAGGGGTGACGACCAGTCTTGCATGGTGCTGCAAGGTCGCGGTCGGTTATGCCCGTGTTGTCCTCTGGAAGCTGGTTTTGGCGTGGAGTCTTCGCTGTTGGTATGGAGAGTGACGATGATGATGATAACAGCTGCTCTGCTCGGGGTCACCACTTTAGCACTTAGAACTTAACCACCCTTTCCCACACATGTAATTGTGGTGACCAGGCCGCGACCCACGGCCCGACAGTCGTTGTCGGAAAGTCATATATATTCTAATCGCTTAAGTAAAGTTGATATTGTGTTGTAGAACACGCGTTGTGATTGGTCCGTTGAGTAGCGCGTCACCGCTACACTGTCATCAGCGTAACCAATAATTCCTAGGGTTAACAGGTCGTTAATGTGCAGCAAGAATAACGTTGCAGAGAGAATAGATCCCTGAGGTACCCCGGCATTAATTGCCATTACCTTGCCGAACCTTATCTGATGCATCACTGAGATACTCCATGAGCCTCGTTGTCTCCCAATCTCCGCTATGAGACTGGTACATACTGGCGTAGACCAACTGGGCAAGACCGGTATCAATTTGAACCCAAATGACGGAAAAGTCCAGGTCTTCCAAGTAATGGAGACGCTGACAACAGATTTCAGAGGCGGGGCAGCCTTTTGCATGTGTCTAGTACACTACTTGAGCCCCCTACCACCTGCGGTTGGCGGCGGTGCACCGTTGCTTTGGATCCCGCTACCTCCCAAAACCAGTTACCTGGCAAGCCAATAAATTACGAGCTTAAGACAGTACCCTAATGCAGCACGATTACTCAGACCTACCCTGCCGGAACGCGACTATGTCACTTGGCGACGTGGCTTTGTTTAGTGGCTGGTGACAATCCACGGCCGAAGCCTACCACCAGACGATACTGCTCGTTTAGCACCACCCGGGGACCACGTACAAGGCATCGAGGGCCTTGTACGAGGAAAAGCTTGCGGACGCGAGCAGTTCCGATCCCCAAGTTTTGTGTAGGTAATTTATTGCAACCGAATATGTTAGAACCTACCCGCACTTGTCGCGAAATGTTTGAACGGCTTGGCTTTTGCCGGCTTCGCTACCGTGGGGATTTTCCATAAAATAATGTTTTAAATAGTTCGATAAGAGACTAAGTTTGGATCGCCACGTGGTAGGACGCATTTGTAACATTCAATCTATAGCGCCTTGCGCTGGTTTCAGTGTTTTAAACTCGAGTTATAGTTGCGCTAAGTTGATGGACATTTTGTGTTTTGAATTTGTGTGTAACAAGCTTTTGGAAGCTAGGTATAACGTGGGCCATATTCTCTAAACCCTTAATAACGACCCATTGTACTTACAAAAGTAAGATTTTTGTCCTCCAAGGGGAGCCCCCACGCCCTTACATTAACTGACGGACTAACACCTATGCACCTAGAGAAAATACCTACGTGAAATAGAGAAGGTCAGTACTAGTTATTGGTTAATTAGCTATAAGGAGTGAGTGATCATTATCAACTTTACCGATTGCCGACTTGTACGATACATCTATCAAAGAAGAGTATTGATTTCATCTTTTTAACCGACTTCAAAAATGGAGGGCGTAGTACGTTCAATATTTTTATTATATTTACAAATTATTTTTTAATTTACATTTTGGTGGGCTCATGTAATTCGAAAAAGAACTGATTTCAAGTAGCTAGTAGGTAGCATAGTTGCAGCCACGTGATCGCGAACACCATGAGCCGTCTACGTAAACATCAGTAACAGGGAATCATACTACATTCAGCGTTCCGCGATAGCTATGTTTTTTGCTCCTTTGCAACATCTACTGCCACAGAAGAACTTTAAATATATTCCTATCTTTTACATTTTTTGCATAAAATACATAATTCTTCAAAATTTGAATAGCCGATGCAAGAAGGAAGACTTTCATAGTCGATCAAAACTATTGCATTGATTCACACAGAGCTATCATTTTGTACTAAACTTTAGAGCCTAATTAATCCTAATTAAAGCCTAATCCAGTGTCAAAAGTGACAGTTTGAATATTTGAACCCCATTTTTAAACAGCAAAATAAAATAATAAATAAAATATTTATCATTGATTAAAATGGTTGAGAGTGAAAGTGAGGACGAAGATAGCAAAAATAAAAGTGATAGTGAAACCAGAAGTTGCCAATCTAGTATTCTTAACTCGGAACACAAACTAGAAAAACGGAAAAGAAATATGATAGAAAAAAGTGACGAAAGTAGTGAAGATGGATATATTACGGTTTTAAGAAGAAAACCTAAGCGTTTAATAATAAGCGAGCTAGGAGACGAGACAATTCAAGAAAAATCAATGGAACAATCAATAGGCCAAAGTAAACAATTTGAGGTAAGCATAACCTCTACCGAACATTTGCCTAAACAAATGTCAATGGCAAAGTTGCTGAAAAACGAAAATATTATCAATATTACAAGGGTGAGATACAAAGGACCTTTCAAAGCCTTGATAAGATTTACAAATAAAAATGATGCTCTGAGACTAATTGAAAACCTTAAATTTAAAGAAATGCAATTACGATGTCAGCTTACTTATGAAACGACCGTAAGTTACGGCGTGGTTAAGGGCATAACTATTGATACTTCGGAAGGAGATCTCCTGAAACTTTTCGAAAGTGAGGCAGAAATATTATCAATAAAGAGATTGAAAAGATTGGATCAAAACGGAAAATGGGTTGATAGTGAGTCAGTTCGAGTTGGATTTAAAAGTTCAAATCTACCTGAAAATATTAAGATTTACAGTATTAATTTCAAAGTGTTTCCGTTCATATTTCAAGCTTCTCAATGTACGAGATGCTGGAAATTTGGGCATTTCATAAAATATTGCCCATTCAAAAAGATAACATGCATTAAATGCAGCAAAGTACATAGTACATGTGAAACTGAGGTATATAAATGCGTCAATTGCAAAGGCCCTCATATGGCAATAGACAGATCTTGCCCTGCTTTTCTGAAAGAAAAAGAGATTCGTCAACTAATGAGCGATAGAAACGTTACGTACAGAGTAGCACTACAACAGCTTTTAACCACAAAACCTCCAAAAACTCAAAACACTAGTAATATAAACAATAACCCCCAAATTCATGAAAATTTTCAACCGCTTAATGATGATCAACCAAGTGCCCTACAAGCAAAGAAGCTATATAGCAGTGCAGTTAAAACAAAAGTTACAGTACACAGAGAAAATAATACCACAAATGAAAAAGAGACTCAAAATAAAAACAATAAGAATATACAATTCAAGTCAAACATGCACAAATCATCACATCGAAAGCAAAACTTTGTGGAATTAGAAAAACAGTATATGGAGAATATAGAAATAGAAGAATCGAATATACATAATATGGAATTTGAGTACGGTAACAATGAAGAAGAAAACCAAACAAATAATGAAAAAAGTGACCTCTTAAGAAAGTTAAAAGAAGTAATACTTTCAAAAAGATCTTGGGAAGAAAAAATCCTTATATTTATTAAAGTTTTAATAAGTGAAATTAAAACATTATTAGTTAACTATATATCAAAAGGGGACCTTATGAAAACCATTCTAACAAGGTTTAATGGATAGCAGCACATACAACACTTTAGTTAATCTACAATTTGCTCAGTGGAACTCACAAAGTCTTTACCCCAAGTGGCTAAGTCTTGAAAATCTACTTATTCAACAGAAAATCCATGTGGCTATTATTTCAGAAACATGGCTGAGCTTGGACACCATCCTTGGTATAGCACAATCAATACTAGCAGAACCAACGTCTAACGCTGCACAAATGTTATACGATATGGTGGCGAGTGCTCATCAGATAGATAATTAAGTAGTTTTTTTTTTTCAATGAGTTTACTCAACTGTGTCATACAATAGGGCTGACATGTTAAGTACAAAAGCCCTTCCAAAATAAAGAATAAAAAAAAAAAAGCCTAATCAATCGGTCAACTTTGAAAAAAATTTTATAACTTGCGAGTAGAAGGTTTACTGAATTTAATTTATAATAACACTGTATTTTTCATTTATTTTTATTAAATCACTTATAAAATAATAAAGTTAAAAAGCAATTAATTAAAAGTTAAAAGCCGACCAAGTAAGGCTGTGTCTAAGATAGTATGGAGTTGTCTCTGATAACTTTAATTGAGCAAAAATTACTCTTGTCATATTTGAATTGTTCGTTTTTTTTACATTCACGAAAAACAGTTTTCCACCGAACCGAAATATGTATGAACTCTTCAGAATTTTTCGGCTTTAGGAAGGTATGCATTGTCCTTATCTTGCGTGGCTGGAAGAAGGAATGCATTGTTTTACTATTTTACAATATTGAAACATTGCTTTGATTTCAAGGTTTTTAAGAGTTATTTATTAATATTTTTAGTTTGAGAAAATAAGCGGTCATGCTTTTATTTGCTGTCTGTACAAGTTAACTGTGTACAGGTATATTAGGACATAATTATCAAGGAATTTCAAAGTTTGAGGGTTTAACTTAGATGGAAGTGTTTTTACATTAGTAGGCCTAGGGATATCTAAAGGAAGGATTCTTATTATGAGGTGGGGACTGTTAAAAAAATATATTGTCTCTTGTACAAACTTCCAGTTCACAGTCACAAAGTGGGGAGTCCCGGACATCTATCCTATACAAAAACTCAGGAATATAGCAATGACCCAATCTGAACCAACAAGTTGTGTATTCACAATTTCTTTTTATAACATATTCAGTAGATAAATATTGCTGAGGTACAGTATGTTTACAATAAAGAGTTTTCTAGATACAGCGATATGTTTGAGGAGCTGCGATCTGTCGCTGAAAAACGCTCCATACAAAACGGTACCGAATTATGTCGTCATTGTCTTTTTTTTTTTTTTTTTGCTGCCGAGGCACCCTCGCGGTAGGGAGGTGGAAGATGCGTCATGCATACCGCCCGCAGGTAAAGTCCTCTGCGGGGGGTTATGTGGGACTCACCAGAATGGCACCTACCCACTAAAAACCACCTGTTGGCTGTAGTAATTATTACCGTTAGCCTTCATCGGAAGCGACACCCGTCGGGAAGTTGGGCGCGCTGGCAGAGACCCGCTAGCGGGTCTTCCGCCTGTAGTGAAAGTTGCACTGAAGGTGCTCAAAGGGACATGAGTTGGTGGCCGTTCTGGGTAGCCTCCGGTGAAGCCGGGGCTGGGCAGAGGTCGGCCGAAGCATGATTTAGGGATCAATTCATTTAAATGAACCTATAATGAATTGAGAAGGGAACTATGCTCCGCCAGAGCGAGCAGACGCTCTGTCGGAGATCGTGAAGCCCTAAGTTTACGGGCTAAGACTGCGATTTCACTAACATCGATATTTTTCATAGCGTCTCAGACGATACGCATATCGTCTGCTACGGAGGATTGAGGAGTGGGTTTGTATGGGCGAGGAGCCGGGATGGGATTCGATGCGGGACGCTCCCTCCAGTTTTCTGGTGCTCCAGCCCCTGTAATTTGCGGTGTGGCCGGACAGGCCACAAAGCACGCAATCGGGAGGAGAGGGAGTTTCAGGAGTGCGATTGCACTCCTTAGTGTAGTGAGGGACCAGGCACTTGACGCACCTGGGTGCCCGTACAACTGGCACGGATGGCACTGGCCGGGATGACCGCGGCGATGAGGCGCCTCGATCGAGATCCCAGAGAGGCCACATATAGTGCTAACCCCTTTGAGGATCTCTCTGGACTTGGGGACGTTGGCGAGAACCACCAAAGCGAGAGGGTGTTGTACTACTCCCGTACTTGCTGTGCATTTTATGCACCGCGAGTGCCAGGAAGCCTTGGGACTGCAGATCCTCCAGGATAGCCTCGTTCGATAATTCGAATGGGACTCCCCTGAGTACCGCTCTGATCTTACGCTCTGACAGAGCAAAAGTATGATAAGCATATTGCTCATCGGTGAGGAGCTTTGTTAAAGCACGAAATTCGTCTATCGACGAGACTAAGATTTTAATAGATTCACCCGAGTTGGCCGCTCGGGTGTAATGGATCTTGTGCTCATTGCACAATGTCGAGACCTCAGTCCAAACGGGTGGTGGGACCTTGGCCTTGACAGAAGTTGGGGCCGGAGCGGGTGTTGAAGACACCTGGGCAGCTGGCGTTGAAGACGCCGCAGGGGGTGTAGGGACGGGCGTCGAGGGCGCCGGGTCTTGTTTCGAGCGCTTCTTAGAGCGCTTCTTAACAAGCGTAAAAGAGGGAGACTCAGGGCCAGTTGGGGTGGCGTCCGAGGATGACTCGGTTGCGGACGCGCGCTTGCAGCGCGGAGGGGCGTCTACTTCGCACTCCATGTCACTGGAGGAAGGGGACGCGGGAGGGCCTAAGACCAGAGTGGTCTGCGGGACGGAGGTGGCCTGAGGGGCCGGTGTGAACAGTGCCATGATTAGAGGGAGAAAGGATTGCAGTGTGCGAATCGTATGAGGGGAGCAATGAGTGCCTTGGGCGTCGTAATCAGCGATCAGCTTATTCAGAAGCTCCTCGGGGCTTAGGGAAGCCATTGCGGAGGGGTTGGGGAGGGACAACAATATATAAATATATATACTATGAACCTATCAACGATGACTAACTTCCTAAAACCACCCTACACGCAGTAGGGCGGTTGAGGACGACGCGGATAACTTACTCGAACACGAAACTCGAAGTCATGGAACGACGAATCCCCGTCGACGAAGCTCACGTTCCACGAAGTACGGTTAATAACCCACTATCCGCCGTGAAAACGGCGTTAGAAACTTATTAGAAGTACGGTTAACGACCCACTGTCCTTCGTGAAAACGGCGTTAGAAACTTATTACGGTATACAACTATGAATTATATATTACGACAACAACCAGTAAAATTTGGGTGCTCAATTAGCGCGGGGGCTAATAGAGCGGGAAGGCGTCTGCGATCGACGTGCGCTCGAGAACGCACGAGACTGTGTGAGACTGTCATTGTCATTTTTTTTTTTTTTTGGTTCCCCTCTACGGGAAGGGCAGAAGGACATAAAAAATGCTCTGACGCATACTCCGCGCGCGCGATCGAAGTTATGTGGGACTCGTCCCGACGCCTACCAGGACCATACCCACTAAAAAACCCCCTGTCGACTCGTGCATTTTTGCCACTCAGCCTTCATCTGAGCGACGGCCAATTGGAGAAAGAGGCCGCGCTAGCGGGGCCCTTAAGGGGTCACCCGCTGAGATTTACATAGCACTGAAGGTGCTCAAAAATGAAAATTAAAATAAAAAAACATTAAAAATAAAATTGCATTAATTCGGATTTACGTTAGAATTAGGATTTGCGGCCTGAAGGGCCTCGAGATCTAAAGTTAACTGCGTAGGTTCGCCAGTGTGCGCGTTTCTCGGCCTAGAGACTTTGAATTTCGAATCTAACACAGGAGCAGTATATGAGACTGAATCTCGAACAAGATGATTGGGATGGGATTCGGCGCGTTTGAAGAACGATTCTGAGAGTGTTTTGAGGTGCTGTTGCACTGTAGGTAGTTCAAGATCTCTGTGCAGGTCCACGTTACGCACGTACCAGGGTGCGTTTGTAGCCCTGCGGCAGAAGAGATTTTGAACTACCTGCAGCTTATACAGGACGGAGGGTATGGCGTGGGCAAAGATTGGCGAAGCATATGACATGACGGGTCTAACGCAGACCTTATAAAGTGTACGTTTATTTCTAAAAGACATTTTACTTTTCCTTCCTAACATACTATTTAGGCGGCTTAAGTAAAAACGCGCGAGTTTCGTTACTCTATCGACGTGTGGCTTGAAGGAAAGCGTCTGATCTAAGGTGACGCCTAAGTATTTGATACTGCGCTTCCAGGGGACGGGAATGCCTAACATTTGAATGTGGGGATCGTTGCGGCGATTACGACGTTTGTGGTCGAATTGAATAGCAGAAATCTTTTCTGTGTTGACGTCGATACGCCATTTTTGAAACCAAACACCGAGGGCGTTTACGGCCTTTCCGATTCTGGTGATGTTATACGGGATCGATTGACCTTTAGTGTAAAGGGCGGTATCGTCTGCAAAGAGGGCGAGTTCGACGCCTTTCGGTGGGATGGGGATGTCGTTAGTGTACACGGTGTACAGCAGAGGGGCGAGGACTGAGCCTTGCGGGACTCCAGCCTTTATGGGACGAGGCGCGGAGAGCGTGCCTTCATGTTTGAATCGAAACGTACGGTCTTTAAGAAACGACGCGATTAATCTGACTAGGCGAACCGGTAATCCTATTTTATAGAGTTTAAAAACGAGACCGCTGTGCCAGACTTTGTCGAAAGCCTTGGCTACGTCAAAGAGAACCGCGATTGTTTTTTTACGACGCGGATAGAATTCCTCGAGTATGTACTCGACGATTCGATGGACTTGCTGAGGGCAGGAGTGCTTAGCGCGAAAGCCGAACTGGTGGGGAATAATGAGAGGGTCGCCATCCGTTGGAAACAGATGGTTCCGCATTCGAGAGAGTATGACTCTTTCGAGAAGTTTAGACATTGCCTTGAGGAGGCTGATGGGTCTGTGATTAGCCGGGATGTTCAGAGGTTTACCCGGCTTGGGAATGCCTATGACTGTCGCTTCTTTCCAGGCTTTTGGAAAGTAGCTATGGTCGAAGCAGGCATTGAAGATGATAGCTAACAAGGTAAGCACCTGCTGCGGCAGGTGCTTAAGTGCGTGGTTGGAAATCCATCCGCACCCGGAGCCTTTTTGGACTTTTGCTTTCTAATGAAGAAGCAAGATTTCATCATTAGAGACTGAGACGGGGTCGTCGGTGATAGGGAGAGATTCTTTGTGGAGAACTTCGTCCTCCACCGCCTGGATGTGGGAGGGATCCGCGGGTTGCGTGCTGGGCGAACATTGTGCCGCTATGCTGTCGGCGAAGCATTCGGCTTTCTCTTCGACTTCGAAGGCAATAGTGCCGTCGGGACGAGTGAGAGGAGGGACGTGAGAGGCGGAGTCTACGCGTAAGGCTTGGGCCATTCGATAATACGGTTTGTGGGACGGGGAGACATTCTCCCTGAGATCGTTAAACTGAGTGTCTCGGAGTTCCGCGAGGCAAGACCTAACTTTACGTTGAAGCTGATTCGCAGCTGTTCTGTATGCGGGCGTGGGATATTTCTTGGCTCTCCGGAGAGCCGCGTTCTTAGCTTTAATGAGATTGCTAACGGCTAAGGGAAGCGCGGGTTTGCCTTGCTTAGCAACCTTTTCGTTGTCGTTGATGGCTGAGTTAATAGCATCAGTTAGAGTATTGACTAATGAATCTATTTTATCCGTGCTATCTAATTGGTCGGGCGAAATCGCGAACTAACGTATTTTTAAAGCCTTTCCAGTTGGTAAAGGTCTTAGGAGATGTGACGTTAACGTTAGGCGAATCTAGCACGAGGGAGACGGGGCGATGGTCGGAGCCTAGGTCATCGAGCGGTTCGATGGACCTGAGATCAAGATTGATTCGCTTGATAATTGCAAAGTCGAGGATGTCAGGAGAATAGGTCGGGATGGTGGGATAGTGAGTAGGAGTGATGGGGGATGTTACGTTTAAGTCAAGGGAGTAAGTGATGTCAAGGAGAGCGATACCGCTGGTGTTGGTCGATAGGCACGTCCAGTCAGTATGTTTGGAGTTAAAGTCTCCGAACATAATGACTGAATGGCCGAGGGCGAGAACGGCCTCAAAGTCGCTGCGGATTGGTCTGGAGCCGCACGGTATGTAGACTGAAGCTATGAGGATGGTCGGATGACCAGTCATAGCCAATCTACACACAGTGGCCTCCATAGTGAGGAGAGGAGGGGTAGGGAGAGGACAGCAATGGTAACCTCTTTTGTAATATATAGCGGTGCCGCCGAAACCGTCGGAGTTGGGCCTATCGTTACGAATAAACGCGTACTTAGGTATAGCGAATCCCCTGGAGCGGTTTGGAGTAAGCCATGTCTCCTGGAGAAGGAATAAGTCAGGTTCTTTGTTTTGAAGGAACAGTTTAATCTCGGGAAGGCTGGTGCTAAGGCTGCGAGCGTTAAAAGATACTAAGGATAAGCCCTTGGGTTTAATACGACTGGACGCGGGATTCGCGAGTCTAGACATTATAATTTACTTATTTACGAATTTATACAAAAATAGAAGAATTTACAACGAATTTAGGAGCGAGTGATGCTCGGCTAACGCAAATAAACGCTCTTGAGGAGAGCGGGCGGCTCGCAGTTTGCGTGCGAGTACGGAAATTTCGTTAATGTCGTTAATTTCGGCAACCCCTGTAGTTAGCTGTATGGCCAGACTGGCCGCAAAGCACACACGCAGGGGGGAAAGTGGATTCGGGAGTGCGAGTGCACTCCTTAGTGATGTGAGGATCCAGGCACTTTACGCACCTGGGGGGAGCTGAACAGTTAGCCGCTGCGTGGCCATATAGCTGGCAGTGGTGGCACTGCCCAGGGTGACCGCGGGGGTTGGGACGCTCGACGAAGATGTTCGAGAGTCCGCAAATTGTGCGAACCTCTCTGAAAATCTCCTTCGAGTTGGGAGTGTTGGTAAGGATTACTAGAGCTAAGTGAAAACGCCTACCGCGGTTGGAGTGCATCTTGTGCACTGCTATTTTATTTTATTTTTTTATTTTATTTTATTCGGAAAACAAACAGTGTTCCATAACTAAAAATAACAGACTAAATACATTTCTATGCACAAATTTTTCGCATATAAATATCAATAATTACGATTATTAAGTTGAAAAAGCTTACATGTTTTTATAGCATACAACAAAAACAACCTTCAAGAAACAAATAACATAACATTCAGAACCGCTTCAATGACAATAAAACATTATAGTTGTTACTGTAAAAACAAACCTCTAAGAAACAAACAATATTGACACACAAAATATACATACAAAACCAAACAGACAAGGACAGGATCAGCTAAATATAAACAATATTTGTGTTTAAACAGATTTTGCAGATATAATGAAAGTTGCCTGAATACAATTAGGTAATAGAATCAAACCAAGTCTTAGAGATAGCTTTTCTAACTTGGGCTGTGGAAGAATTGAAAAGGTCGAATTGTGGTAAGTTAAGTTTGTTGATTTGATTAGGGGACCTGATAAAAAATGAATTTTGCCTGTAATTGGTAGAGCTGTTGGTAAAGTGTAGGGGAACATGCAGCCTGCAGGACCTAGTTTGCACTTTAAGCCTTATATTAGCTAGAAGATGCGGGGAATCCACAGAATTTTGTGCTATCTTCATAAGCGTTATTATATCTGTAACTTTACGTTTTTCATGCAAAGGCATCAAGTGGTGTCGCTTACACCGTTGTACGTACTCTGTATCAAATACTTTGCACTTAAATTGCAGATATCTCACAAACTTGCGTTGTATGGATTCAAGCCTATCCTTGTAAACTTCATATATTGGATTCCATATTTGAGAACAATACTCGAGTGTACTACGCACGTATGAGCAATAAAGAATTTTAATAGCTTTTATACTGGTGAATTGTGAACTAGCTCGGATGACAAATCCTAACGCCTTGTTGGCTCGACTAGATATGTTATCGATGTGTCTTTCATAGGTTAACTTCGAGTCAAGTATGATGCCTAAATCGCGTATTTCGTTTGCTCTTCTTAGATCTGTTCCTTGTACGTTGTATGCAAACTGAGTTGGTTTACTTTTACGAGTAAAAGTAACCGTATAGCATTTTGCAACATTTATGTCTAACATGTTTTTGTTACAGTAATTTTCAAATGCAAGTAAGTCGCGCTGCAGCAAAATACAATCATTAACGTTACGAATTTTAGAAAATATTTTCATATCGTCTGCGTATAGTAAAAATTTAGAGTGTTGAAAACACTGATTAATGTCATTGATGAAAATATTGAAAAGTAATGGCCCTAATAATGAGCCTTGGGGTACTCCTGAGGGCACTACGTTAAATGCAGACGAAAATCCATTTAGAGCCACGGCCTGGGATCTGTTTTCTATGTACGATTTAAGCCATCGGAAAAGGTTTCCGTGGATCCCGGCATTATATAGTTTTTCTAAAAGCAGAGTGAGATCTATCCGATCAAAGCATTTTGAATAGTCTGTAAATATAGTATCGACTTGACCACCTGAATCCATGCTGAAAGTTGTATAGTCTATAAAAGTTAATAAGTTGGTCATTGTAGAACGATGTTTTAGGAAACCATGCTGTTCAGGAATGAAAAAGTCTGATAGGGTGCTATATACCTGAGTATAGACTAGAATAGAATAGAATAGAATAGAATATCGTTTATTTGCATCCAAAACACAAACATAAGAATTACAAGACATACAAAAAAAAAAAAAGTAACACTACATTAAAAAGAATACCTATATTTAACTTAAATATAAACAAACAAAAAAAAAAAAGATTTAAAAAATTGAAAGAACATATAATAACTAGGATTTCACCAGTGACATACACACAGTTGGATGCAAAAAGGCAACACCTCAGTATGATGTCTGCAGATTAGGCAGACTACTGATTTTCAGTTGTCACCTGAAGTGATTAACGCAGAGACACATGCAAAAATACCAGACAATGAAATTATATAATGTTACAAGTTAAACCACAATGTCCACAATATAAATAAAATACACATATAAACTCATATAAAAGAAACGTTTAAAAAACTGTAAAGTATATCGTATACATATAAAATGGCTTTCAATGTAAATCATAGTATTACATGAATATAACTGTACATAAAATTACAACTGGTTAAAAAGAAACCCACTGTAAATAGACACCAACGCAACCGTGCGTCATCCGATTTTTTGTTGATCCAAAAATTTCGCTTTGACCTTTTTCTTAAAATGCGATTTGTTTTTTATTGTTCGTATAGGAGGCGGTAAATCATTCCAGCACTTTGTTGCTTGATGTCTAAAGCATCCCGTAAATGCTACTGTTTTGTGAGCGTGGAGAGCCAGCGGTGCCCGTAATGCTCTTGGAACACCTGAACCATATCTATGTTGAGAGTTGGGAAATTTTAACTTGTTGTAGAGATATTCTGGTTGTTTCGTGTTCATGAGGTCGAACATTAGGGTAGCCAGATGAGATCGACGGCGAGCCTCCATATTAAGCATCGAAGCATTATTAATAAAAGGCGAAACGTGACTTCGAGGTGGCACTACAAAGCAAAACCGACAGCATGCATTTTGCACGCGCTGTATCATCTTCTTGGTATTATAAAGAAGGCGAGGTCCGTAAACCATATCACCATAGTTGAGCTTTGACAAAACTAGGGATTCACATAGAGCTATACGCGCACTTACAGATAAATAATCACGTATTTTATACAGAATTCTAAGCCTGTAAAAACAATTCCTTACGAGACTGGCCACGTGACTCTCGAAGCGTAAGTGGCTGTCAAAGGTTATACCTAAGTTTCGTGTTTCGCTAACATACTCTAATGCAACGCCCCTAATTACAACGGCCAGATTGCTATTTAGTATCCTGTCAGTCTGCATTTTTGACCCTAATACCATAAACTTGGATTTGGACGGGTTGAGGCTAAGAGAGTTATTTACAGCCCACAAAGCGACATTATTCAAATCCTCGTTTAAAGTAATAATTGCTTCAGGCACTTGGTTAGGATAAACTGGGATATAAAGTTGAATATCATCTGCGTAGCAATGATATTTGCAATGTTTGATGTTGTTAGGTAAATCCGCACAGTAGATAATGAAAAGAAGAGGCCCTAATATAGATCCCTGGGGAACTCCACGCAATAAAGGTTTAGGAATCGATAATAAGTGTGAACCGTCTTGTTTTCGCAGCCTAACTGATTGATATCGATCTGTCAGATAGCTATGAAACCACGCAATTGAGGTACTATCAAATCCGTAGAAAGATAACTTTGAAAGTAGTAAAGGGATGCTTAAACTGTCGAAGGCGCGAGAGAAATCAAGCAGAGCCAGTAAAGTACCGCACCCAGCATCCTGATCAGCAAGTATATTGTCGGTTACGTCAAGCAACGCAGTGATTGTGCCTCGACCTTTGCGAAACCCAGACTGAAAGATTGGCAGCAAGCCAATAGCTTCCACATATTCTACAACTTGAGTATATACAGCCTTTTCAAGTATTTTTGACATGTACGGTGATATACTAATGGGTCTAATATCCTTGAAATCACTCGGGTACTCACTTTTTGGTAATGGAGTAACTAAAGCTGTCTTCCACTGAGAGGGCACTTTCCCGCTAATTAAAGATTGGTTAACAATCGCAGTAATTGTAGTCAAGGATTGTGGCAAAGTAAGTAACACCATGTCACTACTTATAGAGTCACTACCTACTGCCCTAGATTTAATTGACCAAATATATTTAGCAACATCTATCTCAGACACCGGCTTTAGTGTAAATAAGGGTGCTGCAGAATTAAATCTGTTATACTCAAAAAACGTTAGCTGTGAAATGGAGATGTTTTCTGGCTCAGGCAGTGTTAAAAAATGATCATTGATTTTGTTAGGATCATTAAAACTATCCGGAAGACATTTGATAATACAAGAATCTGGCAATATATTCTTCCTTATGTTTTTCCAAAAAGCTTTTCCGTTAGAAATATTAGAATTAACCAATTGGTCAAAGTAAGCGCGTTTTTCGTTATAAATACTAACTATTACTAATTTATTCAATTCTTTATAAAATTTATTGTGGATTTCAGACTTTGAACGAAGATAGCGTAAGTGTGCCCTATTTCTTAAATTAATCATCTATTTGATAGTGTTTGTTATCCAAGGCAGAACTTTATTTGCTTTACTTTTACTATCTTCACTGGAGCGTGTTTGTCTACACGTTCAAGTATTTTTGCAAAACAGCATAATTTCGAAATAGGTCTATAATTTTGTACATCGCTCTTATTTCTTCCCTTGTGAATTGGGGTAATGTAAGCGGATTTCCAAATTTCTGGAAATAAGCCTTCACTTATAGATCGTTGATATAGTATCGATAACGGTTTTGTCAAGGTATTAGCACACTTAATAATAAACAACGGTGATATATTATCCGGTCCTGCTCCTTTATAAGGATCTAGCGATTTTAGCTGTTTGTTTATTACATCGTGTATTATTTCTATATTGCCTATAGTGTTAGAATAATAGGAGTGGGAACTGTGGCTATGAGTTTGTGATCGAGCGGAGGTATTAAACGAAAGAAAATTTGATTGAAAGTACGCAGCAAAAAGACGACAAGCATCCTGTCTCGTGTTCACAACTTCACCTTGATACTCCAGGTTAGAGGGAAGAGTATTATTACCGTTTTTGTTTTGCTTTACAAATGACCAAAACATTTTAGGATTTTTTACAATTGCATCTTCACAATTTTTAACGTAAGCTGTGTAACATTCCGATTCTACTACTTTAGCTCTGTGACGTAAAAGAGAAAAGGTACGATAATCCGTGGTATTGCCGTAGTTATGAAATTTACGGAGAAATTTGAATTTTTCTTTTAAAATCTTCTTTAAGGAAGAATTGTACCACGGTGGATACTTAGCAAAGGTTCAAAGTTTCCGGTGTATATATTTTTCGATCACTTCATTTAGTTTTTCATAGAAAAAAACGGACAGCTTGTTCCAGTGGAATATTGTGTAAGCATTCTTCCCACTTTATCTGATTTAAGAAATATGTTATTTTATCATAATCCCCTGATTCATAGTAATATTTGTACCGTTTATTGACCTCTAATGTTTTGTAGTTCTCAATATTTAGCATAATAGAAAGAGCTTTATGATGAAAATCTTCAGGTACTAATGGGTCGTCAGATGCTGATACTTGTAGGGCAGTGTTGCCAAGAATTAAATCTAATATTTTGTTATTGATATTGTGGCAAAAATTAAATTGATTAAAATTACATTCTGATAAAGCATCAAATAGGCAAATTTGTGTTTCACCTGTTACTCCTGAGTAATTTAGGTGAGTGCTACCAGCTGATGCCCACCGAATGTTGCTTAAATTAAAATCCCCCATAATTACGAAAAGGTCACTAGGACATGAATTAACTATAGATGAAAGGTTATTTGTAAAATTAATTAGTTGATTGTTATAGGAGTTATCAAGGTTTTCCTTGCAGAGGTAAATAGTACAAAAGTGCACTTTAGTCGAGACAGATTTTACGCGGCTTTTGAGAGTGACTGTTACCCATATGTCCTCAGCGGATGATGACCATTCCGGACGATAAATCGACGACAGCTCCTGACCGGGAAACCCTGAGACTTAAGGTCCTCGAGAATGTCTTCGTTACTGAGTTCGAACGGGACGCCCCGTAGTACTGCGCGGATCTTACGCTCCTCCGGGAGGGCGTAGGTGTGATACGCGATTTGATTGATCGACAGACGCCTAGTGAAGGACCGGAAGTCGTCGACGGTCGCTACCTGAATTTTGATTGTATCGCCAGCGTTGGCGGCTTTTAAGTAATTAATTTTGTGCTCTTTGCACAAGTTAGAGACCGCGGTCCAGCGCGCTTTTTCACGGAGGAATACGGGCGCAGGGAGCTGAGGCTTCGGCGGGACGGGAGCGCAGCGCGTCGCTGGCATCGATGGGACCGACGGAGACGCGGTTACTACGAGCGATTTTAACAGCGCGGGGGTTGGTGTTGAAGACACCAGGGAGGGCTCGGGTATTGATGATACCGAAGCTTTCTTCGAGCGCTTCTTGGAGCGCTTGGCGACAAGTTGAAACGCGGGCTCAGGAGAGCCGGTTAAGGTGACGGCATCTGACGACGTGCCAGACGCAGGTTCGGAGTCGCTCCCGGGAGCGGTACGCTTACGACGCGTTGCGTGAGAGGATGCGACCGATTCGCAGTCCATCTCGGACGAGGCGGGAGACGCGGGAGAGCTGTAGACCTGAGGGGTCACGACGTTGGAGGCCTGTGGGGCCAGGGTTGAGGCCTGAGGGGCCGGGGACGCGATAGTTGCCTGTAAGGCCTGCGTTATTAAGTCATCTGATATGCTGGCGCCGGACGCAACGAGCGCCTGGGTGAACGACCTAGCAAAGTTTACCAAGCTTTGCTGGTCCATTGGGAGGGCTTGGTCCTACGATATATGATATATAAATAAATAAAAATGCCAAGGTTTCCCAGCAAACCTAGCACCTAAATCTCCCTACCCGCGGTAGGGGGGCTGGGGACGACGCGAAGTGGTGCCCCTAATTCGGGCAGCACTGTACCGTCACCCTGGGAAAGGCCCAAGTTCAATGGGATCGGGTCAGCCGGTTTCTCCTTGGCCTGAAGGGCCTTGGCTATCAGGCTTAGTTGTCACCGTTAAGTATCCACCTGATCAAACGCGAGTCTACTACGGAGTGTGTCGTCAGTAAATTGATAACAAAAACCGGCCGTAGACCTGACGAAGTTAGGTTGCACTGAAAGTGCAGGATTGACTACGTTACGACCGGCCGGAGCCGGCCGCAGAGCGGGTCTCTGACTACGTACAGGCGCCAAGCGTCAAGTACGCAGCCAGAAGGACAGCCCGAGTCTTGCGAACCACTATCGAATTTAATCGACCTCGGTAAGCTCAACCCTGTTGTTGCTGCACTCACCGAGGTGAGGTTTTTAATGCGAGGGGTGCACAGAGTGCGGGATTGACTACGTTACGACCGGCCAGGGCCGGCCGCAGAGCGAGTCTCTGACTGCGTAGCAGGCGCCAAGCGTCAAGTACGCAGCCAGAAAAACAGCCCGAGCCCGTGAACCACTATCGAATTTAATCGACCGCGGTAAGCTCAGCTCTGTTGTTGCTGTGCAAGAGACCGACATTACTTGCAGCCGATCGAAACCGGCCGCAGCGTAAGCCCTGAAGAGGCTAACAGCGTATGAGTATTGCGAACGAGTTGTCGTCGTGAGACGACAATCGTGACTCAACTGCTGGAGCGACCGCGAACGCGTCCGAGCGGGGCCGGACGCAGAACGGATCTGAGAGTGGCGTTTGAGTATTGATACGAGAGACGTCGTGATACAACAATCGAGACTCGGCAGCCGGGAGCGACCTTCAACACGTCCGAACGGGTCCGGACGCAGATCGGGTCTGTCATTGTCACTAAAGTAAGTCTTCTTATAGTAGCGTCGGGTGACGGGTCGCTCACTTCCTTCTAATATGGTTGGAAAGGGCGATGGCTGGATCCTGCGTTAACTCGTGATCAGGTGCCGTTTGAGGGTGTTCGTCGTTTGGAAACTTGGGGGGAGGGAGACTTGCCGAGCGAACAGATGCAGATAAGAATAATATTAAATAGACATAAAGAGACAAGTTAAATGTATTTTGAATATTTATACTCGTGAAGTTTCTTGCCAGTTCCTCTTCACGAACTGGTAGAGTCTTGTTGTATTTGACGTCAATAAGAACAAGTCATTGTCAATGAAAAAAAACATCCTCCGGACTCTGCTCAGTTCAGACGTGTTTACGCGAACCATTTTAACATTTTTTACTTAAAATAATAAATCCTCTAATCCTGTTAAAGTGAACTCTGTTTCTAAAGTGTAAAAGCTTAGTTTGCCCTTGCCGATTATAAAGAATAATATTGGCCAGCTCAGAGGTCTTCATTCAGTGGACGGAAAGACGATCTGTATGGAAACGTCGCGTATCGACCAAAATACTAGACCCCGATACGCTAGCAGTGGACGGCTCATACGTAACCGAGCTTCGTTGCTATTCTGGACCATAAACCCGATTACTAAGGATCATTTCTGACTGATAACAGTCACATCAGCTGATAACTGGACAAAGTGAGTGCAGTGCTTTTTATCAACAAAATAATAACAATATTTGCCATAGGACGGATCATTTAGGCCTAAAATTTAAACATTATGTCGGTTCAACGCTCGCCACCTTCCTCAAAGGACCTTCTTAGCCCTACAAAGTCTGTTATCTTCCACTACAACTCTGACTCGGCACTGAATATACCTCAGGCGGTCTACCTTAGACGATAACTATTACATAACCAAACGACAAAAACGTACGTTTTATGAAGTAACGGGACAATCAACACAGAGTAACATAGATATCCAAACCATGTTTTCTGAAATTAAATCACAGCAAGACTCAAAATTTGAATTACTGAACAATGCTTTGCTTACTATCATGGAACAAAATAAAAATATCCAAACCTCAGTTGAGTCCATGAGTACTAAACATGAACAGTTACTGGAAAAAAATTGTATCTTAGAGCAGGAAAATATGGAATACAAAAACCGAATATTATCACTGAAAAAAAAATTGTAACCCTCGAAAAATCAGCTCGCAGTACTGCGATTGAAATCCGTAACCTACCAAAACAACAAAATGAAAACAAGGAAGCCCTGTTTGCCTTATTAAACAAATTAGGCTCAGCTCTGGGAGTTAATATTAATAAGACTGAAGTCAGTAACATCTATCGAAACAAGTCCGAAACATTAGTTGTAGATTTTACCACTGTACTTTGGAAGGAAACTTTTGTAACTAAGTACAAAATATTTAATAAGAAAAAGCGTGAAAAGAAAGAGCCCTTACTTGGTACCGAACATTCACAATTATCTGGAGCTCCCCGTCGCGTGTACATAGCAGAGTACCTAACAACTAAAACTAGTCGGCTATTTTTTGTTGCTCGGGAGTATGTAAAAAATAAGAAGCTTGTTGCCGCCTGGATCTCCTTCGGTAAAGTGATGGTTAAGAGAGAGGAGGGCTCGGTACCGGTTTTATTTATTTATTTATTAGTTCACCAACATAATAGTTACCAAAACATTGTCAAGTTACATTTAATAATGGATACAAACTAAGTAATATTATAATTATAGGCGAATACAGCGTGATAAAAGGAGTAACTAGTAAATATACATACAATTGAATAAGAAGAAAGCTATTAGGACAATTTTTGAATATGGAATAACAATAAAGTAAATTTATTCAGGGTATCTAGATTTAAATACAGAATGTCATGTAAAGTATAAAATTTAATTAAACAAAATATTGTCAAATAAAAAAAGAAATGTAAAATGTCAAATTTTGAATATAATGTCTCAATTATTGTACAGCATTATAATGGTATAGCATGCAAACAGATTAAACTTAACAGCTAATATGAAATTGAATTCAGGGCCTTTGTGATGGTATTCATGGAATCTCCGAAAAGATCAAGGAGTCCCGATTTTGAATACATGTTACAGTGTCTGACCGCCCTTGCAAGGGGAGCATTGTAACCCAGATTCGACCGAAATCCCGCGGTATGTAAAATATAAAATCTGCTGGCTCTGGGTAGGCGACGTGGAGCCGATAGATAAAGTTAATTTAGCAGATGAGGACAGTCAATTAAGTTATTCAATAATTTATAAATAAACAATATGTCAAACTTAATCCTACGCCTCGCAAGAGTACTTATTTTAAAATGTTCTAATCTTTTCCTATAATTAGGCAATTTTTTTGCTAAATAACTTGAAAAAGTGAGGTGCCATACAAAACGTTTTTGAATGCTTTCAATGCGTTTTTTGTGTATTTCATAGAAGGGGCTTTATGCTACACTTCCATATTCAAGTCCGCTGCGGACAAAGGCATTATATAACAAAAATTTTGTGGATGGGGATTTGAAACTCTTACAATTTTGTAAAAGGAAACCGAGATTCTTAAATCCTTTAGAAACTATATTATCTACATGGCTATTAAAACCCAACTTACTGTCCACAATGACACCTAAATCTCGTACGGTGTTTACATTGTTTAAGAAGCAATCTTTAATGCGGTACACTCGAGTCAACGAAACCAGTCGATACCAGGTGGAGATATGTTAAGAGAGCTCATGAGTTGTAATAAGATATCGAAATCGACATTATTAAAGGCATTTTACAATACATTTACATACGAGCACTTTACACTTACACGCTCAATCACACATTCAACTAAACGTACCAAGACTCGGAGACTACAGGACTCAGGCTTATATAATCTTACCTACAATAATTCCGTGTCACGTTATTACCGTGACACTCCTATTCTCATTACACTTATCTACTTATAAGTATTTAAAGATCATAATGCAAAACATAGATTCTATAAGCCTGGGTCTGGACTCCATGTCGACCGCTCGGGTGGTACAATGCACCATTGATAATGTAAAACATAAAATTCCATTTCATAATCGTACATCATTACAAAAAATATTCGTAGTATCAATTGTACCATGCCCGACTTTACAACTTTACTTGTGAGATCTGAGGTAACTTGGGACGTTATAGTTCTGTCCGGGTCTTGGCTCCATACAAATAAGAAAATACCCAATCTAGAAAATTATGTCCACGAATCGACGACTACGCACAAAACTCAAAACGAAGGAGTTGTCATATATCTGTGGCTATCTGTACAATAAGCTAAATCGTTTCCTTAATGTGTATCCACTTCCCAGATCCAGATGCAAAACTGTTGTCACTGGGTATCTTAAGGGACTGGACTACCACTGTACTGAAAATCTTCTAATTGTACAGAAGTAAAATAAATATACAGGCATATAATAATTATAATTTGCATACTATCCAATAAACATTAATCAAATAATAGAAATTTATAAATGCTCGGCTTACTACCCTTCAGAGCGAATTCGGTATACTTATACTATCATCTCACAAACACAACATTCATACACACACATATTCACACACAAATGCACACAACCACACACACGTTCACACACACACTGATACATACGTGTAAGCACACACAATAAAACAGTCCCCATCCGCCAACAATTTTATGTCATAGTTAAATTTATTATATTTTTTCCTGTTTTTTGTTTATTTGCTATTGTTTATCTACATCGATGTATCTTCATACATGGAGGGGGGACTGGTGACCTGTAACATAGGTTTTATAAACCTATCATAGGCACCAGAATCTCACACAAAGGAACATTTGTGATTAACCTTAACTCTAGATTTAATTAATTTTCCTATTGTGAATGTTGAGAAATAAATAAATTATTATTATTATTATTATTTTTATAATGTTGAGAAATAAATATTTGGATTTGAATTTGACGTGACAACCTGTAAATCATACTAAAAATTGTATGAGCGTTTGGATAAAATATATAATAGCTACGTGAATAATGCGTTAACATGCACACTTTCATAATAAATATTGTTAATTGAATGTCAGTAAGGTATATATTAAATTATTTAAATTATAAAGAATGTAACATATTTTATAAAAAGTTTTTTGCTTTTATTTAAATTTTATAATTGATATAGTTTCGATATTAAATTCAAAACTTTTATATTTTATAAGCAATTGATAAAATCTTGCATTTTCAAAGGTCTGTTTTTTTATTTAGATTACCAGGGTTTGTTGGCAACTGCGATTTGGACATCCCCATAGTTTTTACCAGTTTCCTGTTGTCCAATTCCATTTAAAATTTAATGTTTCATTTATTTGACTGGAATCTTTGGAAAAGTTGTCAAAAACACAGTTTTCTGTAGGCCCGGGATGAAGTAGACATGGCCAGGGATTCAAACTATTACAACATTTAAAGTGTGGATGTATAATTACCGATACCGTGGTCACGAGTGACTGAGATGGCAGGCGTCTTGACAGTTATAATAGCATTTACACTTTTAGTATTTTAATCTTCATCTGTTTTTCAGTCTGCGAGCGTAACGTTCAGGATTAGCAAAGAAAAGAACTGAGGGTGCCTTGAGCTCGAGGTGTTGCAGCTTGTTGGATGTTTGATTTTTTTTTATATCCCAAATTGGAGAAAGCTTCTAACCATCTTCTCAATTGAAATTAGGGTGTTTCAATGGCTTCTCTGTCCTTTGATAACATTTTTTATAAAATATAATATAAAAAACATAGTAAATTTTTATTATAAAACTATTAAAACCTTGACTGATTCTCGTCCATTGCAGTATGATTTTGATGGTCTTACTAAATGGTGCATTAAGAACGATATGGCACTGTACGTAAAAAAATGTAAACATGTCAAATTCACAAGAAAAAGAAAGGTATTTCCTACCTCCTACGCTCATAATGGTATTAAACTCGAAGAAGTCACATGTGTTCGAGATATCGGAATTCTTTTCGAAAGTGAACTGAAATTTTCTAGACACATTGATAATGTAGTTCTCAAGGCTTCTAAATTACTGAGTTTTGTATTATAAGAGAGGCAAAAAATTTTAACACCCTTCAACTAAAATAATTATGTACAACTCTTTAGTGAGAAACCAACTGGACTATTGTAGTGTTGTATGGTCCCCACATTACAAAGTGCATTTAGCTAGAATTGAGCGCCTACAGAAAATAATGTTGTGGCATTTAACTTACAGCCTAGGACTGCTTAAAAAACTCAAAACTTACCAACAACGATTGCTATATTTTAAGATGGCCACATTAGAGAAGCGTAGAAATTATTTAGACCTAGTATTCCTTAATAAGTTTTGTGCTGGTGTACTGAATTGCCCTAATTTGTTATCTCGAGTTAGGTTTCACATACCGAACAGAATTCCACGATCTAATCATAAAATAATGTTTTCTTTGCCAGTCGGTCATACAAATTTAAGAAAATTTAGCAAATTAATAAAACTCGAGTCTTTTGCCTAGCTTACTCAGATCTGTTTTCCTGTAGTAATTTTAAAAAGATAGTTATTGATTATAATTGAAAGTGTTTATAAAATGTATAGTTAAATTTAAACTTTTAATGAAAAGTATCGAAAAGTTGTTTACCAAATTATAAATAAAACAAAAATAGTGCATGTCGTGGTTTCCTGTTGTTACAGGAAAACAAACACTTAGATTTTAAGTATGTTGTTATTATAATGTAAGCATTAATTATTTTACTTGTTGGAAATCCTATTAAATAAATAAATTAATAAAAATATATATAATGGTCGTGCTTGTCCATGGAATGTTCATAGACTCCAGACGTTGTTGCTCTTGTAAATTGTTATTGTAAAGTTATGCTTGATTTAACTAATTTTTGTGGGCGGTGTATATCTTGTTTTTATTGAGGCGTGCCTAAAAACTTGGCAAATCTTGTCAGTTGCACCCCGTGCAAAAGGTAGACAAGCAGGTCTACGCTCGACTGAGTGAGCCTTCACGCGGTCCCTGCGGCGGCCATGCTCGAGTCCTCATCAATGTGCTGGGGGTCGCACATTTCTTGTGCTTTCTGAAAGAGCAGATAGTTGGCTTGGATGGTGGTGAGATTTCCCATTTAGGTATTTATCGGTGTGGGTGGATTTCCTATAAACAGTGTTACTAAGAGTACCAATCAGATTCCGTTGAATAAGTACATGAAAGAAAGCTAACTTATCATCCTGTTCTAATTCCATTGTAGAATATATTTCAGTGTTAAGGGAATTAAGATGGTTAAGAAATGCAGTAGCCGTATGTTGAGGTTAAATAGTGTGAGCGTCGTCAATATGCCTATTGTAGATCCTCGGCTCCTCAAAATATTTCACCTAAAGTCATCAACTACAGGGGAAATGGAGAGCCCATGGCAAAACCATCCATTTGCAAATAGATCTCTTGGTTCCACATAAAGTTGCCAGATGTTAGGCAGAATTCAAGCATATTCCAAAGGTAGATTTGAATCCGGTAGCTTATGTTAAACTATATTAAATGTGACATGGAAGTGAGGTCTAAAAAACTTGCCATCAAAATATACCATGGTTGCGTTGCTAGTAATGTTAAGATGTTTTAAATCACGAACTAACTGGTAAGCATCCTTTACATGTTCCCTTGTTTTACCTCGAAGTTGTGAGAGCTCACCTGCTACTTGTTGGGCAAGCTTGTAAGTTGATGTGTCCAGCTGGCTTACAATACGGCGGTCTAGCAGGAGATGGAAGGAGCATGTCACACCTAAATTCAACCTTTCTTTATATTTTTTTAACTTAGAAATTTCCTTCCCAACTCGAGAAGTAGGGTCCTAGTTTACTCTCATAACTGTCAAGACGGCTGTCATCTAAGTCACCTAAAGATTTAAAATGTAAAAATATTATTACACACGATAAAATCCGGGTAAACAGTGTTTTATTTGATCATTATTTAAGTTTAATCTCGAGTTAATATGTACGTTTTATTTATATAATATAATAATAATAAAAATTTCTGCAAAATATACTTTAGAGCTTCATTTTTTCCATTAAAACATAATAATTAATAAATATTTAAAGGACATTGGCAGATCACTTTGGTGATCTGCCAATGTCATTGGACTTAAAGTGGAGCGTTTAGAAGTCAAAAATATCTAAAACTATAGGATATACATTCCGGATCCACTTTTAAAAACAAAATATTATGGAGTATGCTAGTAACAATAATAATTGCATTTTCAATGAGTACTAATTTTGAGGTTATGATTTCAAATTACCTACAATATTTACATAGGTAAATACTACTATCACCAACCAACCATGATAATAATGACATTTAAATATTCATCAACATCTTTAACTTATCACTAGTCCAAAAATCACAGCAATCATTCGTCGTAAGCGCAATCTATCGGAATCCTCAGGCACAAAGGCTTATAAAGTCACCTTATGAATTATCTGAGTCAGAGATAATTCAAAACCAAGGCACTCACACACACACACATACACACACACACAAACGTGACAAGTCCAAACGGTTTTGTTTTCAAGACATGTTTTATCTCAAACTCGCCGGCAAAGGCAAAAACTGTCCAGCCAAGTATAAGGACTCCAGTGAGTAATAAATCATTTTCACTATGAGGAATAAAAAAAAATATCCTTGCATAAAAATGAGTCCTTACATTCTGCAGTGACTGTATTTTCCTATATTTAAAAATTGTATTACAAAATTAAATACTTGTTATAGGAGCTAAAACAAACGGATCAAGTCAAATCAAGCTTTATAAATCAATTATTTTATGGAGACTTCTACACATGAAGCAAATATTATGGTCACATTTAAAAAAAGAATAAATATAAGTACTTGGTTTGGCCGTTTCTTAATATTTCGCATTACTTTTAATTCATAATTTAATTACTCTCTCATCGCACTACTGGGCACGCTGAACCACATTTTGTTTTCTTGCTGGTTGAATGATGGTGGATTAGTACCTACAAACCGACCAGCATAAACTTTACCGCGCTTGTGACAAATGTCACTGTCACGAGCATCAGTGCCGCCTAGTGATCATTCGTATAATTGCTTCGCATCCCTTACCGCGCGCGCGCCGGCCGCTCCACGAAAATATAACTTGTTACAAGAAATAACCCTGAACAATCGTTGTGAATCAAAGATCTTGTGAGGTGTCAGTGCTGGTATTCGAATCAAGGGACCCTCTGCCTGGATTCGCCGCAGGAAAGCATATAAGGTCAGTGCTTAGTCGCGCCGAGAGTGTTTTTCAATTCGGGAATGATTTAAGATTTTCCAGTTACCAGCCATCTATTTAAATACAGTCCACTACCCCGCAGTGTGGATAGCAATATTCACACCATAATTTTTAGTCCTTACGACCCTGGATACTCAAATCTTTTTAGTCTCTTCGACTATTAAAATATAATTCTTTACAATTTTGCGCATGGGACATTGAACCTTATTGCATTATATAAATTATATTACATAAAAGTATTTATTGCTTCAATCGTATTCACGCAACGTAAATGAAATCTTTTAAAATATAGTTATTTCATTACAATACCTAAAACTGCTGCTTTATTATTACACAGTAACGCTTAATCTATTCATATTTCATAGAAATATATCGCATTTATATTGTTTTATTCGATTTTGTTCCAAAGTGAACAACGCCCCGTACAAGTGACGGTGATTCGAAATCTTACAATAAAACATTAATTCTTAACGCACAGCGCTGACCCGCCGAACCTTAATACATACATTCTACTATTTTAATACATATATAAACTTCGTATTAATACTACATTTAATCAAAGTTATATATTTACTGGGATTTTCTTGTTTTAATAGGTTATTTTTTATATATGTTTGTTTATGGAGTGGACCACAGTTTTTATATTTATTATCCGCACTAAATACTATTATTTAGTTATATATCGCTACGCACCTATTTATGTAATAATAATTTATTTAGGTTTAGTGACTGGGCAACAGTGGGAATATGCAGAAGTAGAAATAGATTATATGAATTGTACAGTGAAAGAACTTATAATCATAATAAGACATTTTATAAATATGTTAAAAAGTATTCAAAAGTATTTAAACGAGTTTGCAGTGTAGCTAAATCTAATTACATTAATAATAAAATTAAATATAGTACTAACATTTCAAAAACTGCATGGAATATAATTAATCAGGAAACTGGGAAAGCAAAAGTACCAGACACCAAATATAATTTAAAAATTAATGATAAAGTGTTGTCAACTGACAAAGAAGTTGCTGAAGCATTTGACATTTTTTTTACTGCCGTCCCTGTGTCAACTACTTCGAGTATTAATTCATGTTCCACTCTTGCACAGTCACTGCTAACGGAAAATGTAAATTCATGCAATATTGATTTTATTTTTAAACATGTTACTGTTCCACAAATTTTAAATGCATTTAAAAGCATTAAAGTAAAAAATACTGCCGATTTAGATGGGATTTCTGTTAAAATTATTGAATCTGTCATTGATGGTATAGCCCCGTACTTAGCCAGTATATTTAATGACTGTGTTGATAATGGTGTTTTTCCTGATTTAATGAAATTGAGTAAGGTCATTCCAATATTCAAAGCAGGTAGTATGTCTGACCCTAATAATTTTAGACCTATATCTATACTACCAACGCTCAGTAAGATTTTTGAAAAATTAATTTTAAATCAATTACTTTCTCATTTTTACGGTAATAGTTTAATGAATTTTAAGCAGTTTGGTTTCACGCGGGGTCGCTCAACAACCGATGCCGGTGTTGAGCTCATAAAACACGTATTCGGCGCCTAGGAGGAGTCCTGTGATGCTATTGGTGTCTTTTGTGACTTGTCCAAGGCGTTCGACTGTGTGGATCATACTACTCTACTCATGAAACTGCACCATTACGGCATTAAAAACCGAACGCTTGCCTTGATTAAATCATATATTTCAAATAGAAAACAGAAAGTTGCAATAAATGGAGAAAATTCATCAGGATCGGCAGTGACAATGGGTGTGCCCCAGGGCTCAGTTCTTGGTCCTTTCCTATTTTTAGTTTATATTAATGATCTGCCATCGGTCGTTAAGAATCAATGCGAGGTCATATTGTTTGCTGACGATACTTCCTTCTTGTTTAAAATCAAAAGACATGAAATTGACTATCGAGCGGTGAACAAATGCATCTCCAACACAGAGCAGTGGTTCTCAGCTAATAATTTGCTCCTCAATGAAAAAAAAACGAAATGTGTTAAATTTACATTGCCAAATGTCAAACAGGTAAACACAAACATTGTAGTTAAGAGCCAGGAACTGACTCCTGTAAACTCAACTGTATTTCTGGGCATAACCTTAGACGCCAAACTGCAGTGGGGACCGCATGTTGATGGTTTAGCGAAAAGGCTTGGCTCTGCCGCATATGCTGTTAAAAAAATTAGACAAATTTCAAATGAAACAACTGCTCGATTAGTCTATTTTGGTTACTTCCACAGCCTCATGACATATGGTATTTTGCTGTGGGGGAGTGCTGCCGACATCAATGCTATATTTATTCTGCAGAAAAGGGCTGTTCGCGCAATCTATCAGCTCGGTCCAAGGGTGTCACTTAGAAGTAAATTTAAGGAAATAAATATTCTTACCTTCCATTCACAATATATTTTAGAAAATTTAATGTATGTTAAAAAGAACATAACCTTGTTCAAAAGAAAAAAATATCTGCACAATGTTAACACAAGAGGAAGAAATATGCTGGCAGCTCATAATAGCAGGCTTCATAAAGTCACTAACTCATTCATGGGTCAATGTATACGCTTTTATAATAAGGTTCCTGAGGATATCCAAGGTCTTCCTATTGACAAATTCAAAGAAACTATAAAGGAGAAGTTGTGTGCTAGAGCATATTATAAACTATCCGATTATTTGGATGATAAAAGCCCTTGGGTATAATCCCCTCATTAACAGGATTGTACTAGTATTTGTAACAAAGCATGTGTAATAGGTCTGTTTGTGCGATGAGTTCTTCGTCCCGATGAATATCTAAAGCGTCATTGTCACTAAAGTACGTCTTCTTATGGTAGCGTCGGGTGACGGGTCGCTCACTTCCCTCTAATATGGTTGAGGAGGGCGATGGCTAGATCCCGCGTTAACTCGTGAACGGGTGCCGTTTGAGGGTGTTCGTCGTTTGGATACTTAGGGGGAGGGAAGACTTGCCGAGCTAACAGATGCAGAAAAGAATAATTTTGTATAGACATAAAGAGACTCTGTAAATTTATTTTGAAAAAAAATATACCCGTGAAGTTTCTTGCCAGTTCTTCTTCACGAAGGTTTTTTTCGAACTGGTGGTAGAATCATGTTTTATTTGACGTCAATAAGAACAAGTAATTGTCAATGTTGAGAAATAAATATTTGAATTTGAATTTGAATTAATTCTTTTTGCTCTAAACCTCGCACTGTAGGAACATTCCATCGCTCGCTATATACTAGCTAATACAATATACGCTCACGGTTTCGCCCGCTGATTTACAAATTTGTTTGTTTGTTTTATAAACTTTATAACGCACCTATTTAGGTATTTCTTGTACCCAATTTCGCGTTGTAGGTACATTTTTGTGCTCGTTCGCTAAATACTCGCTATACAATATTCGCTCACGGTTTCGCCCGCTGAGTTACAAATTTGTTTGTTTGTTTTATAAACTTTATAACGCACCTTTTTAGGTATTTTGTTGTGTTTGGCCTCGCGTTGTAGGTACGTTCCTTTGCTCGTTCGCTATTTACTTGCTATACTATATTCGCTCACGGTTTCGCTTGTTTGATTTTCGAATTTATTTGTTACTTTAATAAATTTCGTAACGCACCTGTTTAGGTATTTTTGTTTTGAATAAATGTCGTACTGACTATACAATATTCCGTCGCTCGCTTGCTACTCGCTCACGGTATTACTTGCGGATTTACGCATATAATTTAGTTTATGCACTTTTTACTTATGCAAATTTTTTGTGTTTTGATTTAACGTAACTTTAAACGCACGGTTATATAATAATAATAATAATCCCCAGACAAACACACCAACTGTATGGCCCCAAAGTAAGCAGAGCTTGTGTTATGGATGACCATACAGCGAACTGGGGGGGAACCCTGAATAATCATACATATATAAATATCAACATCCATGACCCGAGAACACACATCTGTGTTCATCACACAAATGAATGCCCCGGCCAGGACTCGAACCTGGAACCTCCGGCGTATGAGACAGGGCTACTGACCACTACGCTACTCGGCCGTCAAATATATATATAGTTAATACTGTTTACTTCAATGTGTTTTACATTATATTTTATTGCATTTACTGTTAATAAAACATTGTCGACTTTATTTTGAACTTTTAATTTATATTTTATTTCTGAAAATATTTATCCTTAAGATGGCAGAAATATCGAACAAAATTAAATTGTATGAAGCTAAGCGCGCTCAATACTTCAATTCTTTACAACGCACATTCGATCTTATTTCGGATTTACGCAGTGATAAGTCACGCAGTACATTTGTCGCTCAAGCTCGCTTGATATATCAACTTAGAAGTGAATACGTAGAGATAGTTGATCAACTTAACTTGTATCGCTTAGAACAGGATTCGTCTTACGAAGTTAACTACCAATCGCTCACTACGTTTGATGAAATGTTTTATTTCATTAAGTCGACGCTTGAACGCGTAGATCGAAAGAGTGCCGCAGCGTGCACTCCCGCTTCTGCTTCCGCTCTGCTTCATTCCGACAGTAATCAATCCGTTCCGAACTTAATGAAAATCCCGCGGATTACGCTTCCCGTGTTCCACGGTGAAATTCAGAACTTTCCATATTTTCATGAAACATTTAAGCGCGTCATCCATGACAACAACAGTTTATCGGACTCGGAACGCATTCATTACTTAGTTAGTCATCTTACTGGGACGGCTTCTAATATTTGCGCTGGACTTATTCCCTCCGCTAACAATTACCAAATTATTTAAAGATCCTGCAGCGCACGGCTACGACACGCGGCGGCGGTGGTGTTGGCAAACCCGGCGCGCGCTCCTCACCGCCTGCTTCCGCTCGTACACATTCTGCTTTTGTTTCTACGCAACCGCCCTATGGCAAATGCTTATGCTGCCACGGTGAACCGCATCATATTTATAGTTGTCAGCAATTTCGTCAACGATATAAATTCACCGCATGATCGATATAAATTCGCAAAAATCAACAAATTGTGTAACAGTTGTTTGAGTCCGCACCATTCAGTTGATACTTGTAAATCTGCTTCTTCTTGCCGCAAGTGTAATGCTAGACATCATACCTTGCTGCACTTTGGAGATGCGCAACCGCACCATTCGGTTCCTTCTCAGGACCATACCGCTTATAACCGCGTTCGTTCAAATCCTCCCGCGGATAAACGGCAATCCTCACAACATCAACCGCAATCGAACAAAGTCGCTTCGTGCACATTGTCGTCAACGTCTTCTCATCTTTCGCTCGCTAAGACTGAGGTCTTAGCCACTGTTCAAGTTTACGCCGTTGCTCATGATGGCCGTGAACATATAATTCGCTGTTTATTAGATCCAGGTTCGCAAAAACATTACGTTACTGCGAAATGCTGTAGAAAATTAGGCTTACGTCCTAATCGCAATGCGCCTTCTGTCACTGTACAAGGTATAGGAGGTACCGCACAGGTAGTTCGAGGTTCAGTCCAGTTATCCCTTAGGTCGAAGTTCAACTCTCTTGCTTCATTCGCTATTGACGCTTTGGTGCTCAATCAAATTACCGGACAACTGCCCGTATGTCCAGTCGATCGATCTTCTCTTGCAGCCTTTGGCCATATTCCGCTCGCTGACGATCTATGGAACACACCCAGAGATGTTGACATTCTGCTGGGTGTCAACCTCTTTGCGCAACTTCTTCTACCTGGCAAACTCGTAAACAAGCCTGGATATCCAACCGCTTTAGAAACCGTCTTAGGTTATGTCGTCCTCGGTGACGCACCTACTTCTATTTCACCACCGCATTCGTCATTTTCGTTCTGCTCCATCGCTACTTGTGAGGTGGAATCTTTAGTTCACAAGTTCTGGGAAATAGAAGAGGTTGATGCGAAACCTCTAATTAGTATTGATGACAATTATTGTGAGGACTTTTACGCCGCAACTACGACTGGAGACGCATTCGGGAGGTATAAAGTCGCACTTCCTTTTCAACGTGATCCGAGCTGTCTCGGGGATACGTTTGATATCGCACGACGCCGGTTTCTGAAATGTTAATGAGATGTGTAATATCCAGAAGTGGGTGCGTTCCAGCTCGCCGATGATACATGCATAAGGGTCCGTATATTATTGGGATGCATAAATTTAATTGGCATATTATAAGGCTGCATAACGTTTTTTGGCATACTGTTTGTTTTGCATAACGTTCGTACAGAATAAATCATAAGGCATACTTTATTTCCCCATAACTTCATTTATAATAATATATATTAGCATAAAATGTTCATGCATAAATGGTTTTACAATAACGATTACTTATCATAACATTTATTGGCATCTCACGCAATGGCATAAAGTTGACAAGTCATACATATAGAATACCATAATTTCTCAAAAAAAAATGGACTGTAAAATTAATAACCTAAAAATTTTTACACTTCTTTGGTTGTTACAGACGATATAGCAACGTGGTTTAGTCATTATTACGTATGGGTAAATGCAACATCGCCACCTATTTTCACACCTAAAGTTTTGAGTACATTCGAGTTAATTTTTTTACAAAATTCGAGTACATTAGATGAAGAAAACCCTCTCATCTCAGAATGCCAACTTCTCGAAATGCCAACTTTGCATAATGCCAACTTCTCACAATGACAAGTTCTGAAAGGACAGACGTGATGTTTATTAGAACCAAATTGAACCGAAGTCGCTTTTCGTGAAAAGCTGGAAATGGTACTTCATTTGGTCCTGGCGCTTCGCTGGGTGCTTCCACACCACGCTCGCATCACTCGCTCAGCTGGCTCGGCTATTAACTACATACAAACCTAACCTAACCCAATTGAACGGGTGCGTCTCATTTCGTAGTTTCCCTCCCCCCACGCCTTCGGGTTTATAAAAACACTCTAGGACGGGACAGAAAAGTTGCGTGGTTCCAATTCGGTTATGTATTAATGTGTTATATATTTTGATTATAGTGAGATCATTATTTACAATTCATCATCATCATTTCTTAAATAATCTTGGTCAAATGTTATCATTTATTATTCACGTGTAAGTCACTTTTTGGCATGACCTACATACTGACTAACCTGCTCCTCTTCGCTGCGCTCGACGTCGTACCAAATATTATTTATTTTTACTTTCAAGACTGAACATATGATCTATACTTGATAAATTAGGCACCAAATTTTTTTTCTTACTTTACGTTTATGACTGTACAGGTTATGGATACTTCTATTATGGGTTTTGTATTTTATGAGAATTTATCTTTAGACGTATAACAGTTATGTCCTTTACATTTATGCTGTATAAAATTATGATAAAGAAAATTCGAGTAAGTGAAAGTTATGGCAATAAACCATTCTGCGTGTATAATATTCTGCTTATCTCAACTTATGCAAAAAAACTTTATCATGAAACTGTCATGGCAAACTACATTATGATAAAAAAAATTATGCGTCCGAAAGAGCTCCCCATGCATAATGTCTCATAGTAACAACATATCAGAAGCTCAAAGCTGCTTACAGAAAAAAATTAGATGCATTGTGCAAATGGGCACATGACGCGGGGCTTGTGACAAATGCTAAACCAAAAACCTAAAATTATGCACACATACATATATCACACAATAAAAGTGCTACGACGCCGACGCTAATTGTCCACGAGATTGTCTGCACTCGAACTGCCACCGACGGTGTAAATGTAAAGACCTCAAACCAACAAGCCAACATACTCACCTGCGACTTACGTTATAGACAATAGATTCAACTGGGATGGATTCAACCCCATATAATAGGTCTTTACCTATAAAACTGCCGTTTTGCCGTACTGGCCATTTCAAATGAAAATATTTTTTTTTTACTGATAATTCTAATTTCAAATTAATTTTATTTAACAAACATGGAATTCTTTTTCTAAAATCGTCATTTGTTTAATAGTTAGTGTTTTGTTTTCAACGCATTCGAACATTTTTCGTCATCATGGATAAGTTAAAAATTCGAGTAATTATGGAGTATGAGTACCGTCGTGGCAGCAAAGCGGCACAAGCGGCACGCAACATCAACTACGTTTACGGAGCGAACACTACAAACGAATGCACCACCCGTTATTGGTTTGGCATTCTCGCTCCGATCGCCACGCGGTGCGGACGTGCAAGACCCAGTTCTCCGTTGATCGGTTCCTTCCCGATATTCCGTGGCGCTCAGTCTACTGACGTCACAGTTTAGCGTGTTGGTTCCGTGCTACGGTTTTCAAGGTTCTTCTACTCCCTCTGAGTGCTTTCGAAGTGCGATTTTTCTTTGCGACTAAGCCCCTTAGTCTTCAAAGTGCTGTGCTAAGTTGTGTTGTGCTTGTGCTAGTGCAGTGTTGTGCCCAGCGTAAGTAGTCTGGTTTCAGTGCAAAGGATACTTAACGGTGACAACGAATTTGTACTGAACCAGTCCTTTTATTTTTATTTTATTCTCTTCTTTATTTTATTTATTTTTATCATATCTGTGTGTTTTTCGTGTGTATTTGTCCTTTCTGTCGGTAAAGGTTGACCCTAACGTGGTCAACTCTTTACCTGCGTACCCTTTTTTTAGGTTTCTAGGTAGCGGCCTTCGGCGTACTACGGTTAGTTTTAAGTTATTCTCCCCAGCCCCCCTACCGCTGGTAGGGAGGTTAGCCGATAGGATTTTGCTAGGTTTTTTTTTTTTTTTTTTTTTTTTTTTTTTTTTTTTTTTTTTATTGTAGGTTCACAAACCAGACATAACACAGAAAGATGTACAATAGGAATACAAATTAAATGATGTTTACATAACATAAGTGCCTGTCTTAAAATAGTGAACACAGCATTCATATTTGATGAAGTAGATACTATAAAACTACTACCAATTTACAATTAAATAAACTTAAAATTTTACATACTTATTCACAAAAACCGGTTAAAGGATACAGAAAAAATAAATATAAATCAAAACAAACAAAATAAAATAAACAGAACAATTAGCTTCCTAAATTAAATACTCTTTAATGTTTAACTTGGTGGCATGGATTGAGGCTCTATTAAAGATATCGAGCTTAAATCTAATACCACGATAACTTGAAATCATTCTCGATATTGGTGAGTTTCGTCCTACATTCGTTCGGCAATGTGGCATTTCAAAAACCTGCCTATTGCAAAGCCTACTGGCCTGACGTGGAACAACTATCTTAATTTTCTCAAGAAGTGCACTGGAGTCTACAAAACCATGAATTACTTTGTATAAATATAATATGTCAGCGGCTTTTCTTCTACGGGACAAACTGGTCATTTTAAAATATTTTAACCTATCTTCATAGGACTTCAAAGTTTGACATTTATTTAATTTAAATGAAAGTTGATAAGTAAACCGCTTTTGTATACGCTCTATTCTATTGGAATGCACTTCGTAGTAAGGATTCCAGGCAGTACTTGCATACTCCAATGAACTACGAATAATACTATTATAAACGGTAATGAGTATAGTAGGATCGTTAAAACTATGTAGTTGACGGCTTATAAACCCTGTTAAACGAGAAGATTTTTGCACCAATGCTTCAACATGATGGTTGAAATTTAAGTGTTTATCCAATATAATACCCAAATCACGAATACTTGATACTTCTGTCAAATTTTTATTATTAATTTTATAAACAAAGTCATTGGCTTTTCTTTTTTTACTAAATTTAATACTATTGCATTTACCACTATTCAATAATAATTTATTTTCCAAACACCAGTCATAAACATTATTCAATTCAGTCTGTAAATAAATGGAATCCTCGGGACATTCAATTACTTTATACAATTTTAGGTCATCTGCATACATATTAAATTTACATTTGATTAAGTTTGCCAAGTCATTAATAAATATTATAAAAAATAAAGGTCCTATGTGCGATCCTTGAGGTACACCAGATGTCACTTTAGTATGCTCAGACTCATGTCCTCGGATTGCTACAAACTGTGAGCGATTTCTTAGGTACGAATCACACCAACGTAAGAGTGACCCATGTATTCCCATATTATACATTTTTTCTATAAGCAGGTCATGATTAATACTATCAAACGCTTTACTGAAATCAGTATAAATAGCGTGCACTTCTTTTCCACTGTCAAGTGCCTCTGCAATATCTGTGGTAAAGCTCGCTAGATTTGACGTCGTTGATTTTTTAGGAAGAAAGCCATGTTGAGATTCGTGCAGTTGGTGTTTGACATGCCAATATAGTTTTCTAACCACAATACTCTCATACGCTTTTCCCATGCCTGACAATATAGAAACGGGTCGGAAATTCGAAACTTCTCCTACGTTCCCTTTTTTGTGGATCGGAGTTATGCGAGCTATTTTCCAAATGTCTGGAAATGTTCCCAAACGAAGTGCATCGTTAAAAATTAATGTCAATGGAAGAGATAATGCTTTGGCACAGTTTTTCAGGAAAATTGGAGGTATATCATCAGGCCCCGCCCCTTTATCTACTTTCAAATTTGAAAGAGCTAGAAAAACTTCCTCATTATTTATGCTTAAAGACCCCAATGTTAAGTGGTTGTATGAATTATTTTGAACACTTACATGTGGCGTATTAGATGTTTGATACACACAAGCGAAATATTTGGAAAAAAGATTACATATTTCTTGGCCTCCCTTTGCAGTTTCATTTCCGAAGGTCATCTGATTGGGCACGAATTTATTATTAGATTTAAATGCATTTATGTATGACCAAAAGTATTTTGGGTTAATACGTAGTGTTTTTGCCGCATTGTTTCTGAAATGTTGTAAACAACTTTTTATCATAGATTCACATCGGGCCCTAAGAGCCTCGAAGGTCAATTTATCCATTAGATTACCATACCTTTTGTATTTATCATGAAATTTGGCTTTTTCTTTCAAACATTTTATTAAAGGGGTGCTAAACCATAATGGGTATCTTGAGTTCTTCTTTTGGGTACTCGGTGTATGTCTCTTAATTATGTCATAGATAGAAGTGTAAAATGCATTTACCCTGCCATTAATATCATCCACTTGTACATTTTCCCAAACTTTGGCCCAATCAAGACAGGTCAATTCTTTGTTTATGGATTCGTAATCACTTTTATAATAATTGAGTGATGGAGTACGCAGCGGTTTGAGATTTGAGCAATTTTTAAGTATTTTTACTTCTATTAAAAGGGCTGGATGATGTGAATCTAATTTAATTATTGGACTAATGACATTACTAACCTTTACAGCTTCTGATAAATTTGAAAATACTAGATCCAGTATTCGACTGTGTGAGTTTTTTATAAAGTTATGCTGTTCCAAATTGTGAAAACACATGTCATCCAGTAATTTACTGCCTAAAAGGCAGCAATTTGATGAAGGTTTACACAAATCATGGGCAGGATCCCATTCCCACAAAATTTTAGAGAGATTAAAATCACCTAAAAGTAAAATGTGAGATTTTTTTCTACATCTTGCGGTTATTATATTACTAAAATTATTTAAAAATAAATTAAGATTTTCGAGACTTACCGGGGGAGCCAAGTAAACAGCACATAAGTTTAAACGGAATGAGTCGCGTCCCTTCCCAACTGTGAGGGTTAGCCAGAGCTCCTCGCAGACAGACTCCCATAGTTCCATTCGCAACACACTTAAACATTTACGTACCGCTACACAAACGCCACCGCCTTCTTTCCTATTTGAAAATTTTGTTGTACTCCTATCACGTCTAAATACGTTATACCTATTGTCGAAAAGCTCATAGTCAAAAACGGTATCATTAAGCCATGATTCTGTCAGCACTATTATATCAAAATCATTGTTCAAAACATTGGTACAAAAATCCTCCGCTTTAGTCCTCAAGCCTCGCACATTCTGATAATACACGGACAACAAGAATTTTATGAATAGACAATTACGGTAACATGCTCTAAAAAGTTATACAATATTCAGGCATTAAAAGGACTCTAAATTTTGAGCGGTAACAACAACAGACTTAGAATTTACATCCTTTCGCAGATAAATTCGGCCTCCACGAATCCAAATGAATGCATATTTTTTTTCTTTGGCAATTACTCTAGCGGCAGCATGTAGTTTTTTATTCCCGGGCGAAAGATGTTCGGTTACATATACTGGCTGTTTTTGACCTGCGAGTCCGACGTGACTGGTATTTAACTTATCTTGAGAATGAGTCTTGTTGTATAGCTTCACTGATGCCAGTACGTTATCACGAACAAGTGGGCTACAAAACTTTACAACGATTGAACGAGGACGTTTCGATTCCTGATTAAGCCTCGGGACTCTATGATAAGAAACAATTTCTGAGTCCTTTAAGTCATATGCCACTATCTTAGCAAGTTGATTTACGACTGTTTTAATATTTTCGTTTTTGTGTTCCGGCAAACATTGAATCTCGATGTTACAAGCTCGGGATTGCTGCTCAATATTCTCCAGCTTATTGTTGATTGCCACGACTTCCAAACGTAGTTTTTCATTTTCTCCCTTGATTTCGTCAAAGTGTTTAGATTTTTCCTTTAAAGATTTACTTAAATCATCATACTGGGCACACACAAATGTCAGGCTTGTTTTCATCTCATCTATTGTACTGCTTACTACCTTAAGTTCAGAATTAAGATTTTGTTTAATTTCCGTAAGTATCCTTGAAATTGCATCCTCTATTCTCTTATCTATGTACATTTTAAGATCATCAACCATTTTTGAGTTTGAAGAAAGAATCAGGCTGGGAGATTCCGATGGCATCGCTTGCCGTATAGGTGTGTTTGTATTATCACCCTTTTTTTCAGTGCACTTACAATCAGGGCATTTCCAGGTCAATTTGGATTGACTTGACTCTTTCTTATAATTTTCCAATGACACGCCAAGACACAAAAAATGGTAATGCCCCGAGCAAAAACTGCAACTTTTCAGCTCACTCACTTTCACCGCTTTGTGGCACGCTTTGCACTTCATTGTTGGCATATTGCTTAATACTTTATTGATAACAATAATTTTCTGTAGATATTCGCAGCAAGAAAAATTATTTGTTAAACTAATGCAAATTACATCAAAAAACTGAGGATATTGACAATTTTAAATTCGGAAACACTGTTAACTTCAATCATTCATTCATTTCAATGTTACTTGAATGTTGGTATAATGGTGTCACTAAATAGTCTGTGCTAAAATCAAAGCAAGTTAAGGGTAGATGTATATTTGTGATTCGAGTTCGAGTATTTTTATATTGAATATTATTGACTCCAGAATGCAAATACAACGTCACAAACACAATCACGCACGCACAAGACACAAGTATACACTATTTAAACGTATTCCACTACTTCTTTTCTAGGAAATTTAATTTTAATTTAAATTTTAGGTTCATCGACGGCGTCCTTTACCTCGCATGAATGAAAAAATATGAATGAATGAATGAAAAAATGAAAAAAGGAACTAAGCATCTTTTATTATACTTATATTTATATATATTATTATCCCAACCCTCCCTAATGGATCCGCTAATCGTTATTAACGCGTTCACATCATCACGCATCCTAACGCAGGCCTTGCAGGCATCAATCGCGTCCCCGGCCCCTCAGGCCCCAACCCCAGCCCCTCAGGCCTCCAACGCCCAGACCCCTTAGGTCTATAGCTCTCCCGCGTCTCCCTTTCCATCCGATATGGACTGCGCGTCGGTCTCATCCTCGCACTCATCTCGTAGGAAGCGTACCACTCCCGGGAGCGATTCAGACTCCGCCGCGTCCGAAGCTTCGTCGGTCGCCGCCACCATAACCGGCTCTCCTGAGCCCGCCTTCCAATTAGTTACCAAACGCTCTATGAAGCGTTCGAAAAAAGCCGCGGTGTCTTCAACACCCGAGCCAACCCCGGTGTCTTCTACACCCGCCCCCGCGCCGCTCATGTCACTCGAAGTGACCGCGTCTCCGTCGGTCCCGTCTAAGCCAGCATCGCGCTGCGCTCCCGTCCGATCGAAGCCTCAGCTCCCTCTGCCCGTCTTCCTCCGCGATAAAGCGCGCTGGACCGCGGTTTCTAACCTGTGCAAAGAGCACAAAATTAATTACTTAAAAGCCGCCAACGCTGGCGACACAATTAAAATTCAAGTCGCGACCGTCGACGACTTCCGCGCGTTCACCAGGTTACTTTCCTTAAAACAAATCGCGTATCACACCTACGCCCTCCCGGAGGAGCGTAAGATCCGCGCAGTACTACGGGGCGTCCCGTTCGAACTCAGTAACGAAGACATTCTCGAGGACCTTAAGTCTCAGGGTTTTCCGGCCGTAGCAGTGCACAAGATGCACTCCAACCGCGGTAGGCGTTTTCCTTTAGCTTTAGTAATCCTGTCAAATACTCCCAACTCGAAGGAGATCTTCAGAGAGGCTCGCACAATCTGCGGACTCTCGAACATCTCCGTCGAGCGTCCCAACCCCCGCGGTCATCCTGGGCAGTGCCACCGCTGCCAGCTCTATGGCCACGCAGCGGCTAACTGCTCAGCTCCCCCCAGGTGCGTTAAGTGCCTGGATCCACATATAACGAAGGAGTGCACTCGCACTCCTGAATCCACTTCCCCCCCTGCCTGTGTGCTGTGCGGCCAGTCCGGCCACACAGCTAACTACAGGGGTTGCCCGCGCGCTCCGCGCTCCACCGTCAAGAGGGTCGCGCCTAAACCGGCGCCGCCACTCACTCCCGCTAACTTCCCGCTGCTGCGCAACCGGGGTCCCCCGGAAGCAAAGCCCGTTCAGCCGACGCCTACTCAGGCTCTGTCTTGGAGGCAGCGTCCGGCCGTCCCGCCTGCACCTTCCCGACCCATCCCAGCTCCCGTAGCTTCCGTAGGGCCGCGTCCTTTACCGTCATCCACACCTCAGTCGTCGTTGGCTGAGGACATGAAGACCGTGTTCGACGTTATTCAAAACGTCGATATTAACGAAATTTCCGTGCTCGCACGCAAACTGCGAGCCGCCCGCTCTCCTCAAGAGCGTTTATTCGCGTAAGCCGAGCATCACTCGCTCATAAGTTCGTTGTAAATTCTTTTATATTTGTATAAATTCGTAAATAATAAATTATTATGTCTAGACCCGCGAATCCCGCGTCCAGTCGTATTAAACCCAAGGGCTTATCCCTAGTATCTTTTAACGCTCGTAGCCTTAACACCAACCTACCCGAGATTAAACTGTTCCTTCAGAACAAACAGCCTGACTTATTCCTTCTCCAGGAGACATGGCTTACTCCAAACCGCTCCAGGGGATTCGCTATACCTAAGTACGCGTTTATTCGTAACGATAGGCCCAACTCCGACGGTTTCGGCGGCACCGCTATATATTACAAAAGAGGCTTCCACTGTTGTCCTCTCCCTACCCCTCCTCTCCTCAACATGGAAGCCACTGTGTGTAGATTGGCTATGACTGGTCATCCGACCATCATCATAGCTTCAATCTACATACCTAGTGGTACCAGACCAATCCGCAGCGACTTTGAGGCCATTCTCGCCCTCGGCCATTCAGTCATTATGTTCGGAGACTTTAACTCCAAACATACTGACTGGACGTGCCTACCCAACTAGCACAAATGGTAGCCAATAAGCTTTAGAGCGTATCATATTGCAACTTAAGGTGCTAACGATAAGGTCTATATCCTGCTCTAGACCCTTTATGCAACAGATATGGCCCTAAGTGGGCACATCGCATAGCAGGTCTAGAGCGTATCATATTGTGACTAAAGGTGCAAATTGCAGCGCCTGTATCCCTGATTTGCCACTTTGATTGAACTGTTGATTGAACAGTTGAGTGAACGATAAGATTTTGTTCATTCATACGTACGTTTCATTTCTGTAGTTGCAATGTTGAGAATATTAATGGCGTGTGACAGTTTTTAAGTGACAACTTACAAAATATAATTGTAAGTACCAAATACTTTTATTCAACTATTTGCTATATCTGTACTGAAAAATCAAGTGGGATCTCAACTTTATTGCAAAATGCGTATATGTTTATTAAGTAAATTTACACGCCATATTGATTTCATGAGAATTTCAACAAAAAACAGTGTATATAAAATATGGTTATAGTAGTTTTAATAAAAATGACCAAGAATATAATTGGTATAACAAGTATTTATAGTGAATTTACGTAGTACAGTTGTAAATTCATTCTTTTGTTATAACAAAAACATGTTTAATAAAAATAATGTAAATTAGAGGTTAGATTTTCATAAAAACATTCCATTAAAAATGGCGAATCGTTTTGTTACTATAGGTAATAATTTTCACCCGCTTACTTCAATTGTTGCTGTTCAAAGTGCTAAAAATCACCTTTATTATTACTAAAGGGCTATAGGAGTGAATTTTATTTACTTCATATATGATTCTTTTGTTTTAGTAGGGAAAATAGTTTAGGGCTCAATTGACAATACAAAAACCTTTTTTGGATAAACATAATGTAATACACTCAATATTGATTAAGTATTATATATTTTAATACAATTATATTTTCATTTCATTATTGAACGGAACTACAGATGCAGCATACAATACTTTGCCATGAAAACCAAACACTTTCACAGAGCCAAGCACCGAAAATTATATAATAATTCGTTAAAATCCAAAAGGCACAAAAACTACAGAAGCACTTTTCTTATAAGAATTTTATAAGTGAAATATTATTTTAGATCAACATTAAACAAATATGTTTGTTTCCTTGTAAAAGTAATAACCTAATTATTTAATTTTAAATAAAAGTCAGATAGCTGTTAAAAATGTATTTTATTTCCCTTTGTCGTTCAGCAATCAGAAAACAATTTATATGAATCTAATTATTCTGAGTTCTAATTACTTTTATTTTCATATCGATCCCAAAAGTTGAATGCGCATTGTAAAATATTGATTTTGGCTAACATGTCATTAGGGTACAAGCATATCAAATTTAAAAAAAGCAAATTGTGTTCTAAATGTTGATTATCAGATGAAAATGAATTTAGAATAATTAAAGTAATATAATAATATCAATAAAATATTAATGTAACCCGTAGTAATATATTTTGTTTTTATAACAAAGGGAGGTAATTAACACATCGTAAACCTTCACAGGTTAAACTTTGGGTAAATTCCACAATAACAAATATTGAACTTTCTACGGAACCCTCCCCTAAAACTTCAGAAGAAAATAATAAGAACCAATCATGCCATTGAGGCTCATTTTATCATCCTTCTAGATATTCCAGTGGTTTAAGAGTTGATTTTGCTTCCTTTTAGAAATGTTGGGCGTAATGGTGGTTATTGCTTCTCGTTTGTAGCTATAAGACGCACTACAGGTATAAATTACCACTTAAAGTAGCAATTCACACTCGCACTGTAGCTTAGAGTGGTACAACAGTGGTAAGGTGCTCAACTTTAACCTGTAGGTGGTATTAATTGAAAATTTGGAACTCATAGTCCATTTTATAGACTTTATTTATATTTACCACTCCTATGCAGTAAGAAGTTGTAATTTTTATCCAAATAGCACCGATATACAACTTTGAGCCATAAACTTAGCTACAATTATTACTAATGTGCTAGTTGGGTATCGACTAACACCAGCGGTATCGCTCTCCTCGACATCACTAACTCCCTTGACCTAGACGTCATATCCCCCATCACTCCCACTCACTATCCCAACAACCCGTCTTACTCTCCTGACATCCTCGACTTTGCAATTATCAAGCGAATCAATCTTGATCTAAGGTCTATCGAACCGCTCGATGACCTAGGCTCCGACCATCGCCCCGTTTCCCTCGTGCTAGGACCGCCGAACGATAACGTCTCATTTCCTAAGACCTTTACCAACTGGAAAGGTTTTAAAAATACGTTAGTTTCAGCCTTAGAGGCTCCGAACTCTCCACTCGCGATCTCTCCCGAACAATTAGATAGCCCGGATAAAATCGATTCATTAGTAAATTCTCTCACTGATGCTATCAACTCAGCCATCAGTGACAACGAAAAGGTTGCTAAGCAAGGCAAACCCACGCTTCCCTTAGCCGTTAGCAATCTTATTAAAGCTAAGAACGCGGCTCTCCGGAGAGCCAAGAAATATCCCACGCCCGCCTATAGAACAGCTGCGAATCAGCTTCAACGTAAAGTTAGGTCTTGCCTCGCGGAACTCCGAGACGCTCAGATGAACGATCTCATGGCGAATATCTCTCCGTCCCACCAAGCGTACTATAGCATGGCCCGAGCCTTACGCGTAGACACCGCCTCTCACGTTCCTCCTCTCACTCGTCCCGATGGCACTACTGCCTTTGAAGTCGAAGAGAAAGCCGAATGCTTCGCTGACAGCATTGCCGCACAATGCTCACCCAGCACGCAACCTGCTGAACCCTCACACATCCAGGCGGTGGAGGACGAAGTCCTTCGCAGAGACTCTCTCCCCATCACCGCCGACCCTGTCGCAGTCTCTAATGATGAAATCTTGCTTCTCATTAGAAATCAAAAGTCTAAAAAGGCTCCGGGTGCGGATGGAATTTCCAACCACGCACTTAAGCACCTACCTCAACAGATGCTTACCTTGGTCGCTATCATTTTCAATGCCTGCTTCGACCATAGCTACTTTCCAAAAGCTTGGAAAGAAGCGACAGTCATAGGCATTCCCAAGCCGGGCAAACCTCTGAACGTCCCGGCTAGTCACAGACCCATCAGCCTCCTCAAGGCAATGTCTAAACTTCTCGAGAGAGTCATACTCTCTCGAATGCGGAACCATCTGTTTCCAACGGATGGCGATCCTCTCATTATTCCCCATCAGTTCGGCTTTCGCGCTAAACACTCCTGCCCTCAGCAAGTCCACCGAATCGTCGAGTATATACTTGACGGTTTCTATCCGCGTCGTTATAAGACAGTCGCGGTTTTCTTTGACGTAGCCAAGGCTTTCGATAAAGTCTGGCACAGCGGTCTCGTTTATAAACTCTACAAGATAGGCTTACCGGATCGCCTAGTCAGGTTAATAGCGTCGTTTCTCAAAGACCGTACGTTTCGATTTAAACACGAAGGCACGCTTTCTGCGCCTCGTCCCATAAAGGCTGGAATTCCCTCAAGGCTCAGTCCTCGCCCCTCTGCTGTACACCGTGTACACCAATGACATTCCCATCCCGCCGAAAGGCGTCGAACTCGCTCTCTTCGCTGACGACACCGCACTCTATACCAAAGGCCACAGTGTTCGGCACCTCGTAACCAGACTCCAAAAGGCCGTAAACGCCCTTGGTGTATGGTTTCAAAAATGGCGCATCGATGTGAACCCTGAAAAGAGTTCTGCGATGCGCTTCGACCACAAACGCCGTCGTCCCGATGGCGATCCCCACGTTCGAATGTTAGGCATTCCCATCCCCTGGAAGCGCAGCACTAAATACTTAGGCGTCACATTAGATCCGACGCTTTCTTTCAAGCCACACGTCGAAAGAGTTTCGAAACTCGCTCGTCACTACTTAGGCCGCCTAAATAGCATGTTAGGTAGAAAAAGTAAAATGTCTTTCAGAAACAAACGTACACTTTACAAGGTCTGCGTTAGACCCGTCATGACGTATGCCTCGCCAATCTTTGCCCACCCCAAACCCTCCCTCCTGCATAAACTGCAGGTAGTTCAAAACCTCTTTTGCCGCCGGGCCACAAACGCACCGTGGTACGTGCGTAACGCGGACTTGCATAGAGATCTTGAACTGCCTACAGTACAACAACATCTCAAAACACTCTCTGAAGCGTTCTTCAAACGCTCCGAAACCCATCCCAATCCTCTAGTTCGTGATTCAGTCTCATATATTACTCCTGTGTTAGATTCGAAGTTCAAAGTCGCTAGGCCTAGGAATGCGCAAGCGTACTCATCCACCAGACTGTCAGCCGATCTCGAAGCCCTTCTGGCCGCAAATTCTAATTCTAACGTAAATTCTAATTCTAACGTAAATCCTAATTCTAACGTAAATGCGAATTAATTCAATTTTATTTTGCAATTTTTTAATTTTAATTTTAATTATTGATTTTCATTTTGAGCACCTTCAGTGCTATATATTCACCTTCAGTGCTTTGAGCACCTTCAGTGCTATGTAATCCCAGCGGGTGACCCCTTCTGGGCCCCGCTAGCGCGGCCTCTTTCTCCAATTGGCCGTCACTCAGATGAAGGCTGAGTGGCAAAAATGCACGAGCCGACAGGGGGTTTTTAGTGGGTATGGTCCTGGTAGGCGTCGGGACGAGTCCCACATAACTTTGGAATCGCGCCAGAGTATGCGTCAGGGCATTTTTATCCTCCTGCCCTTCCCGCGGAGGGGAACAAAAAAAAAAAATTATTTGATTTACCCGCTTCCGTTCTAGAAATTTTGACCTGAAAAATAAACCCCGTGGTCGTCCGAAAACTTTGGTCGACAATGACGAATTAAAGGCAATTGTGGAAGCTGATGAAACTCAATTCACGGCTGAATTAGCAGCAGCTTTCGACGTTAGCATCAAAACAATATTGGTCCATTTGCGTCAAGTTGGCAAGGTAAAAAAGCTTGACAAATGGGTACCCCACGAACTCAATGACCGCCAGCGCGAAGTACGCGTGGAGACGTGCCTTGCACTGCTCAGCAGGCATACAAATGAAGGAATTCTGAACCGCATTGTTACTTGTGACGAGAAATGGATCCTGTTTGACAATCGTAAGCGCTCAGCAAGTTGGTTGGATCCCTGGTTCAGCACCCAAACAATGCCCTAAACGAAAACTTACCCCTAGAAAAGTGATGGTCACTGTTTGGTGGTCTAACGCGGGTGTAATTCATCACAGCTTCTTGCCAAACGGGACAAGCATTACTGCAGATGTGTACTGTGAAGAACTGAACACAATGATGGAGAAGCTCGCACGTCTCCAACCAGCTTTGGTCAATCGTTCGGCTCCACTGCTCCTGCACGACAACGCGCGACCTCATACTGCACAGCAGATGGTCTCCAAGCTACAAGAGTTGGAGTTGGAAGTTCTTCGTCATCCGCCGTACTCACCAGACCTTGCGCCTACAGACTTCTACTTTTTCCAGAATTTGGATAACTTCTTGGCGGGAAAAAAATTCAATACCCGAGAGGCAGTACAAAATGCCTTTGAAGAATTTGTTGCCTCCCGTCCAGCTGATTTCTTCAAGAAAGGCATCAATAAGCTACCAATGCGTTGGCAAAGATGCATTGATTGCATGGGTGATTATTTTGATTAATAGAAATTAAAAATATATAAAAAAATTACGCTTCATTTATTTCGTGAAAAACGGCAATTTCATAGGTAAAGACCTAATATATCAGGTTTGTAATAAGCTAAGATCTGTGCTGGCAAAACTAGAGTTTTAAAAATACAAGCTACCGTATAAAACATATATACGGACATATATGGAGAAAGTATAAAAAACTTCAATTATCAATTTTGAAAACAAAAGTTCTTAAAAATATAAAAAGTAAATGTTGCCCTCATTGCATTCAAGTTTAGATTTAGTGTTTTACTTGTAGTATAATTTTAACGTATAATTATTTATTTAATTTAATTTTTAAATTTGTCAATACACAACCAAAAATTATTATAAAAATTTGTTCCAATATTATAACGTTGCAGATTGTTTTTAGAAAATGAGCGTCGCTGTGCTTTGTGAAGAGCACAATAATATAAACAATTTCAAAATCTGCCAGAGACCCACAAGGCTATGGACCTTGTCATATCTTAATAAACATGTATATATAAGGACGTGGGAATACAGTATGTTACCTAATATGATACATAGATTGCCTTCACACTTACAAAACGAAATTTTGAGATTTTGTATATTATAGTGAATAAAAAAGGAAAAAGAAAGAGCATTTTTCCTGTAAATCATTTGTTCAATCAAATTAATCTATCAAGGTAAAAACCCTTGCCTTTTTCTAAATCAACATCCAGCACATGAGTCGTGCGGCAACGTAACAGCAACGTGACAGATGACATGCCTACATAAAGTAGTAAAGGACAAAATTTACATTTGAAAATATATTAGATGAAAATCGAGTTTACACGTTGTGGGTAAGTAATACGTTTAATTGAAACAACACCATATCCACGTGAAAACAAGGCTGAAATAGTCAGTGATAGTTTGGATTAATGTAACTTTGCCTGGGGGTCGACGAAATAAACAAAATCAGTCTGGTCTGATTTAACTGTTTTAAAGGCAGGCGAATATTTTCTCCACGGAACGTATTTGGTAATTAAAATAGTTTTGCATCGAACACAATGTCAATTATTCTTAAGTTAATAAAGACATCAATGGCGTATTAACAATGAGCTAGTTTTCTCAAGATACCGTGTTTGAACATCGTTGTTAAATTACTAAGTCCTTAATTGTAACTATTACTTACATGCGACCGAGTAATAGGTATTGGAACGGCGGCAGCCAGTGTATTTATTTCTTTTTCTGTTAGGTCCTCACGTCATGACTACTCAGCCGATCGTCAGGTCATGACAAGAGAGAAGGATATACGATGTCCTCCATCCAGGAACAAGTACTGATTCCGACGTACCCACGAGCCAAGGTTAAAAATGTTCACTTGCCGAGTTACTAATGTCACTGTAATTTTCAGGATTTATTTTGTACAATGTGTGAATTTATAATCTAATTTGTTGAATACTTTACCTTTCTGCGCCGGGCTTCTGGCCGAATTTATATAAATTAATATTAAGAATAAAGTTGTTCGAAAAACCCTACTTGGCTAAGGTTTCCAAGGCCTAGAAGGTACAACGCCTCAGCGTCACTTTAAAAAAAAACATGCGCAGTAAATGTATGGTTAATAAGTATCTGATAAAGATTAATGGTATGTAAATATATATTTATCAGATATTAAGATATCAAGCTTTTTCCTCCTACCGCAGGCCTCAGTTTAATGTGCAGTGAAAACGCGCCTTTGCAATTGGGTACATGACAAATTTTTTTTTATTTCATATTTAAATAGTTTATCAACAGTAAATAAATATTGCAAAAGTAACAGTATGTTTACAATCAATAGTTTTCTAGATACAGCGATGTGTTCGAGGAGCCGCTGCGAGTCGCCGAAAAACGCTCCATACTAAACGGTACTGAGCTGTGACGTCACGACTTGTGAATCATACTAAAATTGTATGGGCGTTTGGATAAAATAATAGGTCTTTACCTATGAAACTGCCGTTTTGCTGTACTGGCCATTTCAAATGAAAATATATTTTTTTTTGACTGATAATTCTAATTTCAAATTAATTTTATTTAACAAACATGGAATTCTTTTTCTAAAATCGTCATTTGTTTAATAGTTAGTGTTTTGTTTTCAACGCATTCGAACATTTTTCGTCATCATGGATAAGTTAAAAATTCGAGTAATTATGGAGTATGAGTACCGTCGTGGCAGCAAAGCGGCACAAGCGGCACGCAACATCAACGACGTTTACGGAGCGAATACTACAAACGAACGCACCACCCGTTATTGGTTTACCCGCTTCCGTTCTGGAAATTTTGACCTGAAAAATGAAGCCCGTGGTCGTCCGAAAACTTTGGTCGATAATGACGAATTAAAGGCAATTGTGAATGCTGATGAAACTCAATCCACGGCTGAATTAGCAACAGCTTTCGACGTTAGCATCAAAACAATATTGGTCCATTTGCGTCAAATTGGCAAGGTAAAAAAGCTTGACAAATGGGTACCCCACGAACTCAATGACCGCCAGCGCGAAGTACAAGTGGAGACGTGCCTTGCACTGCTCAGCAGGCATACAAATGAAGGAATTTGGAACCGCATTGTTACTTGTGACGAGAAATGGATCCTGTTTGACAATCGTAAGCGCTCAGCAAGTTGGTTGGACCCTGGTTCAGCACCCAAACAATGCCCTAAACGAAAACTTACCCCTAGAAAAGTGATGGTCACTGTTTGTTGGTCTAACGCGGGTGTAATTCATCACAGCTTCTTGCCAAACGGGACAAGCATTACTGCAGATGTGTACTGTGAAGAACTGAACACAATGATGGAGAAGCTCGCACGTCTCCAACCAGCTTTGGTCAATCGTTCGGCTCCACTGCTCCTGCACGACAACGCGCGACCTCATACTGCACAGCAGACGGTCTCCAAGCTACAAGAGTTGGAGTTGGAAGTTCTCCGTCATCCGCCGTACTCACCAGACCTTGCGCCTACAGACTTCTACTTTTTCCAGAATTTGGATAACTTCTTGGCGGGAAAAAAATTCAATACCCGAGAGGCAGTACAAAATGCCTTTGAAGAATTTGTTGCCTCCCGTCCAGCTGATTTCTTCAAGAAAGGCATCAATAAGCTACCAATGCGTTGGCAAAGATGCATTGATTGCATGGGTGATTATTATGATTAATACAAATAAAAAATATATAAAAATATTACGCTTCATTTATTTCGTGAAAAACGGCAATTTCATAGGTAAAGACCTAATATATAATAGCTACGTAGATAATGCGTTTACATGCATACTGTCATAGTAAAAATTGTTATATTTAATGTCAGTAAGCTAATGATATTTAAAAATTTAACATATACTATAATAAGTTTTTGCTTCTTTTTTTAAGTTTTAAAATCTACATAATTTCGATATTAAATTCAAAACTATATTTTTCAAAACATTGTACCTGTCAAAATAACTAATATTTTATAAATAAATTTTAAAAACCTTCCATTTTTAAATTGTGTCATCTACCCAATTGTGAGCGGCAACTGTCATTCCACGCTTATTGCTCGGGTTAACTTACATGGGTATACGAAGCGAAGTCCTATTAAATATTCGGATGTGCACTTATCTATCCCAAATAAAATATCTTTAAGAATTTTGTGGTCATCATAGATATTTAATAACGACAAATTCAATGAAGAAATATCACCACATTATATCTATCATTGAAATGTCTGTCAATGTTGGAAACGTTCATTCCGGTGTCAGCAGCGTGTAGGGCAGCGCTAGTATCCAACTCAGACACCACGAGGACGTCAGTGTAATATTCACATTTTCAAACAAATTCACTCATAATCAAATTACTGTTTTATTAATAAACAACCAGCAATTACTTCAGAATCAATAGACCGTTCAAAAACAAACAAACCGATCTCTTCTCCTCGTGACACGGGAACACATTAAAAATGCTTTGCATCTCTCATCCTCGGTTGGCTCTGTCACAAATGCTGTTAAAAAATTAGATAAATTTTAAATGAAAGAAATGCTCGATTAGTCTACTACGGTTACTTCCATAGCCTCATGACATATGTCATTCTGTTTTGGGGGAGTGCTGCCGACATCGATACTATATTTATTCTGCAGAAAAGGGCCGTTCGCGCAATCTATCAGCTCGGTCCAAGGGTGGCACTAATAAATATTCTCAGGTTCCATTAACAATATATTTTAGGAAATTTAATGAACTTCTTCTTGTGTTAACATGCACAATGTTAACACAAGAGGAAGAAATATGCTGGCAGCTCATAATAGTAGGCTTCATAAAGTCACTAACTCATTCATGGGTCAATGTATACGCTTGTATAATAAGGTTTCTGAGGATATCCAAGGTCTTCCTATAGACAAATTCAAAGAAACTATAAAGCAAAACTTGTATGCTAAAGCATATTATAAACTATCCGATTATTCGGATGATAAAAGCCCTTGGGTATAATCCCTTCATTAACAGTATTTGTAACAAAACATGTGTAGCGGTGACGCGCTACTCAAACTGACCAATCACAACGCGTGAACTACATCGCAATATCAGCTTTTCTAAAGCGATTACAATACGACTTTCGGGGCCGAGGGCCGCGGCCTGCTCACTCTATACAATCGAGGGGAACGCATGATTAAGGATGTGGTGTCTATTTGTTCGTTGAGTTATATTCGTCCCGATGAATATCTAAAGCTTAATTGTCACAAAAGTTAGGCTTCTTATGGCAGCGTTGAGTGATGGTTCGCGCACTTCCCTCTAATATGGTCGTTTGGGGAGAGGGAGACTTGCCGAGCTAGCAGGTGCAGGTACGATTCATTGTAAATACATAAAGAGACTCTGTAAATTTATTTTGTAAAAAAAGTGTACCCGTGAAGTTTCTTGCCAGTTGGTGGTAGAGTCATGTTTTATTTGACGTTAATAAGAACAAGTAATTGTCAATGTTGAGAAATAAATATTCGAATTTGAATTTGAATCCATGTAGACACCGCTGTGAATTCTCCTATGTAGCACGTTCCTATTATTATTCCAATCCAAGTAAAGTTTTAGAGATATTGGGTTCGCAGAAATCCCCTTTTCCCGTGAGGATCTCGGGATATGTAACCTACCCTATTACACCGCGTGCTAAGTTCATGGAAGGTTATTCGGGAATGCATGAATGATCTGCAGACTTAATAGTCTTGGAAGTATAAAACTTATATTATTAGATATAAATGAAAATTAAATATCCTGTGTTACAAATATCATCTTTCATTCACAACAAGCGTTCTGTCGTGATGATGCGTGCATACTCAGTATGATCTATCTAAAAGAGAATATGTCTTTTGAAATTTAAGACACATTAAATCAAAACTCCTTTTTTCAGTTACATGGACGCAAAAAATCAATACAAACTGTTATCAAAACGCCATAAAATAATTTAAAAAATGTTTTCTCAACAGTAGAATAAAGCCAGACCTGGGCAAATGAAACAACTCCCAGTGGTACGTTACTTAATCAGCGGGAAATCGGGAGAAGAAAATATTTATTATGTTTAATTATTTATTTATAAGAGTATATTTACAACCATAAAGTTACCATCTATTCTTTAAAAACAGATTAATTTACATCGTAATTAGGAGGATTACTTCATTACCAATATTACACAAAATCCCGTATTCCAACGGACCTGCTCGTCGGTTCAAACTCCGACAGCAGTCGCAGAATTATTGCACATTTTGTTAAACTTAAATTACCTTATCGTTATACGTAATATTAATTAAAAGAAATAACCAAGTGAGACATGCAATTATATGTTAGATCTGTTCCATCAGATACGTGACGTACAGAATAGCCCCCGGGGTATCAGCTAAGTCCAGGCCAAGTATGTTCGATTTAAAAAAAAATTGTCAATAATATAACAAACCTATTTATCAAAAATCAACAAACACATACAACTTCAACAAACCACAACCGTTATTTACATTAAGTTTTTCTTAAATATCTTATCATACTTAGGTAATCGAGGGCGGAACATTTTCAGAAGCCTGATAAACCAACCTAGCACCACAGAGTTACTACTGCACTCATCCCACTGGTAGCGTGATGTCAATTCAAAGCCTGTCTGTCTATTCTTAGAGCAGGCGTTCATCAGTTGGGCACGATGAGCTCAGCGGCGGCCGCCAGCTCCGCCACCTTGGCGCGGTTCACCTTGCCCGACGGTGTCATCGGGAACGACTCCACGAAGAACAAACCTCCGTGGAGGTGCTTCAGCTCTGGCAATGATTCTGAAACAAATAAATAGATTAGAATATAAACAGTTCAAACAAAAAATATAACTATTAGATAAACCCCCATGTATATGAATCCGTATCAACTGCAACCAGATAATTTTAAAAATACCCTGAGAAACTATAGGCATTTTTGTTAGAACTTTGAATAAATACCATCCATAAGGCCACTTTGCCCTAAGTACAAAGTAATTCAGGAGATGTATTCCATCTTTAATTTTCTTTCCTTGTTTTACCTTTGCTATTGTTAACTCCATTCTAATTGTATTCTACAAGATACACCATTATACGCACGTAGACTTTCATTTGCAGAAACTCAGGCGTCTTTATGGTGAATATTTTTATTCAAGGTCACGGTCGATCATTAGCATTCTTATTTCTTCTATAAGATAATAATTAACAATTTCGTCAAATTATATTTAACAATGCTTCGCCTATACTCTGAATATGTTTATACTTTGACAGAATATGTCAACACTATTTAAAACGTCGTCAAAATAGACACAATAGTGTGTAGTAATGGAAGATTTGCATAATGTATACCAAAAAAAGTAAAATAGAATTTTGCCTTCAATCCTGCTCTCGTATGTGGAATTTTAAAACCAATGTTTCTCTCTGGTGACAGTCGTTTTAATGGAAGTAGAGTATTGTAAGATATTTGTCTAGGGCTTATTAAATTCCGGTCCTTTTAAAGCGCCATAGTAAGCACGTTTACTTAGTTCTGTTCCGGTTGGCACAGGGAGAGCACAGGAAGTGCAGCTAAGGGAATAACTGCAGTCTGCGTACTTTTGACCAAGTTGAAGATGTCGGCGGGGCGCAGGATGGCGCCCGGCCGCGGCAGCACGGCGGCCACAGGCAGCTGGTACAGCTCGGGCTGCAGCACGCCCACCACGCACACCTCGCCCACGCCTGCGTGCTGCCGGATAACCTCTTCGATCTCGATGGGGGAAATCTGCGGAAACCAGTTCAAAAGTCAACTATTTGTGTATATACTAGAGGTACAGTGCACTGGCAGTCACATGGTACCGCAATGGTCCGGGGCCCTGTGGCTATTGCTAAGCTACAGGAGGACTTTAACTACGAAAGGATAAATACTTTTATTGCTAATTTAATATATGTATTTAAGATAAACACATTTAGAAATACATTTTTAATCTTTAATACTATCAAGGCGGCTGCCTACAATAGTTAATTCTTTTAGTTTTATCTGTGAGTCAAGTTACGTCAAAATTCTAAGTTGCCCGCAAGATTGTTTGCGTGATAATGTTTTGTGGATAAAATTGTAACATAATATTTTACACGCGTAGCATACGTTAGGTAAAGGAGTCTTAAAATTTTTTTTAAAAACTTTTTTATTTATAATAATAGTATAAACAAGCAATAAAATAGATAATAACCTGACGTAACTTACTTTGATCTGCTTCTGCACGTTGAGCAGCAGCCGCCGCCTCTCCTTGAAGTAGTAGAAGTGGTTCTCATCCCGCGAGAAGAGGTCGCCCGTGCGCACCCACCCGTCCGGCGAGAGCAGCTTGGCTGTTTCCTCACGGTTGTTGAGGTAGCCCTGAAATATAAGCTTTTATTAAACTGCTGTCATTTTCCTTAGAAATAGAGGTAGGTAAATCTATACATATTTAAATGTACAATGTAAACGTTACGAAATACGTAAATTTTGTTCACATTATGCTCAAAAATATAAATAATAATATTTATATTTTTAAATTGTAATTGTAAATTGGTAATACGAAAAATATTTTTTAAACTTTCTCATGCAAAACATTTACCATTAAATTTTTTAATAAAAATAACAATTTTCCCTTAAAATAGTTATGTTGAATAGTATATTTTGTATTACATTTGTGGTAAAATGTGTATTCACCGAGAATGTAGAAGATGCATTAAATCGACTCTTTAAATAAACACAAAAGACTAATACATACCTTACCAAACATGTCCCCCTTGACCCAAAGTTCGCCAACTTGATTTGGTTCATAGATTTCATTATCATTTTCATCGACTAGCTGTGAGGCAAAACAATCGTCGTTAAATTATTTTACGACTGATGGTTTATGCTAACAGAGAAATACTTTGGAACTTTATTAAGGTCATGCTTATTTTTTCAAACAAATTTACGACGCTTGCGTCAATGCTCATATAAGATTTTTCAACTTCAAAATGGTTACTTATTCTTAGTTTTATTTTTAAAATCATGATTATGAAGGCTTGTATTGTTGTTAGTTTTTACTGATAACGAGAATCATTATCGATCACATCAAAACGTATAGTTTGTCAATTATTACAATTGTGATTAAAGATTGTGAGTGTAGATTAAACTGTACGTAAAGTTAAGGTTCGGAAAGTCAAAGACTAATTTTTTTTTTTTAAATGAAAGGGAAACAAGGAAACAACTGCTTACTTTGTATTTAAAAGCGCCGGCGCGTGGACGTCCGACGGAGATGCCAGGCGTGGCGCCCGGGATGTACTCGAATACAGACACCAGCAGCTCCGTCATGCCGTACGCGTTGAACACCAAGCCAGGGATCTTGGCCTGGAATTCATCGAACTCTATTATTAGTTTACCCTACCAAAAACTTGTAGGCGTTAGGTCAGCTATAATGTGAGCCGGGCCATTTATAGCTCACAAATATCACGCAGCAAAATATGGAATTAAAATAACTTACACAACGCTGAGCACAGAGTATATGCGACCTGCATAATAGCGAGTGACAAATGGACAAGTTTTCAGAGATCGCACCATTTAATATTTAAATGCTATGTGCTTTTTAGTAGTGAGAAACTGATTTCATTTAATATACGTTTCTACCTTCACTTGATTCAGGAGTTCTGTGCTAGGAACGCCGCCTGCAATGTAGATGACCCAGAAGCAGGACAGGTCGCAAGTTTGCCCTTCTTCTATCAGCAGCTTCCTGATCAAGCAGGGTGTAATGACCGTCAAGTTTGGCTGCGAAACAAGACACGAATGTTTGTGTAAGAGAGAAGAATATGAAGTGGCAGTTGTACGGCGGCAACCATTAAAGCTCGCTTAAAGTGACAAAAACATAAACCTCTGATATTCCCGGTGAGCCCAGAGAAATCGCAATCATTAAATAACAAAACAATTATGCAATCGAAACATTGATAAATTTCATAAGTATATATGTTCACAAATATATTTCCTTGAATTCCCGTCGTATGATGGCTTTGCTCATATGTGGTTTAATAGTGGGCCGGAGTGCTTACTTATTCCAACTAGCCATCAAATATATTATCACGTATGTTGAACCAATCAACTAAATAAACAAGTATATTTGTACTTAAAAAAATAAAAGGCTTCAGCTTATACTTTTTAGCATCAAAAAGGGTAAGATGGCCGGGCGTGGGATCAGTTGCGCGAGCTGTGTCAGTGTAAGCCTTTGCAATACATTGGGTATTGTTGTGCCTTTTTATATTCATTTCAATTAAATATACGCCTTAGCATATAACGGGGAGGACAAAAGAGGTGTAGCAAAATATACAATTAATTTGCTTAAGCTAACAAAATAACAGAAAAAATTTAAGAATTAGAATTAATTTAAGAAACTGTTTAAGCTCCCTAGTGGGTTAAGCGAGTTCGGTAATTATTTATAAACGGTGACCTTCTAATTAAAGTGATCTTGAACTGGATTCATAATGATAATTGCAACCTTGATGTAATTTTAAAAATAAGCTGGTTTACTTAAAAATGTATTGTCGTGGAGCAGTACCCTGTATTGATTGATGATGTCTCTGAGATGCGCGGAGGTAATGTCGCGCGAGGTCTGCACGCGCGTGCTGCGCGCCAGCGGCGACGAGGAGTACGCCAGGTGCGTGGACAGCCACTGCACCGAGCTCAGCACCAGCATTGCCGGCAAGCGGACTGTGGGAGTTGCCCTGCAACACGACATTCCTTATTCTCGCTTCCATCAACATGTCAAGAATGAAGAACTAAGCGTAATGTAAGTCTATTATGCCGTTGAACGTCATGTTATTCGAACATACAAACTTCCTAGTTCCTACAAACCTAAAAGATTTTAAAACATTATTTTTTTCGACTTATTTATTAGACTTTTAAACTGGGGTTATTGGGGTTTATGCTTGTTTCTCAAACTGAATTAACACCTACTCAGAACTGAAATATCAAAAAATTCTCGGACATACTTAGGTATAAATATTTATTTTTAATGTTACTTATTATTGGTTAAAATTTTTACTAAAGAATGAATTGAGTCCTTGCAACAAATAACTCTTAAATAACTTACCAAGTGAAATGCAAAACTGCTTCGAGAGTTGCGAATGGCACGATGTTGACCTTGGGCAGGCCGGTGGTGCCGCTCGTCAACATGAGCCACGCGATCGTCTTGCTCTGGTCGAATATAGCCGGTCTGCGACGGGACATAACACAAAAACATTATTCAAATATTTATTTTTCAACATTATTGACCCTAAATTGAGCATGAAACTACCACCAGTTTGGAAAACTCTCGTGAAGAAGAACTAGCAAAAAACTTCATGGGTATAACTTTTTCTAAATAAATTAACAAAATTATTCTTAACTGCACCTGTTAGCTTGGCAAATTTCTCTCCCCCTAACTATTGACTTGACAAACGACGAACTCGTTTGTTTGAGCAAACGGCAACCGTTTACGAGTTAACGCGGGATCCAGCCATCGCCCTCCTCAACCATATTAGAGGGAAGTGAGCATTATGGCATTTGTTAATAAAGCTTAAAAAGTGGTTGACACCTTTTTTAATCCATAAATGTTTAGCCAAAAGAGATTCCTTAAAAATTTAAACAGGAATTTATTGCAACAATTACTACCATTTCTACAAACAAAACTACATATTATTTATCCCCACTTGTTACTACCGTTTGATAGGAGGATCATCCAAGAAAAAAAAAGTTTAATATTGCACTGTTAGAGTTGAAAATTACCGAAAGTTTTGGTAAGAAACGAAAGTTTTGAGGTAACTTACCGGTTAGTTTCCTGAAACTTACCAAATTAAGGTAATTTAAGTAACTTTCAAAAATGATGATTTTACTTACAAATATGCAACGGCAGCTTATTTAAACGCTTTTGTCTTATTGTTATTTAACTCCTAGCAAATTTAAACGACCATACTGTGCCACACAAGCTAGAAAATGGTGGTGAAACGAAGTGTGTGTGGCTGGGTTTTGTTTGCAATTGTAGATATATGCAATCTGTAAGTGTGTGGGCTCATAATAAGTAGATACATATTTAAGCGCGCGACGTTGCCAGGTTGCGTGACGAGTTCCATTTCCAAGGCAAGTTCCTGAAATTCTACGCTGCCAGCTACAGACCTAAGTAGTAGTTAGTAGATACCTACCTACTTATAATACATAAAAAAAGACTAAACGATGTACCTAATACGTATAGGTAAACAATCCCAAAATATAAGATTTTTAAATACTACAGAATTATACGAAAATATATTAGGTAGGTACATAGAATTAAGCATGTTTCTGAGTGATGTTATATTTTTTAATGCAAGGTAACATTTATAAGGTAAAAATTTTTCGAAATCTTCCAGAATTGGAAACTTTCAGGTAACGTTCGCGAAACATACCTTCGAAAAGGAAACTTTCGAGGTAATTTTCAACACTATGCACTGTTTGTGTTACACGCAAACTGATGAGTCCTATTATTGGTCCGTTGTATTGTGAGCTTCATTTAGTCAGATATATGAACTATGTAGGCATTCTTATTTACCTCAATATTATGAAAAGTGTTTCAAGGTGAGTACAGACATGCAATATTTTGATTTTATTGTGGTTTTCATAAAAATATCAAAGGTTTTGTTGCTCTGTTTGCATGCAGTTCATTTGTTATATACTAAAGCCAACAAATCGAGTTAGTAATAATATTTTTTACTAACTCGCTATTTTTGTTATTTAACGGTTAACTTAATGTTCCGTAAAGGGAACACTAGTAATATAGACTATTGCATTTTATTGGTCACAATTTAAGAAACCTGTGATGAGCAGTGAAATTATTGAGGAGTCGGAGACAAGTGAAGATAAACCTGAGCCTGATTTGAACTCAAGCAACTTTTTCCTTAAAACTGTAACGCTTACATAACCGAAGTAGAATCTGGGACGAACATGTAGCGAACAGACACAATTTGCCAAGGTCACAGCTGCGAGCCCACGCAAAATTTAAGCCTGAAAACTCTTCGTATAGAGACGATGAAGAAGAATACAGAAATAGGGGGAAAGCGTTGACAGACCTCACCAGAACATTGTTTTATATTATTTTGTTATTTTTATATTTTAGTGGTGATCCGGTGTGAATCAAGGAAGTAACTTAAGGCCACTCCTCTTCATTTTGATGATAAACGACCTACCCCAGCAGTCGTGAATCGGTCTGAGCCCCTGCTGTTTGCTGATGATTTGAAGTTAGTTCTCGCAATAAAGCAGAACGAGGATCATAATGCATTGCAGCAGGACATACGTAGTGTTGTAAAGTGGAGCCGTGACAATAATTTAACATTTAATGTCGCTAAGTGCTCAGTGTTATCATTTAGCCGAGCTCACTCTCCAAACCATCACCAATGTAGTATGGAGGGGACGCTGATGCAGAGAGTTTTATGGGAAAAAGATCTGGGAGTGCTCTTTTCGGCAGATATGAACTTCAGGCAACATATTGAAGGAATATGTAAAAAGGCTTACCGCAATCTGGGTCTGGTTTTGCGCCATGCGAACAAATTCACGAACATGCAGGCGTTAAGAGCTTTGTTCGAAGCACTTGTAAAAAGCAACTTAGAATGCAATGCACCAATTTGGTCCCCACATGAGGAGAAGTATAAGTTAATGGTGGAACGGATACAAAACAAACTTTGCAGATTTATTTTAAGGAAAATGTACGGTATCCACTGCTGTACCCTGGCCTATTCATACTGGGTATGGTAGGTTATTACAGGCTTGAGGTTAGGAGGGAAGTAGATTTTGCCACGTATTTATTTAAGATTATTCGTGGCAAAATACAAAACCCGTGCGTATTAGCATCCATACAGCTTTGTGTGCCGGACAGATACGTGGGTAGGCGGCGGTGACCGCCGTTCTTTCTAGTACCGCGTGCGCGCACAGCTTTGCTGCACGGCGCGCCGCTCATTTCCTTGTTTTCCTGTTCACTGAATGAATTCACTCGGGCCGCATATAATGTATGTAGTGTTAATATGTAAAGGTTTATTGTTAATGTTACCTGGTATGTGTGTTTGTAATTGTACTTGGTGTATGTAACTGCTTATTGGATTTCTTTTTCTTTGTTTAAATGTGTGTCTTCATAGTATTTTTCAATATTGTGTGTCGGTGGCAACGCTATTGCATTAGAATTAAGTTTCTGTAACGATAGCTGTTTGTTTAGAATTAATTAAATAAATAAAAAATAATAAAAACACTATACTCTATTGCAAGAAATGTAAAGTAGCCCTTCGTCCCAAAAATACAATGTTTAACAATAACAAAATTACAATAAAAAAATGGTTTGAATACTGCTCCAGGAAAAAATTTGGCCCCTAATAATAAAATGAGCTTGTTTTCTTATTTAAAAACCACATTATGCTGCAAATACTCTCAGAAACTTGAGAATTAATTTAATTGTTAAGGTATTAAAATAAGCGACAAGCAGTAGCACAATTTACTAGCGTGCCTTGTATCAAACACCATATTCCCGCTTTTACGTCTCAGGTAGATTTTTTTCATAATTTTTCCTGAGTCACTGATGCATTTATTAGTCTGTTTATAAAAAAATCTCAAAAATCGTTAAATATTGAAAGTGCATATCCGTAGCCAGTGTGTTACCCATTTAGTAGTTATGTGTGGAACATAAAAATGTATGTTCCCAGAGTCGACAACGACAAAAATAGTAAATGAATACAAGAATGGTACCTAAAATCTTTCTCTGTGCCATTGTATTTCTGGATAAAAGCGTCAACGTTGAATTCTCCGTCGAACGTGACGACGCTGCACTTCAACTCGTTGAGTGATATTCCAGCAGACACGATTTCTTCTTTGTCTTTTGGACAGAATACAATCCTCGGTTTTATAGTCGAAAATAATTGTACGATGTCCTCTGCAAAATACAAAATTACTTAATACAATACTTAAATACATACTTACTTAAATATACAAACTTAATAAAATACTTAAGAAGATAAATTGAACAATACCACACTTTCAAATGGCATATGTAACTCTAAGTGTAGCCAAACAAAATGGGCAACTTGTGTCTGAGAAAATATTCGAGGTTGTGGTGGTCGGCTGACGATCTGACCATGGCGGAGGACGCTTGCCGACGCCTCAAGCTCTTGGCACATGAGTAGATAAACGGAACAGAGACAAAGCTTCGTGAAAAATTGTTACCTATTTTGGTAGGGTGGTCACAATAGGTTAAGACAAATGAAACAAAAGCATTTTTTAAATAGTTTAATTATTCAGTATAATAGTAAACTTCACAAATTATAACTCTAATAATTTTCTTTTTATAGTTTTTGTTTTTTAATAATTTATTGTTTCTTTAGATGGTGTGGTAAATTCTGAATGTAAAATATAGTTTTTTAAAGTAATCTAAAGGGAAACACTCACATGGCATATCAAATTAACAATAATATTAATACGTTTAAGTATTTCATTGCAAATCTTGACAATATTTATTTCAAGATTGAAAAATTTGCTAAACTTTTGAAATGAAATGAAATGTTTGAGAATTGTATGATATTGGTTTTATTGATATTGATTTTGAGATTTAAGTAACTTAAGTAGACAAACAACGTGCGTCGCAATGACCCTGAGATTGTCAACTGGCTGTGCCTTTTGACAATGTCTTTTGACAGGTCTCGCCGCGTACGTGACAAGCGGCCAGTGGTCACGCACACATGCTCCGCGTGCTTGTAGTAGTGCAACCGATTCGTGCGGTTGTATGAAGCTTTGTCTCTGTTCTGTTTATCTACTCATGTGCTCTTGGCGCGCTCGGCAGCGACTTTGCGTTGTTTCACTTAAATTATGGCTCATTCTGCAGCTACTTCATAGGTTTTATTCATCGAACTCTTTGTTCTATTTGTAATTTTGATTACATTACATATGACGTATGTAATAGGACGGTTAAATAATTACGTTCATCAATCAATATTTTATTATCTTAATAAGATGATAGCCATTAGTATTGTGTTTTTTAATTCAAAAATAAGTTAATCAAATCTTATAGTTCAATAAATCCCATATCTTGTGTGATAAAATTTAATACCTAAAAATTTTGTTATTAATAAAATAATTAGCAGACAACAATAAAACTTATTATTTTAGATAAAAAACTACTACGAGAAATGTAGAAAGAAGGTAATCCAGGTTTTTACCAAAAGAGACAGCTTAACATACACTCGTATTTACTAATTAAATATATATAAATTAAAAATGTGTCGAAATTTTGACAAGTTCTCAGTAGCAGAAAACTTATTTAATGATCTTATATTGTACTTACAGTAATACTTGTATTTAATAACTTTTTAACCTGACCTAGTTGCTTTTACCCGGTTGTCGCTTAGTAACTTCAATAGTATTTATTAAAATATAAAACTCTAAACGATTAAATCCAAAGCCTTACTCTGCATGTGGTCGGTGTCCATGGTACACAACGCATAGCCGTTATAATGCGAGGCATAGTAGGGCGCGGCCACCCCGAGGTGGTTCTTGGCCATAACGACGACGCCATCCCCCAGCTGGAGGCCCGCGGCCCGCATCGCCGCCGCCAGCTGGACCGACCGCGTCGCCACCTCCAGGTTGGTCTGGCTCTCGCCTGTGTTTGCGTCGATCTGGAAGTTAGAGCCTGTATTAATTCGGCTAGTTAAGCAGCTTAGATAGAAAAGCTACTGTGGCGGATCACAGTGCAGCTAAATTCGTCAAAACTAAAAAAAGAAATTAGCTCATTCAAACGAAATAAATTTTAGAAATATTTAACTTTTAGAGTTTGGACCGACAAAAAAATACTTGTATTATTCATTACCTGTATACAAACGACCGCATTGATAAGACAATGCTGCAACGACGACGACGCTGATTGTACTCTGTTTGCTGGTTCTTGACTGATGATTATTATTTTAAATATCAAACAAAGGACATGAATTATGACGGCAATGAAGTCTTTAGAAAAAAATGTTATTTATTAATATTTTTTCTGTAATTTATGCAGAAAATGTATCTTTGTTCTGCGATATTTAATAATAAATAATAAATCCCCAGACAATCACACCAACTGTATGGCCCAAAAATAAGCAGAGCTTGTGTTATGGATGACCATGCAGCGCACGGGGGGGGGGGATCTATAACTTGTGCTTTAAAAATGTAATTCTGAATGTGACGTTGGGTCAAAGTGGCAAATATTACAAGACGGATCGCTAGCTTTCATGAGTTGTAGCAAAATGGTTTGCTATACTGTTGATTTTATACTCAAGTTTATTTTATACTATCCTATAAATATATTTTTTTAGATATCATATAATTATAGTTAAATTATAGTGGACGAAATAAGGAAGGAATCACACTAAAGAATAGCACTTCTAAGTGGCACTGTTGAATTTTAATACAAAGCTTTAAAAAATGCCATTTACTTAATTTTATATTCTTAAAACTAGCTACTATTCTGTCTGAGATTACTTCATAGCATACTTCAGTGGTTTTTTAAACATTTTTAACCATAGTAAAAAGTAGAAGTAAAGTAAGAATCTATTTACTGCCACAGCAGCACACAGAGATAGAAATAAACATAGAAAACATAAACTGAACCTAGTGAGGGCGCCGGTGCTGACGGATTAATTTAAAAACTTTAATCGCTTAAGTAGCTCACTCGCGTTTCAGTCAAATTGATCTTGCGCAATCATAAGACAACGCGAGCATCACGTCACGTACATCCAAGACTAAGTGATTACGTAATAAAAGCTTTAAATTTTCCCGTTGAGCAAAATGCATTTCAGGACAGTCGCAAACTTTGAACGTTTTTTGGGTCAGGGAACTAGAGCAAAATGTAACTGAAAATTGAGCCGCGTTCCATTTGATGCGCCGCGAGCTGTGGGCGACTTCAAGAATTTACAGCGATGCCTTTAAAGCTACGTAGTTACTTGTTTCGTAAAAAGGTTTTCAGAAAAGCGAAGCCTTTTGTCTACGAGAACTTTTTGATATTATTTTTATGATGCAGTAATTGTGCCTTTTTAAAAAGTACCTAAGTGAACAGTCGCGTAAATATGTAGGTAAGAGGGTAGATAAAAGTTAAAGAGAATGAGCAAAGTAGGTTCAGCCATGTTCAGAAGTGTCAGAGCAAGTCTGAGGCTAGCCGTGACTGCCTTCATTGTCAACTACTTTATGTTCTGTACACGTTTTACTTCATTGTGAACATTTTTATGCTTTAAAAGACAATGTATCAGATGATCTATGTCTTGATGTTCTTATAATTTAAAACTAGTAAAGCATATTATCTACAATCAACAAATAATCGGTTTGCGCCTTATTCAATCAGGTGTGAACTACATAATGATCTCGGCTCGTCTGCGTGACAACTTTATAAAAATCTTTATCTTTTTTGACAGTATTAAGTAGTAGGTATTATTCGAGCGACAAAACTAGTGATTCGGCTATTCTCTACGTTTTTTTAGCTGTGGTTTATTTTGGCGATTTGAAAATATTCGGAACACTAATTCAATTCAATTCACTAATTCGTGCTATGTAATTACAGTCACCTACGATGCTATAGTGTGGTCGGCTTATATTGCAAAAATATATAAGGAAAAATGTACACACGTAGTGAAATTCACATTAAAATATTACGAAAATAACTTGTGCGTTAATATTTCATTTTTATTGCATGTTATTATGTATACTTCTTCACTACTATTGCAATGAGAAAACATTAGTTTCCCTGATTTGTATTTGGGCTACGTGGGTAGCATGTTCACAGCATCCAGTGATGCAGTAGCAGGATAGTAGAGGGACCTACGGGGGCCAAGAAAGCTCTCTAGTATAAATGTGTAACTTTGTAAGTTTATGCTTGATTCTGAGAAATGGATTGCTAAACAGACTTGAAAATTTCTATATGGTCTGAAATAATATATTGGCCTAACAATGAGGGTCACGAAAAAAATCTAGTTAAGGAACATAGAAATTACCTGGTGCACGAGGAGCGGGTCCTCCCGCATGGCCTCGAGCAACACGTGGCCCACGTGGCACTGTTCCGCCGTCACATTGTACTTGATGGCCGCCTTCATTTTGAGCGCCGTCATGCGCTGCGAGATGTTACGCTTCTCTACTTTTTCCAACATTGTCTGCAACCACTGAGCAAGTGTAAGCGAGAAAATTAACTCTTTTTTGATTGATGAACCGCTGTTACTCTAACCTCTGTAACTAAACTCTACCCTCCAGGCCTGTCCAGTGCTGACTGCTGACTGCCAAAACAATTTCTTACATTATTTTTATAGGCAAACAATATGTCTACATTGATTTATTAGCTCTGATAACAACTCAATTGATTTTCTAATGATATACGGAAAAAAAAAGAAAACAGATTATAAAAATATTTAGATACCTATTGGCATAACGAAGATTTGCGTAACAATAATCTACGTATCAACAAGGGAAGAGAAAAACAGACAATAATAAAATATATTTTTAGTATATCTGCTTTAACTATCTTAAGAATATTTTATACTTACTACGGAGAAATCATTCAAACACAATTTGCATAAAATATTTTTTGGTGATTCAAAAAGTATTTGAACTAACATATATTGTATGAGAAAGTTATGTTTAACTGGGCATAAATATCAAATGGAGTTGGCAGCGTGAGGTCGTTTGGGTGAATTAAAGACGGTTGCCCTTGCATATATTTAACTCATACTTTAAATTTGTATCATTGTTCCTCGCCCCGGATACGAACACGACCTCAGATTACTAGCCTACTACTAGTTACTGTTGGTTTAGAGGGTTTCTGTTACTGGTATTGTGTGGAGGAAATAGTTGTATGTTTGTACGTTTACAGATCATTGGTAAAATATTAAACTACCTACTGAAAATTATTTCCCCAAGGAAGTTATCAAAGATTTTCAACAGTTTCGGCAAAAGTGTCTCTATGTCTTTGGAACCTTAATCCCCATTGAGCTATTTTTTTTTTAACCTTGTTTTAAATTACATGTTTTTACATTCATTGTTTTATTCAAATCAACAAGCAAGGCCAAAAATACCCGAGTTATTCATCATTTCAACACCAATGACTTCACTAATTACAATAATTTTTCGCAATTTTAAAAGACGTCAGATTTACAAAGAGGTCAAATTCAAGACCACAACTAAACGATACAGTCAAACGCAAGTGTACGCAACAAAACGAACGTTAACTCGATCTGAAACCACTGAACTGATGTTAGTATTTATTTCACCGTTTGTAAGTTCCATAATGTCCATAATTATCCCAAACTTTCGGATCAAGGTTTACACAAGTGAAACCGTGCAAGGACCTGTTGACCTTATAATAAAGACACACAAAACTTAAACAACAATGTAACACTGATAATCCGAACACAACTAGTTTAATAATAATCAAGAGATCTACCTCGACCTCAATTCAAATCATATAAATGTGACCCAAACCAAAAACTTAACAAGGTAGAGACATACATTCGTAAAATGTATATTCAAATCCTAAAGAACATGCCTGAACCATGCTTAGTATTGGGGCAATGTGAAGTTGCACAGAAGCATGTCTTTCTATAGGTTCAAATCGATAAAAAATAACTAAAATATTTCAGACAACACGACAAACAAATTACAAGATAAAACACGGTTACACAAAATTAAAAAAAACAGGTTCAGACATTTAACAATACTAATAAAACTATTACACAAACACAAAACAAATAATAATACGATAGAACAATTCTGTGTTATGAAACTGGCGCTAGCGTAGCACTACCGGCTGAGCCAGCATGCTCCGTAGCGAAATCTCAGTGTTATACGTGAATATATCTATATACTTGCCAAAAATAAATAAACAAATAAAAATGCAAAAGGAATTCTCTTATTTCATAGACCAGGCACTGCACAATTATCACAGGGAAAGTAAATCAACTGTAATAATTATATTTCATTTCACTTCCACACGCGAAAACATGAAATGAAACCGAAACGCAACAACCCCGCTGGCATATCACGTGTTTCTGGCTTTGTTTATTTATTTTATGAATGCAAATTAATTAGTCAAATTATAAATTTAAAATAATAGTTTATTTAGGTACTACTTAACCCTACCGGTTTTGTCTCGATGCTGTATTATAAGTGAAATTACAGACCGTTGGCTGTGCACAATTAGAACAACTCCGCTCCGCACAGCGGAAAACCTATTATATTCAATAGTCAAGAACATATTATATGTAGCGTACTTGTTATTACGCACAAGATTCTCCGCGAGGAAACAGGTTTTCTGCAGCTCGGTTTGGCTAATTCCACGGCCACAGCGGACTCGAAGCTTATACAGGGTTTTTAATACGTATGATTAAAATATTATGATGTTGTTTTTATTATCAATTAGTATATTTATTGTCATTTATTTCGAGTAATGTCTTAATTTGTAGAAATATCAATTTAAAAATACTACTCAAACTTAAGACCTTGAGTAAAAATAAAATAGTTTTTGGAAGAGTTGACTTTTGTTTTAGGAATATCAGTCATAAGTTAGATCATAATGAAATCTACACTCTTGACAAGAAATATCATAAAAGGAAAGGACACTCTGTATAAGCTATTGTTCTGGTGTATTTGTTATTACAGCTTAGAGAAAATCCTTTCTTTAATGTAATTTTTTCTAAATGTACTTTCGATGGTTAGATAAGTTTTGCCACGAAATTTTGTTTTGGAATATGCAGGACGAACGTAACAATAAACTGAAAAGTTTGCCGTCAATATCTTTGAATTTATTTTTATCAAATTTGAAACTGGTTAAAATCTACCTTGAATGATATATCTATCTTCTATCTGTATAAAGGGTGACTTGTAATTCGACGTATTCCTCTTGGGATGTGATAATACAACTAATTTCCAACAAAATTAACTATAATATCCCTAATACCAACGAGGTTCCGTCGTCCAACGTCTCCATCGTACCAAGAACGTCCTAGATTGTGCTGAGCGAGCGGTCAAGTCAAATTGACGCTATTGGTACCGCTACCAGAACCACTACATTCAGTGGTTTCCGGAAATGGGCCAGATTCTAAACAATTTTTGACACATATCCAGCAATACAAAATTTTTTTTAAATGATGTCATTTGGTGCAACAAAAGTTATGCAAGAAAATTTTATGCCAACTTTTAAGATTCAGGGTCAAATTTCTGAGACATTTTTGCAAATTTCTTTTATGGGCGATTCAGCAAGACAAGTTGATCAGCCTTGTGCACACAACAATTCGGTGAAAAGACCAATTGTGGAACAACTTCAAACATTTTTTCATCAACATAACGAATTGCATTATTCACTAACGCTTTGGAATGCATGCCGTCTGATAATCACAAAATTGTCATCAAAGCTGATAAAACGCCTGCAGGGCAACACGCGTTTTAATGCGCCCACAATTGACGAAGTCGGTATTGTCGTCGTGGGTGAAAATTTAGAAAACCGAGATATTGTTTTACGTCGGCGCAGCAATCAACTGCATCGCATGCCCCGAAATACATCGATCATATAATGCGTTACAACATCCTATCTTATTTTGGCCACGTGAAGATGGATATAATTTTTCAATAAAGATGATAAATCCAGTACAGGTACCGAAACTAACAAAAACGTTAGTTCAATTAATTATTATTCATACAGCCTGATAGTTGGCGAAAACGAGGACAATCATATCTTAAAATGTCACCGTCTCTTCCACCACTACGCCGTGGTGTAAGTAACGTGTATATGTACGTGAAAGTTGAAACTGAGCGATGGACATTTATCAGGTTGAACCCGGCAAAACTGCGTCCTGAAGAATAGATTCATCTACGGGGTGCCATCAGTGCTGATGGAAATACACAGAATGAAGGTAGAACAATTATTCTCCTAGCAACATACGTCGGCAGTTCGCAACATATGCATGTATACGCTCAGGATGCTATGGTCGTCATCATGGCACACCAGATTTGTTTATAACGTTCACATGCAATCCACATTAGACAGAAATTCGACAAGAATTATTTCTTGGCCAATCACCCATTCTTCGCCACGACATTACTGCAAGGGCGTTCAAAAGAAAGTTAAAATCACTCATGGACCTCAATGTTAGGCATCGCGTTTTCGGCCAGACGCGCTGTTGGATGTATTCAGTCGCATGCTAGAAACGCAGATTGCCACATGCACACATTCTCATTTGGTTGGTAGAGAGGATAAGACCGAATGAAATCGTAAATGAAATGAAATCTGCGGCAATTCTCGATAATGATGAAGATCCATCGTTACATGAAATTGTTATATAAAATATGAGTCATGTGGCGTATTTTTTTGTTTCCAATACATGAAAGACACCCCACTGTAGTTTACTTGGCCGTACATCTGAAAAATGGTCAAAGGGTGTACTTTACAACGGAAAACGTATTACGCCAGCCAACGAAGTTAACGCATGATTAAATTCATCCATTTTATGGAAAGACTTTAAAACGCTCATATTAAATTTGAACATGCGAGTCGAATGGCAGAACGACCAATCTGGAGAAGTTTTTTTCCAAACAATAGTTCGATATTGGTAATGGCAAAATACCTGTTGATAAAACGTCAACAAAATACGTCTCGATACATTTCCTACCAATTTTCGTCACTTTACTGAAACTAAGACCGAACTTATCGAGAAGGTTTTCCCAAACATTGCTCAAAATTACATAGATCATGTATGGTTGAGCGAAAGAGTTATATTGGCTGCAAAAAACGTTGATGTCAATGAAATAAATTTTCAGATTCTAAATAAGATACCTGGCGAATTAATGACATACAAATCGATCGATTCCATCACTAGTTAAGATGATGTTGTCAACTATGAATGTTGTATATCATAAAGCATTAGAATAATAAACCCTTTTTTGAGAATTTTTTTTATTAATTATGCCAATTCGAATTCACTATTATATAATTAAGACAGGACAACATCTGTCGGGTCAGCTAGTTCTTCATATTACTAAATTTGCTTATAAAGGCTTTTCAATTTCTGGTAAACCATTAGTGAATCAACTCGTATGTATATCTATTTATTTATTTGAAACTTTATTGCTCAGTAAAAAAATACTGTGCAAACAGCGGACTTAATGGCATTTGGCATTCTCTACCAGCAAATTACAGGTTTTCAAAAGATTAAGAGGTACATGGATATGTGATCAGTTGTTCAGAATACGTTCCAGCTTGTTGAGGTGATCTTCATTGAGAGCTGTGTAGCATATCCGCGTAATCTATTATGGGCAATATATTAATACATTCACAAACACATTCACAGTATAATCTTGGTCTGCTTAGGAAGAAAAATTTGTAAACGGTACAAGTAACGCAATGAAGCAGTTACCTTTCAACTAACTTTCCTGTGCTTGTTCCAACTGAGAGTAGCATCAAAGTGCAAGCCGAGATCTTCGACGGAGGAATAGTAGGCAATCACATATGAATTCAGTGAAAGAGACGATAGGCTAGGAAATATTAATCTTTTAATCTGTCCTGCCTTATATTATGGCCTGCCACTTGCTAGGATTAACTCTGACGCCCAACTGTCGCGACCACTAGTTGATGTGTCAAGGTCGGCGCTAAGTAAGTCAACAGCAATATCAATATCATGTGTACTGGTTTGCGTATACAGTTGCAGTCAACGGCATAAAGATGATATGAACATTTGAGATTATGGTTGATAAGGTTTATAAAAATAGAGCATAACTTATTTTGATTGCTTATTGACGACCTGGGAGGTAGAACCCACTGGACAAAGACCACTGGGAAAATATTGAGCTTCTCGAGAGCAGCAAGAAATATGTCATGATCCATAGCGTAAATGCGTTTGAGAAGTTAATAAAAACATGCACTGTAACCTTTGGTTTGTCCATACCTGATCTTACATCTTCAAAAACTTTCAAAAGAGCTGTACAAGTGTCCGGGCCGAAATCCGGATGGATACTGGTTCAATAAGTTGTGTGATAATGTAAATTCTCATAGTTTTTTATTTATTTATTTATCATAAAAACAATTTATATAAAGTAACAATCAACATGATTCGAAAACAGCTACATTGGTGAAAACTGTGTCGCAGCTGTTTACGCCCAGTTCCAGGAATAAGTACAATATTATGGCGTTACTTTTATAAAAGTACAGAAACAGATATTACTTATAATTAGCTCGCTATGATACGTCTGACAAGGTTACAAGATACAGAAGTACTTATACCTACTTATTAGAAGCGATATTTCAGTGTTGTGTAAACAAAATATAAGCTTTTCGGTAAATGCTTAGTTTAAATAATCTATATTCAAAACAAACTTAAAGTTTCTTGGAACAACACTTAAAATTGCTTATATCAATAAAAAAAACACAACAACATAAAACGGGGGTATAACTAACTTCGATGTTTCGTATTGTAACATTCAGTTCTATGAATACGCCACTGAGTTAACTAAAGTTACAAACTACCCTCGAAAAGACAAGATGAATAAAATTGTTTTGTGGTCCGAAACAAAGCTTGAAGCGATTTGTTGTATTTAGATGCGAGAAAGTGCAGAGTTTGGAGTTTATAAAAAACAAGTTAATTAATGAAATTGATGAAATTCTATAATAGATTATACATAGCATTCAAAATATTTATATATATAAAATTTATAAGCATTATGTTATGCACTTTAAATAAGATGCAAAAATTTTTATTATCATAAAGTATTTATACTTATATATACATATGTATATATATATAATATATTCATATCCCTTAATAAATTATTTAATAAAAAATAATAAATTAATTAATAATATGTAAAACAAATTTGAAAATAAATCTATATGTAAGGGGATTGAATGCAAGTAAATTTGTCGGTGATTGTAAAATATATTAAAAAATTAGTTTATTTGTTTTTGTTTTGTTTAGGTTATGTGATGTATATGAAAAAGTGTGATGTAATTATGTGAATGCATATGAATGAGTGGGTATGAGTGTTGGTTTGAATGAATGTTTGTGAGATTTTGTGTATTATTATTATTATTATTGTACATAGTATCATCTTTGACTTGCAGAATTAAACTTTTATTAGATGTTCTACGTCACAGTATTCAAGGCTATGCAGCCATTTCTCAATTGTTTGTTTACATGGTTTTAGCGTAAGGGGATAGATGTTAAGTTTTTATTGACTCGGTTATAGAGCACGGGACTAAGGAAGTAGTACTGACGATTAACCAGGGCAAAGTTGACTCTTTCGGTTGCACAAACTGTACGGTGACGTCTTTTGTGCGTGATCAATTGTGGATCATAGGAAAGTGACGAATATTTACGACAAACACAAGTTGCTTCTGCACTGCTGCTTCAACAACTGTAGAGAGATATGGCAGAATAGAAATTAGTCTAAAGTAGCTTATCAAAGAGGAACTATTGATTTCGGAAAAGGCGTTACAAGAGATTTACTCCACATGGCAGGAAAGGTACTCGAGGTAAGTGAGAAATTTACAATGTAAGTAGAGATTGGGAAGTGAAGCATTAGAATTACTATTGCACTATACCTTTTCCGTCTGTACCAACTACTTTAGGCTTCAAAGATTTGAGTATTTTTCTTACATCGTCTAAGGTAACTGGCGAAAATTCAAAGGTATCCCGTGTTAGTTTCGGGGACGATGCCGGTTTAGGTAATGAACCTGATTTGGTGCCAACATCGGGAAAAAAACCATAAGGTGAAGTAACAATTGAACAATTGAATCTAACAGAATGCAAACCTAAGTCTAGTGATTTCCGCATGTAAGCTGAGGAGTTATCCATAATATGATTATAAATACAACGACATTTGGCATTATGTATGACCTGATTGCAACAATTTCGAAGGAGTTTAAACCTCCAACTGTTTCTTCAATCTTACTTTTAATAAATTGAATAAAGGCTCGATTACGGTTTCTTATGGCCATCCGAACATCTTGGTTGATCCAAGGTGCCGGAGGTCTTTTGATTTAAACTTTGTAAATCGGTGCATGACGATCAAATATGGCGGTAACGATGTCACACAATTTCATCGTCAGTCGTGACTGCTTCAAGTATGAGTATTAAAAACATTGGAACCGATACACTTTTGTGTCTGGCATCAATAAATATAGATGGCTGCTTTCGCCAATTAGTATTAAAAGCAACGTTAATAAAGTCAGTCGTGAGAAATCCGGAAAGTAAGGATCACATCAAGCCAAGTATCAGAAAATTAGAAGATGTAATGATGACTAGCATTATGTCGCAGTATTTGGAGGTTTGATCAAACTGTATTGTTTTCTGGTACAAGAATCATATGTGAGGAGATCAAATTGAAATTCAAATATTTATTTCTCAACATTGACAATTACTTGTTCTTATTGACGTAAAACAAAACATGACTCTACCACCAGTTCGGCAAAACCTTCGTGAGGAAGAACTGGCAAGAAACTTCACGGGTATATTTATTTCAAAATCAATTTACAGTGTCTCTTTATGTCTATACAAAATTATTCTTATCTGCATCTATTAGCTTGGCAAGTCTCCCTCCCTCAAGTATCCAAACGACAAACACCATCAAACGGCACCCGTTCACGAGTTAACGTGGGATCCAGCCATCACCCTCCTCAACCATATTAGAGGGAAGTGACTGGTGACATAGATATAACATTGTACTTTAAGCTGAAAATAGATATATCGCTATTCCAACACCGTGCAACCCAATTCCATCAGTACTAATTAGGGTTTATGCTGCAATATTTAATAAATCAGCACTAAGATTAGGCTCAAGCCAACTTTGGAACACCCAGATAGCTTGTGTTACATCAGGGGTAAAACTATTTATGAAATCCACGTGAGGCCGTGGGATAATTTGGGTGACGTTTTGCCGTACTGGCCATTTCAAACGAAAAAATTATTTTTTTTTTGATTGATAATTCTAATTTCAAATTAATTTTATTTGACAAACATGGAATTCTTTTTCTAAAATCGTCATTTGTTTAATAGTTAGTGTTTTGTTTTCAACGCATTCGAAAATTTTTCGTCATCATGGATAAGTTAAAAATTCGAGTAATTATGGAGTATGAGTACCGTCGTGGCAGCAAAGCGGCACAAGTGGCACGCAACATCAACGACGTTTACGGAGCGAACACTACAAACGAACGCACCACCCCTTATTGGTTTACCCGCTTCCGTTCTGGAAATTTTGACCTGAAAAATGAACCCCGTGGTCCTCCGAAAACTTTGGTCGACAATGACGAATTAAAGGCAATTGTGGAAGCTGATGAAACTCAATCCACGGCTGAATTAGCAGCAGCTTTCGACGTTAGCATCAAAACAATATCGGTCCATTTGCGTCAAATTGGCAAGGTAAAAAAGCTTGACAAATGGGTACCCCATGAACTCAATGACCGCCAGCGCGAAGTACGCGTGGAGACGTGCCTTGCACTGCTCAGCAGGCATACAAATGAAGGAATTCTGAACCGCATTGTTACTTGTGACGAGAAATGGATCCTGTTTGACAATCGTAAGCGCTCAGCAAGTTGGTTGGACCCTGGTTCAGCACCCAAACAATGCCCTAAACGAAAACTTACCCCTAGAAAAGTGATGGTCACTGTTTGGTGGTCTAACGCGGGTGTAATTCATCACAGCTTCTTGCCAAACGGGACAAGCATTACTGCAGATGTGTACTGTGAAGAACTGAACACAATGATGGAGAAGCTCGCACGTCTCCAACCAGCTTTGGTCAATCGTTCGGCTCCACTGCTCCTGCACGACAACGTGCGACCTCATACTGCACAGCAGACGGTCTCCAAGCTACAAGAGTTGGGATTGGAAGTTCTTCGTCATCCGCCGTACTCACCAGACCTTGCGCCTACAGACTTCTACTTTTTCCAGAATTTGGATAACTTCTTGGCGGGAAAAAATTCAATACCCGAGAGGCAGTACAAAATGCCTTTGAAGAATTTGTTGCCTCCCGTCCAGCTGATTTCTTCAAGAAAGGCATCAATAAGCTACCAATGCGTTGGCAAAGATGCATTGATTGCATGGGTGATTATTTTGATTAATAGTAATAAAAAAAATATAAAAAAATTACGCTTCATTTATTTCGGGAAAAACGGCAATTTCATAGGTAAAGACCTAATATTTTGAAAGTAAAAAGAAATTTTTGGGGTCAGTTTGAGTAAAGGAATCAATATCACTGAGGAATCAGAATGACAGACTATCATCGTCAGAGTTCTAATCAAAATAATATGAATCATACTAAAAGTTATTAATAAATATGAATATTTATGCGTTTTTTGTAAACATTTATGTACTATAGATACTACAGTTATTTTTGTCAACGCCACAACTTTCATATTTAAGGGTGACAAAAATAAAATGGCTACGTGATCAAACTTCTAATTTTATAACTGAACCAGGGGAAAATGAGATAGCCTCTAATAAACTAATTCGTCTTTTTTGCAACGCCTACTAAATATTCTATAGAAAGAGTAGTAGTTAAATTTGGGTTAAGTTAATGTTAGGCTGCATTTATCGCATGCGCGAGCCGAGCGAGCGAAGTGAGCGTGGAGCAGGAGTACCCGGCGAAGCGCCATAATCGAAATTGGGTGATAATTCAAAATTTTATAGCAAAAACATCATGTAGCAACAAATTTTTTGTGGCGAAGATAGTATTGTTCAGACGCTCGTAAATTGTGGCTTACACATTTAAAAAGCAATGTATATTTAGAGACGTATCATGCTATTAAAAAGAAGCCTGTTTAATTAGCACCCAAATAAAAATAATAACGAATTTCAAGACGAAATCAATAATACAATAATAACGATAATCAAATGGATGAACAATAATAACCTTAAATAAAGCGAGGGCTATTAATTTTCGGACATCAAATGCATTAAAGATAAGTTTACAGATTAAGTATGACAACTATAGTTTCGATTTGGTGGACAGTTAAAGTTCCTAGGCATTACCTTAGACGAACGCATAAATTGGAAAATATATGTTGAGAGTGTTTGCAAAAAAATTAACAAATTTGTATTTTCTCTAGACTGAGGAAAATAGCTTCTGTTGAACAAGCTCTAACTGCCTATCATGGGTACATTGGATCAATTCTTCGCTACGGTTTGATAAACTGAGGTAATTGTGCAGAGCTTGAGTATTTAAAGCACAAAAACAGTGCAGTAGAGACATTTCTGGGATTAAATATGATGAGTCATGTAAAGCGTATTTTTTTAAATTTAAAATACTTTCACTACCAAGTCTTTATATAGTAGAGATGTGAAATTTTGTTAGAAAAATAAGAACTTTTTTATAAGCTACGATGACATAAGACAAGGATTAAGGAAGACCCGCAAAACGAAATTAACTATTCCAAGTTAAAAATTAACGCTTTAACAAAAAAATGCTTTTTACATGTGTATATAAATATATAATAAATTGCCATACAACATATGAGACTAACCTAACTTTTAAAATAAATTTAAAAACGAATTGCTGAAATGGTTACATGAAATGCATGAAATGAACTGAAATGAAATGAAATATTTATTTCTCAACATTGACATTACTTGTTCTTATTGACGTCAAATAAAACATGATTTTCGAAAGTTTCCAGTTGGAAAAAACCTTCGTGAGGAAGAACTGGCAAGAAACTTCACGGGTATATTTTTTTCAAAATAAATTTACATAGTCTTTTTATGTCTATACAAAATTATTCTTTTCTGCATCTGTTAGCTCGGCAAGTCTCCCTCCCCCCAAGTATCCAAACGACGAACATTCTCAAACGGCACCCGTTCACGAGTTAACGCGGGATCCAGCCATAACCCTCCTCAACCATATTAGAGGGAAGTGAGCGACCCATCACCCGACCCTACCATAAGAAGACGTACTTTAGTGACAATGACGCTTTAGATATTCATCGGGACGAAGAACTCATCGAACATACAGACACATTACACATGCTTTGTTACAAATACTAGTACAATCCTGTTAATGAGGGGATTATACCCATTTTATCATCCAAATAATCAGATAGTTTATAATATGCTCCAGCACACAACTTCTCCTTTATAGTTTCTTTGAATTTGTCAATAGGAAGACCTTGGATATCCTCAGGAACCTTATTATAAAAGCGTATACATTGACCCATGAATGAGTAAGTGACTTTATGAAGCCTGCTATTATGACCTGCCAGCATATTTCTTCCTCTTGTGTTAACATTGTGCAGATCTTTTTTTCTTTTGAACAAGGTTATGTTCTTTTTAACATACATTAAATTTTCTAAAATATATTGTGAATGGAAAGTAAGAATATTTATTTCCTTAAATTTACTTCTAAGTGACACCCTTGGACCGAGCTGATAGATTGCGCGAATAGCCCTTTTCTGCAGAATAAATATAGTATCGATGTCGGCAGCACTCCCCCACAACAGAATACCATATGTCATGAGGCTGTGGAAGTAACCAAAATAGACTAATCGAGCAGTTGTTTCATTTGAAATTTGTCTCAATTTTTTAACTGCATATGCGGCAGAGCCAAGAGCCTTTTCGCTAAACCATCAACATGCGGTCCCCACTGGAGTTTGGCGTTTAAGGTTATGCCCAGAAATACAGATTTATGATTAATGAGATAAGTAATGAGTTTACAGGAGTCAGTTCCTGGCTCTTAACTACAATGTTTGTGTTTACCTGTTTGACATTTGGCAATGCAAACTTAACACATTTCGTTCCTTTTTCATTGAGGAGCAAATTATTAGCTTAGAACCACTGCTCTGTGTTGGAGATGCATTTGTTTACTGCTCGATGGTCAGTTTCTTGTCTTTTGATTTTAAATCAGAAGAAATTATCGTCAGCAAACAATATTACCTCGCATTGATTCTTAAAGATCCATGGCAGATCATTGATGTATACTAAAAATAGGAAAGGACCAAGAACTGAGCCCTGGGGCACACCCATTGTCACTGCCGATCCTGATGATTTTTCTCCACTTTTGCAACATTCTGTTTTCTATTAGAAATAAATGATTTTATCAAGGCAAGCGCTCGGTTTTTTATGCCGTAATGGTGCAGTTTCATGAGTAGAGTAGTATGATCCATACAGTCGAACGCCTTGGACAAGTCACAAAAGACACTAATAGCATCACACGACTCCTCCCAGGCACTGAATACGTGTTTTATGAGCTCAACACCGGCATCGGTTGTTGAGCGACCCCGCGTGAAACCACATTGCTTAAAATTCATTAAACTATTACCGTAAAAATGAGAAATTAATTGATTTAAAATTAATTTTTCAAAAATCTTACTGAGCGTTGGTAGTATTGATATAGGTCTGAAATTATTAGGGTCACACATACTACCTGCTTTGAATATTGGAATGACCTTACTCAATTTCATTAAATCAGGAAAAACACCATTATCAACACAGTCATTAAATATACTGGCTAAGTACGGGGCTATACCATCAATGACAGATTCAATAATTTTAACAGAAATCCCATCTAAATCGGCAGTATTTTTTTACTTTAATGCTTTTAAATGCATTTAAAACTTGTGGAACAATAACATGTTTACAAATAAAATCAATATCGCATGAATTAACATTTTCCGTTAGCAGTGACTGTGCAAGAGTGGAACATGAATTAATACTCGAAGTAGTTGACACAGGGATGGCAGTAAAAAAAATGTCAAATGCTTCAGCAACTTCTTTGTCAGTTGACAACAATTTATCATTAATTTTTAAATTATTTTATTTATTTTTATTTATTTACGTATTAGGGAAACAAACAGCATAACAATATCTCTTAAACATTAAACAAATAAATATTACATAGGCCAGTAAAGTTTCCACTGTTAAATCACAAATTTAAGAGCAGGTTATAGTCTTGTTACAAATGACAGAAAAATAAAATGGTATTCTATATAATTACAATTCGAACTTAAAATATATAATATAAAAAGAGGAATATCTAAGACAAGTGGATTGATTCAACTCTTTTAAGGTTTCAATTATTTTTCTTAAAAATTGGGGAAGGGTTAATGCAAAAATATCATTATTTGCACAAAGTCGGTTATAGCTATTACATGACCTGGGAATAAACGAGTACATGGCATAATTTGTTTTATAAGGAGGGCACACAAAAATCTTCTGTTTACGAGAGCTAAGGCGAGGACAACCGATACTTATTTTACTCAACAAATATGCCGATTCAACATAGCTATTAATTATTTTGTACAGAAATATTTGGTCTTTTACATCGCGGCGAAATTGGAGGGAATTCATGTTTTCTAAATTATAGTGCAGCCATCTGAAGCTAATATATTTAATAAATTTATTTTGAATACTTTCAATATTGTTCTTGTAAATTTGGTATTGAGGGTTCCACAAAGTTGACGCGTATTCTAATATGGGACGGACGAAACTATTGTACAGTAATAAGATGGTTTGATATTTAATAAAATTACTTCCCGTGCGTCTTATAAAACCTTACATACGAAAGGCTTTATTCAATATGTAGTCTATATGCAGAGTAAAGTTTAGTTGATTGTCAAGTATAACGCCGAGATCTTTAACTTGATTTTTCCGTGGGATCTTATTGTTGTTAAGCACGTAATTGAAGTTTATTGCCGTCTTTTTCCGCGAGAACGTTATAATGTTACATTTATCGGTCTTAATGTAGAGGCCGTTTCTCTTACAATACTCTTGCAGAGCAACGAGATCGTTCTGAAGAAGTAGACAATCAGAAGCAGACTTGATTTCCTGAAAGATTTTATTATCATCGGCGTATAGTAGAAAATTTGAATTTTTAAAAACAGTTACTATATCATTTATAAAAATATTAAACAATAGCGGTCCCAAATGAGAACCTTGAGGTACCCCAGAGGTGACAGGGATGAAGGTGGAACAGTATCCTCTAACAGAGACCGCCTGGTTCCAATCCCGCAAGTAAGACTCAAGCCAGCGCAATAGATCGCCGTGTATACCGACTGCCTCCAATTTTTGTATCAATAAACAATGTGGAACTTTGTCAAAACATTTGGAGTAATCAGTGTACACGGCGTCTACTTGGAGGCCCTGATCCAGAGCTCGCACGACTCTATCTGTGAACTCACATAAATTAGTTTCAGTTGACTTTTTAGACACAAAACCATGCTGCTGCTCTATAAGTATCGGTTTGATTACTGGAAAAATATCGTCATATACGATTTTCTCTAATAGTTTAGGTAATACATTCAGTTTCGAAATGCCTCTGTAATTCTGAATGTCGTGTTTATTACCAGATTTTAAAATAGGGACAGTAAATGATTGCTTCCAGGCACACGGCATTACACCTGATTTCAAAGATAAGCTAAACAGTATAAAAATTGGAACCGAAAGTTCTTCATAATAATGACGAATAAAAATGGCTGGTAAGCCATCTGGACCCGCTCCCTTAGTTACGTCTAAAAATTTTAGGTAGTTCTTAACTTTTTCAAGGTGTAATTCTATTGAACTGAGGCTTAGAACAGGAATCGAGCCAGAATCGATTAAAAAAGAATTATTATCGGGAGATTCAAAAACTGACTGAAAAAATTTATTAAACAAATTACTAATTTCCTCGCCGTTGGAAGCATTTTCAGTATTTAAGAACATAGTGTTAGGAAGATCACATGTAGTTCGCTTTTTTGACTTAATAAAAGACCAAAAATGTTTGCTGTTAGTAGATATCCTATTTTCAGCGTTGCGCACAAATGATTCATAGCACTGTAAAGAAATGACTTTTTCACGTTTCCTCGACATAACAAAACTGTTATAGTCATTACTATTTTTATAAATCTTCCATTTTTTGTGGTATTTTATTTTTTCTTTATGTATTTTAATTAATGCTGGAGAGTACCATATGGGATATCTTGGATTAGAACGCATAAAGTTATGTGGTATAAATTCGTTAATTATAGATTGAATTTTTAAATAAAAATGTTCTAAACACGTATTTATGTCTAATTGATCCAAATATGAATACCAATCAACGTTCCGAAGAGCCATTTTAACATCTTCATGTTTAGCAGCGCGATAAAATTATACTTTACGAGGGGCCTGAAGTAGGTCCCGCGGGATGTCAGCTTGAATGTAAATAAATAAGGTCGGATGGTAGGCATCCTCAGGAACCAGCAGATCTGTACATCTAGTAACCTTACACTTAACTGAACCAATAGCGAGATCTAAATATCGACCATCCTTATTACGTACGTGATTAAATTGATTAAAGTCATGGTAGGAAAGAAATTGGGAAACTATATTAACTAAAGCCTCAGATGAGGGCGATAAATAACAAAAATCATTATTATAGGTCCATTCCGCTTGTGTTATATTAAAATCACCTAGCAATATAAAGGTATCGTTTGGAAAATTAGAACGTTTTTCAGTAACATAATCAAACATTTTAATTAATGATTCTATATGTAGAGGGCCTTGTGGAATATAACAGCAAAATAAATGGAGAAGTGATGATGGTTCCCTACTTTTTACTCTTATAGTTAGTTCAAGTGCCTCGGCTGCAGCGTTGACGAAGCCTATCGTAGATACGGATACAACCGGGATACCGCTCCGTATTGCCACCAACACCCCGCCACCCATGGTGTCACCCCGCGCCTCGTAGTCACGATCGCATCTATATACATCGTACTGTTCAGTGAACAATTCATAATTATAAATACCTTGTAAAAGCCAAGTTTCGCTTAAACATATGAGATCATATGTTTTCTACATTTATCACGTTTTTGTAAAATAAATTTGTTTTAGTACGGAGACCTCGCACGTTTTGATAGTATAGGTTTAAAAATGGAGCCATTGATTATGCATTAATAAAATATCACAATAAATTATTTTTTTTTAAAGGAATAAAATATAATAATAAAATTCTAATTGAAAAACTTGCCAAGAACTCACCTACTAAGCCCAGGTTAACAAAGTTGCCCCTGTAATATAAAACTGTCGTAAACCAACGCGATATACCCACATATACGACATACATTTTAAGATTTACATAGTAGTCTGAAAATAATTTAATAAAAACCTTAAATTTAGATTTAATGTGTAACATAATATTCAATACAACAAGAACTAGATATAGAGAGTTAATACTTATACAATTTTTTTTAAACATTTTTCATTTAAAATATTTATAACGGGGGAGGTTTCGTTTCGCCGCACCATGATACAACAATTTCTAACCCATACAAACTTATAAGATTTTTCGAATGCCAAGTTTTTTACATTTTTTAACAACTGCTTATTTTGTTTCGTAAGGTGGTCGTTTATATATTATATTTGGTGTGCGGTTCTTTTGCTTTCCCAGTTTCCTGATTAATTATATTCCATGCAGTTTTTGAAATGTTAGTACTATTATTAATGTAATTAGATTTAGCTACACTGCATACTCGTTTAATTAATTTTGAATACTTTTTAACATATTCATAAAATGTCTTATTATGATTATAAGTTCTTTCACTGTACATTTCATATAATCTATTTCTACTTCTGCATATTCCCACTGTTGCCCAGTCACTAAACCTAAATAAATTATTATTTATACATATTTTCTTTTTTTTTTAAACAGAGTCATAGTCATTTCTAATTATTATATGAATAGAGTTATATTGAGTAATAGGATCTCCACAGTAATCTAATTTAAATGTTTTTTTAAATACATTTTTCCTAAATGTTTCAAGCCGTCTCTCATTCATGGGTATAAAGGTAATTTCTCTTTTTAGAGTCTTTTTTAGCCCAATATTAAAAGTGGCCAACTGCCCACTATGATCTGATTGTTGTTTATTAATTACTGACTTTGTACATGGCTTTAAATTTGTAAAAATGTTATCAAGATATGTGGCTGAGGTCGCTGTGATTCGCGTAGGTTTTAAGAAGAGATTTTTTAGGTTGTAACAATTAAAAAGATTCAAGAATTGTTTACTTTGTGACGTCTCTACTAATAAATCATATTAAAATCGCCACAAAAAATTATTTCTTTGTTTTTGTTATTTACTCTATGTAATACCTCATCCATAGTGCTCTCAAATACTTCAAACGGTGAGGATGGGGGTCTGTATACACTTATTATAACAATATTCCCCATCTCAATACAGGCTATTTCAACTGATCGCTCAACAGACAGACTTACAATATCAGTGCGTTCTTTAAATGTCAGGCTCTTATAAGTGATGATCATTGAGCCGCCGCAAGTTGTTTGTTCTCTGTAGAATAAACTAGCAATTACATGATTCTTATATGAAGACATAATTTGACACTGTCTGAGCCAGTGTTCTGTGTTACATAGTACATGCATATTTTCATAGTTTATGAATAGCTCAATCTGTAATTCCTTACCATCAATATCCTTACCATCCCTGCATATTTTGATGGACTATGTTCATAAAATTATTTTTTACATTTTTATTGCTTAAATTATTACTTAGAATACTAATTATATTTCCTATAGTACGAGGATTGCCGCTACGTACTTATGAACTCCCGATGCATTTGGCGTAAACAGGAAATGCAGACACAGCGTGACGTCAATTAGACGTTCTAGCAAACAAGTTATTAATGTAATTTCGCATTCTATAATCAAACTTCGATTAGGATCATTGTAATTTATATGAAGTTTTGATGTAATTCTTTTATCTTTTAAAAATTAAAGTAATTTAATAAAATTTTGGTTTTTTTTCGATCCTCCGGTTGTCGCTAACGTAATTGGTGCAGTCGGTAGGATATTCACGGGATTTTTTCGCAAATTTGGAGAATCTAACTTCGAGATCCAGACCGTGAGGAACCCGCGGAGTTATCAAGCCCCACTGCTGAATATCCGAACTCTACGGACCTGCAACAATCCAGGAGGAGAATCTAACAATAGATTCACGAAGATTAACCGGCTATGCAGTTTATGTAAGTGCACTTGACTTTTTCTCGTGTTGCTTCCTTTTATCCTAAGTAATTCCTTTTGTATTTCAAAATTTATCACTCTAGAGCCTCTAGGTTAAGGCCGTCTGAATTACGACAGGCCCGCCAGCAATCATTAGATAGTAATAGAGACTTAAGTTAAGATTTTAATTCTAATTTAGATCAATCGTTTAATTTAGAAATGTCGCACGATCCAGATACGATCCTGAAGGCCCTCCGCCTTGAGCCCGATTTTGACGGGAACCCTAATATTTTAACTCGTTTTATAAGAATTTGTGATCAACTTGCAGCTCAATATTTAAGTTCTGTACCTGGGAACGAATTATCTAACTTATTTATTTTAAATGGCATACTTAATAAAATTACTGGAAGCGCCGCTTGTACTATAAATTCTAATGGAATACCTGAAAGTTGGTTAGGCATTCGAACTGCCTTAATTAATAATTTTTCGGATCAGCGTGACGAAACCGCTTTATACAATGACTTATCTATAGCGACTCAAGGTCAAAAAACGCCCCAGGAATTTTATGACTTTTGCCAAAGTTTATTTAGCACTATTATGACATATGTGACCTTAAATGAAACTATACCTACAACCGTGGAAGCCAAGCGAGACTTATATAGAAAGGTGACGATGCAAGCGTACGTCCGTGGGTTAAATGAACCCCTAGGGTCCCGCATACGTTGCATGCGTCCTGAGAGTATTGAGAAAGCTTTAGAATACGTACAGGAAGAGTTGAATATTATGTATATGCAGCATCGTAATGAGCCCCCTAAAATACAACAAACCCCTAAGATAGCGTACTCATCGCCAATGCCCTACTTAATGCCAGTGCCTAGACCGCGTTTTCACGTACCGCAGCCACCGGTACCTAATTGGCGCGTTCCCGTAGGACAGCGCCCGATAAGGCCGCCACCGCAACCTTTTAAATTTGCTGAACCCGGTCAACGAATGCCGACTAACACACAGCGTATGTGTGCAGCGATTCACTCCAAGAGTGTTACCTCACTCAAAAATGTTAACCGGGCATGACTGGAATAAATCCGGTAACCCACCGCCTAGTAATTATTTTAAAAGCCGTGAAATGAATTTTAATAACTTACGATGACTCATATTATAACTATTATCCGGAACCTGAACACTATGACTATACCGAATACTCTGACTATACTTGTGACTATGACACTAACTATGACATAAATTACAATAACCCGCCTTCCGAATTGCCGGATGAAACGGAGCCACAAGCAGAGCCGAGCTGTTCACAGCAGGATTTTCAGACAACGACAACTGCCATATAATAGGTCTTTACCTATGAAACTTCCGTTTTGCCGTACTGGCCATTTCAAATAAAAATATTTTTTTTTTGACTGCTAATTCTAATTTCAAATTAATTTTATTTGAAAAACATGGAATTCTTTTTCTAAAATCGTCATTTGTTTAATAGTTAGTGTTTTGTATTCAACGCATTCGAACATTTTTCGACATCATGGATAAGTTAAAAATTCGAGTAATTATGGAGTATGAGTACCGTCGTGGCAGCAAAGCAGCACAAGCGGCACGCAACATCAACGACGTTTACGGAGCGAACACTACAAACGAACGCACCACCCGTTATTGGTTTACCCGCTTCCGTTCTGGAAATTTTGACCTGAAAAATAAACCCCGTGGTCGTCCGAAAACTTTGGTCGACAATGACGAATTAAAGGCAATTGTGGAAGCTGATGAAACTCAATCCACGGCTGAATTAGCAGCAGCTTTCGATGTTAGCATCAAAACAATATTGGTCCATTTGCGTCAAATTAGCAAGGTAAAAAAGCTTGACAAATGGGTACCCCACGAACTCAATGACCGCCAGCGCGAAGTACGCGTGGAGACGTGCCTTGCACTGCTCAGCAGGCATACAAATGAAGGAATTCTGAACCGCATTGTTACTTGTGACGAGAAATGGATCCTGTTTGACAATCGTAAGCGCTCAGCAAGTTGGTTGGACCCTGGTTCAGCACCCAAACAATGCCCTAAACGAAAACTTACCCCTAGAAAAGTGATGGTCACTGTTTGGTGGTCTAACGCGGGTGTAATTCATCACAGCTTCTTGCCAAACGGGACTAGCATTACTGCAGATGTTTACTGTGAAGAACTGAACACAATGATGGAGAAGCTCGCACGTCTCCAACCAGCTTTGGTCAATCGTTCGGCTCCACTGCTCCTGCACAACAACGCGCGACCTCATACTGCACAGCAGACGGTCTCCAAGCTACAAGAGTTGGGGTTGGAAGTTCTCCGTCTCTCTCACCAGACCTTGCGCCTACAGACTTCTACTTTTTTCCAGAATTTGGATAACTTCTTGGCGGGAAAAAAATTCAATACCCGAGAGGCAGTACAAAATGCCTTTGAAGAATTTGTTGCCTCCCGTCCAGCTGATTTCGTCAAGAAAAGCATCAATAAGCTACCAATGCGTTGGCAAAGATGCATTGATTGCATGGGTGATTATTTTGATTAATAGTAATAAAAAATATATAAAAAAATTACGCTTCATTTATTTCGTGAAAAACGGCAATTTCATAGGTAAAGACCTAATATTAAGATCGCGGATCCACCTTTTAAATTATTAATAGATACCGGAGCCAATCAATCTTTCATTAGTCCTGAAGCCATAGAAAATTATTTTAATCATTTTCCTTTAAATTTTGATCCGTTTGAAGTTATTAATATACATGCAACCAGTAGAAATGATTATTTTCTATCACTTTACCATCTTTTTCAGAGTTTAAAGATAATGATTGCATGAAATTATTTGTATACCGTTTTTATGACTATTTTGACGGATTGATTTGACAGGGTTAGATTTGTTGAGAAAATGGGAAGCGCGTATCGATTTAAGAGAAAGTAAATTAATAACCCGTTTTGCTACGAACCCGATCCTCATATACAATTCTCGTAACGTAAACCTTTACGAAGACATAATTCCAGCGGGAACATCTAAAGTCATCCGGATCCCAGTTGACTCCAGTGACGGTGATGTTCTTGTCCGGGAACAAATACTTTGCAACTGTATTGTACACGATTGCATTACGACGGTTGTTAATATGGTTGTTAATGACGTAATCTTTTCTCTTGATAGGCCCGTGCAAGCAGAACTGTTTAATACTGAGTTCACTTGCACTCAACAGATTAAGACTCGTTCAAAGGAAGTTATTTCGCGGTTACGTACAAGTCATTTAAACGAAGAAGAAAAAGCTAACCTTACAACTCTGTGCTCTCGTTATTCTGATATATTTTACATAGAAGGGGAACCGCTTACCTTCACTAACAAAGTGAAGCATAGAATGCACACAATTGACGAGATCCCGGTACATACTAAGAGCTATAGGTACCCATTCATTCATAGACAGGAAGTTAAAGACCAAATTCACAAAATGTTAGAACAAGGTATTATACGACCTTCAGAGTCTGCTTGGAGCTCCCCCATCTGGGTAGTTCCTAAGAAACTGGACGCCTCTGGCAAACAAAAGTGGCGCCTGGTTGTTGACTTCCGTAAAGTGAATGACAAGACTTTAGATGACAAGTACCCTATCCCTAACATCGCTGACGTCCTTGACAAATTTTTTTAGTTATTTTTATTTTTTTTTTGGTTCACAAACCAGACAAGACACAAATGATCACAATATTTATACTTAGATGTATTACATCAGTGCTTATCTTAAAATAGTGAACACAACAAAACATATTATTAAATAGTACATTTCGGAAATATTTCTTTTATCAAAACAAAAAAAGAATAAACAAGAATTTTAAAATTGTGGATAAACTGATACATTTATTATATATACTGGAAAAAAGTACATTATTTAATCAAGAAAACAAACATTTTTGGCTCACAAATTACGTTCATCATTTAGGCATTTCTTTATGGTAGTTTTAGCTGTGCGAATGCCCACTTTATTAAAAATATCAAATTTACTTTGAATGCAGCGATAGCTTCTAATCATTCTGCAGAGAGGTGAATTTTGTCCTACATTAGTTCTGTAATGTGGAATGTGCAATGTTTGTCTGTTGCATAGCCACCTTGTCGAGGAACCACTAACATAATTTTCTGAAGAAAATCGCTGCAGTCTACAAATCCATTCATTACTTTGTATAAATACGTAATGTCAGCGAATTTCCGTCTGGAATACAGTGTATCTAAACTGAAATACTGTAGCCGAGAATCGTATGACTTTAAATCTTAACATTTATTCATCTTATACGCTAAATTATACAACAAACGTTTTTGGACTCGTTCGATTCTGCTAGAGTGGATATTGTAACAAGGATTCCAGATTTGGCTAGCATACTCTAAAGAACTACGTATTAGGCTGCTATTGATAGGTATGACTACAGTTGGATCTTTGAAAGAGGTCACTTGTCGATTAACAAAACCCGACAAACGGGAGGACCTCAACACCAAAGCATCAATGTGATTTTTGAAATTTAATTTATTGTCTACCATAACACCCAAGTTACGGATAATAGACACCTCACTTAAAGTTAATCCGTTGATCGTATAAATATAGTTATTTTTATTCCTTTTCTTTCTAAATTTTATAAAATTACATTTACTTATATTTAATGACAACCGGTTTTGAGAACACCACTCGAACACTTTGTCAATTTGAGATTGTAGGAACCTAGAGTCCTCTTCAGTGTTTATGACTTTGTATAGTTTTAGGTCATCGGCGTACATGGTAAAATTACATTTAATTAGATCCGCTAAATCATTTACAAAAATAATAAAAATATCAACTTCATATCATTTTATATATATAATCACTTTTATAGTAATTTAATGTTACGTTACGTTTTGGCCTAAGGTTTCTATAATTACTAAAAAAACATATTTCTATGTTAAGAGCGGGGTGGTGTGGATCTAATTTAGTTAACGGATTAGATGCGTTACATACTCTAATATTTTGAGAAAAATTTGAAAAAACTAAGTCAAGTATTCTGTTAGATTCATTTTTTATAAAATTAATCTGATCCATATTATGAAAAGACATATCGTCTAAAAGTCTGCCGCTCAACGAACAACCATGGGAAGACACGTTAAACAATTGAAGTGATGAATCCCACTCCCACACAATATTTGGGAGATTAAAATCACCTAGAAGTAAAGTATAAGAATTTTTTTTAATTTTGTTATTGATAACATGGCTAAAATTTTCAAGAAAATTTTCCATATATTCGTGATTTATGGCAGGGGCTACATAAGCGGCACAAATATTTAAGTTAAACTGACTTCGGTCTTCTTTAAAATTTATAGATAACCAAAGTTCCTCGCAGCTTGACTCTCATACTTTCATGCGCAAGACATTATAACACTTACGGACTGCAACACAAACACCCCCACCTTCTTTCCAATTTGCACATATGGTTGATTTTTGATCGCGTCTGAACAAATCATATCGCTCATCAAACAGCTCATGATCAAATATAGTTTCGTTGAGCCAAGATTCTGTTAGAGCTATAATATCGTAATCATCATTCAAAACATTGGTATAAAAGTCCTCCGTTTTTGTTCTCAGGCCCCGAACATTCTGATAATATATTGATAACGAGAATTTTAAAAATATTATTAAAAATAACATGCACTTTAAATAATAAATTCAAAATCAAATGCAATAAAACACTACAAGGAACTCAAGTTATGAGCATTAACAAGTATGGATTTGGAATTAATGTCCTTACGTAAATATATGCGACCCCCTCGGACCCTCACAAATGCGTAGTTTTTTTCCTTTGCAATATTTCTCGCGGCAGCATGAAGTTTTTTGTTGCCGGGTGAAAGATGTTCACTAACATAAATTGATTGCTTCGGCCCTGCTTGTCCCACGTGGCTGGTATTTAATTTAGTCTGTGGATTTTTCTTATTATGCTGCTTTACTGATGCTAGTATGTTATCTCGGATAAGAGGGCTGCAAAACTTAACAATGATTGAGCGGGGCCGATTTGATTCTTGATTCTGTTTAGGCACTCTATGATAGTTAACAATGTCTGAGTCATTTAGATCATACGCCACTGATTTTGCAAGTTGCTTCACTATTTTATTTAAATTCTCGTTTTTTTGCTCCGGCATGCATTGTAACTCGATATTACAGGCTCTGGATTGTTGTTCGACATGATCCAATTTTTGTGTTATAATGGTTACCTCATGACGGAGTTTATCATTCTCCTGCTTGATATCATTAAAATGTTTAGTTTTCTCACTCAAGGTTTTGCTTAGGTCATCATATTGGGAACTCACAAAAGAAAGGCTAGCTTTCATTTCTTCCATAGCGTTTGTTAAACTTATAAGTTGAGATTCCATAGGTCCCTTTATGTTATTAATAATTTTGGTAATTGCGCCTTCAATGCTCTTATCTATATACATTTTAAGATCTTCGATCATTTTTGAGCCTGAAGATACACACAAACTTGGAGATTCCGAGTGAACTTCTTGGCGGACGGGAGTATTTGTGTTATCACCTTTTTTTTCGGTTCTTTTGCAGTCAGGGCATTTCCATGTCAACTTATATTGACTAGATTCTTTCCTACAATTTTTAATATTAATTCCAAGGCATTGAAAATGATAATTTCCGGAACAAAAACAACAGTTTTTTAATTCAACTGTTTTAACTACCTTTTGACATGCCTTACACTTCATTGTAGGTGTTTAATTTATTATCAATTTTAAAGAAGATTGGATTCACAAAAATTCAATAAATTTAGAAAAAGTTAAATAAAAATTTGTAACAAAGTGAGGGAATTTAGTTTTTAGAAATCGGCAACACTGTTCTTGTAAATCGAAAGTCGTACACGTCAAAGTAATATTTTTATTTATGTGGAGGGTATTTCGGATGAATATTTATTTCGATTCTCACAATGTAAATCGTAAATAAATAGTTTTTACTTGTTTAAGCACTGCCACAAACACTTTTGCGGGCACATATTACGCAATTTCACATTAATATGGTACTTTCCACTCCGTTAATCGTTTAATTACTATTTAAACACAATGAATGATAACAATGTACTGTTTATTTGGCCGTAATGATGATGAAGATGGGAAGAGCCAATACTTTACCACACTTGACTTGGCAAGTAGATTCTATCAAGTCGAAATGGACCCACAGGATATCGCAAAAACCGCCTTCAATGTCGAACATGGACACTTCGAATTTCTTCGAATGCCCATGGGACTTAAGAATTCTCCTTCAACGTTTCAACGTGTGATGGATAATGTCCTCAAGGGACTCCAAAATGAAATTTGCTTGGTCTATTTGGACGATATAATCGTCTTTAGCACCTCCCTGCAAGAACACATGGTCAACCTTGAAAAGGTTTTGCAAAGACTAAGAGAGTCCAACTTTAAAATTCAGATGGATAAGTCTGAATTCTTAAACCTTGAGACGGCTTACCTTGGTCATGTTATTAGTAGAGACGGTGTCAAGCCAAATCGTGATAAAATTTCCGCTATTAAAAAATACTCTTTTCCTAAAACCCCAAAAGAAATTAAACAATTTTTAGGTCTTCTCGGTTATTACCGAAAATTCATCCCAGACTTCGCCCGTATAACTAAGCCCCTTACTCAGTGTCTTAAAAAAGGACGAAAAAAAACGCTTGACCCTGACTATACAACAAGCTTCGAAAAATGTAAAAATTTACCTACTAACGACCCTATTTTACAATACCCAGATTTTAGCAAAGAATTTAATCTAACAACTGACGCTTCAAATGTAGCTATAGGTGCTGTTCTCTCTCAAGATCCAATAGGATCAGATAAACCAGTCTGTTACGCGTCTAGAACGCTTAACGAAAGTGAAATTAATTACAGCACAATCGAGAAGGAGCTTCTTGCTATAGTCTGGGCGACAAAATATTTTAGACCTTACCTTTTCGGACGTAAATTCAAAATTTTGACTGATCACAAACCATTGCAGTGGATGATGAATTTGAAAGAACCAAATTCCCGTCTTACACGATGGTGACTCAGACTCAGTAAATATGACTTTTCGGTTATTTACAAGAAAGGAAAGTCTAACACTAATGCTGACGCTTTATCTCGTGTTGAAATTCACACTGGTGACGTTTTATCCTTGATAAACGAAATTGACGAACTCAACTCAATACTAGGTAACCCATCTGACTCAACCATTGCTGAAACTAACTCTACAACTGAAACTGTACATACCAGCCACGAGAATCCTATTTTAGAGATTCCTATAACTGACGAGCCTATTAACAAATTTCACCGACAATTACATTTGACCCTAGTTAATGAGGTAAAGAAAAAGACGACTGTGACTAAATCATTCGACACTCACACACGCATTAGTATTCAGCTCTCAGAAACTAATATAGAATCAGACCTCATAAACGCAGTAAAAGAATACGTCAACCCGAAGGTTAAAACAGCTATTTTAATTAACCCTCCATTAGCCATGTACACAATCATTCCAATATTACAAGACAAGTTTAAAAGCTCATCTATGAATCTCGTAATGACTAAACGCGAACTAGAAAATGTCAAAGACTATCTTAGGCAACAAGAAATAATCCGCCATTATCATGATTTACCATCATAAACTAACCACCGCGGGATTAACGAATGCTATCTTAGCTTGTCTAACAAGTACTATTGGCCAAAAATGAAGGACCAAATTACGTTATTAATTAACGAATGTACCATCTGTGGACCGGCTAAGTACGATAGGAACCCCGTTAGACCTCAGTTTAATGTAGTGCCCCCAGCGAATAAACCCTTCGAAATAGTTCATATGGACTTATTTACTGTACAGAGTGAGAAATATGTAACTTTCATCGACGTTTTCACTAAATACGGTCAAGCTTACCACCTTCGCGACGGAACAGCTATTAGTATCTTGCAAGCTCTATTGCAATACTGTACCCATCATGGAGTTCCAACCACTATAATCACTGATAATCGTACGGAATCCACAAACCAGCTGTTCATGGAATTCACTCGTCTTCACAAAGTAAATCACCACAGAATTTCAGCCCATGCACCTACCCTAATGACAATGGAAATATCGAAATGTTTCATTCGACACTACTCGAGCACCTCAGAATTCTAAAACTTCAGCACAAAGATGAACCTATTGTTAACCTCATGCCTTATGCCATCATTGCTTACAATAGTACGATTCATAGTTTCACGAGATGCAGACCATTTGACATACTGACAGGACATTTCGACCCCCGAGACATCCTTGACATTGACATAACTCAACAACTACTACAGCAATATGTACAAAACCATAGGGAACAAATGAAAAAAGTTTATGACATAATTAACGATATCTCTCTCACTAACCGTGCTGCCTTAATTGAAAATCGAAATAAAACTCGCGAACCGGAAATAGAGTATGCACTCCAACAGCAAGTCTTTATAAAAAACCCCTTAGCGAGCCGTCAAAAGACAGCACCTCCTTACACGCAGGATACTGTTTTAGCCGACCTTCCGATCCATATTTACACTTCAAAGAAACGTGGCCCAGTAGCAAAATCCAGGTTAAAACGCGTACATAAAGCTGTAAATTTGTTACAGAATCCCGCTTGTAGTAATTCTCCAAATGGCACGATCCCAGGAGATAAAACTTGACAACCTAGATGACGGACCAGGACTTCTACCATACAAACTTGGCATCATGAGACTAATTACTCACCACCATACCTACCTACAGTATGTAAAACTTGACGAAATTGAGGACAATGTACACTGCCACGAAGCGAATTACTTAGCTATGAAAACCGTTTGACTAACGACACTTACTTATTGTACGAAGTACAAATTAATTACTTGATTCATAAAATTAACAAAGTTTTAAGTCAGTTAAAATCCTTGGCGCCTGACCGCGTTAAAAGAGGTCTTATTGACGGACTAGGTTCTATAGTAAAAAGTATAAGTGGAAACCTAGACCACGCTGATGCTGTAAAACATAATGAAGCTATTCAAAATTTAGAAAATAACCAAGGCAAACTTGTTTCTGAATTCAATGATCACATAACTATGAATAAAGCTTGGATGTCCAAACATAGCGACGTTTTAAGCCAAATTTGAGAAAATCAGAGTAAAAAAAACTCCACCATAGAACTTATTTTAAACAGCGATGCTTACCGAGAAAATAGTCTTATTAAATATGCCAAATTTGCTCAACTCTTAGAAGTCATTAGTGAAAATGTAGATGATTTAATGTTAGAATTACTTCAAATTGAAAATAGTTTAGCTTTTATCCATGCAACCACAGCGCATCATTCTATGATAACTGTTAGTATTTTAGAATTAATGATTAATAAGATTAAAATTATTTATGGTAGCGAACACATTTTAAATCTAGAGTTAAGAAAATATTATGACGTAATTAAACCAGGATATTATTATACTAAAAATCAAATAGTTTTCGTTTTCCAGTTGCCAATAGTTTCTAAGGATAGTTACGATTTATATAAACTTTCAGTTGTACCTAATAAGCATGCACAGGCTCTAGTTCCACCCCTTCCCTTCCTAGCAACTAACGAGAAGTCATTCGTGTACATAGAGACAGAATGCCCAAGACATAATAGCCAGTACCTTTGTGAGAAAGGAACAACTCATCTAATTCACACTAAAGCAGATTGCATTCAGGAGCTAATCACCAATCAAGCCCTGCAGGAATCCTGCCAATTCACAAAAATCACCCTGGCGAGAGAAGCTATGGAGAAACTTGATGACCAGCACTACATACTCTCCTTCCCTGAAGATACAAAAGTACAACTCATCTGCGATCGTAAGGACTACACTTCACTCCACGGCAGCTACCTTGCAACAATACCCCTTGGTTGCCGCTTCAAATCCGAAGAACTCACAATCGTCAACGATAACGATGAAATCAAAGAGCAACCTCTCAAACTTATAAAAATACCATATGACGCTGAGAAATTCACAAACTCGTGCCAGCCAGTCACCTTCACCTAAACTCGCCTGATCTCCAAAGTCTACACAGCATCCAAGACAAGATCATGAAACAGACGCCCTTTGAGATGAAAAATGATGAATCCCTATATCATACCACAGTACCGTTCTACACTATCATATCAAGTGCAGGCGTACTTGTTATGATCATATTGATACGAGGACAACTGCTGAAATGAAACTCAATTAAAGAAGAAAAGCAGCAGCCACACACCATCACCCTCCAGGACCAGGATGCTGGAAACGTTCCGGCAACATTTTCACTGAACGTGCTAAAATAGTCGCCGTTCTGGGGATGGAGGAATTACATATACCTATAGTACGAGGATTGCCGATACGCACTTATGAACTCCCGATGCATTTGGCATAAACAGGAAATGCAGACACAGCGTGACGTCAATTAGAAGTTTTAGCAAACAAGTTATTAATGTAATTTCGCATTCTATAATCAAACTTCGATTAGGATCATTCATTGTAATTTATAATAAGTTTTGATGTAATTCTTTTATCTTTTAAAATTAAAGTAATTTAATAAAGTTTCGGTTCTTTTTCGTTCCTTCGGTTGTCGCTAACGTAATTTACTGTTTGCTAGATGTATTCTCTGTTGTCACTATTTTACTCTGTCTCAGAATGTTTAGGCTATAAAATCTGATTGCTATAGTTACTAATTATTTTACTAATATTATTATCAAGACATCTCAAATTTACAATTAACTATAGAATATTATCTCTCAATTCGACAAGAGTATTATATTGGATATTCGAATTGTAAAAAATTTACACAATTATTATATACATATAATCATACAAAAACTTCACAGACATGACAAAAGATCCTTCCATTCTTCCGCAACACAGGAACTTATCTAGGAGGGCAAGAGCACGGGGAATAGGCGAATACGCGTGTCGAACTGTTCGAAAAAAAGGTTCTGCAAGCAATATGTGTCTTGTATTTCTATAATAATTATATGCACACAACTTGAATAGTTTATCATTCAATTCCGTGGAGTCAATTTGATCTCTTAGAATTTTAAGACAGATGTAGCCTCCCAAAGAATTGTATGCTCTACAGCCTAGTAAAACATTTTTGGGAAGCTTCGTGAGGATTCTATAGACAAGCAGCTGTCTCGAGCTTACTTCGCACTAATGCACAGAAAAGGAAATTGATAACGTGTATCAAGCAATTTTTCCGTCCTTCACCAGTGATTGCGTAAGCAATTTTGTTTTATTTGTTTTTGGTTTTCCTCAGAATATGGCTGCTTTGGGAACTATCTGTTTCGGATCGGTCAGGAACCAAATGCCAGGTGTCACCACTGAGACGATAAACTCGACGAGACGGCCCACCACACACTGGAGTTCCCCAAGTGGGATGTGACGCGCAGTGCGCTCAGTACTGTATTAGGTGCTTTGCTTGCCTTTTACTCCCCACCATGCGTTGCGCTGTGGTCGAGAGTGAGAAGTCGTGGCAAGTCGTCGCTTCCGGTCCAGGCTGCTTCCTGCGCACGATCTCATGAGGGACAACTCAAGTGAGGGATCTCTCCCTTTCGGCAAATGGAATGCGCAATCTCCTCGTGACCTGGCTTCGTGTCACAGTGTCCAGACGGAAGCCACAGGTTATTGGCCGGTAAGAGTCTGGCATCTCCCAACCTAGGCTGAACACCATCAGCCATCTACCCTGACTGTGCCAGAGATCAGGAAAGATGCTAATGCCCCATTTTTCCAAGCCAGTATCTTGTACCAAATACAAAACTTTTGTTAAAAAAGTGTGTTATAAAGGAAAAATGTGTTATTTAAACATGATTAAACAGTTTGGTTGATTAAGATACATTTTAATAAATTCATCTGCGTTTGATAGTGATCGCAACCTTTTTTGATGTGTGTGCATTCTAATGTTTTTGCTATCATTCAGGATGCTTCCGTTAAAATATACACACTACTTGTTTAATAAAATCGTATGAGGAGATTTAGTTAGTAGAAAAATAAACGGTATATATTCAGCCCTACTGAAAAATATTTAAAATTAAAATACTAGTCACTTATTTTAGAGCAATTATAGTAAAAATGTCTTATTAATGTATATATTATCCTTTCCTCTGTTCCGAACCATATTATATAAATAATTCTACCATGCAGATTTTGCCTATGAAATCTTGTTCTTAAACAACCGCTGTGAGCCCGGGTCATTTAAATAATAATTTATGTATTTAAATAAATTCGATGATGACAGATAAATTCGAACCTAATCTTTTGGAGGGTTTCCTAGAGGTTGTCCTAAGGCAGGTTGAAAGAGCCTTGAGGGACACCGGCTAATACAGGGCGGGGATTAGAGAGTGCACCATCCAATCCGTAACGAAAGGTTCGACACTGTAAAAATTCTCGTATGATGTGCACGAGGCTGTCTGGCGCGCCTAGTTCGAAGAGCTTGAATAACAAGGCATTGTGCCAGACCTTGTCGAAGGCTTTCGCCACGTCAAAGAAAAGCGCACCCGTGCCTATCGGTTATCAACCTATGTTCCTTTGCTCCAAGATGTGCTCCGTGATGCGGTGTACCTGTTGGACGCAGGAGTGACGGGACCTAAAGCCAAACTGTTCGTCCGGTAACAGGTGCTTGGAGTGGATGACCTCTAGATGACCTGTTCAAAATGATCCTTTCGTAAAATTTGCCTATCGCACTAAGCATACTAATAGGGCGGTAGGTCGTAGGTAAATTAGCCGGTTTTGCGGGTCTCCTAAAACCGATGACAATCGCTTCCTTCCACGTTTGCGGAAAGGAGCAGTTTGTTAGTAAGTTATTGAAAATAACTACTAACAGTTGTATGAGTGCGAGTGGGAGAGCTTTCAGAACCCTGTTTGGTATTTCGTCTGGATCTGGGGCTTTCCGTGGTTTTAGGTTTTTAATTATTATCTGTACCTCTTCCACCGTTACCGGTTAGAGGGCGTCAGTCGGTGGGTTTCCGCATTTAGTTTCACTGTGCTTTTCACAGTTTCTATGTGGAGGGAGTTAGTGCTTTCTGTAATCGGTGTACATAGTTGGGCTAAGCTATCGGCTAGGGTTTCAGCTTTTTTGGAGTCATCGAAGGCGGAAGTCATGGGCGGTGGCCTAAGAAGCGTAGGCATCGATGACGCGGTAGAGTCCATCTCAAGAGACTTCGCCAAGCTCCAGTAAGCCAGATGCGAAGGCGAAACCTCTTCAAGAAGCACGTCCCAGTTGTTAGACCGCAATTCGCGTATACGAGATTTGAAATCTCGGTTTCAAGCCCTCATACGGATGCGGTTTGCCTTGGTCGGAACTTAATCGTACGCCCGGATAGCTGCGTTCTTTGCTCTCAACAACTCTCTCACATCCTCAGGCAGGACCCAGCGTCGATCATTCGCCACCGGAACCTGCCTGGAGGATGCACTTGTAGCGGCTATATATTGTTAGCAAAGTCAGCAAAACCGTAAGATAAGGACTAATTTATACTAACTTTTATAATTACATTTATTGTTTGAAACATAATAGACTCAGTGAAATCAAAAAGGTTTTTATTAATCTCGTCACCACCTCTAAACACTGATTGCAGTTCGAAGGTGGTTGGTGAAAGCACCGATCGCAGCTTTGGTCTCCTCGATGGATGGCAACGAATTGGGAATGGTGTTTAGGGCGGGACTTTCTATTGCCTTAAGGGCTTCTGTTAGTTTGACCCAATTGATGTGTGACCTCGTTTGAGGAATGGGGTCAGTTGGGATACCTAGCTGCATGACTACCGGTCGGTGATGCGAAGTAAGGTTTTCTGCACGAGTAAGATAAAAGTGCCTGGTGTTCGAGTGTTACTAAGCACGTCGCCTGACAGTATCCTTTTGCGGCTCGTAGTTTGCGTGCCAGAGTTGTTATTTCGCCCAAGTCGAAGCTTGAGGCGCATTCGCTAATCAGCGCGAAGTCCGAAAGTGGCTCCGCACGGCCATTAACTGGGAGACGAGGAGGCAAGCAAGTAGGTGCTTACCTGAGAAGGCGGAGAAGCGAGGGAAGCGATGGGTTTCCGCACCATGGTCGGCGGGTCACCCATGCGTTCTTGGGTGGCGGGGGAGGATCGGTTAATTGTGGTTGCGGTTTTGTGGGTGGGCTGGGCTTGGCAGGAGCAGAGGCTAAAGATCTCTTCTTTGCCTTGTGACCCTTTTGGGGTTTAGCTTTTTGAGCCCTAGGGCAACCTAAATAGTCGGCTGTATGGCCGACCGCCTTGCATAATACGCATGCGGACTGATCATGTGCCATGATCGCCCAGGTAATTAAATCACCTAGGTTTGGCGTGACAGTTTCTTGCCTTATGGCCACAGGGGACCTCCACTGTGATCCCTGACAGATTGGCAATGGTTTTTAAATTAAAAATTTTCTTGACTTCTAATGAGTGTTACTAACACTAGATTGTCCGGCAACCTATCTTTGCCATACATGCGGTGGACAGACTGCACAGGGAACCCCTGGATTTTAAGGTCCTGTACTAACAGCTCAGTGTCGAGCTCTTTTGTTACGCCTCTAAGGACGACGCGTAAAACGCGCTCTTCCTCAAGGGCGTAGGTATGGTATTCGATGGATTTCTCCATCAAGAACCTTGTGAGGGCGCGGTGGTCGGCGGGCGATACGGTTGCCATGCGAATACCGATCGCAGTATTTTTCGCGTGTGCAAACGCTATTTTGAAATTGGACATGTGTTCGAACACAGATTTCCATGCTGCTTTATCGCAGATGAAAATAGAAGGCGGATGCTGACCGGTTGGAGGATGCGGGCATAGACTGCAGGGCCAGCTTTTTAGGGGTTTTGGACTCATCGCCAGATGAGTCCGAGGGCTTGGCCCTTTTTTGTCGCTTAGCAACGATGGTGAAACCCTCGTTGGATTCGAAGCCTTGAACGAGAGCCGGGATATCGCAATCCATCGACGATGCATTGCTGGTGGAGGAAGCCACGGACGAGCGTGAGCTAGAGCACTCTCGTGAGCGATTGATGGATAGAGGCTGGCGAGCTCGTCTCTCCTTTATAGAAAGAGAGTTGATTGTGGATTTGAGCCCACTTTCGAACTGTGTCCAGGTGTCTGGACACTGCGTGCGAACGAAGACCATGAAAGCCTTCGATATATCTGCTTCCTAAAAATGAATTAAAAACTCACCGTAGTTCGCCGAAGGCCGCCTGGGACCCTAAAAAGGGTACGCAGGTAAAGAGTTGACCACGTTAGGGTCAACCTTTACCGACAAAAAGGGCAAATGTACACGAAAGACACAAATATGATAAAAGATAAATGAAATACAAGAGTGAATAAATAAAATAGTAGAAAGGAAATAATATATAAAATAAAGAACTGGATCAGTACAAATTAGTTGTCACCGTTTTTTTTAACTTTATACTTTTTTATTTTATTATTTTTTGTAAGGTTCAGAGCATTAGTAAAACACTTCATGCAAATAATTACTATAGTGTTTCATATCATCTATCAAATTAAAGGTATATATACTTGTATAAGACGAGGTAAGCGCCTAAAGCGTTACTATGAAATATTATGTAAAAAATAACTACTTACATTGTCAGTATTATTGTCTTTGTTTTCTATGTTCATTTCAATGGATAAGGCCGTGATAACTATTTACTATCAAAATGCGAGGGGCTTACGGACTAAGACGCATGATTTCTTATGTTATGTTTAAAATAGTAATTATGATGTAATATGTATAACAGAATCCTGGCTGAATGAATCGTTTTACTCTTCCGAATACTTTGACAGTCGTTATGTTGTTTATAGATGTGACCGAGATATTAATTCCAGCGGATACACTCGAGGGGGTGGGATTGTGGTAGGTATTCGTCGTGAACTGTGCCCGACGGATCACCAAGACCGGCGCGCCCGGCCGCCGGCCGATGAGTTGTGGCTGACTGTACCTCTGCGCACCCATACTAGTTACTCTTTATTGCATATTATTTGTACTTATGTTCCACATGGTAACAGGCATGAATCAGACTTAAACTCATTTTATAATAGGATAACTAATTTAATTCATTGTAACCCTGATGATAAATTTCGTGTTCTAGGCGACTTTAATGTGACAAATGGTAGCTGGCTCTTTGATACTGATTCTAATAGTCTAATCTTAGGTACCTGTAGTGACTCATTATCTTTTCTAACCTCAGATTTTATGAATTTAGCGCTATTAAATCAATATAATAAAGAATTTAATATAAATAATCGATTACTGGACTTGGTATTTTGCACAGAATATTGTAAAGTATTTGCATCTGAACTACCATTGGTCACTGAGGACCTCCATCATAAAGCCTTAGACATTGAATAGCAAATTGGTAATTTTAAGCCGCTCCCAGAAAATATTAAAGAGAAAAAAAATTATTTTAAATCAGATTTCGAGTCCATCAAAAGAGATTTACTATCACACAGTTGGAGCAGTCTCTTCTCAACCCTGCCAGATGTCAATTCACAGGTGACATTATTTTATGGAGTTTTAAATAACATAATAGATAAATTTGTTCCTAAAAACTATACCAATAACTACAACAACTCATATCCTCCCTGGTAGACTCGGCCACTAGTAAAGCTTAGTAGGGAAAAGCGTAAGTTTCATAAAAAATGGAAAATTTATAATAACCCAGATGACTACAGAGTCTTCTCACTTTTAAGAAAAAGATTACGTAGAATGGAAAGTGAGAGCTTCCAGTATTATATATCTTTGTCTGAGGATAAAATTAACCAAAATCCTAACTTTTTCTGGTCTTATGTTAAATCTAAAACTAATTCAGGTCAGATTCCACTAAACATGACTTATAATGGACAAACATTGACTGACGGTAGGGATATTTGCGAAACCTTTAATGAGCATTTGCACTCAGTTTTTGTTAACCCTGTTAGCAGTTCTTCTAATTGTTCTAACATATACACCTACGACAATGAATCTTCAGTTGATATTAACACTGTGTATTTAAATAAAGAATTAATCTTAAAAGAACTTTTACACGTTGACATTCGTAAAGGCGCTGGCCCTGATGGGATACATCCTATTTTAATTTCAAAATGTGCCCGAGAGTTACTTGAGCCAATATACATCATTTATGAAAAATCGCTTAGTACAGGAGTTTTTCCAAGTATTTGGAAAAAGGCACTCATTACTCCTATCCCGAAAAACTGTCTGAAAGAACAAATTATACAGTATAGGCCCATTTCAAAACTATGCATCCTTGGAAAGATATTAGAGAAAATAGTCACCAAACAGTTGTCTTTTGCAGTTAGCCATCATATAACAGATAAGCAGCATGGTTTTATAAAATCTCGTAACGTGGAAACAAATTTACTCACCTTTACTGATTATGTATTAACGCTATGAACTCTGGCCTTCAGGTGGATGTCGTGTACACAGACTTTTCAAAAGCTTTCGACAAAATTAATCACGATATTCTTATTGACAAGTTAGAAAAGCTCGGTGTCCACGGAAATCTTCTCAGGTAGCTGAGTTCTTATATCCACAATCGTAGCCAAGCAGTATGCCTGAAAGGTTACTGCTCTAGTTACCTACCTATCCCATCTGGCGTGCCTCAGGGATCACATCTAGGCCCAGTACTTTTTTCTTTATATATAAATGATATCGGGACAGCGCTTAATGATACACATTATTTACTTTATGCTGACGACACTAAACTGTTTAGGATTATACATGAAATATCTGATTGTCACAAACTACAAGAAGCTATACTATCGTTATCTAGGTATTGCTCAGAAAATCAATTATTTTTAAATGCAGATAAATGCAACGTAATGACTTACACTCGTAAGAATGCATCAATTTCCTTTCCTTATACTCTCGATAACAATACACTTAACAGAGTCAGCATCATTCGCGATTTAGGTGTTATTGTGGATTGTAGGTTATCATTTGTGGATCACATCGACCAGATTATACAAAAGGCATTCCGAAGCCTTGGTTTCATATGCAGAATTACAAAACCATTTAAGAGAACTGTTACTCTTAAAACTTTGTACTTTTCTTTTATTAGGGCCTTATTAGATTTTGCTTGCACCGTGTGGAATCCTTACTACAAACATCATGTTGATCGCATAGAAAAAGTCCAACGTAAATTTATAAAGATCTTAAACTATCGCAATAATTGTAAGCATTCGTCATATAAGGAATCTTTGTCTCACTATAAACTTTTGTCTCTAGAAAATCGTCGTAAGCAATTTGATATTGTTACCTTGTTTAAATTAGTTAATAATAAATTGGATTCACCCACATTACTCTCCAAAATAAACTTCATTTGTAAGGCACGACTTCCTGTACGCCCCTCCAGAATTTTAAATATTTTTGTACCACCTGGTCATCGTAGAAATTATACACAAAATAATTTTACCATTCGCTGTTTAAATATGTATAACCAATATTTTTATGAAATTGATTTATTTTATAACACTTTAAATTCAATAAAATCGAAACTGTTTAAAGCCTTGAATAACTAAGTTTGCATGAAAAACTGTGTTCCCTTTTATTTTTGTAACCATTATGAACTTGTACTTAGAATATTACTAAGTTTTACATATGTAATATTTACCTTTTACTTATACTTAAAAAATAACAACTTATTATTTATAGTTTTGGCCGCAGAGCTCGAAAAATTGTAAAATTTAATTATAATTAGTTTGGGCATTATTTGTCTACAGAAATATGTAATTTGTTATCTAAACACTGTTTTTTATATAATGACTGTTTATGCCAGAATAAAAAAAAATAAAAAAAAAACAAAAAAAATATATATACTACCGTTATATATACAGAATACTTTACGCTGGGCACACACAGTACTCAGCACAAGCACAACACAGCACTTTGAAAACTAAAAGACTTAGTCGCAAGGAAAAATAACCACTTCGGAGGGAGTAAAAAAACCTAGAAAAAACCGTATCACGGAACCAACACGCTAGACTGTGACGTCAGTAAACTGAGCGCCACTGAATACCGATAGATCAATCGGAGTGGTCTTGGAACGTCCGTACCGGGCGGTGGTCGCAGCTAGAATCGAATTACCCCAATTCCATTAAATATATCCTATTTGAAGGATCTGTCAATGCAGGCAACGTTGAGAAACGACTTGTCGGTTTAGCCAACATTTCTCAAAACAATCTAGGTTTGGAACTCTACATATAAGTTATTCAAATAAACATGAACTACGAAACGAAAGTCAATGCAACGACTTTTTAATTCAAACAGCTAGCGCCACCCATCAGCGACAAAAAAACTACTTTAACTTAAAGTGTTGCCAACAATAAATGCCACAAATCATGACATTTACCTAGGGAAAATGTTCAAAGTATTTCTTTTGCCTAACCATTGAAACCTCGGCAGGGTTGTTTATATGTATTCTAAATGCCAACAAAATATACTAATTAAAAAATTTCACATTTTGATTGGATAGGTATAAAGAATTCGATAATAAATGGCGTAGGTGATCAGATATGCGTATTAAAGTCTTTTATCATATAATCTCTTATAAATAAAAAGGATTACTGCTAGAGAAACAAGCGATCGAGGCGTCCTACGTAGACGTGACGTATCGAAAATGCAAACTATACCGTTTTTACTGCAATCGTTCAACTGTAAAGTCGCGGGAGAGGTATTTATTACATTCGTGTTTTTTACTTATCGCTTCAATTTACTTTTATGCATAAACATGTTGATAATGATGTCTTCACGGCAGTCAATCTGTACTTGAAACTGGGCTATTGTTATTATTGGTATTGATGACCCTAAGTCACACAACGTTAAGTATAGTAATAAAGAAGTCGCAGTAAGGAACCTTAGACTTGGCACGACTTTGTCTAGATTTCATTACTTTTTAGAGGTAAACAAGCAGCTCCATCGAGACTTGGCTAGTTTGTTACAGAATGTTTTTGGTGGGATTTCACTTCTTTTTGTAGAAACGTGGGCATATTGATTTATTTTATTAGATTTTCTTATTTGACACAGTTTTTTCTTTTTAGGAGTAGTTTTTTTATTATTACAAATCTTTTTTTCTTTTTTTCCGGTTCTGATTCTTGTACAGTAGCAACAGTTTTTCGTATTGCCTATTCGCGTTCATTATTTATTCTTTGAGATGGTTTAGACGTTTTAACTTCTGAAAGATCGGCGCGGTATTTACGCCTAAGCCGGTTGTATTCCGTGATCGCTGAAGCTTGAAGAAGGTGCACCCCATGAAGATTGGTTACTCGTGAAAGCGCCACGTAGGCTTGGCCACAAGAGAATATGGAGGTGCCAATGTCCATGAGGGCATTTTTTAGACTTAGACCTTGGCTCTTGTGAATTGTTAGGGCATACGCTATACAGATTGGGAATAATTGTTCTCTGTACACGTATGCCCCGGGTATGATCTAAAATTTTGACTTAATAGGCAATAATTCGTGAATCAAATTATTAGCGAATTTCACTACCAATTGTTTAGGCTTTGTTTGGTCTTTCGGGTCCCACCTCACTTTTTGTACAACGCCTATCGACCCATTCACTAAACCTAAACTAGCATCAATGTTTCTCCTAAGCATTGCTTTAGCTCCCTCTTTAATGATTATAATTTCTTCCAGTCCAGCAGTCATCGACGCATCATCTTCATATTTTTGTAAACACGCCCGGGTTTTCGTTATCACATAGCATTATTTAACTGCATACACATATTTCTAGTCGGTAGTAAACAAACAGTATCTTCTGGTAAGTCCCTCAAACATTGTGCTATTTCCATTAAACTTCCTTCGAATGCGAGAGCAGAGGTATCAATCGGTTAGGTCCCCCAAGTCGTGCCCCCGCCAAGTCGAGCGCGAAGCAAACACTGCCGTACCATCCTTTACTGGAACCATTTTGCCGCATATTCAGGCCCCTATTTGAGAACCTCTGAATAAGACTAGAACGCAGAAATTTTCGTCATCCAGTAAGCTATAATCACATACTTAAAATCCAAAATTTCAAGTCTGTAGGTCATTTAGTTCCGGAATTAAGCGAAAGCAAAGTTTTGCATTTATGAATCACTCACTCATTCACTCACGATCATCAGAATAGAACTAGTACTTCCTTGGTACAGAGTTAGGGTTTAATGACCACATAAAGGGAAAACTATAAAAACTAGGATAATCGAAGATCTGGAGTACCTAGTGACCCTGATTAGAAAACACAAGAGCCCAACCAAACTATTAGAGATCGAAATACCACCTTTACAAAAAATATTCAACTTGGTGGGCCGCTTCATGTGATGTCAAAAATCGAAGGTCTGAAGTATCTGATGAAGAACCTCAGCTGGTCTCAGCTGTATTAGAGATATGGTAATGCCCCCTTTTACTATTGGTACATAAAAAAATCGACTGTCATTGCAAAAATCCAGCGTAGTGGGACACATCTTCTAATTTAATCTAACCTATAGCGTCCCACAGCTGGGCGAATGCCTCCCCTTCTGCTTTTAATAGGCATATAAAATAAATTAAAGGAAAACTCTGGATAACACTAGACTGGCTTTTATACTTATACTTACAAGTTTACAAGAAGAAATAGTTGAACGATTAACTTTATTCTACTCGAACATTACACAAATTCAATAAACAAATTACACTAAAATATTAATTTCGCTCAAAATTTGGTCAAAATATAATGCATTGGACTAAGAGTGGCGGTGATACCCGCATACGTCGCTAGATGGCGCTGACTGTATTTTAAAACGCACTTACGTTTGTTTTTCCGGTAATCTTATATGGCGAAGTGGCAACCGGCCGCGTTACAGTTGTTTACGACATTCTTCTACTGCGCTTAAAAACGTTTGCTAGGGATTAGGAGGGATTATTCGCATTTCGTTGATTTCGCTTATTATTTCGTGAGGTTTGCTAAGGTTAATTAGCAGGTTGTTATTATAACAATTCCAAGATTTGAATAGGTTAGGAATTTTATTATTAGTGACGGATTACTCATTATTACTTCATTATTAGATTTAAAAGAAGTTTTAATTGAATACTTTATTTGTTTCATTTATAGCTTAGTTTTCTAGGTTTAATAATATATAAAAATAGTAAAATGGACAGTTTATTTATGGCCCTATTAGCCTTTTAAATTTCTCCGGACTTTGTGGCCTAGCGCTGAGGGCGCTTAGCCGGAACTTAAACTACTTTTCTAGTATTCTAGGTATAGTTTATTTAGATAGATATTACTTCGTTTCGTTAAAATTTTTTTTTTATTGAAAAAGGATTAGACGTTTGTCTTCTATCTCACCTGATGGAAAGTGACGATGAAGTTGAAGGTGTTACACGTCTATCCACGAGATACCTATTCACTCGACGCTTGAAAGAACTAGGACTATAGTTTTCTGGTAATACAGACAGTGGGTTCAACCTGATCAAAAAGAGCATTCGCACACTCTCCAAAATGTAATCTGTAGAAGACTGCTAAACTGGCAACTTTCCGACGATGGTCGAGGCTTTGCAGTTTTTTAGTGGTGAGGTCGAAGTTGTTAATAATTTTTCGGGCTCTTCGGTCAACTGCGACTATCGCTTCTAGTTGGTACTTTGCAGAACCATCCCAAAGGTGCCTACAGAACTCCATACAAGATCGAACTTGAGCTGTATACAACTTAAGTAGCTGTTCAGGGCTGAAGTACCGTCGGACCTTCGAGATGATTCCCAACTTCTTTGAAGCAGTTTGAGCCATGGACACAATTTGTTGCCCGAAGTTTAGCTGGGACGATATAGTTACGCCCAGAAGCCCTAGGTTGTCGGTTAAGGGTACAGAAACATTTTGAAAAGTTGGCGTTAGGTCGAAACTGCTCTTTTTCGCGGAGAATCAACACGCCTGTGTTTTCGACGGGTTAAATTTTACCGAGTTGGACTCGCCCCAATCGGACACTTTCTTTAAGGCCAAATCCACCCGCTCAATCATGGACTCTCTCAAAGCCCGGATTTCTTGAGGACTCTGAGTGCTGTCATCAGCGTAACCAATAATGCCTGGGGTTAGCAGGTCGTTAATGTGCAGCAAGAATAACGTTGCAAAGAGAACAGATCCCTGAGGTACCCCGGCATTAATTGCCATTAGGTCAGAAGAGCAGCCGTCTACGACTACTCGAATTGACCGTTCCCCTAGAAAATCAGATATCTAGTCGCAGAGCCCTTTAGGTATTCCCTATGCTGGAAGCTTACTCAAGAGACCATCATGCCAGACCCTATCGAAAGCCTTCGAAATGTCTAAGGATACAGTTATTGCTTCACCGTGACCTTCCAAGGCTTCGCTCCATAAGTGAGTGGCATACACAAGAGGATCTCCAGTCGAGCGTCCACTGCGAAAACCATATTGGTTATCACTAAGGAGCTCGTTGGACTCAAGGTATGCCAGGAGACGATTGTTCAATACACGCTCCATAACTTTGCAAAGTATGGAGGTGTTGCAATAGGTCGATAGTTGATGGGATCTGCACGGCTTCCCTTCTTTGGTACTGGTTGCACGTTAGCCAGCTTCCAGGATTTAGAGACCTTTCCAGATTCCAAAGAGAGTCGATACAGGCGCGTTAGTATGGGGACAACGCGGCTGCGCAGTGTTTTAACACAACTGCAGGTATGCCATCGGGGCCGCTGGCCTTGTTCATGTCTAAATTCTGCAAGCATTTAAGAACCTCCCTTTGGCGAATATGAACGGTACCCATTTTGGGTCCGAACTGAGGTAACTGGGGTGGGACTTTACCTTGACTATTAAGACGTGAATAGTCTGCAAAAAGATTAGCAAAGAGGTCTGCTTTCTCTTTTGCAGTGTGGGCCATTGAACGATATAATTGATAGTATTATATACAACATATTCGAAAGCATTAGTATCAGATAATTTACTAATTTTAATTCTATTCTCATTTTTATTTGAAATCATTACAATTAGAATGACCTGTTAAAACTCTGCAGTGTTATTTAATGCAGTTGTCTATTTCCAGTCTGACATTAATGTTGACACGTGTAAACTAAATCAGGGAAAGCTTATTCAAAGTAACAACAATTATAGATAAGATATTGAATACCAATCAATATTTTGGCGTAAATTAACAGCATGTGATGCTTAACTGTATTGATAAAAGATTTGCTATTTTAAAATTTAGTGTTTTTAATTTAATCCTCAGTAAGGTTTGGCCGCGGGTTCGCTCGCCTAAATAAAGAGTATACATAGTGTTAATTTGTAAATCAGTGTAACCTGTTCCGTCGGTGGGGTCCGTGCAGTAGGTGGTGTATTAAATCAATACAATCAATATGCTGCTAAAATATTGAAAGAACGCGGCAGGCAGCATATTTTGAAAAGGTGGTGTTTATGAATCTCAATTATTCTCAGGTTGAAAAAATGTCCCCAAAATGTTTTTGAAAGAAAGAAAGAAAACTTTTATTTGCAGCATTTGGTTTAGGCTTGATGTTATAATTAAAAGGAATTGCCTTTTCAACCACGATAATGGTGTGCAAAATGTATAATATCACAATATTTGAATGACAATAATATCTGTTATACTAAAGTGATTATTATTTAAAATTGTATTTATTTATTTATCTATTTGATAATTAAGTAATGTACACACAGGTTTCAATTAAAGTATAAAAATTAGTTGCTAAGTAATGTACAAAGGTACTGCGTATTTCTTAAGAAATCTCTTCCAACAGGCCTGAGACTGGAGAGTGTAAGTAATAGCAAATTTAGTGTGTACTCAATTATATATTGTTAAACATAATATAAATACTATAAACAAATGTTAATGTACGTACATAATGTACTAAATATAAATATAAAATACCAAACTACCTATAAATATAATAGTATATCCATGATGTATAAATATATGCAAACTAATATACACACAGTATACTTGAATTTTATTAATGATTCAAAGAATTGAACATAAGATAAATATAATACTACGAGGTTACAAAAAAAGAACGCAAGCTAATATACTCAAGAAAGGTAATGTTCGCTTACTCGCTTTTTAAATAAGGATAACGTTTTCGATTCACGGATTATGCAAGGAAGTGTATTTCACAACCTAACTGCGTGAATGGTGAAGGAATAAGAGAAAAAGTCAGTTTTATGCGTTTTCATTTTAAGAAGAGAACGCATATTCCTTCTGCAGTGAGCATTATCGGTGTGCGTGAAGGAAAAACGCTTACTCGGGTAACGAGGGGAGGATGGGTTAAACAGTACGTTAAATACCTGGTAATTGATGATCAAACGAACTTACCAAGTGAAGTTCGATCTTAATTATGCGAGCAGTTTTATTCGATGCGATTTATAAGGGTTTAACATAATGTAGCAACACTTCCTGAACCCAAGCTATACTCGGTAGTTTAAAGTAGGAGAAAAACAAACTAAGACTGGCAACACCTCCAATCCTACCCCCACTTTATCTCGGATCATTAAATCATTGTTTCAAAGACCATAAAATTTTGTTAATGGTCCAAAACATTCTTAAAATTTTTACTCGTTTACCTATTACTTTTTATTTTTACATTTCTTTAGATACGAGTTAAACTTATTCATTTATATTTATAATTAGGAAGGGTACAACTGTAGAGCAGTGTTTTCCGAAGAAAATTCTGGGTGGGCTATAGTAAATCGCATCGAATAAATCTGCTCGCATAATTAAGATCGAACTTCACTTGGTAAGTTCGTTTGATCATCAATTATGCTTTGCGGTTTTATTCTTAGCGATTTATAAGGGTTTAACATAATGTAGATGTTTAGAGCCTCTCTTGTAAAAATAAAACAAATCATTCATATTATCAAAACAGTTTTATTCATATAATCAACACAGGTATATTCAAGTAATCAACAAAGGTATAGGTATAGTTTACACATTGATTTACTCCATATGATAAACTATTCAATCTACAGTACTAAAATTCAACTATATATTATCAGTCGACTGAGCTAGTACTGATTGAACAAACATATTAGGTTTATCAATGATTTCTCTATTATAAAATCTTGCAAAAGCACCCGATATTTCACTCCAGCCTGCTGCTTTTCTGATAACATCAATATTGATTCCTAAACGGTTAGCAGTTGAAGTAGCCGCGTGACGCGTGCTATGCCCACTAAATATAGAGGTGTCCACTCCACTTTTAGGTAGGACATCCTTTAACCAATGACTCAATGTTTGGCTACAGACAACACGGTATGGTTTTTTGTAACTTATAAACAACGATTATTGATTGTTAGTTCTTAAAACTTGGGTTCTGTTAATGTAAGTTATTAAACAAGACGCGGGACATATGTGTGGCCTAGGAATGAAACGGGGAATTTTTAAAAGAGGTTTTATAGAGTTTAGCTTTGATGTTTTTACTAAGTCAGGATCTTAATAACAATATTATAGTCCGCGTCAATAATTATATTACAATTTTTTATCAAGGAGAGAGTCTGCACTCTTTGGTCTGTTATTAAGGCTAATAACATCAAGGTTTTCTTAGATTATAATTCTTGAGATAATGTTTCATTTGGCCATGATTTTCTGATGATGATGAACTTTTGGGTCCCACACTAAATCATACTTAGGTTGAGGTGGTCTTAGCTTAAACACACCCTTCATGAACCTCTTGTCTTGATCGTCTTCGAGGGTCTTTCCTAAAAATAGAGTTAACGCTGATTTGTTTGAATTTATTGTACCATAACTCGCTCCTTGATCAAAAAAATCACTAAGATAATCCAAAACCATAGAAATAGTTACTGATCTAAACTCGTAGTTCTTATTACAACAATACTTAAACCATAATCTTACACAACTATCATATTGCTTGTATGTACCCAGCGTACGCGAGGCTAATATTATGTCCACTGTTCTTGCAGAAAGTTGTTTACTTAATAATGTTTCGCGGACAACTTCGCGGCAACTAATGTGAGCGATCGATGAAGGTTGTGATGAATTCTGATAGGGGATTTAAGTAATTTTTTACTTGGTTTAAACGTTAAAATATCTGAGCAATGTTATGATTCGTTTTTTACCGTGAGTGTGGTAGATTGTGTTGTGATAGTGTTTTGTTGGTAGAGTTGTACAGGTGAGATGCTAGGTAGTAAAAAAAGTGTTTGGTGAATTCAAATTTAGGTGAAGGTGGTGTGGTTATGATGTAATTTTGTCTTGTCGTTTTTTCTACATAAGGAATGCGTGCATGAACCGTTAATATACAGCTTAAAATAAAGAGTTGGCGAACAGTAAGTACCTTGAATTCTTTATAGAATTGTATGGTTGGAAAAGTGCGTGGTTTAAAGGTACTTACTTTTAAGAGAGCTCTTTGTGCTCTTTCCAGCGCGAGAAGGTTTGATTTAGGTATCCCACCCCAAGAAGAGATACAATATGAAACAATAGATTGGCATAGAGCATAATATGTGGTCATAATTATTTTACGAGATGTCAGATGTCGGAGAGATTTAAATAAATATATAATATCAGTTTTCGCACTTTGGATGTTAAAGAATTTACGTGTAGTTTAAAGTTAAGATGGTTATCGAAGATAACACCTAAGTATTTAATGTCTTTACCGGTAATATTGGTGGGCAAAAATTGCAACTCTCCGGTCCGGGATTTGGGCAAGAGTGGGCTATTAATGAAAGGTCATGTTTAGTTTGGCTGCTGTTGCGTATGGAAAAAGTTACATAGTTGGTTTTAGTGGTTTTGAGAGTTAGGGTGTTACTATTTAACCACATCATAACAGTTTTGAGTCCCTTTTGAGCATACTGTTCCACTGCTTTCCACGATTCACCAGTAAACGTGAGAACAGTATCGTCAGCGAAAGAGATTATTTGTCCACGTTGTAGAGAAGTTTTCGAAAGATCGTTGATAAACACCAGGAAGAGTGTCGGGCCAAGGATAATCCCCTGCGGAATACCGAATTTCACGGGAAGTTCATCACTTAAGTTGTCCCCTATCTTTACCTGCTGGGACCTGTCTAATAGGTATGAGGCCAAAAGTTTCAGCTGGACACCTCTGATACCGAGGCCTTCAAGCTTGTTTAGGAGACTCGGAATAGGAACCGTATCAAAGGCTTTTTGGAGGTCCAGGAAAATAGATAACACCTTCTTGGAATTATTTAGATTCTCCACCATATTAGTACATAGTTTAAGTACTGCGTTAGAACTCGACTTATTATGCCTAAAACCGAACTGAGTTGGTGTTGTTACTTTCTAAGTAATTAGACAGTCTCAAGTTTATAAGGCGCTCCAAGATTTTAGACAGAGATGACAGTATTGTAATGGGCCTGTAATTATCGATTAGTTTCCTATGTCCAGATTTAAAGATAGGGATATAGATGTACTAAAGCTTTTTTGAAAGAATCGGGAAAGATGCCCAGCCAAAAACAGTTATTGAAAATATGAGCAAGAGGCCCCGCAAGGGCATCAGAGTGATACTGTAACACGCGAGCAGGTATGTTATCCCATCCAGTGGCTGCCTCTGACTTGAGTGAGTTTATAATTGATTCTACTTCCTCGCGATACGTCTGAAGTAGAGCAAAGGACTTCAGAGTTGTATTAGCTGACCTGAACGACAGATCGGTTTGGTCTTTATGTGCTATTAGTTTATTGGCCAATGTTTTCAATATAGTTTCAAAAAACTCATTTACCTTATTTACAGATTCGGTTGGAGATGTACAAAGATTAAGCAACTCTACTGGAGGCTTTCCAGACTTTAGGGTGTTCGTTACTTTCTTTATAGTATCCCAAATCTTTTTTGGGTTATTTCCAGCTTTGACAAATAAATCCTTATCATATTGCCGCTTTACTTTTTTTTATATCCTATTACAGAAGTTGCGATATCTGAGGTAAGTAGTTTTCAAAATAAAGTTGTTAGGCTCATTTTTTAGCTCTTGATGCATCTTGTCTCCATTACGTATACTACGTAAGAGACCAGGCGTAAAAAGAAGTAGAGCTTTTTACAATAGCTGATCTTATTAGTGAAATAAGTTGGTCTGTGGCTTCATCGGGGTCGGTAATTTTGTAAATAAAAGATAAGTCCATAGAAGAAATTAAATTATTTAGGCATTTAAAATTGATTTTATTTATAATATTTTGTCTATTGTTATGACATTCCGGAGTTTTTTCCAAAAAGAGGAAGGTTGCAGAATGGTCTATAATGGTAGATTTAATCACTATAGTTGTAGAGGAAAGTTTTGTTCTTATAATTACATGATCCAAGCAGTTTGGATCGCATGTAGGTAATTAATGAGCTGGCACATAGCCCTGATGAGCCAGTGTGGTGAGGTATTCGGAGGCATGACTGTCGGTATTTGATGCTTCAATATTAATATTAATGTCACCGACCACGAGTACATTTTTAGTAGTTTTATGTGACTCCAGAATATTATTGAGAGAGCTTAAAAAGTTATTAATACACGCATTAGAGGGTGATCGTTAAATACATAGCACTACCACATCAGTTCCTATTTTAATACCCAAGCCAGAAGCATCTCCAATGGCGATTTCTTCAACAGAAGCACATAAGTCTGAACTCACAAATACTACTACACCGTCGCTTTGATTTAAGTGTTAAGTTGTATGATAGGTATTGTAGTTAGGCAACGGTGGGATGTTAGCGTTTGACAAGCATGGTTGCCAGGCCTCGGTCAGAACAATAACGTCCGGTTTCAAAGACAGCATTTTAAATAAAGTTTCCAAACTGAGTATATTTTTATAATCGATCTGATGTTTTGCGTAAGTATTTTTAAATTTTTATTTGGGCTATTGCAATAGGTTTCACATTCTTCTGGCGTACAGATGTAGGAATTAGAAAATACTAGATCACCTATGCTTTTTGATGTATCTTAAAATTAGATTAGGTAGTTATTTAGTAAAGCTAGATCTTAAAGTAACGTAGCTTGTATTGATGTGGTCTAACCACCATTTCATATCCTCTGTTAAGTACTCCGGTATTGAAATTATCTGTTCATATGACGGGTTTCTAGATAAACATAGAAATTTTAAGTATTCAAAGCGTTTGGTATATAACCAGGAATAATTAACAGCTGGACATGCTGAAATTAAAAATAAAATTAAAATAAGTTGCATATTTTGTCTTCAGGTAAAGATAGTATCATATTAACATAATCAAACATAAACCTCAAAAACTTGCATTTAGTGGAAGGTTCTAAACAACTCTTTTTATTGTTAATAATAAAACCTAATCTACCTAGCCTATCCTTGATAAACAAAATTTTGCTGTAACATTCTGTATATGACTCCCCAAAACACTACTGGTCATCTATGAAAATAACCGTAAGTATATCGTTAGATCTAAGGTATTCTATGACTGGTTTCATAAATTAAGTATACACAAACGGTGCAGTTGACAGTCCAAAAGGTAAACAATTACATTCATAAAGAACTCCATTAAAATGAAATTCTAAGTACTTCCTATAGCTTTCATGAATGGGTAATAAAAAATAGGCGTCTTTCAAGTCAATAAGTGCTAGCTTTCAAGTAATAAGCTACAGCAATTCGGTGATAATAATTTAGATGCCGTACGGTAATCCTCTAACTTAAAGTGAGCAGTTAATTGAAATTGATTAAGATATTTCAAATTTAAAATGAATCTGTTTTCTCCATTAGATTTAGGAATTAAGAATATATTTGATATGAATTCGTCTTTTCGTGGTTACAAATAGAACTTGCTCCTATATGTAACATTTTCTATATGCATACATTAAAATCTTGTATTTCTCGGTAAGTGTGTGAGACCATATAATTAGAGTCTCGCCGTTTGGGTACAGTATAAAAGGGTATTTTGTATCCTTGTAACCATGATAGCACATTGGAGTCATCGGTGATAATCTCCCACTGTTGTAAGAAATAGCGCAATCTCCCCGCGTAACGTACCTGTATGTCTATCGGCGATTCTAGTAGCGCTGGCGCGGCGATGGCGTCGGCGCAAGCGGCGATCGACGCTCGAGGCGAGCGCGGTAGCTGTGTGTCGACGCAACCAGCGCTGCTCGACCCTGGCCCCGAAGACGGCCTGCGTCGGCTCGAACCGCCGGCTTCCGATACGGGCCCTTCTGGTTTAAATACTTGCCTGATACGTTTATTAACAAATTGTTTTTATTTAAATGTTTTTGTGGCGGTGGTCGTAAAACATCACCTGATCTTTATATGTTCTGAGCGGCTTTAATTTTCTCCATAAGGTTTTCACCAAACAAATAGTTATCCGGTATGGTGTCGACGATTACATTTTTCATTTGAATATTAATAGCATTAATTATAAATAATATCCTCATCTGCGTCTCATTATAGAAAAGATCACCTAGCAAACGACATGCGTCACTCATATGTTTCAATCCCGACTGTTGATTAGACATTAAACACATGTTCATAGTGGTACTCAAGGCTGATAAAACTGCAGTTATTTGTTTTGGCGGCAGGCTATTGAGAAATCTCGTTTTATTAAGTTTTCTGGTAAAGCAGTTTTAACCTCTGCGTTCAAAATTGGAGGAACCAGAAGCTTAATATTTGCGGGTATACTATAATCTGAAATTAACTTTTTCTTAACGTCTTCCGTTAAGCCTTTACAAATAATATTTTCCAATCTAAGGGCAATGTCTTTATGCACTGGTGGCCCTAATTCAGTAACAACCGGTGGAACTTCTCCTAAAAGATTTAAAATTGAATTATCTAATTCGACGTCTATGCTTTCCATTTGAGATGACGAGCCGGATGCGTTATCTGGTTCAATCTCTTGATTAGGTAAGCAAATTGGTGACGGCGACCTTGGTGCCGGTGGTGCAGGTGGCGATGACGAAGCGTTATTAGGTTCAAGGATAACGCCTTCGTCGGTCCTCTTCTTTAGTATCGACTTTTGTGTAACAGTCTCTTTACTTGTTTTGGTGACCCCTGTAAAGAGGGTAGTTACTAATAATTTTCTCTACTAATAAGTATATGAAATATTTCAAATAGTTATTTAACGTGACAGAGATAATCCAACTAGTTTCTCGCATCACAGTAGTTTTACAGGCGTACCTTCAATAAATATTTTGGAATTGTACCACGCGATAGAGATAACCTTGGTAGTTTCTCGCATTTGCATTTATGACGCTTGACATTGATAGGTATACCAACATAAAAATTGTTAATTACCTTAAATTGACAAAGATAACCCTGATAGTGTCTCGCATCAATAATTAACATACTCTAGTCCAAATTGTTATAAATTTCTTTTTTAAACGAAATTCTTTAGACAGTTATCTATTATGTTCTTGATAATTATTTAAAGTGACAGAGATAACCCTTGTAGTGTCTCGCATCACAATTAATTATCATTTAAAAGGTAAAATTAAAGGCAAAATGTTATTGAAGAAGGAACCTACCCTCGTTATTGTCACTTGAACTACTCGTCGATGGTAGGCGCAAGCGGTTCTTCCGTTTTATTTATTTCCAATTTCTTACCTTTTTTTTCATCTTCTTTTTCCTCCCATGATTTAAAATTTGAATTCTTAGGTAGATAGACGAACAAGACGAGCGAACACTTGAGCTCGAAAATGTTGAATGGTTTAATGATCCGAGATAAAGTGGGGGCAGGGTTGGTAGTGTTGCCAGCCTTAGTTTATTTTTTCCCTACTTTAAACTACCGAGTATAGCTTGAGTTCAGGAAGTGTTGCTACACTATGTAAAACCCTTATAAATCGCTAAGAATAAAACTGCAACGCATTATACGCTAATTATAAGGCTTAAATAAATAATACGTGAATCTCTAATCTAGGAGTGGTCCGCGGAATGATCAAATTTTTTAAGACCAAAGATGAATTGAATACAGAGATTCTGTAATCGTTCAAGTTTTTTAAATAGCTCTTCAGTTACAGCTCTTGCAATCTACGAGCGCGCGGCGCCCTTAGTTGTGTGAGTGACCAATCTGCATACGGGTCAACGTAGGCCTGAGAGTGACCGTGCGTATGGTTAGCAAACAAAAATTCATTAATTCAAGGTATAGAATTTCCCATTTTTATATTTTAAGATTTTTTTATTTCCAAATCATAATAAAAAACAACATAGTTAAAGTAACTACTAATCTACATTAGTAATAATAAATAGTTACATGTAGAAAATTAAAATAAACACAAAAAAATTTAATCCTTAACAATACCTTAACTTGTCTCCATGGACAACTTTCCGATTGCTTTCACTGACACAGCTAAGACCTTCGGAGTCATCATAGATTCGAATCTAACATGGAACACGAATGTCAGTGATATCAGTCGGAAAATCCACTTCACTCTTCATTCACTTAAGCCTTACAAAGTTTTTTACCTTTTAAGACCAAAATTTCCCTTGCCCAGTCGCTGGTGTGGCCTATCCTGGATTACGCCGATGCTTGCTATTTGGATGCCACGGAGGAGCTATTAAACAAATTGGAACGCTTGCAAAATCTTTGCATTCGCTTTATCTTTAATCTCAAAAAGTTTGATCACGTCTCTGAGTACCGCAAGCAACTCCGACGGCTTCCAATACGCTACCGTAGAAACACTAGAATCCTTTGCCTCCTATTCAATATCCTATTTAACCCACTCACTCCTCTCTACTTGCGTGAAAGGTTTTCTTTTACTCACTCTGATAATACGCTATGCAGAGCACATTTGCGTGCTCTTTTACTTATGCCTATGCATAAAACTGATTATTTTTCTTACTCTTTCTCTGTTCATGCGGTCAGATTGTGGAATTCACTTCCTCACATTATTCGTGAGTCTAAATCTATTTCTATCTTTAAGAAAAATGTAAAAGATCACTACTTTTCTCAACTATAAGTTGTATTACCCACCTCACTATCTTAACTTCATATGTATTTTGGTTATTTATTTATTCTATTCAGGTATTTATAATGGTATATATGTATGTATATATAAATTTGTATGTAAGTATTGATATCCATAAATATTTATTGGTTCTATCTTAATATATTTAAGTATATTAAGTCGTTGTACACACTATTATTGCATTTTGACCAAACTCTCCAGTCTTGGGTCTGCTGGAAGAAATTTCTTTAGAAATAAGCTGTACCTTTGTACTTACTAGTTTTGTATTGTTTCTATAAATTATCTGTTCACATGTGTGTACATAAATTGTTAAACAAATAAATTAACTCTACACAAAATAATAAGCTCTGTCAGTTATTATTAGTAGCAAATAATATTAATTTATTTCACTACTTTCACCGAACAGTTCTTAAAGTTTTTGAGAAAAATTTAAAATTTTGGTATTTTAACGTCATCTACAACCCGAACTTTATCAAACCCGAAATCTACCTTATATTTCCTCCACTGCGGGAACAATTTTTTTAGTTTATTTATGCATAAGTTACATGTTGGTAACTACATCGATATCTAGGGACAAGTTTAAAAATAAAAAAATCTGACCTCGCTTTGAATTACTTTGCGTTTTCTTTCACTGTTGAGATTTGACATGTCGACCGTACTTCGTGAACAATAGCAACGTCGAAACAATAATACAAGTGACTCGAGCGATGGCTCGCTTGCTACTGACCGCTTTGTCAGGTACACACACTAACAAAATGTGTATTTACGATTACAATTACAAATAAAGGCCACGCGCGCTCGTAGATTGCAAGATCTGTATGGTCAAGTAACAGACATCTGCATATTCGATTAATGGTCGAATGAGTGTATGAGCAAGTGCAATCCTGGTCCGGAAGGACAGGAAAATCTGAAGACTTTTTAGTTGGTGGATGGAATAGTGCACTTTCCTACTAATTTTGCTGACGTTAGCATTCCACGTAAGTATCGATAATTACTCCTAGCTTTTTGACAGTTTCAGAGAAATTAATGAAAACTCCATCCAGGACGACAGAGGGCAAATTGGCAATATTGATGCAGCCGCACATATGCCGACTACCAATTATGTGATAAAATTTGATAAAATCACGTCAGGGAAGGGTCGGCAGATAAAGACTGGATCGTGGTAGGAATTCTTATATATCGCCTTTTTACAATTATCAATTGGTATTATATCAATAACTTTACTTTAGTACAAGTACTAGGTATGACAGAGGCCTTTTAACTCCAAAGCTAGCAACAGAATGCCTAGCGCCTGGCTGGTAACCTAACCTCGTTATTATTGTGCCTTTCTTGGATTTCCTTCCATAGAGTTATGAACATATTTCATTGGATATCAGTTCTTGTTCTTTTTATTAACTACAGGTGGCACTACCAGTCAACGTTATCAATGACATGTCTTAATTTATTAACTAATTAAATAATAATATAATATTTATACAAGAAAGTCATATAAATCAATATTTGTTTTAATACAGCTTACATATGATAGCTTGAGACTTGCTAGGATCCACACATAAACCAAATGATGTGGCCCTGTGACTTATACGACTGACATCCTCATTGATTGCAGCAATAGCAGTTGCTGTATCTGAAAGGGTGAAATGGCGATAAACCTGCAAATCATCAGCGTAAAGGTGAAATTAACAAGAAAGGACTGCAGTAAAGGAGTCAATAAAAATTGAGAAAAGTAATGGGGAGAGGACGCCACCCTGAGGCACGCCCGCACCAAGATCGCATCAATCGGAGTGAGACTCGCCATGGCGGACCCGCTGTGACCAGCCCCGAAGATCTCCTATCTGAACCAGGCCATTGCAGAAGTGGAGACGTTCAGTGATGTTAAAAGTCGGAGAATGATGCCGAGATTCACTGAGGTAAACGCGCTACTGAACTCCAGAAGTGCCAGTATAGTCAGAGATCTATTCTCCATCGCCCATCGAATATCGTCAGTAATATTTATAAGAGCTGAAGTGGTACTGTGGCCAAGGCGGAAGCGAGATTGAAAACCGCTGAGGAGGCCATTGTGTGCAAGAAACTTCGAGAGTTGCTCATGAACAATATGTTCGAGCACTTTGGGGCTAAAATGTGCGAAATAATTAATATAAGGGTAGATGAACTGAACTATGATGTAGTGATTTTCGACCGTAAAATTAATAAAAATCATCTTTTTTTTATAACTTAATCTATCATGAATTTTGTCATAAAACTAGCATATTAAAGGCAATAAAGCAATTTTTCAAATCAAATGAAATCAAATCATTTATTTGTTTTTACGAGTATAGGGAAATACATAAGATGTTTTAAAATGTTGACATAAATTGAGCTCGTGCTATATTCTGCCATTGTGGCATGTACATGAGTAGTATTACACAGTCATTTTTAGTATGTCTAGAAGCTTGTCATTTTACACAAATTCATTTTAATTTATTTATTTACAGAGAGTTACTTTTACCCACAGTCATTTAACAATCTATTTATTGGTCCAAACATGATAAATAGCCATAATACAATTGAATTTGTTTTTACGTACATTCTTTATCATTGATACAATCGAGTACAGTGTAATAACATTTATCTAGTAAAAACCATTTCAGTCTACTTTTAAAGTTATGATAATTATTATTATTAGATTTATAGATTCCTCCCCCTCCTTCCTCTTCCCCCGGACCTCCGTAAGGTGTAGACGTGCCTAATTTTCTGTATTTAATTTGCTAAAAGAATTTAAATAGAAATTAGAAAAGTTAATTCATCAAGAAAAATAGGAGTGCATAAACATTGAAGAGCATATCAATAGTGTGTGTGCGGAACAAGCCCGGTCTGCTATCCTAGTACAAGTAAGCACATTTTCCACCAATCACCATCTACTACCATTGCCTAACACTCCTGTGCGATTGGATCATACCACGTCCAATCATCGGCCCACTGGTTTCTTGACTCCGCCTCCTGAACGCACCATTGGTCTTTCTCGGCCACGCCCCCTGCGCTTACGCACACTCCTCAGTGACGTCGCCCAATCACTAATAAAAAAATCTGAGGCCATCTTGGGACAGGTATCTTCGTTCGACCTATAGCTAAGTATCTTACTCTGGATACTGTACACCTTCTTAATCTTCTAAGCTCTTGGTAACTATGAATCAAACGATGAACAAGTACGATAATACGGATGAGTTTAATATGTCGGTGGAAACTACGAAGGAACAATCTCAGTCGCCCGACTTTGTTTTTGATCGCACGCACAAAGCTTCTACGCGCTGTCAACAGGAGTCTGGTGCCAATTTAGAGGAATTCAAATTGGAAATGAGACAACTTTTTAAGTCACAAAAACATCAGCTTGATGAGATTGGCAAAAACTTACAGGAGATCAAGGAGACTAACGTACAAATTCAAAATTCGATTGAGTTTTTAAAAGACCAAAATAACGCACTAATAGCTAGAGTTGATGAGTTGGAGTCTGAGTCAAAAAGAAACAGAGATTATATTAATATTTTAGAGAATAAACTTGAAGATGTCCAATCCGGATCCCGAAAGTCCAACTTTGAAATAAAAAATGTTCCTAAATTAAACACTGAAACCAAAGAGAATCTCATTAATATGGTGACTTGCCTATCTAAAACAGTTAACTGCGAAATAAACAAATCTGACATCATGGACGTGTATAGAGTTAGAGGCAAATATCCGGAAAAAAAGAACACGCCGATTATAGTCGAGACAAATTCGGCAATTCTAAAGTCCGAGTTGTTAAAGATGGCTAAGAATTTTAACTCCAAAAACCAAAATAAACTATCCGCCAAACATCTCGGCTTTAAAACTCAAGAAGACACTCCAATCTTCCTAGCTGAACATCTGACTTCCAAAGGATCGCGGCTCTACTTCTTGGCGCGCGATCTGGCTCGATCAAAAGACTACAAATTTTGCTGGACGGCTTACGGAAAGGTATACGTTAGGAAAACTGAAAACTCGCCAATAATTAACATTAAGACTGAAGATCAAGTACAGCATCTTTTTCAACATAAATGACTATCATCACTGCGTATATACTATGCTCTAAATAACCGTATAATAAGTCATATATTGTATTATTTTTTGTTACTTTTATTAATTACTTATATTTCACTCTCACAAAAGCAAAACAAATCACATACATATCAAACATATACATACACAGTTACACTACACAATCTACTGAAATACACACAAAACTTCCTTATATACCAGTATAAACATACATCTAATATGTGCATTATAAATAAGCAACCACTTTTCACATTTATATTATATTTCATCTTTATAAAATTCATATATCAACGATTCGTAACTTTGACAAGCTTTTTCAAATTTATCTTATATTATGGATGACAGACTGGAAACGATTAATGACCTTGACAAGATGGACAAAGCTTACTCTTGTATTTGTAATCCTACAGATCTCACCTCAAAAATACAACTACAGAAATCTAATCTCACCGTTTTAACTCAAAACATAAGAAGTATTTACCACAATTTCGACGATTTCATTATTAATTTAGCTAGTTTTACTTTCGAAACCGACATATTAATATTAACCGAATGTATGATAAAAAATAATAGACCCCTTCCGCAAATAAATGGCTATACTTACTATTGCACTACCCAACATTTGAACCAAAATGACGGAGTTGTTATCTACATTAAAAACTCCCTGAAACATAAGGTAATGGAAATCAAACTGATTCACGCATCATGTCTGCAACTTGAAACGTTAGACACTGTTGTTTTGGGTATATATAGGTCTCCGTCTAACAAAAACGCTGAATCATTTATAAGCTCGTTGAACACTCATCTGGCCTCTTTGAACTCTAGAGAAAGCATTGTTATTACTGGAGACATTAACATTAATATAAAACTTAAAGATAATGAACCTACATTTGAACGCTCTAATAGGGTTTCATATTTAAACATGCTATCAGGCCACGGGATACTTACTGGACATACACTTGCCACCAATGACAAAAACTGTCTGGATCACGTTATGCTTAAATTAAACAAAACAAAATATTTAGCATCCATTGCTGTTCTTTTGACTAGTATCACAGATCACAAAACAGTTCTCCTTTCATTGTCCAAGATAAAGCACCGCCCTCCAAGGTACACAAATATTATGAAAACTGATTTTGCAGGTGCCCTTACATGTCTGAAAAACAGTAATTTAGAAGAACTACTTACATCTGAAAGCCCTGACTATGTAATAGATAAATTAATTGATAAAATATCTAAAAGTCTTGAACAAAATTCCACCTTTGTTAAAATACCAAGATCTAAAAGAACTATTAAGCCTTGGATCACACCGGGAATATTACGATGTATACAAACCCGAAATAAATTACAAATGAATTGGAAAAAGGACCCTGAAAATAATATGGCTAGAATAGTTTATCTCAGATACAGAAATTATTGTAATAACCTGATCAAAAAACTTAAACGAAATTATGAAAAAGAGCTACTAGTAAAATCTTTGAACAATAAAAAAATGCTATGGAAATCCATTAAAAACATCACCTATACGAATAAAATAAATAGTCAGAGTTCTGAATTGCTACATATTAAACCATCAAACTTAGAGTCTGTAAATCATGTGAATAATTATTTTGCAAATATTGGAAAGACATTGGCTATGTGCATTCAGGTTAGCTCTGACACGGAACTAGATCTTATGCTAAACAATATTCCATCTCAACCAAACAGCTTAGTTATATTACCAACAGATTATGATGAAGTAAACAGTGTCTTAATGAGCCTGAAATCAGGGAGTGCAGCGGGATGGGATAAAGTCCCTATTTCTTTTCTTAAACTTGCCAAAGAAGAAATTATACCAATTTTAACATACCTTACAAACCTTTGTTTTGCACGAGGTGTCTTTCCAATTCAGCTTAAACAGTCCATCATTACACCGGTCCACAAGAAAGGGGACAGACGTGAAATCAGTAACTACAGACCCATTTCCGTCCTATCTGCCATCTCTAAGGTAGTGGAAAAGCTACTTAACGTTAGACTAGTTAAATATTTGGAAAAGTTTAACATTCTCTCCTCTACTCAGTTTGGTTTTAGGCGGGGCAAATCAACTGAGGACGCAGTGACCGTATTTAGTAATCTCGTAGCACAGTCTTTGGACAAGGGCGTCAAATGTGTCTCGGTATTTCTTGACCTGAAAAGTGCTTTCGACTCTGTATCTATCCCCATTCTCCTACGCAAACTGGAGCGGCTTGGAATAAGAGGTGTAGCACTGGATTTATTTAAAGATTATCTCAGCAATAGAAAACAAAGTGTAAAAATTGAAAACCATATAAGTGATTGGGAGGAGGTTACATACGGTGTACCCCAAGGTAGTGTCCTTGGCCCTACTTTATTTTTAGCCTACATCAATGATCTATGTAACATGACCATCAATAGCGCAAAAATTTTGACTTATGCTGATGACACAGCGATTGTCTTTACTGGGTCCACGTGGAATGACGCCAAAGTTAGTGCTGAGAGGGGTTTGATCCGGATAGCTGACTGGCTGAGAGTCAATTTACTTACTCTTAATACTTCTAAAACGAACTATGTCTGTTTTGGTCTTGACTCTCGTAATCAACCCAATGTAGATTTTAATGTTAAAATACACTCTTGTAATCGGGCTGCTCCGAGCTGTGATTGTCCAGAGATCAAAAGAGTCACTGAAATAAAATACCTTGGTGTAATGGTGGATCAAAGACTATCATGGTTTTCACATCTTGATCATATCATAAACAGAGTCAGAAAGCTATCATATATTTTCAAGTCACTACGGCATGTTGTACCGAGAAACTTAAACGTACAGACTCAGGCAAATTCAAATGATTACTATAACCTTTTTAACAACGTATATATATCTCTAGTTCAATCTATTCTTATTTACTGTATAACGATATGGGGGGGAGCAGTTAAGACGCATTTTCTTGACCTTGAAAGAGCCCAGAGATATCTACTTAAAATTATGTATTTTAAGAGAAATATATTTTCAACCGTATCTTTATACCAAGAATGCAACCTTCTTACTGTTAGACAGTTGTATATTTTACACTGTGTATTATCAACTCACAAACATTTACATTATAACCCTCTAGTAAAATATATACGAAGAAAAGACAGAGTCGTTGTAGTACCTAACGCTGTAACTAGTTTTGCACAAAGACAATTTTACGTAAGATCAGCATTCCTATATAACAAACTTAACAAAGAGCTTGATATTTATGACAAATTATATGTCCAGTGTAAGAAAATTATTACTTTATGGCTTAAATCTAAAACCTGTGTCGAAACAGAAGCTCTCCTGAATATAATAACTTAACATAATACGATCAATTCTATAACACATATCCACTTACGCTGGTATGTATCACAAACTCTCACAAACACACACACATACACACTTACACGCCCACATACACACCTACACGCACTCACTTTTACACACACATTTACTTTCTATTTTTCTTTTACATTAGTCTTTTAAAATTCTTAAACTGTAAAAAAAAATACTGTAATCTGTGTAATGGAAATATTTAAAACCTAATTTATTGTGTAAATGGTATGTTAACCTATGACGTGCTTATATGGAAGAGCGGAGTCCCCTGATACAGGCTATGTACGCTTAAAAGGAGACTCCAATCTCTAACATTATTATGTACTTGCTTTAAATAATAAAAAGTTTTTGTTTTTTTTTTGTTTTTTGTTTATAGATTATTTATTTCGTTGATTATTTCTCAAATGGATTTTGGTAATTTATTATATATATTTGGGGCCATCACGAAGAAACTTTCAGCAAACAATGCGGAACTCCGAGGTGGAGCACAAATAGTATGCTTGTGTCTTCTACTGTTTAGTTTTTCAAACGAGTTGAGATTCTTTTTTACAAATAGGGCTGTTTTAATTTTTAATTTTACCATCCTCGTAAGACACGCTCAATTTTAAGAACGGTTTTCAATAATCCCTCGCTATAAATTTATTTTTAACTGATCAATATAATAATAATGTGAACCCGAACATGTTAGAGAAACAAGTAAAGATTACGAATTTTATCAACTTTTCTTTTTATGCTTTTGGCATTGTGCCAACTTTTTACTTTTGTACAAGCTTTATAATTGCTCTTCAAATCAGATATGCTAAGGCAATTGCTGGCGAAGCTAATATTTAAGTTTGGAGCATTTACCACAATTAAGGCCTTCATAGTTGTAAATTAGTATTTTATGAAAGATATTCCCCGGCCAACACATCAAATGTAAGGCCCTATAGTAAGCAGAGGTTACGGATATGGATGAATGGATGGGGAAGAAACATATAATAAGCCTGCATATATACGGTTAAACATAAAAAACCATGATCTAAGAAAAAACATATGAGTAGTAAAAAGGGTAGTAAAAAGGGTTTGGTATTTTGGGTAATGGGATATCATGAGCAAGTTTCCAAGGTGTGGGAATGATTGTCCCCACCTACAACAGGAGATGTAATAGCAAGAATTTCAGTAAAAATGGAAAATGAGCAGAGGGGGCATATAATAAAGACTTTAGTTTCCTCTTTAACAGCACGGCAAACAACAATAGGAGGTTCGGAAAATTGCTTATTAAGAGAGTCTCAATTTAAGTTGTTGTAACCAGTGGTAGGAGGCTTACTAATTTCGACAGGCTTAAGTCATTTCCAAACTTCTGCAGGGCTCCGTTTATTAAGGGATTCATGAAAGTGGCGGCTTTTGGCATCATGACATAGACAGCTGCAGCGATAACGCAAGTATTTGCAGTTCCAGTTTTGCTTGGTGGGGGAGCGTTTGTACATGTATTTTGCCTTATCTCAAAGAGAAATGGCTTCTCTTTTAGAGTCTGACAACCACGGAGCTGGATTATGTCTAATTTTTATTCTTTTTAAGGACAATTCTGGTCCATGTTGGTTGTACAATTCAAAGAGCAATGAGTTGAAGTTTTCGACCGTACCATCGATGTCATCAGAAGATGTCACAGGCGACCAGTTTATGATGCTGGCATCGCGCCGCATTGACTCCTTGTCGATGTTATTATAATTGCGACAAAGCATAGATGGTGGATTTTGTTTAGGAAGAAAAAGAACAAAAAGCTAAATATATAAGGTCCCGTCAGTGAGTTGCCCGTGTTTTTCTATCTTCTATGTAGTTAGGTGATGACACTATAATAAGGTCTATAATAGAGGGATCAAAGAGAGGAAAATTATGGGTTGGAGAAAGAGGTAACATGGACAGGTTGTAGCAGGATAGTAGCGATTTTAGGAGGGATCAAAGAGAGGAAAATTATGGGTTGGAGAAAGAGGTAACATGGAGAGGTTGTAGCAGGATAGTAGCGATTTTAGGAGGGATCAAAGAGAGGAAAATTATGGGTTGGAGAAAGAGGTAACATGGAGAGGTTGTAGCAGGATAGTAGCGATTTTAGGGCGCGGCATCTAGAGTTGTTTTATATCATACATGTGTTAAAATCTCCCAAAGTTAAAAAATTGTCATACATTGAACAAAAGTTATGAAAGTAACTGTATGAAAGTTATCGTGGAAATAATTGATGTTCATGTTAGGACTGTAAAAAACAGTAACTAGAATCTTAGTGTGACGTACAATTATTCAATGCTAACATGTTCAGCTGATCTCGATTAAAAAGAACGAGAGGTGCTAACAATGCTTGAGATGTATAAACCTAACAAACCTAACCTAGATAACCTAAAAGATTAAGAATTTATAAATTATGCAAGTATTATTTAAAAGTACCGACGTAAAAAGAAAATGTAAACACTACAATAGAGTACATATAGAATACAAGTCGGCCAAATTAAGAACAAGGTGTTGGTTTCTTTCAGTGGGTTTTAAACGAAAAGTAAACCAATGATGAAACTCAAGTTCAGTGACGCCTGCGCGTGTTCCTGGGCGGTTTATCAGCAAGTTGGCGCAAAACCTTGAACAGGAACCTCGGAGATGCCTTTACTCGTTGGGAACTGAGAGATAAGTTGAATCTAATGCAAACTGAGTTTCGATCTTTCTACGTGACTTATCCGGTAAATTGATTATAATTTTACCTTCAGCCATCCAGCAGTTCTTGATTCCAAAGTGTTAACAACTAAAGTTTAAAAAAAATGCGATAAAAAATGCAAAGTTTTTATCCTTAATCGTAATTTGACATTATCAATATGCATTGTATTACTATAAAATTCATTTAAACTATAATAGTTTTTGTCGAATAGAAAATTAGACGATTTGTACTTAAGTTTTACTACGGGCATCTCATGTAAAGAATTGGTAAACAAAAATATTTTTTAAATGAAGACCCAATCTTTATGTGGATACGTAAAGTTCACTTTTGTGCCTGCTCGTGGAAAAGGTAAGCATGTTATCGTACAAACAGACATATTTCCAAAATGTACATGCATGGTACAGTTAAAAGTTTAGATTTCTGGAACAAGGGTTTACGGCAGTCACTGAATCCAGCACCGTCTAGAGAACGTTTGAATTTTTTTGGGCCCTAAAATATAAACATTACTTACGGAATGCCCTTACATAATTATAACATACCTAATTATGGACGAAACATAACTATAATAAGCTAAGAGCGCTGTGTGTTTTCTGGAAATTCCTCTTGTTCGTCTTAATACATACTATATCTTTGAGCGCAAAACAGTCACATGTGATTTCCAATCAAACCATTTATCGATTTGTTTGCCTAAAAATTTTGTAGACTCCACATCGTGGAATGGTTTTCCATAATTAATATTTTTTACCGGATCTCATGTCGGTAGTTTTGAATTTTGTTAATTTGGTTTTAGGAATGTAAATTTTTAAATAATTTAAATTAAACTTTAAATAATTACTTTGTAAATGATGAATTATTGTCATCTTTGAGTTTAGTCGCTCCAGAGGAATTAATTAATAGTGTCGTGTCAGCAAATAAAATGAAGTCATGTCTAATGTAGTAAGGTAGGTCATTCATATACGATATAACAAACGAAAAAAAAAAACAAATTGTTACCTGAGCTTTTTACTCTCAGACAACCTTATCGAAACGATTCTTAAAAATATATATATTTTTTTTTGGTTTTCTATAATGTAGTAATTCAGTGAAAAATATGGTCTTGTCTTTTTATATTTTTAGATAACCTGACGGTTTAGCCTTGCAAGCGAATTGAAATTGGATTTTGGGACATTGGTGGCAGATGTCTATTTTGCTTGGCTATAAAAGAAATAAATAAGGAAATTCAATACATATAGTAAGTCATTGAGAATTGTATTTGACATACTCTGAAGTGTTTTGCATTCGGGAGCATACTTGTAATCTTTTAACAATGCGAAATAAGCCGCGTAATATTTCAAGAATCCAGTTTTTTTAATCGCCTCCGCACCATTCGTAAGCCTTTCATTGAAGCACCAGGTATCCTAAAAAGAAGAAAAATAACAACATTTCAGTGAAAAAAATATTTTAAGAAAATGAACAAAGAACAATTGCACGTAAATTATTGGAGAATATTAAACGAAAGGATTTGCATTTCAGTACATAACCTATATACTCGGTACAAAAAACTAAATAAACTTTCTCATTTCCAGCTGACTACTTAAATGCTTGGACGTATAAATTGATATGCTCATGGACTTTTACAAGGCGTTTGTTATTGTAACTAATATTATTCGGAATTTTGATAATCGGGATTCGTATTTATGATATTTCGGATTATTGTTAATTCGGATTTTTTATGGTTCGGTATTTTTAAATTCGGCATATTGATTTTCGTAAATATAAACGTTCGGAATTTTGAAGTTTCGAAGAAGAAAAATTCGGAATTATGAAAATGGAATTTTCATTTCCGGAATTATGAATCATTCGGTGTTATAAAATTCGGAATTTTAAACTCGTGATTATGACTATCGGATTTAAGTTTTTTGGATTTACGTATTGTACCCATCTGTATTATCTCCTCCATGGTTAAGAATTCGAATTTCAAATTTATACAGTTTTGAAAACCATTAATCATTTGCTTCACCATGCTCCCCGAACCTTGCTCCAACAGATTACCGTTTTTTCGAAATTAAGATAACTTCTTGCAAGGGAAAAGATTCAACTTCGATGGGGCAGCCCAAAGCGCTTTCAAAATTTTATCGATTCCCGTCCGAGTGGTTTTTTCAGTAAAGGGATCAATGAACTACTGGATTGAAAAGCTGAATTGAAAAGTACGCGGCCTAACATAGATAGCGTTGTCGTATATTATAAATTATATTATAAAACTACCCTCATATAAAACCTAAACTCTTTGTCAGTCTCTGTGCAATTTTTCTCTGAGATACATGCGTAAATATTTATTTTATTGAACATTAAGTGAGAGTAATTTTCATTAATTTTGGAAATGGATAGTTTAGAGCACCGTGCCTCGATCAAATAACTCCACAAGAAACACTTAACTCCAAAGCAAATTCATGAAAATATAGTGGCTACTTCAAGAACATCTGTTTCGTCGTATACAATGATAAAAAAGTGGACAGCTGAACTTAAACGTGGACGAGAGAACATCAAAGATGACCTCCGCTCTGGATGGCCTTCTACAGCTACGACTTAGACAAACATCAAAAAATATGTCATCATAGGAGACAGAAGATTGAATGTATCTGAGATAGCTGAAGCTCTAGGAATTTCATTTGAACATACACAAAACATGATTTTTAACAAATTAGGGTTCCACAAGGCGTCTGCAAGATGGGTTCCCCGGTTTCCTTTAAGTTGAACAGAAACGAACTCGGCTCACGATTTCTAGAGACTGTATAGAGCTTTTTCAAGCTGAAATTTTCGGCAAGGTTTGTTACTATGGACGCAACATGGATTCATCACTATGCTCCTGAATCCAAACAACAATCCAAACAATGGAAGAGACCCGGATCTTTGACCTCCAAGAAAGCCAAGGTGTGTTTGTCAGTAAACAAGGTAATGGCATCGGTTTTCTGGGATTTTAAGGGTGTCATCTTGGTTGATTACTTAGAAAGAGGTCAAACTATAAAACACCAGGATTGTTGACCAAGAAAGTTTTGTTTCATCAGGACAATGCTCGTCAAATCTGCAAAATCGATGGCTCAAATAGTGAATTGTGGTTTCGATTTGTTTCCTCATCCCTCTTTTTCACCTGACTTGGCACCTTCTGACTTCCACCTATTTTCAAAACTATAAAAACTCTTAGGTGGAATGAAAATGTCTACCAATGAGGAGATCAATGGCCGTAGATGCCTTTTTTGAAGACCTTGACGAGACCTTCTATTTAAATGAGATCAAGGCTTTGGAGGACCGCTGGACTAAGTGCTATAAAAAACAAACATAAAAAATTGCATTATTCCTGTTGTATGGGGCGGGCCTTACACCGTGACTAGTTAGATAAAACAGCTGAATTACTTTAAATAACTAATTTATTATTGCCCAACTTATTATATTATACTAAATGAGTGGAACGCGCTATATGGGTGATTGCTAATTACGAACTGAACGAGTCTTTAGAACTATATATGAAAACGTGCTTGATGACGTAAAATGCTGCGTTGCGACCTACTTAAATATGTACTCCGTACACCTGTGTTTTCTTATTTAGGCCGCGAACTTTTCAATCCACCCTCGTATTATATATTTTTTTAAATTGTTCCTCCCTTACAAAACGCCAATTTCATATGTAATCCTAATATTATGTTGATTATGATTTTTATATTATTATAAATTGTATCCGTTCAGTGCAAATATGTAATTATTCATACTTGGCAATTATGATTAAATTGATAAGATGTTGTGTTGACTTTGATATTTTTCTTGGAGTGCTAGAATCACCGAATTTCTTCCCCTCTGCGGTTGCTTCGTTTAGTTCTTACGTTCGACGTCAGACTCAATGGGTCCGCTGCAAGGAGTCCTTCTCCGAGTGGTGTGATCTCGTTGCGGGTGTTCCTCAGGGTGGTATTCTTTCTCCATTACTCTTCTCTTTGTTCATTAATCACTACAGTTATCTCAAGTAATTACCTATGCGAAAGACTTGCAGATTTACCGCCATTTCACTGTTAGCGATGTTAGCTCTGCCCTTGCCGCGATTAATATAGATCTTGGCCACATCAGTAAATGGGCTTTATCTTTTGGAATCCGTGTAAATCCTAGCAAGTTCCTAGCAATATAGGCAGCCAATATAATATGAAGGGTTGCCTTGTTATGGATGCTCTACCAACTGTAGTACAAGATGTTACTTCGATTGCTTTCACCCATGCTACCCATGGTATGCTAATGTCGGTGAAATCGGTCGTAAAGTCCATTATTCCTTTCACACTCTCAAGTGTCTCCAAAATTGTTTGCCTTATCTAACCAAACAATGGAACTCACTTAATTATGAAGTACGCAAAAAATGTTTTAAATATAAAGTAAAACAACACGATCTTTCTTAATCTTAAAATGTTTTGTTGATGTCCAAAATGTATGTATGTTATGTAGAATATATATTTATATCGTTCGTTTATAAATGTATGCATATATATAAGTATTTGCATTTGATTTATGGGTTTGAGTTAATTTAAATGTTTATATTATATTATTTAAATATAGTACATACTAAATTTCTTCTATACTACTTTCTCCAGTAATAGGTCTGCCGGTAGAAATTTCTGATAGAAATAATAATAATAATAATAAATTGTTTATTTCAGATAACAGAAACATAGATATCAGTAAACTATTTATTTATTTATCTTAATTAAATTACACAGTCTTTACTGAGTGCACTACTCCCTAATAAAGGGCAACGCCCTGTGAGCTTAGGACGAGTAGTGTACCCAAGCAAATGATTATTACAATATTGATTACATACTACCTGAACTATTGCTTATACTAACAGTATATTATCTAGATTTTAGAGTAATAAAAAAAAATATTCGTTTATTGCGGACCATAATCCATACCTTGGTTAGTAACACAATGAACTTAAAGACTATGTTAGTATATAAGTATAATATTAATTCATAAATTTTTTCAAAAAGTGGTTGACATCCGATCCGTGTTCAGGAGCACACATGTATTCTTTTGACAATATAATATAAACCACATAATATTCAAGAATTCAGTATTTTTATCACATGCCCACCGATCTCAAGCTTTTCAGTACCGTAAAGATTGTGACGCATCCTACCGAGGATACGGTACCTTACGAAATCGGTCATTACATATAAACTCTTTGACATAAATCTGTTCAAAGGGAAACATAGTATAGGGAGTTCAGGTCATTAATTTGTGCTTGAGGCTCTATGGGTGCATTAAGATTGTATACAGGGTGTCCCGAAACGGGACGATAGGATAGATAATAACCATCATCAGAAAAATAATCTATTTCATGTTCTTTACAAATTATGGGCATTAAACAAAAAACACAGAATTTTTCCATTTTTTGGTTATTGTGGTTAATGTTGAGTATTTTTGTCAAATTAAAATGTGTCACCATAACCCTAAATAACATATCTTTAATCATATTAACCTCACCTTTTTTTTTTTTTCGGGGGGAAAATGCATTACGCATACCACCCGGGCGCAGGGGACACCCGAGTGGTTATGTGGGACTCCCGTATAGGCTAATCAGACCGACTGTAAAAAAAATGGTAAGTTCTTCGAAATGAGTGGACTGTATTCTTATTATCACTTTCAAAGGAATTTATTAAGAGAAAAAGGGGTCACAGCTTGATGTATTGAATCGATGGTCAAAATATATGATGTATTTATGAGCAAACGTCTGCGCAGTGGCGCAGTATTATGTAGCACGTTCGTTGCCCGACTGACTCGGCGCGGTGACCGGTTACGCTTGCTCGGCGGGGCCGGCCGGTGAACCCGTTATATCTGCTTGATGCGTTCGTAGCTCGAACATACTCCTCCCGTTGAAGAGACTTGGTCTTCAATAGTAATAGGTAGCGGCACAATAGTGTTGAAGGCTCTCCGAACCACTCCCTTGCGTCTGAAGACATCTCCGACTCGCCCGACGCCATCTCTACCTGCAATCACTCGCTGAATACGACCAAGAGGCCATAGTAATGGAAGATCATTATTCTCCTTTATAAGCACGAGAGTTCCTTTGACGAGCGTACCCGTAGAATGACGCCATCTAGTCTTCTCTTGCAGCCACATAACATATTCTTTCAAAAACCGCTGCCAGAAGTGCTGCTTCAGAAAGTCAATTCGACGAAAACACTGGAGACTATTCATATTGACGATATCAGCTAATTGTTCACTTGGCAGCGTGACTAAAGAACGTCCAATAAGGAAATGGGCTGGAGTTAAGGGTGCAAGGTCGTCAGGGTCACTGGAAATGGGTACCAATGGACGGGAGTTCAAAATTGCCTCTATGTGACTTAATGTTATGTGACTATGACTTAAGCAAGTTATCATTTCTTCAAATGTCAAATGTGTCAAACCTAGAGTACGCCTTAGGTGATACTTTACTGGCTTGACTGACGATTCTTGACCAAAATGTGGTGGGTAAACAGGGATAAAAGAAAAGTTTATGGCTGGACCAATACTTTCCAGTTCAAGATCATGTGAAAGTAATCGTGCCAATTCATTAAATGCGCCAACGAAAGTAGTGCCATTGTCGGAAAACAAATTTCGTGGTTTTCCACGACGAGCAATAAATCGGTTGAAAGCTGCAAGGAAAGCTTCTTTTGTCATGTCAGACACGGGTTCCAGATGGACTGCTCCTGTAGCCAAACACACAAAGACGCAAATAAAAGACTTAATTAATTTACAGCCTCTACCTTTCCGATCTGCTATCATAATTGGTCCGGCGTAGTCCACGTTGCTCTGGAAGGTTTCCCATAATTGGTTGAATCGTATTATCCTTGACTCTACACTATTTTACACATTGTAGTGAAATTTTTCTCGCAAAATTCCTACCACCGATGGGCCAGTATTGTTGACGAATTGTAGCTAGCAGAAGTTGTGGCCCCGCATGAAATAATTTAGTATGAAACATGATATCAAAATAGGATGTTTAATGTCATAACGATGTAATGTCATAGAACGAATTATTCAGTCTACCACCAACTCGAATAACCCCATGCTCATCTAAAAATGGTGAAAGGGACAGATATTTATTTTTGGGCGGTAAAGGTTTACCTAATTTTAGTAACTTACATTCCTCCGGAAAGGAATCTTGTTGAGAAATTTTCATTAACGTGTAAGACGCATTCGCGGGTTCTTCATCCTTTTCACCTTGCCGTTTCATACCTTTACAAATATTTACAAAACGAAAAATGTAGCATATAATACGCTGTAGCTTTTGGAAACTTGAACGTTTGAAAATACTATTCATGATTGAGTTTTGAGTTGAATATAACTGCTCATCGACATGAAATGATTTCACCATTTCCGGTAGCTTATTTGAAACAGATGATGCTTTGGGAAACTTAGGCCAACGAGAATCGTCCTTTTGTAAAAAATCTGGTCCTGACCACCATAACTTAGACTCGCATAACTTGTCTGCTGCTAGTCCACGTGAAGCGAGGTCTGCGGGGTTTTCAAGTGAAGGTACATACCTCCACTTATATTCACCTACAGTCTCTTGGATTTCACTCACACGATGACGAACAAAAGTTTTCAATTGCATCATCGAAGATGCCAACCAACCAAGGACAATGGGAGAGCCACTCCAGAATATACAATCACTTAAGGTCAGTGTGAGTGATTGAGTGACCTTCTCAAATAAGCGAGCTCCATTCGACATCGAGCTTCGGATATAAACGCAGGCTCCGTATGCTCTTTCCGACGCATCTGTAAATATATGCAATTGTAGCGTTAATGGTGAGTCACACGTTACCCATCGAGGTATTTCGATATTATTTAAAGAAGGCAGAGAGTTTTGAAATGTCAACCAAGCATTTTGAATGTTGTCTGGAACCGGATCGTCCCATGAACATTTAGACGACCAAAGTTGTTGCATTACTAACTTCGCTTCTACTATCCTTGGAGTAACTAGACCAAGTGGGTCAAAAATTTGCGCAATGATCGACAATATTTTCCTTTTTGTTACCAGTATTAACAGAAATATTTATTGTAAATGAAAGTGTATCATGTGCACAATTCCAGTTTAGACCAAGAGTCTTAGACAGTTCATTTTCGCTTAGATTTATGCGATCGCTAGCGTTGGTAGAGCCGCATAGAGCTTCTAATAGTTCTATAGAGTTGGTTTGCCACTTGCGTAACTTATATTTAGCGGATTGAAGAACTGAAATGACTTCCTGGCACTGGTAGAGTACTTCAGGAACTGAAGAGCCACCTGAAAGATAGTCATCCACATAAAAGTCTCGACTTATCGTAAACTGCAAACGCGGGTCACCCAATTGTATTAGACATCTTGTAGCTAAATATGGCGCTGAAGCTGTTCCGTACGTTACAGTGTTCAATGTGTACGATTTCAATGGCTCGTTAGAATGTTTTCTCTACAATATTTGTTGAAGAGGGCGTTGTTTCTCATCAACTAAAGTTTGCCGATACATTTTCTTGATATCGACTGCTACTACTATTTTGTGTTGACGAAAACGTATTATTATAGATAATAAATAGTCTTGTAGAGTAGGGCCTACCATTTGTATTTCGTTGAAGGATTTTCCTGAAGTGATGATTGCCGAAGCATCAAAGACCACTCGGAGTTTAGTAGACGTGCTCGATTCTTTGAAAACCCCATGTTGAGGAAGATAGTACGTTGGGCCAGAATATTTTGATGGGTGCTCATTTACTGACATGTGCCCTAGTTTAATATATTCGTCCATAAAATCAACATACATTTTCTTTAAATTTGGTTTTTTGCTAGTCGTGATTCTAGTGAAAGGGAACGTTGTTTGGCTATTTTGTATGAGTCACCTAGAGTACTGGGATCGTCTTTTAACGCGATACATACCGTAAAACGACCTTCAGATCTGCGATGTGTAGTTTGTGTGAACAACTGTTCACACGCTCTTTCTTCAGCGGTAAACTTATGTTTAGAAGAAACTGAGTCTAACTGCCAAAACTTCGTAAGATTTATGGTTGGATTATTCGAATCATACGCAAACAAGCCAGTACAGGTGGACGACGTTTTTTACGTTTGCTCAAAAGCACCTGATATAATCCAACCTAGTTTGGATTCAATAAGAGTAGGTTTATTATTACCAAGTTTTAACCGATTCGCGCCTAAAATTTCCCAAAACATTTCCGCGCCAACAAGGATGTCGATGGACGACGGGAAGTTAAACGATGGGTTGGCTAGACGAATGCCATCAGGTAAAGATAATTCGCTTACATCAATAAGCATGTTCTGTATAGACGAAGTTATTTTTGGTAAAACGAAACAGTCAATGTTAAATTTGTAATTAACATTCAATGACCATAGAGTTAAAGAACACGATTTTGAAATAGTACTAAACGGATTATTTAGACCAGCTACTTTTGATTGAATGTTAGTTAGATTCAAAGCGAGCTCACGCGAAAAGTCTTGAGAGATAAAGTACTTCCGTTGTCTAGCAAAATTCTAGCTTGACGGAGCTTGCCTCTACCGTCTAAGACATTCACGAGAGCTGTGGAAAGTAAAACAACACGAGATTTAATAGACTGATTGATAGTGAACGCAACATTAGGGGTAGAAAGACTTTCAGGTTCCTTATCTACATGTAGTAAAGTATTGTGCTATGCTTGCAATATTTACAGTGGCTAAATTTACACTTAGATGAAACATGGCCTGGTCGAAAGCAATTATTACAAACTTTCAGTTGATTTGCTTTAGTTATTCGTGAATGGATAGCAAATTCTTTAAATTCCTTACAAGAGTATAGAAAGTGAGGGCCGTGACACAAAGGACATTGAGGGCTAGAACTTTGAGATATTACTTCAGCAATGAAAGTTTTAGATTTAGAATTAGTAAAGTTGATCATATCTTTCTTACCTTTGACCTTTGACTCTTCGAGGGTCTCGAGTAAATCCGCTCTATTTGATAGAAAATTTGTAAATATTGTTAAATTCGGTGGTTGTACAAGGTTGTTCCTATGCTGCTCCCACTCTCGGTTTGTAATGGTATCTAATGTGGTAGACATCATGTATATGATGAGCGTATCCCAATATTGCGCGGGTTGATCTAAAGTTGAAAGAGCTCTTAGGTTTTATTAGTTACGTCAATGATACGGCGTATTCCACGACTAGATTCTTTTTGTAAAGGCTCTATTATGAAAAGGGCTTGGACGTGGTTGTTCACAAGTAACCTTTTATTGTCGAAACGTTCGCAGAGCAACTTCCATGCCGAATCATAACTATCCGACTTAAAATCTAAGTTGTCAATAACTAATAAAGCGCTTCCTTTTAATGATGCACGTAAATAGTGCAGTTTATTAATGTTGTCTATACTTTGATTGTTGTGAATTATAGATAAGACAGTATCCCTAAATTCCAACCAATTATGATAGCTACCGAAACATTTTGGTAATTCTATTTTTGGCAAACGTATAGAATTGTGAACATGTGTGTGAGTACAAGAACAGACCTGAGACTCGTTGTCTTCTGCGCGCGCCAACAACTTGCGCGCGTTGCTTGTGAGCTGCCGGGCAGATGCTACTAAGCCGTAATACAGCTTCTCAAACTCTTCCCGTTCCGAATATTACTCGTCGGAATCATCAGCTATCGACTCCAGCTCATTCTATAACGCGTCATATTTTTCGTATAAACTTTCGAATGTACTTAATCGATACTCTATTTCAGTAAGTTGCATATCGCTTAATTTTTCACAGGATTTTGAAAGATTCAAGTAGGAAGCAAACTGAGTAGTAGAGCTTAGCCTTTATGGATGCACGCTTTTTAATCAAATTTTTATATTCAGCCATTTTGAATGAAGAAAATATGTATAAGTTGAAGAAAGTTTCAAAAGCACAGCAATATAAAATTTTAATATAAATTATGATATAAAATTTATGAAGGATTTTTAATATTCAAATCACACAAAATAATTAAAAAGGAAGAAAATGCGTTATCTTTAAACACAGTAAAACGTATACAAAATTTTAAAAAAATAAGTAGGCACACTCATAGAAATAATATTTGCTATTTTTTTATCGCAGGCGCAAACTGATTCTTGGTATGGGTAGTTATAAAAAAAATTAAAATTATAATAAGTGAAATAGATCAAGCAAAATCTTAATGTGAAACTAGGTAAATTAATGATTTAAAGTTGTATGTTATGATGAGCGTTGAAAGTATGATTTGTGAATGAAGTTAAATTAATACTACATGAAACTATGAATTTTTAATGGCAATTAATGAACAATGGATATGGAAAACGGGATCATTTTTGTAAATGAATATGAAAAAAGGAATTAGAACGGTCTTACTTGTACTATGCAAGCAAATATTTTCTTCAATTTGTGAGATTGTCGCGTATAACGTAGTTTTTGATCGTACGTAGATTGACACGCGGTTGTTCTTTGTCGTCCCATAGACGCGAAGTCAAAATACTATTGTCTTCGTAGACGCCTCCTTGAAGCACGCCAAAGAACTTCGAAAAAATTCCCTTGTTCTCCTCGGGCCCAAAGTCCTCGGCAAAAGGACCATGTAAAAAATTGTAGGTTCTTCGAAATGAGTGGACTGTATTCTTATTATCTCTTTCAAATGAATTTATTAAGACAAAAAGGGATTACAGCTTGATGTATTGAATCGATGGTCAAAATATATGATGTTTTTATGCGCAAACGTCCGCGCAGCGGCGCGGTATTATGTAGCGGCCGGTGATCTCGTTATTTCTCCTTGATGCGTTCGTACCTCGAACACCGTCGGTATAGGTAAACCCACGGTTTGGGGTGTAAGGGGGAGTCGCCTACCATCAAGACTCTCCAAATGCCAACCTCACCTGCCCGTGGTGCACCCTACCGGACAGCGGACGAGGCTCTGGCGACCAATGAATGGCGGGATAACTATTTTGCAGGTGGTAGGTTTCAATCGCGGCTTGCAACCACTCTCTAGACAAAGCCATGCCGCCAAGTGACCTAGTCACGTTCCGGCATGATGTCTTGAGTAGCCATTAGAGGAGAATAGGTCCGAGTAATTGCGCAACGTATGAGAGCCGTTTGAACTCGAAGGGTTATGATGCACCGGGTGGCTCATTCTGGAGGGCAGCGGGATCCAAAGAAACGGTGCACCGCTGGCCGACCGCAGATTGTAGGGGGCCCGACTAGCGTTCTAGCCATTCGTGAAAGGCTGCCCCACCGCCTGTATAAAATCCCGGGATTGCTCCATCGTGCCGGTTGGCGACCGGATGGAGAGGGCCCCATGGCAATCCCCGGGGGGTTTTGGGCGTCCCCGCGTTCTCCGTGTGAGTCTCCCACCAGTGGGTCTGACCACACGAGTTGCTTGGTTCCAAACGTTGCGCTTCACTCAACTTCTATTCTTCTCCCCTATTCACCCTACCAACAACATAATGGAAAAGTCCAAAAAGAAAAGTAAGTGCCGACAGCGGATGCACTCCCTCTCCCTAAAATACACTTCTCTAACATCAGAGGAGTGCACTCAAATCTCCACGATGTCCACCACCACCTTGAGACAGAGAGGCTGCACTTATTCTTTCTGACAGAGACACAGGTCTGTGATCGTTCGCATCTGGCATACCTGCATTACCCAGGCTATATCCTGGAGACCAAATTTCACCCCAATGCGGGCGTGTGCGTGTATGTCAGAGACAAGATCTGTTGTCGGTGTCTCCGATACTTGGAAGTTCCGGATTTTTCTGTTTTATGGGTCTATGTAGATACTGGCCTGGACCGAATTGTATAGGCCAGTATATACCGATCACACACGGGACCTCAGGAGACAACTCGACTTATTGAATATCTTAGGATACTGCAGATAAGGTCCAACGACGCTATCCCTCTGCGCAGTTGGTGTTCCTTGGGAACTTTAATGCCCACGATGAAGAGTGGCTGTACCCATTCAAGGACACCGACCACACTGGCAGAGAAACCTATCGGTTCGCAGTAACTCATGGTCTCTCCCAGCTCGTCCACGAACCTACGCGCATTCCTGACGTTGTTGACCATACTGCGTATTGCTTGGACCTTCTGCTGACAACCGATCCAGACAGATACTCGGTGTCCGTATCTCCGCCATTAGGGACATCCAACCACTGTGTGGTGAAATCTGTGTCGCAATACTCGCCCAAAAGGCAATAGGCGAGTATGGCGGTTCAAGTCAGCAGATTGGGATAAGATGCGACACTTTTTCGCCTCTTATCCTTGGTGGCAAGCTTGCTTTACTTCCGATGATCCATCATGCTGTGCTGATGCCGTCTCCAGCGTGATATGTCAAGGTATGGAGTACTTTATACCGTTCTCTGATGTATCCCTGGAGTCCAAAGCCCGCCCATGGTTAAATGCTGATTGCCTCCTAGCTGAAAAGCGTAAGCATGCAGCATACCAAGCCTGGGCTAGCGCCCGCAGAAGCAAAGCTATGGATCTCCCAGCTAAGAAGCAGGCGTACAATGCTGCTGCCAAGTGCTGCAAAAAGGTGATCAGAAGCACTCGTTTCGACCACATTGGCCGTATCGGGGACAAGTTAGCATCTTATCCCACGGGCAGTAAAGCTTTCTGGTCCCTTGCCAAGTCGGTTGAGATGAACTTCTGTCGCCCATCACTGCCACCACTGCAAAGGCCTGACGGGTCTTTGGCACACAGCGCAAAAGAGAAGGCAGACTTGTTCAAAATCTCTTTAGGGAATGTTCACGTCTAGATTCCAAAGGTAAATGCCCACCCGCGTTACCCCCATTCGGCCCCAAGATGGAGGCCGTCCAAATTCACCAGAAAGAGGTACTCAAATGCTTACTAAATCTAGACGTGAACAAAGCCAGTGGTCCGGATGGCATTCCCGCAGTGGTTCTAAAGCACTGTGCAGCCGAGTTGACTCCTGTTTTGACACGCCTATATTGGCTCTCTCTAAGGACTAGAAAACTTCCAAAATCATGGAAGTTTGCAAACGTACAGCCCATACCAAAAAAGGGCAGTCGAGCCGACCCAGTCAACTATAGACCTATTATAATCACTTCCATAATTTGCAAAATTGTGGAACGTGTATTGAACCATCGTCTCCTGACGTACCTAGAGACCAATGCGCTCCTCAGTGACAAACAATATGGTTTCCGCGGAAGACGTTCAACAGAAGACCGTCACGCATCTATGGAGCATGGCCTTGGAAGGACACGGAGAGGCAATAGCCGTATCCTTAGATATCTCCAAGGCCTTTGACCGGGTATGGCACGAAGCCCTCTTGAGCAAGCTTCCTGCGTATGGCATACCATCTGGACTCTGCGACTGAATTTCTGATTTCCTGAGGGAACGGTCAATTCGAGTTGTCGTCGATGGCTTCTCATCGGACCTAATGAGGATCAACGCCGGCGTACCTTAGGGATCTGTTCTCTCTGCAACATTATTCCTGCTGCACATAAATTACCTTCTTTTATCGGAAGGCATTATTGGTTACGCTGATGACAGCACTGTTGTAGAGAGATATGTGTCCAATGCGCGAGCGAGTCTAAACCAGATCCAATTTCAGAGAGAGTCGATGATCGAACGGGTTGATTTGACACTATATAGGGTTTCCGATTGGGGTGAAGCCAATCTTGTCAAGTTCAACCCTTCCAAAACCCAGGCGTGTCTCTTCTCCGGTAAAAATAGCACATTCAACTTGACGCCCACTTTGCAAGGTGCATCTGTACCGATCACAAACCATCTAGGGCTTCTAGGACTGACCATCACGTCGAAACTTAATTTCGGTCAACAGATTGAAACCATGGCACAGTCAGCTTCCAAAAAATTGGGCAAGGTCCGGCGGTACTTCAACTCCGAATAGTTGCTCAACCTGCACACAGCCCAGGTTCAATCCTGTATGAAGTACTGCAGCCATCTTTGGCATGATTCCGCTAATCCCACCTTGAAGCGTTGGATTCTGTCGACTGAAGGGCCCGTAGACTCATTAGTGACGACTAACTTACTTCTTCGAGACTGCAAAGTCTCGAGCATCGTCGAAAAGCTGCTAGTCTATTGGTTTTTTACAGATTGCACTTTGGAGAGTGTGCAAATGCTCTTTTTCTCTGATCGAACCTTCCCCCTTTCTCCACCGATCAACCAGACGCAGACAGAAGTTTCACCCGTTTGTGGTGAGCGTGCCGAAGAGCTGAACTAAACGGTTGGATAGCTCATTTTTGGTTCGTGTTGCCAAAGAGTGGAACGATTTGCCTGCGTCTGTTTTTCCAGACAAATATAACCCTGGAGCTTTTAAGTGTAAAGTGAATAGATACCTCTTGGACAGACGTGTATGATCCTCGTCTTCATCGTCACTTTCCATCAGGTGAGATGGAAGACAAACGCCTGCTAATTATTAATAAAAAAAGGAAATACCCACTAAACCCCCCCCCAACTTCCGCCTCGCCACCTTGTGACGGGGTTACGGAAACGCTTTCGCACACATCCGTGACCCCGCCGGCGGCAGCCACCCACAAGCGGCTCCATCGCGAAAGCCCGAAGGCCCTCCACGATGGGCGCACCAGACTCTCCCTAAGTCTGCTTCTAGGAGGCCATGGATATCAGATAACTGGTACACGGTTACTAAGCCCCCCCGCCACGACAAGGCGGGCAACCATCGGGGCGGATATTAACCTTACCTAACCTATATTGATTATATTAAAATATAATCAAAAAAAACCCGAGAGCTACACTGGAGGTTTGCCTGGACTCGAGATGGTAACATCTTCGCGAAGGAAAATGAGTGCACGACCATTTTTCGCATTCGAGGGGAAGTTAATTTTGGCAAGGTTTTTGGTAACAGTTAATTGGTCAATTACTAGTGATCTCTTTATTAATTTACTTATAATTTCCGTGTATGAACTTAACCAGAGCAGTAATTTTTTTAGTTTAAGTTAAATTTATATGTAATTGATATTGTCCCTTTATATATAATTTTGTGGAATACCCCCTTTAGGCGCAAAAATATATACAAATGGGTTGTGTTCCGTTCTAAGTATTAAACGTCTACCAAATAAAAACTGGTGATGTTTTAGTATGCCATACATAAAAGCTAGGGCTTCATTGTCTGTCGGGTGTAGTTTCCTTTGGCGCTTGACAACGTCCTTGACGTAAAGCTGACCCGTAGCTGAAGTCTGCGTAGCGATGCGCGAGCACCGCCCCTACGCCGAACACGCTACTATCTACAGCTAGCACTAACGGTATTGAGAAATTATAATGAAATAGAACCTTGTTACTACGTCGAGCTCGCGAACGAAGAAATCCTCGAGGACCTTAAGTCCCAGGGTTTCCCGGCCGAAACAGTGCACAAGATGCACTCCAACCGCGGTAGGCGTTTTCCTTTAGCTCTAGTAATCCTGTCCAACACTCCCAACTCGAAGGAGATCTTTAGAGAGGCTCGCACAATTTGGGGACTCTCGAATATCTCCGTCGAGCGTCCCAACCCCCGCGGTCACCCTGGGCAGTGCCACCGCTGCCAGCTCTATGGCCACGCAGTGGCTAACTGCTCAGCTCCCCCCAGGTGCATTAAGTGCCTGGATCCCCACATAACGAAGGAGTTTACTGACACTCCCGAATCCACTTCCCCCCCTGCGTGTGTGCTGTGCGGCCAGTCCGGCCACACAGCTAACTACAGGGGTTGCCCGCGCGCTCCGCGCTCCACCGCTAAGAGGGCCGCGCCTTGACCGGCACCGCCGCTCACTCCCGCTAACTTACCGCCGCTGCGCAACCGGGGTCCCCCGGAAGCAAAGCCCGTTCCGCCGACGCCTACTCCGGCTCTGTCTTGGAGGCAGCGTCCGGCCGTTCCGCCTGCACCTTCCTGACATATCCCAGCTCCCGTAGCTTCCGTAGGGCCGCGTCCTGCTCCGTCATCTTCACCTCAGTCGTCGTTGGCTGAGGACATGAAGACCGTGTTCGACGTCATTCAAAACGTCGATATTAACGAAATTTCCGTACTCGCACGCAAACTGCGAGCCGCCCGCTCTCCTCAAGAGCGTTTATTTGTATTAGCCGAGCACGCTTCTAAGTTCGTTATAAATTTTATTTTTGTATAAATTCGTAAATAAGTAAATTATAATATCTAGACCCGCAAATCCCGCGTCCGGTCGTATTAAACCCAAGGGCTTATTCCTAGTATCTTTTAACGCTCGTAGCCTTAGCACCAACCTTCCTGATCTCAAACTGTTCCTTCAGAACAAAGAACCTGACTTATTGCTTCTCCAGGAGACATGGCTTACTCCAAATACGCTATTCCTAAGTACGCGTTTACTCGCAACGATAGGCCCAACTCCGACGGTTTCGGCGGCACCGCTATATATTACAAAAGAGGCTTCCATTGCTGTCCTCTCCCTAACCCTCCTCTCCTCAACATGGAAGCCACTGTGTGTAGATTGGCTATGACTGGTCATCCGACCATCATCATAGCTTCAGTCTACATACCATGTGGCTGCAGACCAACCCGCAGCGACTTTGAGGCTATTCTCGCCCTCGGCCATTCAGTCATTATGTTCGGAGACTTTAACTTCAAACATACTGACTGGACGTGCCTATCGACCAACACCAGCGGTATCGCTCTCCTCGACATCACTAACTCACTTGACTTAGACGTCATATCTCCCATCACTCCCACTCACTATCCCAACAACCCAACCTACTCTCCTGACATCCTCGACTTTGCAATTATCAAGCGAATCAATCTTGATCTCAGGTCCATCGAACCGCTCGATGACCTAGGCTCCGACCATCGCCCCGTCTCCCTCGTGCTAGGTGCGCCTATCGATAACGTCACATCTCCTAAGACCTTTACCAACTGGAAAGGCTTTAAAAATACGTTAGTTTCAGCCTTAGAGGCCCCGAACCTCTCCGCTCGCGATTTCGCCCGACCAATTAGATAACCCGGATAAAATAGATTCATTAGTCAATACTCTAACTGATGCTATTAACTCAGCCATCAGCGACCACGAAAAGGTTGCTAAGCAAAGCAAACCCGCGCTTCCCCTAGCCGTTAGCAATCTCATTAAAGCCAAGAACGCGGCTCTCCGGAGAGCCAAGAAATATCCCACGCCAGCATACAGAACAGCTCCGAATCAGCTTCAACGTAAAGTTAGGTCTTGCCTCGCGGAAATCCGTGACGCTCAGTTTAACGATCTCATGGAGAATATCTCCCCGTCCCACCAAGCGCCTTACGCGTAGACACCGCCTCTCACGTTCCTCCTCCACTCGTCCCGACGGCACTATTGCCTTTGAAGTCGAAGAGAAATCCGAATGCTTCGCCAACTGCATAGCAGCACAATGTTCGCCCAGCACGCAACCCGCGGATCACTCCTACATCCAGGCGGTGGAGGACGAAGTTCTCCGCAGAGAATCTTTCCTCATCACCGACGACCCCGTCACAGTCTCTTATGATGAAATCTTGCTTCTCATTAGAAGTCAAAAGTCCAAAAAGGCTCCGGGTGCGGATGGAATTTCCAACCACGCACTTAAGCACCTGCCCCAGCAGGTGCTTACCTTGTTAGCTATTATCTTCAATGCCTGCTTCGACCATAGCTACTTTCCAAAAGCCTGGAAAGAAGCGACAGTCATAGGCATTCCCAAGCCGGGTAAACCTCTGAATGTCCCGGCTAATCACAGACCCATCAGCCTCCTTAAGGCAATGTCTAAACTTCTCGAAAGAGTCATACTCTCTTGAAAACCATCTGTTTCCAACGGATGGCGACCCTCTCATTATTCCCCACCAGTTCGGCTTTCGCGCTAAGCACTCCTGCCCTCAGCAATTCCATCGAATCGTCCATTACATACTCGAAAGATTCTATCCGCATCGTAAAAAAACAATCGCGGTTCTCTTTGACGTAGCCAAGGCTTTCGACAAAGTCTGGCACAGCGGTCTCGTTTTTAAACTCTATAAAATAGGCTTACCGGTTCGCCTAGTCAGATTAATCGCGTCGTTTCTTAAAGACCGTACGTTTCGATTCAAACATGAAGGCACGCTCTCCGCGCCTCGTCCCATAAAGGCTGGAGTCCCACAAGGCTCAATCCTCGCCCCTCTGCTGTACACTGTGTACACTAACGACATCCCCATCCCGCCGAAAGGCGTCGAACTCGCCTTCTTTGCAGACGATACCGCCCTTTACACTAAAAGTCAAGCGATCCCGTATAACATAACCAGACTCCAAAAGGCCGTAAACGCCCTCGGTGTTTGATTTCAAAAATGGCGTATCGATGTCAACCCAGAAAAGAGTTCTGCTATTCAATTCGACCACAAACGCCGTAATCGCCACAACGATCCCAACATTCGAATGTTAGGTATTCTCATCCCCTGGAAGCGCAGTATTAAATACTTAGGCGTCACCTTAGATCAGACGCTTTCTTTCAAGCCACACGTCGATAGAGTAACGAAACTCGCGCGTTTTTACTTAAGCCGCCTATATAGTATGAAAGGAAGAAAAAGTAAAATGTCTTTTAGAAATAAACGTACGCTTTATAAGGTCTGCGTTAGACCCGTCATGACATATGCTTCGCCAGTCTTTGCCCACGCCAAACCCTCCGTCCTGTATAAACTGCAGGTAGTTCAAAATCTCTTCTGCCGCAGGGCCACAAACGCACCTTGGTACGTGCGTAACGCGGACCTGCACAGAGATCTTGAACTACCTACAGTGCAACAGCACCTCAAAACACTCTCAGAATCGTTCTTCAAACGCGCCGAATCCCATCCCAATCATTTTGTTCGAGATTCAGTCTCATATACTGCTCCTGTCTTAGATTTGAAATTCAAAGTCGCTAGACCGAGAAACGCGCACACTGGCGAACCCACGCGATTAACTTTAGATCTCGAGGCCCTTCAGGCCGAAAATTCTAATTCTAACGTAAATTCTAATTCTAACGTAAATCCGAATTAAGGCAATTTTATTTTTAAATTTTTAATGTTTTTAATTATTTACTTTTCATTTTGAGCACCTTCAGTGCTATGTAAATCCCAGCGGGTGACCCCTTAAGGGCCCCGCCAGCGCGGCCTCTTTCTCCAATTGGCCGTCGCTCAGATGAAGGCTGAGTGGCAAAAACGCACGAGCCGACAGGGGTTTTTTTAGTGGGTATGGTTCTGGTAGGAGTCGGGACGAGTCCCACATAACTCCGATCGCGCGCGCGGAGTATGCGTCAGAGCATTTTTTATATCCTCCTGCCCTTCCCGTGGAGGGGAACCAAAAAAAAAAAAATTTGACTAGTTAAAATGTTTTTTTAAATTTCTAAACGTGTGTTCGCACTCAGTATTTCATAACCAACTTTGATTTTTATTAAATAATACGTACAGAGGATGAAGTATGGAGTTTATAACAAATTTCCCGTAGTAGTATACTGAGCCTAAAAATGCTTTTACTTGAGTAACATGGTGCGGTGTCGAAGCATTTACAATAGCCTCAATTTTAGACTTATCCGGATGTAAGCCGTGTCGGTCAATTATAAATAGGTATGATACACTCTCTTGTAAAAATTAGCATTTATAAATTTTATCAGTTAAACCCATTTGTGCTAATCTTTTGATTAAAGCTCGCAGCTGTTTATGTCCCGCTACGCAAATATCATCCAGAAATACCACAGTATTAGGCAAGCCCCTGACGGTTCTGGACTTTTTCAGGTATGGAGTTCTACACAATTTTATATTATCTTTAAAAATCTCATAGTTAGAAAACGATTCATTGTAACAACGTTCAGAAATGGCCAAAAGTGTACTATCTATAACAAGCGCGCATTTTAAAATTGTGTTCCCTATTTTGAAAGGTATAAAATATCGTTTGTCTCCAACCGAAATAGCCCGGATATTATATATTTCCTCATAGGAGGAAATTGTTTATTGTTTGTTGAGAATTTGCATATAACCTTTAAATGCTCTTTGTTTAGGCACTTATCACAAGTATAATACTTTAACCGACACTTATCTGCCAGATGCGGCTTCCCGCACCGCAACATGTGGGAAGCGCAGCCGCGGCCGGACACGCCGCCGCCACCGGCGTGTTCCGTCTCCGCCGCCACGCAACCGTGCTCACTAATCTGCGCACCAGCACAAATATACCACAATAATGGCATATGTCAAATAATCCAAACATATACGTACATGGATTTGATTTATCTAGAATTTTATTATAAAAAGTTTCGATCGATTTTTTTTATTTTTTTATTTAATATTTTCAGGTCATAACTCTGAAAGAGATTGCCGAATGTCGTGAAACTTTCGAGTGTGAGTTTATGATATCATACCTCTCTGTAAACAAACTTTTATCTCGTTAATTTTGCAAAAACCTGGGCGCAGGCATATATGGCTTAGTTTCCTTTTCCCTTGTTAATTTATTTTTTAAATATTAGGTCTTTACCTATGAAATAGCCGTTTTTCACGAAATAAATGAAGCGTAATTTTTTTATATATTTTTTATTTCTATTAATCAAAATAATCACCCATGCAATCAATGCATCTTTGCCAACGCATCGGTAGCTTATTGATGCCTTTCTTGAAGAAATCAGCTGGACGGGAGGCAACAAATTCTTCAAAGGCATTTTGTACTGCCTCTCGGGTATTGAATTTTTTTCCCGCCAAGAAGTTATCCAAATTCTGGAAAAAGTAGAAGTCTGTAGGCGCAAGGTCTGGTGAGTACGGCGGATGACGGAGAACTTCCAACCCCAACTCTTGTAGCTTGGAGACCGTCTGCTGTGCAGTATGAGGTCTCGCGTTGTCGTGCAGGAGCAGTGGAGCCGAACGATTGACCAAAGCTGGTTGGAGACGTGAGAGCTTCTCCATCATTGTGTTCAGTTCTTCACAGTACACATCTGCAGTAATGCTTGTCCCGTTTGGCAAGAAGCTGTGATGAATTACACCCGCGTTAGACCACCAAACAGTGACCATCACTTTTCTAGGGGTAAGTTTTCGTTTAGGCATTGTTTGGGTGCTGAACCAGGGTCCAACCAACTTGCTGAGCGCTTACGATTGTCAAACAGGATCCATTTCTCGTCACAAGTAACAATGCGGTTCAGAATTCCTTCATTTGTATGCCTGCTGAGCAGTGCAAGGCAAGTCTCCACGCGTACTTCGCGCTGGTGGTCATTGAGTTCGTGGGGTACCCATTTGTCAAGCTTTTTTACCGTGCCAATTTGACGCAAATGGACCAATATTGTTTTGATACTAACGTCGAAAGCTGCTGCTAATTCAGCCGTGGATTGGGTTTCATCAGCTTCCACAATTGCCTTTAATTCGTCATTGTCGACCAAAGTTTTCGGACGGCCACGGGGTTCATTTTTCAGGTCAAAATTTCCAGAACGGAAGCGGGTAAACCAATAACGGGTGGTGCGTTCGTTTGTAGTGTTCGCTCCGTAAACGTCGTTGATGTTGCGTGCCGCTTGTGCCGCTTTGCTGCCACGACGGTACTCATACTCCATAATTACTCGAATTTTTAATTTATCCATGATGACGAAAAATGTTCGAATGCGTTGAAAACAAAACACTAAATATTAAACAAATGACGATTTTAGAAAAAGAATTCCATGTTTGTCAAATAAAATTAATTTGAAATTAGAATTATCAATCAAAAAAAAAAAATATTTTCATTTGAAATGGCCAGTACGGCAAAACGGCAGTTTCATAGGTAAAGACCTATTATTATTCAACTCAGTGTGGCGTGCAAAAGCATCACCACCTCAAGACACTTTTTCAGTTACCTGATTAAAATTGATTCTTTACGGCAATGTTCCGCCTGATATATTTCCCTCCTTAAACTTTTGTGTTAATACATTCTAAAATGAAGAAGTTTTCTAAGAAAGAATATCATTATAGTAAGTTTATTTCAGTAAGTACCCGCGAGTTCTCGCTTGGGAGCGACGGATGCGGGCGGTGGGCGGTTGGGCGGGAGCGGGGCGGCTACGTTCCGGGACCGTGAACTCGCAAGAAGTTTTTGCATATTAGTTATAGTAATAATCCGGTTAATTATGACGACCGAGTTCGTATTGGTGAGTAGCCCTGCCTCATACGCTGTAGGTCCCAGGTTCGAATCCTGGCCGGGGCATTCATTTGTGTGATGAACATAAATGTTTGTCCTCGGGTCATGGTTGTTGATATTTATATATGTATGTTTATTCTGGGTTCCCCCCCAGTTCGCTGTATGGTCATCCATAACACAAGCTCTGGTTACTTTGGGGCCATACAGTTGCTGTGATTGTCTGGGGTAAAAAAAAAAAAATTATACGTGTCTTCAAGATTTTTGTAAACAAACTATAGTGAATTTCTCGTTACCTGTAAAAGTGAACTAAAATATATCACATGACAATAGTTATAGCTTCAAAAAAACACTTTCTGTACTTATTATAGCGAATAATTACAGTTCACCTGGTGATAACTGGCCACCACGGCAGCAATGTCTTCCTGGTAATGGATGCGATGCCAACGCTCCTTCTGAATAGAGCAAATGAACACTGCTTCATTAATCAGCAATTAGCAGTTTTTTGATTAAATTGTAAGTTTAAGTCTAACTTCATATTAATAAATTGATTGCATAATTTAAAGTATAAAGCTTATGTCATAGTTTACCTTGATCGATTTTACATAGGAAACTTCAATAACCCATGAACACCAACTCCAACTCGCCGGGAGACATGCTGAAGCAGCGCCTTATATTGGAACTTACACTCTCAGTCACACAAAACCCTAATATGGCAAAACTCATCAGATACAACAATCAATAAAAGTGCCCGTCTATTCTAGAATCCCGGGCGATCCCGGCCACACACATTACTCCCGGCTGCCACTTAGTGCAATAATTCGTCGGAGCGCCTGATAAGATCAACAGCCCCGAGCGGAGCGCACAATCCTACATAAAACTTTAATGAGTTTTGCCTCTTCTTGTTATCTTAAACCTGCTTCAGTCAACTTTATTCTAGAACGTAGGCACTGTTTATCGAACACTTATTGTACACTCAGAGACACGAGCTGAACAACACTAGCTTACAAAAGTTCCGACTGTTTTGAATGTCGCAATAACATAACTTTTTCAATGAAACTTTTTTTCATTTAACATTGGAACTTCCTCCATATTGTGTAGCGTTCAGCAAAGTGAGAGGTTTGAAAACATATTTCAAAAACTTATGTTTGTTGTCGACAGATTTTAGTTGTGAATGTTGAAAGTAAGTTTTATGTTACGTTTATTCACATATTTGATAGACCTTTTTGCATTTGCTAAAAAGACAAATAATAGAAGGTGTCCTGAAGATAATAAGTGGTGAAATCTATCCCATTTTAAGCCAAGTTCAGCAATGATTAGGTACCAAACGTCTTACGCCCGTTTTCAATATTTTGTCTAGCTGGTGATCCGTCGAAAGCCGCAATCGCGATTTTCGATTTAACTTACCAACGATACCAAGAATTACGATTCAAATAATTAGATAGAAAATTGAAAACTCCACTCCTCAAAAAAGCTCCACTCACTAACTAAGTCACTTGTGACAGCGTATTTTACGGTTCCCATCTCCGTTATATTTGTAATTGAAAAAATATTGGCATGCTATTTATAGCTACTATTTTCTTGAAACAAACCTTTTTTGGTTGATTTTACTCTGGATCTCTGGTGTTTAATTTCCAATTTAAAATCTGCAAGAATTTCAGGATTATTTATTTATACGTGAACCAAAAACGATCCATCAAAACGCTTCCTTTGATGTTTCGTTCCACCTAAGTGATAAGAACAGAAATTTAAAACTCTTATAAAAATTTAAACTAACAATTAGTAACAATAAGAACCCCAACTTGCATACTTAAGATTCCATATTTTTGGAGCTGACTGTACAACTACGAAATACCTTTTAGGAAATATACCTATAAAGTTTTAATTGAATCTGTGAATTCAAAGCAAGAGTTCATATTAAGATTTATGTTGGCATATCTGCCTAGGATGTTTTAAATCGAGCACGGACAGTATCGATTAGATCGAAAATTGGTAAATTTTCTGTTATTTTGACTTTATATCACGTCCATTGCAGCTCCAGCCGAGGTACGGCGTGCGTCGATTGATATTTTATACAACATTTAGTTCAAAGTATCTTTAAAATATTCTTATTGTATATATAATGTATTTTTTAAAATATTTATTTTAAGTAAAGGACCAAATTTAAGCTAAAATACATGAGGTTTTACTTCAAATGTAGACAACAAACAAGATATTTTGTTTAATATTTTTGGATAATTGTGAAAAATTGTAGGGCAATATTTTGAATCCATTGAATGAGCACCTGTGCGCGATACGTCATTAAAATACGCTTCGTTGGCAATGTTTCCAACGCGTTGTTTATTTCACTTCAAGGTGTATTCACAAGACAATAAGGGTACTTTCTGTTTAACAAATAGCCACCGACACAAAACAATATTTGAAAAATTTATTCGTTCATAACGGTGAGACGAATTCTTGTTTATTGGGGATGTTAAATTAAATTATACGAAGCAAGCATAAAAATAAACTTTATTTACAATATTATACTTCCCTGAAACAATAAAAAATTTAATTCTAAAAGGGAGTCTAAACTAGTTGTTAATTATAAACAACTACCTATATAACAATAAAAATAGGAAAGTTAATTACTTTATGCTCAATGAAACAATCGCTGAAACATGCAGTTTTGTTTAATTAGCTGCTACTGTAACATTGCGGTTAGCCCATTAGCAAATATTTCGGTAATTTGGTGAACATAAATTTATTCGAGTGGCTTAGTTTTCCTCATAAAGGAACAAGTGCCGCCGGCCGCTGCACTGTGGCGCGCTAGCGGAGCGCCGCGCTGTGCGGGCCAGGGAACTAGCGCCTGCCTCAGAATCGAACCAATTAAGAACTTTTAAGCCGGCCACCTTTAAACAGCAGCTTTTGATGTCGTTAATGAGGATAATTATCGTCTTTGGTATATTATTATATTATTATGTAAGCCAGACACAGATTTTTCCTAAAATATAAGTCTAGGAAAAGATATGTAACAAGAGTCTACAGTAAGGTTTACAATCATTTATTAATTTTCAAAAATAAAATAATGTGGGTTTCTGCTGTGAACCAAACAGATTAGACTCTGGTCTCAAAATAGAAAAAAGGCATTAATTTCACTAATATATGGCACTTATTTTAAGTATTATTTACGAAAACAAATATTTCGCTACATGGGCTGCAAGCGTTGAGTTATAAACTCGGTTGGCTCAAGAGTGCGAGCGACGCGGTTGTGTACTGCCCATGAGTGGTATCAATGAATAATGCACAAAACCCCACAACAAAGAGTATTAATTTTCCTGTTTTCGTGGCCGTACCCCGTCCCGGCCGCTTCTATGAAAACCATGAAATCGCGCTGGTGGAATATTAACGAACACATTTACTTTCATATCATGTTTATTAAACATTTTTTTCCAACATTTTCAACGTAAAAGTTGGCCGTGCGTCGGTGTACTTTGGATCGGCTTCAGTCGAGGGATGCGGGAAGCGGACCGAACAATCAACTCTTTTGTCAAATAAACTTAGCAGCTGCGTTACAAAAAAAATATCGGCTATATCTGTTCTTTTCTGAAGCGAAAATCAAGTTTGTATAAACCGTTACCGATGCTGGGTTTACGGTTTTTGAACCACAATACTAAACGAGTTTCAAGCTAGCTCCACTCAAAGATAAATGCAGATTGTCAACACCACTGTCTCAGGATTTATTGTTCCTAAACCCTGAAATGATTAAATCTAAAAAATCCTTCATTCTGTAAACTTTAACAAGTTCGCAAAGAAGGCCGCTAGCGAGCAGCACGGCCGAGGCCCGCGGCAGTGACAGGGCGTCGGCCGTGCTGACGGCTCAAGGGCACGCAGCCCTGAAAACAGTGGCTAGGATTAATTACGGCAAATAAATATCATTCACACTTAATCATTGCCCAACTTGGCCGTCTCGGGCTGGCGGCCGCCGCCTGCTAATGAAGGTCGCTACTCAGCCATAGACTGGTCCTGTTGGATTTAGTTTTATAACGTTATTTAAGTGTATCGTGATATGTATTTGTGTAAGTGTGAGTGTGAGTTTGTTCATTTCAATAGTTGAGAATGATTCATTTAACAGCTATTGTTAACTAAATAACAATTTGACTGCTTTTCCTCCATTTATGCTAACACGGAATGAATCATGTTAAAGAGTTAAATGGAAATTTTGTAATGTACATAAAGAAAGTTTTGTGTTTCGGTGTTATAAAAAAACGATTTATGATGATTGTGTCTCGTGGCCACCATAAAATAAAGATTTTAATGGTTAAGTAATCAACCAGAAAACTCTTTAGTTTCGCCGTTAGCATTAGCGCTATACTTAAGAAACACTTAAGGAACTAAGCTGATAGAGTACCAAAAGAAAGGCAGTTTAACAATACTGCGGTGTTTAAACTTGTTTCGTTCAGGGATTTGAACTATTGTATGCAAAAGTCAATGAAATACCTAAGTTTTGAAGTAAATTTTATAAAGTTATTGATTTGTCTCCACCAAATGTATATCTGTTTTCAAATAAATTGAATAGTTATAAAAAAAGATTGAGTTAAAGGAAAATTTTCTAAATTGTAGAATTTTTCTCAACTGAACATATTTAGAGGCTTGTTTATTTTCGTTATGAATATTCGGCAGCTACGTGTTGTGACTCCGCGGCCCGGCGGCGGCGGCGGCGGCCCGGCGGCGGCGGCGGCCCGGCGGCGGCGGATTGCTCACACACGTTTTCACTAATCCTACTAAATCACGTCGTTCATCCGAATAGACTTTTATATTTGGAATTTCACAATTTCCACTTCAATAAAAATTTTGTGTAATATTCGTGTTTCTTTGTTAACACTAGCTGCGTCCCGCGGCTTCGCTCACGTAAAATAAACACTTGTACTATGTCACTTCACGGTGTTAGCACTCAATAATGTTAACAATATATATTATTATAAATCCCCAGACAAACACACCAACTGTATGGCGCAAAAGTAAGCAAGAAATATACATAAATATCAACTATGACCCATGAACAAACATGACGTGTTCATCACACAAGTGATGCCCCGGCCAGGACTGGAAGGCTACAAACCCCGCGCTACGCGGCCGTCTACGGGAAGTCTTTAAAACATTTTAATTTTGTAGTTGCTGATTCTGCTTACAACCATTGACGTTGGCAGTTCAGCAGCAACATTAAAACCATGCCATCCATGCCATATACTACAGAACATGTTGAATGCTGAACATTCAATATTTTTTAAAATCGGTACCTGAGGCTGTATTTATGAATCTTCTAAGTAAATTATAATATAATGAGTAAGATTTTAAATCAAAAACTTCTTTGTGAGTGCAGACTGCTGGACAGCATTCCGAACAACTAAAGTCTGGGGCTTGTCCTCTACACGGCGGTCGCTTTTGCATGAATTGTTCCATGAGGAAGCGACCGGCGCAGACCACTCTAATAACATCGATGAGATTATTAATGGTTAAGGTATAGGTTTAAGAAGTATAACTTGAACTAAGCAAATCACCAGTTCATTATTTCACCGCAGAGTTTAGGCGCAGAATGCCAATTACTCATTTCACATAATAAAATATTGTTATCATGTATAAGGCATCAAACTGTATGTTAAGGTGTGGTTAGTGAGATCTCCGCTTTTCCGATTGTTGATATAAATCTTTTAACCGCGGTTTCGTCCGCGTTACAACGTGACGCACCCTGTTTTACCACACTGTTTGTAAATATAAAACTAAAATTAATATGAAATTGTACATGGAAAATATTTCGGAAAAGTTTTACTGAGAGTATATTAACGTAACAGAAATAAAAATAATAATGATTGGAATTTCGGTCATTTTGTTTGTGAAAAGATACACGAATCTTACATTCACAGAATTACTGCCGTTCACAACCCCTCCTCGAGATTCTGTTAATTTAATCAATAAATTCTTTACTGACGTTGGTAAAAGCCTGGGACAATGGAAGCATGGAGCCTTGGAAAATGGGAAAACATAATAGCTCATGCATCGATTTTTTGTATTATATGATACCGATAAAATGAAAGTCGAGAGCTCATTGATAAATCTCAAATGTAATTGTTCGTTAGGATGGGATAAATTATCAACCAAAGTAATTTAAATTAGAAGACATAAAGATATCTTTGTACCACACTGAAGGCATATATTTAATATGTGTCTTACAAAGAACACATTTCCAAGGGTTTTAAAAAAAGCTCAGATAAGTCCAAGGGTGGTAATAAGCCCAAGGATCGTGTTATAAACTTTGAGCAGATATTGACTAGACCGCTCCCCGCAAGATACTAGAAGAGATTATTAATAACCGTTTCATGAATTATTAAGAAAACGGACAGATTTTATCACAACATAGTTTTCTGCGGGGAGGTCCACTGACGATGGTGTCAACCAACTTAGATAAAAGCCATATGTATTTATTGATCTTCCTGGATCTATCAAAGGCATTTGACACAGTCTCGATACCCATTCTAAATTGGAACATAACTGCGTCAGAGTAGCTCAGTTAAAACTCATACAAGACTATCCTACAGACAGAAGTCAGTGCATTAAAGTGAGAAACTACATAAGTACTGCCCTAGCGATGACTTTCGGTGTCCCGCAGGGCAGTCTACTCTGATCTACCCTCTTTTTCATTAAAATAAAAGATCTCCTAAGCCTAATGTCGTTCCCAGGAAAAATTATATCGTTTATTATTCTGATGATAATGCTCTGGTTTGAAACTTATCGTAATTCCCAAAAAGGATTTGATGTTGTAAAAACCTGGCTACACAGTAACATTCTAACACTAAAACTAGAAAAAACCAAATACTTAACTTTCTCTATGCGCAACCTTCTTAATAATAATATACAACTGTATGCTCACAACTGCACATCTAATGTTGCAGATAGTAGAAAATCCTGTCCTTGTAAACAGTTTGAGCGCACCGATACCATAAAATATGTATAAATGAGAAACTTACAAATAGCCGTCGTTTAACTCATGTTTTTGTAGATCCACGTGATGACAGAAGCTTTAACACTGAATCACTTTTTATTAGGTTCCTCCTCTGATTAAATGGTTCCAAGATAAAAGACTGACAGAGCAAGATATATCAAATATACCAATTTATATACATGTATGTTTACATGTATGTTACAAGTATGTTTATTCCCCCCCAGCTCGCTGTAAGGTCATCCATAACACAAGCTCTGCTTACTTTGGGGCCGTACAGTTGGTGTGATTGTCTGGGGTTTTATTATTATATGCCCCACGACTCCCACTTCACTTATCTAAAACTTACCATAATTCCGTACAAGGAGTTCAATAAGTCCGGGCTTTTTAGTAATTGATCATTAAGTGAGATATTCCCGCACTTCGCTGCCGCGTCAAACACTAAACGCATTTTTTTTATTATAACATATGTCTAATAGCTTCTTTTATTCTTTTTGTGCATTAATTGAACCCACGTGTCTAATTTGACGAAAGAATTCATCTAACGTTTTAAAATAAAGTAACTTTAAAGGAACCATTATGTAGGTCACTTACCCAATAATCCACTCAACGCCAAACCATAGCAGATATGTTGTATTATATACTTTAGTTTTGTAACACAACAGTGAATGAAACAAAGGATGCAAACTATTCGTGCCCGTGAAACATCCAAGATGTTTTATCAACATGCCTCGCACGTTTACACTGGTTTGAATAATCAAATAAATGCGTGGAGATGCCGCGTGTCTTCAGTAAATTAGGAAGTGACAAGAATCAGATCAATTTAACAAGCCTTCAAACTCAACCCCAAACTTTACCATCACGAATATCGTTCACAAAGAGCAACAGTGGGTCGTGCTGTATTGACAAAACTGTTTATTTTTAGAACTGGACGTGTTGACGGCGCTAGTAAACATTCCATTTTGGATCACGAGCCTATTTTTGTCTCCTGCTCGACACTTGTTATGTACAATTTTGATAAAAAAAAAATTGTGTCAAAACATTATGAACATAAAATCTTTTTAAACCTGGGACGCAAGCGTAGAACGAATTATGAAAAAATAGATGGCGCTAGTGCTAACCATAACATCGACTCTGTGATTATTTATAATTTGAAATTCCAATTTCTCAATAATTGACTTAAATATGACAAATGACCTAAACCGTGACTGAAAACGTTGGCAGATCAAATCTGTAAGAAATCAGTGTAAAAACTACAAGATAAAGTGACAGTGAAACCTATGCATAAATGACGAAGAAACTATATTATTTATTTCACATACGACCGAATAGACATTAAACAACCTTTGTAGGGGTCTCACATGAATAAATAATTCACTAGATTAAAAATACTAGTATTATTCTAACTATAACCCTAAAATAAACAACTAAAATCTGTTAACCAAAACAAAGAACTGTGAACAAATTCAAACAAGTGTATTTTAGACAACAAAATATACGACCAGCGACATCTACTTTTTAATGCGGAACTTTTACAAAAATAAAATCAAAATCATATTTATTTGCGTGAAAATGTGTACATAAGTTGGTTTAACATGTCATTCAGATCGACATTTTCTGCTGAGAGTCGGCGTGCAAATGTTTAATAAATTAAACAAAAAATATTTCTTAGATAATGTCAAAAAATTGTGAAGTTAAATGTCAAATTGGTTTCAAATAAATCCAGTACAATACAATGTCAAAATATAATTATCACCCTAAGATTATATAATTATATACAGTAGAATTATATAAGTAGATTATATTAATATCATATACAGTAGAAGTTTATACTGAAACTAACATATAAATTGTTATATCGACTCTTACATTGGACTTTTGAATTAATCAGAAGATAATCAAATAGAAGGTGCTCATTAAAACTTTTAACTTAAAATATACTACCTAGACAAGGCAATTATACCTACAAATTAAATATAAGAATTAGAAAATGGAAAATGTTACGCTTGGAACTAAAAAAAAAACAGTAATACCTAAGATCAGATTCGGAAAGTACCTCTGTAAATGATACAAGCTTTTAGACACCAAATTTCCCATTCACCAACAGCCCAAATGGCTTCATGCTGGATGAGATGAAACAAAAATTAGAAGAATTAAGAAAAAAGTTAGAAATTGCGGACCTGGAAATTGAAAACCTTAATAATAAAAATGAAAATATTAAAAAAAATTGTACAAAGCAAGAAAAAAAATCAAAATACTTACGAAGCTTATCCAACCCTCAAAACTAAATATAAGTCCCGGGACACTATACATTTAGGTACAACTCCCTTGAAACGGCACTTAACAAATACTCCTCCAGAACTCCTAGGACACCCCTGGCTTATCTTAACTCTATCATGAGGCATCACAGCAGGAGCTCCGCCTCTGCACCACGCAAACGATCACAAGTAAGGCAGCAAACAACCCAAACCCAAAAGTCTCAAATTTTTATTGTTGGTGATCAGCAGTGTAGAGGACTGTCCTGTAAACTTATGAAAAGCAGAGGTAACAGATGGATGCAATCAATACAATATCACATCTACGGTGCAACCAAACGCAACAAGTGACCGTGTTCTCACTAGTCGTACTGAAGCCTCAAAAACTGCTACAATAATTTGATATTGTAATTTATCCATCAGACCTAATGATAAAATCAATGCAATGCTCTTTTTTTGTGAAAAAACTGTTGTAGAGGGTTTGTTTTGAGTGTGGAACACAATCAATTTTTGAATTTAACTTTACTTAATAATCACATGAAATTAATTATAAAAAATTACAGCAACTATGAATTTTTAAACTGTTCAAATGTCAATTTAAATAATAATTTTTACTCAAAATCAAATAATCTGTGTTATAAAATAAAACATAGAAATTGACTTCGTTAATTACAAAAGAAATTTCTAATGCCTTACCAACGTCTAAGTTCCATTACTGCTACTATGAACTCAGAATTATGTTATAATCTTAGGATATTGATGTTGAAAGTGGTGAAAACAAAAACTTTCCAGCTAAGTTTTTTCGAGCAAGTTCATAAAAATACATATACAGTGTTTCATCAGAATATTGCATGTCATATTTTAGTCAAATGGAAAAATGTTGTATTTGATGTGACGCTGCTAACAAATTCTGGAATAATACTTTTTATCTATTTCACTCTACTTGCATAAATTTTGTTTCTTCTCCTAGAATCCAACCTAGAGTGTTAATTTTGTCTGTTTTCCCATTAATATTGACGCTGTCGATCTTAAATGCAATTATTATTTTATTCACTAATTTTGCTAGTAAATGAGACGCGCATAATTCTAACATTGGTAATGTCAATGTTTTGTTTACAGGCGCAAACTTTGTTTTTGCTGCAATTAATTTTATGGTAGTCTGTCCGCTTTATTTTTAAGTACACACTGCATGCGTAGGCTTTTTCTGATGAATCTGAAATACCGTGTAGCTCGATATTTCAGAGTATAGCCATCGGGGAATTTTTATCATATCAATATTTTTTGGGTCTATTAATTTGTCAGTAATCTCTTTTTGCAATAAACTAGGCAACTAATGATCCCAGTCAATATCTGTTAACCACATACGTTGCAATAATAACTTGGCTTTGATTGTAAAAGGATATAGCCATCCAAGTGGATCGTATATTTTTGAAATCTGAGATAACATTTCTTTTTTTGTCATGCAGTCTTTATTCAAATCAAACCCAATTTTATTTTGAAACTGAAAATAATCTTCGCCAGCGTTCCCCAGCCCCAATGTTTTCGTTTTATTTCTGAAATCGATAAATGCGAGACAAATGTCATTCATGATTTAAATCTTTTTGCAATTCAGGATTGAATGCAGCCTTTTTAAACATGTTTATAACTTGATTTGTTGCTTGCTTTGCTTATTCTATACTATTACGCGTAAAATACCATCACTATTCTGTCAAAACAATTTCTTGTAAATTTTGATCTTTACTGTACAATAATATCATCTTGTACATTAGAGTCTGTACATAGAATCAATAATTCTTGAATATCCTGCTGAAGTTTAGGTCCGCATTCCATTACATCATTGAAACTATAGCCACTAGAGGTTATTGAGGAAGTCTTAAATACAACTTTTCATTTCGTGGTTGTGTAGTGTCTTGTTTGTATACGTCATGATGAGGTAGCTAACATCTTATTTTTTTTTTTAATCCCCAGACAAACACACCAACTGAAGGCCCCAAAGTAAGCAGAGCTCTTATGTCATGGATGACCGTACAGCGAACTGGGGGGGGGGAACCCAGAATAAACATACATATATAAATACAAACAACCATTACCCCAGAACAAATATCTGTGTTCATCACACAAATGAATGCCCCGGCCAGGACTCGAACCTGGGACCTTCGGCGTATGAGGCAAGGCTACTTACCACTACACCACTCCGTCGTCAAGTCATTTCGTTTCGTTCACTTGTTTGTACTTGTACTTTCACAGTAAAGTTACGATAGTAGCTCGTCATTATAATTTTGCACGCAGCGGACATTTCTCGGTCACTGCTATTGTTGACGAGTTGAAGTGTGAGGAAGGTTGCTTGAAGCAAAAATATGATGTTTCATAGTATCATGTGCTTGATTAAATATTTTGTTTGGCTTAGTACGTGAAGATTATGCACATAAAGACAATGGTTGCAATCTTTATTCTTCGATAGAATAATTTGTTTCTTACGAAGTGTTCTAGAAGAGTGCGATAGATAACTCGTTTTATAACTTGCTATGACAATTGGCAATGAAATTGAGTTGATGATCGTAAAATATGAGACTCGGTAACTTTTGACAAATGACATCACGCGGGTGGTGTGATCGATGAGTCGATCGGGGGTTGACCCGACCCTATAAAAGTATTGTACTGAGCGATGGTGGACGGACATTCTCTGTGAAGACTTGCGCTTGGAGTGACTGTTCGTAAGTTAAGTAAATTGTTGATCTTATTTGTTTCTATTCATTTGTGATTTGTTATTCTAAAGTAAACTAACAATAATCTACCAAAGCACAGTTTATTCCTAAAAGAGAAATATTTTATTATATTATGGAATTTAGATTAGTAATAAGAACAATTGTGAAACTGATGTTTAAAAAAATGATTTCTGTTGAGATTCTTGCCACTTCTTCTCAACAGTCGGACTTTCTGAAGTGGTGGTAGCTTATTTCAAGATTTAAGATTTTTGAATATAGTAAATTTGGTCGTTCTTATTTCTCCTCAAGTAATGATATATCTATAAGTATAAATAGGCACTACAACAAGTGCGTGAATCTAACTGCGTACAAGTCACTTTGTGGGAGCGATACTGATGTGATATGGTCGGTTGTTGTTCTGTTTGGAATTACTGTAACTTTCACTGTGCTGTATTTTATCTATATGTATAAATAGGCACTACAACAAGTGCGTGACTCTAACTGCGTACAAGTCACTTTGTGGGAGCGATACTGGTGTGATATGGTCGGTTGTTGTTCTGTTTGGAATTACTGTAACTTTCACTGTGCTGTATTTTATCTATAAGTATAAATAGGCACTACAGCAAGTGCGTGACTCTAACTGCGTACAAGTCACTTTGTGGGAGCGATACTGGTGTGATATGGTCGGTTGTTGTTCTGTTTGGAATTACTGTAACTTTCACTGTGCTGTATTTTATCTATAAGTATAAATAGGCACTACAACAAGTGCGTGACTCTAACTGCGTACAAGTCACTTTGTGGGAGCGATACTGGTGTGATATGGTCGGTTGTTGTTCTGTTTGGAATTACTGTAACTTTCACTGTGCTGTATTTTATCTATAAGTATAAATAGGCACTACAGCAAGTGCGTGACTCTAACTGCGTACAAGTCACTTTGTGGGAGCGATACTGGTGTGATATGGTCGGTTGTTGTTCTGTTTGGAATTACTGTAACTTTCACTGTGCTGTATTTTATCTATAAGTATAAATAGGCACTACAACAAGTGCGTGACTCTAACTGCGTACAAGTCACTTTGTGGGAGCGATACTGGTGTGATATGGTCGGTTGTTGTTCTGTTTGGAATTACTGTAACTTTCACTGTGCTGTATTTTATCTATATGTATAAACAGGCACTACAACAAGTGCGTGACTCTAACTGCGTACAAGTCACTTTGTGGGAGCGATACTGGTGTGATATGGTCGGTTGTTGTTCTGTTTGGAATTACTGTAACTTTCACTGTGCTGTATTTTATCTATAAGTATAAACAGGCACTACAACAAGTGCGTGACTCTAACTGCGTACAAGTCACGTTGTGGGAGCGATACTGGTGTGATATGGTCGGTTGTTGTTCTGTTTGGAATTACTGTAACTTTCACTGTGCTGTATTTTATCTATAAGTATAAATAGGCACTACAACAAGTGCGTGACTCTAACTGCGTACAAGTCACTTTGTGGGAGCGATACTGGTGTGATATGGTCGGTTGTTGTTCTGTTTGGAATTACTGTAACTTTCACTGTGCTGTATTTTATCTATAAGTATAAACAGGCACTACAACAAGTGCGTGACTCTAACTGCGTACAAGTCACTTTGTGGGAGCGATACTGGTGTGATATGGTCGGTTGTTATTCTGTTTGGAATTACTGTAACTTTCACTGTGCTGTATTTTATCTATAAGTATAAATAGGCACTACAACAAGTGCGTGACTCTAACTGCGTACAAGTCACTTTGTGGGAGCGATACTGGTGTGATATGGTCGGTTGTTGTTCTGTTTGGAATTACTGTAACTTTCACTGTGCTGTATTTTATCTATATGTATAAATAGGCACTTCAACAAGTGCGTGACTCTAACTGCGTACAAGTCACGTTGTGGGAGCGATACTGGTGTGATATGGTCGGTTGTTGTTCTGTTTGGAATTACTGTAACTTTCACTGTGCTGTATTTTATCTATATGTATAAATAGGCACTTCAACAAGTGCGTGACTCTAACTGCGTACAAGTCACTTTGTGGGAGCGATACTGGTGTGATATGGTCGGTTGTTGTTCTGTTTGGAATTACTGTAACTTTCACTGTGCTGTATTTTATCTTTTAGTATAAATAGGCACTACAACAAGTGCGTGACTCTAACTGCGTACAAGTCACTTTGTGGGAGCGATACTGGTGTGATATGGTCGGTTGTTGTTCTGTTTGGAATTACTGTAACTTTCACTGTGCTGTATTTTATCTTTTAGTATAAATAGGCACTACAACAAGTGCGTGACTCTAACTGCGTACAAGTCACTTTGTGGGAGCGATACTGGTGTGATATGGTCGGTTGTTGTTCTGTTTGGAATTACTGTAACTTTCACTGTGCTGTATTTTATCTTTTAGTATAAATAGGCACTACAACAAGTGCGTGACTCTAACTGCGTACAAGTCACTTTGTGGGAGCGATACTGGTGTGATATGGTCGGTTGTTGTTCTGTTTGGAATTACTGTAACTTTCACTGTGCTGTATTTTATCTATATGTATAAATAGGCACTTCAACAAGTGCGTGACTCTAACTGCGTACAAGTCACTTTGTGGGAGCGATACTGGTGTGATATGGTCGGTTGTTGTTCTGTTTGGAATTACTGTAACTTTCACTGTGCTGTATTTTATCTTTTAGTATAAATAGGCACTACAACAAGTGCGTGACTCTAACTGCGTACAAGTCACTTTGTGGGAGCGATACTGGTGTGATATGGTCGGTTGTTGTTCTGTTTGGAATTACTGTAACTTTCACTGTGCTGTATTTTATCTATAAGTATAAATAGGCACTACAACAAGTGCGTGACTCTGACTGCGTACAAGTCACTTTGTGGGAGCGATACTGGTGTGATATGGTCGGTTGTTGTTCTGTTTGGAATTACTGTAACTTTCACTGTGCTGTATTTTATCTATAAGTATAAACAGGCACTACAACAAGTGCGTGACTCTAACTGCGTACAAGTCACTTTGTGGGAGCGATACTGGTGTGATATGGTCGGTTGTTGTTCTGTTTGGAATTACTGTAACTTTCACTGTGCTGTATTTTATCTTTTAGTATAAATAGGCACTACAACAAATGCGTGACTCTAACTGCGTACAAGTCACTTTGTGGGAGCGATACTGGTGTGATATGGTCGGTTGTTGTTCTGTTTGGAATTACTGTAACTTTCACTGTGCTGTATTTTATCTATAAGTATAAATAGGCACTACAACAAGTGCGTGACTCTAACTGCGTACAAGTCACTTTGTGGGAGCGATACTGGTGTGATATGGTCGGTTGTTGTTCTGTTTGGAATTACTGTAACTTTCACTGTGCTGTATTTTATCTATTAGTATAAATAGGCACTACAACAAGTGCGTGACTCTAACTGCGTACAAGTCACTTTGTGGGAGCGATACTGGTGTGATATGGTCGGTTGTTGTTCTGTTTGGAATTACTGTAACTTTCACTGTGCTGTATTTTATCTATTAGTATAAATAGGCACTACAACAAGTGCGTGACACTAACTGCGTACAAGTCACTTTGTGGGAGCGATACTAGTGTGATATGGTCGGTTGTTGTTCTGTTTGGAATTACTGTAACTTTCACTGTGCTGTATTTTATCTATAAGTATAAATAGGCACTACAACAAGTGCGTGACTCTAACTGCGTACAAGTCACTTTGTGGGAGCGATACTGGTGTGATATGGTCGGTTGTTGTTCTGTTTGGAATTACTGTAACTTTCACTGTGCTGTATTTTATCTATATGTATAAACAGGCACTACAACAAGTGCGTGACTCTAACTGCGTACAAGTCACTTTGTGGGAGCGATACTGGTGTGATATGGTCGGTTGTTGTTCTGTTTGGAATTACTGTAACTTTCACTGTGCTGTATTTTATCGATAAGTATAAATAGGCACTACGACAAGTGCGTGACTCTAACTGCGTACAAGTCACTTTGTGGGAGCGATACTGGTGTGATATGGTCGGTTGTTATTCTGTTTGGAATTACTGTAACTTTCACTGTGCTGTATTTTATCTATAAGTATAAATAGGCACTACAACAAGTGCGTGACTCTAACTGCGTACAAATCACTTTGTGGGAGCGATACTGGTGTGATATGGTCGGTTGTTGTTCTGTTTGGAATTACTGTAACTTTCACTGTGCTGTATTTTATCTATAAGTATAAATAGGCACTACAACAAGTGCGTGACTCTAACTGCGTACAAATCACTTTGTGGGAGCGATACTGGTGTGATATGGTCGGTTGTTGTTCTGTTTGGAATTACTGTAACTTTCACTGTGCTGTATTTTATCTATAAGTATAAATAGGCACTACAACAAGTGCGTGACTCTAACTGCGTACAAATCACTTTGTGGGAGCGATACTGGTGTGATATGGTCGGTTGTTGTTCTGTTTGGAATTACTGTAACTTTCACTGTGCTGTATTTTATCTATAAGTATAAATAGGCACTACAACAAGTGCGTGACTCTAACTGCGTACAAGTCACTTTGTGGGAGCGATACTGGTGTGATATGGTCGGTTGTTGTTCTGTTTGGAATTACTGTAACTTTCACTGTGCTGTATTTTATCGATAAGTATAAATAGGCACTACGACAAGTGCGTGACTCTAACTGCGTACAAGTCACTTTGTGGGAGCGATACTGTTGTGATATGGTCGGTTGTTATTCTGTTTGGAATTACTGTAACTTTCACTGTGCTGTATTTTATCTATAAGTATAAATAGGCACTACAACAAGTGCGTGACTCTAACTGCGTACAAGTCACTTTGTGGGAGCGATACTGGTGTGATATGGTCGGTTGTTGTTCTGTTTGGAATTACTGTAACTTTCACTGTGCTGTATTTTATCTATATGTATAAATAGGCACTTCAACAAGTGCGTGACTCTAACTGCGTACAAGTCACTTTGTGGGAGCGATACTGGTGTGATATGGTCGGTTGTTGTTCTGTTTGGAATTACTGTAACTTTCACTGTGCTGTATTTTATCTATAAGTATAAATAGGCACTACGACAAGTGCGTGACTCTAACTGCGTACAAGTCACTTTGTGGGAGCGATACTGGTGTGATATGGTCGGTTGTTGTTCTGTTTGGAATTACTGTAACTTTCACTGTGCTGTATTTTATCTATATGTATAAATAGGCACTACAACAAGTGCGTGACTCTAACTGCGTACAAGTCACTTTGTGGGAGCGATACTGGTGTGATATGGTCGGTTGTTGTTCTGTTTGGAATTACTGTAACTTTCACTGTGCTGTATTTTATCTATATGTATAAATAGGCACTACAACAAGTGCGTGACTCTAACTGCGTACAAGTCACTTTGTGGGAGCGATACTGGTGTGATATGGTCGGTTGTTATTCTGTTTGGAATTACTGTAACTTTCACTGTGCTGTATTTTATCTATAAGTATAAATAGGCACTACAACAAATGCGTGACTCTAACTGCGTACAAGTCACTTTGTGGGAGCGATACTGGTGTGATATGGTCGGTTGTTGTTCTGTTTGGAATTACTGTAACTTTCACTGTGCTGTATTTTATCTATAAGTATAAATAGGCACTACAACAAGTGCGTGACTCTAACTGCGTACAAGTCACTTTGTGGGAGCGATACTGGTGTGATATGGTCGGTTGTTGTTCTGTTTGGAATTACTGTAACTTTCACTGTGCTGTATTTTATCTATTTGTATAAATAGGCACTACAACAAGTGCGTGACTCTAACTGCGTACAAGTCACTTTGTGGGAGCGATACTGGTGTGATATGGTCGGTTGTTGTTCTGTTTGGAATTACTGTAACTTTCACTGTGCTGTATTTTATCGATAAGTATAAATAGGCACTACGACAAGTGCGTGACTCTAACTGCGTACAAGTCACTTTGTGGGAGCGATACTGGTGTGATATGGTCGGTTGTTGTTCTGTTTGGAATTACTGTAACTTTCACTGTGCTGTATTTTATCTATATGTATAAATAGGCACTACAACAAGTGCGTGACTCTAACTGCGTACAAGTCACTTTTTGGGAGCGATACTGGTGTGATATGGTCGGTTGTTGTTCTGTTTGGAATTACTGTAACTTTCACTGTGCTGTATTTTATCTATAAGTATAAATAGGCACTACAACAAGTGCGTGACTCTGACTGCGTACAAGTCACTTTGTGGGAGCGATACTGGTGTGATATGGTCGGTTGTTGTTCTGTTTGGAATTACTGTAACTTTCACTGTGCTGTATTTTATCTATATGTATAAATAGGCACTACAACAAGTGCGTGACTCTAACTGCGTACAAGTCACTTTGTGGGAGCGATACTGGTGTGATATGGTCGGTTGTTATTCTGTTTGGAATTACTGTAACTTTCACTGTGCTGTATTTTATCTATAAGTATAAATAGGCACTACAACAAATGCGTGACTCTAACTGCGTACAAGTCACTTTGTGGGAGCGATACTGGTGTGATATGGTCGGTTGTTGTTCTGTTTGGAATTACTGTAACTTTCACTGTGCTGTATTTTATCTATAAGTATAAATAGGCACTACAACAAGTGCGTGACTCTAACTGCGTACAAGTCACTTTGTGGGAGCGATACTGATGTGATATGGTCGGTTGTTGTTCTGTTTGGAATTACTGTAACTTTCACTGTGCTGTATTTTATCGATAAGTATAAATAGGCACTACGACAAGTGCGTGACTCTAACTGCGTACAAGTCACTTTGTGGGAGCGATACTGGTGTGATATGGTCGGTTGTTGTTCTGTTTGGAATTACTGTAACTTTCACTGTGCTGTATTTTATCTATATGTATAAATAGGCACTACAACAAGTGCGTGACTCTAACTGCGTACAAGTCACTTTGTGGGAGCGATACTGGTGTGATATTTTATTTTTATTTTTATTTTCTAATTCTTGGAAAACTTACAGCTAAGTACAATTGATAAGTTAAAAATTATAATTATAAAGAAGGCCATTTACAAAGTTCTCACATGTAGTGTAAATCACGTTATAATATAAATAAGTCGCTAGTACAAGTAGATACATGCATAAATACAAACATAATATTTTATTTGATACAGACACAAGAAGAAGATTTAAATTGAATATAAATTCTAACAATAAATGATTTTAACAAAAGAATGCTTTGGCCATGGCTGACTTGACACTTGAGATGCTGGTACAAAATAGGTCAAAGTTCTCGAGCTCGTTGTTTAACTCATTTATTAAAGTTGGTGTTCTGCACATAAATGAGTTCTGTCTGTAATTGGTCATTGCGGTAGGTGCATGCAGTAAACTAGGGTTGCGATATAACTTTGTGTGCGCGCAAATATTAATTCCAGACAGAAGCTCCGGCACATCTAATCTATTATTCACAATTTTTATTAAATTAACGACGTCGGATATTTGCCTTCGCTTACTCAGAGGTAATATATGGTGTCGTTTACACCTTGAAATGTAGTTGTTGTCGTAGGTTCTACACCTGTACTGAATTATTTTTAAAAAGCGTCTTTGTATGCTCTCAATTCGTTGAACGTAAACATCATATTTAGGGTTCCATACAGACGAAGCGTACTCGAGGTGACTTCGGACGTAAGTACAATACAAAATTTTAAGAGTTTTTACATTGGTGAAGTCTGAGGATATGCGTATTATGAATCCTAGAGCTTTTGAAGCTTTGCTAACTATCTTATTGACATGGGTGTCAAATAGAAGCTTGGAATCGAAAGAAACCCCCAAATCCACCACAGTAGTTGCTCGCTGCAAATTTATATTATTTATAGCATAATCAAATGTCATTGGGGAGGCTTTCCGGGTAAACGAGCATACGCAACATTTAGCAATATTTAGTTCAAGTTTGTTTGAGATACAATAGTTGTAGAGGTTATTTAAGTCAGATTGAAGTTTGGTGCAGTCATTCACATTATTAATTGGATATAAGATCTTCATATCGTCCGCATACAATAAAATTTTTGATGTCTTAATATAGGAAACAATGTCATTAATAAAAATTATAAATAATAAAGGTCCGAGCAAAGATCCTTGAGGGATTCCCGAAGGAACTAGTTTCACTTGAGAATTGAAACCATTAAGTACAACTATTTGGCTCCTGTTGTTGATGTATGAGGCGTACCAACGAAATAGGTTTCCCTTTATACCTATAGTCTGAATCTTACGCAGTAGAGTAGCATGATCAATCCGGTCAAAACATTTGGTGAAGTCTGTGTATATAACGTCTACCTGGGATCGGTTCGACATATGTTTAGTGAGGTATTCACTACATATCAAAAGATTAGACTCGGTAGACCTACCCTTGAGAAAGCCATGTTGCTGCTCAACAAAACTCAACCTGAGAGCATTGTATGTCTGATTATATGCAATTTTTTCTAAAAGTTTGGATAAAATACATAATTTAGAGATAGGACGATAGTTAGTAACCTCATTCTTGGCGCCTTTTTTATGTATAGGCGTTATGTATGCAGTTTTCCACAAAGAGGGAAATTGTCCAAGTTGAAGTGAAAGCCTGAATAACAAAGTCACAGGCAAAGTGAGGCTTTTAGCACAGTTTGAGATAAACAAGGGTGGAATGCGATCCGGGCCAGCCGATTTTGTCATATCTACAGATTTTAATAAATTATAAACTTCAGATTCATTAATTTCGATGCTATATATGTCGGATACAGTGTTAGTGGTGGACTGATGGTTAGTACGGTTGTCTGGTAAGGAGGGATTCTGGAAGGTGGAAAAGAAATAGTCACTAAACATATTAGCGATGACACTACCAGAGTCTGAACTTATATTATTGTATGTCATAACAGCTGGGAACGAATTACACGATTTTCTACTCTTAACGTACGCCCAAAACGCTCTTGGATTGCCATTAATATTATTTTCAATATTCATTATATATGTTTTAAACATTTGTTCCTCAAGGTACTTTGCACGGCTACGTAATATTGTGAAACTGTGGTAGTCTGAGATGTTTTTGTATTTAATGTACCTTTTATGAAATTTACGTTTTTCTTTAAGAAGTTTAATCAGCGGTGTTTTATACCACTCTGGGTATTTACTATTTGAGGACACAATTTTGGTAGGAATGTAGGTGTTAATTAAACTATACAAAATGTCATAAAAAAGTTTTGTAGATTGCTCTAATGAATTATCAAGATTAATAATATCGGTCCATGCAACTTCGTCTAATTTAGCTGATATAAGATTGTAGTCGGCATGATTGAATAAAAAAATGGTCCGCGGTTGGGCTGGAAGTCCTGGATACTCTAAAAAGTCTAATTCAAAGCTCAAAGCCTTATGGTGAGGATCAATAGGTACCAAAGGGTCTAAACATTCCGCTACAGTTACGTCATCATTACATAATACTAAATCCAATACGCGGTTATTCAAGTTTCTAATATTATTATATTGGTATAAATTACACATGTTTAAGTAGTCATAAAACATAAGTTGAATATTCCCTGATATATTGACTGGTGTGTAGTATAATGAGTCAGATGCTACCCAGTCAAGAATATGGTCGGTTGTTGTTCTGTTTGGAATTACTGTAACTTTCACTGTGCTGTATTTTATCTATAAGTATAAATAGGCACTACAACAAGTGCGTGACTCTAACTGCGTACAAGTCACTTTGTGGGAGCGATACTGGTGTGATATGGTCGGTTGTTGTTCTGTTTGGAATTACTGTAACTTTCACTGTGCTGTATTTTATCTTTTAGTATAAATAGGCACTACAACAAGTGCGTGACTCTAACTGCGTACAAGTCACTTTGTGGGAGCGATACTGGTGTGATATGGTCGGTTGTTGTTCTGTTTGGAATTACTGTAACTTTCACTGTGCTGTATTTTATCTATAAGTATAAACAGGCACTACAACAAGTGCGTGACTCTAACTGCGTACAAGTCACTTTGTGGGAGCGATACTGGTGTGATATGGTCGGTTGTTGTTCTGTTTGGAATTACTGTAACTTTCACTGTGCTGTATTTTATCGATAAGTATAAATAGGCACTACGACAAGTGCGTGACTCTAACTGCGTACAAGTCACTTTGTGGGAGCGATACTGGTGTGATATGGTCGGTTGTTGTTCTGTTTGGAATTACTGTAACTTTCACTGTGCTGTATTTTATCTATATGTATAAATAGGCACTACAACAAGTGCGTGACTCTAACTGCGTACAAGTCACTTTGTGGGAGCGATACTGGTGTGATATGGTCGGTTGTTGTTCTGTTTGGAATTACTGTAACTTTCACTGTGCTGTATTTTATCTATAAGTATAAATAGGCACTACAACAAGTGCGTGACTCTAACTGCGTACAAGTCACTTTGTGGGAGCGATACTGGTGTGATATGGTCGGTTGTTGTTCTGTTTGGAATTACTGTAACTTTCACTGTGCTGTATTTTATCTTTTAGTATAAATAGGCACTACAACAAGTGCGTGACTCTAACTGCGTACAAGTCACTTTGTGGGAGCGATACTGGTGTGATATGGTCGGTTGTTGTTCTGTTTGGAATTACTGTAACTTTCACTGTGCTGTATTTTATCGATAAGTATAAATAGGCACTACGACAAGTGCGTGACTCTAACTGCGTACAAGTCACTTTGTGGGAGCGATACTGGTGTGATATGGTCGGTTGTTGTTCTGTTTGGAATTACTGTAACTTTCACTGTGCTGTATTTTATCTATATGTATAAATAGGCACTACAACAAGTGCGTGACTCTAACTGCGTACAAGTCACTTTGTGGGAGCGATACTGGTGTGATATGGTCGGTTGTTATTCTGTTTGGAATTACTGTAACTTTCACTGTGCTGTATTTTATCTTTTAGTATAAATAGGCACTACAACAAGTGCGTGACTCTAACTGCGTACAAGTCACTTTGTGGGAGCGATACTGGTGTGATATGGTCGGTTGTTGTTCTGTTTGGAATTACTGTAACTTTCACTGTGCTGTATTTTATCGATAAGTATAAATAGGCACTACGACAAGTGCGTGACTCTAACTGCGTACAAGTCACTTTGTGGGAGCGATACTGGTGTGATATGGTCGGTTGTTGTTCTGTTTGGAATTACTGTAACTTTCACTGTGCTGTATTTTATCTATATGTATAAATAGGCACTACAACAAGTGCGTGACTCTAACTGCGTACAAGTCACTTTGTGGGAGCGATACTGGTGTGATATGGTCGGTTGTTGTTCTGTTTGGAACTACTGTAACTTTCACTGTGCTGTATTTTATCTATAAGTATAAATAGGCACTACAACAAGTGCGTGACTCTTACTGCGTACAAGTCACTTTGTGGGAGCGATACTGGTGTGATATGGTCGGTTGTTGTTCTGTTTGGAATTACTGTAACTTTCACTGTGCTGTATTTTATCTTTTAGTATAAATAGGCACTACAACAAGTGCGTGACTCTAACTGCGTACAAGTCACTTTGTGGGAGCGATACTGGTGTGATATGGTCGGTTGTTGTTCTGTTTGGAATTACTGTAACTTTCACTGTGCTGTATTTTATCTATATGTATAAATAGGCACTACAACAAGTGCGTGACTCTAACTGCGTACAAGTCACTTTGTGGGAGCGATACTGGTGTGATATGGTCGGTTGTTGTTCTGTTTGGAATTACTGTAACTTTCACTGTGCTGTATTTTATCTATAAGTATAAATAGGCACTACAACAAGTGCGTGACTCTAACTGCGTACAAGTCACGTTGTGGGAGCGATACTGGTGTGATATGGTCGGTTGTTATTCTGTTTGGAATTACTGTAACTTTCACTGTGCTGTATTTTATCGATAAGTATAAATAGGCACTTCAACAAGTGCGTGACTCTAACTGCGTACAAGTCACTTTGTGGGAACGATACTGGTGTGATATGGTCGGTTGTTGTTCTGTTTGGAATTACTGTAACTTTCACTGTGCTGTATTTTATCGATAAGTATAAATAGGCACTTCAACAAGTGCGTGACTCTAACTGCGTACAAGTCACTTTGTGGGAGCGATACTGGTGTGATATGGTCGGTTGTTGTTCTGTTTGGAATTACTGTAACTTTCACTGTGCTGTATTTTATCTATAAGTATAAATAGGCACTACAACAAGTGCGTGACTCTAACTGCGTACAAGTCACGTTGTGGGAGCGATACTAGTGTGATATGGTCGAATGTTGTTCTGTTTGGAATTACTGTAACTTTCACTGTGCTGTATTTTATCTATATGTATAAAGAGGCACTACAACAAGTGCGTGACTCTAACTGCGTACAAGTCACTTTGTGGGAGCGATACTGGTGTGATATGGTCGGTTGTTGTTCTGTTTGGAATTACTGTAACTTTCACTGTGCTGTATTTTATCTATAAGTATAAATAGGCACTACAACAAGTGCGTGACTCTAACTGCGTACAAGTCACTTTGTGGGAGCGATACTGGTGTGATATGGTCGGTTGTTGTTCTGTTTGGAATTACTGTAACTTTCACTGTGCTGTATTTTATCTATAAGTATAAATAGGCACTACAACAAGTGCGTGACTCTAACTGCGTACAAGTCACGTTGTGGGAGCGATACTGGTGTGATATGGTCGGTTGTTGTTCTGTTTGGAATTACTGTAACTTTCACTGTGCTGTATTTTATCTATATGTATAAATAGGCACTACAACAAATGCGTGACTCTAACTGCGTACAAGTCACTTTGTGGGAGCGATACTGGTGTGATATGGTCGGTTGTTGTTCTGTTTGGAATTACTGTAACTTTCACTGTGCTGTATTTTATCGATAAGTATAAATAGGCACTACAACAAGTGCGTGACTCTAACTGCGTACAAGTCACTTTGTGGGAGCGATACTGGTGTGATATGGTCGGTTGTTGTTCTGTTTGGAATTACTGTAACTTTCACTGTGCTGTATTTTATCTATAAGAATAAATAGGCACTACAACAAGTGCGTGACTCTAACTGCGAACAAGTCACTTTGTGGGAGCGATACTGGTGTGATATGGTCGGTTGTTATTCTGTTTGGAATTACTGTAACTTTCACTGTGCTGTATTTTATCTATAAGTATAAATAGGCACTACAACAAGTGCGTGACTCTAACTGCGTACAAGTCACGTTGTGGGAGCGATACTAGTGTGATATGGTCGAATGTTGTTCTGTTTGGAATTACTGTAACTTTCACTGTGCTGTATTTTATCTATAAGTATAAATAGGCACTACAACAAGTGCGTGACTCTAACTGCGTACAAGTCACTTTGTGGGAGCGATACTGGTGTGATATGGTCGGTTGTTGTTCTGTTTGGAATTACTGTAACTTTCACTGTGCTGTATTTTATCTATAAGTATAAATAGGCACTACAACAAGTGCGTGACTCTAACTGCGTACAAGTCACGTTGTGGGAGCGATACTGGTGTGATATGGTCGGTTGTTGTTCTGTTTGGAATTACTGTAACTTTCACTGTGCTGTATTTTATCTATTAGTATAAATAGGCACTACAACAAATGCGTGACTCTAACTGCGTACAAGTCACTTTGTGGGAGCGATACTGGTGTGATATGGTCGGTTGTTGTTCTGTTTGGAATTACTGTAACTTTCACTGTGCTGTATTTTATCTATAAGTATAAATAGGCACTACAACAAGTGCGTGACTCTAACTGCGTACAAGTCACTTTGTGGGAGCGATACTGGTGTGATATGGTCGGTTGTTGTTCTGTTTGGAATTACTGTAACTTTCACTGTGCTGTATTTTATCTATAAGTATAAATAGGCACTACAACAAGTGCGTGACTCTAACTGCGTACAAGTCACGTTGTGGGAGCGATACTGGTGTGATATGGTAGGTTGTTGTTCTGTTTGGAATTACTGTAACTTTCACTGTGCTGTATTTTATCTATTAGTATAAATAGGCACTACAACAAATGCGTGACTCTAACTGCGTACAAGTCACTTTGTGGGAGCGATACTGGTGTGATATGGTCGGTTGTTGTTCTGTTTGGAATTACTGTAACTTTCACTGTGCTGTATTTTATCTATAAGTATAAATAGGCACTACAACAAGTGCGTGACTCTAACTGCGTACAAGTCACTTTGTGGGAGCGATACTGGTGTGATATGGTCGGTTGTTGTTCTGTTTGGAATTACTGTAACTTTCACTGTGCTGTATTTTATCTATTAGTATAAATAGGCACTACAACAAGTGCGTGACTCTAACTGCGTACAAGTCACTTTGTGGGAGCGATACTGGTGTGATATGGTCGGTTGTTGTTCTGTTTGGAATTACTGTAACTTTCACTGTGCTGTATTTTATCTATTAGTATAAATAGGCACTACAACAAGTGCGTGACACTAACTGCGTACAAGTCACTTTGTGGGAGCGATACTAGTGTGATATGGTCGGTTGTTGTTCTGTTTGGAATTACTGTAACTTTCACTGTGCTGTATTTTATCTATAAGTATAAATAGGCACTACAACAAGTGCGTGACTCTAACTGCGTACAAGTCACTTTGTGGGAGCGATACTGGTGTGATATGGTCGGTTGTTGTTCTGTTTGGAATTACTGTAACTTTCACTGTGCTGTATTTTATCTATATGTATAAACAGGCACTACAACAAGTGCGTGACTCTAACTGCGTACAAGTCACTTTGTGGGAGCGATACTGGTGTGATATGGTCGGTTGTTGTTCTGTTTGGAATTACTGTAACTTTCACTGTGCTGTATTTTATCGATAAGTATAAATAGGCACTACGACAAGTGCGTGACTCTAACTGCGTACAAGTCACTTTGTGGGAGCGATACTGGTGTGATATGGTCGGTTGTTATTCTGTTTGGAATTACTGTAACTTTCACTGTGCTGTATTTTATCTATAAGTATAAATAGGCACTACAACAAGTGCGTGACTCTAACTGCGTACAAGTCACTTTGTGGGAGCGATACTGGTGTGATATGGTCGGTTGTTGTTCTGTTTGGAATTACTGTAACTTTCACTGTGCTGTATTTTATCTATAAGTATAAATAGGCACTACGACAAGTGCGTGACTCTAACTGCGTACAAGTCATGTTGTGGGAGCGATACTGGTGTGATATGGTCGGTTGTTGTTCTGTTTGGAATTACTGTAACTTTCACTGTGCTGTATTTTATCTATAAGTATAAACAGGCACTACAACAAGTGCGTGACTCTAACTGCGTACAAGTCACTTTGTGGGAGCGATACTGGTGTGATATGGTCGGTTGTTGTTCTGTTTGGAATTACTGTAACTTTCACTGTGCTGTATTTTATCTATAAGTATAAATAGGCACTACAACAAGTGCGTGACTCTAACTGCGTACAAGTCACTTTGTGGGAGCGATACTGGTGTGATATGGTCGGTTGTTGTTCTGTTTGGAATTACTGTAACTTTCACTGTGCTGTATTTTATCTATAAGTATAAATAGGCACTACGACAAGTGCGTGACTCTAACTGCGTACAAGTCATGTGTTGGGAGCGATACTGGTGTGATATGGTCGGTTGTTGTTCTGTTTGGAATTACTGTAACTTTCACTGTGCTGTATTTTATCGATAAGTATAAATAGGCACTTCAACAAGTGCGTGACTCTAACTGCGTACAAGTCACTTTGTGGGAGCGATACTGGTGTGATATGGTCGGTTGTTGTTCTGTTTGGAATTACTGTAACTTTCACTGTGCTGTATTTTATCTATTAGTATAAATAGGCACTACAACAAGTGCGTGACTCTAACTGCGTACAAGTCACTTTGTGGGAGCAATACTGGTGTGATATGGTCGGTTGTTGTTCTGTTTGGAATTACTGTAACTTTCACTGTGCTGTATTTTATCTATAAGTATAAATAGGCACTACAACAAGTGCGTGACTCTAACTTCGTACAAGTCACTTTGTGGGAGCGATACTGGTGTGATATGGTCGGTTGTTGTTCTGTTTGGAATTACTGTAACTTTCACTGTGCTGTATTTTATCTATAAGTATAAATAGGCACTACGACAAGTGCGTGACTCTAACTGCGTACAAGTCATGTTGTGGGAGCGATACTGGTGTGATATGGTCGGTTGTTGTTCTGTTTGGAATTACTGTAACTTTCACTGTGCTGTATTTTATCGATAAGTATAAATAGGCACTTCAACAAGTGCGTGACTCTAACTGCGTACAAGTCACTTTGTGGGAGCGATACTGGTGTGATATGGTCGGTTGTTGTTCTGTTTGGAATTACTGTAACTTTCACTGTGCTGTATTTTATCTATTAGTATAAATAGGCACTACAACAAGTGCGTGACTCTAACTGCGTACAAGTCACTTTGTGGGAGCGATACTGGTGTGATATGGTCGGTTGTTGTTCTGTTTGGAATTACTGTAACTTTCACTGTGCTGTATTTTATCTATATGTATAAACAGGCACTACAACAAGTGCGTGACTCTAACTGCGTACAAGTCACTTTGTGGGAGCGATACTGGTGTGATATGGTCGGTTGTTGTTCTGTTTGGAATTACTGTAACTTTCACTGTGCTGTATTTTATCTATATGTATAAATAGGCACTTCAACAAGTGCGTGACTCTAACTGCGTACAAGTCACTTTGTGGGAGCGATACTGGTGTGATATGGTCGGTTGTTATTCTGTTTGGAATAACTGTAACTTTCACTGTGCTGTATTTTATCTATAAGTATAAATAGGCACTACAACAAGTGCGTGACTCTAACTGCGTACAAGTCACTTTGTGGGAGCGATACTGGTGTGATATGGTCGGTTGTTGTTCTGTTTGGAATTACTGTAACTTTCACTGTGCTGTATTTTATCTATATGTATAAACAGGCACTACAACAAGTGCGTGACTCTAACTGCGTACAAGTCACTTTGTGGGAGCGATACTGGTGTGATATGGTCGGTTGTTGTTCTGTTTGGAATTACTGTAACTTTCACTGTGCTGTATTTTATCGATAAGTATAAATAGGCACTACGACAAGTGCGTGACTCTAACTGCGTACAAGTCACTTTGTGGGAGCGATACTGGTGTGATATGGTCGGTTGTTATTCTGTTTGGAATTACTGTAACTTTCACTGTGCTGTATTTTATCTATAAGTATAAATAGGCACTACAACAAGTGCGTGACTCTAACTGCGTACAAGTCACTTTGTGGGAGCGATACTGGTGTGATATGGTCGGTTGTTGTTCTGTTTGGAATTACTGTAACTTTCACTGTGCTGTATTTTATCTATAAGTATAAATAGGCACTACGACAAGTGCGTGACTCTAACTGCGTACAAGTCATGTTGTGGGAGCGATACTGGTGTGATATGGTCGGTTGTTGTTCTGTTTGGAATTACTGTAACTTTCACTGTGCTGTATTTTATCTATAAGTATAAACAGGCACTACAACAAGTGCGTGACTCTAACTGCGTACAAGTCACTTTGTGGGAGCGATACTGGTGTGATATGGTCGGTTGTTGTTCTGTTTGGAATTACTGTAACTTTCACTGTGCTGTATTTTATCTATAAGTATAAATAGGCACTACAACAAGTGCGTGACTCTAACTGCGTACAAGTCACTTTGTGGGAGCGATACTGGTGTGATATGGTCGGTTGTTGTTCTGTTTGGAATTACTGTAACTTTCACTGTGCTGTATTTTATCTATAAGTATAAATAGGCACTACGACAAGTGCGTGACTCTAACTGCGTACAAGTCATGTGTTGGGAGCGATACTGGTGTGATATGGTCGGTTGTTGTTTTGTTTGGAATTACTGTAACTTTCACTGTGCTGTATTTTATCGATAAGTATAAATAGGCACTTCAACAAGTGCGTGACTCTAACTGCGTACAAGTCACTTTGTGGGAGCGATACTGGTGTGATATGGTCGGTTGTTGTTCTGTTTGGAATTACTGTAACTTTCACTGTGCTGTATTTTATCTATTAGTATAAATAGGCACTACAACAAGTGCGTGACTCTAACTGCGTACAAGTCACTTTGTGGGAGCAATACTGGTGTGATATGGTCGGTTGTTGTTCTGTTTGGAATTACTGTAACTTTCACTGTGCTGTATTTTATCTATAAGTATAAATAGGCACTACAACAAGTGCGTGACTCTAACTTCGTACAAGTCACTTTGTGGGAGCGATACTGGTGTGATATGGTCGGTTGTTGTTCTGTTTGGAATTACTGTAACTTTCACTGTGCTGTATTTTATCTATAAGTATAAATAGGCACTACGACAAGTGCGTGACTCTAACTGCGTACAAGTCATGTTGTGGGAGCGATACTGGTGTGATATGGTCGGTTGTTGTTCTGTTTGGAATTACTGTAACTTTCACTGTGCTGTATTTTATCTATTAGTATAAATAGGCACTACAACAAGTGCGTGACTCTAACTGCGTACAAGTCACTTTGTGGGAGCAATACTGGTGTGATATGGTCGGTTGTTGTTCTGTTTGGAATTACTGTAACTTTCACTGTGCTGTATTTTATCTATATGTATAAACAGGCACTACAACAAGTGCGTGACTCTAACTGCGTACAAGTCACTTTGTGGGAGCGATACTGGTGTGATATGGTCGGTTGTTGTTCTGTTTGGAATTACTGTAACTTTCACTGTGCTGTATTTTATCTATTAGTATAAATAGGCACTACAACAAGTGCGTGACTCTAACTGCGTACAAGTCACTTTGTGGGAGCGATACTGGTGTGATATGGTCGGTTGTTGTTCTGTTTGGAATTACTGTAACTTTCACTGTGCTGTATTTTATCGATAAGTATAAATAGGCACTACGACAAGTGCGTGACTCTAACTGCGTACAAGTCACTTTGTGGGAGCGATACTGTTGTGATATGGTCGGTTGTTATTCTGTTTGGAATAACTGTAACTTTCACTGTGCTGTATTTTATCTATAAGTATAAATAGGCACTACAACAAGTGCGTGACTCTAACTGCGTACAAGTCACTTTGTGGGAGCGATACTGGTGTGATATGGTCGGTTGTTGTTCTGTTTGGAATTACTGTAACTTTCACTGTGCTGTATTTTATCTATATGTATAAATAGGCACTTCAACAAGTGCGTGACTCTAACTGCGTACAAGTCACTTTGTGGGAGCGATACTGGTGTGATATGGTCGGTTGTTATTCTGTTTGGAATTACTGTAACTTTCACTGTGCTGTATTTTATCTATAAGTATAAATAGGCACTACAACAAGTGCGTGACTCTAACTGCGTACAAGTCACGTTGTGGGAGCGATACTGGTGTGATATGGTCGGTTGTTGTTCTGTTTGGAATTACTGTAACTTTCACTGTGCTGTATTTTATCTATAAGTATAAATAGGCACTACAACAAGTGCGTGACTCTAACTGCGTACAAGTCACTTTGTGGGAGCGATACTGGTGTGATATGGTCGGTTGTTGTTCTGTTTGGAATTACTGTAACTTTCACTGTGCTGTATTTTATCTATAAGTATAAATAGGCACTACGACAAGTGCGTGACTCTAACTGCGTACAAGTCATGTTGTGGGAGCGATACTGGTGTGATATGGTCGGTTGTTGTTCTGTTTGGAATTACTGTAACTTTCACTGTGCTGTATTTTATCGATAAGTATAAATAGGCACTTCAACAAGTGCGTGACTCTAACTGCGTACAAGTCACTTTGTGGGAGCGATACTGGTGTGATATGGTCGGTTGTTGTTCTGTTTGGAATTACTGTAACTTTCACTGTGCTGTATTTTATCTATAAGTATAAATAGGCACTACAACAAGTGCGTGACTCTGACTGCGTACAAGTCACTTTGTGGGAGCGATACTGGTGTGATATGGTCGGTTGTTGTTCTGTTTGGAATTACTGTAACTTTCACTGTGCTGTATTTTATCTATAAGTATAAACAGGCACTACAACAAGTGCGTGACTCTAACTGCGTACAAGTCACTTTGTGGGAGCGATACTGGTGTGATATGGTCGGTTGTTGTTCTGTTTGGAATTACTGTAACTTTCACTGTGCTGTATTTTATCTATAAGTATAAACAGGCACTACAACAAGTGCGTGACTCTAACTGCGTACAAGTCACTTTGTGGGAGCGATACTGGTGTGATATGGTCGGTTGTTGTCCTGTTTGGAATTACTGTAACTTTCACTGTGCTGTATTTTATCGATAAGTATAAATAGGCACTACAACAAGTGCGTGACTCTAACTGCGTACAAGTCACGTTGTGGGAGCGATACTGGTGTGATATGGTCGGTTGTTGTTCTGTTTGGAATTACTGTAACTTTCACTGTGCTGTATTTTATCTATAAGTATAAATAGGCACTACAACAAGTGCGTGACTCTGACTGCGTACAAGTCACTTTGTGGGAGCGATACTGGTGTGATATGGTCGGTTGTTGTTCTGTTTGGAATTACTGTAACTTTCACTGTGCTGTATTTTATCGATAAGTATAAATAGGCACTACAACAAGTGCGTGACTCTAACTGCGTACAAGTCACGTTGTGGGAGCGATACTGGTGTGATATGGTCGGTTGTTGTTCTGTTTGGAATTACTGTAACTTTCACTGTGCTGTATTTTATCTATATGTATAAATAGGCACTACAACAAATGCGTGACTCTAACTGCGTACAAGTCACTTTGTGGGAGCGATACTGGTGTGATATGGTCGGTTGTTGTTCTGTTTGGAATTACTGTAACTTTCACTGTGCTGTATTTTATCTATATGTATAAATAGGCACTACAACAAATGCGTGACTCTAACTGCGTACAAGTCACTTTGTGGGAGCGATACTGGTGTGATATGGTCGGTTGTTGTTCTGTTTGGAATTACTGTAACTTTCACTGTGCTGTATTTTATCTATATGTATAAACAGGCACTACAACAAGTGCGTGACTCTAACTGCGTACAAGTCACTTTGTGGGAGCGATACTGGTGTGATATGGTCGGTTGTTGTTCTGTTTGGAATTACTGTAACTTTCACTGTGCTGTATTTTATCGATAAGTATAAATAGGCACTACGACAAGTGCGTGACTCTAACTGCGTACAAGTCACTTTGTGGGAGCGATACTGTTGTGATATGGTCGGTTGTTATTCTGTTTGGAATTACTGTAACTTTCACTGTGCTGTATTTTATCTATAAGTATAAATAGGCACTACAACAAGTGCGTGACTCTAACTGCGTACAAGTCACTTTGTGGGAGCGATACTGGTGTGATATGGTCGGTTGTTGTTCTGTTTGGAATTACTGTAACTTTCACTGTGCTGTATTTTATCTATAAGTATAAATAGGCACTTCAACAAGTGCGTGACTCTAACTGCGTACAAGTCACTTTGTGGGAGCGATACTGGTGTGATATGGTCGGTTGTTGTTCTGTTTGGAATTACTGTAACTTTCACTGTGCTGTATTTTATCTATAAGTATAAATAGGCACTACAACAAGTGCGTGACTCTAACTGCGTACAAGTCACTTTGTGGGAGCGATACTGGTGTGATATGGTCGGTTGTTGTTCTGTTTGGAATTACTGTAACTTTCACTGTGCTGTATTTTATCTATATGTATAAATAGGCACTACAACAAGTGCGTGACTCTAACTGCGTACAAGTCACTTTGTGGGAGCGATACTGGTGTGATATGGTCGGTTGTTGTTCTGTTTGGAATTACTGTAACTTTCACTGTGCTGTATTTTATCTATATGTATAAACAGGCACTACAACAAGTGCGTGACTCTAACTGCGTACAAGTCACGTTGTGGGAGCGATACTGGTGTGATATGGTCGGTTGTTGTTCTGTTTGGAATTACTGTAACTTTCACTGTGCTGTATTTTATCTATAAGTATAAACAGGCACTACAACAAGTGCGTGACTCTAACTGCGTACAAGTCACTTTGTGGGAGCGATACTGGTGTGATATGGTCGGTTGTTGTTCTGTTTGGAATTACTGTAACTTTCACTGTGCTGTATTTTATCTATAAGTATAAACAGGCACTACAACAAGTGCGTGACTCTAACTGCGTACAAGTCACTTTGTGGGAGCGATACTGGTGTGATATGGTCGGTTGTTATTCTGTTTGGAATTACTGTAACTTTCACTGTGCTGTATTTTATCTATAAGTATAAATAGGCACTACAACAAGTGCGTGACTCTAACTGCGTACAAGTCACTTTGTGGGAGCGATACTGGTGTGATATGGTCGGTTGTTGTTCTGTTTGGAATTACTGTAACTTTCACTGTGCTGTATTTTATCTATAAGTATAAATAGGCACTACAACAAGTGCGTGACTCTAACTGCGTACAAGTCACTTTGTGGGAGCGATACTGGTGTGATATGGTCGGTTGTTGTTCTGTTTGGAATTACTGTAACTTTCACTGTGCTGTATTTTATCTATATGTATAAATAGGCACTTCAACAAGTGCGTGACTCTAACTGCGTACAAGTCACGTTGTGGGAGCGATACTGGTGTGATATGGTCGGTTGTTGTTCTGTTTGGAATTACTGTAACTTTCACTGTGCTGTATTTTATCTATATGTATAAATAGGCACTTCAACAAGTGCGTGACTCTAACTGCGTACAAGTCACTTTGTGGGAGCGATACTGGTGTGATATGGTCGGTTGTTGTTCTGTTTGGAATTACTGTAACTTTCACTGTGCTGTATTTTATCTATAAGTATAAATAGGCACTACAACAAGTGCGTGACTCTGACTGCGTACAAGTCACTTTGTGGGAGCGATACTGGTGTGATATGGTCGGTTGTTGTTCTGTTTGGAATTACTGTAACTTTCACTGTGCTGTATTTTATCTATAAGTATAAACAGGCACTACAACAAGTGCGTGACTCTAACTGCGTACAAGTCACTTTGTGGGAGCGATACTGGTGTGATATGGTCGGTTGTTGTTCTGTTTGGAATTACTGTAACTTTCACTGTGCTGTATTTTATCTATATGTATAAATAGGCACTACAACAAGTGCGTGACTCTAACTGCGTACAAGTCACTTTGTGGGAGCGATACTGTTGTGATATGGTCGGTTGTTGTTCTGTTTGGAATTACTGTAACTTTCACTGTGCTGTATTTTATCGTTAAGTATAAATAGGCACTACAACAAGTGCGTGACTCTAACTGCGTACAAGTCACTTTGTGGGAGCGATACTGGTGTGATATGGTCGGTTGTTATTCTGTTTGGAATTACTGTAACTTTCACTGTGCTGTATTTTATCGATAAGTATAAATAGGCACTACAACAAGTGCGTGACTCTAACTGCGTACAAGTCACTTTGTGGGAGCGATACTGGTGTGATATGGTCGGTTGTTGTTCTGTTTGGAATTACTGTAACTTTCACTGTGCTGTATTTTATCGATAAGTATAAATAGGCACTACAACAAGTGCGTGACTCTAACTGCGTACAAGTCACTTTGTGGGGGCGATACTGGTGTGATATGGTCGGTTGTTGTTCTGTTTGGAATTACTGTAACTTTCACTGTGCTGTATTTTATCGATAAGTATAAATAGGCACTACAACAAGTGCGTGACTCTAACTGCGTACAAGTCACTTTGTGGGAGCGATACTGGTGTGATATGGTCGGTTGTTGTTCTGTTTGGAATTACTGTAACTTTCACTGTGCTGTATTTTATCTATATGTATAAATAGGCACTACAACAAGTGCGTGACTCTAACTGCGTACAAGTCACGTTGTGGGAGCGATACTGTTGTGATATGGTCGGTTGTTGTTCTGTTTGGAATTACTGTAACTTTCACTGTGCTGTATTTTATCTATATGTATAAACAGGCACTACAACAAGTGCGTGACTCTAACTGCGTACAAGTCACTTTGTGGGAGCGATACTGGTGTGATATGGTCGGTTGTTATTCTGTTTGGAATTACTGTAACTTTCACTGTGCTGTATTTTATCTATAAGTATAAACAGGACCTACAACAAGTGCGTGACTCTAACTGCGAACAAGTCACTTTGTGGGAGCGATACTGGTGTGATATGGTCGGTTGTTATTCTGTTTGGAATTACTGTAACTTTCACTGTGCTGTATTTTATCTATATGTATAAACAGGCACTACAACAAGTGCGTGACTCTAACTGCGTACAAGTCACTTTGTGGGAGCGATACTAGTGTGATATGGTCGGTTGTTGTTCTGTTTGGAATTACTGTAACTTTCACTGTGCTGTATTTTATCTATATGTATAAATAGGCACTTCAACAAGTGCGTGACTCTAACTGCGTACAAGTCACTTTGTGGGAGCGATACTGGTGTGATATGGTCGGTTGTTGTTCTGTTTGGAATTACTGTAACTTTCACTGTGCTGTATTTTATCTATATGTATAAATAGGCACTTCAACAAGTGCGTGACTCTAACTGCGTACAAGTCACTTTGTGGGAGCGATACTGGTGTGATATGGTCGGTTGTTATTCTGTTTGGAATTACTGTAACTTTCACTGTGCTGTATTTTATCTTTTAGTATAAATAGGCACTACAACAAGTGCGTGACTCTAACTGCGTACAAGTCACTTTGTGGGAGCGATACTGGTGTGATATGGTCGGTTGTTGTTCTGTTTGGAATTACTGTAACTTTCACTGTGCTAAATTTTATCGATAAGTATAAATAGGCACTACGACAAGTGCGTGACTCTAACTGCGTACAAGTCACTTTGTGGGAGCGATACTGGTGTGATATGGTCGGTTGTTGTTCTGTTTGGAATTACTGTAACTTTCACTGTGCTGTATTTTATCGATAAGTATAAATAGGCACTACAACAAGTGCGTGACTCTAACTGCGTACAAGTCACTTTGTGGGAGCGATACTGGTGTGATATGGTCGGTTGTTGTTCTGTTTGGAATTACTGTAACTTTCACTGTGCTGTATTTTATCTATATGTATAAACAGGCACAACAACAAGTGCGTGACTCTAACTGCGTACAAGTCACTTTGTGGGAGCGATACTGTTGTGATATGGTCGGTTGTTGTTCTGTTTGGAATTACTGTAACTTTCACTGTGCTGTATTTTATCGATAAGTATAAATAGGCACTACAACAAGTGCGTGACTCTAACTGCGTACAAGTCACTTTGTGGGAGCGATACTGGTGTGATATGGTCGGTTGTTGTTCTGTTTGGAATTACTGTAACTTTCACTGTGCTGTATTTTATCGATAAGTATAAATAGGCACTACAACAAGTGCGTGACTCTAACTGCGTACAAGTCACTTTGTGGGAGCGATACTGTTGTGATATGGTCGGTTGTTGTTCTGTTTGGAATTACTGTAACTTTCACTGTGCTGTATTTTATCGATAAGTATAAATAGGCACTACAACAAGTGCGTGGCTCTAACTGCGTACAAGTCACTTTGTGGGAGCGATACTGGTGTGATATGGTCGGTTGTTATTCTGTTTGGAATTACTGTAACTTTCACTGTGCTGTATTTTATCTATAAGTATAAATAGGCACTACAACAAGTGCGTGGCTCTAACTGCGTACAAGTCACTTTGTGGGAGCGATACTGGTGTGATATGGTCGGTTGTTATTCTGTTTGGAATTACTGTAACTTTCACTGTGCTGTATTTTATCGATAAGTATAAATAGGCACTACAACAAGTGCGTGACTCTAACTGCGTACAAGTCACTTTGTGGGAGCGATACTGGTGTGATATGGTCGGTTGTTGTTCTGTTTGGAATTACTGTAACTTTCACTGTGCTGTATTTTATCGATAAGTATAAATAGGCACTACAACAAGTGCGTGACTCTAACTGCGTACAAGTCACTTTGTGGGAGCGATACTGGTGTGATATGGTCGGTTGTTGTTCTGTTTGGAATTACTGTAACTTTCACTGTGCTGTATTTTATCTATAAGAATAAATAGGCACTACAACAAGTGCGTGACTCTAACTGCGAACAAGTCACTTTGTGGGAGCGATACTGGTGTGATATGGTCGGTTGTTATTCTGTTTGGAATTACTGTAACTTTCACTGTGCTGTATTTTATCGATAAGTATAAATAGGCACTACAACAAGTGCGTGACTCTAACTGCGTACAAGTCACTTTGTGGGAGCGATACTGGTGTGATATGGTCGGTTGTTGTTCTGTTTGGAATTACTGTAACTTTCACTGTGCTGTATTTTATCTATAAGTATAAACAGGCACTACAACAAGTGTTCGACTCTAACTGCGAACAAGTCACTTTGTGGGAGCGATACTGGTGTGATATGGTCGGTTGTTATTCTGTTTGGAATTACTGTAACTTTCACTGTGCTGTATTTTATCTATAAGTATAAATAGGCACTACAACAAGTGCGTGACTCTAACTGCGTACAAGTCACTTTGTGGGAGCGATACTGGTGTGATATGGTCGGTTGTTGTTCTGTTTGGAATTACTGTAACTTTCACTGTGCTGTATTTTATCTATAAGTATAAATAGGCACTACAACAAGTGCGTGACTCTAACTGCGTACTAGTCACTTTGTGGGAGCGATACTGGTGTGATATGGTCGGTTGTTGTTCTGTTTGGAATTACTGTAACTTTCACTGTGCTGTATTTTATCTATAAGTATAAATAGGCACTACAACAAGTGCGTGACTCTGACTGCGTACAAGTCACTTTGTGGGAGCGATACTGGTGTGATATGGTCGGTTGTTGTTCTGTTTGGAATTACTGTAACTTTCACTGTGCTGTATTTTATCTATAAGTATAAATAGGCACTACAACAAGTGCGTGACTCTAACTGCGTACAAGTCACTTTGTGGGAGCGATACTGGTGTGATATGGTCGGTTGTTGTTCTGTTTGGAATTACTGTAACTTTCACTGTGCTGTATTTTATCTATAAGTATAAATAGGCACTACAACAAGTGCGTGACTCTGACTGCGTACAAGTCACTTTGTGGGAGCGATACTGGTGTGATATGGTCGGTTGTTGTTTTGTTTGGAATTACTGTAACTTTCACTGTGCTGTATTTTATCTATTAGTATAAATAGGCACTACAACAAGTGCGTGACTCTAACTGCGTACAAGTCACTTTGTGGGAGCGATACTGGTGTGATATGGTCGGTTGTTATTCTGTTTGGAATTACTGTAACTTTCACTGTGCTGTATTTTATCTATTAGTATAAATAGGCACTACAACAAGTGCGTGACTCTAACTGCGTACAAGTCACTTTGTCGGAGCGATACTGGTGTGATATGGTCGGTTGTTGTTCTGTTTGGAATTACTGTAACTTTCACTGTGCTGTATTTTATCTATATGTATAAACAGGCACTACAACAAGTGCGTGACTCTAACTGCGTACAAGTCACTTTGTGGGAGCGATACTGGTGTGATATGGTCGGTTGTTGTTCTGTTTGGAATTACTGTAACTTTCACTGTGCTGTATTTTATCGATAAGTATAAATAGGCACTACGACAAGTGCGTGACTCTAACTGCGTACAAGTCACTTTGTGGGAGCGATACTGGTGTGATATGGTCGGTTGTTGTTCTGTTTGGAATTACTGTAACTTTCACTGTGCTGTATTTTATCTATAAGTATAAACAGGCACTACAACAAGTGCGTGACTCTAACTGCGAACAAGTCACTTTGTGGGAGCGATACTGGTGTGATATGGTCGGTTGTTATTCTGTTTGGAATTACTGTAACTTTCACTGTGCTGTATTTTATCTATAAGTATAAATAGGCACTACAACAAGTGCGTGACTCTAACTGCGTACAAGTCACTTTGTGGGAGCGATACTGGTGTGATATGGTCGGTTGTTGTTCTGTTTGGAATTACTGTAACTTTCACTGTGCTGTATTTTATCTATAAGTATAAATAGGCACTACAACAAGTGCGTGACTCTAACTGCGTACTAGTCACTTTGTGGGAGCGATACTGGTGTGATATGGTCGGTTGTTGTTCTGTTTGGAATTACTGTAACTTTCACTGTGCTGTATTTTATCTATAAGTATAAATAGGCACTACAACAAGTGCGTGACTCTGACTGCGTACAAGTCACTTTGTGGGAGCGATACTGGTGTGATATGGTCGGTTGTTGTTCTGTTTGGAATTACTGTAACTTTCACTGTGCTGTATTTTATCTATAAGTATAAATAGGCACTACGACAAGTGCGTGACTCTAACTGCGTACAAGTCACTTTGTGGGAGCGATACTGGTGTGATATGGTCGGTTGTTGTTCTGTTTGGAATTACTGTAACTTTCACTGTGCTGTATTTTATCTATAAGTATAAATAGGCACTACAACAAGTGCGTGACTCTGACTGCGTACAAGTCACTTTGTGGGAGCGATACTGGTGTGATATGGTCGGTTGTTGTTTTGTTTGGAATTACTGTAACTTTCACTGTGCTGTATTTTATCTATTAGTATAAATAGGCACTACAACAAGTGCGTGACTCTAACTGCGTACAAGTCACTTTGTGGGAGCGATACTGGTGTGATATGGTCGGTTGTTATTCTGTTTGGAATTACTGTAACTTTCACTGTGCTGTATTTTATCTATTAGTATAAATAGGCACTACAACAAGTGCGTGACTCTAACTGCGTACAAGTCACTTTGTCGGAGCGATACTGGTGTGATATGGTCGGTTGTTGTTCTGTTTGGAATTACTGTAACTTTCACTGTGCTGTATTTTATCTATATGTATAAACAGGCACTACAACAAGTGCGTGACTCTAACTGCGTACAAGTCACTTTGTGGGAGCGATACTGGTGTGATATGGTCGGTTGTTGTTCTGTTTGGAATTACTGTAACTTTCACTGTGCTGTATTTTATCGATAAGTATAAATAGGCACTACGACAAGTGCGTGACTCTAACTGCGTACAAGTCACTTTGTGGGAGCGATACTGGTGTGATATGGTCGGTTGTTGTTCTGTTTGGAATTACTGTAACTTTCACTGTGCTGTATTTTATCTATAAGTATAAATAGGCACTACAACAAGTGCGTGACTCTAACTGCGTACAAGTCACTTTGTGGGAGCGATACTGGTGTGATATGGTCGGTTGTTGTTCTGTTTGGAATTACTGTAACTTTCACTGTGCTGTATTTTATCTATAAGTATAAATAGGCACTACAACAAATGCGTGACTCTAACTGCGTACAAGTCACTTTGTGGGAGCGATACTGGTGTGATATGGTCGGTTGTTGTTCTGTTTGGAATTACTGTAACTTTCACTGTGCTGTATTTTATCTATAAGTATAAATAGGCACTACAACAAGTGCGTGACTCTAACTGCGTACAAGTCACTTTGTGGGAGCGATACTGGTGTGATATGGTCGGTTGTTGTTCTGTTTGGAATTACTGTAACTTTCACTGTGCTGTATTTTATCTATAAGTATAAATAGGCACTACAACAAGTGCGTGACTCTAACTGCGTACAAGTCACTTTGTGGGAGCGATACTGGTGTGATATGGTCGGTTGTTGTTCTGTTTGGAATTACTGTTACTTTCACTGTGCTGTATTTTATCTATAAGTATAAATAGGCACTACAACAAGTGCGTGACTCTAACTGCGTACAAGTCACTTTGTGGGAGCGATACTGGTGTGATATGGTCGGTTGTTGTTCTGTTTGGAATTACTGTAACTTTCACTGTGCTGTATTTTATCTATAAGTATAAATAGGCACTACAACAAGTGCGTGACTCTAACTGCGTACAAGTCACTTTGTGGGAGCGATACTGGTGTGATATGGTCGGTTGTTGTTCTGTTTGGAATTACTGTAACTTTCACTGTGCTGTATTTTATCTATATGTATAAACAGGCACTACAACAAGTGCGTGACTCTAACTGCGTACAAGTCACTTTGTGGGAGCGATACTGGTGTGATATGGTCGGTTGTTGTTCTGTTTGGAATTACTGTAACTTTCACTGTGCTGTATTTTATCTATATGTATAAACAGGCACTACAACAAGTGCGTGACTCTAACTGCGTACAAGTCACTTTGTGGGAGCGATACTGGTGTGATATGGTCGGTTGTTGTTCTGTTTGGAATTACTGTAACTTTCACTGTGCTGTATTTTATCTATAAGTATAAATAGGCACTACAACAAGTGCGTGACTCTAACTGCGTACAAGTCACTTTGTGGGAGCGATACTGGTGTGATATGGTCGGTTGTTGTTCTGTTTGGAATTACTGTAACTTTCACTTTGCTGTATTTTATCTATAAGTATAAACAGGCACTACAACAAGTGCGTGACTCTAACTGCGTACAAGTCACTTTGTGGGAGCGATACTGGTGTGATATGGTCGGTTGTTGTTCTGTTTGGAATTACTGTAACTTTCACTGTGCTGTATTTTATCTATATGTATAAACAGGCACTACAACAAGTGCGTGACTCTAACTGCGTACAAGTCACTTTGTGGGAGCGATACTGGTGTGATATGGTCGGTTGTTGTTCTGTTTGGAATTACTGTAACTTTCACTGTGCTGTATTTTATCTATAAGTATAAATAGGCACTACAACAAGTGCGTGACTCTAACTGCGTACAAGTCACTTTGTGGGAGCGATACTGGTGTGATATGGTCGGTTGTTGTTCTGTTTGGAATTACTGTAACTTTCACTGTGCTGTATTTTATCTATATGTATAAACAGGCACTACAACAAGTGCGTGACTCTAACTGCGTACAAGTCACTTTGTGGGAGCGATACTGGTGTGATATGGTCGGTTGTTGTTCTGTTTGGAATTACTGTAACTTTCACTGTGCTGTATTTTATCTATAAGTATAAATAGGCACTACAACAAGTGCGTGACTCTAACTGCGTACAAGTCACTTTGTGGGAGCGATACTGGTGTGATATGGTCGGTTGTTGTTCTGTTTGGAATTACTGTAACTTTCACTGTGCTGTATTTTATCTATAAGTATAAATAGGCACTACAACAAGTGCGTGACTCTAACTGCGTACAATTCACTTTGTGGGAGCGATACTGGTGTGATATGGTCGGTTGTTGTTCTGTTTGGAATTACTGTAACTTTCACTGTGCTGTATTTTATCTATATGTATAAACAGGCACTACAACAAGTGCGTGACTCTAACTGCGTACAAGTCACTTTGTGGGAGCGATACTGGTGTGATATGGTCGGTTGTTGTTCTGTTTGGAATTACTGTAACTTTCACTGTGCTGTATTTTATCTATAAGTATAAATAGGCACTACAACAAGTGCGTGACTCTAACTGCGTACAAATCACTTTGTCGGAGCGATACTGGTGTGATATGGTCGGTTGTTGTTCTGTTTGGAATTACTGTAACTTTCACTGTGCTGTATTTTATCTATATGTATAAACAGGCACTACAACAAGTGCGTGACTCTAACTGCGTACAAGTCACTTTGTGGGAGCGATACTGGTGTGATATGGTCGGTTGTTGTTCTGTTTGGAATTACTGTAACTTTCACTGTGCTGTATTTTATCTATAAGTATAAATAGGCACTACAACAAGTGCGTGACTCTAACTGCGTACAAGTCACTTTGTGGGAGCGATACTGGTGTGAAATGGTCGGTTGTTGTTCTGTTTGGAATTACTGTAACTTTCACTGTGCTGTATTTTATCTATAAGTATAAATAGGCACTACAACAAGTGCGTGACTCTGACTGCGTACAAGTCACTTTGTCGGAGCGATACTGGTGTGATATGGTCGGTTGTTGTTCTGTTTGGAATTACTGTAACTTTCACTGTGCTGTATTTTATCTATAAGTATAAATAGGCACTACAACAAGTGCGTGACTCTGACTGCGTACAAGTCACTTTGTGGGAGCGATACTGGTGTGATATGGTCGGTTGTTGTTCTGTTTGGAATTACTGTAACTTTCACTGTGCTGTATTTTATCTATAAGTATAAACAGGCACTACAACAAGTGCGTGACTCTGACTGCGTACAAGTCACTTTGTGGGAGCGATACTGGTGTGATATGGTCGGTTGTTGTTCTGTTTGGAATTACTGTAACTTTCACTGTGCTGTTTTTTATCTATAAGTATAAATAGGCACTACAACAAGTGCGTGACTCTAACTGCGTACAAGTCACTTTGTGGGAGCGATACTGGTGTGATATGGTCGGTTGTTGTTCTGTTTGGAATTACTGTAACTTTCACTGTGCTGTATTTTATCTATATGTATAAATAGGCACTTCAACAAGTGCGTGACTCTAACTGCGTACAAGTCACTTTGTGGGAGCGATACTTGTGTGATATGGTCGGTTGTTGTTCTGTTTGGAATTACTGTAACTTTCACTTTGCTGTATTTTATCTATAAGTATAAATAGGCACTACAACAAGTGCGTGACTCTAACTGCGTACAAGTCACTTTGTGGGAGCGATACTGGTGTGATATGGTCGGTTGTTGTTCTGTTTGGAATTACTGTAACTTTCACTGTGCTGTATTTTATCTATAAGTATAAACAGGCACTACAACAAGTGCGTGACTCTAACTGCGTACAAGTCACGTTGTGGGAGCGATACTGGTGTGATATGGTCGGTTGTTGTTCTGTTTGGAATTACTGTAACTTTCACTGTGCTGTATTTTATCTATATGTATAAACAGGCACTACAACAAGTGCGTGACTCTAACTGCGTACAAGTCACTTTGTGGGAGCGATACTGGTGTGATATGGTCGGTTGTTGTTCTGTTTGGAATTACTGTAACTTTCACTGTGCTGTATTTTATCTATATGTATAAATAGGCACTACAACAAGTGCGTGACTCTAACTGCGTACAAGTCACTTTGTGGGAGCGATACTGGTGTGATATGGTTGGTTGTTGTTCTGTTTGGAATTACTGTAACTTTCACTGTGCTGTATTTTATCTATAAGTATAAATAGGCACTACAACAAGTGCGTGACTCTAACTGCGTACAAGTCACGTTGTGAAAGCGATACTGGTGTGATATGGTCGGTTGTTGTTCTGTTTGGAATTACTGTAACTTTCACTGTGCTGTATTTTATCTATAAGTATAAATAGGCACTACAACAAGTGCGTGACTCTAACTGCGTACAAGTCACGTTGTGGGAGCGATACTGGTGTGATATGGTCGGTTGTTGTTCTGTTTTGAATTACTGTAACTTTCACTGTGCTGTATTTTATCTATAAGTATAAATAGGCACTACAACAAGTGCGTGACTCTAACTGCGTACAAGTCACTTTGTGGGAGCGATACTGGTGTGATATGGTCGGTTGTTGTTCTGTTTGGAATTACTGTAACTTTCACTGTGCTGTATTTTATCTATAAGTATAAATAGGCACTACAACAAGTGCGTGACTCTGACTGCGTACAAGTCACTTTGTGGGAGCGATACTGGTGTGATATGGTCGGTTGTTGTTCTGTTTGGAATTACTGTAACTTTCACTGTGCTGTATTTTATCTATAAGTATAAATAGGCACTACAACAAGTGCGTGACTCTAACTGCGTACAAGTCACTTTGTGGGAGCGATACTGGTGTGATATGGTCGGTTGTTGTTCTGTTTGGAATTACTGTAACTTTCACTGTGCTGTATTTTATCTATAAGTATAAATAGGCACTACAACAAGTGCGTGACTCTGACTGCGTACAAGTCACTTTGTGGGAGCGATACTGGTGTGATATGGTCGGTTGTTGTTCTGTTTGGAATTACTGTAACTTTCACTGTGCTGTATTTTATCTATAAGTATAAATAGGCACTACAACAAGTGCGTGACTCTGACTGCGTACAAGTCACTTTGTGGGAGCGATACTGGTGTGATATGGTCGGTTGTTGTTCTGTTTGGAATTACTGTAACTTTCACTGTGCTGTATTTTATCTATAAGTATAAACAGGCACTACAACAAGTGCGTGACTCTAACTGCGTACAAGTCACTTTGTGGGAGCGATACTGGTGTGATATGGTCGGTTGTTGTTCTGTTTGGAATTACTGTAACTTTCACTGTGCTGTATTTTATCTATAAGTATAAACAGGCACTACAACAAGTGCGTGACTCTAACTGCGTACAAGTCACTTTGTGGGAGCGATACTGGTGTGATATGGTCGGTTGTTGTTCTGTTTGGAATTACTGTAACTTTCACTGTGCTGTATTTTATCTATATGTATAAACAGGCACTACAACAAGTGCGTGACTCTAACTGCGTACAAGTCACTTTGTGGGAGCGATACTGGTGTGATATGGTCGGTTGTTGTTCTGTTTGGAATTACTGTAACTTTCACTGTGCTGTATTTTATCTATAAGTATAAATAGGCACTACAACAAGTGCGTGACTCTAACTGCGTACAAGTCACTTTGTGGGAGCGATACTGGTGTGATATGGTCGGTTGTTGTTCTGTTTGGAATTACTGTAACTTTCACTGTGCTGTATTTTATCTATATGTATAAACAGGCACTACAACAAGTGCGTGACTCTAACTGCGTACAAGTCACTTTGTGGGAGCGATACTGGTGTGATATGGTCGGTTGTTGTTCTGTTTGGAATTACTGTAACTTTCACTGTGCTGTATTTTATCTATAAGTATAAATAGGCACTACAACAAGTGCGTGACTCTAACTGCGTACAAGTCACTTTGTGGGAGCGATACTGGTGTGATATGGTCGGTTGTTGTTCTGTTTGGAATTACTGTAACTTTCACTGTGCTGTATTTTATCTATATGTATAAACAGGCACTACAACAAGTGCGTGACTCTAACTGCGTACAAGTCACTTTGTGGGAGCGATACTGGTGTGATATGGTCGGTTGTTGTTCTGTTTGGAATTACTGTAACTTTCACTGTGCTGTATTTTATCTATAAGTATAAATAGGCACTACAACAAGTGCGTGACTCTGACTGCGTACAAGTCACTTTGTGGGAGCGATACTGGTGTGATATGGTCGGTTGTTGTTCTGTTTGGAATTACTGTAACTTTCACTGTGCTGTATTTTATCTATAAGTATAAATAGGCACTACAACAAGTGCGTGACTCTAACTGCGTACAAGTCACTTTGTGGGAGCGATACTGGTGTGATATGGTCGGTTGTTGTTCTGTTTGGAATTACTGTAACTTTCACTGTGCTGTATTTTATCTATAAGTATAAATAGGCACTACAACAAGTGCGTGACTCTGACTGCGTACAAGTCACTTTGTGGGAGCGATACTGGTGTGATATGGTCGGTTGTTGTTCTGTTTGGAATTACTGTAACTTTCACTGTGCTGTATTTTATCTATAAGTATAAATAGGCACTACAACAAGTGCGTGACTCTGACTGCGTACAAGTCACTTTGTGGGAGCGATACTGGTGTGATATGGTCGGTTGTTGTTCTGTTTGGAATTACTGTAACTTTCACTGTGCTGTATTTTATCTATAAGTATAAACAGGCACTACAACAAGTGCGTGACTCTAACTGCGTACAAGTCACTTTGTGGGAGCGATACTGGTGTGATATGGTCGGTTGTTGTTCTGTTTGGAATTACTGTAACTTTCACTGTGCTGTATTTTATCTATAAGTATAAACAGGCACTACAACAAGTGCGTGACTCTAACTGCGTACAAGTCACTTTGTGGGAGCGATACTGGTGTGATATGGTCGGTTGTTGTTCTGTTTGGAATTACTGTAACTTTCACTGTGCTGTATTTTATCTATATGTATAAACAGGCACTACAACAAGTGCGTGACTCTAACTGCGTACAAGTCACTTTGTGGGAGCGATACTGGTGTGATATGGTCGGTTGTTGTTCTGTTTGGAATTACTGTAACTTTCACTGTGCTGTATTTTATCTATAAGTATAAATAGGCACTACAACAAGTGCGTGACTCTAACTGCGTACAAGTCACTTTGTGGGAGCGATACTGGTGTGATATGGTCGGTTGTTGTTCTGTTTGGAATTACTGTAACTTTCACTGTGCTGTATTTTATCTATATGTATAAACAGGCACTACAACAAGTGCGTGACTCTAACTGCGTACAAGTCACTTTGTGGGAGCGATACTGGTGTGATATGGTCGGTTGTTGTTCTGTTTGGAATTACTGTAACTTTCACTGTGCTGTATTTTATCTATAAGTATAAATAGGCACTACAACAAGTGCGTGACTCTAACTGCGTACAAGTCACTTTGTGGGAGCGATACTGGTGTGATATGGTCGGTTGTTGTTCTGTTTGGAATTACTGTAACTTTCACTGTGCTGTATTTTATCTATATGTATAAACAGGCACTACAACAAGTGCGTGACTCTAACTGCGTACAAGTCACTTTGTGGGAGCGATACTGGTGTGATATGGTCGGTTGTTGTTCTGTTTGGAATTACTGTAACTTTCACTGTGCTGTATTTTATCTATAAGTATAAATAGGCACTACAACAAGTGCGTGACTCTAACTGCGTACAAGTCACTTTGTGGGAGCGATACTGGTGTGATATGGTCGGTTGTTGTTCTGTTTGGAATTACTGTAACTTTCACTGTGCTGTATTTTATCTATAAGTATAAATAGGCACTACAACAAGTGCGTGACTCTAACTGCGTACAAGTCACTTTGTGGGAGCGATACTGGTGTGATATGGTCGGTTGTTGTTCTGTTTGGAATTACTGTAACTTTCACTGTGCTGTATTTTATCTATATGTATAAACAGGCACTACAACAAGTGCGTGACTCTAACTGCGTACAAGTCACTTTGTGGGAGCGATACTGGTGTGATATGGTCGGTTGTTGTTCTGTTTGGAATTACTGTAACTTTCACTGTGCTGTATTTTATCTATAAGTATAAATAGGCACTACAACAAGTGCGTGACTCTAACTGCGTACAAGTCACTTTGTCGGAGCGATACTGGTGTGATATGGTCGGTTGTTGTTCTGTTTGGAATTACTGTAACTTTCACTGTGCTGTATTTTATCTATATGTATAAACAGGCACTACAACAAGTGCGTGACTCTAACTGCGTACAAGTCACTTTGTGGGAGCGATACTGGTGTGATATGGTCGGTTGTTGTTCTGTTTGGAATTACTGTAACTTTCACTGTGCTGTATTTTATCTATAAGTATAAATAGGCACTACAACAAGTGCGTGACTCTAACTGCGTACAAGTCACTTTGTGGGAGCGATACTGGTGTGATATGGTCGGTTGTTGTTCTGTTTGGAATTACTGTAACTTTCACTGTGCTGTATTTTATCTATATGTATAAACAGGCACTACAACAAGTGCGTGACTCTAACTGCGTACAAGTCACTTTGTGGGAGCGATACTGGTGTGATATGGTCGGTTGTTGTTCTGTTTGGAATTACTGTAACTTTCACTGTGCTGTATTTTATCTATAAGTATAAATAGGCACTACAACAAGTGCGTGACTCTAACTGCGTACAAGTCACTTTGTGGGAGCGATACTGGTGTGATATGGTCGGTTGTTGTTCTGTTTGGAATTACTGTAACTTTCACTGTGCTGTATTTTATCTATAAGTATAAATAGGCACTACAACAAGTGCGTGACTCTAACTGCGTACAAGTCACTTTGTGGGAGCGATACTGGTGTGATATGGTCGGTTGTTGTTCTGTTTGGAATTACTGTAACTTTCACTGTGCTGTATTTTATCTATATGTATAAACAGGCACTACAACAAGTGCGTGACTCTAACTGCGTACAAGTCACTTTGTGGGAGCGATACTGGTGTGATATGGTCGGTTGTTGTTCTGTTTGGAATTACTGTAACTTTCACTGTGCTGTATTTTATCTATAAGTATAAATAGGCACTACAACAAGTGCGTGACTCTAACTGCGTACAAGTCACTTTGTGGGAGCGATACTGGTGTGATATGGTCGGTTGTTGTTCTGTTTGGAATTACTGTAACTTTCACTGTGCTGTATTTTATCTATATGTATAAACAGGCACTACAACAAGTGCGTGACTCTAACTGCGTACAAGTCACTTTGTGGGAGCGATACTGGTGTGATATGGTCGGTTGTTGTTCTGTTTGGAATTACTGTAACTTTCACTGTGCTGTATTTTATCTATAAGTATAAATAGGCACTACAACAAGTGCGTGACTCTAACTGCGTACAAGTCACTTTGTGGGAGCGATACTGGTGTGATATGGTCGGTTGTTGTTCTGTTTGGAATTACTGTAACTTTCACTGTGCTGTATTTTATCTATAAGTATAAATAGGCACTACAACAAGTGCGTGACTCTGACTGCGTACAAGTCACTTTGTCGGAGCGATACTGGTGTGATATGGTCGGTTGTTGTTCTGTTTGGAATTACTGTAACTTTCACTGTGCTGTATTTTATCTATAAGTATAAATAGGCACTACAACAAGTGCGTGACTCTGACTGCGTACAAGTCACTTTGTGGGAGCGATACTGGTGTGATATGGTCGGTTGTTGTTCTGTTTGGAATTACTGTAACTTTCACTGTGCTGTATTTTATCTATAAGTATAAACAGGCACTACAACAAGTGCGTGACTCTGACTGCGTACAAGTCACTTTGTGGGAGCGATACTGGTGTGATATGGTCGGTTGTTGTTCTGTTTGGAATTACTGTAACTTTCACTGTGCTGTATTTTATCTATAAGTATAAATAGGCACTACAACAAGTGCGTGACTCTAACTGCGTACAAGTCACTTTGTGGGAGCGATACTGGTGTGATATGGTCGGTTGTTGTTCTGTTTGGAATTACTGTAACTTTCACTGTGCTGTATTTTATCTATATGTATAAATAGGCACTTCAACAAGTGCGTGACTCTAACTGCGTACAAGTCACTTTGTGGGAGCGATACTTGTGTGATATGGTCGGTTGTTGTTCTGTTTGGAATTACTGTAACTTTCACTGTGCTGTATTTTATCTATAAGTATAAATAGGCACTACAACAAGTGCGTGACTCTAACTGCGTACAAGTCACTTTGTGGGAGCGATACTGGTGTGATATGGTCGGTTGTTGTTCTGTTTGGAATTACTGTAACTTTCACTGTGCTGTATTTTATCTATAAGTATAAACAGGCACTACAACAAGTGCGTGACTCTAACTGCGTACAAGTCACGTTGTGGGAGCGATACTGGTGTGATATGGTCGGTTGTTGTTCTGTTTGGAATTACTGTAACTTTCACTGTGCTGTATTTTATCTATATGTATAAACAGGCACTACAACAAGTGCGTGACTCTAACTGCGTACAAGTCACTTTGTGGGAGCGATACTGGTGTGATATGGTCGGTTGTTGTTCTGTTTGGAATTACTGTAACTTTCACTGTGCTGTATTTTATCTATATGTATAAATAGGCACTACAACAAGTGCGTGACTCTAACTGCGTACAAGTCACTTTATGGGAGCGATACTGGTGTGATATGGTTGGTTGTTGTTCTGTTTGGAATTACTGTAACTTTCACTGTGCTGTATTTTATCTATAAGTATAAATAGGCACTACAACAAGTGCGTGACTCTAACTGCGTACAAGTCACGTTGTGGGAGCGATACTGGTGTGATATGGTCGGTTGTTGTTCTGTTTGGAATTACTGTAACTTTCACTGTGCTGTATTTTATCTATAAGTATAAATAGGCACTACAACAAGTGCGTGACTCTAACTGCGTACAAGTCACTTTGTGGGAGCGATACTGGTGTGATATGGTCGGTTGTTGTTCTGTTTGGAATTACTGTAACTTTCACTGTGCTGTATTTTATCTATAAGTATAAATAGGCACTACAACAAGTGCGTGACTCTGACTGCGTACAAGTCACTTTGTGGGAGCGATACTGGTGTGATATGGTCGGTTGTTGTTCTGTTTGGAATTACTGTAACTTTCACTGTGCTGTATTTTATCTATAAGTATAAATAGGCACTACAACAAGTGCGTGACTCTAACTGCGTACAAGTCACTTTGTGGGAGCGATACTGGTGTGATATGGTCGGTTGTTGTTCTGTTTGGAATTACTGTAACTTTCACTGTGCTGTATTTTATCTATATGTATAAACAGGCACTACAACAAGTGCGTGACTCTAACTGCGTACAAGTCACTTTGTGGGAGCGATACTGGTGTGATATGGTCGGTTGTTGTTCTGTTTGGAATTACTGTAACTTTCACTGTGCTGTATTTTATCTATAAGTATAAATAGGCACTACAACAAGTGCGTGACTCTAACTGCGTACAAGTCACTTTGTGGGAGCGATACTGGTGTGATATGGTCGGTTGTTGTTCTGTTTGGAATTACTGTAACTTTCACTGTGCTGTATTTTATCTATATGTATAAACAGGCACTACAACAAGTGCGTGACTCTAACTGCGTACAAGTCACTTTGTGGGAGCGATACTGGTGTGATATGGTCGGTTGTTGTTCTGTTTGGAATTACTGTAACTTTCACTGTGCTGTATTTTATCTATAAGTATAAATAGGCACTACAACAAGTGCGTGACTCTAACTGCGTACAAGTCACTTTGTGGGAGCGATACTGGTGTGATATGGTCGGTTGTTGTTCTGTTTGGAATTACTGTAACTTTCACTGTGCTGTATTTTATCTATAAGTATAAATAGGCACTACAACAAGTGCGTGACTCTAACTGCGTACAAGTCACTTTGTGGGAGCGATACTGGTGTGATATGGTCGGTTGTTGTTCTGTTTGGAATTACTGTAACTTTCACTGTGCTGTATTTTATCTATAAGTATAAATAGGCACTACAACAAGTGCGTGACTCTGACTGCGTACAAGTCACTTTGTCGGAGCGATACTGGTGTGATATGGTCGGTTGTTGTTCTGTTTGGAATTACTGTAACTTTCACTGTGCTGTATTTTATCTATAAGTATAAATAGGCACTACAACAAGTGCGTGACTCTGACTGCGTACAAGTCACTTTGTGGGAGCGATACTGGTGTGATATGGTCGGTTGTTGTTCTGTTTGGAATTACTGTAACTTTCACTGTGCTGTATTTTATCTATAAGTATAAATAGGCACTACAACAAGTGCGTGACTCTAACTGCGTACAAGTCACTTTGTGGGAGCGATACTGGTGTGATATGGTCGGTTGTTGTTCTGTTTGGAATTACTGTAACTTTCACTGTGCTGTATTTTATCTATATGTATAAATAGGCACTTCAACAAGTGCGTGACTCTAACTGCGTACAAGTCACTTTGTGGGAGCGATACTGGTGTGATATGGTCGGTTGTTGTTCTGTTTGGAATTACTGTAACTTTCACTGTGCTGTATTTTATCTATATGTATAAATAGGCACTTCAACAAGTGCGTGACTCTAACTGCGTACAAGTCACTTTGTGGGAGCGATACTGGTGTGATATGGTCGGTTGTTGTTCTGTTTGGAATTACTGTAACTTTCACTGTGCTGTATTTTATCTATAAGTATAAATAGGCACTACAACAAGTGCGTGACTCTAACTGCGTACAAGTCACTTTGTGGGAGCGATACTGGTGTGATATGGTCGGTTGTTGTTCTGTTTGGAATTACTGTAACTTTCACTGTGCTGTATTTTATCTATTAGTATAAATAGGCACTACAACAAGTGCGTGACTCTAACTGCGTACAAGTCACTTTGTGGGAGCGATACTGGTGTGATATGGTCGGTTGTTGTTCTGTTTGGAATTACTGTAACTTTCACTGTGCTGTATTTTATCTATAAGTATAAATAGGCACTACAACAAGTGCGTGACTCTGACTGCGTACAAGTCACTTTGTGGGAGCGATACTGGTGTGATATGGTCGGTTGTTGTTCTGTTTGGAATTACTGTAACTTTCACTGTGCTGTATTTTATCTATATGTATAAACAGGCACTACAACAAGTGCGTGACTCTCACTGCGTACAAGTCACTTTGTGGGAGCGATACTGGTGTGATATGGTCGGTTGTTGTTCTGTTTTGAATTACTGTAACTTTCACTGTGCTGTATTTTATCTATATGTATAAATAGGCACTACAACAAGTGCGTGACTCTAACTGCGTACAAGTCACTTTGTGGGAGCGATACTGGTGTGATATGGTCGGTTGTTGTTCTGTTTGGAATTACTGTAACTTTCACTGTGCTGTATTTTATCTATAAGTATAAATAGGCACTACAACAAGTGCGTGACTCTGACTGCGTACAAGTCACTTTGTGGGAGCGATACTGGTGTGATATGGTCGGTTGTTGTTCTGTTTGGAATTACTGTAACTTTCACTGTGCTGTATTTTATCTATATGTATAAACAGGCACTACAACAAGTGCGTGACTCTAACTGCGTACAAGTCACTTTGTGGGAGCGATACTGGTGTGATATGGTCGGTTGTTGTTCTGTTTGGAATTACTGTAACTTTCACTGTGCTGTATTTTATCTATATGTATAAATAGGCACTACAACAAGTGCGTGACTCTAACTGCGTACAAGTCACTTTGTGGGAGCGATACTGGTGTGATATGGTCGGTTGTTGTTCTGTTTGGAATTACTGTAACTTTCACTGTGCTGTATTTTATCTATAAGTATAAATAGGCACTACAACAAGTGCGTGACTCTAACTGCGTACAAGTCACTTTGTGGGAGCGATACTGGTGTGATATGGTCGGTTGTTGTTCTGTTTGGAATTACTGTAACTTTCACTGTGCTGTATTTTATCTATAAGTATAAATAGGCACTACAACAAGTGCGTGACTCTAACTGCGTACAAGTCACGTTGTGGGAGCGATACTGGTGTGATATGGTCGGTTGTTGTTCTGTTTGGAATTACTGTAACTTTCACTGTGCTGTATTTTATCTATAAGTATAAATAGGCACTACAACAAGTGCGTAACTCTAACTGCGTACAAGTCACTTTGTGGGAGCGATACTGGTGTGATATGGTCGGTTGTTGTTCTGTTTGGAATTACTGTAACTTTCACTGTGCTGTATTTTATCGATAAGTATAAACAGGCACTACAACAAGTGCGTGGCTCTAACTGCGTACAAGTCACTTTGTGGGAGCGATACTGGTGTGATATGGTCGGTTGTTGTTCTGTTTGGAATTACTGTAACTTTCACTGTGCTGTATTTTATCTATATGTATAAATAGGCACTACAACAAGTGCGTGACTCTAACTGCGTACAAGTCACTTTGTGGGAGCGATACTGGTGTGATATGGTCGGTTGTTGTTCTGTTTGGAATTACTGTAACTTTCACTGTGCTGTATTTTATCTATAAGTATAAATAGGCACTACAACAAGTGCGTGACTCTAACTGCGTACAAGTCACGTTGTGGGAGCGATACTGGTGTGATATGGTCGGTTGTTGTTCTGTTTGGAATTACTGTAACTTTCACTGTGCTGTATTTTATCGATAAGTATAAATAGGCACTACGACAAGTGCGTGACTCTAACTGCGTACAAGTCACTTTGTGGGAGCGATACTGGTGTGATATGGTCGGTTGTTGTTCTGTTTGGAATTACTGTAACTTTCACTGTGCTGTATTTTATCTATATGTATAAACAGGCACTACAACAAGTGCGTGACTCTAACTGCGTACAAGTCACTTTGTGGGAGCGATACTGGTGTGATATGGTCGGTTGTTGTTCTGTTTGGAATTACTGTAACTTTCACTGTGCTGTATTTTATCTATAAGTATAAACAGGCACTACAACAAGTGCGTGACTCTAACTGCGTACAAGTCACTTTGTGGGAGCGATACTGGTGTGATATGGTCGGTTGTTGTTCTGTTTGGAATTACTGTAACTTTCACTGTGCTGTATTTTATCTATATGTATAAACAGGCACTACAACAAGTGCGTGACTCTAACTGCGTACAAGTCACTTTGTGGGAGCGATACTGGTGTGATATGGTCGGTTGTTGTTCTGTTTGGAATTACTGTAACTTTCACTGTGCTGTATTTTATCTATATGTATAAATAGGCACTTCAACAAGTGCGTGACTCTAACTGCGTACAAGTCACTTTGTGGGAGCGATACTGGTGTGATATGGTCGGTTGTTGTTCTGTTTGGAATTACTGTAACTTTCACTGTGCTGTATTTTATCTATAAGTATAAATAGGCACTACAACAAGTGCGTGACTCTAACTGCGTACAAGTCACTTTGTGGGAGCGATACTGGTGTGATATGGTCGGTTGTTGTTCTGTTTGGAATTACTGTAACTTTCACTGTGCTGTATTTTATCTATAAGTATAAATAGGCACTACAACAAGTGCGTGACTCTAACTGCGTACAAGTCACTTTGTGGGAGCGATACTGGTGTGATATGGTCGGTTGTTGTTCTGTTTGGAATTACTGTAACTTTCACTGTGCTGTATTTTATCTATATGTATAAACAGGCACTACAACAAGTGCGTGACTCTAACTGCGTACAAGTCACTTTGTGGGAGCGATACTGGTGTGATATGGTCGGTTGTTGTTCTGTTTGGAATTACTGTAACTTTCACTGTGCTGTATTTTATCTATAAGTATAAATAGGCACTACAACAAGTGCGTGACTCTAACTGCGTACAAGTCACGTTGTGGGAGCGATACTGGTGTGATATGGTCGGTTGTTGTTCTGTTTGGAATTACTGTAACTTTCACTGTGCTGTATTTTATCTATAAGTATAAACAGGCACTACAACAAGTGTGTGACTCTAACTGCGTACAAGTCACGTTGTGGGAGCGATACTGGTGTGATATGGTCGGTTGTTGTTCTGTTTGGAATTACTGTAACTTTCGCTGTGCTGTATTTTATCTATAAGTATAAATAGGCACTACAACAAGTGCGTGACTCTAACTGCGTACAAGTCACGTTGTGGGAGCGATACTGGTGTGATATGGTCGGTTGTTGTTCTGTTTGGAATTACTGTAACTTTCACTGTGCTGTATTTTATCTATAAGTATAAATAGGCACTACAACAAGTGCGTGACTCTAACTGCGTACAAGTCACTTTGTGGGAGCGATACTGGTGTGATATGGTCGGTTGTTGTTCTGTTTGGAATTACTGTAACTTTCACTGTGCTGTATTTTATCGATAAGTATAAACAGGCACTACAACAAGTGCGTGGCTCTAACTGCGTACAAGTCACTTTGTGGGAGCGATACTGGTGTGATATGGTCGGTTGTTGTTCTGTTTGGAATTACTGTAACTTTCACTGTGCTGTATTTTATCTATATGTATAAATAGGCACTACAACAAGTGCGTGACTCTAACTGCGTACAAGTCACTTTGTGGGAGCGATACTGGTGTGATATGGTCGGTTGTTGTTCTGTTTGGAATTACTGTAACTTTCACTGTGCTGTATTTTATCTATAAGTATAAATAGGCACTACAACAAGTGCGTGACTCTAACTGCGTACAAGTCACGTTGTGGGAGCGATACTGGTGTGATATGGTCGGTTGTTGTTCTGTTTGGAATTACTGTAACTTTCACTGTGCTGTATTTTATCGATAAGTATAAATAGGCACTACGACAAGTGCGTGACTCTAACTGCGTACAAGTCACTTTGTGGGAGCGATACTGGTGTGATATGGTCGGTTGTTGTTCTGTTTGGAATTACTGTAACTTTCACTGTGCTGTATTTTATCTATATGTATAAACAGGCACTACAACAAGTGCGTGACTCTAACTGCGTACAAGTCACTTTGTGGGAGCGATACTGGTGTGATATGGTCGGTTGTTGTTCTGTTTGGAATAACTGTAACTTTCACTGTGCTGTATTTTATCTATATGTATAAACAGGCACTACAACAAGTGCGTGACTCTAACTGCGTACAAGTCACTTTGTGGGAGCGATACTGGTGTGATATGGTCGGTTGTTGTTCTGTTTGGAATTACTGTAACTTTCACTGTGCTGTATTTTATCTATATGTATAAACAGGCACTACAACAAGTGCGTGACTCTAACTGCGTACAAGTCACTTTGTGGGAGCGATACTGGTGTGATATGGTCGGTTGTTGTTCTGTTTGGAATTACTGTAACTTTCACTGTGCTGTATTTTATCTATATGTATAAATAGGCACTTCAACAAGTGCGTGACTCTAACTGCGTACAAGTCACGTTGTGGGAGCGATACTGGTGTGATATGGTCGGTTGTTGTTCTGTTTGGAATTACTGTAACTTTCACTGTGCTGTATTTTATCTATAAGTATAAATAGGCACTACAACAAGTGCGTGACTTTAACTGCGTACAAGTCACTTTGTGGGAGCGATACTGGTGTGATATGGTCGGTTGTTGTTCTGTTTGGAATTACTGTAACTTTCACTGTGCTGTATTTTATCTATAAGTATAAACAGGCACTACAACAAGTGCGTGACTCTAACTGCGTACAAGTCACGTTGTGGGAGCGATACTGGTGTGATATGGTCGGTTGTTGTTCTGTTTGGAATTACTGTAACTTTCACTGTGCTGTATTTTATCTATAAGTATAAATAGGCACTACAACAAGTGCGTGACTTTAACTGCGTACAAGTCACTTTGTGGGAGCGATACTGGTGTGATATGGTCGGTTGTTGTTCTGTTTGGAATTACTGTAACTTTCACTGTGCTGTATTTTATCTATAAGTATAAACAGGCACTACAACAAGTGCGTGACTCTAACTGCGTACAAGTCACTTTGTGGGAGCGATACTGGTGTGATATGGTCGGTTGTTGTTCTGTTTGGAATTACTGTAACTTTCACTGTGCTGTATTTTATCTATAAGTATAAACAGGCACTACAACAAGTGCGTGACTCTAACTGCGTACAAGTCACTTTGTGGGAGCGATACTGGTGTGATATGGTCGGTTGTTATTCTGTTTGGAATTACTGTAACTTTCACTGTGCTGTATTTTATCTATAAGTATAAACAGGCACTACAACAAGTGCGTGACTCTAACTGCGTACAAGTCACGTTGTGGGAGCGATACTGGTGTGATATGGTCGGTTGTTGTTCTGTTTGGAATTACTGTAACTTTCACTGTGCTGTATTTTATCTATAAGTATAAATAGGCACTACAACAAGTGCGTGACTTTAACTGCGTACAAGTCACTTTGTGGGAGCGATACTGGTGTGATATGGTCGGTTGTTGTTCTGTTTGGAATTACTGTAACTTTCACTGTGCTGTATTTTATCTATAAGTATAAATAGGCACTACAACAAGTGCGTGACTCTAACTGCGTACAAGTCACTTTGTGGGAGCGATACTGGTGTGATATGGTCGGTTGTTGTTCTGTTTGGAATTACTGTAACTTTCACTGTGCTGTATTTTATCTATAAGTATAAATAGGCACTACAACAAGTGCGTGACTCTAACTGCGTACAAGTCACTTTGTGGGAGCGATACTGGTGTGATATGGTCGGTTGTTGTTCTGTTTGGAATTACTGTAACTTTCACTGTGCTGTATTTTATCTATAAGTATAAATAGGCACTACAACAAGTGCGTGACTCTAACTGCGTACAAGTCACGTTGTGGGAGCGATACTGGTGTGATATGGTCGGTTGTTGTTCTGTTTGGAATTACTGTAACTTTCACTGTGCTGTATTTTATCTATATGTATAAATAGGCACTACAACAAGTGCGTGACTCTAACTGCGTACAAGTCACTTTGTGGGAGCGATACTGGTGTGATATGGTCGGTTGTTGTTCTGTTTGGAATTACTGTAACTTTCACTGTGCTGTATTTTATCTATAAGTATAAATAGGCACTACAACAAGTGCGTGACTCTAACTGCGTACAAGTCACTTTGTGGGAGCGATACTGGTGTGATATGGTCGGTTGTTGTTCTGTTTGGAATTACTGTAACTTTCACTGTGCTGTATTTTATCTATAAGTATAAATAGGCACTACAACAAGTGCGTGACTCTAACTGCGTACAAGTCACTTTGTGGGAGCGATACTGGTGTGATATGGTCGGTTGTTGTTCTGTTTGGAATTACTGTAACTTTCACTGTGCTGTATTTTCGTGGAACTTAATTTGGTAATTGATGTAAATTTCATTTCCAAAAATTTTAAGAATTCGTCATATACAGGTAATTCTCGAAGTGACTGTCTAGCTTGTTGAAAATCACTTAAAGTGTCAGGGTCGATCTTCTTCGAAATAAGGTGAATGAGCAGGGGACCCTATGAAGAAGTTCCTTACTGCATCAATACCTTTAGCGCTGATGTCACGAAGTCATTTTAATTCGAATGGTTTCTGTCTGTGAATATTTGGTTTTGAAAATAAAAGTTGTGTGTTGTTACATATAGCGTTGCTTAGTTGGGCGTAATATTCAGATGAAATATGTATATGTTGAATGTGGTTTTCAGCTTTTCCTATGAGTTCACTTTTAAAATGTTGCATTGTTTATAATTTAGAAAGATTCTTATTATTATGAATTGATTCCCGGTATAAGTCAAGCAACTAAAGCCATTGCGTGTAGTTGATTGCTGCAAATGTGTTGAAAACAATAACTTCTCATTCAAGGATTTTTTAACTTCTCAAGAAGATTCTGAATCTACATAATGCGTATACTGTCCTTCATGCACGTCATTTCAGGCCTCTAAGATGTTGTCGATTTGCCAATGAATGCTGTCAATGTTACTTCAACGGTATTGTTAGTTCCGTAGTTTATAATCTATATCCCATTTGTCAAAAGTGTCACCTCCCGCTTGTAGTTCGAGCTCACATCCCTAGTAACGTCATGAGTTTTTCAATTGGCCGTACTTATTTTTCACGAAGAATTCATATGATTTTATATTAATTATATAAATAATTAATAATAAATATAATTTTTCTACGTGCAGGGTTATTAAGAGTTAATATAATTTATCTGGATTCGATGAGTTGTTTTTGACGTAAAATAATAATAGGCCGTAGATGCCAGTCAAGGAACAGCGGTCCACCAGGGTATCGCTATCAGGCAGAAGACAGGAGATTTCTCGCTGTTTGTCATACCATGGGTATATTCAATGTCAATAAAACCTCGCTGTCACTAAATAATGCAATTTAACTGTCACAAAATATTAGATATCACTTCACAAGCTTGACAAAAGCACTGTCAAAAAAAAGGTAAAAATAACTGTCACAAGTTGATAAAAACCTCGCTGTCACTTATTGCAGATCAATCTGTCACAAATTATTTGATAAAACTTGACAGAAAGTTTGCGGATATGCTATCAAACATTTTTGTTAAATAACTGTCACTGTTTGTTTAAAATAAAAAAATAATTTATTCCATATCACTTAAGTCCGATTTAAATTACCCTGCTATCCATAAATGCGCGAGGTCCAGAGGTTCGCAGGACCAAATATCTACCAACAGCGAGTTAACTAGCCCATGTGATGTCCGGATGTCAAACAGAAACACGTCCCGCACGTAGTAGTATTTCTTTGAAGCAACTAGGCTTATAAGCAAAAATGCTTTGATTGCAAAATAATATAAATGCACGAGTGGCTCGTAGAATTAGCACAATTGAATACAGAGTCAGTCCAAACACGATATTGGACGATAACGAGTGAACTGTCACACTGTCAAAATTGTTCATGAAATAGGTTATAAATGATAAAAAAGAATGAAAGTTGGGGTACCGTCTATAAAGATTGCATTCCGACTTTACAAAGAAGCACAAGAGAAACAACTTGTGTGTAAAAAGTTTAGTTGAAACCTAATGTAAGTAAGTAATTTAAGTAAATGATAAGTATGTCACTTGAATAAAAGTGCGAGTTCGCGGACCTCCGGACCGCTGGCGGAAGGATCTTATTACAAATTTTTCGTTCCAATAACTTTTGTATCTAGTTTGTGAGAAACTCGCAGTTGCATTGCAGCAACCGCGCTGAGGCAGTCTTGTTACGCCACAATGTCATCCCAGTTCATTATAACTGACCGGATATCTGTGAACATTGTTGTAAAAGTTTCACTTTATTTGTTGTTGAGAGCTTTTTCAAAGAAAATTTATTAGGTCCTTACATATGAAATTTGCGTTTTGTCGTACTGGCCGATTTGATCTGTATCATCTCCCGTTTGGTTAAGAATTCCAATTTCAAATTTATACAGCTATTTACTCACGCATTTGTGTTTTGAAAACCGTAATTTATTTGTTTTTTCCTCTTTTGGTTTTTTCTTTGCGTCACTTAGTTTACAAAATGGAAAACTTGAAATATCGCGTTATTAACGAGTACGAATTCCACCGTGGCACCAGTGCTGCAGACGCGGCTCGAAGTATTAATGCTGTGTATGGCGGTAGTGTCGCAAAAGAAAACACAATCAGTTCCAACGTTTTCGTTCTGGAAATTTCGACCTCCAGAACAAGCTTCGTTGTTGTCCAAAGTTGATAATGAAGAATTGAAGGCTATTGTGGAAGCGGATCCATTGAAAACCACGTCCGAGTTAGCTGTAGGCTGCGGTGCTACTGACAAAACTGGGAAATTGAAAAAAATTGGGAAGGTGAAAAAGGTTCAGAGGACTTCATGAATTGAGTGCAGCAAACCAACAAACGCGCTTCGACTGCTGTGTTGCATTACTCAACTGGCACAATAATGAAAGGATTTTAAATCAAATCATTACCTGTGATGAAAAGTGGATTCTGTACGACAATCGGAAATGCTCATCACAATAGTTGAATCCTGGCGAACCAGCCAAATCCTGCCCCAAGCGAAAATTTACTCAAAAAAAGTTACTTGTGAGCGTTTGGTGGACGTGTCGTTCACTACAGCTTTCTTAAATCTGGCCAGACGATTACGGCAGATGTCTTTTGTCAGCAACAGCAAAGCATGATGGAAAAGCTAGCTACTGCACAACTGAGGCTGGTCAATCGCTCTAGGCCACTGCTACTTCAGCTACATCACACACTGCACAACAGACGGCTACGGAATCAGAGGAGCTTCAATTGGAATGTCTATGAATTTGAATTTATATTTTGTATATATATTCACACACAACTATCTTCACGTCACTAGTTGCCTCTACTAGTTTGTAAAGCCGTCTCGAATGACACTTGGAAAGTGGAAAGTAAGTTATCAAGAGGAGTGTCGGTGGCGCAGCGGTCAACGGGCTGGCTTTTCTATCTCGAAGTCCCGACTTCAATTCGGCGGCGGCTTCATACACCGATGTGTTTTAAAAGTTGAATACATTGAGCTAACTGCTATGTGACGCCCACGTACCTAAGCAACTATGTCACAGATAAGTGTGGAGTCCACCGAACCGCAGTAGGCGCGTGCGGCGGAGAACGATGCCTGCCACCATTCAGTGAGTGGAGATGCTGTACCCGCAGGGAGATTGTTGAGGCTGTTACAAGGTGGACAATAACAGAAGTGGAAACCAGTCTACTCAAAAAAAATATTAAATTACATCTCCAACCTAGAAGCGGGAGTTATCACTCGATTAAGTGGCTGGCACCTCGCTTTATTTGGTTTATATATAGCCATTGCCAGCTAGCTTTGATGCAAATTATTTACCACTTATTGTCACGTAATGAGGGACCCTCCTCGAAGGATCCGTCACCACGACCTCTACTGTCTTGCGGGAGTGAAATGAAACAGGTTGTTACCAGGAAAATAACATTAAGTTTATTATATAAAAATAGTAGATTTACAAAAATATTTACAAGAAAAAAGGGAAATGGATTTGGTAAATTACAAGAATAAAAGTTACTAAACTAGGGGTAAGCTACGCGCGTGGCTCGAGTCGTAGATTCAGGCGCAGCTGGCACGCGCAATAGGATCGGCAAGGACGTGCTGGCTAGCACGCAAGGTAGAAGTGGTGAGGTGTGCAGACTGGCACGCAAGGCAGGAATGGAGAAGGCGTGCAGGCTGGCACGCACGGCAGGAGCGGAGTCGGCGTGCAGACTGGCACGCACGGCAGGAGCGGAGTCGGCGTGCAAACTGGCACGCACGGCAGGGACGGAGAAAGCGTACAGGCAGACTGGCACGCAAGGCAGAAGCAGTAAAGGCGTGATGATCGTCACATAGATAGTTAGGAAGCTCGAGATCGACTGCCCTTCTTTGTTGAGTATCGGCTTTTATAAGCGGGTTCGTATTCTATCAAAGCTGTTATTTGAAGTTTGAACCCGTAGATATATCCGTCTTGCCGGCCAGGGATGACCGGATGAGTTCTTACTAGTGAGGGCTCTACTATAGCCGTGTTTATTGTTAGGAATTCGTCAGAGTGGGTATTATCATCATACCCACTCTATTATCACCGCCTTGAGTCTCATATTTTGTAAAGGTATGCATTATGTGCGGTTGCCTTTGTATGTAACAACCTCTTTGATTTACTTTATGGTTACATAAAAAAACTAAAGTTATAAATATTTATTTATAATTTTTTTTATATATTTATTTATTTAAATTATAAATAGCCCGCCACACCAATCGCGGCTGATTGCTATTTTTCAATTAACTAACTAACTAACTAACTAATATTTATTTTACATAAGAAAAATAATTAAATACAAAACGATAATTAAAATGGAGATACAGCTAATACAAAAAAAAAATAACAAAGCTATGTCTTTATTTCAAGACCGAGAACAGTCCGTTTAATTGTTATATTACAAAATCTATTATTTTAACGACTCGAACAAAATGTCTTTATGAAAGTTGCTAAATGCTATGTGTTATTCTGAGTCGTATTCTTTTAGAAGACTAGCATTCCTGGGAAGGAGTTAAAAATATCACATTTAATAATATAAAGTGAGCAGCCGCGGGTTCACTTCGCAAAACAGTGCTCCTGGAAGTGACAGCGCATCGTTGGCATGACGTGTCTTATCAAAGGCATGATGTTTCATCCGGCCGTCAGGCTTATCGCGACCGCCGACTGCACGGTGAGCGCCTGACGAAGGATTTACACGCACGGATAAGTCAATTGTACAAAAACAATATTTGTTTTTTAAACTTTTTATTTATTTCCTAATTATTTTACCTGAATAACCTTTAGTTAAGCCATTAGTTACTGATAGGTATAGAAAAAAATCCTTTGTGCTGATATTAATAAATCATTTTACTAGTAATCAGAAAAAAAGATAGGCTTTTGCTCGCTAATAGTAAATTTTAGCTCCGATCATCTTTTTATATAAAGATTGAGGTCAAACATATCAACAGCTCTATTATGTTTCGTTTTGAGTTGTGCGCTGGAAAAGACTAAACTTAAACTTTAATTAGTCGAAGAACAATTACAATGAAGAATCGAAGAACAAATACGTTTAAGATATTAATTTGGTTAACTTGTAAATATCATTTATCCAGATGATTCTTGGATTGTGCCTCGCACAGTTAAGTGAAATGTATAAGTCTTTAGTCGTAACGAACACGTAGGTTCTTGTCAACAAGGTACTGATAAAATAGAACCTAAATGGTAAATATTCGGTCGGTTAAGAGGCGTCAGTGACACTAGTGCTGCCCCATACGCCGGAGGTCCCAGGGTCCCAGTCCCGGTTGGAGCTTTCATTTGTCACGGGTCATGGTCGTTTATATTTATATATGTATGTTTATTCTGGGTTCCCTCTCAGTTCACTGTGTGGTCATTCATAACACAAACTATGCTTATTTTAGGCCCATACGGTTAGTATTTTATTTACGGAAATTTTATGAAAATACAACGTTTTCTAAATAGTCAAGCGCTATAAAAGCCAAACCTCGTCCCTCATTAACACAATAGACTGTCATTTTAGTTTCGAAACATCCATTATTTCGAAATTCTGAAAATAGAAACATTATTCACGAACTATTTTTAGATAACATCTGACCTTTTACAATGTGACTGGTGAACACGGCAACGTTTATATTACCGGTACAGGGAAGCTGCTCTTTGGTCTTCTGCGCGCCGAGGACTCGCAGCAGTAGCACATTAATCTACTGTTGCACAATTAATATAATATAATAATAATAAATACATATAATAATATTCGAACAAACTTTCTTCCTTCGGGCAAACTGAAAGAACAAATTTTTTCGGACTGGAGGTTTCATATTGTTTGATTCGCCTTACTAAGCTGTAATTAAAGTTTCAAGATAGTTCGATACGGAGTTCATTTTGCACAGTGGGAATGAATGGTACAGCCTACAGTTCACTTTTCATAGTTTGAAAAGCGAAACGGCAACACTATAATATTTTGACGTCATTTTATAGTTTGATACTTACTCTTTTTACTTTTCGAATTAATTTATGGTCATATTTTTGTCTTAGTGATTGTTGTAGGTAGTTCATAGTGTAATAATAAATGTAGGTACTTGTGAATAAAGAATCAGTCTTGGCTAAACTGTGTTTGATTTACTACATAGTGACAGCGATGCTTTAAAATAAATAAGTATTACTGCAATTTTCACTTAAACATACTTGTACATTCCGTGATATTGTATAAAAAAAGTGGTTGTGAGCAATGGAACACGCGAGACCCCCGGCGCAGTTACAGCTACAAGGCGGGCCGGTGCAGCGCGCTGACTCGTGCCACCGGTGGCACAAGCAGTTCTCCCTCTTCCTCAAGGCTTCGGGGGTACACAAAGAGACTGATGGATGGAGAGATGGATGTGCAAGCTAGTTTACTTATTAATTTGTTTGGCCCCGATGGGTACGATGTGTACGCGACATTTAAGTACACAAAGGAAGAAGATTCTGGAACCTACGTACAACATACTAGTAAAAAAATTTAATGATCATTTTGGAATGAAACAAAATGCAACTATGGCTCGTTTTAAATTTTTTCCAAGATAACAAACAACAGGCGAGTCTATCGATGAATATGTTACGAGTTTAAAACTATTGTCACAAAATTGTCAATTTAAACATCTCGAGGAAGGATTGATTCGTGACAGAATAGTATGTGGGGTGATCGATAGAAAACTACGTGACCGGCTTTTACGTGCTGACGACTTGACTTTAGACAAAGCGGTAAAGACATGTCAAGCTCATGAAATGTCATTGGAGGAAAAAAAACACATAGAGGGGGCCAAGGCGGAAGCTGAACGGGCATCTGTAGATGCAGTGTATGACGTGGGAGCGAGGTGGCGTGGAGCGAGGTAGCGGCGACGCGGACCGCGATCGGCGCAGGCGCTGCAGGCGGTGCCACGCCGCAGCGGGGTTTTTCCAAACGCGGCGGCGGCGCCGCGCTGCGCGGCCTCTGGTAGTTATCAATGTGATAGTGTAAGGTGTGCGGCAAAAAGTGCTAAGTGTTATTTGTGCTAAGTTATGGAACATTTTAAAAAAATGTGCCCTTCATAGCAGTTTAAAAAAGTGTACAATATTGAATAGACCTCGGAAAATTCGAAAGATGAATCGAGAAAGGATATGTATTATGTTTCCACAATTGATGAGCAAAGTAACAATCAATATTCAAGCAGGCGGTATGAAACCATATCATTAATATCCGCAAATAATACCCATGTTAGCCTGCGTTTTAAGTTAGATACGGGCTCGGATATTAATGTTTTATCATTAAATAATGACAGAACTTAGGTTATGAAGTTAAATACTTAAATACAGTGAGAACCAAAGCGACGTCTGTTTGTGGTAGTTATTTGCCTTTTGTTGGATCGTGTGAGTTAGTTTGCATATTTAAAAATATAATGTATAACATGGATTTTGTAGTTTGTGACCTGGATTGTCAAAATATTTTAAGTAAAAGGTCTTGTGAAGTATTGGGTTTAGTTTAATGTATATTTGAGGATTTGTTTAATGGTTTAGGTAAATTGCCGGGCAAGTATACTATTATAGTCAATAAAGATTCTCAGCCATCTGTGTGCCCAGTTTGCAAAATATCGATAGGGGTGCGAGATAAACTTTTAGTTGAGTTAAATCGCATGGAAAAATGGGGGTTGATTAGGCAGGTTACGCATGCCATCGAGTGGCTGAATGCGATCGTAGTAGTCGCTAAGAGGGATGGGAGCCTGTGAGTGTGCCTGGACCCGCGGCCGCTGAACCATGCGGTGTGGCGCGCGCACTACCTGCTGCCGGTGCTCAGCGAGCTGGCGGCGTGGCTGCAGTTCGCGCTTGTGTTCAGCAAGCTCGACGCCCGCTCCGGCTTCTGGATGGTGGAGATCTGCGACAAGAGCGTGGACTACCAATTAGTACCAATTAGACTACCAGGTAGGTACCAATTTTTAAGACTTCCGTACGGAATAAGTTTGCCCTCCGGAGATATTTCACGCCAAAATAAGACAGCTGTTGGAGGGTCTCGAAGGCATGGATTCCTTCATAGATGATGTCGTAGTCTGGGGTTCCACCGTCAGGCGAGCACGACACGCGATTGAAAAAACTCATGGATCGTGCGAGGCAAGTAGGTGTACGCTTTAACAGGGAGAAGTGTGAGTTTCGAGTGCAAAGCGTTTGTTATTTAGGGCACGTATTCGGTGCTAACGGAATGCAGGTCGATCAAAGCAAGCCAAAGGCGATAGAGCTCATGGCCGAGCCACAGGCCGTCTCTGGAAAGATTCTTAGGTATGGTAAATTATCCCTCTAGATTCATACCCAACTACTCAGACATGGCCAACCCACTGCGTCGCCTTCTAAAAGGATATCTGCTGGGTGTAGGACAGCACGCACTCGGAGGCCGTGCGGCGGCTGAAGGCGGCGGTGTGCGGCGCGCCGGTGCTGGCGCTGTACGACGCCGCGGCGCCCGTGCTGCTGTCAGTGGACGCGAGCGCGGGGGCGCTGGGCGCGACGCTGCTGCAGGCCGACCGCCCGGTTGTGTTCACGTCCTGCACGCTGTCCGACACACAGACAAGGTACGCACAGATTGAAAAAGAGCTTTTAGCGATAGTCTTCGCACTGGAACGGTTCCATCAGTACGTTTTTGGGCGAAGCGAGGTTACAGTAGAGACGGATCACAAACCCTTGGAGTCTCTGTCCAAAAAATCATTAGACTCGGTGCCAGCTAGGTTGCAACGTATGATGCTCCGGATACAAGGTTATGATTTTAAAGTAACGTATACGCCCGGTAAGTACATGTTTTTAGCGGATGCACTATCGCGAGCCCCGCTTCCCGATCGCTTGAAAGTAAGGTGTCCGAAGAAGTTTTAGAGCAATCGTGTTTTTTAATTGAAAATGTAAGATTTGGCGGCAGTAAGTTAACTTTAATAAGAAGTGCAGTTTCAAAGGATTGCGAATGTTGTAAGATTATCGATTGTATTGAATTGGCCTTGAAATAATATGACGTTCATGAATTAGTTAAATGCCACTGTCATACCGCGAATGCTTCGAATACGGCGAAGGCATTATTTTTAAAGATAATTTAGTATATATCCCTAGAGAATTACGTAGTGAAATGTTGGACCGGGTTCACGAAGGGCACCTGAACATCGACCGCTGCAAGCGTCACGCGCGGGACGTGATGTTCTGGCCCGGCATGGCGCGCGACGTAGAGGAGCGCGTGTGGCGCTGTACGCAATGCAAGGAACGCGTGGAGCGCCCTTCCCGGGAACCAATGATGTCGCATCATATACCTATGAGACCATGGGCAAAAGTAGGTTCAGATATATTTCAGTATCGTAAGCAATACCTTTTAATACTTGTAGACTACTTCTCAAATTTTATAGAGGTGTGTTCCTTACCAAGTATTAGTTCTCGAGCGGTCATAGCAGCTTGCAAGGATCAATTCACGAGACACTGGATACCACGGGAAATAGTCACCGACAATGGGCCAGCTTATGCTTCGAAAGAGTTCGAACAGTTTAAAAATCATTGAGGTTTTAATCATAAAACGTTATCGCCAAACTATCCTCAGTCCAACGGCCGCAGCGAGCTCAGTTCCGTCAAAAATCAGTTGACTCGGGCACTGATTTTTATTAGGTCTACTTAATCTACGGGCTACTCGTGAGACGGCTGCGCATCCCCATTGGAACTACTCATGGGTCGGAGACTGAACACAAGGCTACCTATTCATGGAAATAAACTAATGCCCTGTCGTGATAACCATAGTGACTAAAAAACAATAATACAAAAACAGGCTTTAAGTAGAAAATATTATGATAATGGAACTCGACCGTTGCCGAATCTGTCGTCAGGAGATCCAGTGATTATGATAGATGGCGAAACAAGATGACACGCAAAGGTAAGTGACGCTGCATCCCAGCCTAGATCTTATTTCGTACCAGATACAACCAGTTGGAGATCCCGACGGAACCGGCTAGATCTTATCCAAGTTTACAGGTCACCCAGTAGCAAAAGCAGTACGGAGGCCAAACAGTATACTATATAATGTGTGTTTAATAATGCGTTTTGAATAATAGTATCTATGTACCTAATGTAATAAGTACTGTATGGTCCTTATTTATATTCGTTTAGGAAAGGAGAAAATGTATATAAAAAATTGCATTCTTGATTATTTTATAAAGGGAAAGATGTTGTTAAAGGAAATAAGAAATTTTATACCAAAATATATTCTTATCTATCGACCTATTTATAAAGGAAAAGATGTTGTAGGTAGTTCTTAGTGTAATAATAAATGTGGGTACCTATGAATAAAGAATCAGTCTAAGCTAACCTGTGTTTCATTTACTGCAGTGATTAATTTTATTTATAAGTCATTTTCATTTGAGCAATATATGTTTTTCTGTCAAAACTTTTTCTTTAGTCTTATTTCACTTCACCAACCAACGTTATTCATTCGGACAAAGACTCATTCTCTTTCACTCTAGGCATGCAACTGCCAAATCATGATCTACGTCTTTCGTCAAATATAACTGAATCTTGTTAATGATCGCCCATTAGCCAGCCGCGAGAGTAATCTGTCTGCGCGCACGGGTGGCGGCCGGCCGCTGCGACAGTGACGGACGGCGCGGCCGCTGCGGGGGCAAGTTCCAGTGAACTATCGTCAGGGACCACACAAGATTTACGCCGGTATATCGCCAGGGCACCAGCTATAATATGGCAGAAAATCGTTAAATGTAATCTGCTTTACATTACTTTCAATATCTCTAGCGAGTATATTTTTATTTGGATTGCTTTATACGAAGTCCTGACTATTTCATAGTGATGTACTTGAATGCAAACCTAAATTGCTTGAATTGAAATTGAAAATTGCCTATTTGCTTGAAAATAAGCTGATCTATGGACTATTTTGAAACTGAAAAATTATTTACCTACCAAACCTAAATGCTGGAAGCTATATATATATATATATATATATATATATAATATATATATATATATATATGATATATATATGGCTTTAACGTGATTGCTAACGGCTAGGGGAAGCGTGGGTTTGCCTTGCTTAGCAACCTTTTCGTTATCGCTGATGGCTGAGTTGATAGCATCAGTGAGAGTGTTGACTATTGAATCTATTTTATCCGGGCTATCTAATTGGTCGGGCTAAATCGAGAGCGGAGAGTTCGGGGCCTCTAAGGCTGAAACTAACGTATTTTTAAAGCCTTTCCAGTTGGTAAAGGTCTTAGGAGATGTGACGTTAACATTAGGCGTACCTAGCACGAGGGAGACGGGGCGGTGGTCAGAGCCTAGGTCACCGAGCGGTTCGATACACCTGAGATCGAGGTTGATTCGTTTGACGATCGCAAAATCGAGGATATCATGAGAGTGGTTTGGGTTGTCGGGATAGTGAGTGGGAGTGACGGGAGAAATGACGTCTAAGTCGAATTGCTCAGTGATGATAAGGAGAGCGATACCGCTGGTGTTAGTCGGTAGGCACGTCCAGTCAGTATGTTTGGATTTAAAATCTCCGAACGTAATGACTGAATGGCCGAGGGCGAGAATGGCCTCGAAGTCGCTACGGATAGGTCTGGTGCCACTAGGTATGTAGATTGAAGCTATGATGACGGTCGGATGACCAGTCGTAGCCAATCTACACACAGTGGCTTCCATGTTGAGGAGAGGAGGGGCAGGGAGAGGAGCGCAATGGAAACCTCTTTTGTAGTAAATACTGTGCCGCCGTATCCATCGGAGTGGGGCCTATCGTTACGAGTGAACGTATATTTGGGAATAGCGAATCCCCTGGTGCGGTTTGGAGTGAGCCACGTCTCCTGGAGAAAGAATAAGTCAGGTTCTTTGTTCTGAAGGAACAGTTTAATCTCGGGAAGGTTAGTGCTAAGGCTACGAGCGTTAAAAGATACTAGGGATAAGCCCTTGGGTTTAATACGACTAGACGCGGGATTCGCGGGTCTAGACATTATAATTTACTTATTTACGAATATATACAAAAATAAAAGAATTTACAACGAACTTAGGAGCGAGTGATGCTCGGCTAACGCGAATAAACGCTCTTGAGGAGAGCGGGCTGCTCGCAGTTTGCGTGCGAGTACGGAAATTTCGTAAATATCGACGTTTTGAATAACGTCGAACACGGTCTTCATATCCTCAGCCAACGACGACTGAGGTACGGATAACGGAGCGGGACGCGGCCCTACGGAAGCTACGGGAGCTGGGATGGGTCGGGAAGGTGCAGGCGGAACGGCCGGACGCTGCCTCCAAGACAGAGCCTGAGTAGGCGTCGGCTGAACGGGCTTTGCTTCCGGGGGACCCCGGTTGCGCAGCAGCGGGAAGTTAGCGGGAGTGAGCGGCGGCGCCGGTTTAGGCGCGACCCTCTTGACGGTGGAGCGCGGAGCGCGCGGGCAACCCCTGTAGTTTGCTGTGTGGCCGGACTGGCCGCACAGCACACAGGCAGGGGGGGAAGTGGATTCGGGAGTGCAAGTGCGGAGTGCACTTGCACTCCCGTGATATAGTGATATGAGGATCCAGGCACTTAACGCACCTGGGGGGAGCTGAACAGTTAGCCGCTGCGTGACCATATAGCTGGCAGCGGTGGCACTGCCCAGGGTGACCACGGGGGTTGGGACGCTCGACGGAGATGTTCGAGAGTCCGCAAATTGTGCGAGCCTCTCTGAAAATCTCCTCCGAGTTTGGAGTATTGGTAAGGATTACTAGAGCTAAGGGAAAACGCCTACCGCGGTTGGAGTGCATCTTGTGCACTGCTATGGCCGGGAAACCCTGAGACTTAAGGTCCTCGAGGATTTCTTCGTTCTCGAGCTCGAACGGGACGCCCCGTAGTACTGCGCGGATATTACGCTCCTCCGGGAGGGCGTAGGTGTGATAAGCTATTTGTTTTAAAGAAAGTAACCGAGTGAACGCGCGGCAGTCGTCGACGGTCGCGACCTGGATTTTAATTGTGTCGCCTGCATTGGTTGCTTTTAAGTAATTAATTTTGTGCTCTTTGCACAAGTTAGAAACCGAGGTCCAGCGCGCTTTTTCACGCAGGAAGACGGGCGGAGGGAGCTGAGGTTTCGGCGGGACGGGAGCGCAGCGCGTCGCTGGCTTTGATGGGACCGACGGAGACGCGGTTACTTCGAGCGATTTTAACGGCGCGGGGGCTGGTGTTGAAGACACCGGGGAGGGCGCGGGTATTGATGATACCGAAGCTTTCTTCGAGCGCTTCTTGGAGCGCTTGGCGACAAGTTGAAACGCGGGCTCAGGAGAGCCGGTTAAGGTGACGGCATCTGACGACGTATCAGACGCGGGTTCGGAGTCGCTCCCGGGAGCGGTACGCTTGCGACGCGACGCGTGAGAGGATGCGACCGATTCGCAGTCCATCTCGGACGAGGCGGGAGACGAGGAAGAGCTGTAGACCTGAGGGGTCTCGACGTTGGAGGCCTGAGGGGCCGGGGACGCGATAGATGCCTGTAAGGCCTGCGTTATTACGTCATCTGATAAGTTGGCGCCGGACGCAACGAGCGCCTGGGCGAACGACCTAAGAATGTTTACAAGGTCCATTGGAGGGCTTGGGATAATATGTAATATATAAATATATAATGTATACCTAAGTTCCCTAGCAAACCTAGCACCTATTTATATAACAAATGCCTAGATAAAAATTCCTAAATAAAAACCTAGCGAACCCTAGCGGCTAACCTCCCTACCAGCGGTAGGGGGGCTGGGGAGAATAACTTAAAACTAACCGTAGTACGCCGAAGGCCGCTACCTAGAAACCTAAAAAAAGGGTACGCAGGTAAAGAGTTGAACGCGTTAGGGTCAACCTTTACTGACTGAAACTTTACTGACTAAATGAGGTTAAATTAAAGGATCAATGTAATTGATTCGATATATTAGGTCTTTACCTATGAAATTGCCGTTTTTCACGAAATAAATGAGCGTAAATTTTTTATATATTTTTTATTTCTATTAATCAAAATAATCACCCATGCAATCAATGCATCTTTGCCAACGCATTGGTAGCTTATTGATGCCTTTCTTGAAGAAATCAGCTGGACGGGAGGCAACAAATTCTTCAAAGGCATTTTGTACTGCCTCTCGGGTATTGAATTTTTTTCCCGCCAAGAAGTTATCCAAATTCTGGAAAAAGTAGAAGTCTGTAGGCGCAAGGTCTGGTGAGTACGGCGGATGACGGAGAACTTCCAACCCCAACTCTTGTAGCTTGGAGACCGTCTGCTGTGCAGTATGAGGTCGCGCGTTGTCGTGCAGGAGCAGTGGAGCCGAACGATTGACCAAAACTGGTTGGAGACGTGCGAGCTTCTCCATCATTGTGTTCAGTTCTTCACAGTACACATCTGCAGTAATGCTTGTCCCGTTCGGCAAGAAGCTGTGATGATTTACACCCGCGTTAGACCACCAAACAGTGACCATCACTTTTCTAGGGGTAAGTTTTCGTTTAGGGCATTGTTTGGGTGCAGAACTAGGGTCCAACCAACTTCCTGAGCGCTTACGATTGTCAAACAGGATCCATTTCTCGTCACAAGTAACAATGCGGTTCAGAATTCCTTCATTTGTATGCCTGCTGAGCAGTGCAAGGCACGTCTCCACGCGTACTTTGCGCTGGCGGTCATTGAGTTCGTGGGGTACCCATTTGTCAAGCTTTTTTACCTTGCCAATTTGACGCAAATGGACCAATATTGTTTTGATGCTAACGTTGAAAGCTGCTGCTAATTCAGCCGTGGATTGAGTTTCATCAGCTTCCACAATTGCCTTTAATTCGTCATTGTCGACCAAAATTTTCGGACGACCACGGGGTTCATTTTTCAGGTCAAAATTTCCAGAACGGAAGCGGGTAAACCAATAACGGGTGGTGCATTCGTTTGTAGTGTTGGCTCCGTAAACGTCGTTGATGTTGCGTGCCGCTTGTGCCGCTTTGCTGCCACGACGGTACTCATACTCCATAATTACTCGAATTTTTAACTTATCCATGATGACGAAAAATGTTCGAATGCGTTGAAAACAAAACACTAACTATTAAACAAATGACGATTTTAGAAAAAGAATTCCATGTTTGTCAAATAAAATTAATTTGAAATTAGAATTATCAGTCAAAAATAAAATATTTTCATTTGAAATGGCCAGTACGGCAAAACGGCAATTTCATAGGTAAAGACCTAATATTTACCCATCCTTGTTTACCGGCCACTTGTGTTATGTCTCTACATTAACACTTGGTAATACGAGGCTTTATGTTTAATGTTAACTGGAAGAACTACGAATTTTTTCTCAATCATCATGTCTTTACGAAATAAAATGTGTGAAACACAATATAGAAAAGTCTGTTTCAATTAAAGTATCGATTTAGATTATTGCAGAAAACTATTACTCCTGACCTAAGAACTTCTAATAGAGAGAAATTGAAGGCCTCATACTCGGTTTATGCGGCTCAGTTCACAAAGAATCGTCTTAAAACTGGTTGAAATCATTTGCGCTGATGGTAATTCGTTGGTGGAGCAGTGGCGCTGCGACTAAATCCAGGCAGGTATTTCTGTTCCCTCTATTCTAAGTTATTAATCGCGGGGCGCATGCGGTACTTTTGTTTCTTGCTAGTGACTGGTTAAAAGATAGCCCGTGAGCTAGGACGTTTTTTTATTACATATAAATTTTATTTTAAATTGCTTCTTTACATTCAAATTTTTTGTATGGATTATGTGTTTGATGTAGTAAATGTAAGTGCCTCCTATCCTACATATTTATTCTTGAACATTTGTATTGTTCATTAGACATTCAATCCACAATAAGAAAAACCACTCTCCTGAATGAATAAAATTATGAGTGCACCATTTGCCGCTATTACACTCACCACCGCAAACAGTCCCGCACAAGAAAGGCAAACCGTGTACTCATTACCGTTAGAACATTCAACTAAATGCTCAGATTTCTAAATAGCGCTATAAAAATATTTACGAATACTATCGCTGTTTCTGTTATTTCTTAGACAATAGAGGAAGAGGTAAGATCGGGGACATGAAGCTTGCAAACTAGAGCATGTGTGTCGGCATCAGCGACGCCTCGGGCAGCCGCCCTAGTTCCTGCGCTCGCGAATATTACTGTCTGTGTCAATGTTAAAGTAACGTGCGCCTTAAGGTCGCGCGAGAAGTGGCGTTTCGAAACACCTGGACCAAGTACCGAAGACCGCTGCACCATGTGGCTGCCTAATGTTCTGTGAAATTCATATTTACGCAGAAGGGTTTTTTTCGTGAGGTTTGAATTAGCAGTAATGTATCAGCGGTAAGCGTGTCGTTACCCTGTCTGACACCAGTATTTCATAACAATGAATAGATAGTTCCGAATTATGTGTTTTCTGAAGAAGAAATGTAGTAGGAAGAAAATATTTTTATCTGTGTCATCATATTATTATTATTAGTTAATTATTTAATTATTTCATAATAATAAAAATATATATTATTAAATTATTTCATAATTATTATTTATTAATAATGATGACACAGATAAAAATACCATCGTTTCATTGTAATCTTATGACTGCTATGTGAACCTAGACAAACTGAGCAGATAAACTTTTAGTGAAAGATCCAGAATTTATTAAAATGGTACTCTTTTAGTAGACCAAACAAAAAGTTTATGTCTAAAACTACTCGTAAAATAACATCTTTGTTCTCCATAAAAAGTTTAGGTTGACCAGGATTTGAACCCGAGCTTCAAGAATAAATACAAGGCAAAGCACTTAAGCTCCGAGTCCTCCGAAATCATATATTCTTAGCCCCCAATACAAAAAGAGGGATGTTTATGGTGATACGAGTTCGTTGCGGCTTCTTTCTTTGAAAGCTGAACGAATCGAGAATGTTCTTAGTTACATTTGAAGAAGACTTGTTTTGAGACTGGGGGTTTGAAATGTGCGTTTTACAATAAAGTTCTTACTTCTTTGTGAAAAAAGAAGAAGTGGTAAGTTTCATACTAGCCTGAATAAAAATGTTTTATCTTGTACATAGTACAAATCTGATACTTAAAAGATAACTGTTTAATAATGTCGACACACCATCGAGCATTACACACGTGCATTTAACGGTAAACGCGTATTCTAAACACAGCTAGCGAGTCTATTACTTTGAATTACATCTTAACCGCGTTAAGTGGAGTGTCTTCTTGCTAGCTCTGCGATACAAACCTTAGATATAAATTACAACTTAACACTAACTTTGGGAACCCCAACTCCGCCATGATTCTACCTACGCATAAGTACATTATGTTTAGCAATTAAGTTTGAATTGAAATTTAAACAGGAAATTAACAGGTAAACTTAAAAAATGAGTATTCTGGTTTCTGTTTACGTACTTATATGTATATTTATTTTGATGTACAAACGACTTACATTCGTACTAAATTGCCAACTATAATGGTCCTCTGTCTAAAACAAAGTCAAGGATAGTTCACACAGCATGTTATAATGTTGACAAGACGTTGAAGACACGAAGACAGAGAAGAATTCAAACCATATTACTTATTCAAACCTGTTTTAGCGTTTCAACTAGGAATGTCAGGTACAAGTAGGAAAGAAAAACTGATTAGTCAGTATAAAATAAAATAATATGCGCTTAGCGTAAACATAACTGTTCTTACCACGTAACATTCAAAGAATTAAAATTAAACTGTTAAGTTATCCAACCTCCAGTGTAGATTTGAACTAGCTGTTGCCCGCGGCTTTGCCTCCGCCATTATGTTCAATGGCAAAAGTAAACATCACTGACGGCCGCACACGGAGACATCAGTGGTTTGGTTATCTGGAAAGCAAGTGGAGTGGTGGGGGTGTGACATCTGCCTCCGCTCGGGTTGGTGGATAGACCAACCAGTTGTATTTTTGGAGTTGAAATCTCCACACTTACCTCGCTCCGATCGCCGCCCAGTGCGGATGTGCAAGACCCCGTTCTCCGTCGTTTGGTCCCTTCCCGATACTCCGTGGCGCTCAGTCTACTGACGTCACGGTTAAGCGTGTTGGTTCCGTGCTACGGTTTCAAGGTTCTTTCTACTCCCTCTGAGTGCTATCGAAGTGCGTATTTTTCTTTGCGACTAAGCCCCTTAGTCTTCAAAGTGCTGTGCTAAGTTGTGTTGTGCTTGTGCTGAGTGCAGTGTTGTGCCCAGCGTAAGTAGTCTGGTTTCAGTGCAAAGGATACTTAACGGTGACAAAGAATTTGTACTGAACCAGTCCTTTTTATTTTTATTTATTTCTCTTCTCTATTTTATTTATTTTTCTCCTATTTTCACATTTATTTTTATCGTATTTGTGTGTTCTCGTGTGTATTTGTCCTTTCTGTCGGTAAAGGTTGACCCTAACGCGGTCAACTCTTTACCTGCGTACCCTTTTTTAGGTTTCTAGGTAGCGGCCTTCGGCGTACTACGGTTAGTTTTAAGTTATTCTCCCCAGCCCCCCTACCGCTGGTAGGGAGGTTTGCCGCTAGGATTTTGCTAGGTTTTTAGGAACTAGGCATCTTTTATTATACTTATATTTATATATATTATTGTCCCAACACTCCCTAATGGATTCGCTAAGCGTTATTAACTTCGCGAACGCGTTCACCCAGGCGCTTGCTGCGGCAGGCGTCTCCATCCCCAAAGACATCCTAACGCAGGCCTTGCAGGCATCAATCGCGTCCCCGGCCCCTCAGGCCTCAACCCCGGCCCCTCAGGCCTCCAACGTCGAGACCCCTCAGGTCTTAAGCTCTCCCGCGTCTCCCGCCTCGTCCGAGATGGACTGCGAATCGGTCGCATCCTCTCACGCGTCGCGTCGTAAGCGTACCGCTCCCGGGAGCGACTCCGAACCCGCGTCTGATACGTCGTCAGATGCCGTCACCCTAACCGGCTCTCCTGAGCCCGCGTTTCAACTCGTCGCCAAGCGCTCCAAGAAGCGCTCTAAGAAAGCTTCGGTATCTTCAATACCCGAGCCCTCCCCGGTGTCTTCAACACCAGCCCCCGCGCCGTTAAAATCGCTCGTAGCAACCGCGTCTCCGTCGGTCACATCGAAGCCAGCGACGCGCTGCGCTCCCGTCCCGCCGAAGCCTCAGCTCCCTCCGCCCGTATTCCTGCGTGAAAAAGCGCGCTGGACCGCGGTTTCCAACTTGTGCAAAGTGCACAAAATCAATTACTTAAAAGCCGCCAACGCTGGCGATACAATCAAAATCCAATTAGCGACCGTCGTCGACTTCCGCGAGTTTACCAGGTTACTCGGATTAAACCAAATCGCGTATCACACCTACGCCCTCCCGGAGGAGCGTAAGATCCGCGCAGTACTACGGGGCGTCCCGTTCGAACTCAGCAACGAAGACATTCTCGATGACATTAAGTCTCAGGGTTTCCCGGTCACAGCAGTGCACAAGATGCACTCACACCGCGGTAGGCGTTTTCCGTTAGCGCTAGTAATCCTGTCCAATACTCCCGACTCGAAGGAGATTTTCAAAGAGGCTCGCACAATCTGCGGACTCTCGAACATCTCCGTCGAGCGTCCCAACCCCCGCGGTCACCCTGGGCAGTGCCACCGCTGCCAGCTATATGGCCACGCAGCGGCTAACTGTTCAGCTCCCCCCAGGTGCGTAAAGTGCCTGGATCCTCACTTCACTAAGGAGTGCACTCGCACTCCCGAATCCACTTCCCCCCCTGCCTGTGTGCTGTGCGGCCAGTCCGGCCACACAGCAAACTACAGGGGTTGCCCGCGTGCTCCGCGCTCCACCACCAAGAGGGTCGCGCCTAAACCGGCGCCGCCACTCACTCCTGCCAACTTCCCGCCGCTGCGCTACCGGGGTCCCCCGGAAGCAAAGCCCGTTCAGCCGACGCCTACTCCGGCTCTATCTTGGAGGCAGCGTCCGGCCGTCCCGCCTGCACCTTCCCGACCCATCCCAGCTCCCGTAGCTCCCGTAGGGCCGCGTCCCGCGTTGTCATCTTCCCCTCAGTCGTCGTTGGCTGAGGACATGAAGACCGTGTTCGACGTCATCCAAAACGTCGACATTAACGAAATCTCCGTACTCGCACGCAAACTGCGAGCCGCCCGCTCTCCTCAAGAGCGGTTATTCGCGTTAGCTGAGCATCACTCGCTCCTAAGTTCGTTGTAAATTCTTTTATTTTTGTAAATTTTAAATAAATAAATTTTAATGTCTAGACCCGCGAATCTCGCGTCCAGTCGTATTAAACCTAAGGGCTTATCCCTAGTATCTTTTAACGCTCGTAGCCTTAGCTCTAACCTTCCCGAGATTAAACTGTTCCTTCAGAACAACGACCCAGATCTTTTTCTTCTCCAGGAGACATGGCTCACTCCTAATCGCTCCAGGGGATTCGCGATTCCTAAATACGCGTTCACACGTAACGATAGGCCTAACTGCGACGGTTTCGTCGTTTCAGTCTACATACCTTGTGGCACCAAACCTATCCGCAGCGACTTTGAGACCATTCTCGCCCTCGGCCGTTCAGTCATTATGTTCGGAGACTTTAACTCCAAACATACTGACTGGACGTGCCTATCAACCAACCAAAGCGGTATAGCTCTCCTCGACATCACCAACTTACTCGACTTAGACGTCGTCTCCCCTATCACTCCCACTCACTATCCCGACAACCCGAACCACTCTCCTGACATCCTCGACTTTGCAATCGTCAAGCATATCAACCTCGACCTCAGGTCTATCGAACCGCTCGATGACCTAGGTTCTGACCACCGCCCCGTTTCCCTCGTGCTAGGACCGCCTAACGTTAACGTCACTTCTCCTAAGACCTTTACCGACTGGAAAGGTTTTAAAAATACGATAGTTTCTGCCTTAGAGGCCCCAAACTCTCCGCTCGCGATCTCGCCCGATCAATTAGATAGCCCGGATAAAATAGACTCGTTAGTAAATTCTCTCACTGATGCTATCAACTCAGCCATCAGTGTAAACGAAAAGGTTGCTAAGAAAGGCAAACCCACGCTTCCCTTAGCCATTAGCAATCTTATTAAAGCTAAGAACGCGGCTCTCCGGAGAGCCAAGAAATATCCCACGCCCGCCTATAGAACAGCTGCGAATCAGCTACAACGCAAAGTTAGATCTCGCCTCGCGGAACTCCGAGACGCCCAGATGAACGATCTCATGGCGAATATCTCCCCGTCCCACCAAGCGTATTATCGAATGGCCCGAGCCCTACGCGTAGACGCCGCCTCTCACGTCCCTCCTCTCACTCGTCCCGATGGCTCTATCGCCTTCGAAGACGAAGAGAAAGCCGAATGCTTCGCTGACAGCGTTGCGTCTCAATGCTCGCCCAGCACGCAACCCGCGAATCCCAATCATATCAAAGCGGTGGAGGCCGAAGTCCTCCGTAGAAACTCTCTCCCCATCACCGACGACCCCGTCACAGTCTCTCATGATGAAATCTCGCTTCACATCAAAAGTCAAAAGTCCAGAAAGGCTCCGGGTGCGGATGGTATTTCCAACCACGCACTTAAGCACCTGCCTCAACAGGTGCTTACCTTGTTAGCTATCATTTTCAATGCCTGCTTCGACCTTAGCTACTTTCCAAAAGCCTGGAAAGAAGCGACAGTCATAGGCATTCCCAAGCCGGGCAAACCTCTGAACGTTCCGGCTAATCACAGACCCATCAGCCTCCTCAAGGCAATGTCTAAACTTCTCGAGAGAGTCATACTCTCTCGAATGCGGAACCATCTGTTTCCAACAGACGGCGATCCTCTCATAATTCCCCACCAGTTCGGCTTTCGCGCTAAGCACTCCTGCCCTCAGCAAGTCCATCGAATCGTCGAGTACATACTCGACGGCTTCTATCCGAAACGAAAGAAAACGATCGCAGTTTTCTTTGACGTAGCCAAGGCTTTCGACAAAGTCTGGCACAGCGGTCTCGTTTATAAACTCTATAAAATAGGCTTACCGGCTCGCCTAGTTAGGATAATCGCGTCGTTTCTCAAAGACCGCACGTTTCGTTTCAAACATGAAGGCACGCTCTCCGCGCCTCGTCCCATAAAGGCTGGAGTCCCTCAAGGCTCAGTCCTCGCCCCTCTTTTGTATACCGTATACACTAACGACATTCCCATCCCAGCTAAAGTCGTCGAACTCGCTCTCTTTGCCGACGACACTGCCCTTTACACCAAAGGCCGCAGAGCCTCGGGTCTCGTCACCAGACTTCAAAAGGCTATTAACACCCTCGGTGCTTGGTTTAAAAAATGGCGCATCGATGTGAACCCAGAGAAGAGCTCTGCGGTTTACTTCGACTACAGACGCAGTCGTATCCCCAACAATCTCCAATTGAGAATGCAAGGCACTCCCATCCCCTGGAAGCGCAGTACTAAATATTTAGGCGTCATATTAGACCAGACGCTTTCATTCAATCCTCACGTCGATAGAGTAACGAAACTCGCACGTTTTTACCTAGGCCGGCTTTACAGTATGTTAGGTAGAAAAAGTAAAATGTCCTTCAGGAACAAACGTACGCTTTATAAGGTCTGCGTTAGACCAGTCATGTCATATGCTTCGCCAGTCTTTGCTCACGCCAAACCCTCCGTCCTGCACAAACTGCAGGTAGTTCAAAACCTCTTCTGCCGCAGGGCCACAAACGCACCTTGGTACGTGCGCAACGCGGACCTGCACAGAGATCTTGAACTGCCTACAGTTCAACAGTATCTAAAAACACTCTCAGAATCGTTCTTCAAACGCGCCGAATCCCATCCCAATCCTCTTGTTCGAAAATCAGTCTCATATACTGCTCCTGTCCTAGATTCGGCATTTAAAATCGCTAGACCGAGAAACGTGCACACAAGCGAACGTTCGAAGATAACCGTAGATCTCGAGGCCCTTCAGGCCGCAAATTCTAATTCTAACGTAAATTCTAATTCTAATTAATGCAAATTTAATTTTTCAATTTTTAATGTTTTCATTATTTACTTTTCATTTTTAATGTTTTTATTTTACTTTTAATTTTTGAGCACCTTCAGTGCTATGTAAATCCCAGCGGGTGACCCCTTAAGGGCCCCGCTAGCGCGGCCTCTTTCTCCAATTGGCCGTCGCTCCGATGAAGGCTGAGTGGCAAAAATGCACGAGCCGACAGGGGGTTTTTAGTGGGTATGGTTCTGGTAGGCGTCGGGACGATTCCCACATAACTTTGGAATCGCGCCAGAGTATGCGTCAGAGCATTTTTATCCTCCTGCCCTTCCCGCGGAGGGGAACAAAAAAAAAAAAAAACCACACTTACACGAACAGATTGCCAAAGACCGAGGATGGCCTCGAACTCACTTTGGATAGTTCTGGTGCCACTAGGTATGTAAACTGAAACTATGATGAGAGTCTGATGACCTGTCATAGTTAGCCTATATACAGCAGCTTCCGTGTTGGTAAAAGGAACCGTGGGGAGAGGACAGTATTTGAGAATTACAAATCCCCTGGTATGGGTGAGTTTGAGCGTTGTTGAAAGAAACCATGGGCTTAGTACGACCAGTCATGGTTTTTGAGGTGAGGTTAATTATGGAACTTATAATGAACTAAGAAATGAATTTTATGAAAAACGACGGGCCCTGTTGGCGACACACACACGCGATATGCTTGGCGAAGACTTTCCAATTTTGTCTCTGTCAAATGCCATCCGAGTCGGGGTTTACGGAAGCGGTAGGTTCAGCGGCCGTCCGGGCCACTGACTTACTGATCCAATATGATGAGACCCAAGACCGTCCGGTTTATGAGCCGCAATGTCGGGCGGCGGGATGGGTGTTGAACAACTGGAATGATCCGATGACAAGTAGACAGCCGTGGGGTGGGAGTAGTCGGCCAGTGGGTGGTCGACGACGCTTGGTAGGTGGCCAGTGGTTCCCTCCTCTGTGGGCAGAAACACCAAATACTTGTAGTTGCAGCGAATCCTTGATGCGAACGTGAGCGCGCTGTACTAAAACGGTGCTGTCCGGTAGCGGACGCAGGGCAATATGGTTGAAGAGGGCGATGGCTGGATCCCGCGTTAACTCGTGAACGGGAGCCGTTTGAGGGGGTTCGTCGTTTGGATACTAGAGGTGAGCGAGACTTGCCAAGCTAACAGATTCAAATAAGAATGATTTTGTATAGACATAAAGAGTCATTGTAAATTAATGTTTAAAAAATTATACCCGTGAAATTTTATGCCAGTTTTTCTTTACGAAGGTATTTACGAACTGGTGGTTGAGTAATGCTGTATTTGATACAATAAGAACAATTAATTATTAATGTTGAATTAAATGTTGAATTTGAATTGGAATGGTCCAATGCACTGCGGCGAGGTATGAGGAGAATTTGCTCATCATCAAGTGATCATCGCGACCCCAACACGGACAAACACGTGAGGGACGTCGCGAACGATAGTGTACGTTTTGCGAATTGACAAGACACTAGCGGTTTGTTAAAAACGCTCAGTATCTGTGTGTGTTGCGTAGGTATTGGAAGGTTTTCTGTCGTAAATAGTAACTTACAACATAAAAACAACAAAAACGCATTGTTTTTTATTTAAAAAATATGCTCTATCTAGTAAGCGTACTATATGTTTTTACTCTTAAATAGCAGCTATTATTTTAAAAAATCTCTAAAATCGCTCTCCTTGGCATCACTGAGTCACTCGACTTAGATGTCATTTCTCCCGTCATCCCCACTCACTATCCCGACAACCCAAACCACTCTCCTGACATCCTCGACTTTGCAGTAGTAAAGCATATCAACCTTGATCTCAGGTCTATCGAACTGCTCGATGACCTAGGCTCTGATCACCGCCCGTCTCTCGCGTGCTAGGACCGCCCAACGAGAACATCACCTCTCCTAAGACCTTTACCAACAGGAAAGGCTTTAAAAATACGTTAGCCCCGAACTCTCCACTTGCGATCTCGCCCGAATCTCTAGATAGCCCGGACAAATAGATTAATTAGTCAATTCCCTCACTGATGATCAACTCAGCCATCAGTAATAACCAAAAGGTTGCTAACCAAGGCAAACCCACGCTTCTCTTAGCCGTTAGCAATGTTATTAAACTTTCCAAAGGAAAGAAGCGATAGTCATAGGCATTCCCAAGCCGGGTAAACCTCTGAATATCCCGGCTAATCACAGACCCATCAGCCTCCTCAAGGCCATGTCTAAACTTCTCTAAAGAGTCATACTCTCGAATGCGGAACCATCTGTTTCCAACGGATGGCGATACCCTCATCATTCCCCATCAGTTCGGCTTGCGCGCTAAGCACTCCTGCCCTCAGCAAGTCCATCGAATCGTCGAGTACATACTCAACGGCTTCTATCCGCGGCGTAATAAAACGCAGTTTTCTTTGACGTATCAAAGCTTTCGAAAATGGTCTGGCACAGCGGTCTCGTTAATAAACTTTATAAAATAGGCTTACCGGATCGCCTAGTCAGGATAATCGCATCGTTTATCAAAGATCGCACGTTTCATTTCAAACATGAAGGCACGCTTTCCGCGCCTCGTCCCATAAAGGCTGGAGTTCCACAAGGCTCAGTCCTCGGCCCTCTGTGGTACACCGTCTACACTAACGACATTCCCATCCCACCGAAAGGCGTCGAATTCGCCCTCTTTGCTGACAACACCACCCTTTACACCGAAGGCCGCGAGGTCCCGAAGAACATCACCAGACTCCAAAAGGCCGTAAACGCCCTCGGTGTATGGTTTCAAAAATGGCGTATCGATGTGAACCCAGGCAAGAGTTCTGCAATTCAATTCGACCACAAACTCCGTAATCGGTACAACGATCCCCACATTCGAATGTAAGGTATTGCCATTCCCTGGAAGCACGGTACTAAATACTTAGGCGTCACTTTATACCAGACGCTTTTTTTGAAGCCACACGTCGATAGAGTAACGAAACTCGCCCGTTTTTACTTAGGCCGCCTTTAAAGTATGTTAGGTAGAAAAAGTTAAATGTCTTTCAGAAACAAACGTACGCTTTATAAGGTCTGTTAGACCCGTCATGACATATGCCTTGCCAATCTTTGCCCACGCCTACCCCTACGTCCTGCACAAACTGCAGGAAGTTCAAAATCTCTTCTGCCGCAGGGCCACAAACGCCTCTCGTATACTACCCCTGTCATAGATTCGAAGTTCAAAGTCACTAGACCGAGAAATGCGCACACGAGCGAACCCACGGAACTAATACTATCTCGAAGCCCTTCAGGCCGCAACTTCTAATTCTAAAGTAACTTCGAATTAATTCAATTTTTATTTTTAATTTTGAGCACCTTCAGTGCTATATATTCACATTCAGTGCTTTGAGCACCTTCAGTGCTATGTGATTCCCAGCGGGTGACCCCTTCTGGACCCCGCTAGCGCGGCCTCTTTCTCCAATTGGTCGTCGCTCAGATGAAGGCTGTGTGGCAAAAATTGCACGAGTCATTCAGGGGTTTTATAGTGAGAGGCTCTGGTAGGCTCGGAGTGATGAATCCTACATAACCTCGATAGTGCGCGGCTAGGTATGCGTAAGAGCATTTTTTAGAACCTCCTGCCCTCTCCGTGGAGGAGAACAAAAAAGTGGCGATTAATCCGACCCTATCTAAAAGCAAAAAATTGACAGTTACATTGATTGAGAATTCAAGGAGCCAACTAAATTCATGTTTATGCGAACAGAAGATAAACATTGGACGAAACATAAAGTATAGATTTGAAAAATCGCATTGCAATGAAGATTTATTTATTGAACTTTCGGGTTCATATTTACTTCGTTTGCAATGCTCTAAACATTCTTATTTTTCGATCTTTCAAACTACGACCAAGGTAATGAATGTTTTATCTTGCCACTTGGTGATGTTAACTGCCGTATTGTTTGACTTTCCGTCGGGGACATTACTGTTTTTGGCGACGGGTACCTCGGGTACTTCTTGATTCCCAGCACATTCATATACGATATAGAATAATAACTCAACATTTCATGATAGAGTTATGATTTTGTCTTTTTGCCGTTTTCCAATATAAAAGCTCCCAGTGAAGTCACCTAGACAAACACCATCAATGTAATCGTAAGGAATTTTTATTTATTTATTTAATTCACAAAACTGACCATAATGTAGCTTAACTCTAATAACATATCCGAATTGAAAAATCAAATTAAAGTCTACTAGACGTGAACACAACACACACATAGCCTATAGTTAAAATTAAATATTTAAAAACTTTATACAGTCAGAAGTACATAAGTATTCATCGTTACTTAACTTAAAAAGTGTTTTTATAGAGGCCAAAGAGGTTTCAATAAAAAAACCAGACCAGTATTTTTGGAAAGGCTGTGAATTAGCTTGAAACTTTGAGGTACAATGTAGCCCATTAGCCTTCCTGGCGGGAGTACTAACGACTATATGCTACATGTAGGTATGAATATCACGGATTTGAATACTAGTATGACTTGTAAACATGGGCTTTAAAGTACTTGAATTATATTGTATATTTTGATTTTTAAGCTACTTCGCACCCTCTTAGTTGTATTATACATAGTAATATATAAACTTTAGTAGCGAAAACAATAATGCCACTGTTTGAAGCTACCTGCGGCACCTCTGACGCCACGCCGCTCCCTGCTCCGTGGCACTACAACACGCGCAAATAACTTCCACAACTACTACATATACATATACAATGCATTTACGTACACATTTCTTAACAAAGAATAAAGAACCTTATAAGCTTGACACAGTGTTGAAAACATAGGCCGATCGTAAACCATAGTAAAACATATTCCAATGCTTGACAAAAAGAGTATCGATGAAGTTATCGACATGGAAGATTGTTTGTAGGTAATCAGTTTGTAATGAAAGTTATAAATATGAACCATTTCATTTATTAATTTCAGACACACAAACGAACTATTCACAATAATATAATCTTAATAATGTATTAAATATGGTTTTAATTATATGAATGTACAACATACATACATACATACATACATACAAAGTATGTACAACATTCTTGCAATTAGGTAATACTCTTATATAAAACAACTAATATATGAGTATAGTAATAAAATATTCATATAACGACTAATAATAGCTATTGACTTTTACAAGTAATATACTAATATGAACATTTATTACACGTCATGTCTATTTAGTTATTCATATACTGTACAATTTACTGCATTAGACTATAGCTTCATGTGGTTGAGAGGGCCTTACGATTTTTTTTTTAATATTGTGGCAGTGATAACGCAACAATGCTAATTTCACCGAGGAGGTACGATGAGCAAAGTGGGCCATTTATTACTTTATAAACAGTAATCAGATCCAGTAATGTACGACGAGCCGACGGTGAATGATATCAAGGGAAACTAGACGCTGGGAATAATCAAGATGCTTTCTTGTATTTCGGATGTATGCTAGGAAATGAGTAAAGTTACGTTGAATACGTTAAATCAAACTTTTGTGTTTCTGGACCTAATGACTCCACACGGTTTAAGTATAGTCAATTTGACTACAGACCAGGGGATTAAAAAGGCATATTAGGGTATTAGTTCTGTCAGAGTCACGACTATAACGATTTGAATCTTTCAAATCCTCGCATTAGTTGCTTTGCCAACGATATTGTCCACAAGTTGTGTAAATGAGAATTTATTATCAACATTTTTACCGAGACCTCCCATGAAGTCAACCTGCAACAAATGGAAATGAATATATTTTTTGTAAGTTGTTGGAATTTTTTTAAATTGTCGTTCTGGAACATTTAAAGACATTTTATTTTGATTACAACAGCAAATTATGTAATCCAGATCCCTTAAAGCAGATCAGCGTCATTATTGAATCTGATGGGTGATTATAATTTTAGATCATCGGCGAAAAGGAGTGCGTGGGTCTGCTTCAATCCTGTTACAATGTCGTTCACAAAAATCAGAAACAGAGCAGGGCTGAGGTGAGAACCCTGGAGTATGCAAGAAGTAGTCGTATACGGTAAAGGAGTAAATCTATTAGTACCCGCTCTGTGCTTTTGGTCCTTCACGTCGGGTTTAACCAACTTAACAAGGTATCAAGAATGTCCAGTTGGTAGAGTTTTTTTAAAGAAATGCGTAAGCCGTGTTAAAGACAATGTCAGCTTGAGTACGAGAGTCTACTACGATATTTCAAGCTGAGCTGAGCTAAACATTAGCAAAACATATTTTGGTGAATTTAGAAGGAATCCATATTTATGCGATACTTTTGCTTAGAGGGAAGCGTCTCTTACTAAAACATCCTTTGCGATGTCTTAATAATAAAGCTTGCTTTGTATTGGAGACCAAGAAGCAATTTAATTCACAACATACTGTTAGAACAATTATTGTTATCTGTAGTTGTAGTTTTACAATGCTTCGTTGACATAGCTTTTTATTTGTAAAGTCGTTTGTACTATCTTAATCAGTTAATCGTACACTACTAGTGACATGTTATCTTTTTGAAGATTAACCACCCTTTCCTGCACCGAGCCACGTAAATCGAGTAGAACCTATGCTTGGTGCGTGCTTCCGGCTCACACACTTTTTCTCTTTCTCTCTATTAGAAGTTCTGTGGTAGTGACTATTAACTGAGTAGCTAGCATTAAGCATCTCGTTTGATCAAAATGCAGAAGCTGTTTGTTTCTGTAATATTACTTTCCTCACAAGTAGCACACGACCGGTAAAAAAACACAATAAACAAACACCAATCAATAAAAATGACACAAAACGAAGAACTTAGACTTGCAGAAAGTATTTATAAGGCAAGGTAAAGGTAACTAAATAAATATAATATTAATTATGTTACCCCCAAAAATTGGTGTGATAATTTTTCATTTATCACATACAGTATATTCCCAAATACAAATCGCAAAGACGATATCAAAGAGGGCAACCAATTAAGCAGTATTTATGCTGATCTTATAATCACCAAGAAGACTGATTGCCTAATACAATGTCTGACAAACCACTCCATTAAGGTATCGTAGTAGGTTGTTTTTTGACATCAGTTCGAACGTACATTGCTAAACAATCTGACTAATATTTCAGATATTATTGTTTTGGGATCTATTACGTTAATATATGCTTAGTCAAAGATTTCCACAATATTTTCCATATACAACTGTATATGGAACGGAATGGCATGGCGGTTTGTAGTTATTGAACAATTACAGTTTTTATTAATAAACAGTGTTGTTAGACAGATTGCATCAATGTAACGGAAGCAATGAAAAGTGGAAAAGTGGAGATCTCACTTACCACACCTTGACAAACAATGTGATGCTTTATACGGTTGCCTGTGTGTCTCATAAATTTTTTACTAATAATATAGTGTTTCATAAAGTTTTTCGTCATAACTATCCGAAGGCCAGAAGAACTAATCCGGCAAGGCCAAAGTAATACCTGACCGATATATTGACCCATAATAATATATCATAAAACCAAAGCCATAAACCAATAATCGATTCTTTTGTCAAAAACATATTTAAACAAGAAAGAAAATCCATAATAGTAATAATAAAGTTCTTTATTTTGGAACCTTAGATGTTATATTAGTTACATTATAATTAAATTAAATTCATATATCAAAACTAAAATAAAATCAAAATCAAAATTAAAAATATATAAATCAAACTTGCAACTCAAATTAAATTAAATCAAACAAAATTAAATAAAAATCGAATTTAATCTTAAAAATACAATAAAAATAAAATGAACATTATTACATATTAAAATTACATTACAGCTGAAAATAAAATTTTAATGAGAATAACAATTAAAAATTACACATTAAATTCAAATCACTCAAAATTAGAATCAATTCCCAATTTAAAATCATAATATTATACATATATTAACGTTAGACTAACAATAAATTAAAAGAAGTTGGTTTTGATATAATATTTTGAAAGGCTCTGTAGGTGTAACAGTGAAAAATATTGATTAAAGTTCTACTGCATAAAATGAATTGCTCCGTTTGCATTTGTGAATGATTATTTATCGTTGCTATATTTTTCTCTTTTATAAGACACATAAATACGCGCATTCAAGCATATGCAACCATGTTGTAGACATTCAAGCATGCAGTTATGCAACTACTCATGCTGGGAGCAAGCATACATTCATGCAAGAGAGCAAGTTTTCTGAGCGTGCTCAGGCATAGGGCTCGCTACGTCAGCCCTTCGGCTCACATACGCATTCGACCAATGCTCGCCTGGAAATATAGTAAATAATAAGTAGGATGAACTACAGAAAGTTTGAAGAGATTTTTAAACTGTTTTTCCCTTCTACAGCACCAGTTCACGATGTTGACGCGGTATCCAGCCATCGCCCTCCTCAACCATATTAGAGGGAAGTGAGCGACCCGTCACCCGACGCTACCATAAGAAGTCGTACTTTAGTGACAATGACGCTTTAGATATTCATCGGGACGTAGAACTCAACGAACATACAGACACATCACACATGTTTTGTTACAAATACTAGTACAATCCTGTTAATGAGGGGATTATACCCAAGAGCTTTTATCATCCAAATAATCGGATAGTTTATAATATGCTCTAGCACACAACTTCTCCTTTATAGTTTCTTTGAATTTGTCAATAGGAAGACCTTGGATATCCTCAGGAACCTTATTATAAAAGCGTATACTGACCCATGAATGAGTTAGTGACTTTATGAAGCCTACTATTATGAGCTGCCAGCATATTTTTTCCTCTTGTGTTTACATTGTGCAGATTTTTTTTATTTTGAACAAGGTTATGTTTTTTTACATACATTAAATTTTCTAAAGTACATTGTGAATGCAAAGTTAGAATATTTGTTTCCTTACAATTAACATCTAAGTGACACCCTTGGACCGAGCTGATGGATTGCGCGAACGGCCCTTTTTGCATAATAAATATAGTATCGATATCGGCAGCACTCACCCACAACAGAATGACATATATCATGACGCTATGGAAGTAACAGAAATAGACTAATCGAGCAGTTGTTTCATTTGATATTTGTCTCATTTTTTTAAAAAAATACAAAATAGAGCTAAACAAATATAATGGAGTGAGATACAAGATTTTTTAAATAGTTTTAATATCGCCACAACGTTGAATCGCTACAGCGAGGAAGAAAAAAAAGTAATTATCGCCACGTAGCTCGTAAGGCTTAGCCGTGACAGTAGGTATATGGCACAAAACAAAAGAAAATTTTGTGTGTCTTTCGATATGTTATCAATAAGTTTGTCATTTAAATGCACCTTATCAATTTACATTCCTTTTTATTACTCTACAGCGGTAAGTAATCAACAATGAATGTGAAGTCTCAGCAAGTCAGCCAGGGTGGCGCTTGCTGCATATTAAAGCGTCGATCGCGTCTCTCAACGCCGCGCGTCTTCATCGGTTTATTACACTCGGAACGTATTAAAAAGTCGTAGTAAAAATTTTAATAGATAGATTTCGAATAATTTTTTATAAGCACAATCAATCGAATTTCCAGGAAAATGTATCACACAAAATGTTACTTAAGTGTATTAAATAAGCAAAAATTTGCAAATACAACAAAGTACAAGTGATTAAAAATATTTGGTAGTTACTTAAGGAATAAGCTCTTTTTGATGTCACAATATCAAATACTCGTTATCCAGTGTTCTGAAGGCATCATTTGACAATTTGAATCCGCCATTGATGGAGCCTTGAGTACACTTTGTTGCCAGTCAGCGTAGTTCTGCACAGCCAATAGCTGAGTGCTTCCCTGTTCCTTCATTGTAGTTAAAATATTTAGTCCAAAAGTCATATTATTTTAGAAAAACCTTGTTTCCATTAAATCAAACCAATCAGCCAACTCTTGTCTTCCAAAACTGCTCCTGATGGTTGTGGACCGTGGGGCGGATGGATTGCTTTCCGAATTTTTCGATTCCAACATTTCTATATTTTATTTTGTAAGAAACTTCGCGATCGTACTTCAACGAAGTATTTTCCTGTTATGATAATGTAAACTAGGTTATCCTGACTGACCCGCGAAAGGGGAATATCGTTGTAAAAATTATCTGTCCCTCTCAAGAGTTCTTTTGTTATTTATCGTTGAGAATTTTTTTGAAGCTCTCTTAGTGAATCTATCACCAAAACATTTATAAAAGTAAAGCTCAAAAATCAATGCACTGAATAAAGACTGAAAAAGTTTTCTCATAAAGGAGAAATCTACCTTCCCATACATGCCTAGCCCAGGGCTTATGTTGAGTTAACATTATGAAATTTAAAGCTACATATAGATGTAATATCAACAACATAATAAAGAAAGTTTCAGAATATTTTGCAATCTGAAAACAGAGTTATAAATACTTGAAATATGGTAAGAAAAATTAACAATAGAGGTTGTACTAAGGCTAGATGTTTTTTTAGAATCATAAATAATACACACAGTTCATTAACATATATTTGTTAGTTTAAGTCATTCTCAAGAAAACAAGCTTAGTACACGTCCTGTTAATTGATATTGCATAGTGGAGACCCAATTGAAACACTTATTTGACTTCTTCATAGAGAGCACTTCGTGATGCACGAAAAGAAACGAAACGAATGACCGTTGGAGATTTGACATGCTATATGACATACTGCTGTGATGCCTAAATAAAAATGAAAAATCAAACATATTCTAAAATGCTTTTTTATTGATAACTTCATAAAATGTGTAAAAATGTTTCAATATTCGTGTGAAATAATCAAAAGAGTATTAGGCATATTTTTTTGATGGATTTTTGATATTTCCAAAACAATAATCATAAACATGCGAAGACGCCGTAATCATAGTACATTCATTTCAATTTATTTTGTTACACAGATCTAAAATTTTTGTAAATTTTGAATGCAAATGCAGAATGATTTTGTGCATTTTTGGCATACATTTCATTTTGTTAACCTCCAAGCCCACAACTTTCTCCCTCCTTTGTGCAGATTTATTGTCATTGTAGAGACGGATTTTAAATTTAAAGTAGTCGGTGGTTGTCACCGGCCGCTTGTTCAACTTGCCAAACTTGCAGTGCTAGTGCAGGTGCAGCTGTCGACACAACTGCATTCTCACAGCTTACTCACTGAAGCTACCTGGAGCAAGAATCTGCACAACTGCAAAGCCACGAATCTACAATCTTGCAATGAAAAGTTAGATGTTTCACCACTAAGTTGTTCTAGATAATTTGTATCTATTGTGAGCAAATAAGGACTTTCTGTCCTTTTGTAAAATCGAAAATTACTTTGTGCCTTTTGGGTGAAGTTACCTAACACAAGATGATTCACTCAACATACACTCAGTGTATATGTCTATATGTATTGATATATCTACAGATATAATGTCTCAACAAAACAAATATTTGAACGCTATAACTAAGGGAAAGAAAATACAGTGAAATTCCTTATTCCATATTTGTCTAGTTGAGCAAGTATTTCAAACTACCCACATTGGATAAAAAGTAATGTTGTTTTGGATTATATTATCTGGATACCTCTTTGTTGACGTTGATAATTAATGAATTGTTTAATAACATAATAACAGACTTTTTATATAGTATTTTGGATTCTAATCGAAGATCAGTATTGTTTATTTGACATGGATAAATAACAACATTTGATGGTCGTCTACCATTTTTCAATAAAAATTTCTATTAAATTGTGATCGCTACAGCTCTCGAAGAAGTTAAAATGTCAAATTACTGGAATAATTAGATTACATAGATTAGATTTTTTAGTAGAAACTAAAAAAAATATAATAAAATGTCCGGTTCCTAAACTGTTGTTACAGGAATCCAAAACTATAAAAGCTGCGAGTCTGCAATTTTGCTTGGCAGTTCCGTTTAGGTCCAATTAGCTTGCTTAGCGCGATAGGCAAAGATCATTTTGAACAGGCTCCGAGAGGTTATTAATTTTTCTGTAGTCAACCAAGAAATTTAACTGTTTGTTACCTTGACTATCTGTCTTTTTTGTACCAATTGCATTACAATTGTGATGAGAAACATCATAGCTTCGGTTTTTTCTTTACTTGGTTTGATTCCCGCACTGTTTACTGTATAGCCGAGAAATCGAACTTCTTGACAGCCGAAGGTGCAGATTTGTTGGGTTGATTGCAATGCCATTTTCTCGAAATCTTTCTAGGATGGTGCGTAGGTATTCTCGGTGTTGTTTCTCGTCTTCTGAAGCTATCAGGACATCGTCGATAAAGGGAAAGGCGTAGTCTAGGCCTCGTAGCACTTCGTGTATAAAACGCTGAAAAGTTTGTCCCGCGTTGGGTAGACCTGGACACATACGAGGGAATTCGAATAATTCGAATGGCGTTATGATGGCGGTCTTCTCTATGTCCGTCTCGCTCTATCTCAGTTGTGCATAGGCTCTGTTCAAATCTAGAGTAGAGAATATTTTCTTTCCATGAAGTTGGTTTGTGAAATCTGGAAGTCCTGGTACAGGGTAGCGATTGGGCCTCGTTATAGCGTTCAAACGACGATAGTCGCCGCAGACGCGTAGTTCTTCATTCTTTCTCATTACGACGTGCAGTGGGCTTGCCCAGGAATTCTTGCTTGGGCGGCACAGTCCTTGCTCCATCATAGATTCGAATACTTTTCTTGCAGCAGCATAGTGATGCGGAGGTAGGGGTCTCGCTCTTGAATAAATAGGTGGGCCACTGGTTTCAATATAGAGTTCTACGTTAATTTTCGGGGTAAGCTTCATAGATGTAAGAGGCGTCGTCTCTGGATACTCGGCGAGTATGTCGCAAAAAGTTTGTTGTTGATAGATGCTACGTACTGTTGGTTGGCTGCTCTTACAAGTGGGTGCTTTGACGGCTAAGCTTGTAATACTATCAAGTAGTCGATGGTTCTTCAGGTCGACGACGAGTTGGTAGTGTCTGAGAAAATCCACGCCTAGGATGGGTCTTGTTACACCGGCGACAATAAATTTCCATTGGTAAGGGCGTCGCAGTTCTAGATTCAATTCACCGTGTAAGGATGCGAGTAGGAGACAAGTAATAACTAAGAGTAAGGTTTTAATACAGTTTTATTATTTTTTATACGTTTCAATCTATATTATTGGCTATATAATAATAAGTCACGTGACTACACAGCCAACCCTGACGCAGCGGTTCATTACAGGCGTCCGCGTAACAGATCCCGACGACGCTATTACAACAAGGAACGCCGGCGTTCCAGTTAGAAATAGGGCAACACGGCATTCGAATCGCCTAACCCACCGGTGGGCCAGGCTAACGCGGCTCACGCGTTTCTTGCTGATGCTTAGCCAATAGCACCCTTCCGAACCAGTGGTAGTTTCAATATACGACGTGCTAAGCCGAGGTCCGTGCCCTCTCGCGTAGGAGTAGTTTGGGTTCCGGTCAAGCGCCTGCAGCGCTAGCGCACGCATTCCGGTGAAATTTGAAAGGGCAATAGGGCCATAAACAAACTGACCATTTCGCAAAAAAAAATCTTCCTGTGGTGTTAACGATGCATTGTGCATATCGCTTTTACTTTTAAACTTGGTTAGTTATGTAGTTTTTTACAAACATCGTATTTTCTAAAATATATCGGGAATGAAAAGAAAGAAGATAGATTTATTTTATAAGTTGATGGTAAAAAAATTTAAACGCAGCTCATTGCTAACACTGGTAGCATTTCAACACAGAACACAATGTTTACCTAGATGTACCTTATTTTTCAGTGGCACGCCTACATAATGTATCATCATCACCACCATAGATCGATAATTATTATATATTATTTGAATAAATTACTGATTCTGTTAAGTGGAGTGTCTTCTCGCTAACTCCGCGGTGTAAATCACAAAGATAAATTACAACTAAACGCAAGCGGACGCTGTGACCGCGCGCCTCGAACGTAGCCATGCGCTGCGTTACTCGCCGTACATTACATTCATCTATTACATTACAACTTTGAGATAAGAAACTGGTTCCCCAGCCAAATCAATAAGGTTCGTTCAATCTGATTAAAATTAGTTACTATTCGTATTACCTACAGGTACATGGTAAAGAATATTTACAGTGGAAACTTGGGAATTCGACGCAGGAAGTTTTTTTACGAAAAAAGCTTAGGAACTTTTATTTAGTTCTAATCTAAAGGCCATGCCCAGAATCCCAGTAAACAGTTAGTAATCACCACAGAGACAGTCAGCGTTTAGTTAAATGACCTATGGTTAGCGGACGCCTTGGTTTTGGAATCCCTTCCATTGACTTGGATAAGGTTAGCTTCACCCTGATCGAACAAAGTGTCAAATAAAAAAATATAAAATCCTTTTTTAAAGCAACAACAATGTGATTGGACGATGTGGAAGGGATAAGAAATTATATGTTCCCCACCAAACATTTGGTTTGCACAGCAGAAGTGCTTATTGTATGTCAATACGAATTTATAATAAATTACCAATGGTTTATAAAGAACTGCCCGGAAATAAATTTAAAATATTTGAATGATAATTTGACATTGGAAATTTTTAGTTAAGTTAATTCAAGTATAGTTTATTTGTAATTTAATTTTAATGTATTAATTTTAATATGACATTTGTAATTTACATAATTACCATTATTCTTGTATATATATATTATTTTTTGAAATTTCAAGATGTGACTAATTATTTATGTACGCCTACTGAAGACATGTTTGCACGCTGATGTTTCAGTTGTATCGCATATACTGGCAAATAAATAATATTATTATTGTTATTATTTGTCAACCCGTTGTACCACGAGCTCTTACTGGATGTCTTTATACGACAGTGCTGTCATCAGCGTGACCCGCCGATTTCAGCTCATTCAAAAACTCTAATCGCAAATAGATATATAAAGAAGTATAAAAGATTCATTTATGTTTTTATTTCCAAGTAAACAATGTATCAACTTCATGATTAGCATTATATGTATAGCAAGCAAGTAAGGAAATCATGAAACATAAGCATTTCAGTGAAATGATCCTTAGTTTTAATATTGTGTTTTTAAATATTATGAAGTTAATATGAATAACCTTAATAAAGTAATAAATAATAAAATAAAATAAAGTTTACATTTTTAAAGAGTCATCTCGAATGTCCGAGAGTACTTCAATTCTGGAAGGCTGCACGCGTTCAGTCTCGTACGCAGTGTTGCAGACAAGAGTCGGGTAATTCTGCAAAGTGTCGACTGCGCAAGACCATTACACTCTACCACGTGAGTTTGTTTTAAATTCTGCTATCAAGAAAACGATTCCGAAAATTTGACTTTACCGGTGGAATAAAAATTTCTAAAAAAATTCGAGAATTCGCCTTTTTGTTTTTCTTTTCAAGTATCCAGGGGAACTAAATAGAGATTAAGAAAAATGATGTAAGTGCCAATGCGTTGTGCGACTACTATCATCACCGTATTGAACTAACGCCCACGACGCGATTTCATGAAACTGTGTACTTTTTCACAGTAGGTGTTTTCAAAAATTGACTTCCAACGATAAAAGGATCAAATCAAAACTAGATTGTAGGGATCAACTAGTTTCTATAGACATACTAAATATACAAAACATTATTTGATGTTTCAAACGATGGCCAACTTATAAACATTCTATATTATTGTGATAGTACGCGCGGTTTCTCTCACATATCGCTCGGGACCAATTTGGCCTTTGAGCGCCTCAAATAAACAGCTACGCTAGTTTGGGAGGTATTTCAAATTAGTTACATTATTTTTATAAGTTTAACAAGTCTTTTAATTTGTGGTTTAATGCAATATCACAGATGATCAGATAAGAAGTGACAGAGCAACTCTATACAATATCTCGATGGCTTGGAAGGGAAACAGCGGTCCAGGGACTATAGTATTTTGAATCAGCTGTTTATTTTATTTTTTCACGAGTGGCCTATGCCCGACAAAATCATACAACAAATAAATATCAAGCAATAAATAGCCATGAAAAGTAGTGTAAAAAAAATATTTTGCTTGAATCATAAAATCAATGATATTGACTATATAATAATGACCACGAAAATAAAAATGAATAAATAACACTGTGAGATCCTGAGACCTCATTGAGAACGAAATTAAGAAAATCTATGATAGTACAATAGTGTTTAAGTGACCGCTGGACTCTAAATAGCACTCGGGGTGCTTGGCAAGATGATGGCTGCCCCGTACTGAATCAACGTTGCATGTATATCATGTACAGCTGAATAGGTGAGTGTTAGTGTTTGTCATTAAACAAGTATCATGAACCTTTATGTTGTTGGAATCGTGCAAATGAAATCAAATAAAATCGAACGTCCCAGTTCAATAGATAAAACGCATTATATTAGGCATTTTGTGACATCATTGTCGACGATAATGTACATATTTTTCAGGGAAATTTAGAAGAATGCAGCAGAATGTATACCAATATTACCTAACTCAGTGCACCCCCCTCGTCGACCTCTGCGGGTGGACCACGCACACCGGCGTTTACCCTGCGCGGTGACGATGCTGCCTTTACAACGACAAATAGTACTGCACAATTTTATGTTAAAACTTTTTCCGCTTTTATTCTCTGCATTCTTTTTTATGACTGCTAAAATGTTCTAAACTTTATTTTATGATGGATCTACTCAGTAAAAGTGCTTCAATAAAAACTTTCGACGATAAATAACAACGCAAGTCTTGGAAAGTCGACTTTTACAACAATGATCGCCTTTCCCTGGTCATTTACAATTAACTTAGTTCACGTCGTGTCAACAATACAATCGCTCGTTACAAAGTGATAATTCCTTGCAAAATCAGATATAAATATTGTTGGAACGGATGACTTTGTAATAAAAAAGCCTACTTAAAGTGACTACATTTTAACTAATTTTTTGACCAAAATTCAAGTAAAAGTATTGAAGTTGCGATGCGTTCAGTTGTCAAACTGCGGATGATGCTCAACTGTTCCATTTGGCGACGCGGATTGAAGCAGTATAGTGATGCTTCGGAACATTGGGTGAGAAGAATTTCATATAGTAACATCGATCAGTTTTTTTCATTTTAAAACGAAACATTTCTTCGAAACATTCTTTTGTAATGTTATAAAACAAACCAAGCAAAAGCTTTGAATACAAACCGTATTACTTAATGTCCCACAGACGCAGCGCAGTCTCTCCACAGCAGGTGACAGCTTATATTTCAACTCTGACACAACTTTCTGCGTGAAGTTCAAAAATATTATAAAAGAAAAGAAAAACTATAAATGTCCATGCTAAACTAAGAGGCATAGCGGTAGTGATTCACCTACCCTCAATGCGGGGCGGATGTTCAAGCTGTTAGAATAATGCAAAAATTAATCTTGATATAAATAAGTATTGTATTTGACTAATTCCTATTATCACTTTCTGTTAAGTTGGCACAATTGACAAAGCATTAATCCCCTCCTTAAAGTTTATATAAGTTACGGAACACTGCCACCGGATTCATTCTTTTGATACTATCTTGTACAGACGCGTAGTAACTTCTTGTGTAATAAAAATTAAATATCTATTTGATTCCACAATACAAGTTTTCTTTGTCACCCATAACCCAATTCCAATACAAGCACCCTCTTACGAGCTACATTCCACTAAACGTTTATTTAATTCCTCCCTAACAAGGGGCACATATTACAAATATTTGCTATATTCCTGCAAAACTTTGTTGATGGACTCAACTCGTTACAAAACTTTTGAAAGCTTCCAGACTTTGTTAAAACAAAAGACGCTACAACTTTTTCCACGTCTTGGAAAGCTGAAATAAAAAGGATGTCACCAAATCGCTTGTGTTGCAGATGTGGAATGTCGAATATTCAACGATTACTAACAATAAAATACTTTGTTTTTTATCAATCCTCTGACAACTTATTTGCCGTTACTCTCTCACTTTATCAATTTAGTCACATTTATTACTCAACTCCCAGTGAGGTAAGTGTAGTGATTAGCAAAGAAATGTAAAAATGATAAATTCAACAACATTGTATTACTTGCGTAGAGAAACAACTGATTCACTTGTTACATTTGATTCTTTCTATGTGGTTTCATATACTAAAGCCGTATATACTCGTAAATACAATTTATATTTACAAATTAAGCCAAGTACGAGTAAAATATATATTAAAAATTGGATATTCTAACTTGGCACAGAAGCGAACGTGCCAAGGATGCTAACGAGTTTTGTAATTTTGTTTTCAATCACTGAAATCCAGTTTATTTGAATCATCGAGCACATACACCGTAGAATATCAATATCGGTCTGAAAAATGTTCCATTTCTCTGATATCAACATTGGTTTGCTCATTCAGAGTGTCAGTTTAGTTTCACCAATAATATATTGTAGATTTGCGCCTGGTCACGCTGGATACTCAATACACACATCAGAAGTGTAGGTATCAAGTACATTTTAGAGTATTTCTGCAAATAAGGTTTATTATACCAACTTTTTTGGATCGCTATTAATGCTATTTAGTGAATTTCAGTATCTGAAAAAATTTTGTTAAATTTCGATTATAAAGTAAAAATCAAGTATCAATTAGCATTTCTATAATGACATTTTTACAAAATCATTACAATTTCTGCATCGAAACTAAGAAAATACACTGAGAAGAGATGATGAGAGCCATTGGAATGTTGGAAGCTGGCTCCAGGCAACGAACTACGGCTATTGTTCTTGGTACTACACAGAGCGTTGCAAGCCACCTCTGGACACGCTGACGCATGACCGGCAGCGTGGCCGAGCAGCAAAAAGGACGATCTCACCTTACCACTCACAAACGGGACCGGCACATACAAAATAATGCTCAACGGAATCTTACCATGACCGCCATGATGTTGGTTACGAGGCTCTGCAGCTCTTCGCTTATTAACGATCAAACCATGCGGAATCATTTACGTCAAGGTAGTCTGTGTTGCCGAAGGCCGTTGAGAGTCCTACCTATAGTACTCTGCAATCGTAGAGCTCGTTTACACTGAACTCGTGCACACAAAAACTGGGAGGAGAAGTTTCGGAATGAGACCGGTTACAAGACCATTTCTAGTTTCAAGAACTCTGGACGTCATGAACTTTTATGATTTTGTCAGGAAGTTTATGATTTAGTAGATCGGTTGAAGAAGTGATCTTATTTGGAACAGGGGCAACCTCAATGCTCAGAATTAACTGAAGAGGATTGGTTCAAATGTAATCATCCCTGTGCAAGGCCGGTTGGGTTATTCGTTTCCACTAATGCACAACAATGCACGTCCACACACGCTAGAGTCGTAACACGCACTCTTGGCAAACTGGCTTTAGCGTTCTGCCGTAGCCTACTCAATCGCCAGACCTCAACCCTATTAAGCAGGCATCGAATATGATCCAAAGACTAGCCGAATATAGATGCCGTGCACACTCCACTACAACTTTTTGGACTTGTTAGAAAGTTAAAAAGATTGAGGCCGTTAATTTGGGTTAATTTCCCAAACATAAGTTTTTCTTAATTTTTGCGAAATATAGGGGTATGTTTTTAATTCAAACGTAGGAATGAAAGTAAAAAGTCATTCTGGTTAATTGGCTTTAGTAAATATTGGTTTGAGAACATTGTTTGCAAAAAATTTACTTGATCTCTTGACTTTTTTATGTGTGTACATATAACGTTATCAAGCTAGCGTAGTAGATACTAAATTTCTGTAAACCTTAGAATAAATATTAGTTTAGACAATCATCGATAACGAAAAGTGCTAATGCCCTTAGAAGTTGATCGCAGAGGATTACGTCGATGTATAAACCATGCAAAACTATAATTTTAACATGTACTAAGAATTTTACAAAAAGATAACTTATAGAGGCCATCTCAGGAGATCACCATCGCGTCCTCCTGTGTGGTGCGACGAGGAGCTGTTCTGAGCCTTCTCTGTTCTAGGCGGTTTGTTAAAAGAGATTTTAGTTATAAATGAAGTAAACTTTTAGTTTAGTACTTTGTTAAAGTTTGTTTACTGATCAATATAAATAGCATATTTCTGCTATAAAGGGCGACATCAAGAATGTTTTCTTGCATATAAATACACCGAATAAACTGACATACCAACAAGTTGACGTGCTAAGTGATTCAGAAGAACGCCGTTAGAAATTGAAATGTTCTATACCGTTATACAAACAGAGATACTCGCATTTTCCAAGTGCTGTAAAACAATGTAGGTGTGCCGTTCTGCGAGAACTAATGGATGCATTATATTAGACGGCTTCAGACTGAGCACCGACTTGCAACCCGCCACCGCCGCTCCCCGCAACTGCAATAAAATTGTTAGTTAAAGTTACTCCGCTTATTCACTTGTTATCTATTAAGGTTAGAAGTGTGTGGACATTTTGTATTACCTATTGTGACACATACGTAGAAAACTAATTATGACTTCAGCTATTTAATGGACATGATTTTTTGTATTGTAAAATTTGAATTTTAATATCATAATTTGTTTCTCATATGTCCCGAAAATTTGCACACCCACTTCAAACGGGGTAGATACACAAAAACTGTTACTTACAAAGATTTGATTTGATTTGATTTGAAGGAAACAATAACAAAACTTTAACTTATTTCTAATAAAGGGTAAACGACTCTGCATAATGCTGCATCAGCGACGCCGATTTTCTGTCGGGCCCTGTACCTTTTAAGGTGTTTAGGGTTACAAGAGGGTTGTAGCAACGTTATAAACATTGTAAGATGGTATATTTGAGATATTAGTCAGTAGGCTCTTGTTCGATTTGTCTATTTCGGTTACTTCCACAGCCTCATGACATGTGGCATTCTGTTGTGGGGGACTACTGCCGACATCGATACTATATTTATTCTGCAGAAAAGAGTCGTTCGCGCAATCTATCTGCTCGGTCCAAGGGTGTCACTTAGAAGTAAATTTAATGAGATAAATATTCTTACTTTCCATTCACAATATATTTTAGAAAAGATCATATATATATATTAGAAAGATCTGGCTGTATGGCCGCGAGCGTATCACTGGTTAGATTTGGTCGTTATATTAACACTAAATGACACCCGCTTTATCTCGTCTGCAGCGCTGGTCCAGAGGAGATTCACTAGCGCGTAAGTATTCAAAAATTGTCTAAAACAACATCTATTATTAGTATTATTGTTCGTAGTCGCATTATTACGTGCTATATAAATATTAAAAATCATGACCTGAGAACGACTATCTGTGTTCATCGCACAAATAAAAGCCTCGGCCAGGACTCGACCCTGGGAACTCTGGCGTATGTAGGAGGCCCACGACCAATATGTCACTCGGCCATCTAATCACTCGGGAATCTAATAATTTCAGATTTTGGTGTAGCGTTTGCTGTATGACGCCGGTTTAAAGTTTACAATAGGAATTGATTTTATTGATTTTACCTTCCATTGAAGTATGAACTCGATACAAAATTTGTATGAGCAAAAGCAAGATGATGAGTTTTGTAATAAAATGTAACACTATAATAAAATGTCCGCCGAAAAAGGGATATGGTATAAGACAATCCAGTACAGACCTTTGTCATTGCCATGGTTCGAGTTTGATCTAATCAGCCGACAAGACTTAGTACTCGCCTTCAGGCTTCGTTCCGGGCACATCCCTCTTAATAAGTTCGCATACCTAACGAAAAAAGTTCATTCTCCAAACTGCTCGGAATGTGATTCTATAGAAAACGTTTACCACATAATTGTAGAATGTGTCGGGAACGAAGCACTAGGAGCTGACTTAAAATGTACAGGAATCAATGTAATGGAGCTTAATTCCATCTTGGCTTATCCACTGTCTAAAGAAGCTAAGTGTCTACAAATTGACTAACCTAGCTATTGAACATAGACCTAGGTAAAATGACTATGCAAGAATTTTTAATTTTTTTTTTTTTAGTTAGGCATTAATTAATTTAGCCAGTAATTCAGTTGTGTAAATGAAATGAATTACTCATTTCACGTTTAACGTGTTATATATTTGTATGATTCTTAATAGAGCGACGTGATTCAAATAGGATCAAGCTCTTTAAATAGAGATAAAAAAAAAAGATGATGAGTATTTGCGGTATTTGTCAACTGTAGGAGAAGTAACAACACAGTTGCTCCAGCTGCTCTCGCTCCAGCTCCTCGCGTGTGGCTGTGATGTCGGTAATGTCAGTTTTTCGCATAACGGCTTTTATTTTATTTTATATTATTTGGGACAATAAACTATAACACAGTACATATAGATACATTGAATGCATTAAAACGATGGAAGAATTAACTATGTAACCACCACCATTATCCCCTTATGATTTATCATTGCATCTTAAGTGAGTGGATGACAATGTATGTCTTAAAGGTAATTTAACATTAATCCAAAATACAAATAACAAATAAAAATAATTATGCTTTGTTTGATAGCTTTATGAAAGTGTAGTGTTTGATACCAGTTAAGCTTTTAGTTAGTAAAACGAACGTAATGTTTAGTCTTGACGAAATATTTTATTATTATTATTATTATTATTATTAATTGCCTATTAATTAAAATTATAAAATTTTGAATTCTTTTTACCCATGACGAAGGCGGCTTGGACACGGACGCGTTTTATGTGATCCGCGAATGTAAGTCCACCATCTAAAGTGACTCCCAAATATTTGACTTTTTTAACCCAGGGGATCGGAGTACCAAACAGAGAGATCTGACCTAATCTTTTGGAGGGTTCCCTAGAGGTTGTCCTAGAGCAGGTTGAAAGAGAGAACTACACTGCTGCACTTTTTTCTGGGTTGACTTCTATTCTCCATTTCCTAAATTAACCGCCGAATGCGTTGGCTGCAGATTGGAGCATTCTAGTTAACCTACATAGATTTCTATCAGATATGTATAGCGCGGTGTTATCTGCGAAGAGCGCGAGTTCAACTTTCTCCGTCCTTGGCATATCACTAGTGTATAGTGAAAACAGAGTCGGAGAAAGCACCGAGCCTTGAGGGACACCGGCTAATACAGTACGGGGATTGGAAAGTGCACCTTCCAATCTGTAGCGAAATGTTTGACAATGTAGAAAGTCTCGTATGATGTGCACGAGGCTGTCTGGCACGCCTAGCTCGAAGAGCTTGAATAACAAGCCGTTGTGCCAGACTTTGTCGAAAGCTTTAGCCACGTCAAAGAAAAACGCACCCGTGGCTATCGGTTTTCAACCTACGTTCTTTTGCTCCAAGATGTGCTCCGTGATGCGGTGCCCCTGTTGGACACAGGAGCGACGGGACCTGAAACCTGTTCATCCGGTAACAGGTGCTTCGAATGGAGCATGTTCAAAATGATCCTTTCGTTTAATTTGCTTCTCGTCCTAAGCAAGCCAATACGACGGTAGCTTGAAGGTAGATCAGCCGGTTTTCCGGATTTCTTAGTACACCTATGACAATCGGTTCCTTCCACGTTTGCGGAAAGGAGCAAGTTGTACGAGTGCGAGTGGGAGTGGGAGAACCTTCAGCGCATGGTCGGTGTTAATTGCGCTCGAGCAAATGTCTGAGGTGAGGCCATCCGATCCAGGAGCCTTCTTTGGGTTAAAAGATTTTAACACCCAAAACAATTCGTCCAGTGTAAAAGGGGGATCGGCAATTTCATTCCGTTCCCTGGTCATATTAATAGTATCTGCCTTCTTACGAATGTAAGAGTGCCATTTACTATCCCCATCGGTGTTGTCTTTGGGATAAAATGTTTCTGCCAGTAGTATGGCCGATTCCGTGTCCGTCAGCGTTCTTCCGTCTACTTTTAGGGGAAGATCCTCATCCCTTCTTTTGGTCCTGCCGATGACCCTATATATGCCATCCCATACGCTCTCTCCATCCTGTTTCTCGCAAAAAGACTTCCAACTGGTGATTTGGGCTTGCTTCGTTTCTGCTTCATATTGGTCTCTTTTCTCCAAATACTCCGATACGACTGATTGACGACGACAGGGAGCAGCTCTTGTAATTCTATTCTTGAGGGTACCTACCTCCCTCTTCAGCTTGTCGAGCCTCTCCGACCACCACGGGATCCCCAGTTGCTGACGTTTTTTCTTTTTTGGGATCGTTTCCGTACATGCTCTTATAATGTTGTTTGTGTAGAGTGCTGCCATTTCCTCCAGATGTTCAACTGTGGTGATATTAGTTATCTCATGAGGAGTAAGGTGACTGTCTTTGTTCAGCTGGTCCAGTTTCTTACGAAACTGGAGCCAGTTAACTTTTTTAGTTTCGGCTGTGCTATTCAGTTTCTATATGGATGGCGTTGGTGTGTTCTGTACACAGTGTACATTGTTGGGCTAAGCTAACGGCTAGGGCTTAAACTTTTTCGAAGTCATCGAAGGCGGGAGTCATGGGCGGAGGATCTAATGAGCGGCCTATAAAGTTTATAATAAACCACATAACCTATTGTATTGTTTTTATGTATTTTGCAATGGCTGATTATGAAATAAAAGGAAGATAAAAATATAATTGCTCCAAAACTAATTAGTTTGTAGATGCATTGAATTTGTTTCTGCAAGAATTTAATGAAATTACATAAAGTTTATAAATTTTCTAATTTAGATCCTAACTCACCAAATAATTTGATTGTTCTGCGTTTTATAAAACTTTCCTGCATCACTCTGTGTATCGTACAGGTCAGGAATCGGTAAACCGCGACACAAACCCACCAAGTTGACAATGGTCACTCACTCCTTATAACTAATTAATCAATAATTATGTACTGACCTGTAACTTCCCGTAGGTATTTCCTCTTAGTACATAGGTGTTAGTCCGTCAGTTAATGTAAGGGCGTGGGGGCTCCCCTTGGAGGACAAAAATCTTACTATTTGACTACAATCGATGGTTATTACGAGATTAGAATATATGGTCCACGTTAAACCTAGCTTCCCGCAGCTTCTCACACACAATGTCAAAACACAAATGTTTTTCACTTTCGTTTAAGCGAAACTATAACTCGCGTTTAAAAACACTTAAAAACCAGCGCGGGCGCTATAGATATTAACTATCAAATTATAACAAGGCGTCCTACCACGCGGCGATCCTAGCTCAGTCTCTAGAACTATCTAAACATTATTTCATGGAAAAATTCCTCACGGCAGCGAAGCAGGCGACAGCCCGGCCGTTCCAACATTTCGCGACAAGTGCGGGTAGGTCCTAACATTTTTGTGTTCAATTTATAAATTACCTACATAAAACCTATGGATGCGTTCTATTCCGAACACTGTGTTTTTTGGTAAAATGTATCGCTACAAAGTTGCAAACAAATGTATTCATGTTATATTTTTAAAATGTTTCCTGTAAAGTTTGGGAATCATTTTTACAGATTTGTATCGTAGGAAATTGCATAAATAAATGTAGATGAAAAATAAACTTTTGTGGTAGTTATATTTTTAAAACACCATAGTCTCTCCGACAGAATCGGAGGAGTTTCATGAAAATGAAACAAAATACCAATAAGATGGAACTGTAAGGGGCTTCAATAGCAAGTTTTGTGAATTATTCTTTGCCTAGCTATCGAAATTTATTTTGAGTGAAAATAGCTAATTATTTTTCAACGAATCAAACGGACTTTTTTACCACGAATTCTGATTTCTAATGTCGAGTTTCCGATTCTTCGCACTGTTAATAATAGTAATAATTCTTAATTTGCAAGCATATTCGATACAATTTGATGGAATATAAATAAAAATAAATGTCCGTTCATATACTGCTGACGTCAGCGTGCAAAAATTATGTCATAATTAAAACAAAAAAAATCTATTAAAACTAATTGAGCAATGACACAATATATTCAAGTTATAATAGTTATTTATTTTTAAACATAACGTTGGCATTCCTTTGTGTTGTGTCAAGCTGCTGCTTGTATTCATGTTATGTTGCAAGCTGCTGTATTTTAAATTTTTATTTTTGTATTCGTTTCGGAGTTACTTTAGTATTCGTTACCTCAAGTGAATGGTGTATTTTACTTATGACAAGCATGGTCATGACGCTTTGGAAATATCATAGAATAACTACAGTACCCATAACTAACCACAATATGTAAAGGAATGTAGAACGAAACGTCTGAAATTAAAATTAATCAACGGTGATGAAAACTTCGCATACCTCTTAGAATGAACGCTAATTTATCATGTAATTTGCTTAATTTGTATCCTTCCTCGCCTGTATAAAGTGCTCGAAGTACATAATGCAAACAAGTTAAAACAAGCGGCTTTTTTTTAAATCGAGGAAAAAGTCATAACAAAGCAAAACATTTCTCATCTAAAGTTTCACCCAATCATCATTCAAATAGATACTTATTTGGAAGGGAAACTCATTTTTCAAGTTACATACAACAGAAAATAAAGAAATGCCGTGATTAGCCGGGCCTTGCCGCGTCGAGTCGCGCCGCGCCGGTGTCTGCCAGGCGACGGGACTCGACGCGACGCCGCCGCGGTCTCCAGGGCGCAAATCCAATCCAATTTCTAACCGTTATTGTGTTCCGTCTGTATTTTCCCGCCAGAAAACTTCCTCGTGATATATTACCGCACAACAGTTATGTGTTTTCTGAAGTAAATTGCACTTGAGTTTGTGTCCCGCCGGGGTTTTAATGAAAATTTTGAAACGAAGGGATTTTGAGTGAAATTACCTGGCATTTTAGCATTGTTACTGTTTTTGAATTCATGGTTTTGCGTGACGGTATTTTAATAAGTAAATTAGCTTAATATTCCAAAGTGATCGCAAGTCGCGCGTCGGCAGCGGAGTGGTTGTTGCGCGGGGTTCTCGGTCCTATAGGCCCGGGCGCCATCCCGACGAGCGGCAAATGCATCAAGCATCTGTTAAAAACAGCTTTAGTGCATTAAATCAACTAGGTACTCTAACAGCGGAGAAACAAAAACATCGTGAGACCTACATAAGTACTAAGCAATTATTGTAGAGGTATGAGTGCTATTTGTCAACCCGCGGTAGCCAAGCGTGATCTACTAGAAATTGCTTGAAGTCATTCCCTCACTCCCGGGTGAGGGCGATATCTCATCCCAGCAGTGGTAACAATCCCAGACGGCCACGAAATCTTTTTAGCTGAAACAACTTTAACCATAGGTTAACTTATTGGCTTGTCATATGGGCCAGCAAGGATGGTTTTTTCGCTAGAGCAATTTAAAGTTTACGTGAACTTCAATTTTCCATATTGTTCAGTGCACCATTCATGGTCGCTGCGATTGATCAAATACGGATAGCTTTTCATTTTATTACATTTTCCGTTAGTTACAATTCCACAAATTATAAATTGTACCAAAGTTAATAAAGACTATAATTATGCTATCCAGCTCTATCAACAGTTGCTTATGTCCACTATTGCAGGAATTCCGTTCATCTCCGCTCTCGGCCTGTATTTACAGCTGCTCGGCCTGTTAATATATATTACAAATATGGTCTTCTACGAGTAAATAATCAAAAGGCTCCAACAACCAGTTACAAATACGAAACTGTCAAATTAGAGATTCATCAGCATATTCACTTAAACCACAATCGGATATAATGTAAAAGCGTTCACATAATTCCCCTCCTAAGGCCGGTACCGCTTCTGTTAAGGAGAGGGAGCCCCGGCGAGGGCGCAGCGAGCCCGGCGCTGACGCGGGTTGACACGCCGCCGCCGCCGCACACACGACACTTGAAAATACTATAATAAATTATCCGACACCGCTACACGAAGAATTACTTAACGGTATTGTGCTAAGCTTGGGAACGTATTGGAAACATCTAAAAAATAAGTCAAGCATCATTTTTTATGTCCAGTCAGTAGTAAAAGCCACTTTAAGGACAACTTAAAAACCTACCAGCTCACTTACAAACTTACGATCAAATGATGTGAAATCATTATCTATTACACTTATTATTTCGGTTTCGTAGTTAAAAATTATTTTTTTGCCTTTTTGGTGAACTATTTAGTAAATGTTAAAGTAGTGCCAAAATAATAATAAATAAGGTAACTACGAAATGTATTAAAGCTAAATGCTTAAAGCAACAAATTAAGAAACTTTTGCGTTCAATCAAACAACTCAAATCTGACGCTTTTGAATTTGTTCCTGCGGATTTTGAAATCATTCAAGAGATTAACCCATTGAAAACGCGCCATCAAGATTTTACGTTCAGAATTTGAATTAAAACGAGCGATGTGGAAAACCGTAATTCGAATTTTCGATGAAAAGAAAAATATATTTCCAGCACGAACTCAAACTATTTACGCTGGCTTACGTCAAACTAAAAATTGTCAAAGCAAATCTGGCTGTCTGTAAAACTAGCGCCCGCAGTATCCTGCCCGGCCGCGGCGAGTGAGTCACAGGGGCGTGTCCTGCAGCAGTGACGAATCTGGGGTTTCGTTTCATTTAGTTTTAAAAATAATCTAATGAAATAAAATTGACTGACTTTGATTATTTGCTCTTTGTAATTTCTCAATTTGCAGTTTGTATTGGAGCGGTTTAATAGTAATTCGTAGTTTTATTGTGGTCGGTTGATCTGGTCGGTTACCCATTTATCGGAAAAAACGGGTGGTAAATTTCAGGTAATTGCATTATTTATCTAAATTTACTCAAAAACTATATAATTATTATTGTCATTCTCGATGGACAAGCGCCGCTTCCATTTACGATCCGGTGAATCGCGTCTTCGTATGGCGGCTATGAAAGTAGCAGAAAACACTAATAAATACCTCAAAATGTCAAACGTTTGCAAATCGTGAATAAAGACTTAAGACCCGGCGTTGCAATAACAGTTTTAATTTTTTTTTTGCTGCCGTAGCACCCTCACGGGAGGGAGGTGGAAGATGCGTCATGCATACCGCCCGCAGGAAAATACCGTCCCCTGCGAGGGGTTATGTGGGACTCACCAGAATGGCACCTACCCCCTAAACACCACTTCTTGGCTGTGGTAAAATTCTACCGTTAGCCTTCATCTGAAGCGACACCCGTCGGGAAGTGGGCGCGCTGACGGAGGCCCGCTAGCGGGTCTTCCGCCTGAAGTGAAAGTTGCACTGAAACTCAAAGGGACATGAGTTGGTGGCCGTTCTGGGCAGCCTCCGGTGAAGCCGGGGCTGCGCAGAGGTCGGCCGAAGCATGATTTAGGGATCAATTCGTTTAAATGAACCTATAATGAATTGAGAAGGGAACTATGCTCTGCCAGAGCTAGCAGACGCTCTGTCAGAGAACGTGAAGCCCTTAATTTACGGGCTAGGACTGAAATCTCCCTAACATCAACACTTTTGATAGCGTCGCAGACGATACGCATATCGTCTGCTACGGAGGGTTGAAGAGTGGATTTGTAAGGGCAAGGAGCCGGGATGGGATTTGCTAGTGCAGCGGGGCGCTGCCTCCAGTTCTCTGGAGCAGGCTTGGGCTGAGTAGGCTTTGCAGCCGGAAGAACCCGGCTACGCAGCGGCGGAAAGTTTTCCTGAGAAAGGGGCGGGGCCTGTTTGGGTGCCGCCCTCTTATTATTAGAACGCATACAACGGGGTGCACGAGGGCAGCCCCTGTAATTTGCGGTGTGGACGGACTGGTCACAAAGCACGCAATCGAGAGGAGAGGGAGTTTCAGGAGTGCAATTGCACTCCTTAGTGAAGTGAGGGACCAGGCACTTGACGCACCTGGGCGGGGCGGCGCAGTTGGCCGCCGCGTGCCCGTACAACTGGCACCGGTGGCACTGGCCGGGATGATCACGGCGATGAGGCCTCGATCGACTGCAGATCCTCCAGGATAGCCTCGTTCGATAATTCGAACGGGACTCCCCTGAGTACCGCTCTGAACTTACGCTCTTCTGACAGAGCATAAGTGTGATAAGCATATTGCTTATCGGTGAGGAGCTTTGTTAAAGCACGAAAGTCGTCTATCGACGAGACTATGATTAAAATCCATTAAAATGGATTCACCAGAGTTGGCCGCTTGGGTGAAATGGATCTCGTGCTCATTGCACAATGTCAAAACCTCAGTCCATTTACCCTTTTCCCGAAGGAAAACAGGTGGTGGGACCTTGGGCTTGACAGAAGTTGGGGCCGGAGCGGGTGTTGAAGGCACCGGGGCAGCTGGCGTTGAAGACGCCGCAGGGGGTGTTGGAGACACCGGAACGGGCGTCGAGGGCGCCGGGGCTTGTTTCGAGCGCTTCTTAGAGCGCTTCTTAATAAGGGTGAAAGAGGGAGGCTCAGGGCCTGTTGGGGTGGTGTCCGAGGATGACTCGGTCGCGGGATCGCTCTTGGGAGCGGTGCGCTTGCGGCGCGAAGTGGCGTCCTTTTCACACTCCATGTCACTGGAGGAGGGGGATGCAGGAGGGCCAAAAACCAGAGGGGCCTCGGGGGCATGTTGGGGTGCCTGAGGGGCGGGGGGTATCCATCGAGAATAGTATCGATAAGGTGTTGGGGGTATTTAACCCCCCGATCTAAACCGAATCTAATGAGCGTCCTAAAGGGCGTCCTGCACTATGATAGGAGCCTTGTAGGCCATTGCGGAGGGGTCGGGGAGGGACAAAAATATATAAATATATATACTATGAACCTACCAACGAAGACTACCTTCCTAAAACCACCCTACACGCGGTAGGGGGGTTGGGGACGACGCGGGTAACTTATTCGAACACGAAGACTCGAAGTCCTGGAACGCAGAGCTTGCCGGAGCGGCGATGGCGACGCAGGTCGGCGACGACGGGCTGCAGGCAATGAACGAAGATTGAAGATTCGTCGTGAAAATGACGGTTCTATGAAATTTAGGAGGATTCTGTGAAATCTAGGAAATACGGTACGAAAACCTGAGTCGGGAAACGACCCGTGAAATTTGGGTGCTCAACTAGTGTGGGGACTAGAGAGCGGAAAATGCGTCTGCGATCGACGTGCGAACGAATCCGCACGCAAACCGAGACTGTTCTCGACAGTTTTTATTTTTACTTCACTTTTTTATATGAGAAACGTATTTTTTTTAGTTCTCTTCCAAGGGGAGGGGGGCAGGAGGATATAAAAATGCTCTTATGCATACCCTGCCGCGCGCGATACGGAGTTATATGGGACTCGCTCCGACCCTACCAGAGCCACTACCGGCTAAAAAACCCCTATATTACTCTGGCAATCATTTTCCTCACAGCCTCCATCTGAAGCGACGACCGATTGGAGGGAAAGGCCGTGCAAGCGGGGCCCTTAAGGGGTCATGAGAACCCTTGTACTTAAACCTAGTTGAGCTACAGATGACACACAGTCTGTCTTCCAGTGCACAGGCTGCTCAATAGAGAGGAGCGTTGTCAGACCGCGCTGCGCATCGTCTAGGTCAGGTAGTCTAGTCTAGTCGAAGACCCGGCGGACTGTCAGACCGCGATGCGCATCGTCTAGGTCAGGTAGTCTAGTCTAGTCGAAGACCCGGCGGACTGTCAGACCGCGCTGCGCATCGTCTAGGTCAGGTAGTCTAGTCTAGTCGAAGACCCGGCGGACTGTCAGACCGCGATGCGCATCGTCTAGGTCAGGTAGTCTAGTCTAGACGAAGGCCCACGGACTGGCAGACCGCGATGCGCATCGTCTAGGTCAGGTAGTCTAGTCTAGACGAAGACCCGGCGGACTGTCAGACCGCGATGCGCATCGTCTAGGTCAGGTAGTCTAGTCTAGACAAAGGCCCGACGGACTGTCAGACCGCGATGCGCATCGTCTAGGTCAGGTAGTCTAGTCTAGACGAAGACCCGGCGGACTGTCAGACTGCGATGCGCATCGTCTAGGTCAGGTAGTCTAGTCTAGACGAAGACCCGGCGGACTGTCAGACCGCGATGCGCATCGTCTAGGTCAGGTAGTCTAGTCTAGTCGAAGGCCCGGCGGACTGTCAGACCGCGATGCGCATCGTCTAGGTCAGGTAGTCTAGCCTAGACGAGGGCCTGGCGGACTGTCAGACCGCGATGCGCATCGTCTAGGTCAGGTAGTCTAGTCTAGACGAAGGCCCGCGGACTGGCAGACCGCGATGCGCATCGTCTAGGTCAGGTAGTCTAGTCTAGACGAAGACCCGGCGGACTGTCAGACCGCGATGCGCATCGTCTAGGTCAGGTAGTCTAGCCTAGACGAGGGCCTGGCGGACTGTCAGACCGCGTTGCACATCGTCTAGGTCAGGTAGTCTAGTCTAGAAGAAGGCCCGGCGGACTGTCAGACCGCGCTGCACGTCGTCTAGGTCAGGTAGTCTAGTCTAGACGAAGGCCCGACGGACTGTCAGACCGCGCTGCGCATCGTCTAGGTCAGGTAGTCTAGTCTAGACGAAGACCCGGCGGACTGTCAGACCGCGATGCGCATCGTCTAGGTCAGGTAGTCTAGTCTAGACGTAGGCCCGCGGACTGTCAGACCGCGATGCGCATCGTCTAGGTCAGGTAGTCTAGTCTAGACGAAGACCCGGTGGACTGTCAGACCGCGATGCACATCGTCTAGGTCAGGTAGTCTAGTCTAGACGAAGACCCGGCGGACTGTCAGACCGCGATGCGCATCGTCTAGGTCAGGTAGTCTAGTCTAGACGTAGGCCCGCGGACTGTCAGACCGCGATGCGCATCGTCTAGGTCAGGTAGTCTAGTCTAGACGAAGACCCGGTGGACTGTCAGACCGCGATGTGCATAGTCTAGGTCAGGTAGTCTAGTCTAGACGTAGGCCCGCGGACTGTCAGACCGCGATGCGCATCGTCTAGGTCAGGTAGTCTAGTCTAGACGAAGACCCGGTGGACTGTCAGACCGCGATGCACATCGTCTAGGTCAGGTAGTCTAGTCTAGACGAAGACCCGGCGGACTGTCAGACCGCGATGCGCATCGTCTAGGTCAGGTAGTCTAGTCTAGACGAAGACCCGGTGGACTGTCAGACCGCGATGCACATCGTCTAGGTCAGGTAGTCTAGTCTAGACGAAGACCCGGCGGACTGTCAGACCGCGATGCGCATCGTCTAGGTCAGGTAGTCTAGTCTAGACGAAGACCCGGCGGACTGTCAGACCGCGATGCGCATCGTCTAGGTCAGGTAGTCTAGTCTAGTCGAAGGCCCGCGGACTGTCCCTTCAGTTAGCTTTATAGTCATGACTGGTTATTGACAAAGTATTAAAAACTCTGCAATGAGTTGGATTTCATGCGGAAATCAACAAAAGATTTTCAAAGTTTTGAGGAAAAATTCAAACTAAATTTTACTAGATCTTTATTTCCTGCGATACCTAGTATTACTAGAAATTCTAATTCTAAGCTATCCTGAAAGATGTGTCCAACAGCTTTAGACAGGGTAGTTTTATTAGCATTTTATGCATACGTGTGCTCAATTCTACGTTACGGCGTTATATTCTGGGGAAACTCTACTGAAAAATCAAAAATTATCAAAGCACAGAAGGGATGCATAAAGTCTATTTGTCACCTCAAGAATAGAGATTAATGTAGGCCTCTCTTAAAAAAGTAAAATTTCTGACTTTTCCTTGCGTATACATCTTAGAAACGGTTTTATTTGTTAAGAATAACTTGTTTAAAAAGCTGGAGACTTAAGCATAAAATCAGATGGCTCCCAAAATTTATAACAAACTACCAAATTATATAAAAGACATAATATTAATGAGTTCAAACAAAAATTGAAATGTTTATTAATTAAATAATGTTATTATTATTAGTTACTATTCTGTATAAGATTAGTTTAATGATACATGACAAATAATATTGGATTTAAGAATTGTTTTAAGAATTTTACTTTACTGAAAAAAAAAAATATAAAAGTGTAATGTACATATCTCGATGGTTTTTTATATCTGTATTGACCCGACATATTTCCATATTTGTGCAAATAAAATGATTTGATTTGAGACATGAGTTTTTTACACAAATTATTGAATGGTAAAATAAAATCTTCTAACTTGATCGAGCCCGTGAGGTACTGTGTTCCAAAGGCCAACAATAGCACTACCAAAAAAAGCTTCTTCACATAGATACCAGCAGAACTAACCTCGGCCAGCATGCTCCACTTGCACGTTTGCTACGGACGTATAATAAAGTATCAGAAAATAGTGATTTGGACGAGTTTTGTGACTGCGTTAAATTATTTAGAAATCATGTTTTTTACATATTTTATAAAATTGATGTATACAGTTTATTTGGTACGTATATATAATATTTGTGTTGTTTAAATGTGAATATGTGTTTAACTTTATATTAATTAAATTGTTGTAATTGGCGCTTTCCTATATTTTTTTATTTATTGTTATGATGCTGTCCAATGTGTTGCGTCACAAATTTTAAATTCCGGTTTCTATTGTATCTACTTTCCATTGTATTTTTACCTTAAATTTCAGTTGATCTAAAATGTAAATGCTGCATTTCTATAAAACGTACCATTTCGCTATGCTGTGGATGTACCATGGTATGTAAGTAGTGATGTTTATTGCCACTATTTCAATATTATGTAATGAGATAGTAATTTCAAGTGGGATATAATGAAAAAGAGTCGTTGTATAATAAGTGGTGAAGAATGCTAGAATAGGGTTGAAATGAAATATCTTTATTAAACAAAGACAATTGTTTATTCTGTGTGAAGTTATGTAAGGCAAGGCTCTAAAGCCAGTTCGGTGAAACGTTAAAGCTTCACGGGAATCTTTTTTTTTTTTTAAATTCTTACCTGCATTTGTTAGCTCGGCAACTCTTTAGACATTAATTGGGACGATAATTTAGTGAACGAACAGGCACAAAATATATTATGTAAGTACATTACAAATATAATGTATAGATATAAAGTACAGAACAAGTAATTGTCAATGTTGAGAAATAAATATTTGAATTTGAATTTGAATTTATACTAACAAAAGCCTACAATTGAGTATATTTCATTCAGATATGTTTGTCATCCATATCCCCAGACAATTTATTTTATTTTTATACAATTATTGCTTTGAATGACCTTAATTTTATCAGTAGGATATTCTCAGGAGCTTTTTGTAAAAGCGTAAACATTGAACTCAGTTCATTATATCGGTATTTGTATGTACATGTTTGACATTTGGCATTGACTAGTTAACTTAGCATCCTTTTCGTTAAAATGGAAATTATTAATTGAGATCCACTTCTTTGCGTTGGAGATACATTTATTTACTGTTACCAGCAACCAAAATGACCTCCCATTGACACTTAAAAAATCTTTGTTCTGCCTTAAAATCATCATTGATAAATAATAATGCAGATCATTGATAAATACTACAAATAAGAAAAGACCAATAATTGAGTCCTGGGACATACCCCACAATCGGCAGTGACACAACTGCTAATCCTGTTGATTTTCCCCCATTTATTTCAACCTTCTGTTGTTCATTAGAAGTATAATAATAGTTTTTACTCAAACCAAGCACTCCGTTTCATATGCCGTAATGGTGTGGTTTCATGATTAGCGTAAAACGATCCATACAGTCGAACGCCTTAGACAAGTCACAGAAGACCCCGACAGCAACACATATTAGTAATAAGAAAGCCGCGTGACCTTCTTGTAACAAGTGCAATAGGAAATTAGTTTTGTTTGTAATATTAGGCTGTAAAACACCTGTATCATAAAATTGTAAAAGGAATAATTAGTATAACAGGAGGATGCACCTAAAAGTTTGGATATTGACTACAAGCGTTCTCTTTTTTTATTTAATAACTCTAGTGATGGACCTTTATCAGTGTACATAAACTAGAGTGACAAATTTGCGGACAATAAGACGATTTATCCCAAAAATCGAAGAAGAAAGAAAAATCCAGCTAAGACACAAATAAAACAAGAGACTTAGAGAAGACACTGGATGGTAAAACGAGTCGGAGCGGGGCATCACCATTAGGCCTCTTTAGAAATTTTGGAAAACTTCGTAATGAACCACATCTGCGTGCAGTTATTAAAACAGCTCATATACGAGCTCGACAGCACGTGATTGCACTAGTAAGAAACAACTTCGGCAACAAAGATCAGATACCTGTAGCGATGATGAAGAAGTAACACGGAGCTCAGTAAGAGATTTCCTTGTTCATTTTGTGACTTGTTATCTGGCATAAGACCAAGCTGTGGTTGAAGTCTCTTGTTATCAATTTCAAATATCTGATTTTCTGGTGTTACGACAGGAGGACATTCCAAATCATCAGCCTCAGTGAAAAAGTTGGTTCTGGAACTTCTTGGCTGAATATTTGACAAATGTCGTGGATTGGATATTAAAGATTCTAATTTCCTTCCTTCATTTATGTTCATTTTGTGACTTGTTATCTGGCATGAGACCAAGCTGTGGTTGAAGTCTCTTGTTATCAATTTCAAATATCTGATTTTCTGGTGTTACGACAGGAGGACATTCCAAAGCATCAGCCTCAGTGAAAAAGTTGGTTCTGGAACTTCTTGGCTGAATATTTGACAAATGTCGTGGATTGGATATTAAAGATTCTAATTTCCTTCCTTCATTTATGTTCATTTTGTGACTTGTTATCTGGCATAAGACCAAGCTGTGGTTGAAGTCTCTTGTTATCAATTTCAAATATCTGATTTTCTGGTGTTACGACAGGAGGACATTCCAGTGCATCAGCCTCAGTGAGAAAGTTGGTTCTGGAACTTCTTGGCTGAATATTTGACAAATGTCGTGGATTGGATTTTAAAGATTCTAATTTCCTTCCTTCATTTATGTTCATTTTGTGACTTGTTATCTGGCATAAGACCAAGCTGTGGTTGAAATCTCTTGTTATCAATTTCAAATATCTGATTTTCTGGTGTTACGACAGGAGGACATTCCAGTGCATCAGCCTCAGTGAGAAAGTTGGTTCTGGAACTTCTTGGCTGAATATTTGACAAATGTCGTGGATTGGATATTAAAGATTCTAATTTCCTTCCTTCATTTATGTTCATTTTGTGACTTGTTATCTGGCATAAGACCAAGCTGTGGTTGAAGTCTCTTGTTATCAATTTCAAATATCTGATTTTCTGGTGTTACGACAGGAGGACATTCCAGTGCATCAGCCTCAGTGAGAAAGTTGGTTCTGGAACTTCTTGGCTGAATATTTGACAAATGTCGTGGATTGGATATTAAAGATTCTAATTTCCTTCCTTCATTTATGTTCATTTTGTGACTTGTTATCTGGCATAAGACCAAGCTGTGGTTGAAATCTCTTGTTATCAATTTCAAATATCTGATTTTCTGGTGTTACGACAGGAGGACATTCCAGTGCATCAGCCTCAGTGAGAAAGTTGGTTCTGGAACTTCTTGGCTGAATATTTGACAAATGTCGTGGATTGGATATTAAAGATTCTAATTTCCTTCCTTTATTTATGTTCATTTTGTGACTTGTTATCTGGCATAAGACCAAGCTGTGATTGAAGTCTCTTGTCATTAATTTCAATTATCAGATTTTCTGGTGTTACGACAGGAGGACATTCCGGTGCATCAGCCTCAGTGAGAAAGTTGATTCTGGAACTGCTTGGCTGAATATTTGACTAATGTCAAGAATGATTTATAAATCTAATCATTTCTCTTCTTCATCTTTATATTTATTTCATTAATTATTAATGAACATAATACTAAACAGTCGTAATAGCTTCTAGTATTCATTTTCATTGATCTGGATATCTGTTGTTGCGACAAGGACAAGTTTCGGCTCATCACACTCAGGGAGAAAGTTGGTTCTGGAAATTCTTGGCTGAATAAAAAACAATTATCATGAAATGGATATTAAAGTTACCCTTCTGTGTAGTTAGTAAGATCTGTGGAAAATAATCCAACTTGGAGATCACACTACTCAGTTTAAATTAAAGTATCTGCAAGGTTTTGGATTTTGTGAGATAATTATATTATTCAAGATTGTGGAATTTACTGTTAGTTTTATTTATTCCCACAACCATATTCCATCCTCTACTAATCCTCATAAACCTATCTTCTTACAAAGTACCATTATTTCATAATTAACTATTGAATTTCAATTATACTTCTTATTGGATTTGTGATATGGCAATTACAAATCAAACTGTAACTGTGATTATGATCCTTGTAAGGAGATAACAAATCATTATTATTCATTACTAACTCTCGGATTGGTGAATCTTGGAGAGAGAAAATCAATAAATTAAAGGATGTCTCTCTCATGAATAGGCCGAGGATAGAAAGAATAGCTCAAACCCCATTTTTTTTTAAATTCCCAATTCATCTTAATTCATCAAATCCCTTTTCAACATTCCATTATTACTTTATCACATATTTTTTTATGATATATTATAATTAATGTATATTATTATTAATGTATTATCTTATGTTTTATATACCTTTATTACAATAATATTTTACATTGCATTCTTAATACATTCTTTGTTTCCTATCTTTGTCACATACCTCGGAAAAGAACTTGGTTACTACACAACTACTATACTATACACACTACATTTTTTTTTATATTGTGCCAATTATAATTGCTCTGTTCCTATATATATATATATTTTGGATAATAAGTATTAGAATAAAGTTTGACAGTTATATGCTAGGTTTATATTATGTTTATGTATTTATTGCAAGTTTATATTTATGGCATTCCCTTATATGATGATGAGAAAGGGGTGGTCGCTACAAGGTTATATTATATTTTGATAATATTTATACAATATTTAAAGATTTGAGTGACATCTTTAATCTTGCATCTATACTTTCAGCATTTAATTTCAAATAGTGGTTTTTATTTTTTCCAATAGAATGCACTCGTACCTGTCTGAAATTTGTTTCGCCTAAAATAAGAATGTTGAAAAAAGAAAACAATTCAATGCATACAATTTTGTAAACAATTAGCTATTAAGTATGTATTTATGTATGTCGAAGTATGCAAGCTCTGGCTACTCTGGGGTCACACAGTTGGTCGGATTGTCTGGGGTTTTATTATTATTATTATTATTATTAGTTATAGATGCTAAAGGATGTAACTGTAAAAAAAAGTGACGAATTGAGTGAAAAGCTAATGATAGTTCAGTGCAATACAAAAAATAAAAATCGTGAAAATATCCACAAGCTTTAATTTCAGATTCAAAATCCACGATCCATTATTTCTATTTGCCGATGACTAAATGTTTTAATAAAAGCAAGTAAGGTGCCGCACGTATTCAGGAACAGACTTACAGGCGAGTTTACTTTTATGCGTCAGGGGTTTTACAATTCACACAATACGTCTATTGAATTCCAGAAGTGCTGTACTCAATGTAGCATGTGTGTTACCAGGCGTAAAAGCGTAAAACAAACAAATAAATGTCTTTGAAATCAGACGATGAAAAACAATTGTAAGCGGTCCGTCGGTTTTTTATCCTACTGATAAATTTGACTCAAGTTCCCATGTTGCTACTTGTACAAACAACATCACAGTTTATAAGAGTAGACTTTAAATGAAACTACACTTAGATTCATAGATATTTTGTATATTCACAATAATATCAATAAATGTGGAACTAAAAACGATAACAATGGTAATGATTACTATGGGCTCTGGATCGACCAAAATTCATCGAAATATCGATCGACGTTGTTACAAGTAATAAAGTTTTGAAAGCAGTGCTATTCCTGCCATTCAAAAAGTTATCTATAAAATTATAAATGATTTAGATGACACAAGGGCGGAGGACTGAGATCTCCATAGGCTGTATTTGTATCTACGAAATGACCACACATGATTTGCTGTGTTGTGTTCGTTTTTTTAAGTCCCAGTCAACCTGCTCTTTGTGTCTTCGATTCCACCTACTATTTCATGGATCGAATATTTTGACCAAAGAGTGTCAGTTTCCCTCTCGGTCTTCCGTTCAAAAACCGAAGTATAAAGCTGCATCAACATCCATTAGGTCTTAAAGTTTCTGGACCAATAATGAAATTAAATATTTTGGTTTGATTTTATCGTGTGAAAATATATAACTAGTAAACAAGCTAAATAAAAAGCAAGCCAAGCCACAGTAAACGCTTCCCTCTGCACAATATGGCGCATAGTAAAAAAGGTTATAGTGTGGATGGCTATTTCCGCCGGCAAATGTTAATAATGAACGCGGAAGTCAACTTAACGAGGATGAAACAAGTCAAAGTAAATTTCAGCTACTTCTTAAAAAAAAGTAACGATTACCTTTTACTATATGAATCTGATCATGTAATTTATTTTTGTCCCTCCTTCTTTTAAACAAAGAAAACAAAGAGTCGAACAAAGGCTCTTCCAAAAAATATTTTAAAGTTCACTTACGAGGTTATCCGCATTTAAAATGTTTAATGTAACTTTTTATTGATCTTTCATCTACATAATTTTTGTTTTACCGAAGAACAATCGCTCAACTGCGCATAACTGAGTCATTGTGTAAAAGTTACAAATTCTTTGGAAAATACCGCAGTTTGTCGGAGGCGAATTTCGACGGAGACGAGCCATTGATTGTAAGGTTTATTTACGTTTCGTTACACTTTGAAGAGCTTTTTTATTCATATAGTCGCAAATCAGTCGAAGGTGATGGTCTTAGCACGTTACGTGATAGTTTGTAACTAACTCAATTATTTTTTTTAGAGGATATAAAAAATGTTCTTACACAAACCCCACCGCGAGCGATACGAGGTTATGTGGCACTCGCTCCGAGCCTACCAGAGCCACTACCCACTAAAAAAAACCCTGAATGACTCTAATCCTTTGCCTCACAGCCTTCATCTGAGCGACGACCAATTGGAGAAAAAGATCGCGCAAGCGGGGCCCTGAAGGGGTAACTCGCTGGGAATTACATAGCACAGCAGGTACATTCGTAGCACAGAATGTGCTCAAAATGAAAAAGAATTTAATTAATTCAAATTGAAATTAGAATTCGAATTGGAATTGGAATTTGCAAGCTTTCGAGATCGTCTGTCAGCTGGGTGGCTACACACGCTTGTGCATTCCTAGGCCTAGCGACTTTCAAATTTGAATTAAGGACCCTACTAGTATAATACCCCGTATACGAGACTGTATCTCGGACTAAAGGATTGGGATGGGTTTCGGAGCGTTTCAAGAACGCTTCCGAGAGTGTTTTGAGGTGCTGTTGCACTATAGATAATTCAAGATCTCTATGCAGGTCCGCGTTACGCACGTACCAGGGTATGTTTGTGGCCCTGCGGCAGAAGAGATTTTGAACCACCTGAAGTTGATCACTGAAAGCGTTGGGTCTAAGGTGATGCCTAAGTATTTAGCACTGTGCTACCAGGGGATGGGAATACCTAGCATGCGAACGTGGGGATCGTCGGCGCGACGTCGAAGCGAATAGCAGAACTCTTGCCTGGATTTACATCGATACGCCTTTTCTGAAACCATACACCGAGGGTATTTACAGCCTTTTGGAGTCTGGTGATGAGGTGCGGGACACAGCGGCCTTTGATGTAAAGGGCGGTGACGTCGGCAAAGAGGGCGGGTTTAACGCCTTTCGGCGGGATGGGAACATAGTTAGTGTACACGGTGTACAACAGAGGGGCGAGGACTGAGCCTTGAGGGACTCGGGCCTTTATGACGAGGCGCGGAAAGCGTGCCTTCATGTCTAAAACGAAAGGATCTTTGAAATAGGACGCGATTATCCTGTCTAGGCGATCCGGTTATCCTATTTTATAGAGTTTATAAACGAGGCCGCTGTGCCAGACTTTATCGAAAACCTTGTCCACGTCAAAGAAAACTGCGACCGTTTTATTACGCCGCAGATAGAAGCCATCGAGTATGTACTCAACGATGCGATGTACTTGCTGAGGGCAGGAGTGCTTAGCGCGAAAGCCAAAATGATGCGGGGATCGCCATCCATTAGAAAAAGATGGTTCCGCATTCGAGAGAGTATGACTCTCTCGAGAAGTTTAGCCATGGCCTTAAGGAGGCTGATGGGTCTGTGATATTCCAGGGTTTACCCGTTGTCAAGGACGCTTATGACTGTAGCTTCTTTCCAAGAAAATCTTTTGAAGACGTTATCATAATATGTAAGTATGTATGTTTATGTGTTTATACAATATAAATATTTATGTATATGTCAACTATTTAATTTGGCATTCAAACTTATTTCATTACTGCGTCAGGTAATTTTATTACTTTGAACTTAAATTTAGGTTTCACTTTTATTTTATTTTATTTTATTTCCATTTCTGTTAATAAATAGAAAAAATAAAACACACGGTCAATAAATGGTGGGATTCATAACTCTGCGGTAACACAGTCCATGACTAGCACAGAGAGTACAGGATTTATGATTTAGATACCATTAACTTGCATCATTGTAACCAAAAATTGTTTGTTAATAGAAATAAGTATATACAATGTTGATAAAAGCGAGAGGCATTTAATGAAACCACATATACTATAAGCGCCTACTGTTAATCCGAAACTATTAAAAAAAAGTTTACGAGAAGTATACGAAAAAACGTTTTTCAAAGAACTTAAATAGCTTAATAATTAAGTTAAAATGTAAACATCCTTTGTTGAGTAGCCTGCCGCCACCTGAGTAACAAATTGGCAACGTAGCATTTGAGTAGCACAGCGCGTGCGGCGCCGGGCCCACCGGCTCGCACAACTACCTACACAACGGAGCGCCCGGGTTTGATGTGGATGATAATGTAAACATGTGTTGTAGGTAACGTTGGAAGGTATGATCAATGAAAATAATAAACAAAAATAATTAATTGTAAAACTTAGACATTAAATCTTCAATTGTTCGAAATGTCCGCCGTTTGCAATGGTACACAAATTATAACGACGTATAATATTGTTATTTAACCGTGCAATAAGGTCACTGTTTGTTGTTAAACATTTTAATTTATTAAACGCTAAAATAATCCGGTTTTTAAGGTCCTCTACGGTATTCACGTCTGTCGATGGCTGGATCCCGCGTTAACTCGTGAACGGGTGCCGTTTGAGGGTGTTCGTCGTTTGGATACTTGGGGGGAGGGAGACTTGCCGAGCTAACAGATGCAGAAAAGAATAATTTTGTATAGACATAAAGAGACTGTAAATTTATTTTGAAAAAAAAAAAATATACCCGTGAAGTTTCTTGCCAGTTCTTCTTCACCAAGGTTTTTTTTCGAACTGGTGGTAGAATCATGTTTTATTTGACGTCAATAAGAACAAGTAATTGTCAATGTTGAGAAATAAATATTTGAATTTGAATTTGAATTTGAAAATTCGCGTACACATCACTTTACACAAACCCCCAGATAAAAAAATCCATTGGACTGAGATCCGGGGACCACCACGGCCATCGTACTGGTCCAAATCGACCAATTCACTGCTGTCCAAACATTTCGGTGAGTAGCTCTCTAGAAGACATCACTGAATGTGGAGGAGTTCCGTCCGATTGGTACCATAAATGCCGATAATCGGCTAAGGGTAGTTCTTCGGTATATTCAGCAACGGGACCGGATAATATCTCCAAAAATTTTGCCGCGTTAAGGGTGCCGTCAATAAAAACAGGGCCAATAATCTGGTCCCTGTGTATACCAGCCCACACATTAACAGAGAAGCGGTACTGATGCTCTGACTCCCGAATCATGCGTGGATGTTCAATACTCCAGTATCTGAGATTTTGTTGGCTCCATATGCCATTGCGTGTAAATGTGCACTCGTCGGTCCACATGACATTTAATAAAAAATTCGGGTCGTCAGTAACTTTGTCAAGTATCCACTGGCAGTGAGTACGCCTGACTGGCAAATCCCTTTTTAAAAAAGGGCTTGAACTATGCAGACTCGATGTGGGGTTGCGTTCAAAATAGTCAAGAATCTGTTGCTTGCGCGCAGTAGGTATCTGCTGCGGTAGGACTTTCTCCTGATGCGCTGCTAATGGTTTGTTTTCCCGTGCCCGTTGTACTGTCAATACTATGGTGCGAGCGTTCCTAGGGCACGTGCGGCTGTCTCGATACCTTTCTCGGTATGTTCGCAGAACTAGAGCTGCGTTTCCGTGGGTTCCCCCGTAGATTAAAATCATGTCAGTGTATTCTGACGCCGTGTATGTAGCACGAGGCATTGTGGATGTCTTACGTACTTACAAAATAATTAAAAACTACTCACAAAACTAAACCTAAAATACTCAGTTACGTGTCCTATCACAATAAAAACTTAACATTAGTAAATGGGACGCGTGAGCGACAATAATCTATGCTGAATTGCGCAACGTGCACCCCGGATGCAACGCGTCTTTGCACTAAACAAAGTAAAAATTGTGCCCTTGACCTAATTAGCCGAGCCGCCGCCGGCGCAATAGCAACTAGAGTAAATAGGAACTAGACAAAAAATAGAGTGAGATAACCGTGATCTGTACTTTCTTTTAAGGAAAGATTTAGTAACAGTGCACTTCCTTGTTTGTATTGCAAACTTACGAACTGGCAACGTCGCGTCGCTCGCGTGAATTTTGTCGTTTACTTACGATCAGGTGATCGGGAAAATACAGAGTGTTTAAATGAAACTAAGTAAAAACTAAAAAGCATTCCTGTGACTAAACTAATGCTTACATTGATCTGATTTTTGTTGTGTAGCCTGATAATGACAAACAAAATATGTGGTTTCATTTAATGCCTCTCGCTTTTATCAACATTGTATAAGTTAAATGTAAAGGTACAAATGTGCGTTTCTGTTAAGATTAATACATTTTCATTTCATTTCAAGCTTTTGGAGTAGCTAAGGTCGAAGCCGTCATTGAAGATAGCAAGCTAGCAAGGACTTAAGGACCTGTTGAGGCAGGTGCTTAAGTGCATGCTTGGAAATTCCATCCGCACCCGCAGCCTTTTTGGACTTTTGACTTCTAATGAGAAGAGAGATTTCATCACTAGGCACTGTGACGGGGTCGACAGGGGAGAGAGTCTCTGCGGAGGACTTCATCCTCCACCACCTGATGTGGGAGGGATCCACGGGTCGAGTGCTGGGCGAGCATTGTAACGCATTGCTGTCAGCGAAGCAATCGGCTTTTTCTTCGTCTTCGAAAGCGGTAGTGCCGTCGGGACAAGTGAGACGAGGAACTCAAGAGGCGGCGACTACGCGTTAGGCTTGGGCCATTCTATAATACGCTACGTGGGATGGGGAGATATTCTCCATGAGATCGTTCATCTGAGCGTCTTGGAGGCAAGACCTAACTTTACGTTGTAGCTCATTCGCAGCTAATCTACTGGCGGGCGTGGGATAGACCTTGGCTCTTCGGAGAGCCGCGTTTTAGCTTTGATAAGATTGCTAACGGCTAAGGGAAGCATGGGTTGCCTTGTTTAGCTATCTTTTCGATATTACTGATGGCTGAGTTGATAGCAAGAGTGAGGGAATCGACAAACGAGTCTATCTCCGTCCGGGTTATCTAGAGAGTCGGGTGAGATCGCGAGCGGAGTTCGGGGCCTGAAACTAACGTATTTTAAAAGCCTTTCCAGTTGGTAAGAGTCTTAGGAGACGAAAGGTAGTCGTTGGGTCGTCCTAGTAGGAGGGAGACGGGGTGGTGATCAGAGCCTAGGTCATCGAGCGGTTCGATAGACCTGGTTGATTCGATTTACTATCGCAAAGTCGCGTATGTCAGGAGAGTGGTTCGGCTTGTGGGAGTGACGGGAGAAATGACGTCTAAGTCGAGCAACTCAGTGATGATAAGAAACGTGACACCACTGGTGTTGGTCAATAGGCACTTCCAGTCAGTATGCTTGGATTTGAAATCCCCGAACATAATGACTAAACCACCGAGGGCGAGAATGGCCTCAAAGTAGCTACGGATAGGTCTGGTGCCACTAGGTATGTAGATTGAAGCTATGATGACGGCAGGACGACCTGTCATAGCCAATCCATGGTTACGAGTGGACGCGTATTTGGGAATAGCGAATCCCCTGGAAAGATTTGGAGTGAGCCACGTCTCTTGGAGGAGCAGTAAGTCTGGCTCGTTGTTCTGACAGTTTGAGCTCAGGAAGGTTAGTACTAAGGCTACGAGCGTTAAGTGAAACTAGGGATAAGCCCTTGGGTTTGAAACGACCGGACCCGGTATTTAAAGGTCTAATCATTGTATTAACTATTCAAAGAATTTAAACTATTTACAAAATTTATAAAATTTACAACGAACTTAGAAGCGAGTGATGCTCGGCTAACGCAAAGAGACGCTTTGAGGAGAGCGGGAGGCAAGCACTTTGCTTGCGAGTACGGCGATTTCCCTAACACCGACGTTTTGGATGACTTCGAAGATGGTCTTCATGTCCTCAGCCAACAACGACTGAGGTGAAGACGACGGAGCGGGACGCAGGCCTATGGGAGCTACGGGATCTGGGATAGGACGGGATGGTGCGGCGGCCAGACGCTGGCTTCAGGCGTTAGCTGGACTCAGCTTCAGCTGCGCAGGCTTTGCTTCCGGGAGAGCCCGGTTGCACAGCGGCGGAAAATTGGCGGGAGTGAGTGGCGGCACCGGTTTAGGCGCGGCCCTCTTAGCGGAGGAGCAAGGAGCGCGAGTACAACCACTGTATTTATTTGTGTGGCCGGACTGGCCGCACAACACACAAGCAGCACAACATCCTTCGTTATTTGAGGATCAAGGCACTTAACGCACCTGGGAGTAGCTAACCAATTAGCCGCTGAAAAGATTTTTCGCATAAATTGAGATAACCAGAATATTATACACGCAGAATGGTTTCATTGCCATAAGTTTTCACTCTAATTTTATTTATCATAATTGTACACAACATATTTTATGCAACGTAAAGGTCATAACTGTTATACGTCTAAATACAAAATTATCATAAAATACAAAACGCATAATGGAAGTATCCATAACCACTCATAAATTTAAAGTAATAAAAAAACTTTTGGTACCTGTGGCGTCCCCAGACGTGACTTACAGAGAATCAGTTTATCTATTTAGGAACATACGTGATAAAAGTAAGATCATGAGATGATTAAATATTATTGTATTTCACACGTTTATATCTAGTATATAAGCTCATTATTTCAACAAATAAATTGTCACTCAACATGTAACCGTGTCTTAATTTACAAACCTTTTCCTGATCGTAATAGTGCCCAATTTATCAAGTACAAATCATATGTCCCTACTTTATGTTGAGTCTTGAAAGTAACAATAAATTATATTAGGTGCGGCGTTGAGCGCAGCGAGGAGGAGCAGGATAGTCAGTATGTAGGTCATGCCAAAAAGCGACTTGCATGTGAATAATAAATGATAATATTTGACCAAGATTATGATGATATGAAGAAATGATGATGATGAATTGTAAATAATTATCTCACTATAATCAAAATATATAACACAATAATACATAACCGAATTGGCCAACCCCGAAACCACGCAGTACTTTTCCCACCCTTTGTCCCACCCTAGAGTGTTATTATAAACGGGGGGAGCGTAGGCAGCCCCCGCCCGCTATAACGAAGCGTAGATACCGTGTGAGCCATAGCGGCTGAGGCTGGTCCAGCAAGCCAGAGTTGTGAAGGCGAGCACGAGCACCTGCGCTTTGTTACGTAAGGGCAAAGGGGGTGCACATCCCGTAGCGCTGGAGACGTCACATGTCTATCAGTACCCAGAAATACTTGCATGGATGCATGCTGTTTTCCTTGCTTGCATGCATGCTTGATGAAGAAATGATAAGAGATACAATTGTAAATAATTATCTCATTTTAATCAAAATATAACACAATAATTATTAGTGTTAATAAAATAATTCAAATTATAATAATAAAAAAGTAATATTTCAGCATAATTTCAAATTAACGGCAATAGCCCGTAAAAGATCATTTCTTGATGATTACTGTTTTATTTTTTATAATATTATTAATTCGATTCGACTATTCTACATTCTTCTTTTTCTTTTCTGGTGCTGGTGCTCCAATAAAAAATTTCTGCAGTTTGGTGTCTTATTTCTTGAATAATTTTTTGTGCTAAAAAATTAAACCCCGGGTGATAATGACCCACAAAATTATGGTATTCTATATGTATTACTTGTAAACTTTATGCTATAGTGTGAGATGCCAATAAATTTTATGATTAACAATCGTTATGTGTAAAACCATTGACGCATGAATATTTAATGCTAATATATTATTATTATAAATGAAGTAATGGGGAAACAAAGAATGCCTTATGATTTATTCTGTATGAACGTTATGCGAAACAAACAGTATGCCAAAAAACGTTATGCAGCCTTATAATATGCCAATTAAATTTATGCATCCCAATACGAAACCTTCCCAGGGTGGGCGCGACGATGAGGAGCCTCGACGGTGATATTCGAGATGCCGTAGATTGTGTGAGCCTCTCTGAATATCTCCCTCAATTTGGGAGTGTTGGAGAGGATGACTAACGCGAGTGGGAAACGTTTACCGCGATTTGAGTGCATCTAATGCACAGCTTCAGCCGGGAAGCCCTGGGACTTAAGGTCCTCGAGTATCTCGTCATTAGCTCGCTCGAACGGGACACCTCATAGTACGGCGCGGATCTCACGCTCCTGCGGGAGGGCGTAAGTGTGATACGCGAATTGCCTACCTGTCAAAAGCCTAGTAAAAGACCGGAAGTCGTCAATGGTCGCAACTTGTACTTTGATTGACTCGCCTGCGTTGGAGGCCTTTACATAATTAATTTTGTGCTCTTTGCACGAATTAGAAACCGCATTCCAGCGCGCTTTTTCGCGAAGGAAGACGGTGGAGGGAACTGAGCCTTAGCCGGGATGGGAGCGTAACGCATTGCTGGCTTGGGCGGAACCGAAGGGGTCACTTGTAGTGACATTAATGGCATGGGGGTGGATGTTGAAGACACCGCGACTTGCTTTGAACGCTTCTCGGAGCGTTTGGAGACTAGCGTGAATGGGGGCTCGGGAGAGCCGGTTAGCGTGGCGGCGTAGTTAGGGTAAGGCCTGCGTTAGTACGTCATCGGATATATTGGCGCCGGACGCAACGAACGGCTGGGCGAACGACCTAGCAAAGTTTACCAAGCTTTGCTGGTCCATTGGAGGGCTTGGGACTAAAATTTATAATATATTAATGTATAAAAATGCCTAGGTTCCTTAATAGACCTATCACCTAAACCTCCCTCCCTACCCGCGGTAGGGCGGCTTGGGACGACGCGATATGGTGACCGTAATACGGACAAGCACTGTACCGTCACCTTGGGAAAGGCCCAAGTGCAATGGATCGGGTCAGCCGGTTTCTGCAAGACCTGAGGGGCCTTGAAAGCGCACCGGGCCAACGCTAGCAGGCTTCGTTGGGACCGTCAGGTATCCCTACTAGCTACTCAACGCGGGGGTCTAGCCCGGACGGCTTCGTCAAACGCGAAGTTTGTTTGAATATCGAAGCACGAAGAACGGTGAACGGTTCGCCGTGAAAATGGCGTTCCTATGAAATAAGATCGCCGTGAAATTTGTGCTCAATTAGCGCGAGCGCTAAGGGAGCGGAAGGCAGACAGCGATACACGTGCGAACGGGTCCGCACGCAGATCGAGTCTGAACTCAATTGTTTTAGACTGATCTTTTATAAGTAAAAATGTTGTCTTGCAACATTGTATGCGAACATAGTGATAGACGAACTATTAGAACACACAGATTGCGATTCTGTTACAATTTTTCTCCAATATTAGGTTGAAATGTATATGTAAGTAGCATTTTTATAAGTTACAGCTAAACTTATTCTCTTTTACTTGATATATTACTTGGCTATAAAAGCCAAATGATGAATAACTCTCAGCCTGAAGGAGATAATACAGACGATGTACTTACCTACGCAGCTAACCTCGTTTGATTGATGGAGTCTAGCGATATCCGCCCACCTACATTAGTCTCGACGTGGTTCTCTTCATGCACGACCTGCGCCCCCGGCTGCTCTCGTGCAGGTTCACTTGATATTACATTTCTTCGCTTTACTTTCTCAACCTCGTTTCTTGAAAAAGAAGGGTTTCTGTTTTCTTATAAACAAAATCAATAAATACAACTTTTAACCGACTTGAAAAAAAGGAGGAAGTTCTCAATCCGTCTGTTTCTGGACCTATTTTGATGTTTTTTTGCATTAGGTTTGTTCAGCTTTAACTTGCTCGCAGTGAAAGTTTATCGATAACGATGCTTGGATACTTATCCCTGGACTGTGGAGATGTAGCATGGAACTCCTCAAAACCAAATACAAAATTATAACAAGTTTTGATTACTACAAAAATACTCTAATTCCAATTCGAAAAGTATCTTAAATGTAGCGGCACCTCTCACTACAACGTGTGAAATAAAATAATTTTAAAAACTTTAAAAAACTAAAAAAACTTCTACGTCTGGGGAATCGGGGGTTCTTTGATGATCAATGAGAGGTTTTCGTTACATCATTTTATTTCGTTATCTCTACTTTAATTCAGCAAACCCGTGATTTAAAGTATTTTTCTGCAGTGTCTGTTAATCAGTAACCTTATACTTCATTTATTTAAACGTGTATATTACTAAAAAAATAATAGTCACAAATGTTCACCATATCCGTATTGATACCATACATAAAATAGAACATACACATAACATAGAAACTTAAAAATATTAGGTCTTTACATATGAAATTGCCGTTTTTCACGAAATAAATGAAGCGTAATTTTTTTATATATTTTTTATTTCTATTAATCAAAATAATCACCCATGCAATCAATGCATCTTTGCCAACGCATTGGTAGCTTATTGATGCCTTTCTTGAAGAAATCAGCTGGACGGGAGGCAACAAATTCTTCAAAGGCATTTTGTACTGACTCTCGGGTATTGAATTTTTTTTCCGCCAAGAAGTTATCCAAATTCTGGAAAAAGTAGAAGTCTGTAGGCGCAAGGTCTGGTGAGTACGGCGGATGACGGAGAACTTCCCACCCCAACTCTTGTAGCTTGGAGACCGTCTGCTGTGCAGTATGAGGTCGCGCGTTGTCGTGCAGGAGCAGTGGAGCCGAACGATTGACCAAAGCTGGTTGGAGACGTGCGAGCTTCTCCATCATTGTGTGTATACTTGACAGTATACATCTGCAGTAATGCTTGTCCCGTTTGGCAAGAAGCTGTGATGAATTACACCCGCGTTAGACCACCAAACAGTGACCATCACTTTTCTAGGGGTAAGTTTTCGTTAAGGGCATTGTTTGGGTGCTGAACCAGGGCCCAACCAACTTGCTGAGCGCTTATGATTGTCAAACAGGATCCATTTCTCGTCACAAGTAATAATGCGGTTCAGAATTCCTTCATTTGTATGCCTGCTGAGCAGTGCAAGGCACGTCTCCACGCGTGCTTCGCGCTGGCGGTCATTGAGTTCGTGGGGTACCCATTTGTCAAGCTTTTTTACCTTGCCAATTTGACGCAAATGGACCAATATTGTTTTGATGCTAACGTCAAAAGCTGCTGATAATTCAGCCGTGGATTGAGTTTCATCAGCTTCCACAATTGCCTTTAATTCGTCATTGTCGACCAAAGTTTTCGGACGACCACGGGGTTCATTTTTCAGGTCAAAATTTCCAGAACGGAAGCGGGTAAACCAATAACGGGTGGTGCGTTCGTTTGTAGTGTTCGCTCCGTAAACGTCGTTGATGTTACTCATACTCCATAATTACTCGAATTTTTAACTTATCTATGATGACAAAAATGTTCGAATGCGTTGAAAACAAAACACTAACTATTAAAAAAATTACGATTTTAGAAAAAGAATTCCATGTTTGTCAAATAAAATTAATTTGGAATTAGAATTATCAGGCAAAAAAAAACTATTTTCATTTGAAATGGCCAGTACGGCAAAACGGCAGTTTCATAGGTAAAGACCTATTAACAAAATATAAATTGTTAAAAAAAACGTGGGTCGGTGAGGTGACAACAGTGCGCTGTAGCGTTCTCCGACGACATGGCGCAGGGTCGTGACGTGACACACTCCATTCTTACACTTTACTCTTCATAGAGATGAAATTAACACTTTATTTGGCACTTACTTTTGTATCAATCAATTTACAAACTTTATTTTGAAGTTATGGTTATTTAGCGCTTATTAACTTTCGGTCTATTTACGTTAACACCTACATAAATAGATCGAAAGTCGTAATATTTTTTAGAAATTTTTTTATGGCAAAACAAACACAGTATAATTTCAACACATTTTATTTTTGTTATGTTTCAGAAACATTCATATTTGTATTTTAAAATATTCTATAGATAGAAGGTTCTATTATATGTACATTATTTTCTAGTCGTAACTTTTTACATAAATATTATATTATTCTACATAACACTCAAGGATCTTTGTAAAAATATAAACCTTATACCTAAGGAAGTGGTGAGGTTTTCAGACAAAGGCAAGCGCCTATTACAGAGCAACTGGTTAGTAAATTATACACATAACTTATAATACGTCAGCTCTTTCAGTAAATAAGAAAGTGATTTTAATATTGTAGAAAAGTTTATAATGATTTGTCAGAACCCTTCCGCGGTCGTGACAACGCTCGGTCTCGGGGAGGTGGCGCTGATGCACGGGACACGCCAGGGGAGACGCGACAACTGGCTATGTTGCGGCAGCTCCGACAGCTGCAGCGCTGGGGGTAGCCGTCAGTACAAGATCGCATGCGGCTTCACGAGAAATATAATAATTAATTAAATAATAAACAAAACTGTTAGTTTCGCGACTAAAAACCCCAACTCATTTCATACAATTATGAGTATCGAATTAAATAAATATGGTGTAAATTAAAATAAACTAAGAAGCTTGTTTTCATATCATGTGCTTTTTGATATATAAAAAATTCAAGTTCCGCATTGAATATGCGGAATTCTTCATGAATCCCAAATGTTAGCTGGCATTTGACTGGACGATTTACTCTAATAGTTACGTCGTTGACGGTGTTTCATTACATGAGCTAGTTCCCCCGGAGGCAGAAAATTCCAAGTATACTACAACGATTTAGAATGTATCTAGTACACAAAAGGATTGTGATCAACAACTTTTGATATCTGCCAAAGGTATTTCGGTATTTCGCGACACGGGTCTACACGGTATGCTGTGCACACAGCGGACCGGATGTCACACATCTATTGCTTCATTTCCTGAAACGGTTACATTTAGCATTGGTAAAAATAAACAGCGGGAAACAGTGATCATTAATTTGCAAGAGTTGTTATGTAAACGATGTACCTTTTTATTCGTTATAATAAGCAAAAAAATGTTACCAGATTGAATATACATGATAATATGTCAAAAATAAATTACTGAAATGAAATTAACAGTCAAATGTATAATATTTTCATACCGCAACTAGAGTTGAAAGTTTAGGTTGCATTGGCAACAGTGCAAATGACAGCTCGCGACACACGCAGGTGACGCTTGCAAACAAAGCAAATGTAACAATTTGTAGGTTTATGTATATTTCATTGCATACCCGAGACCCCGAACAGAAACAGCCAACACTAGTCTTTGAACAGCCCTTCGCCGGCATAAATCAAACAATATTTTAGAAACTCCTGTCACCAGCTACTTGTTGTAAGTAGTCAACACGAGCGTGATGGTAGCAGTCACCACAGTCAACTTATAACAGTCTAAACAACCATATTCAAAAGTAAATGCCAAGATGTTCTATTACTTGCTCTGCCTGATTACTGATTCAAAGAAAATAAAAATAATTATATACATTTTTTTATGAAGATTGTTATTTGATTTTTGTTTTTGGTTAGTTTTTCCATTGATTACAATTTTTGTTATTATATACCTGTAAAGACACATCTGTTATCCTAAAATATTATGTATCTTTGTGAATTTGTATATTGATATTGTGGTCGGTACAGCTATTTAAATAAATAATCACGAGCGTGATGGTAGCAGTCGAGCAGATCTTGTAGGCGTAATGGTCGTCGTCAGAAACAATCAGAAGTCTGGAACATTTCCTTCGTGACGTTTCATGCAAGTTTGGTTATTGAAATGTTTATGTAATATTTTAGTCTTTTTAATTAAGATTGTTAATCTTAGTGATTTTTGTATTACACATAATCATGCGACACCAAGTATTAAGTAGGATATATTAAGAAGTTGAGTAACAGCATGTGTGCCGTGGTTCACGTGACTGCTAAATTCAAACACATTGAGGATGCTATAACTGCCGTCTAGCCCATCTCAACCATTAGTCCTTGCTGAAACTTGTAAATACATGGGCACAGCTGCGTTTGCTCAACATATTTGTTTTTTTTTTTTGGTCTGTGCATTTCTTATTTGAACAACCACTGCCGACACTTTATGTCATTTTTACTTAACAGCAATCGAATCCTATGTAATAATTACTGAGGCGTTTAGTTTAGCTGCGAATCACCAATAATACAGTTTTTAAATATTCTGTTCTAGAATGTTTATTGTAATAATTCTTTATATTTATTGGTTATATTCGTATTGGTGACGGGTAGGGTAGAAGTAAATATAGAATTAGTCTTCTGTATTGAAAAAACTTACACATGAAGCCCGAAATATCTCAAAAACTGTTGAAAAACATATGAGACAAGATGCTTATGGCCGTCAATACTTCCGCTGACAGAACTGACTGAACTCGCGACAGATATTATGCTAATTATGATATTTCAATAATGTATTCAATAATAAGTCTCAGACGAACAATCGAATCAGTTAGCCAACAAGAATATCGCCGGTTCAAACGTCAATAGAAAATTTTTTCGTTATTTTACAGTTCATTTTACTTAAATAGTTATATTTTGTTCTGATTTGGCATTACAGCGTTTTCTCAAGTATCCTATCGTTGAAATAGGTAAATATTTACATTACTTATAGCTACAAAGATCCAATGTAACTTAAAAATTGAACATAACATTATTTTTTAAACACAACATACATTTTCAAAGTTGTTAGTATTAAGATATGTTTGGAACTAATTGAAAAGCAAATCATTATTTATAACGTAGGTACTTTGCATTTAAATAACAGTGTTTGTACTTAATGCAAGTCAGGGAGTCGCACAGAGCTACCGGATCGTGTAGAATATCGGCACGAAGGCGGCGGCCGCCCCCCACGCGCGGCTGCTGTCCGACGCTGCAAAAACAACACACGGTTTAGCCAACACAAGCAGAAACATCCTTCGCAGCGACATATTTGCAGTAAGTTTTTCTAAAAATGTAGTTGAAAAACTCATTTGTTAACTGTACGAGCCGCAGACCGGATTATAGTAAAGTTTAACCACGGATATGAAAAATAAGTTTCTAAACATGGAAAACAAATCCAAGAATCGTGATGGTCTATTAACATAACAATGTAGATATGTTTATCTCATGTATCGAAAGTTTACTTTAAAATATTAGGTCTTTACATATGAAATTGAAATTGGCGTTTTGTAAGGGAGGAACACAAAGTAAATTTTTTTGAAATATTATATATTTATTTGATCAAAGCATGTACCATTGCTATCTATGCACTTTTGCCATTTCATATGTAGTTCATTGATCCCTATACTAAAAAAATCATTCGGACGGGAATCAATAAAATCTTTGAAGGCGCTTTGGACTGCCCCATCGGAGTTGAATTTTTTCCCTTGCAATAAGCTATCCAAATTTCTGTTGTATAGCTGTTGGAGCAAGGTCCGAGGACTACGGGTGGAGAGGAGTGCCTTAGACATTCCAATTGAAGCTCCTCTAATTTGGTTGCCGTCTATTGTGCAGTGTGTGGTCTAGCGTTGTCCTGAAGCAGCAGTGGCCTAGAGAGATTGACCAGCCTCGGTTGTTTAGCAGCTAGGTTTTCCATCATAGATTTGCTGACAATAAACATCTGCCGTAATCGTCTGGTTTAAGAAAGCTATAGTGAACGACACCGGCACTAGTTCACCAAACGCTCACAAGTAACTTTTTTTTAAGTCAATTTTCGCTTGGGGCATGATTTGCCTGGTTCACCAGGGTTCAACCATTGCGATGAGCGTTTCTAATTGTCGTACAAGATCCACTTTTCATGACAGGTAATGATTCATTAAAAAAAGCGTTTCATTATTGTGCCGGTTTAGTAATGTAACGCAGCAGTGGACGCGTGTTTGTCGGTTTGCTGCACTCAATTCATGAGGATTCAATTCAACCCAACCTCTCAAGCTTTTTCGCCTCCCCAATTTGCCTAAAGTGGATTAAAACAGTTTTGTCACTAACACTGCAGCCTACAGCTAACTCGGACATGGTTTGCGATGGATTCGCTTCAACAATAGCCTTCAATTATTCATTATCAACTTTGGTCTCCGGCCGTCCGGGCTTGTTCTTTAGGTTGAAATTTCCAGAATGAAAACGTTGGAACCAAAAACGCACTGTGTTTTTTGTTTCGCAACACCGCCGCCATACACAGCATTAAAACTTCGAGCCATTTCTGCAGCACTGGTGCCACGGTGGAACTCGTCCTCGTAAATAACGCGATATTTCATGTTTTCCATTTTGTAAACTAAGTGACGCAAAGAAAAGACCAAAAGAGAAACAACAAATGAATTATGGTTTTCGAATCACAAATGCGTGAGTAAATAGCTGTACAAATTTGAAATTGGAGTTCTCAACCAAAGAAGAGATAATATAGATCAAAGTGGCCAATACGACAAAATGCCAATTTCATATGTAAGGACCTAATATTAATTTAAAATGTCGCTGGAGTTTATGAAGTTGCATGAAGAGCTCGCTTCGCTTGCAACTTGCTCTGTGCGTCGTTAATACTTGTTTATTTTACTGTTATTTAGAAAATACATAATCTAAAATCTCATAGTAGGTTTGTAGTTTTTTGTTTTTAAACTAGTTTTTGCCAGTGGCTTCGCTCGGGTATCCTTCAGGAACAGATCTTTATCTCAATGAAAGTACCCTATGTACAATTTTTCTGTACGTTTAAAAACAAACTGCTTGAAGATGGATTGAGTAGTTAAGGGGTGGAAACATAACAAACAATCAGATAAATTCACTTTCACATTTATATTAGTTTAGATTGGGATAATGTCGAAATAAATAAATTTTGAATACTCTCATCTTCATCATGTGGGATAGAAGACCAGAACCAGCCAATATTGAATAAAACAAACGGTCTACCTCTGCATGCATGAACTCACTGGTAGCTAGATTCCTGACGCCGAGCACGGAGGCGACCTCGGGCGGCTCCAGATCGAACAGCAGTTCGGCGCGCGCCGAGTACAGGTTGTAGATGCTGGCGATGCACGTGAGCCGCAAGGCGCCGCGAGCAAACGACGACGCCTTCACTTGCAGCACCGCCTCGCCGAACGACGGCAGCCGGTTGTCCGGCCCCGTCCGCTCGAATACCACCGCCGCTTTATCCTCCTTCGTGGGTCGCCGGATGTCTTCCTTGTGCAGGCTGACGTAGCTCTCGTCCAAGTACTGGATGTCGCGCTCGTCGTGGAGCAGGCTCTCGCCGAGGTCGTCAGCGGGCGCGGCGGTCGTGGTGTCCACCTTCTTCGGCGGATCCCACTTGAACCAGTTGGGCAACTCGTGGCCGAAGCTCTCCATGTCGATCTGCAGTAAAGGACTGTCACTGATTATCAGTTATAATAACTTTAAAAAGTGGAATCGACAGGTAATAGAAACCATGGCTTCTTCATCCTAAGTATTTTATTAAAATAACAATTGAAATGCTTTTTTTTGTACGCATTGCACAAAATATTCAGAAAACCTTGAGATTTGGTGAAGTGTAAAGTTACTTGACGTTTCTGAGAAAAGAAAAAGCTTACAACTTTTATAGTAACAACACTTAGTTCAATTATCACTCAAATCGAAAACCATCATTCTAATTGAAATGATCCATTCCGAAACCCACAACAATTACCAATAATCCGATCTTATTAAGTTGCTGAATTGTCCCAATTCCATACAACGTAATCGAGTGTTTCGTTAATGGCATGGTGGACGGGGCGGCGGCGGTGGCGGTGAAGCAGATGCGAGTCGTGATAGATAAAGGCAGGTCCCCGGCTGATCGAGCGCGAGTAGCTGGTGATTAATGAACGAGCGCACAAGGCTGGCGGCGAAACAATGTCGGCTGCTCTGGCCGGTGGCATTGTTCCCGCCCGACGCGCTATAAAAGCACTTTTTGTTCGAATGCCTTTGGACAGGGTGAAATGCGGAAATGTTTCCTTTGTAAATGTTAGTTCCCGCTGTCGAGTTAATTATTCCCGAGAGAGCCGATCGTGCTTTCCTGCTGAATTAATGACGTAGAAAAGCACCGTACGCAGTACCCGACGTTGTTAGTCTGAATGTAATGAGGTAGTTTACGGATACCGATATGGATAACATTTACGTACAGTCAGCAAACAAACTGAGCCGCAGCGAACAACCCATGTATTTGCGTTCACTTAATTGAAACAAATGGACACTTTGGTGTAGAATGTTGAAAACACACAAATAAAAACATATAAATGCTAGCTTGCTGTCATTATAAGGATAAAACGAGGCGATTATCTCATATATAACTTTTAAAAGAGATATGGGGCCAGCATGAAACCCGAAACTAATTGTACTAAAAGTCTCCCGCATAGTTCGTGTTGCCACGCTAACATTTTTTAACTATAATTTGGCAAGCAAGCAACAGATAAGTTTATCTCCCAGGGTGGTCGGCGTTTTTGAACGGATACAACCACTTCCCATGGTGGGTATAAATGTCCCCAAACAACGACTACTGCGCAAAAGGAAGGGATAGCGTGCTGGACCTCGTCTGCGGCATCACTCACATAATCGGCTAGTCGAGTTGCGTCCTGAGGTAGAGTGTGTCATCTTATATAAAGTGAGAAAGAAATACTGCGAACTCTCAGTCTCGAGATGATGGTGGACATTGAAGAGACTGGAACGCAGTCCTCGGATGTTGGAGAAGCGCTGATGTTGGATTATTATATATATAAATATAAAATCTCAATATATTGGGATTCTTCTTAGCTTAGAAATAAAAGCTTAATTGCGTTTCTCTGTAATAACGAAAGTTTTATTTAACTTAGTATAATTTCAAAACATTAAATCAACAAAATAATCTCTATTATCCTCAATATGAACATACCTGAAAATAACGAAAGAAACTACATTTAAAGCCGTTATTTCAGGTCTCTCTTTAGTAAAATAGTAAAATAAGGATTACGTTGGAAAAGTTTTCTTGCAATTCTTACTGTCGCTCAACACCACCAATTTAATAAAAATAACAAGAAATATTCATTAATTTCATAAAACTTACGTGAGATATTTTAATTAGGTATTTAGTAACGCGGCTTACTCACGGCACACGGTCGGATACGTCCGACTAGTTTCGGACTCGTCTAGAGTCCATCTTCAGGGGTAAGTGTAGTCGCGGCTACACGCCTCGCATCACTGAGGCGAGGCGTGTAATATTAAATCTAGATGTTACTTCCAAACTGTAAACATTAACAGCCTTGAGGTATACAATGTTCGCTCAGCAGTGTCCGAACATAGCGCGTGTGAATACGCAGAACAATACATAAATACAAAGTTACGGAAAGTGATATCAGCGTGCGGTGCTGGCGCGGTGCTGGCGGCGGTCGCTGTGTCAGCTGAGGAACGGTTCTAGGGCAAAAGCAGCAGTTTTATAAATGACACATGATTCACATTTCATTGACTGATTCGTGCTGAACGCTCGGGACACTATTATTGTGAATATTTTGTATAAAACTCATCGTATTTTGATTTTATACCAATGATTATCACTGATGATCCTTTGATCGCGTAAATTCACATTCCCATCAATATTTCGGAACAAAAGTAAACCTATGTGATATTCCAAATCATTTTGTGTAGACGTAAATAAGTAGCGATACATCATTATAGAAGATCAGAGTTGCGGGAGGCTCTCGTACGTTACCTCTTCTCCGTTGAGTGCGAAGGTGAGGTTGGCGGGCGGCGCGGCGGGCGGCGCGGCGCAAAAGGCGCGCAGCACGCTGCCCACGCCGTACCACGCGCGCTCCGTCACCAGCACTGGGCCCCAAGCCGGTGGCTCTGCGGCAGGAGGAACACGCTCGTCAGACAATTCTAGTGTCGATCAAGCCGGCGCCTCGCGTGGCGCAATCTTTATCTATGTCGCTAATGAGAATAGTTTTAGTGTAGTTTCTGAAGTAATAATAATAAATCCCCAGACAAACACACTAACTATATGGCCCCAAAGTCAGCAGAGCTTGTGTTATGGATAACCGTACAGCGAATTGGGGGGAACCCAGAATAAACATACATATATAAATACAAACAACCATGACCCGAGAACCACCATCTGTGTTCATCACACAAATGAATGCCCCGGCCAGGACTCGAACCTGGGACCTTCGGCGTATTAGGCAAGGCTACTTACCACTACAACACTAGGTCATCTGGATGTGCTTTTGAAAAAAAAAATATTTTTTGAATAAAATTCAAATTAACTATTATCAATCGAAACGAAACGAAAAACAACAAAACTGTAGATAATAAATGAGACAGCCACCTAAGATTAATCGCTTATTCCTGAACAATCGCACCTTCCGAAAAGCTTTTTAAACATGCCTGATTTCGAAATAAACTTCGCAAACGTGAGGTTCACAGATTTGGCAAACTAAGTGACATTTGGTTCCCGAAACTTCGACGACTCGCGAGAGGCGGCAACCTCCGTCACGGCGCGCGTCCACTCGCGATACAATATTAAACAAACTGTTTACCCGCTTCGCTACTCAATTATTTACGTTATTTGAGCTCCGCTGCAAAGAAAGGAGATTTATTAGCTTTATACGGCTATTTGCTTCGTCTTATGAATTGGAAACCTTGAAAGGAGGAAATCGCCTTCGGCGAATATGTGAAAGACGGTAAAAAATATACTGGGTCGGAAAAACCTATAAGGATAATATGTAATATTACCTTATAGAAATGTATTTTTCTAGGAATCTTTGTTTATAATCGCATAACAGAAAAAAGTAACAGTTTACAATTATATTTGTGAAATTATTTTAATCAACATGCTTATAACCCTGGCTATAGTCTTTAAAATAAAACTTCACTCTTATTACTGAACTAATTTTGTTTGTGGTACTACTTGAGTCGTGAATTATCTTTATCAATAAAATAACTTCGATTCGTAATTTCATGGTTCGTAAATAACAAACTGTACATACAGGGACGCGCCGCGATGAGGCGGGAGGTATCCCCGGTAGGTTGTATTGATCTATCTCCAACAACTCCAACACAAGCAGAACTTGGTTATTGTACAACGACTGTAAGCGCGGTGATTTATGACGGCGTCTAGTAATTATTGCGAGGGATTGGAAATTGGGACTAAGACCTCGGCGGCATCGTCTGTAGTCGTTCAGTTCAGTGCAAGCTGCAGATACAAATGGAGCGGCTCTCGAACGCGAGGTCCGTCTCATGGCCTGCGCCAGAGCGCCGCGCCGCGCCCGCCAGCGGAAATGTTGGTAGTGGCAGGGTTAAGTGTTGTACCCTTTAATTTATCTGAGTATGGAAATGAAAAAAGGAGTAAAGGATATGATCTAACCTGTGTACATATATTGATTTCTAAATTATGTATGAAATAGTTATATACTTCGCCTTATATCTTCAAACATTACATGGTTACGTGTATAAGAGACCGATGTAATATTTTAAAATTATATTTGGAGGACTAAACATTTGTACAGAAAATTTATTGTAAAAAGTTTACACTGCCATTATGATTCAATGTATATTTCAACATTTCTAAATACACGCTTATTTTACGACAAATCAGTGCGGCTTGGCTCGGGGAGCTCTCGTCCCGGAGCTGCGAGACTGAGATTGTGGAGAGCATGGAGCTTTCAAGCGTAGAGTAAATAGGTACCTCTTGGAGTGGCGGGTACCGTATCATCAATTCCTACCAGGTGAGAAGGTAAACAAACGCCTGCCAATCAAACAAGTGTTTTTATATGGATTATTAATGCTTTATAATCAGAGATGTGACATTTTCTAAATAATAGTATTTGAAGTGCGAAATACTATTTTCAGTTTGAAGTTCAATACTTTTTTTAGAAAAGCATTTTACATTTTACTTGTGATATCTTTGAGGACATATTGCAAAATACAAAATTTGTACTTTTTAAAAAGATTTGTCAACCTCAATAAATTAATGAGATTAAAAATCAATTTTTTTTCTCGATACTGAACTGAACAGACAGGCAGGTATTATATACTTCAGAAGTGGCTTTCGACAAGAGAATAGAAAAGTGAATACAATGCGAAATGTACGAAATTGAGATAAGCTTACAATTGAACATTTTAAACAGTGTTCTATTCTGTCGTAGAAAGAAATGCTCTCCTTGTAAGATCACTCACACCTGCCTGACCAGCCCCGCGCCGACGCCCTGGCCTGTGTCATGGCGGCATGGGAGATGAGTGACAGTGTGCAAGAACAAATTATTTTATTAAAATCTGTTAATTAATTATAAATAGTCTTGTAAGTATCAACAGTAGTACAATAATCACGGCACCGCGCGGCGACGCGCTGAAGGTCACGTCAGCAGGGGCGAGGATAATGCTTGCAACAGTAAACACAAAATACGATCAGACGTAAAACAAGTCTAGAACCGAGTGCATATTTATTATCGTAGCGATTTATTTATATGTTGTTCTTAAGACAACAATATTGAAAACACAAAATAAAAGCCATTTCGACTTTCGCTGGCCGAGTCATTTCGTGGATCGATCGTTTCAATTATTTTAACATTTTGTCTTGTATTTTACAAAAATAAGAAGGTATGAAACGAGTTGAAGTTTGCGCTTCCTATATTGGGGGAAGCTTTCATAGCTTCACGTTACCCCCCTAGTTGCATAAATAATTTCACTTAACTTGCAGCTTACTCATAAACTAAAGAAAGTTAACAACTGCAAAAGTATGATAATAAAGTATTTTGAGAATACGGATTGCATTTAATATTTTAAATACAAAATGAAAAGCTATTTTGTATTTGATAAAAAAAATATAAAAAGTATTTTGCATCTTTACGTAACTAACTATAAGTATACATAAACTATTCTGCACATCTCTGTCCACAATATAGTTATGTCGTATCATTGGTAAAAGTATTTTGTTTAAAATCCGAATATGAACCTAGTTATGTTTATGTAGCTAATTGAAAATAGCGGATTGTTTGATTCAATTTCGAAGGATAAACAAATATTTTTTATTCATTATAAAATAATAAACGTTTGGTTAACAAACATGCGTCTATAGGTACGCACCAACAATATACCGGGACGTTGGATGGCCACTAACGAGCTTGTGGTGCAAGCCACTGTTTGCTGAGAAATCAGCGGCCAGCAGCGCCGCTGGGAGAAGTCGCTTCTGTCGAGAACTGCTCACTGGCTCGCCGACTTTACACAAACCTGCGCTCGTCGGTTCCTTTTAAAACATAACACTTTTCCTAAGCACTGCCGTTACAGAGCCAATTCATTGTGGTGTTGGGGCCGTTGTGCTGTGGACAGTTTGACAGCATCATGTCACCTCGCATAGCTGCGATGTTGTCGCAGATGCTCTCCGACAGTGCATTGTGAAGCTTGTAGATAAGTTTTGCCCTGCAGAGTCTAAGCGCGGCCTGGTCAAAATATCAAAATATTATATTACAAGTCAGCCTTTTGACACCATGTTGGATTGTATCGTTGACAAAAGGCTGTTGCTTCTCCGCAGCGAGCAGCGCCCTACTCGCCAAGCACTACACCGGGTGCCGACAGCTGTGTTCAACTGCCACAATGAGACTTGTAGAACTAAATATCCTAGCGGCAAGAAAGTCGATATTCTTCAAACAACAGATTATCCCTCACTTAAACCCTGAATTTTCGATATTGGATCATATTTTTTTAGATCTATTGAATATAGAATTTTCGTAGATTTAGCACGTTGGGCTTACTCTAGATTCCCTTAATACCCCTAATGCCGTTGTGGGCACGTTTGTGTGTTTTAGAAATAAAACTGTGTTTACTTTTTGTTATAAAAGTTATAAAGTATTAAGTATAAAAGTTTGATGAGCCCGCTCTAATGTTTTGTCCATTACTGTCCACTATCTATCGTATCTACAGTGATATCGAACCATGTGAACGCTCGTAAATACCACAGCGGCGTGAACTAAGCAATTACATATGAATCATTAAAGTCGGAGCCTCCTTGTAGGATATACAACTTATAGTTAACATAATCAAAAAAGTATACCGTGTTTCTAAAACAATTGTTTAGTGCAATATAACTCACTTTATATAAATTAAAACCATGAACATCCCCTCCGATCACTTTTGTACTCCAAATCTAAAATGGATTACATTCAAACAACATTTTTTTTTTTTTTTTTTTTTTTTTGCTGCCGAGGCACCCTCACGGGAGGGAGGTGGAAGATGCGTCATGCATACCCGCCCGCAGGTAAATTCCTCTGCGGGGGGGTTATGTGGGACTCACCAGAATGGCACCTACCCACTAAAAACCACCTGTTGGCTGTGGTAAGCGTATACCTTTAGCCTTCATCGGAAGCGACACCCGTCGGGAAGTTGGGCGCGCTGGCGGAGACCCGCTAGCGGGTCTTCCGCCTGTAGTGAAAGTTGCACTGAAGGTGCTCAAAGGGACATGAGTTGGTGGCCGTTCTGGGCAGCCTCCGGTGAAGCCGGGGCTGGGCAGAGGTCGGCCGAAGCATGATTTAGGGATCAATTCATTTAAATGAACCTACAATGAATTGAGAAGGGAACTATGCTCCGCCAGAGCTAGCAAACGCTCTGTCGGAGTACGTGAAGCCCTAAGTTTACGGGCTAAGACTGCGATTTCACTAACATCGACATTTTTAATAGCGTCGCAGACGATACGCATATCGTCTGCTACGGAGGATTGAGGAGTGGGTTTGTATGGGCGAGGAGCCGGGATGGGATTCGATGCGGGACGCTGCCTCCAGTTTTCTGGAGCAGGCTTGGGCTGAGTAGGCTTTGCAGCCGGAGGAACCCGGCTACGCAGCGGCGGAAAGTTTTCTTGAGAAAGGCGCGGGGCCTGTTTGGGAGCCGCCCTTTTGAAATTGGAGCGCATACAACGGGGTGCACGAGGGCAGCCCCTGTAGTTTGCGGTGTGGCCGGACTGGCCACAAAGCACGCAATCGGGAGGAGAGTGAGTTTCAGGAGTGCGATTGCACTCCTTAGTGAAGTGCGGGACCAGGCACTTGACGCACCTGGGCGGTGCGCGGCAGTTGGCTGCCGCGTGCCCGTACAACTGGCATCGATGGCACTGGCCGGGATGACCGCGGCGATGAGGCGCCTCGATTGAGATCCCAGAGAGGCCGCAAATAGAGCTAACCCCTTTCAGGATCTCTCTGGACTTGGGGACGTTGGCGAGAATCACCAAAGCGAGAGGGTGTTGCCTCCCGTACTTGCTGTGCATTTTATGCACCGCGAGTGCCGGGAAGCCTTGGGACTGCAGATCCTCCAGGATGGCCTCGTTCGATAATTCGAACGGGATTCCCCTGAGTACCGCTCTGATCTTACGCTCTTCTGACAGAGCATAGGTGTGATAAGCATATTGCTTATCGGTGAGGAGCTTTGTTAAAGCTCGAAAGTCGTCTATCGACGAGACTAAGATTTTAATAGATTCACCCGAGTTGGCTGCTCGGATGTAATGGATTTTGTGCTCATTGCACAATGTCGAGACCTCGGTCCATTTACCCTTTTCCCGAAGGAAAACGGGTGGTGGGACCTTGGCCTTGACAGAAGTTGGGGCCGGAGCGGGTGTTGAAGACACCGGGGCAGCTGGCGTTGAAGACGCCGCAGGAAGTATAGGGACGGGCGTCGAGGGCGCCGGGTCTTGTTTTGAACGCTTCTTAGAGCGCTTCTTAACAAGCGTAAAGGAGGGAGACTCAGGGCCAGTTGGGGTGGCGTCCGAGGATGACTCGGTCGCGGGTGCGCGCTTGCGTCGCGGAGGGGCGTCTACTTCGCACTCCATGTCACTGGAGGAAGGGGACGCGGGAGGGCCTAAGACCTGAGGGGTCTGGGGAACTGGGGTGGCCTGAGGGGCCATTGTGGACATTATCGTCATGAAATGAGGGATGAGAGAATCTAGGAAACGGAACTTATCAGCATTTATATGTATGCCTTCAGCACCGATACTATCAGCTAACTTCTTCCTAATCTCATCAGAGCTTAGGGAAGCCATTGCGGAGGGGTTGGGGAGGGACAATATATGAACCTAACAACGATGACTAACTCCCTAAAACCACCCTACACGCAGTAGGGCGGTTGAGAACGACGCGGATAACTTACTCGAACACAGCACTTGAAGTCCTGGAACAACGAAACCCCGTCGACGAAGCTCACGTTCCACGAAGTACGGTTACCAAGCCACTATTCGCCGTGAAAACGGCGTTAGAAATTTAGAAGTACGGTTAACGAGCCACTGTCCGCCGTGAAAACGGCGTTAGAAACTTAGTACGGTAAACAACTATGAAATTTGGGTGCTCAATTAGCGCGGGGGCTAAAAGAGCGGGAAGGCGTCTGCGATCGACGTGCGCTCGAGAACGCACGCAGACCGAGACTGTCGGGGGTTCAAACAACAAAAGGCGATTACAATATATTGGAAGCAATTTATGACGTCACAAAACTAGTGTAGGAGCCCTGCGGCGCCGGACAATGCAGGCCGAGCGCTAGGGGCGTGGGGGTGGGGGCGACTGTCTTCGTGTGCGAGCTTTAATCAGAGTTTAGACGACTAAGCTGCGCTAATGTAGCCGGCACAAATACAGCGCCAGGTGATTGTATCGAACGCACAGACGCACACGGAGCTGGCATTTCTTGTCTCTTCAAGAAGAGTTTGCAGAAAGATATTCGTAGACATTACATATAAGTACAAAATATAAATTCTCAATTTATATTAAAAATTCGCTATTAGCTTTTGATGTTTTATAATTTTTTTAACAAAACTGACAAATATTGTTTTGGTTGGAGCTAAAGCCAATACGTAAAAGCGTACAAATGTTTATTTGAGTAGAACGCGGCTGCGACCGATAATTACCTTTCCCCGCAGTATAAAACCACCTACGAATAACCCGCGGATGCAATCATTCTCGCTCCGATTGCCGCCCGGTACGGACGTTCCAAAACCACTCCGATTGATCGGTCTCTTCCCGTTATTCAGTGGCGCTCAGTTTACTGACGTCACAGTATAGCGAGTTCGTTCCGTGATACGGTTTTTCTGGGTTTTCTTACTCCCTCTGAGCGCTATCGAAGTGATTTTTTCTTTGCGACTAAGTCTCTTAGTCTTCAAAGTGCTGTGCTGTGTTGTGCTTGTGCTGAGTGCTGTGTGTGCCCAGCGTAAAGTATTCTGGTTTTAGTACAAAGGATACCTAACGGAGACAACTACATTTGTACTGATCCAGTCCTTTAATTTTATTTATTTTACCTTTCTACTATTTTATTTATTTACTTTTCTATTTTTATATTTATTTTGATCATATTTTTATTATATTGTCTTTCCGTGCATATTTGTCCTTTTTGTCGGTAAAGGTTGACCCTAAGGCGGTCAATTCTTTACCTCTAGACCCTTTTTAGGATTCTAGGTAGCGGCCTTCAGCAAACTACGGTTAGTTTTAAGTTATTCTCCCCAGCCCCCCTACCACTAGTCGGGAGGTTAGCCGCTAGGGTTCGCTAGGTTTTATAAATTATTATATTCATATAATTAGTCCCAACCCCTCCCTAATGGGTTCGCAGAGTTTATTAAACTTTGCGAAGGCCTTCGCCCAGGCACTCACCGCGTCGGGTGTTCCGATCGAAGATGAGGTCGTAACGCAGGCCTTAATGGCTTTTAACGCGTCCTCGGCTCCTCAGGCCACCAACGCCCAGACCCCTCAGGTCTTTAGCTCTCCTCCCGCGTCTCCCGTGCCCTCCGAGATGGACTGTGTGTCGGACACATACTCTCGCGCGTCGCGCCGTAAGCGTACCGCTCCCGGGAGCGACTCGGAATCCGCGTCTGATGCGTTATCGGACGCCGCCACCTTAAGTGGCTCTCCTGAGCCCGCGTTTACACTTATCTCGTCCAAGCGCTCTAGGAAGCGCACGTCCAAGCGTCCCACGTAAGCATCAGCTCCCTCCGCCCGTCTTCCTTCGCGAAAAAGCGCGATGGACCGCGGTATCTAATCTATGCAAAGAGCAAAAAATTAACTACCTAAAAGCCTCCAACGCAGGTGAAACTATCAAAGTTCAGGTCGCGACTATCGACGACTTCCGCGCGTTTACCAGATTACTCTCGGTAAAACAAATCGCGTATCAAACTTACGCCCTCCCGGAGGAGCGTAAGATACGCGCAGTATAACGGGGCGTCCCGTTCGAGCTCGTGAACGATGAAATTCTCGAGGACGTTAAGTCCCAGGGTTTCCCGGCTGAAGCAGTGCACAAGATGCACTCCAACCGCGGTAGGCGTTTCCTATTCGCTTTAGTTATCCTAACCAACACTCCCAACTCGAGTGAGATCTTCAGAGAGAACCGCACAATCTGCGGACTTTTGAATATCTCCGTCGAGCGTCCCAATCCCCACGGTCACCCTGGACAGTGCTACCGTTGCCAGCTCTACGGCCACGCATCGGCTAACTGCTCAGCTCCCCCCAGGTGCATTAAGTGCCTGGATCCTCATATAACAAAGGAGTGCACTCGTACTCCCGAGTACACTACCCCCCTGCATGTGTGCTGTGCGACCAGTCCGGAGACACAGCTAACTACAGGGGTTGCCCGCGCGCTCCGCGCTCCTCTGCTAAAAGGGCCACGCCTAAACTGGCGCCACCACTCACTCCCGCTTACTTCCCGCCGCTGCGCAACCAGGCTCCCCCGGAAGCAAAGCCCGTACAGCCGACACCGACTCCAGCTCTCTCCTGGAGACAGCGTCCAGCTCCACATTCCCGTCCTATCCCAGCTCCCGTAGCACCCGTATGCCCACGTCTCGCTCCGTTGCCTCAACCTCAGCGTCGTTGGCTGAGGACATGAAGACCGTGGAAGACGTTATTAAAAATGTCGACATTAGGTAAATCTCCGTACTCGCACGTAAACTGCGAGCCACCCGCTCTCCTCAAGAGCGTCTCTTCGCGTTAGCCGAGCATCACTCGCTACTTATTTTCTTGTAAATTATTTATTTAGTATAAAATAATAAACATAATGTCTAGACCTGCTAATCCCGCGTCCAGTTTTATTATCCTAGTTTCTTTTTACGCTCGTAGCCTTTGTTCTAACCTTCCTGAGCTCAAACTATTCGTTCAGAACAATGAGCTAGACTTACTGCTTCTCCAAGAGACGTGGCTCACTCCAAACCACTTCAGGGGATTCGCTATTCCCAAATACGCGCTCACTCGTAACGACAGGCCTAACGCCGACGGTCACGGCGGTACAGCTATTTACTATAAAAGAGGTTTCCATTGCTCTCCTCTCCCTAAACCTCCTCTCCTCAGCATGGAAGCTACAGTGTGCAGATTGACTATGACGGCCTGTTTGGTGTGGAGGTAAGTAGCATTGCCTTCCATGCCAGAAGTCCCGGGTTCGAATCCTGGTAGGGGCAGATATATTATTATGTTTGCTTTCTAGTCATGGATGTGTATTTACGTTTATTTAAGTTTATTTCTAATATTTATATATATAAAAAAAAATATCTATGAGTGTTAATATATTTCTTAAGTTTATTTATCCGTTATCTAGTATCCATAACACAAGTTCTTGATGATACTTAACTTGGGCTAGATAATGTTGTGTGATTGTAAGAAATATTTATTTATTTATTATTTATCCGACCATCATCATAGCTTCAATCTACATACCTAGTGGCACCAGACCAATCCGCAGCGACTTTGAGGCCATTCTCGCCCTCGGCCATTCAGTCATTATGTTCGGAGACTTTAACTCCAAACATACTGACTGGACGTGCCTATCGACCAACACCAGCGGTATCACTCTCTTTAATATCACTAACTCACTCGACTTAGATGTCATCTCTCCCGTCACTCCCACTCATTATCCCGACAACCCTAAACTCCGTCCTCACATCCTCGATTTTGCGTTAGTAAAGCATATCAACCTTGATCTAAGGTCCATCGAACCGCTCGATGACCTAGGCTCTGACCGACGCCCCATTTCCCTCGTGCTAGGATCGTTTTACGTTAACGACACCTCTCCTAAGACCTTTACAGACTGGAAAGACTTCAAAAATACGCTAGTTTCAGCCTTAGAGGCCCCGAACTCTCCGCTCGCGATCTCGCCCGTCTCTAGATAGCTCGGACAAAATAGACTCGTTAGTCAATTCCCTCACTGCTACTATCAACTCAGCCATCAGAGATACTGAAAAATCTTTGATCAAGTCAAACCCACGCTTAGCCGTCCGCAATCCCATTAAAGCTAAGAACGCGGCTCTCCGGGGAGCCAAACTCTATCCCACGCTTGCCTATAGAACAGGAATCTTCAGTGCTATGAATTCACCTTCAGTGCTATGAATTCACCTTCAGTGCTATGAATTCACCTTCAGTGCTATGTAATTCCCAGCGGGTGACCCCTTCTGGGCCCCGCTAGCGCGGCCTCTTTCTCCTATTGGTCGTTGCTCAGATGAAGGCTGTGTGGCAAAAAATTGCACGAGTCATTCAGGGGGTTTTTAGTGGGTAGTGGCTCTGGTAGGCTCGGAGCGAGTCCCAAATAACCCCGATCGCGCGCCCGGGGTATGCGTCAGAGCATTTTTTTATCCTCCTGCCCTCTCCGTGGAGGGTTACAAAAAAAACCTGCGGATGTTGTTTTTTTTTTAGTCTCGTTATAAAATTAAGCAACAAACACTGGAACTAACTTAAAAAATAATAGTGGCAAAAGCTTCGCATCCATTCATATGTCAAATTAAAAAAATCGTTTCCAAAGGGAGAAGCCCTGGCCAACCCACTGTAGATTTTGAGCCGAAACATGCTTATCATAGAAAATTAATTCGGTACTTTTACACACAGATTTTAATACAAGGGCAATAAAATTTATAAATAATTACATGAGTACTGCTTTTTTTATGATAGCCAATGGAGTCGACATATCTATAAAGACACATAAAGATTGTTACTTCTAGAAATAAATCGAATCAGGTCCGAGCTCTGTGTCACCCAGCCCACGCGACGCGGCGAATGTTGAACCACACAATCAAATTAATACCAATATGGCCATTCCCGCACGAATGTAATAACAAATGCAGAATATTACATACAACGACCACATTGCTTTGGTAAACTCATTAATGAAGGTATAGTTTTGCATTTCAGATCTAACTGAGTTAACCGAGTTTTCCAAGGCATTCATCTTTTTCGTGGCCGACTTATGATGTTTTTCCATGATAGTTTCCACCCTTTTGATAAGATTTAATTCGGCTTCCACAACAGAGGTTTGATTTTTCCACAAATTTGCCAGGTTTATTTGATTACTTTTAATTAATAAAATATCTTTTTCGTATTTCTTCGCAAAACTGTCATCTAATAGGCCAAACAACGAATTAGCAATATTACCTACTCCATTGATAAGCCCGCGCTTTCGGCGCGTGCTCGAAACGATCTGCTGATGAAGTAATAGTTTGTTGTAGTGTTGTAGCTCAGAGTACTCGTGGTTCAATTGATACATGACACCGTCGCATTGTGATAGGTCTTTTATTTTAGAGCATAGTGTTTCTAAGTAATTTATATATTTGCTAGACGCCGCCATTCCTTCCCAGTATGGACTCATTTCATAGTAGACGACAAGACGCCAGTCGTCTCTTATCAGGTGCATGTTAGCGATTTTATCGAAAAATAAAGCAGTGTTGGTTTGTAATGGAGTTATTGAGTATAGGCCATAAGAATTCGTTACTAAGGTCATAAAAAACAATAAAACCGATGTAGCAACTGTAGCCAAATTAAAGTTCCGGTTGTTACGTCGTGGCCTTGGTGGAGTAATTGCCTGCAAAGGGTTCTTATCTTGCGGGACTTCTTTGTTTTGGTTGATAGGTAGCAATGATAGTTTAACTAAAGGTCTTTTTATATAGCCATTCTTAGTTTTTAACGTCACAACTCTCACATACCCGTCATTACCGGGGTGCAACTCTACTACACGTCCCAGTGCCCATTTTCCTGCAGGAAGGTTGCCATCATTGATAATAACAATATCGTTTAAATTGATATTGGGTTGTGACTGTCGCCACTTGCCTCTTGCAGTAAGGTTTGATAAGTATTCATGTTGCCATCTTTTCCAAATGTCTTGGAATATTTTTTGTGTTAGGTGCCATCGCGTTCTGAGATCTCTTTCAGTTTCATAAATTGATAGGATCGGACCACTCGATAGAAAATGTGAGGGGGTTAAATAATTAAGATCCTCGGGGTCTTCGGTCAACGGACACAACGGCCTTGAGTTTAGGCAAGCTTCTAATTGAGCTAAGACTGTGCTATACTCCTCGAAGGTAAGTTTCTGCTCACCAACCACTCTCTTGAGATGATATTTGAGGCTCTTCACAGCTGCCTCGCACAGACCATTTGCTGACGGCCAGGATGGAGCGTTAAAATGCCAACTGATGCCCATCTCAGCCACGTCGGAGTGAAACTCCTCATCAAAGGTCCTAAGGAGTTCTTCGTATTCTTGCTGTAGAACCTTGTTGGCTCCTACGAAGTTTGTGCCGTTGTCACTATAGATATGCCCTGGCTTCCCTCGACGAGCCGACATTCGTCGTAAGGCAGATAAAAATGCTGTACTTGTCAGGTCGGAGACCAGCTCCAAGTGAATAGCCTTTGTTGCTAGGCAAGTAAAAACTGCAACATAACCTTTTGTAGTTTTGATGCCTCGGCCTGCGTTGGCCTTGGTGAACACGTGACCCGTATAATCCACAGCTACGTGATAGAAGGGCCTCGATGGATTGGCTCTTGCTGCTGGAAGGTCGCCCATAAGCTGATAGTGATTGCTAGGATTCATTCTTCTGCATTTAACACATTGACGCAGCCGTTGTTTCGTAGCTCTGTTGCCACCAATCACCCAGTACTTTTGCCTTAAAAAAGCTGAGGTTAGTCTGGGTCCGCCGTGATAAGTCAGCTCATGAGCTTGGTCTATTAATAATTCCGCAAGACGACTGCTGTTAGGTATGATGATAGGGTTTTTCATCTCAGGGTCCAGGTTTGCGTGTCGCAGCCTCCCGCCAACTCTTAAAGTATTGTTTTCATCCATGAAAGGATTCAACTCACATAGTTTGCTCTTATTGTTAATTTTATTATTATTGTGTAAGTCAAAAATCTCTAGATAATAGGCTGATTGTTGTGTTTGTTTTATAATGTGTAACGTTGCTTGTTTGAGTTCGTTAACTGATAGGTATGTTGTTGAAATATGATTCTTTTTTGTAATGTTATTTATAAACCTTCTAATCCACGCTACAAGCCTCACTACTTTGTTAAACGAGCTATAATTTGAAAGAATAGATTGTATGACAGATTCGTCTGATTGCTGAGTGACTAAGTAAACGGCTTTTGATAATTTAAGGTCTTCATTTGTTGAAAAGTCTATGTTTTCGTCGTTGTTATCGTTGTAGCTAGTTAGCCATCTCGGACCTTGCCACCACAGACTAAAATCTTTTAATTGGGTTGCTGTTAAACCGCGACTGGCACAATCAGCAGGATTTTCTTCAGATTTAACATACCGCCAACAGCTTGGCGGCATGATTGGAGTGATTTTTCGTACTCGGTTTGCCACAAATGTTTTCCATCTAGCTGGGTCACCGTTTAGCCAGCCTAGCACTACTGTTGAGTCTACCCAGCCATATGTTTTGATAGTGTGGCCTTGAATACAATGCTTCACCTTATTCATTAATGTTGATAGAAGTAGGGCTCCACATAATTCTAACCGGGGTAGAGTGACGGATTTGCTGGTCGGTACGAGCCTAGTTTTTCCGACTACTAATACTACAGAAGAGTGTGTGCCTTTATTGATGCGGCAGTAAATTACACAGGCATAGGCTTTAACTGAGGCGTCGCTAAAACCATGTAACTCTATGGTTTCATCCTCCTGAGTCAGCAACCATCGTGGTAGTCTTATGTCTTGGATGTCATTGATGTCTTCTCTAATCTTTACCCATTCTGAGTAGATGCTGTTAGGTACGGGCTCATCCCATTTGATATCCGCTGCCCACACTTGCTGGAAGATTAATTTTAATTTAGTTGATAGCGGTGACAGCCAACCTAGTGGGTCAAATAACTTTGATATATCGGATAGAAGCCTTCTTTTTGTGATTTTGTTTGTTTGACCCGCCGGTTCCAACTTTGATAGGAATAGAAAGTTATCCTCCTGTGGGTCCCAGCCTAGGCCCAAGGTCTTTGTTTGTTCTGATAGCTTGAAGTTAAAGTTTTCATCAGCTGAGATGATTTCCGTATCTGGTATTAATTCCTTGTTGTTGGACTTCCACTTTCGCAGGTGGAAGCCCCCAGATCGTAATAAATTGATAAGATCCACCTGTAACTTCTTTGCAGCTTCAATGTTGTGGCATCCATGGATCAGGTCATCCATATAGAAGGAGTACTCGAGCACGGCGGGAGCTTCGCTATTTTGATAGTGAACTCTCTCATCCTGGGCAAGTTGTTTAAGAGTCATCATAGCCAGGAATGGAGCAGCTTTTGTACCGTACGTTACAGTCGTAAGTTGATATTGCTTGATAGGTTCCGAGGTAGAGTCGCGCCATATGATTTTCTGTAATTTCTGGTCTTCTGGGCAAATCCAAATCTGCCTAAAGAATTGTTTGATGTCGGCAGTAAAAGCAAATTGATACTGTCTCCACTTGATAATGAGAGACTGCAGATCCTGTTGCAGATTTGGGCCACTACCCATGACGTCATTCAAGCTGTAACCTGACGACGTTTTACCCGAAGCGTTAAAAACCACTCTAAATTTAGGATTGATAGTGTCATCAGATTGCACACAATGATGGGTATTAAAGTATTCCGGTTTCATGTTACTTGTGGACGGAATCATATGACCCAGCGAGCGATAGTCATTGATAAATAATTTATATTGTTTATTAATGTGTTCACTTCTGTTAAATTTATTTAAACTTTTGTGTCAGCAATGATTACAAACAATGTTATGAGCAAGTTAAAAATAATTCAAGATTACCTTTTAGATACTATCACTGATATATTTCATGGCAAGTTTAACATTCACCTCTTAACCCCCGAGCAATTACAACAAGAGTTAAGTATCATATCCGCTCAATTACCTAGAGAACTAACTTTACCTACCAATTACGAGAATCTGTTTAAACTTTACAAACTGTTAAAGATAAAAACCCGCTTAACAAAGAAATACCTTATTTTTGAAATACGATTCCCATTAGTAGCACGAGACTCCTATGAATTACATAAAGTTATATCTATTCCGAAACCAACACAAGGTAATATGATCAGCCTTATACCTATCAGCGAATACTTAGCATTAAATATCAACAAAGATTCATTTATAACGTTATCAGAGAGCGACTTAAATAAGTGTGAGGAATACGATATCACTACGGTGTTGTGTAGATCAAAAAAGCCTATCTATCATATGAAAGATGATCAAAATTTATGTCGGAAAAGTGATGAAGATCTAGGAACTTGTAAAACAATCATCAAAAAATGCGCAGATATACTGGAAATAACTCACAAGTTAAATACATACTTTTATTACTGTTGCGACTATTGTCATTATAAGCTTATTTGTGAAGATCAAGTTTCAATTGTGAAGTTGAATAATACCGGCCTGCTTACACTGGGTCAAGACTGTCTTATAAAATCAAATGATTATCATTTTTATAGTCACAGACAAGATGTGACTGAGTATACTATGAAGCCTGAATTTGGGATCCCGGGAATCGCTCCGATAAATCATTTGATCAACATCTCGTTGCCTGAATTACCTGCCAGTACTAGTTCGGAATCATTCAATGAGAAACAGCTGCTTGCCATAAGAGATCAAATCGATACGATGAAACAAAGCGAGCCATTATCAGGAGGCATCTCATATCACGACGTTCATCATTATGCGGCGATCTACTTGGTGCTGGGCCTGGTGGCGGCGGCGGGAGCGGCGTGCGCGTGGCGGCGTGCGCAGCGGCGGCGGCAGCGGCGAGCGCAGCAGCTCCGCGCTACTGACTTGCAATTAAGTGTAGTGCCGTGCAATAGTGGTGTGCTATCAAGTGAAGTGTGCGATCATGTGAATAGTGCGCGTAGCGCAAGACAAAATAGAGGCACCTCGCCGGTGCTTCAATCCGTGTATACAATTTCAGATACGGCTATTTAATTTTATATTTTTTTTTATTTTACTTTTTTGCGATTTTATTGTTTGACTTTTTTGGTGGTTTTCTTAATTAGCTAAGATGTCTATCACTTTGTATATTTTTATTTATCAATTCACCCGCTTTCTCATCCTTTGGCCCGGGAGCATGTACGGGCCAGCACGTACAATTTCTGCGTTTGCAGTTTACGCCAATCGCGCGAATTTATTTTCTAATGACCTGAATTGCGCAACTGCTTTTGATCTCGACTCGCCTAATTTTTCAGAAAAATCTGCAGTCAGTGGCAAGCGAACTTCATATCGACCGTCTTGACGCCTTGTTGTTGTAGATTGATAGTATTCTATGTACTTTTGATTTTCCAATGATGTAGTCTGTTCCTCCCCAATATCCTCAATTTCCCAAAATTTTTGTATTTCTGATAAATTATTGATAATAACGTTGCACTGTAATGATTTTGCGGTTCCAGTTAAAATCCATCCTAAGCGTGTATTCTGCGCAATAGGTACATTATCGCCGACTCGGCATATTCCTTCAAGTAAAATTAAGGAATAAATATCAGCCCCCAAAAGTATATCGACCGGACGACTAATATTGAAATCAGGATCCGCAAGTGAAATGTTTTCTAAATACGTCCAAGATGGCCTTGAGAAAGTGTAGTTAGGCAAGTTTTTAATGAGTTGTTTCATAATATAGACCTCGGTTTCAAACTCAAAATTGCTATTATTGGCCTTGCATTTGATAGAGATGGCACCCTTGCAATTGCTTTCTTTGACACCTACCCCTGATATAACACCTCGACATCGAAGCCGAGCGTGGCCTAATAGTTGAGCGGCGTTTTCCGTTATAATTGATGTTTGAGACCCCTGATCTATTAAGGCTCGCATGTTAACAAAGGTCCCATCGCTAGCCTGAACCTTCAACATGGCAGTTGCCAAAAGTATCTCAGGCATGTCACATTGTAACGACACGTGCGAGTTGCTACGTAAATGTTCTGACGTTTCAGTTTTCTGCCTGCTTCCGTTGTTTGCTACCTTTGACGTACTTGGGTTGTTTGTCGATTGACCTGATTGCGAAATATTGAAGGCAGCATGTAAAATGGTGTTATGCGACCCATTGCATTCGATACAACGTCTTTCTGAAAAACATGGCTTACCGTTATGTGAATACAGACAGTTTTCGCATACATTTAATTTTGATACAGTTTGCCGCTGTAAGTTCGGTGACATGCTTAAAAATTTACGGCAATAAAAGAGGCAATGTTCATTTGTTCTGCAAACTCCGCACTTATAAAACGGAAAATGTTTGCTACCTTTAGTAGGTTGTTGCGAAATAACTTTACCATGGGCCGGAAATGCTTGCTTGTTAAAATTTCGGCTCTTGTTAAAATGTTGCGGCATATAATTATTGATAGGTATGTTTTTGATAGGTATCTCTGGTCTTTTTCTAGATGATTCCAAACTTGTAAATTTACCTTCTAAAAATGATAGAAATTCCTGCATATTAGGCAATTCTCGAGGCTGTTTGACCGAGGCTACATAGTCGTTATGAGTCTCTGTGTCGAGTTTTTGTGATAAAAGATGGACAAGTAAGGGATCCCAGGACTCGACGTCTACACCTAAGTTTTTAATCGCATTCAAGGTCTCTGACGTGGTATCGTGAATGCGTTTTATATGATTCACTGATGTATGATTTACTGTCGGAATGTTAAGCAAAATATCAATGTGCGAGCGGAATATTAGGCGTTTATTGTTATATCTGTGGTTTAGTATATCCCAACAGATAGGATAGTTATCGGACGTTATAGGCAGATGTTGTATAAGCCTCTCCGCTTCGCCTTTGACCTTAGACTTTAAAAACTGCATTTTTTGTGCATTTGATAGTGATGGGTTCCCGTGAATTGTCTCTGTGAAAAGGTCTTTAAAAGAGCTCCACTGGTGATAACTACCATTGAATGAAGGTATTTCTATTTGAGGTGTAGACTGCTCCCTATGTGACGCGGACCACATTTTTCTATTAATTGCCCTTATTATGTCATGGTATTTCGTTTCGTACTTAAAGAACGTAGCCTCATAATCTGAATTCCTACCCCCGAGCTCACTGTCTAGCTCCCAATGTAAAGTATCAATAATAGACCAACGAGATTGGATAGACCGCAGTATATGATCGAATTCCCATTTTTCCGATATAGAATCTATTATTATGTTAGAAACGGTGTGTTCAAATGCCTTAAAATTACTGTTTTGCTTTCGTAATAACTCATCGGTTTTGCTACTCGTCCCCTGTGACTGCAGCAGAGGAACCTGGGGCGACGGTTGACGAGATGTTCCAGGCATACCCAACGGAGTAGCCGGTTTAATTACTGGCGTAGTAGGCCTGTCGTCCCTGCTTTGATAATTGATGATTGCCGCTTTTATTTTCTCATATTTTTCATGAACTATCTCAAATTGATTGCTTGTAAAGTATGAATGAGTCTTGGCGTATTCAATGCTGCATAAATTGTTATGATTAACTTGAAATTCCTGCCAGTACTTATCGAGGGTGTCCAATCTCCGTCGGATATAATCCGGGGTTTTCCGGTCGGCACCGTCTTTCTTAAAATTTGTATATATTTGCTCGATGGCAGAATGAGTTTGTTGTTGATTCGCCAAGATGTCTTCCATACTGAACATGATGAATGCAGTGATAGTGAAAAGGAAAGATCTTACTTGAAATTCTGCTTAGCTGCTTGCCTGTCGGTATGTGAGCGTCTGTACCCACAATATCCAATATTTGATAGCTAGCGTCTCTCGCTAGTTCAGTCCTCACTAGTTATACACAGTCCAATATATCTGAGTACACACGCGAGGCCCTTTCGAAGGACCACAAATATGTAGGGGTTGAGACGAACGGAACCCGTACAATATTTGATTGATAGAAGGTGGATAGTTCAAATGATAGTCCGAAATAACGGTTATAAAACTGATTATAATAAGTAATCCAAGAGTAACACAATTAGACTTAAAACGATAGAAATAATTTGATAGATTTGATAGCTTAAAATAAATGATAGTTGAATGATAGGTATGACCGCCTCGGACACAACTTGTGCACTGAAAATAAATTCGCGCGATTGGCGTAAACTGCAAACGCAGAAATTGTACGTGCTGGCCCGTACAGGAACTAACTTAAAAAATAATAGTGGCAAAAGCTTCGCATCCATTCATATGTCAAATTAAAAAAATCGTTTCCAAAGGGAGAAGCCCTGGCCAACCCACTGTAGATTTTGAGCCGAAACATGCTTATCATAGAAAATTAATTCGGTACTTTTACACACAGATTTTAATACAAGGGCAATAAAATTTATAAATAATTACATGAGTACTGCTTTTTTTATGATAGCCAATGGAGTCGACATATCTATAAAGACACATAAAGATTGTTACTTCTAGAAATAAATCGAATCAGGTCCGAGCTCTGTGTCACCCAGCCCACGCGACGCGGCGAATGTTGAACCACACAATCAAATTAATACCAATATGGCCATTCCCGCACGAATGTAATAACAAATGCAGAATATTACATACAACGACCACATTTCTAAATTGCTAACCCAACATATACTCATTTGATTAAACTTTGTACTTTCGGGTCGCCCGCGTAACGTTCAGCAGGAACGAGGCACGCGAAGGGAATGCTCTTTAAATCATTGACGTAAAAATCAATTCTGAACAAACTCGATCAATCAGTACCATCAGTCGACTTATAAATATTCAAAAGGGTTGCAATGATTGTCAGAATCATGTTGATAAATAAACCAACTTCCTCTGTTATGGTAGTCCAGCTGTTTCAGTGAATATATTTTTGAAAAAAACTTTTGTGTAGTTGCTGATTTTTTTATAAAATTCTTCAACACATACATTTGGTTCTTGTACTGGCAAGCATACCAAGAATTTAACACAAAATATTAATTTTTGATTACTTTCTTTATGACTTTGTTGTGAAGTAAGTATTTATGCGTCCACCATATCTTTATAAGTAACGTTGCTCATAAAAGAAGGTAATTTTCAATAATTATTAGAAAAGTAAATGTAATATTTTTCTTTGTTTGAAAAGCATCTAGAGCGAGGACTGGTACAAAAGACATTTATAACAGTTAATAGAAAAACAATTTTCTTTTTAATGGCTTTCCCCGCGGTGACGAAGTTAACTGGAACTTTGCTTCATTTTTCTTTTTACCTTGATTTTGAAAATAATAAATTCCATTGTTCCCTGGAATTAGGAAGCTTAAGATATTCATGATTTTGATGGATTTTGTGGAGTTCTGTGAGATCCGGCAGTTGCTTCTGTGCCGAGCCGGAGCCGATCGCATTCCTTTTTATCAAAATGTTATTGTTCAGGGGTTTATTTCATAGTTTCAATGTGTTTTTAATTAACATAAATAAAAAGGACACAATGAGTTGTCTTAGTTTAAATTGATGCCTTAGAATTCCAGAAGGCAGGAGGTAACTTATACTCTAACTAAAGATTGTCAAAAAGCAAAGATAGATTTACAGTACCGACCAGCTAACTGACGACCTTGTCACGTATCAGCTGTCTGTTCAAGACATTTGTTTTCAAGGAGGGCTCAGTCGCTTTGGAGTAAAAGATTAATAATGCGAATAGCGAAAGCAGGGCCGGGGAAGGTTTTTTGTAAATGTACGGGTTATCAAATGATCCTTGGTTTAGGAGAACCATTATTTTAGTCTACTACTAAGATTAAAGGGAGTTTCAAGAAACTTTTATCAAATGCTGCCTACATACATGAAAGTTTATAAATATTTGATATCGAGCTTGAAAGTTGAAAAATGTTTTAAAAAACCAACTCATAAAAGCATCTCCTCGCCCTCGCGTGAGTCCTCCGCAAACAAGTCGGAAGTTTGGAATCTCCGTGACAGTGATCGACTGTTACGCAAAGAAATAAGTTTATCGATTTACCTATCCTTAAGAAAATCAGCTTTTCATTTTCAGTTATAACGTAATCGAAATTGCCACTATATTTCGCATAAACCATCTGAATACAAGTTTATTTCCTTCCTAACTATTATATAGTCCACTATAAAACAAAGACAGACATAAAGTTTATTAGATCGTTGGAATGTCTGCAGGTAAATGTTAGATCGCGTGCGGGCGGCCCACTCGCTTGCCGGAATCCTAATATCCTGTCGACTTTGGAAAAATAATTGATTTGTGATGTTATGTGGAAGGCCCAAAGTCAATCATTACTTCCATATTTCATACTGTGTTTACTCGCAAAGTTTGATAACAATTTCGACGAATGTTGATTCAGGTTTTAAGGTTATTTGTGAAGTAGATAAATAAATAAAGAGACATATGCCGGCGGTATTTTATTAAAAACATTATGACAATGATTTATGCTAGTGTCCTTATCCAACTAATATTATAAATATGACAGTTTGCATTTTTTTTTCTCAATTACGCAAAATGGGTGAAAACCTTTAAATGAATTCTGGCATTTGGATAGAATACAACCTGGAATAACATGTAGGCATACTCTTGTCGGGATTCCTTTTTGTCTGATAAAATGTTTTGTTCGGAAATCAAACTTCATAACAAGCTTCTCATAAACATTACTTGTCATAATATTAGAAACTTCGAATTTCGTCTTAACCTACTAGTTAATGAGTCATAAACCGAAGTCATAATGATAATTTACGCAATAATATAATTTTCTAATTGCGTCTACCTAAAACATTATTTATCCTAAAAAGGCAGTATACCGAAAAATGTACTACATTTCAAAGCTTTTTATTCCTAAAACTGTTGTTTCCGCCCTGCTTACAGGATAAATGCTTGAGTGCTTGCATAATTGCTTGCATAACTGCATGAATACATGCTTGTAAAGCCTGTACATGTGTAGATACTTGCATGAAAGCATGCTTGCATATCTGAATAATGCTTCAATATGCATGGATGACGTTTATAAGGGATTTTTTTTTTGGATTTTCTTTATTATAAATAAAGATGTTTATTACAATAGAGTTTGTAACTTTCAATTTCAGGGATTTCGATTTTGTAAGTATTATATTATAGTTCACCAATTACGACAAGTATTATTTTGGATAATCGATAGTTATGACGAAAAACTTTATGACACACTAAATTATGGATAAAAAATTTATAACAACTACAAAATAGACAACCACTTCTATCGCATAATTTTAATGGGATCATGGAACATTGCAATTCATACATCTTTCTTTTTATTAATAATAATTGTGGTTGCCTGGTTGTACTGCCTTTATTACCCGACCGTCACTATTACGGTGGGCGAAATAGGGAAACCTGTGGCACCGCTCCCGACGGGATCTCCACAAAGAGATCTCACACCACTAATTGGTATTATTTATTCTTCAATAAATATTGTGGTCATGCATTTAGTTCATTAGATTTTCACTTCTGTTTCAGCACTAGAAAACAAAACAAATAGGCTCAATCTTTGGTGTTGATTTTAGTTTCATTTTATTATTATTCTTACAGTGTTTTGCCTGAATTAAAAGAGTTTATACTTTCTTTGTGACCTGACCGTTTTTGTTACCTTTCGTTTGTTTTCAGTATTACAAGGAATATGGTTGATTCGTGTTAGTGAGTTTACTTTTTTAAGAATTGAGATATACTTTTCTTATTCATGTTTTCATAAGTAAGTTATATTATAGAATGTGCGTTCTAAGCGTCAGATTTAAATTCTAGATTTAAATTCTAAATAAGATTAATTTACTATCGTAGTTGCTTTAATTTATTTTTATATTCATTGTTTACCGGAGTTACGTGCTGGCTGAATGTGCACTCACGAAGTCTGAGATAGTCTGCTGCTTCTTTGTTCTCCGAACGATTACGAGAAGCACGATAAGTGTGTGAATTTACTTTACAGTAAGTAGTTCTTTTTATATTGTTTTTGTTTTTCACTTTATGTTTGGCTTGTGATTAGTTTGTGTTCGTTAGTATATTTAAATTTGTTTTTTTTTTCTATATTGTAATCCCTGGGTTTCAACGGCCTACTTTCAGATTTGGATGAATTAATGGTTTTATTTTGTCTGTGATCATTAAACTTTATGTTATTTAGAGCTACCTACTTTGCTTTGGTTGTTTTGACTTCAATATTTGTTAATCACATATTCATCAGAATATCATATAAGCCACAATACTTACCGAAGCAGATAACGGAGATATCACGTTAGTTTAGTTTCCACGTATTTCAATTGTTCCAAATATTTTGTCATTCAATTAATTCCAATTCAACTGGAGAGACTACAATTTTCCTAAACGTTGGCATTTACAATTATTATCAATAATTCCCAGGTGAAACGCTGATAATAGCAGGAATTTATGTAGGCACTATTAGCTTCTCCCCTTATGTCGGTAGATCTCGAAGAGCACGCGATCAGGATGCAGTGGAAGCGCTCGGATCGAAGCGGAAGCGGCCACCCCCTGAACCAGCAGAAAACAACGAATCGTACAATGTCGTATGTCGTAACACCTATATAGAATTATATCTGATCCAATTTGTCTAATATCTAATCAGTTTAACTTAAAAAGCCAATGTACGAGTATAAACATTGGATTGGTGATGTTGCCTCACTGTTCTAGCAAATAATATTGTGCTCATTGATTTGTCGATGTATAAACATTTTATAAGATCTACTTCATAGCTTATTTTTAACCAGAAAAAGTATAGTACTCGAGGAATACGCTAGCAAAATGTAGTTCATAATAATAGCCATCCGAAGGATTTTGCTTACTTAATGTTGACGCGACAAATGATTATTGAGATTGTTTATTAATCAATTAAACAATACAATGTAGATATATGCAATTGATCGACGGTTAACTGGTAGAGAATGCCTTGTGGCATTAAGTCTCGTAAAATGTAACCGAAGTCTGAAGATTAATCAAAAACATTCTCTGTTATTTTTCGTCAAAGATAATAAGTAAATATATATACAAAGAGGTAACATACGTTTATATCATACCTTAGTTGACCAGTAAACGAATTTCTTAGAATTATAGCTTTAAAAAATGTTCTACTGAACCGCCATGTTGACAGCCACACTTGCTTCGTATGTGGTGTGAAGCAAGTGTGAAGCAGGAATACGAGTATAAAAAGCTATTTATGAAACTGTATTCAGTTATAGACACCAAAACAGCAGGCAACGTATGTCCAAAAAAACCTGACTACGGTTTGTGCCCGTTTGTTCAAGTCAGTACACTATATTTATTGAATGAATGAATTAACAATTTATTGATATAAACACACAACAAAAAGATTTACAAAGAAGAGATATTATATACAAGCAATAGGTAAAATTTATCTTTCTGCTGTGCCCGTCAAAAAGCTCCGGCTCAGCATAGTGTTGCAATAAAGTTTTATTGCAACGCTGGTATTCTGCTTGCAACCCACACAAAGACGCACGGAATCAGCGACTAGCACAGCGTCAGCTAATCGCAGCCGAGTTAATATTTTCAAGACAAATAGGTAGTGCTTATATATTAGTACTTAGACGTAATAGTAAATAATAACTAAAATAATTAATTATTATATTTAAGATAAGATAAATAAATAAATAGGTATCGTTAATTAGATTTTGAAGTAGGCCATTGAATATGTAAAATGATAGAAATTGGATAGATAATTCATCGTAATTGTTGTACCCTCTGTTTATCTAAAAGGTATTTCTTTAATTTTGTTTTAAATTCCGTCTTGTTCTTGATTTGACGGATGGGTGGAGGGATATTGTTCCAGCATTTTGTGGAGTTATATCTAAAACTTCCACGAAATGCGGCAGTATGATGTTCGGGAATCGCGAGGGGGTTTGTGCAGGATCTGACAGCATTACGATTTCCATTAGAACGCCAAGATAGCCTATGATATAGGTAGGAAGGGGCCTGATGTCGAAGAGAAGGCACGCAGTCATATATTTCTGACGTTCCTTCATACGTAGTACGTTGTGGTGGTTCAGGTAAGGCGTAATATGTGCCCTAGATGGAATACGAAAACCATAACGGGCACATGCATTCTGGATACGCTGAATAAGCCTATGAGATCTTTCTAGGATGCAGGGAACATAAACAGGGATGCAGTAATTCAATTTAGACAACACGGTACTGTCGCAGAGCTTTAAGCGTAAGTCTGTAGAAATATAATCCCGCATCGCGTAGAGAATCTTCAGTCGATAGAAACATGTACGAACACATTCCAAAACATATTTTTCAAAGTGAAGCAACTCATCGAACACAATGCCCAGATTCCGTGCCTCACGCGCGAAATGGCATAATTTCCACTCGAGCAAACGCTGTATAATGTTTAATTATGTGGCTTCACTATCGTTACAGATACGAGTATATTAAGTATCATCTCAGGGTCACGCAGGGTTTCGTACACCCTCGCGATTACGTTTCATAAATACATGGGACTAATTTCACATAATCTTGCGTAAATCTACGTTAAGTTTCGTGGCATTGTCGATATCAAAGAACGTGTGGCAATTGTTCTCGGACGAGCGCAACGCGGGCCGCCCCCTGTGAGGGGTGACTATTTGTAACGTTCTAGTTACACTAAAAACTATTTTTAGAAATATTATTAACGGGTTATAATTTTTTTTATCATAAGGAACAATGGCAAGTCTCTGTATAATATTTTTCCTGGCACTGATTGGAGGCGTCTTAAGAATAAAAAAATGTAAAACTGGTATGCGGCGTCCATGCCCATACACATCACAATAGTAAATGTGATTGATTAAATATGTTGTTATTTATTGATCATCGATTAATGATGCGTTGCTGGATGCCGGCTTAAGGTAGAGTTACCCTTGTTCCAGCAATTACACTGGCTGTACCTTCCCTTTATCCAGAACATACCCACGTAAATGTGGTCATTATAGGGACTACCGTAGGAAGGGCTGCACTACCGCCCCGGACAAGATCGTTGATATTTGTATGCACTGAGTAGCAAAAAAATGTATTTCAACGACCATCTCTCTGCAAGAAATAAATACCTGCTCAGAGAAGCTAAGCGGCTTGCGAAGGAGAAGGGCTATGTGTACTGCTGGGTTCGGAACTGTACTGTCATGGTGCGTCGCAACGATCAGTCCCCAATCATACACATCACATCCGAACAATCGTTAAACAAAATCGTATAAGTGCTATTGTTGTTTATCTCCCTGTTTTACATTTCGTTAATTTAATTTCAGATGTTTATAATTCTTACAGCAATGTTTGGCAAGCTCTTCTTAGTTATTTAATAGTGTATATCTCTTTATTAAGTTTTTTGATAATAATTCTTACTACAAATAGTCTTAGCATTGTGATAGTAATCAAACCTTTATACTATAGCGATCAACAAAATTATCTCAAAAATAAAGTTTTTTATGAGCCGACTTTTATAGTAATGCAAGCACAATACAGGATATATTGTTTTTTACTTTTTATCTTGAGGTTAAGAATTTTATTAAATAATCTAATCGTTTTAAATTTATACATAATTTATATTGAAATTGAAACTTTTTACAATGGTTACCAAGAAGGTTGCGAAAAAGATAGCCCTAGAGTTAGTAATTTTATGGTGTTGCAAGCACTACTATTATGTTTATTTTTATTTTTTTATATTTTTTTCCTAAACCATCCTGCTTTGGAGCGGACGCACTACCACAATTCTTTAAAATTTTTAAATTTTGTTTTTTATAATGTATTTTTTTGTTTAAATACAATACTAATAAGTAAAATATTAGTTAAACTTACTTTAAACAATGCCATTTAACATATTCTATCAAAATGTTAGAGGGTTAAGGACAAAAGATAGAATCTTTTATAGAAACATGCTAAACTCTGATCATGACATTATATGTTTGAGTGAGACTTGGCTTCTGCCTGGGATCTATGACGCAGAGTTGTTTGATTGTCGGTACAACGTGTACCGTACGGATCGCGACTATGATAATTTAAAAGTAAAAAAAGGTGGCGGTACCTTGATTGCAGTCCGCCAAGGAATAAACGTAAGTGTTCAGGGATCGCGAGCCCTGCCTTTCCTACATGGTGCTGACGTGACCTATGTTAACATTGTACTGAATCAAGCGCCGACTTCAACCATGTTTCGTTTATTTTGTTGTTATTTCCCGCAAAACGATCACCAATCATCAGCTGAACTATTGTTTTATGAATATATTTCTGACCTCAAAATCGAATATCCTAATGATAATTATTTATTGGTAGGTGACTTTAATATTAAAGATGCAAGGTGGATTGAAAACCTTAACTCGCCTAATAACAAATTGAAAATTGAAAATCCTTATGAAAATATGTTAACTTCACAACTATTTGCGTTTCTGTGTTTCAATGACTTGACTCAATATAACCATGTTAATAATATGAATAATAGAAAATTAGATTTAATAATATCTGACTCTGAATGTGTGGTACAAAGAACCGAACCATTGTCATTGCCTGAAGATGGACACCACCCTTCTCTCTTTATTACAGTGTCTATTAATCACACTTCGAGTTTATGTTCGGCTACTCGAGTAGTACGACGTTTTCATAAAGCCGACTATGGTAAATTAAATAGTGAACTATCGGAAATTGATTGGGATGACTACCTTGATCGCAATAATATCGATCTTGCGGTAGAAAATTTCTATAAAATTATTAACGATCTGATTGATAAGTTTGTGCCTCATAAGATAGTTAAAGATAACATTCGATATCCTATCTGGTTTAATAAGCACTTAATAAAATTGGTTAATAAAAAATTAAAGCTTCATAGAAAATGGAAAATCTACGGTAGACAAACTTCGGTAGATAAACTTTCACACTGAAAGAAATATACGATTTAATTCCAAATACTTCTGGTCGTTTATAAACTCTAAACGAAACAATGGTGGGATCCCCGAGTGTCTATATCTTGACAGAACTTATGCATCTGAGGGTAAATTAGTTGCTGATCTTTTTAATACATTCTTTCAATCTGTTTTTGAACCTTCTTCAAACAATGATTTATCTAGTGGCACGTCAATTAATAATTGTGTTATAAGTTCTGTCCACATTAATAGTTTTATTGTTGAAAAGTATCTTGAAAAACTAGATGTCAACAAAGGTACTGGTCCTGATGGTATACATCCGGTCTTTATCAAACAATGCTATAAACAATTAGCTACTCCACTTGCATCTTTATTTAATATCTCTCTTAAAAAAGGCATTTTGCCCTCGATATGGAAGAAATCAACGATTATTCCCATTTTTAAAAATGGAGATAAGCACAATATCGCTAACTATCGTGGTATTTCCAAGCTGTCTGTTATTCCTAAGCTGTTTGAGAAGATTATATACGACTCTCTTTTTCCAGCAATAAGATCACTAATAATACCTAATCAACATGGATTTATTGCTGGCCGTTCTACGGAATCTAATCTGTGTGAGTTTTTAGATTGGACTTTAGAAGCTATGGAAAAGGAATATCAGGTGGACGTCGTGTATACTGATTTTTCTAAAGCGTTCGATAAAATTTCGCACAATTTATTAATAACTAAGCTGAAAAATATCGGTGTACACGGCGATCTCCTTAGATGGCTGATCTCTTACTTGCGCGATAGATCTCAGGCAGTAGCAATAAATGGTTATACGTCTAGCTTCGTCCCTATCACTTCTGGCGTGCCCCAGGGCTCTCATCTGGGTCCTCTCCTTTTTAACATATTCATAAATGACGTGTTGCATTGTCTCAATACTTCGAAATTATTACACCAAAATATTTACTTTTGTTAAATGTATCGAACATTGTCAACTTTTTCAAAACGACTTAAATAATTTTTACACTTTTTGCGCATTAAATGGTCTTAAATTAAATATTTCTAAATGTCATACAATAAACTTTTCCCGAAAAAAACAACAGCTTAATTACAATTATAAGTTTGATAACATCCCGATTAAAAGAGTATCCCAGGTGAGAGACTTGGGAATATGTCTTGACAGTGAGCTGGATTTCGCTTCACATATAGATTTCATAACAGCAAAAGCATATAAAATGCTGGGTTTTGTTTTTCGGCAATGTAAAGACTTCAAAAATGTGAACACTTACATTGCTTTATATAATTCTTTAGTAAGAAGCCATTTGGAATACGCTTCTTCAGTAGGGATCCCTCTCTATACTACTTACGTTGATCAAATCGAAAAAATTCAAAATAAGTTAATAAGTAGATTGAGTTATAAGTTCAAGAATATAATCCCTCAACTGCAAAAATTAGAGTTACGGAGAGAATATAGGGATCAAATATTTTTGTTTAAGCTAATTAATAATTATAAAGATTCTCCTGCCCTTCTTGGTCATATCTCGTTTAGATGTCCTAGGTCTATTAGTAGTCGCTCCAATGCAGTATTTTCTGTCCCCAAATGTAGAACGAATTATTCGAAAAATCGTTTTCTTGTTAGAGCTTGCAACAAACATAATGATTGTTATTGTCACATTGACATATTTAACTGGAAACTAAAGGCTTTTCGTTCATCTATGAAAGAAGAAAAGAGATCTTAACACCCTTAACATGTTTTATTACAATTTTTGCCATTTAAACTGGTATTTCTGTTTTTTGTTTATAAAAATTTAATATAATTTTTTTAGTTCTTTTTAACGTTTATATGCTTGTTATAATTTTAAGTAATAATTTCTTCAAATATTGTCATATTTTCATGTGTAAGTAATATATTAATAAGTATTTGTAACGTAATAGTTAACGTTGGAAACTGTTTTGGCAAATGTACCATTCATCATTAACATGTCTATGTGAAATATTGATGCTGTATGTTTCTTTGAATAAATAAATAAATATTTTTGTTTAGATTATGTCAACTATCAAGATGCTTGAATTTATGACACAGTATCCGATTGTCGGAATAGAATTGTATTTTCAAAATATGGTCGACAGGAGATATTGTGTGACAGCTGATTCCAAGCATTAGAAAACCCTTGGGGAAGGTGATTGTTTCTCATATTGAATGAACCGGCTGCAATTGCTAGTTGGGTTAGGTTAGGTTTCCATTTCGCTCATTCCTTATCCCTTGTCCACTTTGGTTTTAAGTAGAAATGGTCAAATGAACCTTAAGTTTACTTGAACCTTACATAATCTTGAGACACAGTATGAGCAGCGTGGCAGTAAGTACTTTCTTACAGACTTCGGAAGATACAACATGATGTTGCTGTAAATGTTGTATGTTATGTTTATATAGTTATATATCAAGTTGTTTCAATAAATGGTTAATTTATGTTATATCAAGTACTATTTACGAGTATGTAGTATTTTTAGTTGTTGATTTTATAATTAATGTTTTATTTACATTTGTCACATAATACACAATGTAAAATATTAATACTTAATTGTTTCTCTATACTGGCAGCTCTAAAACCATTTTTGCAAGAATCTAAATTATTGAAATCTAGTTGCAAATTATGGCATAATTAATTAATATAATTGCAAATTATGTTAAAATACATCAAATGCGAAAGTGAATTATTTTAAAAATAAACTCAATAAATAATTGAGTTTAATAAATATTTTAATCCAAGGCGCACACTTAATAATTTATACTTGATAATTTCTAACCAATGGCAACTCGACATTTTCAACACTCATTTGTGCTAAATATATTTGTTCTTTGCAAGGAATTTTGGTAGTAAAACTCGAACTTCATTTGAAAATACATGTCATGTAGAAGTCTGGTAAAAATTAGGATAAATTATAAAGGAGTAAGATTTATTTAAAAATTATCATTTATATTTCAACGCAGGTTCCTTCTAACCCAATGGACTTCATCCAGTTTTCCTCTAGCTTTTTGATCCCTTCCATTTCTGTGGTTTTTTTTGAACTGGTGGTAGAATCATGTTTTATTTGACGTCAATAAGAACAAGTAATTGTCAATGTTGAAAAATAAATATTTCATTTCATTTCATTTCATGGAAAACACTTAGGCAATCCATCGAAACAGGCATTGGTTTCGTGCATGAGGCGTAATATTGGCCATTAATCGTTTTACCCTTCTCTAGGCAGTGGATATGGAACACTCCACGTGTATCCTAAAAACTGCAGCTACCACTTTACACGCCGATATAACTGCTTTGGCTTTCTCTTTGGAGCTGGTTCGCCCAAAGCAATCCACTGTTTCGATCGTTGCTTGGTTTTGGTGTATGGTTGCGGATCTAAGTTTCGTCTACTGTTTTAAATCGACGCAAAGATTCAGTTATGTTACGTTGAAGCCACGTCTGCGAAGTAGCCACACGCATACGTTTTTAATCAACGGTCAGGAAACGCGGCACCCATAGCGCGGAAAGTTCTTCCTATCTAAATGTCGGTGTAAGATATTGCGGACACGTTTAACACTACGTCATAGATTTTAGCGATCATCTTTGGAGGAGGGATCTTACCTGGGCGCCCTTGGTGTTCAGCGTCACATGTCCTTGCGCGACCGCACCGATAAGTAAACTGCTTTTAAATCATTTTGATCAATGGAACAGAGGTCCCATAATTTCTTTTAATTTCTTTAAAAATCTTTGCCAAAATGCGTTCAATTGTTTTTCTTTAATGGCTGTAAAAAAATAACCGGCGGTTCCTACTGGCTGAAAATTTTTATTTGATACTTCGAAAGAGTTGTGTACAAGGAGGTTTCATGCAATTTGCAATAATTGTATTCCAAAATCGTTTTTTATCAGACTTATCACTCCGGCCGGGCCCTACCAAATATAGCAAATATAATTTTTGATAAGTTCATATCCAAAATCATATCAAAAATATATTATATCAAAAATATCCGTATCCATCACCTTCCTGTTTAAACGATTCTGTTTGATGGTTTTTTAAACAATGTCCACGAGCGTTGTTAGACGTAAGGGGACTTACCCACGACTTCGAGCGGCGCGGAGCGGATCTCGGTGTGGAAGGTGGGCGCGTCGGCCGACACCTCGCAGCGGAAGCGGCCCGCCAGCGCAGGCGCCGCCGACGTCAGCACTACGCGGTGCGCGCCCGACCGCGAGATCTGCGCCACATACAGATGAGTTACACACAAAATGAGTTGTAGTAATACCTAATAGTTTTACAAAGCTAATTAATTTGTTATAATGTGGTTAGTCTTATACCAGATCTTTCTATTGCCATCTTCCAGAACATGTTGAGTGCAGGATTTTCTTACAATATTAATACATAAAACTAAAAAGTTAATTATTATTGCTAAATTAGATGAGTCTTTAAAACAAAACAAAATTTTATTGCAAATTTTATCTATTACTAATATTTTCCTAAGTTTTTATGATTTATTATAAAAATGTTTTATTTAATTTTATATACTTTTAATTAGTTTTGAAAAAAATATATTATTCAAATTCAAATTGAAATATTTATTTCTCAACATTGTTCGTGAGTAAAAACTGGCCGAAAATTCAGCGGGTATCAAATCACCTCATTTAAAAAAATTGAGAACTTAAAATGACTGCCATACGGAGAGGGTATTAAATAAAGACAAGGTATTGTAGTAGTAAAAAAAGCCATTTCTTTAGTACAGGTTGGACGAAAGTCTGGCAAATGATCTGTGGAGTTTGGCTCGGCGTCCCATTACCCAGCTGCTTGGCGGCGCGGCGAGGCGCAACAGTCGTAGCTTTAATTATTAGGTCACTACGTATCAAATTGGGATTTTGTAAGGGAGGAACATAAAAAAAAATTTACAAAATATAATACCAATATTTATTTAATCAAAGTATGTACCATTGCTATCTTTGCATTTTTGCTATCTCTTAGGTAATTCATTGATCCCTTTACTAAGAAAACCATTCTGACGGGAATCAAAAAAATCTTTGAAATCGCTTTGGACTGCCCCATCGGAGTTGAATTTTTTCCCTTGCAAGAAGTTATCCAAATTTAGAAAAAAATGGTAATCTGTTGGAGCAAAGTCCAAGGACCGGGGGGTGGATGTCTTAGACATTCCAATTGAAGCTCCTCTATTTTGGTAGCCGTCTGGTGTGCAGTGTGTGGTCTAGCGTTGTCCTGAAGCAGCAGTGGCCTAGAGCGATTGACCAGCCTCGGCTTTTTAGCAGCTAGCTTTTCCATCATGGTTTGCAGTTGCTGACAAAAACCTCTGCCATAATCGTTTGGCCAGATTTAAGAAAGCTGTATTGAACGACACCGGCACTAGTCTAACAAACGCTCACCAGTAGCTTTTTTTGAGTCAATTTTCGCTTGGGGTAGGATTTGGCTAGTTCGCCAGGGTTTAACCATTGCGATGAGCATTTCCGATTGTCGTACAGGATCCACTTTTCATCACAGGTAATGATTCGATTTAAAACCCGTTCATTATTGTGCCGGTAGAGTAATGTGACGCAGCAGTCGACGCGCGTTTGTCGGTTTGCTGCACTTAATTCATGAGGTACCCACCTCTCAAGCTTTTTCGCATTCCCAATTTGCTTCAAGTGGATTAAAACATTTTTTTCACTAATACCGCCTACAGCTAACTCGGACGTGGTTTGCGATGGATCCTCTTCCACAATAGCCTTCAATTCTTCGTTATCAACTTTGGTCTCCGGCCATCCACGGAGCTTGTTCTGCAGGTCGAAATTTCCAGAACGAAAACGTGGAACCAAAAACGCACTGTGTTTTTTTTTTGGCGCAGCCGCCATACACAGCATTAATACTTCGAGCCGTTTCTGCAGCACTAGTGCCACGGTGGAATTCGTACTTGTAAATAACGCGATATTTCAAATTTTCCATTTTGTAAAATAAGTGACGCAAAGAAAAACCCAAAAGAGGAAAAAACAAATGAAATATGGTTTTTGGAACACAAATGCGTGAGTAAATAGCTGTATAAATTTGAAATTGGAATTCTTAAACAAAGAGATTCTTAATACAGTCAATCAAAGTGGCCAGTACGACAAAACACCAATTTCATTTGTAAGGACCTAATATATACCACCTGGTTGTTTGTTATATTTTGTGTATATTTATAAGTACCATTAGGTAAGTACAATTTGCTCAACATCACAATCTCCTGTCACAAGTCGTCTGGAAAACGACTATGTGAGAAATAAGCTGCACCGTTGTAATGTTTTTGTTATAATCCTTTTGTGTTCTTGTGTTCCTTTGTGTGCAATTGTGCATACATTATTAAATAAATAAATGCACGAAACACGATGTCTGTGAAACATACGTTATGAAAGTAAATCTCTTAGTGTTCTGCGACACTGTTGCACTAGGCTGCGCGTGAAGGACAATGTAGACAGTCGGCACCTGCACTGCATCCAGCATTAACAGCTTTGATGGCTGCGTGCGAGCGCAATCCAATTCTAAACAAATCGAGAGCCAAGTTACAAGAACACAAAGCTCTGGATTCCAGACTAATCAGCCTGAGGTTCATTGATGCACTCTCTAATCATGCCTTACAACGGTCATTATACTAAACAGGAACGTGTGCCTAGATTAAGCAGATCATTTAAATCTGCTCGCCGTGTATAATCAAATCCCGCTAATACATTTCGTACAGCAGGGAATAATTCATCATCGCAAATGGTTTACCTGTGTGTTTTATAAAGGGCGTGCGGCGTGGCGTGGGTGGCGGGGCGTCCCTTGTTAAGCGGGGGCGGATTAAATCAGAAATAAAACACTTAATTCTGGAAGCTCTTCAAAAACATTGTCAGTCTAAACATTCAGTTTTCAAATGAATAACAGATGATCACAGTGCTGAGACACAAGGGCGGTGCGTTCTGCTTACCGAGGTCACTTTGTGTAGCGTGCGGTGGCGCGGCATTGGAACGTATTGAATTCATCTCCGTCACTGCGTCACAAAGCCACCAAGATCACAAAATTAAATATACTGACCGGATCGAACACACATGCGCAACTACGGGGAGCATGACAGGACAGAGGACGGAATAAGGGACTGTGTAAGCCATTTTTATCTAGGTCAAAGTAATAAATGAATAAAGCATAACAAACTGGTGTCCTAGAAACTATAACATAAACAACTAAATTAGTAGATAAAGAATCAGTATTCTCACTTATTTGTAGCAAATATATCCCAGATAACTGCAAGTCAACGATATTCCGCTCAGGCGTCGAGCTATGCATTCTGCCGCCCTGCCCCCTGCCCCCTGCCCCCTTCCCGCCCCGACGTTACCTCCACTTGCCTAGTATTGTAAACACGAACCGCTTCAGGATTTGTACAATAGAACCTATCTCTTGGAACTTTGTGAACGTTTGATTCTAATCCCAAACTATCTTCAACTTTTGAGTCGTTCAGACAAATAGTAACATGATTTATTGTTCGTAATTGTTACGACGTTTTGAATTATGTATAATAGTGGGCGTTCCATTGTCACGTGTTGGAGTGGGAAGACACCGCACTGTAGTTAAGTTATGTGGCCCCGCGTGTGGTGGACTGCGTCATTGACGGGAAGATTCAGATTGATGACACGATGCGGATGAAACGCGGCGCGGCGTGCTACTGTGGAGTACCAGATGCAGCTTGATGACGCATAATTTAAGGATTTCACAATTTTCATTAATACACAATTTTGAAAAATGAAATGCATTAATGTTACAAAAAAAATCTTCGAAGTAAAGTAATAGTTAATTTCTAGACAGTGTCGAACAATGACAAATTATTTTAGGTAGCACCTACCTACTAAATATTTTCACCTGCACATGTTTATACCTGCATACACCAATTCTATCATTGCTATGCAACATCTGGTAGAGTCTTAGGGAAATATTTGAACAGGGAATTTTCCTGTTCAACAATGGTTTCATTTTGTAATTAGAAATTGTTATCCCCAGACACATGTTACAAGTTTGCTTTTAAAAAGTTAAGATCTTCGCCGGACAAGTGAACGAGACACTATCACTTTAGAATATCGAAACCACTTAACAAAACCTTTACAGAGAGTTTAAAGGCTCGACCTCATCTTGGAGGAGCTGTGAAGAGCCCGGCGCGTAGTAAACCACTACACACATTTAACTTTTCATTTGTTAAGCCAAGCTTTAGATGACAAAATAAGCCTTGAAACTATTTTTCATTTGTTAAAAGAAGTAACAAACATTTAATGACAGATGGCCAAATCCATACTTTGTACAAAGTCTACTGTGTTTGCGTTTGCTTGACAAAAAATATTGAAATGGCAAATTTCAAATACACTCTGAAAAGGGATTTTTTTTATAGAATCTAGCCCAACAGCAATCGTCATTCACCAGAGCAGAATAAAGCGCTTAAATCTTAATAAATCAAATTATAAATTTCCTGATATAAATAGCCGAAGAGAGTACTTAAAAATACAATATCCTGCAGGAGCCACGCGCGGTCTGTAGCGCGACGCGGCATTCAGAGGAAGATTTATTTTCAGAACGTTTGATTTATGGGTCTGCTTGAATATAATGCAAATTATTGGATCACTACATGTGATATCACGAATAGTAAGCTTTACTTTTAAGAGTGCACAAGATCCGATCCAAAAAAATGCATTTGCGCATAATGCAATGGTAAAGTAAAGTTTATTTTGGAATGCTTGACTCGTCGCACAGTAGAGAAGAGCCCTGCTACTCTCGTCTTACGCGTAAGTGGCTGTTGCCTGCGGATTCTGCTGGGCCAAGCGATTACTTTTAAGAAGTGGTACAAATATTTTTAAATATATGAAATTATTTACGAGTTCTAAGTGACGGACATAATTTATGAACAGATGAAGAACATCGATAATAAATAAATATTTAAATGTATGGAGTAACGAAGCCACAAATATACATTTACTAAAACGTTCGCGATATAATGCGTATGACGCATTTGTTAACTCGTACGTGCACAGTAAGGATTACAGTTCGTTATTTGGCAATGAAAAATGTGTATCTGTAATATTTATCAATAACTTCGGAAGCCGCCTCCATCTAGCGCAACGGAGCTCTCACGCACGACCCGTCGGCGGCTGCGCGTCAGTGCAGTACGCGGCCGTAGAATGGGTTGACTCCAGGTGCTTGTCTGCGCCTGATACCGTTCCAGACAAGTTCTTAACTAAACACACTCTAAGATCACTCGTCTTCAATAAACCGTTTGACATTGAAATAATTAGTCCTAGAATTGAAGACAGAATGTATTTTGATTTAAAAAAATGAAAATGAAAAATGAAAACTACAATTTTTCGGTGTACCTACATATTTGAGTGATGCCATCTGTATGTTCATCAAACAAAAATAGCAATTAAGTAGCACCGAAAAGGCATTTACTCAGCCTGGAAGTCGTGGTGTGCGTGTACAGCGCACGTCTAGTACAAAATACGGTCCTAGACAATTACATGCACACTACTAAACGCACACAACACACTAGTGTACGTATACATAGTAATACTACAATTACTACATAAAGTAATAATTTACATGTACCAGACAAATATATTCTAACAAATAATAAACTTAGGTATACCTATATACGAAATAACATGATTGATATCTTATTACAGGTACCATATGAAATACCAATATTCAAATCAATCAAATCGAATTAAAGTTATATATTCGATTTTTGAATGAAAATAAAATTAGAACGGGCGTAAGTCAACTTGATAAATAGTTCACTTACAGGACCCTTCTGTTCCACAAGTTTACATTTTGGAATAATGTAACCTTTATTTGCTGGTTGTATGTATGTATCCTTTAAACGATTTTTGTTTTTATTTTTTTGCTGCCGAGGCACCCTCGCGGGAGGGAGGTGGAAGATGCGTCATGCATACCGCCCGCAGGAAAATACCGTCCTCTGCGGGGGGTTATGTGACACTCACCAGAATGGCACCTACCCACTAAAAACCAAAAAACCACCTGATGGCTGTGGTAAAATTTTACCGTTAGCCTTCATCGGAAGCGACAACCGTCGGGAAGTTGGGCGCGCTGGGGGAGGCCCGCTAGCGGGTCTTCCGCCTGTAGTGAAAGTTGCACTGAAGGTGCTCAAAGGGACATGAGTTGGTGGCCGTTCTGGGCAGCCTCCGGTGAAGCCGGGGCTGCGAAGAGATCGGCCGAAGCTTGACTTAGGGATCAATTCATTTAAATGAACCTATAATGAATTGAGAAGGGAACTATGCTCTGCACGAGCGAGCAGTCGCTCTGTCGGAGAACGTGAAGCCCTAAGTTTACGGGCTAAGACTGCGATTTCACTAACATCGATATTTTTCATAGCGTCGCAGACGATACGCATATCGTCTGCTACAGAGGATTGAGGAGTGGGTTTGTATGGGCGAGGAGCCGGGATGGGATTCGATGCGGGGCGCTGCCTCCAGTTTTCTGGAGCAGGCTTTGGCTGAGCAGGCTTTGCAGCCGGAGGAACCTGGCTACGCAGCGGTGGAAAGTTTTCCTGAGAAAGGGGCGGGGCCTGTTTGGGTGCCGCCCTTTTGGAATTGGAACGCATACAACGGGGTGCACGAGGGCCGCCCCTGTAATTTTCGGTGTGGCCGGACTGGCCACAAAGCACGCAATCGGGAGGAGAGGGAGTTCCAGGAGTGCGATTGCACTCCTTAGTGAAGTGAGGGACCAGGCACTTGACGCACCTGAGCGGAGAGGCGCAGTTGGCCGCCGCGTGCCCGTACAACTGGCACCGATGGCACTGGCCGGGATGACCGCGGCGATGAGGCGCCTCGATCGAGATCCCAGAGAGGCCGCATATAGTGCTAACCCCTTTCAGGATCTCCCTGGACTTGGGGACGTTGGAGAGAACCACCAAAGCGAGAGGGTGACGCCTCCCGTACTTGCTGTGCATTTTATGCACCGCGAGTGCCGAGAAGCCTTGGGACTGCAGATCCTCCAGGATAGCCTCGTTCGATAATTCGAACGGGACTCCCGTGAGTACCGCTCTGATCTTACGCTCTTCTGACAGAGCATAAGTGTGATAAGCATATTGCTTATCGGTGAGGAGCTTTGTTAAAGCACGAAAGTCGTCTGTTGACGAGACTATGATTTTAATCGATTCACCCGAGTTGGCCGCTCGTAATGGATCTTGTGCTCATTGCACAATGTCGAAACCTCAGTCCATTTACCCTTTTCCCGAAGGAAAACGGGTGGTGGGACCTTGGCCTTGACAGAAGTTGGGGCCGGAGCGGGTGTTGAAGACACCGGGGCAGCTGGCGTTGAAGACGCCGCAGGGGGTGTAGGGACGGGCATCGAGGGCGCCGGGGCTTGTTTCGAGCGCTTCTTAGAGCGCTTCTTAACAAGCGTAAAAGAGGGAGACTCAGGGCCAGTTGGGGTGGCGTCCGAGGCTGACTCGGTCGCGGGTGCGCGCTTGCGGCGCAGAGGGGCGTCTACTTCGCACTCCATGTCACTGGAGGAAGGGGACGCTGGAGAGCCTAAGACCAGAGGGGTCTGGGGAACTGGGGTGGCCTGAGGGGCCATTAAGGGAATTAACGCCATGAAATGCGGGATAAGAGAATCCATGAAACGATACTTATCAGCATTTATAGTCATGCCTTCAGTACTTTCAAGTAACTTGTTCCTAATCTCGTCAAAGCTTAGGGAAGCCATTGCGGAGGGGTTGGGGAGGGACAACAATATATAAATATATATTCTATGAACCTACCAACGAAGACTAACTTTCTGAAACCACCCTACACGCGGTAGGGGGGTTGAGGACGACGCGGATAACTTACTCGAACACGAAGATTCGAGGCACCTGGAACGACGAATCCCCGTCGACGAAGCTCACGTTCCACGAAGTACGGTTAACAACCCACTATCCGCCGTGAAAACGGCGTTAGAAACTTATTACGGTAACAACCAGTGAAATTTGGGTGCTCGATTAGCGCGGGGGCTAATGGAGCGGGAGGCGTCTGCGATCGACGTGCGCTCGAGAACGCACGCAAACCGAGACTGATCCCCTTTATACGATACAAACGCGATCAATTATATGTATTTGTAGTATGTAGCCTAGAATACTCACCGGGCTTCACTGTTTTCAACCGAATTCTATGTCAGCAGGAAAGTGAGTTCTTTCTTCCGCGCCAGAACTTTCACCGGTCATTTTGAAACTTGCATGCATTTTGTCTGAGTTAGGGAGAGAAGTATTGTGCCCGAAGTATACTTTTTCAAAATGCTGATAGAAACAATGACAAGTATCCAAAGCTTTGTACATTTGTAACAATGTTGAATCAAGGCCGCCGCCGCCGCCGCCTGCGCCCCTGCCCCCTCCCTCGTCTGTCACCCGCCACGCTCCACTTGACAATGCATCACTCACTTGGAATTCATCAGCTGTTTTCGTGATTCCGAAGCAATGTTTTGGTTTAAATATTAACTGCTAAGTAGATTAAACAAACTAGCGCTCTAGCTTCGCGAGTATAATGAGCTTGGATTACGTAAAGGAAACATTCAAGGAAATCCCGCTGTTTATTTTACTTTAATCTATTATTTAGTCAGTTCGAGTAAGTTATCGCCCTATATACTGAATTTAAGCTCACGTGTTATTTAATAACGAGCATGAGTATGAAATTAATCTTAAGTTTTATAAAATGAGATTTTTTAAAATTTTAAAGCATTCTCTATTTTTCCGCTTTTGCTAACCGGCGCCGCGGCGGAGCCAAAACTCAGCGCGTAGCGTGAAATAAAAAGCAGTGTTTGAAAAATGTATGATTAAAGTTTTGGCAGAACAATTTTTCACTATTTCTCCCAATCCTATAGATGGTTTTAACTTTTTCAAATGATTCCTAATTGCAATACCATTTAATCTTAAATTTGAAGGTTAATTAAATCAAGTCAAAGTAATGCTTAGTAGAGACATGGCACTTGTTGTTCTTGGAACTTGAGAATAATTATCACTTTTCCACTAAACATAGAATGTTGACAACTTAGAATTATTTACTCAGTAGTTGAAACTCGTTTTTGTACAGAAGGTAAGTAAGTCGCCGGGAAGCTGTGAGCTGCGCTCTGTGCAGTGATCTATTATGCAGTGTCATGCATATTCCCGCACACGAAGGCAAGCAGAGAACACCCGGACATTTACATGATGTTATGTAGTCGGCTGCCCGCATGCGCAACCACAGGTGTCGACGACGCCCGCGTCATCACTCGCTATGCTATCAGATCCTAAGAGACAGTTCAGACAAGCCCCTAAAGAACAAAGCTAACTAACGGAGCGTGGGACTTTCAGATTTTGAACTATCTACTTATAGATGAATTTGAACATTTTTGTTTGAAAATAATTCAAAATAGCTAAGTTGGATAGAACGAACTTGAGCTCGAGGGATGCCAGTTTTTGATCAGTTCCTCTTCTCTCCGATGTACAATACACCAAGCTGGTATGCAGTTCATTCTCGATTCACCTCCGAGATTTGATTCCGATTTATTAATCACAAGTGAAGCTAAAACAATCGTGGTAAGGAACAAATCTTGTTTTTATCTGGCTGTATTGAACATTTTCTTCGTCGAAGTCGTCCTTTACTCCCTGTGGCGGCCACTTCTTCGATAGCGAAGGCCACCCTATGATCGCTTGGGATACACACCCGTGTGGTATGCGGGTTAGGTTATTGGCGGTTTTGGAGGATCTAATACCTATTATATGGAACTACACGAACTAACCTGGAAGGAGGCACTTAGCTCTCACCCAAACACACGACCTGGAGCGGCGGTACTTCGACGTTTTCTTCTTCCGGGCCCGGGTTATTCCAAGTGTCTTCTCACAGTAGCTAAGTCACTGCAGTCCAGTAAGCGGGTGTGGGTCGCTAGTAAGCGAGCAACCACGAGCGGTGCGGTCAGGGAGCTCAGATGAAACTTCCCTTCTACAAGTAGGTGGTACACAGCGTCCGACGCGCGTGAGGGTTCGGAGCGTGCGGTGCGTATCGAGAGCGGCTATGTACTATTTGGTAGCGAATGATGCAGCGCGTTTGACAGCTAAGGTCAAAAGAAATATTAAATTTTATGCGGGTAGCCTAAACTACATACTGAGCGCCACATTGGCGCGAACATGCCCCCGGCCTTAAAACCATCTGGTTTTAAAGAAAATTAAATTAAAGTAACTAGCGGGACGCCGGGGAGGCATGAAGCGAGCTGTTATTGCGAAGGTAGAGGGCAGAGACGGACGACAGGGCGCTTATACACACCCGTAGCCGTCTTAACTGATGCAACTCTAACAATCCCGTCTTTACCAGGGTAAGTAGAAGTTACTACGCCAAGAGGCCAGTGAAGCGGGGCTAAGTTATCTGTCAATATGATAACGACAGTACCTTCTGTGATAGGATTGGAGGGAGTATTCCATTTAGCTCTACTTTGCAAGAGATGCAAATACTCCTGCTTCCAGCGTTTAGAAAACGACTGAACCATTTGGTTCAGCAAAGCGTAGCGGCGTAACAAGTTTGGAGGTTCTTCAGTAACGTCACAAGCGGGCAAATGTTTCAGCGGCGTCGACATTAGAAAGTGTGCCGGAGTTAAAGCGCTCAATTCCGATGGGTCTTCTCCGAGCAACGTTAGAGGTCGCGAATTAATAACGCATTCGATTTGAGTAAGAACTGTTTGAAGTTCTTCATACGTAAGCAACTGAGAACCTACAACTCGGTAAAGATGCGTTTTAAAAGCTTTAACATAAATTTCATAATGACCACCAAAATGTGGACTACGCGGGGGATTAAATTTCCATGAAATGCGGTGCGAGGCTAATTCATTCGATAAATTTCGCTTAAAATCATCTGAGTTTAAAAATGTATAAAGCTCAGCTATAGCGTTTTTTGCTCCTATAAAGGTCGTCGCATTATCAGAGTACATACAAGAGACGGCACCTCTGCGAGATAAGAAACGTTTAAAAGCGGAAATAAAAGTGCTAGAACTTAAATCAGTCACTAACTCGACGTGAACTGCACGGGTTACTAAACAAACGAAAATACACAAATACGATTTAATAGAACGTACACCTCTTTTTCTATAAGGTAAAATATTGATAGGACCTGCGTAATCTACGGCTGTATGAGTGAAGGCCTTGGCTTCGTTCACTCTGCAAGCGGGCAAGTCAGCCATAAGCGGGAATGTTTGTTTAGGTGCGACCTTGAAACAATAATTGCAATTATGTATAATGCGGCGTACTATATTCCTACAGGATAACATCCAATATCTTTGACGAAGTATGGACATTAATGTAAGAGGGCCTGTATGACTGTTAACGCGATGATAATGTCTAATTATTGACTCGACCACATGATCGTTACGCGGCAGCAGCGCGGGGTGCCGCTGCTCGTACGACATGTCGGTGGCGTGGCGCAGGCGACCACCAACGCGGAGCACGTCGTCCTCATCGAGGAAAGGCGACAATTTATAAATAGCGGGCGAACAACGTTTGTTACACTTAATTTTATTAATTTCGTCAGAAAAGTACAATTTTTGAAGCGATTTTATTAAATATATTTCGGCGCGATTCAGATCGGTAGCGGTTATAGCATTAAAACGTGGCAAGATCCGCAAAAATCGATAAATATAAACAATGGAGCGAAGCAATTTCGTCCAAGATGAAAGGCGGCGAGATAATAATACGAGTGGGTGAATATTGTCATTGTTAATAGCCGGTAACGAAACCATCGGTTTGATTTCGAGTACATTTTCATCTAAACCTGATGAATCAATAGTGGTAATAGGCCACTGGATGACCTCTTGGCGGAGCCAAGCAGGGCCAGTGAACCAAAGCGGATGATTCATAATCTGCGCGGGAGTTAATCCTCGCGACAAACAATCGCTAGCGTTGTCTTTACCTAATACGTGGTAAAAACACGATGCAGGAAGATTATTGGTAATTTTTGTAATACGAGTAGCTACAAAACATTTATATTTATGTGGTGATGAATGTACCCAATGAAGTGCTATCATAGAATCTGTAAAACAATATATTTTTTCAATATTATGACGCGGTTTGTAATTGTCAACAACACGGCTAACTAATTTGGACATGAGTAGAACAGCGCACAACTCTAGGCGTGCTATAGAAACTGTATTAAGCGGAGCGACTTTAGACTTAGCACAGACTAAGCTAATAGGCGGCGAGGAATCATTAAAAAACGAGCGTGCATACACAACGCAACCGAAACCCTTTTCGCTTGCATCTGCAAAAGCTACAATAGATAGCTTGGAATTTTGAAAAACATTTATATGGCGCGGGAATCGTAAATTTTGTACTATCGGTAATTCGTGTAAATACTGTTTCCAAATTTGTATAATGTTTTCTGGCGGAGTATCATCCCAGTTCAACTTTAAAGTACTAAGATTTTGTAATACTAATTTTGCGTATAATATAACAGGCGCAATCAATCCGAGTATATCATATTGACGGGCGATTACAGACAGAATATTGCGTTTAGTGCACGGCCTATTGTCAAGAGTCACTGTGAAATAAAACTCGTCAGTAATAGGTGACCACTGGAGTCCGAGAACCTTTAAGCTGTAAGGTTCATCTTCTAGAAAATTAATATTACACGAGTAGCGGTGAGACTCGGGTAGCGTGTCAAGTAGCTCAGTCGAATTACTCGACCACTTGACTAATTCGAAACCGCCAGATGAGAACAACCCTAGCAGCTGATCTTTGAGCTGGACAGCGTCGTCTAAAGTAGGCGTTGAATAACAGATGTCATCCATATAACAATGTCGTAGAATGACGTCAACAGCGCGCGGGAACCGCAAGCCCTCGTCGGCGCACAGCTTGCGCAACACGCGCATGGCGAGGTACGGGCTGCTGCGGAGACCGAAGCACACGCGGTTGAACTGGTAGGAAACTAGCGGCGAGGAAGTATCGAAGCGAAATAAAAACTTTTGAAATTTGCGATGCTCTTCAAGAACACAAATGCCTAGGTACATTTGTTTCACGTCAGAGGTAAATGCGATTTTATATAAACGAAAATTTAGTAAAACTGAAAATAAATCATTTTGTAAATTAGGTCCGGTGTGTAAAATATCATTGAGAGAGTAACCTGTATCTGTTTTACAACTAGCGTCCATGACCACTCGTACCTTAGTAGACACCTTGTCAGCGCGAACTACGGCGTGGTGAGGAATGTAATAACCAGAGTAGTCATCGAATGAGAGCGGCGAAATAAAATCTTTAGCGATATATTCCTGAATTATAGCGTTATACTCAGCGCGTAATTCGGGGGCGACAGTAAACTTGCGTTCTAGCGAAGCAAAACGTCGCCTAGCGGATTGGTATGAGTTACCTAAAATGTCAGCGTTACGAGAAAACGGTAAAGCGACTGTATAGCGGCCGGTCGAGCATCTCGACACGGAATCAATAAATATTTGTTCACATTCGCGGGCGCACGGACTTAAGACAGGCTCACACGAGACCTCCTCTAATTGCCAAAATTTTTTTAAAATATTATCAATTTGCGGCGCGGGTTCCGTAAAGGCACATAAAGAAATATTATTCGCGGTTAAACAATTATTATTAATAGCGGTTGGCGCGTTGCCAATTAAAACATAGCCAAATACTGTCTCCAGACCCGTCGGGGTACCTGGAGGGCCAGTAATGCGTCCTGAAAGTAAAATGTCAGTAAATAGCGGGGCACCTATGAGAAGGTCGATATCTCCCGGTTTATAAAAGTTATTGTCAGCGAGAGTAATATTTTGCAAATAAGAAAGCGCGGTTAAGTCTATTTGAATATCTGGCAAAGTATCAGTTATGCGGTTTATAATAAAAGCGTCGAGCGAAAAAGACAAACCATTACTCTTAAGAGAATTAATAACAAGTGATGTTTTGCCTTTGATCGGGTTCGGCGAGGAACCTATGCCTTTTACTACTGCGCGGGAAATTTTATTGTAACTAAGCTTCAGTTTTAAACAAGCATTCATAGTAAGAAAATTATTTTGTGATCCCGAATCTAATAAAGCGCGTATTTTATGCAGTGCACCAAAAGCATCGCGTACCCCGAGTTCGATTGTACCTAATAAACAAGTGGAGGCGCGCGAATCTCGAGCGTCTAACTTATTACACAACGCAACATTGTTCCGTGATGCGCGTGAGTCATCGCGGGTCGGCGACTGCAGCCGAGACAGCGAGGGATGCGGACGCGCGGCGGCCGAGCTTGGCCCTGCCGGAGCAGTGGCGGCTGGAGCAGGCTCGCGGTTCGAAACCTGCTTGCGACACAGTAGTGAGTGGTGTCTGTGGTTACAGTAGCGACAATTAAACGTTGACTTGCAAGAGTTTAACTTATGTCTAAAACTTAAACAATTGGTACACGCCTTATGAGATTTAACGGTTTCATATCGTTTGTCGACAGATAAGTCATTAAACTCGGGACATTTGTATAATTGAGAATGATTAGATTGTTTACACAACGAGCAAACTTGCGAGTGAGAAGCGGTTACAAAAGAATGCGTTGATTTTGCAGCGGAGCGGGTATTATTGTTGTGTTGACGAGATGGATTAGATGTACGGATTTTACTATGTGGGTAATTAGAAGTTGACTCAGTGCGATCGAGTATTTTAGATTGTTCGCGGAGAAAGTTTATAAGATCATTGTAAGTAGGTATGGAACAGTTTCTGTACTGCATTTCGAAGGAGCGAGCGGTTTCAGAATCAATTTTATTAAGAGCGATATGTAAAAGAATAAAATCAGAAAGGTTGGTCAAGTTCAGCGATTGTAAACAAGATACAGCGGCACAAAACTTATCCAGAAATAAGTCTATGTTATGAGAATAAGCGGTACTGAAAGGTTTAAATTCGAACATTTGTTCTAGGTACGCAGTTGCCAAAGTTCGTTTATCGTTGTACTTATTGACAAGGGTTTGCCATATTAGCTGGTAGTTTTCCGCATTAGGTGTAATACCAGTACAAACGGACAAAGCGCGACCCGACAGCTTGCCCAGCAAATATTGCACGCGTTCGTTGTCGGTTAAATCAGGATTTTCGTGGATAGTATTTTTAAAAGTTTCGTAAAATGTAGTCCATTTAGTAGGTTCTGCTCCGGAGAAACTGACTAAATCTAACTTAGGCAATTTAATAAGAGGTTTTTTAGAAGACTGCGGCAGTATGACTGAATTTTTATTTTCTGAATTTGAAAGTTTATTTGCGACATGTTTACAACGACAATATAAATCTTCGAATGCAGACCAGCTTTGAAAACTAGGTTCATACGAAGGATTTATCTCTAGTTCTGTGTCATTAATTTGTTCAACAAGGTCATTGAACTCAGAGCGAAGATCGTCTAAAGAAATTACGTTACATAAAAATAACTCGGAAGAAGATTCATCTTGAAAAGCGTTTTTTGAATAATTATAGATGGTTTGTAAACGAGAAAATATTTCGTCGCGTTTTTTAATTAATTTCTTAAGTGTCAAAGACATTTTGTCAGCGCTTTTAGAAACACTTGCACCCTTAGACGTCATTTAAAATTAACAATTCTTATAAAATTTTAAATATCAAACCTTCGAATATGTGATAACTGTTACGTAAGAGCGGCCACGCTAGCTGAGGCAAACGGAACGTTCGAGAATACTCTTGAAGAATTTGTAGAATTACCCACAGATATGTTTGCAAATTGCAAAAAATTAAAAGTTGATTAAAATAGATAATTTCAATGCTATTTTAGAGCAAAATGGAATATGCGTTTTACTTATGTAAGATATGACTTGATGCGGCTTTCGGGAGGTAAGATCGACTCAGGTATAAATATTGAATTAAAGAATGGACTGTATTCTAATTAAATAGCGGATGTTATAAAAGAATTTGCGACGTTAAGAGGCTAGGGGCAGTTACTAGGAACCGATACCTAATACCTAGGTAGAAATAACGAGGGTGAAGAGGCCAGAATGATCTCGAAGTGAAAGATCCTGCTCGGTGGACAAGAAAGGGGTGATAGATCCGGCTCGAAGGACCAGAAAGGGGTATGTGGCGGCCACTTCTTCGATAGCGAAGGCCACCCTATGATCGCTTGGGATACACACCCGTGTGGTATGCGGGTTAGGTTATTGGCGGTTTTGGAGGATCTAATACCTATTATATGGAACTACACGAACTAACCTGGAAGGAGGCACTTAGCTCTCACCCAAACACACGACCTGGAGCGGCGGTACTTCGACGTTTTCTTCTTCCGGGCCCGGGTTATTCCAAGTGTCTTCTCACAGTAGCTAAGTCACTGCAGTCCAGTAAGCGGGTGTGGGTCGCTAGTAAGCGAGCAACCACGAGCGGTGCGGTCAGGGAGCTCAGATGAAACTTCCCTTCTACAAGTAGGTGGTACACAGCGTCCGACGCGCGTGAGGGTTCGGAGCGTGCGGTGCGTATCGAGAGCGGCTATGTACTATTTGGTAGCGAATGATGCAGCGCGTTTGACAGCTAAGGTCAAAAGAAATATTAAATTTTATGCGGGTAGCCTAAACTACATACTGAGCGCCACATTGGCGCGAACACTCCCTGAGTTCAGAGACTATTGCATGCAAACTAGCGACATAAATATCCTTAAAACCACCGTGACTTAAGTACCCTTTGTCGTAGCTGCTGTATTGCGTTGCTGTGCCGTTGCCTTTGAATTCGCGAGACTGTTGTTTCCTCGCAGTCTTCACAATAAATCCACGCTTCGTCTTCTGATACAACGTTTGCAGACACGAGCCACGCGGGCAGTGTAGTGCGCCTGTTTCCCGCCAACGTCCGTTTGAGGTGGGCTCGGAGCAAAATTCTCTAGCCTTTGTATTTTGATATTCCGTCATTCGTGAATATTTGAATTTCAAACACAAAATATATTCATATGCAACACAAACATTTGTTTTTCAGTGGAAATATAGTATAGCTGTAGTAACGATAATAATATTCTGGATTTTACTGATCTCGACGTACCACCATTTGTTTTCTTCATTCAAATACGAAATAGAAACTGACGAGTAGTTCTCAAACAGTAACGCGCTTCTGTGAAATATTTGATTGTGTTATCCACCCCCACCACCAACCCCACCCACTCCAATGAACCAACTTCATTTAGCATCAAAAGGAATAAACGAACTTCGTAACCGAGTGGACGCAGCAGACTAATAAACATTCGATTATCTATTTCAAAATTAGCTTGGAGAGAGAACTGATATTTTTAATATTTAAAAGATACTTAATTTAAAGATTTGTTTCTTTAAAACACACTTTCCTTAAAACGTGCATAAAATATGAGGTACGAATCTAAAGTTTTGCTATGTAGTAGGACACAGGTGCAACTTGCTGTGTTTCGTAAGCACATGTACTTTTTGTTTGAATTCTCATCTGGTGGAAATTAACTACAGACTGCAGTTGGAATTCTCGGACTTCTCCATCCCGTTGACCGGCAGTACGTCGCGCTTGTTACGGCGACCAGACAGACACTCAGCCATTCTCATCTAGTCGGCGATGTCTGCACTCATACTCTCAGCAAATGACACTGTACTTGTTTAATATAAATATACATAAAAACATAACAGTATTCATTATAAATTATCAAATATCTACATTTCGAAGCTAATGTTAATGAAATTAATATAAAGCCACTAAGCTGACGCTCTGAACGCGGCCCGTTCGAGTCATCATGTTCTGTTTCAAATGATGAGTAAAGTAATTGAGTCTCATACTTACTAAGTAACATGAATGTTGCATGTCCTTGAATAAATGCTCGTCTAAACCAACCTTTCCGTCGTAACTTTTCCGTACTGATTATGATGTTAACTCTTTCATCATCACTTCTTGTACCCGATTCAATAACATATATAAAAATATTGACATATTTCATCTCCCTCTCACAAAGTTGAAAAAGAAAGTCTCTTTGCATTTAACTTGAAAATTATATAATTTTATATTCATTTTCTGGATGTATTGTGTCACTCTGTTTCTCGTTTAAGGGTGTAACTTTTGCATGCAAACCTCACTGGTTTTATTAGGAAATCAATGTTTTAATTTGAAGTACATAATAATGACTGTTTTGTTTGCTTGAAAAAGTAAAATAAAAGTTAAATTAAATTAGCGGTGGATAGGTGGCAAGGTCGTATGCAAAAACCTGGTTAAACGCAATCCGGTTAATCGAACAAAACCGTGGCGATAATCCGTAGTGGATCCGTCTTGCTCCCCGCCATGCTCGTATCGTTGCATCATTCTGATTTTTTCTTAGATTTATTCATGTAAAGTTTACTAAATTTAATTTACATCATTTTGTTTGAGTACCAGATCCATTACTGAGGTACATCATGTAAGAGCGCCACCTGTCACCCGCTTATTTAATTTAATTAAAGTTAAAACTACATTACACAGTTCTAAATCACGACTCACATCAACGTCGATGCCAGGCAGGGGAAAGACGCGCGTGTGCGGCAGCTCCTTGGGGATGTAGCGGTAGAACTCCTCGCGGCCGCGGTACCACTTGACGCTATACAGCGCCTCATCGTCCGCCAGCCGCCAGCTGCACTCCAGCGTCACTGTCTCTCCCACCAGCACCGCGCCCGGCACGCGGATCTCCAGCTCGTGCAGCCCGCGCACGCCTGCCGGGAACGAACTGTCATTTAGTACACTCAACTTGATTGTGCATTGGCCAAGGTTGTGCCTTCCGTGTCATACATGAAAGTACAGATGAAAAGCAGAAGATAGTTCACCTGTATTTAACGCATAAACTGTCCAACTTAAGTACAGGTCAGCTGCTACGAAGATCGAAGACACACGCGTGTATCAATTGTACAAATACAATAAAATAATACTGTTACTGCGGAACACATTTGTTTTAAAGTTTTGATATATAATATTTTGTTATCTTTGTATCTTTTCCTATCAATATGGCACCTTGAAGTCTGATCTGAGAAACGAGGAACGGTAAATAATTTCAGTGTCGTGTATAATACTGTGCAAACAAGTCAAAGGAATTACTTAAAATCTCTTTTTGAAATAACAGCAAATCTAAAAATGCGCAAGCCAGTGCAAAGGCTCAATGCTCTCCTTGAATACTCTCAGAAAGAGTCGTCCACAGTTTTGTCTGCGTCGCTGTCGCTGCGGAACTCTGCTCCAACTAGCAATTGTCACCTTTATATTTGAATTTAAAACGAGCATCGGAGCGGGCCGGGCGGAGTGGAGCGAGCGGCGGCGCCTCTCCACCTGCCAACTATTGGTTTTCGAGCTCTTGAAGATACTCTGCTGAACGACAACTTAGCAAAAGCTTTACTTGTCCAAAGTTTTCTCGAAAGGTCGAAAATGATTTATTTGTGAATGACTGGAATAATGGGTAAATTGTTTCTGATAGATTGCGATTTCTTCAAGACGACCTTCCAGCTTGACGATCGCTGAACATAAAGTTCTCAATTCCCATTGATTTGATAACGTCGGTATTTGACTAAATTGACATGAATTGGGAATATTTGTATGTTTCGCTATTGAAACAGTTTTATTGCCAATTCCGTCGGCAATACTGTAAGAGTGCGATGTCGACGATCACGAAAGCTAATATAAATTTTAAAAGGTGTACCTACTAGTGTATAATGTGATCTGTACATTTATTTATTTTTATTAAGTTATTCATTAACACAATCTTAAAAATTATTGTTGTATAAGCTACCTATATTATTTTTACTTACGGCTAATAACGAGCTTACATTTTCAAACAATATCATGCAGAGACGGCGACAGTAGCATTTGTTTCCATGAAGATTATCTGATCCAGGAAGGTTAGTTAATGTATTAGTGTGGGTATCAAGGCAACTGAGCTTATACCTTAGAAGTTCCTGTGTTTTATTTCGTCGGTATTTGTTTTGTAGCGCTTTTGTAAAGACGGGTATAAATCAGATATTGAGTAGAACCCTTGTGCTCGTAATTTGTTGGTTCTCTTATTGCTGAAGAAGTGGTGAAAATCAGCCTAGTGAAGCATTTTATTATAGACTGTGTGCAGAAGAATATTTTGCGCAGTGTGTACACGACCGTATGGCGGTTGTCGACAGTTCGTGTGCCTTGTGCGAGATCTCGGAGAGCTGAGTCTGAGAACTGGACTGGTATTGGCACTTTGACATGCAAAAGCGCCATGTTTAGAATTGTGCCTCGATTTTGGAGGCTTCTAACATGGTGATGAAGTGTTTTATTAACTTTTGTTGATTTTTTTCAAATATCATCTGTACTGTAGGATGAGGGTTTCAAATAGTGCCGTAATATTCGACAGTGCTTCTGACACAATACATTGCATGTCTGGAAATGGCGAACTGAAGATTATTATTAGACTTATTGAACATTGACTTGCCCCGAGAATGTTTTTAGCATGAAGAGAAACGCGCTGGTTGCGGACGATTTGTTCTTTTTTAATTTCAACTTTGCATAAATTGTAGTCGAATTCTCAGGAGTTTCTCTCGCGCGTCAAGAAGCGGAAGCCCCTGGCTGACGCTAGCTGCGATATGGGTTTCTGTATAAGAAACTAAAGAAAAATATTAAGAAATCAAAAAAAATTCCCAATGTTTGCGACATTTCATATGGCTGTCTCTTTGTTAAAAGTAATCTAAAGGACTTATTGATCCTTTAATTTTCCACAAGTGTATTAACTAAGGCGGTCTCATCTAATCTCAGACATAACATAATAACATGGTAGCACATTCCAAGCACCCATCACATGGAAACATTGTAAAACGATATAAACTTACAAAATGCTAGCGATACTACACATTTTTAATTTTCAAGATATTTTATTTCATGATTAGTACATCGAGAGCGATCATGAAAGCCGCAGTTGCGATGCGTTTAATAAAAAATAAATAAAGGCAAGGTATTGTAGTAGTAAAAAAAGCCATTTCTTTAGTACAGGTTGGACGAAAGTCTGGCAGATGATCTGTGGAGTTTGGCTCGGCGTCCCATTTCCCAGCTGCTTGGCGGCGCGGTGAGGCGCGACAGTCGTAGCTTTAATTATTAGGTCACTACATATCAAATTGGGATTTTGTAAGGGAGGAACATAAAAAAAAATTTACAAAATATAATACCTATATTTATTTAATCAAAGTATGTACCATTGCTATCTTTGCATTTTTGCTATCTCTTAGGTAATTCATTGATCCCTTTACTAAGAAAACCATTCTGACGGGAATCAAAAAAATCTTTGAAATCGCTTTGGACTGCCCCATCGGAGTTGAATTTTTTCCCTTGCAAGAAGTTATCCAAATTTCGAAAAAAATGGTAATCTGTTGGAGTAAAGTCCAAGGACCGGGGGGTGGATGTCTTAGACATTCCAATTGAAGCTCCTCTATTTTGGTAGCCGTCTGGTGTGCAGTGTGTGGTCTAGCGTTGTCCTGAAGCAGCAGTGGCCTAGAGCGATTGACCAGCCTCGGTTTTTTAGCAGCTAGCTTTTCCATCATGGTTTGCAGTTGCTGACAAAAACCTCTGCCATAATCGTTTGGCCAGATTTAAGAAAGCTGTATTGAACGACACCGGCACTAGTCCAACAAACGCTCAGAAGTATCTTTTTTTGTCAATTTTCGCTTGGGGCAGGATATGGCTGGTTCGCCAGGGTTCAACCATTGCGATTTCATTATTGTGCCGGTTAAGTAATGTAACGCAAAAACGAACGAAAACGTTGGAACCACTGAAACGCACTGTGTTTTCTTTTGGGTGCAGCCGCCATACACAGCATTAATACTTCGAGCCGCGTCTGCAGCACATGGAGCACGCGATATTTCAAGTTTTCCATTTTGTAAACTAAGTGACGCAAAGAAAAACCAGAAGAGGAAAAACAAATGAATTACGGTTTTCAAAACACAAATGCGTGAGTAAACAGAAAATTAGAAATTTGAACTTTTAATCAAAAAGGAGATAATACAAATGAAAGTGGGCAGTATGACAAAACGCCAATTTCATATGTACCTACCATACCTAATAAGAACTGCCGCCGGGCGCGCTGATCGTAAAAATTATTTTTCTTGTGGAAACAGGAGTAATGGCTCCTTTTTCGTCATTAACAGCACCTCTGAGCAAATTAACACCTGCTGGAAGTGAGCGCGAGAATTGATAATGGCGCATCGCCGAGCGCTGCCGCACTACGCTCACTTCGTTCGATCGGCTCGTGCAAAACACAGGGCATCAACTAGGTTATAAGTAAAACATTTACAACATGGCCAATCATCGATTACCAAATCGTGAAAAGTTTCCAACTATATGTGGCCACATCACGAATTGCAACCATTCCATGAATTTAGCAATTCTATGATATGGCCACGACATATAGGTAGGTATATCACGAATACGTCGTGAATCCCTAATCATATAAATAAAATTGGATGCCTTTCTGATATGGTTAAAATTTCATAATTAAACAACAACTACTTTCTGCTCTTTTATCTTTAAAATCTTTTAATCTTATTATTATCTTATATATTTTAAGGCTTGAACAAACGATGAGGAATATGTTCGGTCGACTTACATTGTTAGACAGTGTCAAAGTACGAGTAGACTACTGAACGAACAATCGAATGCCACTTCTGTCCCTCCCGGGGCGAGGCTGCCGACGCTGCCAGGACTAGCGGTGGCGCCACTTCTGTCCCTCCCGGGGCGAGGCTGCCGACGCTGCCAGGACTAGCGGTGGCGCCACTTCTGTCCCTCCCGGGGCGAGGCTGCCGACGCTGCCAGGACTAGCGGTGGCGCCACTTCTGTCCCTCCCGGGGCGAGGCTGCCGACGCTGCCAGGACTAGCGGTGGCGCCACTTCTGTCCCTCCCGGGGCGAGGCTGCCGACGCTGCCAGGACTAGCGGTGGCGCCACTTCTGTCCCTCCCGGGGCGAGGCTGCCGACGCTGCCAGGACTAGCGGTGGCGCCACTTCTGTCCCTCCCGGGGCGAGGCTGCCGACGCTGCCAGGACTAGCGGTGGCGCCACTTCTGTCCCTCCCGGGGCGAGGCTGCCGACGCTGCCAGGACTAGCGGTGGCGCCACTTCTGTCCCTCCCGGGGTGAGGCTGCCGACGCTGCCAGGACTAGCGGTGGCGCCACTTCTGTCCCTCCCGGGGTGAGGCTGCCGACGCTGCCAGGACTAGCGGTGGCGCCACTTCTGTCCCTCCCGGGGCGAGGCTGCCGACGCTGCCAGGACTAGCGGTGGCGCCACTTCTGTCCCTCCCGGGGCGAGGCTGCCGACGCTGCTCGGACTAGCGGTGGCGCCACTTCTGTCCCTCCCGGGGTGAGGCTGCCGACGCTGCTCGGACTAGCGGTGGCGCCACTTCTGTCCCTCCCGGGGTGAGGCTGCCGACGCTGCCAGGACTAGCGGTGGCGCCACTTCTGTCCCTCCCGGGGCGAGGCTGCCGACGCTGCTCGGACTAGCGGTGGCGCCACTTCTGTCCCTCCCGGGGCGAGGCTGCCGACGCTGCTCGGACTAGCGGTGGCGCCACTTCTGTCCCTCCCGGGGTGAGGCTGCCGACGCTGCTCGGACTAGCGGTGGCGCCACTTCTGTCCCTCCCGGGGTGAGGCTGCCGACGCTGCTCGGACTAGCGGTGGCGCCACTTCTGTCCCTCCCGGGGCGAGGCTGCCGACGCTGCTCGGACTAGCGGTGGCGCCACTTCTGTCCCTCCCGGGGTGAGGCTGCCGACGCTGCTCGGACTAGCGGTGGCGCCACTTCTGTCCCTCCCGGGGCGAGGCTGCCGACGCTGCTCGGACTAGCGGTGGCGCCACTTCTGTCCCTCCCGGGGTGAGGCTGCCGACGCTGCTCGGACTAGCGGTGGCGCCACTTCTGTCCCTCCCGGGGCGAGGCTGCCGACGCTGCCAGGACTAGCGGTGGCGCCACTTCTGTCCCTCCCGGGGCGAGGCTGCCGACGCTGCTCGGACTAGCGGTGGCGCCACTTCTGTCCCTCCCGGGGCGAGGCTGCCGACGCTGCTCGGACTAGCGGTGGCGCCACTTCTGTCCCTCCCGGGGTGAGGCTGCCGACGCTGCCAGGACTAGCGGTGGCGCCACTTCTGTCCCTCCCGGGGTGAGGCTGCCGACGCTGCCAGGACTAGCGGTGGCGCCACTTCTGTCCCTCCCGGGGTGAGGCTGCCGACGCTGCCAGGACTAGCGGTGGCGCCACTTCTGTCCCTCCCGGGGTGAGGCTGCCGACGCTGCCAGGACTAGCGGTGGCGCCACTTCTGTCCCTCCCGGGGTGAGGCTGCCGACGCTGCCAGGACTAGCGGTGGCGCCACTTCTGTCCCTCCCGGGGTGAGGCTGCCGACGCTGCTCGGACTAGCGGTGGCGCCACTTCTGTCCCTCCCGGGGTGAGGCTGCCGACGCTGCTCGGACTAGCGGTGGCGCCACTTCTGTCCCTCCCGGGGTGAGGCTGCCGACGCTGCTAGGACTAGCGGTGGCGCCACTTCTGTCCCTCCCGGGGTGAGGCTGCCGACGCTGCTAGGACTAGCGGTGGCGCCACTTCTGTCCCTCCCGGGGTGAGGCTGCCGACGCTGCTAGGACTAGCGGTGGCGCCACTTCTGTCCCTCCCGGGGTGAGGCTGCCGACGCTGCTCGGACTAGCGGTGGCGCCACTTCTGTCCCTCCCGGGGCGAGGCTGCCGACGCTGCCAGGACTAGCGGTGGCGCCACTTCTGTCCCTCCCGGGGCGAGGCTGCCGACGCTGCCAGGACTAGCGGTGGCGCCACTTCTGTCCCTCCCGGGGCGAGGCTGCCGACGCTGCTCGGACTAGCGGTGGCGCCACTTCTGTCCCTCCCGGGGCGAGGCTGCCGACGCTGCCAGGACTAGCGGTGGCGCCACTTCTGTCCCTCCCGGGGCGAGGCTGCCGACGCTGCTCGGACTAGCGGTGGCGCCACTTCTGTCCCTCCCGGGGCGAGGCTGCCGACGCTGCTAGGACTAGCGGTGGCGCCACTTCTGTCCCTCCCGGGGCGAGGCTGCCGACGCTGCTCGGACTAGCGGTGGCGCCACTTCTGTCCCTCCCGGGGCGAGGCTGCCGACGCTGCCAGGACTAGCGGTGGCGCCACTTCTGTCCCTCCCGGGGCGAGGCTGCCGACGCTGCTCGGACTAGCGGTGGCGCCACTTCTGTCCCTCCCGGGGCGAGGCTGCCGACGCTGCCAGGACTAGCGGTGGCGCCACTTCTGTCCCTCCCGGGGCGAGGCTGCCGACGCTGCCAGGACTAGCGGTGGCGCCACTTCTGTCCCTCCCGGGGCGAGGCTGCCGACGCTGCTAGGACTAGCGGTGGCGCCACTTCTGTCCCTCCCGGGGCGAGGCTGCCGACGCTGCTCGGACTAGCGGTGGCGCCACTTCTGTCCCTCCCGGGGCGAGGCTGCCGACGCTGCTAGGACTAGCGGTGGCGCCACTTCTGTCCCTCCCGGGGCGAGGCTGCCGACGCTGCTCGGACTAGCGGTGGCGCCACTTCTGTCCCTCCCGGGGTGAGGCTGCCGACGCTGCCAGGACTAGCGGTGGCGCCACTTCTGTCCCTCCCGGGGCGAGGCTGCCGACGCTGCTCGGACTAGCGGTGGCGCCACTTCTGTCCCTCCCGGGGCGAGGCTGCCGACGCTGCTCGGACTAGCGGTGGCGCCACTTCTGTCCCTCCCGGGGTGAGGCTGCCGACGCTGCTCGGACTAGCGGTGGCGCCACTTCTGTCCCTCCCGGGGCGAGGCTGCCGACGCTGCTCGGACTAGCGGTGGCGCCACTTCTGTCCCTCCCGGGGCGAGGCTGCCGACGCTGCTCGGACTAGCGGTGGCGCCACTTCTGTCCCTCCCGGGGTGAGGCTGCCGACGCTGCCAGGACTAGCGGTGGCGCCACTTCTGTCCCTCCCGGGGTGAGGCTGCCGACGCTGCTCGGACTAGCGGTGGCGCCACTTCTGTCCCTCCCGGGGCGAGGCTGCCGACGCTGCTCGGACTAGCGGTGGCGCCACTTCTGTCCCTCCCGGGGTGAGGCTGCCAACGCTGCCAGGACTAGCGGTGGCGCCACTTCTGTCCCTCCCGGGGTGAGGCTGCCGACGCTGCTAGGACTAGCGGTGGCGCCACTTCTGTCCCTCCCGGGGTGAGGCTGCCGACGCTGCTAGGACTAGCGGTGGCGCCACTTCTGTCCCTCCCGGGGTGAGGCTGCCGACGCTGCTAGGACTAGCGGTGGCGCCACTTCTGTCCCTCCCGGGGTGAGGCTGCCGACGCTGCTAGGACTAGCGGTGGCGCCACTTCTGTCCCTCCCGGGGTGAGGCTGCCGACGCTGCTAGGACTAGCGGTGGCGCCACTTCTGTCCCTCCCGGGGTGAGGCTGCCGACGCTGCTAGGACTAGCGGTGGCGCCACTTCTGTCCCTCCCGGGGTGAGGCTGCCGACGCTGCTAGGACTAGCGGTGGCGCCACTTCTGTCCCTCCCGGGGTGAGGCTGCCGACGCTGCTAGGACTAGTGGTGGCGCCACTTCTGTCCCTCCCGGGGTGAGGCTGCCGACGCTGCTAGGACTAGCGGTGGCGCCACTTCTGTCCCTCCCGGGGTGAGGCTGCCGACGCTGCTAGGACTAGCGGTGGCGCCACTTCTGTCCCTCCCGGGGTGAGGCTGCCGACGCTGCTAGGACTAGCGGTGGCGCCACTTCTGTCCCTCCCGGGGTGAGGCTGCCGACGCTGCTAGGACTAGCGGTGGCGCCACTTCTGTCCCTCCCGGGGTGAGGCTGCCGACGCTGCTAGGACTAGCGGTGGCGCCACTTCTGTCCCTCCCGGGGTGAGGCTGCCGACGCTGCTAGGACTAGCGGTGGCGCCACTTCTGTCCCTCCCGGAGTGAGGCTGCCGACGCTGCTAGGACTAGCGGTGGCGCCACTTCTGTCCCTCCCGGGGCGAGGCCGCCGCAGCGCCGACGCTGCCAGGACTAGCGGTGGCGCGCCAGGACAAAAGTGACGGATATTATTGTTTCCTTTATTTATTTTACCGCTTATTAGGAGCCTTGAAACGTAGCCCAAGAAACGGGGAACTTATTGAAACCTATATGGATGACGCTGCTTTCACTCAACCTAAACGGCAGTTAGATGCTAAGCGGTGGCGAAGCGCGCAGCAGCTTACTGTACCTACGGGAAGGTGACTTTGTAGCACCATAATTTGACATATATGTATATGTCTTGTTTTCTTTTTATTTCAAGGTTTCGATAAGCGACACTGGTATCAGTGACTAACTAAAATCAACTACTTGGAACATATTTTATCCTAAACACGGGCCGAAAACTAGGCTCATCGCGAACACTCGCTCAAACGTCACTCTACTGCTCAACACTAAATATATGATATGTATTCTGGTACAAGTTTTTTAAACATAAACAAACAAGGTTAAATTGTTACTTATTGAAACAAAGGAAACTCATCGCCAAACGCAGTGTTAACATAAATATTGCTACTTCATAAATATTGACTCACAAACTCGACTAAGAGTGAAGGTACGGGAGAGAGAGCGGCGTGGAGCGGAGCGGGGCGGTAGCGGAGCGGTGGCGGCCACTGCTTTATGCCTTAAGGGCTTTGACTAAATATTCTGTAGCAAAGTTCACTTCGATAACTCGATTAATCCGTTTCGAACAAGCCCAATGGCCGGCGTTAGCGCGGCGCTTGCTTTATTAGCGTAAATGCGAAAGTTTGTTCGATGCCTTCTATTTAAAAGTAAACTTTAAATTGGTTTTAAACCGGGTTTATCGTGAAATATTATTTCGTGGTAACCAGGGGTTCCGTCATAATAAATCATTCGTATTAGGCTAATAGTAAAATATTTTCTTAAAACCAGTTACGATGATAAAGATATTATTTAAAACAACACAAAACCTGCCGTGGAAGTAAACTAGGAAGGAAATATTATTTCCAGATGACATAGTTTTTTAGCATCCTTTGTAAAATGTAGGACAAGATTCATAATTATTATACAGCCGCGGCGCGAGCGGGCGGGCGGCCTGCGGCTTTAGTTAACACATTTTGTCTGCACAGATTACAGACATGTTCCCCGGCATTATGCCTCTGAGACATTTCGCGCCGAATAAATAAACAGTGCTGTAGATCTCTTAGACAAGGTCACTGCTGCGCAGCCAGTTTGTGTAAAAGCCCATCGTAGAGAGCTGTGTACGCAGTGGCAAGAAAACAAAACCACAAATCAACCCATCATATATGACTGGATAGCTTTTACTAGCTTCGTCAACGTTTACTTCAACAGGACATTAGGTAGCCCGGCAGCTGGAAGGCTGTATGACATAGTAACTTTTGCTTTATAGTAATTTTTACTTACTAGTTACTTTGTGTTTTAAATCAAAATAGAAAATCCACAGCCATCTTTACGAGCTGCCCTGTGAGCGCTGCGCCGCGAGGCAGTCGAACACTGTTCAAGTGCTACAACATACAAATAATTTAAACGACTGGGCGCTGTGTAGTTGTGACACTGTGCGAGTAGTCTGACGTTTCGATATACACACCAGTCCAATTAAATGCCTAACTATTAATTACAAGAACGGCTATAATGATTCACACGGAATAACAAAACTCTCTCAAGTAAAACAAAACCTAATAAATGATCGCTACGACTAACTGGAAAGCTAACTAGTTTTGCCTCAAGCTAAGGAAGCGCACACGGCGGGCCGCCAGCGACGGCGGTGCAGCTTTGTGTTCCGGCATCGTGGCGCTCTATTCATGAAGCAGTTTCAATAAATCAGGTGCAGATACTAACGTGAGGATGTGCTGTGTCCATTTTACAGGCGGTTTACACTTTGGTTAGATATAAGTAGGTGTATTTCAGTATTCATGGTGACACATTTAGTATCAAAACAAACTAGAACAAGTTGATTTTCTGTTACATAGTAAAATCTATTAAGGGCCGTATGTGCCCATGTGGTAAAAGATAATGCTGGTTTTCTGAATATTCAAGTCGTTTAAAATGCACAAAAGAATCTTACTTAGCTGCATCACGCCACGCAAGTGTCAGCGATCCTATGTCACGGCGCAGACTTAGTACGCTACGAACAAAAAAAAATTAAGGAAAAAGAAACCGAAGCATCGACGTCGGAAATGCTCATACACGATAGTAAATAAACCTATCACATTTTATTTCTATTAAAACACTGATGAAAATATTCTTAAACCTAAATAAACAAGTAAGTACAGAGCGATCGAGCGACTTGAACGGGACGGAGCCCATCGATCACCGCGCGGACAGTAGCAGTGCAGGCGATATTACACTTATCGCTTTCATGAGGAAAATAAAGGTTCTATTCAGAGGTCCCTCGCCTCTCGATCCCACTTCGTTGCCTCCGGGCGCTTTCTGCACGTTCGTGAAACTAAATTTCTAGCTTAATTAACTTTAGTAAATGTTATTTGTACATTAACGTAATCGGGACCCCGTGCCGAGTTATATGGAGGATAAATGCCTTGTTGCTGAGGTTCACTTACTGAAGAGTAGGCTACATCTTTTGATATTGAAATAAGATTAACGTCCTAGCTAAATCTCTTTAACACATTATCAAATAAAAGTTCGTCCTACACTGATTTGCAAGATTTAATTTTCCCATTTAAATAATTGGTCTTACGATTGATGTCAAGATATCTTCTCCCTTCCAACCTCGATGTACTCACCTCGCCAGTAGGTAAATGTTGTAGAAAACTATCTTTTATTTCAGAATAAGGAGTAAGAGCAAATTTTTAAATCACTTTAAATAAAATCGAGGTTTAAACAAACTCCGCAAGTTATCCTAGATTTTGAATGTTTCAAATGAAAACTCTATACCTATATGTCAATCCTTTAAATATCTTTATGCATTATTTGTATAAATATTTATAAAATCCCACACGGATACGCTACATCTACAAGCGAAGCAAAGGCTAGAAAACTACATTAACTTATGTCTTTTGGTTTCTCCAAAATTTCCTGTGTATGGCTCTGTATCGACCGTGCTCAGAGTTCCCCGAGTGTAATCGAACTATCTTATAACTCGAAGTGTGGTGCCGAGTGGCAAGTCTAAGATAGGGGAACGCATTCACGTAAGAGACCTGAGAAGAGACCACAGAAGATATTACCTGTTTACCAATAAAATCCGCTCCGGGCCAGGCAATGATATTATGAAGGCAATCTCAAACATGCCCAAGAATTACATGCATACGTATTGTCAGGGTCGCAAAAAGCAAATAAGTACGTTTTATGAAACGGTCAACCGTTGATGCGGCGCTTGCAACAAACGGCAAGTTGAGTGCCTGTTACTTCGTTACTATGTTCGCCTATTACTATGCTCTTGAACATTAAAATAAATGTAAATGTCGGCATTGGTCGCTGCATCAGCAACACGGTTGCACTTACGATTTCATCATTTTTATCTCCGAAAGGTTTAACTGGAAGGGTCCCTCAACTTCTGTAATAATACTAAAAGTTGCTAATTAATGAAGCTCTTGCCAAGTTCGGCTGCAGAGCTTCTTCATTACAATGTCCTACTTAACAATTATTTATGTCATTTACATGCTCAAAGTAAGTCTATTGGCTCATAAGTTTCTTTATATAATTTTAAACGTTTTACTATTAAACGTTGTATCTTATTTATTAGAAAAAATTCAAAATTAAATTAAGTACATCATCAAAATTATGATTTAAGAGTAATAACGACTAAGTATCTACTAAGTAAGTAGAACAAAAAAATGCGATGAACTCGATTGATTGAAGAATCTCCTCGGAGCCGGCCGCCCCTGGCAATCACAAAAAAATTGAGTCTATGACACGTGGGCATGTCTCATGCGATACTAACCGTATTACCGTTTGATTTTGCTTTGCGAGAGAAATTTTATCTAAATCCCAATAATGATGAATCCAATAACAGCTCAGAAGGCGGGAGCGCTCAGTGCGTGCTGAATGACATTATAAAGTAGAAATGGTTTAATGAAGAAGATTGCTTTGTAAAATACGAGTGTATTGATGGTACAGATATATCGTTTGTGCCTTTGTGTCTTGTTTATGGTCATTTTATAAAGTCCTTAAGTATGTCTAAGTCGTCTCATGTTGTTACTTAATTAATACTAAGTTACAATCTTTAGCAAATCATTCACTTAGAACAGCCGGTATTTTGTGAATATTTATCTAAATATTGGATACGTATTAAGTAAGGCCCCTTAACGGGCATTAATTTCATTCCCACGCTATTTACGGTACCTTGCCAGAATTTATTACTAAACCCTTGTACCCGCCTTCAATAAATCATATTATTTAACTTCAAAGGCAACAATCAATTTACAACTTTCAGTACAACACAACTCTGACTTGTGTTAAGCTAAATTAAGGATTTCGTTGTTTTTAAAAAACAACATTTATTTGAAATATTATCAAATATTGTATGAGCACAGCGGGCACCAGAAACGTCTGCTCAACGAGAGACTCACGGGAGACTCGCTAGGAAAATGCAATTTCAATTACAATTTGATGTTCACGGAAACACTTTTGAGAAATATGACGAGGTTTTAGATTAATTAGTAGAAAAGCTCTTTCAGTATTTTGAAGATATTCTAATAAAATTCGTCGCAGGACGCTTCTCTTCAGATGAATGTCACACCTCACGTGTGTCATGCTGATGCTGCTGCGTGTAAGCAGTGATGCTCTGCTCTTGATGCATTTCTAAAGCAGCAAGGCACCCTGGATATTGCTGGGATCAACATACATTAAGTCGCATGAGCATACAACTTTTTTTTTAAATCGTATTGTTTATAAAAAAAAAACATCCATTCTTGAAGCTGAATTACATTCACGGGTTGATTGATTTCCAAAAGCAATACATTATCCTCTTCCTCAACGGACGGAAACCCTCAAAGATTATTTTTTCTAAAAATAGGTTTTGAAAAAGAAGAGTCAATGTGAATTTACAAAAATATAGAACCGAATTAAACAAGAGTTTATTTTTCAAATTAATATTTATAACTTTTTTATGTATTATTATTTGAAAATAAATACATAAAAGAGTTGTTTAATTTCTTACGAATAATACACCAAGTGTACGTTGAAACGATAATGTTTCTTATATGCAAATACATCACTAGGTAATTAAGTCAAGCGGAGCTGATTGCATCAGGATTTACGAGCCAAATGAACCGGAGGAACCACGGTAATGGCACATTATCCTCCGGCTTGCGAGGGCTGCGCGGGCGCAGTGAAGCAGCCACAACGAGTACTCTGCCTGCGCGGACTTTACACGTCGAATGTTTCGTTTCTCGGAAACTCTTCACAGCCCTCGTTTTAATTTCAAACTCGAATAAGCACTTGTAGAACAGTTTAACATCGACTCCGTCGAATGTACGACTAGTGACGTGCTTTCCAATTTTTTCAAGTACAATAACGATCATTTTTTCATGCACTCTAATTTGTGAGTCTCAGATTCAAAGTAGTTTGGCTGAATGCAACCAAGATGCCCTGAGTAATAACATACGACCGCTGGCAAGGTCTTGAGACACCTGCTGCAGCGAGCCGGCGCGGGGCACGCCTGTATCTTCTTGGTGAATTCTTTGCGCCGCCATCACACATCCCGCAGGTGGCGATTTCCCCTTCAGACTGTTCAGGAAACTGTCTCTTATCAATACAACAAACGCCGAGGTGCAACGTCACAAAGGGATTTCATTTCTTCCTGCTCTTTGCAAGGCCATGTTCTCGGTTGAAGCTCTATAACATTTTAATGCGTTATAACGAGGAGGTTCGAAATGAGTTGTGTGAATTTTTTATACAAATAACACGACACGAGATTCCTTTTCAGCAAAGTACAAACTAGTTCTTGGTGATCAATTTAATATTCAATTACCCAAATATTGCTCTCGCGGTACGCTTGTTCATAATAAAGTTTGAAAGCATTACTTGGTGTTAAACATGGCAACACTGGCCAATGCAGTTTCAAACTAACAATAGTATCATTCCCTTGAACCATTTTACTGACTTGAAGAAAGTAGTTTTTGATTCGTTTGTATATTGTTTCATGTATGTTGGAGCTAGATCGGTGTTTTCTGGACCATTTTTGATGATATTTTATCATTGGCAGGAGGGAAGTGCGAGTATCTTGGGAAAACAAATAAGACGCCGATCTGCGCGTCAGTTTTAATTACCTTTGTTTACAAAACTGACAAAGTTGAATGACAGTAATGACGGCAACACGACATAATGTCATAATAAGTCAAATGTAGATTTATATTGGCATTTCTTTGAGAATTCATTAGCATTAGATAACAAATTACTATTGTAATTGTTTCTAGTACGTAGGTCAATTAATGGTCAATCAGCTAGTGTCGTTTGTAGTTGTGACCGCGTGTGGTAGCCCTACATCCGCATCACGCGACATAGACATAAATCATACTGAAAAAGTTTTCTTAAATTCTTAAATTCTTAAATTTCTTAATTTCCTAAATTCACTTAAAACGCTTCCTTCTAATATTGATAATACAATTTTAATGGTTTAACATCGAAAATCATCTATTTGCATCTGCAAATAGATACATATTTTATATAAACAATAGATACAATATATACGTATTTTATTTTATTTTATTTTATTCTATTTTCCAAAGTCAAATATTTAATATTTCATAGTAATAATCTAATACTTGTCACATAATGGTTATATCGCATCGTCGCGTCGTCATCGCGGAAGCGGTTGGCGCGCGCGGCCGGCTCAGGGTGCAGGCGGCGCGGGGCTAGGGGCGGCCGTGGCGAGGGACCACTTCATCAGATCCAGGGGATATGAGAAACCGTAAATTTTTAAGGATCTCATCGTGATTGCTTGTTATCACATTAATTGAGATTCTTTCCTTAGAATCATTAGCCGTGTAAACGCGAGTTTTCTTTGAAATATAAAAACAATGCAATTACTCATTTCTGTTCAAATTGTCCAGCGGAAACCCTCACATTTATTCGGTGTTAATTAATAACGGAAGTGGATAAAGATATTTTATTTTGGATTTTGTCTTATATATTATTTAAAAGCTACAACAAACAATACATATTAATGAAGTATTATTAAGAGTGTACAGTGGTGGCGCAACTGAAAATCGGCGCTTCACAGTCTTAAGCTACAAAGCCAAAGCTGAGTCTGCGTGCGTGTGCGCGTGTGCGCGTGTGCGCGTGTGCGCGCGTGAGCGTGCGTCGGCAGCGCCGGCTTCCTCACTAGGTTCAGTTTATGTTTTCTATTCTTATTTCTATTTCTATGAGCTGCTGTGACAATAAATAGATTTTTACTTTTACTTTTACTTTTTTACATAATTTTCGAGACATTTATTAAAAAATCTTATCATAAACAAATCGACTTCAAGTGTACATCCCGGCGGCTGTCCGCGGCACTCAGGAATTGTCGGTTTCCGGCGCACAAGTGTTGCTAATGCTTCTGACATTATCTCAACTGCGATATTAGCCAATTGTACCCGGATGGAGCTCTAACTCAAGACCTCTGAATTTTGGGACCACAAAAGGAAATGTAAATTATCTCACATAATCTATAAATAAAATCCCCAGACAAGCACACAAACTGCTCACTTTATTGAGTACTAGCTTGCGTTGTGGACGACCACACAGCGAACTGGGGTACATAATAATAAACATACATATAAAACAAAATATGACAGAAACCATGACCCGAGAACAAATATTATTGTTCATCTCACAAATGAAACTCCGACCAGGACCCGAACAGGGCACCTCCGGTGTAGGAGGTAGGGCATTGATGTCACTCGGCCGTCAATGTATGAATAAATTAACTTAGTAATTTATTTTTGTGTCAATTTATTACCAAAAGGTTCTTGGTTTAACCAGCTGTTTACATAACATAAAGCTCGGCAACCTCGCGCCGCAGTGCCTTCCGAGCTGCCCAGCGCCAGATGCAGTTACATTTGAAGGCACTTTATGTTTAAGTGATTTCGCCAATGCATATTCCTATATTTGCATCGATATAGTTTCCATAACGTTGAACAATTGTATAAAATTGAGCAAATTTTGCATCGCGCAGAAATTATTTACTAGAACACGACAGGTTTTAAGAAAAAGAATAAACCTGAATATGCCACTACACTTCTGAGACCAAACATTAAAATAAACAATGGAACATCCCAGGATCTTCATCTCCTACAAAAGTGTGTTTGTCGCACCATCAAGTCAAGTGATGGCATTAGGTTTATGAAGCGCGTGGTGTATCATGTACACTACTTAGAATTGAGGCAAGCCTTGTGCTCTTCTGAACTAGCCATGGGATTTTTATCTATTCCCAAAGCTCAATAACCGAGGCGGTGACGGTTGCTGTCGACGCGAGCAGAACTTGGGAAGCCCCGGCGCCGCGCGCCGCTGCTGTGGCCAACTACGTTCGAAGTTGCAACACCTATACCCTGTACTAGTTGTCTTGTGTATTGTGTTGCAATGATGGTCGATTGGGGGTTTAACTTATAATAAAAGGGAGCGTGTTTTATGCGCAACGATCATTTATTGACTGACTGTAGGAGTTATAATTACACTCGCGTGCAGCTAAGTCGACTCAGTTTACAAAATAATCTGCGTCCGGACCCGTTCGGACGTGTTGAAGGTCGCTCCCGGCTGCCGAGTCACGATTGTTGTCTCACGACTTCTCTCGTAGCAATACTCTTACGCTGAGATTCGTACAAATCTCGCTTCGTTCTCAACGACTTGAGATAAGCCTCTGTAGGACTTACGCTGCGGCCGGTCTCAATCGGCTCCAACTAAGTCAGTCTCGCAGCAACAACAGAGCTGAGCTTACTACGGTCGAATAAATTCGACAGTAGTTCGTAAGGCTCGGGCTGTTTTTCTGGCTACGTACTTGACGCTGGGCGCTTGTTACGTTAGTTAGAGACTCGCTCTGCGGCCGGCTTCGGCCGGTCGTAACATAGTCAATCCCGCACTCTGTGCAACCCTCGAATTAATACCTCACCTCGATGGGAGAGCAACAACAGAGTTGAGCTTACTACGGTCGATTAAATTCGATAGTAGTTCACAAGGCTCGGGCTGAATTTCTGGCTGCGTACTTGACGCTTGGCGCCTGTTACGTAGTCAGAGACTCGCTCTGTGGGCGGCTCCGGCCGGTCGTTACGTAGTCAATCCCGCATTTTTAGTGCAACCCAACTTCTTCAGGTCTACGGCCGGTTTTTGTTGTCAACTTTAAAAAAATTTAAAAAAATTGATTGACAACACACTCCGTAGTAGACTCGCGTTTGATCAGGTGGATACTTAACGGTGACAACTAAGCCTGATAGCATTGCCCCGGTGCGCTTCCAAGGCCCTTCAGGCCAAGGAGAAACCGGCTGACCCGATCCCATTGCACTTGGGCCTTTCCCAGGGTGACAGTACAGTGCTGTCCGAATTAGGGGCACCACTTCGCGTCGTCCCCAGCCCAGTTTAGGTGCTAGGTTTGCTAGGGAACCTAGGCATTAATATATATTTATATATTATATATTGTAGCTCCAAGCCCTCCAATGGACCAGCAAAGCTTGGTAAACTTTGCTAGGTCGTTCGCCCAGGCGCTCGTTGCGTCCGGCGTCCCCATTTCAGATGACGTAATAACGCAGGCAACTATCGCGTCCAGGGCCCCTCAGGTCTCCAACGTCCAGACCCTTCAGGTCTACAGCTCTCCCGCGTTTCCCGTCCCGTCCGAGATGAACTGTGAATCGGTCACATCCTCTCGCGCGTCGCGTCGTAAGCGTACCGCTACCGCGAGCGACTCCAAACCTGCGTCTGATGCGTCGTCAGATGCCGTCACCTTAACCGGCTCTCCTGAGCCCGCGTTTCAATTAGTCTCCAAAAGCTCAAAGAAGCGTTTGATGAAAGCCTCGGTGTCTTCAACACCCGAGCCCACCCCGGTGTCTTCAACACCCGCCCTCGCACCGTTAATGTCACTACAAGTGACTTGAATACTTCGGCCCCGTCCAAGCCAGCAATGCGCTGCGCTCCCGTCCCACCTAAGCCTCAGCTTCCTCCGCCCGTCTTTCTCCGCGAAAAAGCGCGATGGACCGCGGTATCGAATCTTTGCAAAGAGCAAAAAATTTACTTTGTCAAAGCAACCAACGCAGGCGATTCAATTTAAATCCAGGTCGCAACCATCGACGACTTCCGCACGTTCACTAGGTTTTTTTATTAAAACAAATCGCGTACCACACCTACGCCCTCCCGGAGGAGCGTAAGATCCGCGCAGTACTACGGGGCGTCCCGTTCGAGCTCGCGAACGATGAAATCCTCGAGGACCTTAAGTCCCAGGGTTTCCCAGCTGAAGCAGTGCACAAGATGCACTCCAACCGCGGTAGGCGTTTTCCGTTAGCATTAGTTATTCTATCCAATACTCCCAACTCGAAGAAGATCTTCAGAGAGGCTCGCACAATTTGCGGACTCTCGAATATCTCCGTCGAGCGTCCCAACCCCTGCCAGCTCTATGGCCACACAGTGGCTAACTGCTCAGCTCCCCCCCGGGTGCGTTAAGTGCCTGGATCCTCATATTACAAAGGAGTGCACTCGCACTCCCGAATCCACTTCCCCCCTGCCTGTGTGCTGTGTGGCCAGTCCGGCCACACAGCTAATGACAGGGGCTGCCCGCGCGCTCCGCTCTCTTCAACTAAGAGGGCTGCGCCTAAAACGGTGCCACCGCTCACTTCCGCTAACTTCCCGCTGCTGCGCAACCGGGGTCCCCCGGAAGCAAAGCCCGAGCAGCCAACGCCTACTCTGGCTTTGTCCTGGAGGCAGTGTCCGGCCGTTCCACTTGCACCTTCCTGTCCTATCACAGCTCCCGTGGCTCCCGTAGGCCCGCGTCTGGCTCCGTCGTCTTCACCTCAGTCATCGTTGGCTGAGGACATGAAGACCGTGTTCGACGTCATTCAAAAGGTCGACATTAAGGAAATTTCCGTTCTCGCACGCAAACTGCGAGCCGCCCGCTCTCCTCAAGAGCGTTTACTTGCGTTAGCTGAGCACCACTCGCTATTAAGTTCGTTATAAATTTCTATTTTTATTTCAATTTGTTAAATAAGTAAACTTAATGTCTCGACCCGCAAATCCCGCGTCCGGTCGTATCAAACCCAAGGGCTTATCCCTAGTATCTTTTAACGTTCGTAGCCTTAGCACCAACCTTCCTGAGCTCAAACTGTTCCTTCAGAACAAAGAGCCAGACTTATTGCTTCTCCAGGAGATATGGCTTACTCCAAATGGCTCCAGGGGATTCGCTATTCCCAAGTACGCGTTTACTCGCAACGATAGGCCCACAAAAGAGGCTTCCATTGCTATCCTCTCCCTACCCCGCCTCTCCTCAACATGGAAGCCACTCTAAGTAGATTGGCTATGACTGGTCATCCGACCATCATCATACCCTCAATCTACATACCTAGTGGCTCCTGACCAACCCGCAGTTACTTTGAGGCCATTCTCGCCCTCGGCCATTCAGTCATTATGTTCAGAGACTTTAACTCCAAACATACTGACTGGACGTGCCTATCGACCAACACCAGCGGTATCGCTTTCCTCGACATCACTAACTCACTTGACTTAGACGTCATCTCTCCCATCACTCCCACTCACTATCCCTACAACCCGAACTACTCTCCTGACATCCTCGATTTTGCAATTGTCAAGCGAACCGCTCGATGACCTAGGCTCTGACCACCACCCCGTCTTCCTCGTGCTAGGTAAGCCTAACGATAACGTCACATCTCCTAAGACCTTTACCAACTGGAAAGGCTTTAAAACTACCTTAGTTTCAGCCTTAGAGGCCCCAAACTCTCCGCTCGCGATCTCGCCCGATCAATTAGATAGCCCGGATGAAATAGATCCATTAGTCAACACTCTCACTGATGCTATCAACTCAGCCATCAGTGATTACGAAAAGGTTGCTTAGCAAGGCAAACCCACGCTTCCCCTAGCCGTTAGCAATCTCATTAAAGCTAAGAACGTGGCTCTCCGGAGAGCCAAGAAATATCCCACGCCCGCCTACAGAACAGCTGAGAAACAGCTTCAACGTTAAGTTAGGATTTGCCTCGCAGAACTCCGAGACGCTCAGATGAACGATCTCATGGAGAATATCTCCCCGTCCCACGAAGCATATTACCGAATGGCCCGATCCTTACGCGTAGACACCGCCTCTCATATTCCTCCTCTCACTCGTCCCGATGGCACTACTGCCTTCGAAGTCGAAGAGAAAGCCGAATGCTTCGCTGACAGCGTTGCTTCACAATGCTCGCCCAGCACGCAACCCGCAAATCTCTCTCACATCAAAGCGGTGGAGGACGAAGTGCAGAGATTCTCTCCCCATCACCGCTGACCCCGTCAAAGTCTCTAACGATGAAATCTTGCTTCTCATTAGAAATCAAAAATCAAAAAAGGCTCCGGGTGCGGATGGAATTTCCAATCACGCACTTCAGCACCTGCCTCAGCAGGTGCTTACCTTCTTAGCTTTCATCTTCACAAGATTGGAAAGAAGCGATTGTCATAGGTATTCCCAAGCCGGGTAAACCTTTGAATATCCTGGCTAATCACAGACCCATCAGCCTCCTCAAGGCCATGTCAAAACTTCTCGAAAGAGTCATACTTTCTCGAATGCGGAACCATCTGTTTCCAACGGATGGCAATCCTCTCATTATTCACCACCAGTTCGGCTTTCGCGCTAAGCACTCCTGCCCTCAGCAAGTCCATCGAATCGTCGAGTACATACTCGACGGCTTCTACCTGTGGTGTTTTAAAACGGTTGCAGTTTTCTTTGACGTAGCCAAGGCTTTCGATAAAGTCTGGCACAGCTGTCTCGTCTATAAACTCTACAAAATAGGCTTACCGGATCGCCTAGTTAGATTAATCGCGTCGTTTCTCAAAGACTGTACGTTTCGATTTAAACATGAAGGCACGCTCTCCGCGCCTCGTCCCATAAAGGCTGGAGTCCCGCAAGGCTCAGTCCTCGCCCCTCTGCTGTACACCGTGTACACTAACGACATCCCCATCCCGCCGAAAGGCGTTGAACTCGCCCTCTTTGCAGACGACACCACCCTTTATACTAAAGGTCACGTGGTCCCGAATAACATGACCAGACCCAAAAGGCCGAAACGCCCTCGGTGTTTGGTTTCAAAAATGGCGTATCGATGTCAACCCAGAAAAGAGTTCTGCTATTCAATTCGACTACAAACTCCGTAATCGCTACAACGATCCCCACATTAGAATGTTAGGTATTCCCATCCCCTGGAAGCGCAGTATTAAATACTTAGGCGTCACCTTAGATCAGACGCTTTCTTTCAAGCCACACGTCGATAGAGTAACGAAACTCGCCCGTTTTTACCTAAGCCGCCTATATAGTATGTTAGGTAGAAAAAGTAAAATGTCTTTCAGAAACAAACGTACGCTTTATAAGGTCTGCGTTAGACCCGTCATGTCATATGCCTCGCCAGTCTTTGCCCACGCCCAACCCTCCGTCCTGCATAAACTGCAGGTAATTCAAAACCTCTTCTGCCGCAGGACCACAAACGCACCTTGGTACGTGCGAACGCGGACCTGCACAGAGATCTTGAACTACCTACAGTGCAACAGCACCTCAAAACACTCTCAGAATCGTTCTTCAAATGCGCCGAAACCCATCCCAATCATCTTGTTCGAGATTCAGTCTCATATACTGCTCCTGTCTTAGATTCTAAATTCAAAGTCGCTAGACCGAGAAACGCGCACACTGTCGAACCCACGCAACTAACTTTAGATCTCGAAGCCCTTTAGGCCGCACATTCTAATTCTAACGTTAATCCGAATTAATGCAATTTTATTTTTCAATCTTTAATGTTTTTAATTATTTACTTTTCATTTTGAGCACCTTCAGTGCTATGTATTCACCTTAAGTGATTTGAGCACTTTCAGTGCTATGTAAATCCCAGCGGGTGACCCCTTGTGGGCCCCGCTAGCGCGGCCTCTTTCTCCAAATGGCCGTCACTCAGATGAAGGCTGAGTGGCAAAAAATTGCACGACAGGGGTTTTTTAGTGGGTAGTGGTTCTGGCAGGCGTCGGGCGAGTCCCACTTAACCTGGATAGCGCGCGCCAGAGTATGCGTCAGAGTATTTTTTATCCCGTGGAGGGGAACAAAAAAAATGCACCCTTTAGACTCAGTTTTCGTGCGAACTTGTTAACGCGGTGTTAACGAAGCCTGTTAGCGTTGCCCCGGTGCGCTTTATTGGCCCTTCAGGCCGTAAGAAAAAGGAAACCCCGCTCCCATTTGCATTGGGCCTTACCCAGGGTGGCGGAACAGTGCTGTTCGAATTAGGGGGCACCACTGCACTTCGTCCCCACCCCCCCCTTCCGCTGGTAGGTAGGCTTAGATAGAGTCGACTAGTTAGGTCACTCATATCTTATATAATTATTATATTATTGCTAAATTGCCGTTTCCCCCTCCCCCGCCCGCCGCTATGGCCTCGCGGGCTGTTATGGACACCCTTCTGGCGTTCATTAACACCCTTGCTACCCAGGGGATTAACATCCCCTTATCCTCTCTCGATGCTTTTGTCTCCGGCACAAGCTGCCCCCCCCCGCGCCTCTCAGGCACCTCAACAGGCCCCTCAGACCTGCCTCACAGTGCCCCCGCTTCCTCCACCTCCAGTGCAATGGAGTGCGACTCCCTCGACTCCTCGACTGCCTCGAGCAGCAGCGCTGAATCCCCATCGGTAGCGGACACCCTTAGCGGCTCCACTGAGCCCTCCACCGCCAGCTTAACGCTGGTGGAGCGGCGCTCTAAGCGGAGCAAGAAAACCCCGGTGTCGCCGACACCCACCTCCAGGCCGGTGTCTCCGACACCAACCGTCTGCCTGCCTTATGTCACTCAACGTGACACTTCGCGCCACCCAACCACCACTAAGCCAGCTTCGCACTGCACCCCGATCCCCGCGAAGGACAGACCCCTCCCCCCATGTTCCTACGGGAAAAGGACAAATGGTCACTTGTCTCAGGCTTGTGCGTTGAGCACAAGATAAACTACACCAAGGCCACAAATCTCTCCGAGGCCGTAAAAATAACCCCCCATTGAGGTCTTCAGAGCGCTAAACGCGCCTCCTTACCCAAAGGCAACATGCCTATCACGAACCACCAAGTACCTAGGCGTAAAGCTCGATCGTACGCTTTCATTTCGACCTCACATACTCAGAGTTACCAAACTCGCCCGTCCGTACATGGCCCGCCTAAACATTATATTTGGCAAGCACAGCAAAATGTCTTTAGGAACAAGCGAACGCTTTTTAAGGTTTGCGTCAGACCAGTCATGACTCATGCCGCCTCAATCTTTGCCCATGCCAAACCCTCCGATTTGTATAATTTGCAGGTAGTCCAGAATCTCTTTTGCCGCAGGACCACGGATGCTCCGTGGTACGTGCATAACGCAGACCTGCACAGGGATCTTGACTTACCTACAGTACAACAACACCTAAGGACGCTCTCGACCGCTTTCTTCAAGCAATCCGAAGAGCATCCAAATCCCCTAATTCACGAGACAGTAACTTAAACTGCTCTGTCCATGCCGTTGAGGTACAAAGTCCGAAGACCGAGAAATGCACTCTCGGATCCCCCCGATCAGCTCTCGGTGAATCTGGACCAGCCTACGGCTGCCCAGGCTGAATAATTATAATCCAACCTGTCACTTGCACCTCATGTGATTATAGTTCTCAGCGGATGACCCGCTAGCGGGTTCCCGCTTGCGCACCCACCTCTCCAACCGGGTGTCACTCCGATGAAGGCTGCATAGCATTCCCATGCCAGCAAGGTGGTTTTTAGTGGGTAGGTGCCACTCTGGTGAGTTCCACTTCGCCCCACAGAAGACGGTTACCTGCGGAGGTATGCATGACGCATCTTCCACCTCCCTCCCGTGAGGGTGCTGCCTAGGCGGCCAAAAAATTGCACCCTTATCAGTCGCTTATCAAAAGTTGACCTGTACATATCTCCGCAAGCTACGCCAATTTACGTTTACTATGGACCCAAGATCAAATGAAGCAGCTCAAATTGTACTTTTGCTGCAACAGGGCTGTAGCCAGCGGTCAGTTAAATATGACACATCTGCTGTATCCAGGGTATACAAAAGATTCCAAGAGACCAGTTCATACTCCAGGAGGCCAAACACCAGTCGGTGCTAGCATACTTCTGAGACGGACGATCATATTATCGTCTCTACAAGTCTCAGAAATCGCCACCTTACCTGTGTTGCAGTCCAGAAGCCGCTGAGAGAGGTTCGAGAAGTAGCTGTTAGTCAATGGATGGTTAGAAGACGCCTAAGAGATGCTAACCTGACTCCGAAACGACCTGCCAGAGGTCCCAAATCAACCACAGCTCACCGACTTGCTTTTCCGATTTGCTCGCGAACACATCAGTCGGAGCGCTGAGCAATGGCGGTCGGTTCTGTTTACCGACGAGTCCAGATATTGTCTACATGGCAGTGACAGGGCAGCACGAGTCTACAGGCGTCCGGGCGAGCGATTTGCGCATGCTGTTTCGCTGAAATAGTATCCTATCGTGGTGGTTAGTGTATGATGAGGGCCAGCATTTCAATGGAAGAAAAAACAGAGCTTGTTTTATCCCTGGCGGAGGCCGTAGAGACGGTCTGACTGCGGATCGATACGTGGAAGACATTCTTCTGGATTATGTTGTCCCTTCTGAAGGCTTTATAGAGCATGATTTCCTCCTAATGCACGACAATGCCCGGTGTGATAAAGCACGACTCACTAGTCAGTTCCTGGACGAAGTTGGTATTCAGACCATGGACTGGCCAACACTCAGCCCGGATATCAATCCCATAGAACACGTGTGGGACGAGCTGAAACGAAGGATACGGGCAAGAAATCCAGCGCCTGCAAGCGTCACGGAGCTGAAGACAGCGCTGGAAGACGAGTGGGAAGCCTTCCCTCAAGATCTGATAAAAAAGCTTATCAGGTCGATGAGAAATCGCCTTCGAGCTATCGTCAGGGCAACACATATTTTATATTTAATTAATATTGATTAAATAATATTGTTTAATTTTTATAACATTTTCTTTTTATTTAATTTCATTTATGGCTACGATTATTTTCATTAATTACATTTTTATTGCACTGACATTCAAATTTGATTAATTCTGTAACTCTACAGCAGATTCTTAAAATTAGAGTATCATTTTAAAGCTTATAAAATATACTTTAAAAAATATATTTTATATTTAAATAATTTAAGTCATTATAAAATAAATAAACTTTGTAAACTAACTTAATAAACTTTGAAAAATTTTGTAAACTGAGTCGATTTAGCTGCACGATTTACTACACTCGTACATTATATTGATACATATCTAGGTGATGTAGGTTTTTTATTTTTTATTTTTATATTTTATTTCATCATTACTAATGAATTATGTTTTTAATAATCAATTATAACTAATAATGAAAATAAAAAAAATAAAATAGAATCTGTAAATAAATATTAAAGATAACTTTCCTGAACTTAACGGTTGAACAATAATAATCATATTATCACAATCTCATGAAAATGCTTTCATGTTATTTTACTGCTCACAATAATATTGTAGTGAACCAGTAATTAGATGTTTAATCTCCAGCAGGTTCGCTCGCTGCGGGCGAGGGCGGCGAGGGCAGGGGGGCGGGGAGCACGTTACTCAGATAAGAGGTTTATAATTACAAGCTGAATAGAGCTGATGAGTAAAATACCCTTTTTAAGTTCTAAGCACGTTAATGCTTGTAGAATACTTATACATTACGGGAGCCTGTAGTCAGTGACTAGATCTGATAAGAACGTGTGCTTGCGGGGCTGACAACGGGCTATTATTAAAAACAGGTTTACGTTAAATGAAGACTCGAGCACCAAGTGGTCGTTGAAGCCTTTCTTCCTTCTGAGTCACACTTTTCATCTTATCCTTTTATGCAGCTTTTTTATTGAATATAAATATACTGTAGAGTTCAAAATTGTTAATAACATAATTATTCTAGGATTTATTTCCAATTTTTTTTCAGCATTCAACACTCGATATTTCTGTATATTTCAGCACCATTTCCAGACGATCTTATCTTCTTACATTTATAGATCTTACTGACACGCATGTATATACCTATGTTATGTACCTCGTACAAGAGCTCGGCCACAATTTACAATAACCATCCCTTCGCATATCGTGTGCAGAGCCATTGCTGAGTTGGAGGCGCTGGTCACTGCAATCCACTATTTTATGATAAATAAATCAAGTGTAGTAAACTGTATGGGATAAAGTTTTATAAGTTCTCTATGCAACAAACCAACAACGTGGCAATTTCGCCCAGTCTTGTGGCCACTTTGCCAGACGTACCTACATTGTATTCTATCTTTATTATTATTATTTATTATTTTTCTTTCCTTGTTTTTCTTTTTTTATATTTACAAATTAGTTAATATTCCTGTTTGTAAATAAAGATTTGAAACAATATATTATGGTAGTTTTTTTTCTTTATCACCCTGTCGCGTATTTCGCTTAAAAGTTTAAGAAACATTTGAGCTGGCAAACTTTACCAACTTACTTAGGTAACATATTACTTAATCTCATTGTAACATATAAAAACTGTCAATTTTACATGAAAAAGGTACATTCATATTTTGAAGAATATTTTACCCAAACCCCAAAATACAATGGCGAAGAAGGCAACCAGCACGCGGCTGCCGGAGCTGGCGCGCTCCATCGTGGCAGCCCGCGCGGCACCGCACAGCTGGTGCGGCACAGGGCTCACGACGCTACACTCCGCACGGCACCACGCACCGGGTGCGGCACAGGGTTCACGACACTACACTCCGCGCGGCTCCACGCACCGGGTGCGGCACAGGGCTCACGTCACTACACTCCGCACGGCACCACGCACCGGGTGCGGTACAGGGCTCACGACGCCACACTCCGCCCGGCCGACTCGGCTCACTGGCCGCGGCCAGTCTTTGCTGTACGCTCGTTCTCAGACTATATCTGAAACAAAAGTAAGGAATCAAGACTGTGAAAGAACGTACTTATACTTTCTGCTTGTTTCAAACGTTTGATTGTCGGCAGCCAAATTTATTTTGCTGTTGCTTTTTGAATGTCTTTTTGTAGGAAAAATTATATTAATGTAAAATATATGTTGAACTTATAAATGAATCGCAAATCATCAATAGTCTTAATCTTAACCATTAAAACTGGATTCATTTTTTGTTTAATATTGATTACCTAGTTGACTACAGACAAGATAACTGAAATATTATCGGGAATGAATTTCTCTGGAACTTCTCTTCATTCAGGTTCTCATCCCAACACTCCCAATTAGGTTTGTTCCAAGTCGCGGGGCTTAAAATGAAATAAGAATTATTAAGGCAGATATAAAACCTTTCAGATTATTGGAAAATTGATTCAGCGCCTTTTGTTTATTACGTGAACAGCTGCTCAGCGCAATATTAATATTGTCAGCTGTAATTTGATTCGAATCTTTTCTTCTCCAATTTGTACCAATATTGACAAATTTCACGAAACTGCAAATTACTTTCCTTGAAGTGTTATTACGAAATAAAATGAACATACTTAGATACATCCTATTGTGACTATTATTTAATACAAAATGTCGGCAAAATAGGCATCTTTAATTGATGAAAGATTTAGTTTTAATTTTAACTCTTCAATCTTTTACAAACGCTAATAGATACAAGCGATGCGCAAAGAGTGCCGCTCTCTACTTGGGTGTCGTGGTCAGGCACATACATACTGCCATATAACACTGGTTTAAAAAAGTACCAAAATAAATATGAATAGTAATTTTGTCACATATACAACTATAAGTCCTCCCATAAATGAATAGAGCACGTACTTACTTTCGTCGAAGCATCAGCACAGTGGAACTTTTTTCGGAAAATGCCCCAAACATAATACTGATACAGCCGTGTATTTAAGTAACAAGAACGTGACATCCAATTAATGTCTTGATACTAGAGAACAAAACTAAACTCCTATAAATTAGCGAAAACCAGCAATTAGCAGCTGTTAGCTGCAATATATTGTAAGTTTAAATTTAAGCTGATATTCTGTGCAATTAAATATATTAAGGAACCTCGCTAATGGCTTAAATTATACCTCAGTCTAGAAACCTAATTGGGGTAAATAATCCATATTACTTTTCGTGTTATCATCGGTTTGCATGCATAGCCTTTTTTTGTTCCATTTATTTTAATTCAGGTGGTTAAATGTAATGACGACTGAGCGCGTTTCTGTTTTAGATACTTATAATATTATACCAGCTATTACATTGGATCTATCGTTCGGTAACATTTCAAAGCAAAACCGCTAGTCAAAGCGCTTCATTTGTGTGGACTGCAGATATTACGTTTTTCCTTGCTTAGCACGGTGTGGACATACATCGACAATGTCTTGCTCACATGTCCACTACCTGTCGGCAAATGTTTATGTAAGTTGTCGTTAGAGTTAACAATTTTTTAGATTCTACTGCAGGAAACAAAATGTTGACCACAAGTTAATAAAACATTAACGTCAGGCAAAATGTTAGATAAAGTAACTTTAGTCCTATGGACCCGCTACTGTACATTGCCGAACTACAAAGTAGTACACATTATACAATGTTCACGTGCACATTTGATAACTTGGCAGTGCGGGATCAAAGGGGAAATAGCTGTTGAAACAAAATCAGAAGGTGCTCGGACAACCCGGCTGTTGGGGTAATCTTCAAAATGTATAAAGACAAAATACAAAAAGCGCCCGAGCACTTCTACTTGAAGCGCTGTGAGTCACAAAGGCAGCTTTGTTTTATTTGCTCTCATAAATATTTACGCTGAAGCGGCATTTGCGACGGACTTTTTATAAATGCCTTGTCTAGTCAAATCCGGGTCGCGGGGATCATCCCGCACATGCAGCCATTTCTCATTTGTGGTCACAAAGGCCTTGCATTTATAACATCCATGAGGTTACACGTCAAATCTTGTATCGCTCTTTTTTTTCAACCAAATAAAGCCCAGGAGTAGGAATGTTTCAGAAGGTTTTCGAAGTCGACTGAAGTCACGATTTGGAATAATCTCGATTTGTTTCTAACGAGATGCACAGGACCGTTCGCCGCCGAGGCGCCGCCAGCAGTTGCAGTCGATCTAGTCGATGTACCGCAAACCCGAGTGAAGCGTTCATTTTTGAGTTTCTTTTAAGCGGCTTAAGTGACCATTAAACGTCTCTGAGTGCAGATGCAAGTCACTTAATCAATGGCCTGCGTTTGACAAATGTCTATGTCGTAAGTCTGTGTCGTACGTGCATGTGTATGTATTCGAGGCAAACTGCTACGGTAAATTGTACTTGAGATATTGCACACCCCCATTTGTGACGTGTTGATTTCAAAAGCTGGTGCATGTGGCACTAGTCGTTAACCCTAATTTGAATTTTGTTCCCGGAACCTGGTGACGTCTCTTGAGAGTCATTTCTCGGGAAAAATATTCTCAGCTGTAAATGCAAACTCTTACTTCAATCAGCGATCACTTATAACCATGAATCAATGGAAATTCTAAATATATTAACTCCCACTCAATCACACTGAACTGTCCCCACAACGACCTTTATTGACCTGTTGAAGTCTTTATAATCTATCTATTACTTGTCTTTAAAATTCCTTTGTCCACAGCTTTACACTGTGCAACGTGCACCAGCAACGCAGAACAGCTGCTGCAGTTCTGTATCTAAGCTCACTTTATGTTAAAAACTTAAACCTGTTTGTGTTTTGTGATGTGAAATATAATTATAACTCTTCGTGGAAAGTTTCAAAACATTATGCTTTTTGTGAGTTGGGATATAAACTATTTACTATGTAAATAGCGATCCACGTCAAGATGTACAAACCGGGATCCAATAAACAGGAGGTACAATGGTGGTTCTCGGGATTTGTTTGACAAGCACAAAATAATCGAGTAAAGAAAAACAGATTGTCTTTTTTTGATAATATTGAAAATACACAAAAATGCTCAGGCGCAAATGATAAAGTCAGTTATGCTTGATTCTCTGCTCCGAATGAGTGAGTTACTATTGCCAGCATTGATAAGTTCATTCCGGCTAAATATAGAATAATAAAAATGGGTTATTATTATCGTTCACTCATCGCTCTCACTATTTTCCATACAACATCTTTGAATACCACCACACCACCATAAATGATGATCCAGTCTCCTATGTAGGTACAGAATGGAAAACGATTTGATGTTGACATGATATATGAGAAGCAACATTCAGGCAGTAGTGCTTCTATCGCCTGAAGGTCCTTTATAAGAGAAGACTTTGACTCTCGACCTCTCTTCGCACAACATAGGAGTCTCTGGTGCTTTTAGAGTTGACTTATGCGGATACTCCATGTGGTCCAAGGTTGTTAGAAAGAACCAATTAAAATGTTCTTCTTTGATCTGCGAACTAGTGGGATAGAACTGTAAAAACTGGCCGAAAACGCACGTTATTATTTACTCATGTTACTATTTGTTATAAAAAGTATTTTGTTACGGTCCTTATTCTTTGCCGTATAATGAAATAAGTGTGACATACATATATGTGTATATATGCCATATTATGCTTATTTTGTATAATAAATGTCAATATATATTTTCTATGAAACGCATAATGAGGATTTTTCTATTTCTATGTTGTATAGTAAACATATCGTTGTGTCTGCTCTCCTCGACGCTTTCAGCTGGACATCAGCGCCCTGGTCTGTGCTGTTGGCATCAGGCTGAGCTGGAGCCAGTGCATTTTTTAGTGTAGTTGTTTGTTACATCTGGTTCATTAATGATTCTGCTTGTCCTCATGTAGCTACTTGTATGACACTGAATAAATATTTTTCAATCATTAATTTTCATTTCATTAAAATCATTTACATAGGTAATCGATGCCAGTAGCTTACGTATCTTGAAATATGTTCTCTTCTAGAAACTAGATTATTGGAGGATTTTTTACTTGATATAGAAAAGGTATGACCTATTTTTCAACACTAATTACGACTTGTTAACCCTTTGACCCGCCATTACTCAGCCTCCTTTACCCACTTAATTAATCGCAGTGAAGTATGGCGTAGACCCTACACCGTAATTATATTACTGAGGGTAAGATTATAATGTTGTCAAACGGTTAACGCTGTGAATCGTAATCAAATCTGAAGCACGTGTTTACTCCGAGCAGTTATCATGTAACGTTAACTCCCACAATCACATTACACGACGGCATTACGGAGATAACGCCGCGCCGCCGCCGCGCCGCCGCCGCGCCGCCGCCGCGCCGCCGCGCCGCCGCGTGCGGACCGGTGCGACACGCGGCAACTGCCCACGCGGCTACCTACTCAGGCTCCGCCGATCTGCCGTAATTACCCATCCAATAAACTGTTATTGCCCACTTTATTTACTCACTCTCCGATGATTGAGTTATTTAAGCTTCAGTTCAATCTAACTAATTAAAAACAATAGCTTCTGCTCGATTTGACAAAAATAACCTTATTTTAACCTTATAATAATTCATTGAATTATTGTTTCAAATAAGATTGCTGTGTATAGGTAACGCTGTGGATGTCACGTTATTTTAAAGAGTTATGAATAATTAAGGAGGTCCATTTATTCCACTAAAATAAACAATTACGCGGTTATATGCTAAGATAGTAACAAAGAAGGAAACGAAGATATAAACATATCTCATCAACCCTTGCACAAGAATGGACAGTGCCAGTTTTTGATTTTGGATTAGACAACCCGTTAGACTTTATTGTGATGTTTTTGATAACGATATCTAAGAATCGTTGAGCTCTTGTGCGAACAATGAGGCAAAGATTTAAAGGGCAAGCCAACTTCCAGATAACCGTTGAAGTGAAGAATTTTGTGGGTTCATACTTTTGTCATTCGCGCTATATTACGTTATACTGGCTCCAGAGTCCAAAGTATTGATACCCATCATCCCGCAGTAGCATCATGCATGACTCGTTGTCGTTGTGAAGAAACTCCTGCGTTGGTGATACCATTACGGGAAATACAGAATAAAAGAAGTTAGTGGTAGCTCGTGATGTTGCCTATAAATGCATTTTTTTGCATGTCAGTTATATAGACTTTCACCTGCAGGTGTCTTGTCCTGCAGGACAACGTAAAGACATTCACGTCTGTTTGTCTTGTATCTGGTATATAGTTCAAACTTATCTGATACTTAGTATCATACTAAGTCTTACTCTCTTTCAAAACAGAGTGAATCTAGATTACCAATGCCTATAAAAAGGAAACTGTCTGATTCAGTTTGAATGGAAGAAAAAAGTCATTATATTGTTAAAAATGCAACTCTGCTTTGATGCCGCTAGTGTCATAGAAATACAAAATTGTAATGCAGTAAATGGGGCTTTCGTTTGCATCAACATTTATTTTCAACGTATACACAAAATTCTTCATCTGAATAATTTACTAATTATTACTTTACTTTGTTTGATACTTCTGCAATAGTTGCGATTTGTCATTTTCGAGGCTGTATTTAGTAATAAAATGAGATGTATCTTAATAACACTTTTGTTATTTACGCATACAAAACCCATGGCGAAATTCTCCCAGCGCCCCATTTAAGGTGCGGTCCAACTTTTCATACATCTGAATAATTTACTAATTATTACTTTACTTTGTTTGATACTTCTGCAATAGTTGCGATTTGTCATTTTCGAGGCTGTATTTAGTAATAAAATGAGATGTATCTTAATAACACTTTTGTTATTTACGCATACAAAACCCATGGCGAAATTCTCCCAGCGCCCCATTTAAGGTGCGGTCCAACTTTTCATACATCTGAATAATTTACTAATTATTACTTTACTTTGTTTGATACTTCTGCAATAGTTGCGATTTGTCATTTTCGAGGCTGTATTTAGTAATAAAATGAGATGTATCTTAATAACACTTTTGTTATTTACGCATACAAAACCCATGGCGAAATTCTCCCAGCGCCCCATTTAAGGTGCGGTCCAACTTTTCATACATCTGAATAATTTACTAATTATTACTTTACTTTGTTTGATACTTCTGCAATAGTTGCGATTTGTCATTTTCGAGGCTGTATTTAGTAATAAAATGAGATGTATCTTAATAACACTTTTGTTATTTACGCATACAAAACCCATGGCGAAATTCTCCCAGCGCCCCATTTAAGGTGCGGTCCTGAATTTCATAGTACCTATGTAATTTTGACAAATTTTAAAAAAACAATTCTGTTTCTTTTATACGGTAAATTATATATACTAGTGAAAAAAGTATTATATATTTTTTGGTACCTTGGGATGACATGGGTAAAGTAAATACATCGGTGCCGTTGATTGAAGTTTGAAGATGTTTGAAGGAAATCGGTTCAGCCGTTCTAAAGTTATGCGAACTTTTTGCGAACAAATGACTTGTGCGTTATAATGTTTCTCTGAGTGAACATCGTGTTGTCGGGCGGATATTTGACGTTTTACTGATATCATTTAAGGGGAAACATCATTGACACCGGGTAGATATCCAGAAACCGTCATATGTGAAGTATACAGAAATCAAATTCTAAAGAAGCAAAAATATAAAATTTTGATTGTCACAATATTTCTTCCAGACTTTTTTTTTATTGTAGGTTTACAAACCAGACATAACACAGAAGACAGCATTCATAATTGATGAAGTAGATACTATTAAATTACTACCAATGTAACTTAAAATTTTACATACTTATTCACAAAAACCGGTTAAAGGATACAGAAAAAATAAATATAAACCGAAACAAACAAATAAAATAAACAGAACAATTAGCTTCCTAGATTAATTACTTTTTAATTTTTAACATGGATTGAGGCTCTATTAAATATATCGAGCTTAAATCTAACACTACGGTAACTTGAAATCATTCTCGATATTGGTGAGTTTCGTCCTACATTCGCTCGGCAATGTGGCATTTCAAAAACCTGCCTATTGCAAAGCCTACTGGCCTGACGTGGAACGACTATCTTAATTTTCTCAAGAAGTGCACTGGAGTCTACAAAGCCATGGATTACTTTGTATAAATAAAATATGTCAGCGGCTTTTCTTCTACGGGACAAACTGGTCATTTTAAAATATTTTAACCTATCTTCGTAGGACTTCAAAGTTTGACATTTATTAAATTTAAATGAAAGTTGATAAGTAAACCGCTTTTGTATACGCTCTATTCTATTGGAATGCACTTCGTAGTGCGGATTCCAGACAGTACTTGCATACTCCAATGAACTACGAATAATACTATTGTAAACGGTAATGAGTATAGTAGGATCGTTAAAACTATGTAGTTGACGGCTTATAAACCCTGTTAAACGAGAAGATTTTTGCACCAATGCTTCAACATGATGGTTGAAATTTAAGTGTTTATCCAATATAATACCCAAATTCCGAATACTTGAAACTTCTGTGAAATTTTTATTATTAATTTTATAAACAAAGTCATTGAATTTTTTTTACTAAATTTAATACTATTGCATTTACCACTATTCCATAATAATTTATTTTCCAAACACCAGTCATAAACATTATTCAATTCAGTCTGTAAATAAATGAATCCTCGGGACATTCAATTACTTTATACAATTTTAGTTCATCTGCATACATAATAAATTTACATTTGATTAAGTTTGCCAATTCATTAATAAATATTATAAAAAATAAAGATCCTATGTGCGATCCTTGAGGGACACCAGATGTCACTTTAGTATGCTCAGACTCATGTCCTCGGATTGCTACAAACTGTGAGCGATTTCTTAGGTACGAATCACACCAACGTAAGAGTGACCCATGTATTCCCATATTATACATTTTTTCTATAAGCAGGTCATGATTAATACTATCAAACGCTTTACTGAAGTCAGTATAAATAGCGTGCACTTCTTATCCACTGTCAAGTGCCTCTGCAATATCTGTGGTAAAGCTTGATAGATTTGACGTCGTTGATTTTTTAGGAAGAGAGCCATGTTGAGATTCGTGCAGTTGGTGTTTGACACACCAATATAGTTTTTTAACAAGTTTGACTTCCAAACGTAGTTTTTCATTTTCTTCCTTGATTTCGTCAAAGTGGTTAGATTTTTCCTTTAAATATTTACTTAAATCATCATACTAGGCACACACAAATGTCAGGCTTATTTTCATCTCATCTATTGTACTGCTTACTACCTTAAGTTCAGAATTAACATTTTGTTTAATTTCCGTAAGTATTCTTGAAATTGCATCCTCTATTCTCTTGTCTATGTACATTTTAAGATCATCAACCATTTTTGAGTTTGAAGAAAGAATCAGGCTGGGAGATTCCGATGGCACCGCTTGCCGTATAGGTGTATTTGTACTATCACCCTTTTTTTCAGTGCATTTACAGTCAGAGCATTTCCAGGTGAATTTGGATTGACTTGACTCTTTCTTATAATTTTCCAATGACACGCCAAGACACTAAAAATGGTAATGCCCCGAGCAAAAACTGCAACTTTTCAGCTCACTCACTTTAACCGCTTTGTGGCACGCTTTGCACTTCATTTTTGGCATAATACTTAATACTTTATTGATTTCAACAATTTTCTGTAGATATTCGCAGCAAGAAAAATTATTTGTTATAATAGTGCAAATTACATCACAAAACTGAGGATATTGACAATTTTAAATTCGGCAACACTGTTAACTTCAATCATTCATTCATTTTAATGTTATTTGCATGTTGGTATAATGGTGTCACTAAATAGTCTGTGCTAAAATAAAAGCAGGTTGAGGGTAGATGTATATTTGTGATTCGAGTTTGAGTATTTTTATATTGAATATTATTGACTCCAGAATGCAAATACAACGCCACAAACACACACGCACGCACAAGACACAAGTATACACTATTTAAACGTATTCCACTACTTCTTTTCTAAGAATATCTGCAATTTAATTGTAGTTTCGCAACGATTACCTGCACATGAAAACAATGACTTAGCTCATAAATGGGTTGATTATGTATTTTTGTGCAAAGCCTTTCAGTATTTATATAAAACTACATATATTCCTGCCAAATCTGCCAAAAAAAGCATTGGAGTATAGTATATATACCTATATAAGAACATGGTAATACTAGACAGGGACACACAGAGCTAATGAACCTCTCTTTCGGGCTTCCATTCAAATTAGTTTCATATATGATTGTACTTGAGGCCACACGTGTCATAATAGTCAACAAGCAACGCGACATACTCACGTAAATAGGTATTAAGCTTTTTTAACTTCTGTACAAGAACTCTCTATGGTATAAGGGTACCTTGGACGTTTCAAACAGCTCGGTCCAGTAGCGGCCTGGCGTGACGCGTGCCGATGTATACTGCGCGGGCCCGGGTTCATTACAGCTTTATATTTGCATAAATTTTATATTATTATATTTTATACCTTTATATTCAGTATTTGTAATACGCTTTGATTTGTATTCTAAACCGTATTGAAAAAATTACACATCAATGTTGTGGAGATAGTACATTTTAGAATTATCTTGTAAATTATACTTGTTGACTTATGTAAATTCCGTGGGTAGTTTAAGTGCAAATGTATGCTCGCTTGTACCCTTCGTCCGCATCATGTTGGCGGCGCTTCGATTGCCGTCCTGTAAATATTTCAAATAAACAATACATATTGCCGTTGTACCATTATATTGTATCAGTTCAAAAGGTTCAAAAATAGATCGCAAGCGAGGCCATCGAGACAGGAAACAACAAGATTTTGCTTGAAATTATTAATGGCGATAATTAAGCAGCTCATACAAGCCCAAATGCCCAGTACCACATTGTTCTTGTCATAAGTCAATCCAAAAATAATAAACAATATGAAACCGATGTGTGGTGCACTTTAATTTCCTTATCTAGAATCTCAACTGTCCACGCCAAGAGGTCCGTCGACTGCCTCTGCTATTACTTAAAAGCATTTTTAATTTAACTACGTAAACAAATTCCTCAGTGTGAGCCGAGGGCAGCCCGGCGCTACCCGCTGAAGGCTCGCTTTCTAAGAAGCCCTCATTTGGGCTCCTCTTGTCATGCCTCTTTATATAATGTACATTTAAGAAATCTCTGAAGCGTTGGCAGCCTTTTAGGGCTCGTCACGATTTCGTGTTCTATACAATGCGGGGCTGAATACTTGATGATAGCGGGGTAACGGGAAATTACAGCAGCGTGTTTTATTGTGTACAAAGTCTGATGTAGGTACATTTAGAATTGATAACTTTAAAGTAACTAATATTTGCTGTACTTTGAAAAAACATACAGTGTGCTGGAGACCTAGAGTTATTATCATTTAATTCTTTTATTCCGCCTATGTCAACGATATGAATATTATCAGCATGAATTCTTACAGAGATTGCGTCTCCACCCGCGTGGGGACGCGCCCCACTCCGCGACCCTTAGCTTCGTCTTGTTAAATTTGATATATCGCTACATTTTCATTAAACCGCCCCGTCGCGTCGCACCGCGTCGCCAGACGAACGTGGCAAGGAACACGTCATTTATTTAAAAGCCACAGTTTGATTCTTAAAATAAAGGTTTGTGTTAATTCATTTCATTTCTTTCGTTTCTTTTGTCTTTTTTTGTCCAGGGGTCATCTATTTATGTTTGTTGCAGCAAATACGTGGTTCGCCCTTATGTTTTATTATTCATATTGACAAGTCAATGAATTATAACAATACGTAATTGCACCACGTCAAACTTCAAACCCCACAGAGTATATAATGAATGAAAAAGTGTCACCGCACTCAACTTTATTTCAAACAATAAACAAAAGCAGATATCAAAGGTATGAAAACACAGTCTGCATGCGAATTGTGTAATAAAACATTTATTTTTGCAATGTTAGAATAATACGTCAATATTTTCATTCGAATAGTTCGATTCAATATAACTTTGAGTCAACTCTAACAGGATTCATAACTAAAATATTCAAGATAGCATCCCTCGCCCGACCTTAAGGTAGTTTTGAATAATATTAAATCAAGCATTGAGCGCGGGGACTTCAAGAGCTGCCAAATTTCTGCTCCATTTGCTCGGAATGTACCCCACGTGCATTTTTAAAAGTAAAGCATTCGCCGCAATCGAAACGATTCAACGAATCGAATTTAGTGTACTTTGTAAACAAGCTGTTTAAAAATTGGTAGTGGAATGGATAGCGAGTTCCTGGTAACTGAAGAAAACGAGGATGCTGCATGTGATTGCTTCTCGAACGCACTGGTGCGTCACCGGTCGACGCAGGACACGAGTCTGTCACCGGTCGACGCAGGACACGAGTCTGTCACCGGTCGACGCAGGACACGAGTCTGTCACCGGTCGACGCAGGACACGAGTATGTCACCGGTCGACGCAGGACACGAGTCTGTCACCGGTCGACGCAGGACACGAGTCTGTCACCGGTCGACGCAGGACACGAGTCTGTCACCGGTCGACGCAGGACACGAGTCTGTCACCGGTCGACGCAGGACACGAGTCTGTCACCGGTCGACGCAGGACACGAGTCTGTCACCGGTCGACGCAGGACACGAGTCTGTCACCGGTCGACGCAGGACACGAGTCTGTCACCGGTCGACGCAGGACACGAGTCTGTCACCGGTCGACGCAGGACACGAGTCTGTCACCGGTCGACGCAGGACACGAGTCTGTCACCGGTCGACGCAGGACACGAGTCTGTCACCGGTCGACGCAGGACACGAGTCTGTCACCGGTCGACGCAGGACACGAGTCTGTCACCGGTCGACGCAGGACACGAGTCTGTCACCGGTCGACGCAGGACACGAGTCTGTCACCGGTCGATGCAGGACACGAGTCTGTCACCGGTCGACGCAGGACACGAGTCTGTCACCGGTCGACGCAGGACACGAGTCTGTCACCGGTCGACGCAGGACACGAGTCTGTCACCGGTCGACGCAGGACACGAGTCTGTCACCGGTCGACGCAGGACACGAGTCTGTCACCGGTCGACGCAGGACACGAGTCTGTCACCGGTCGATGCAGGACACGAGTCTGTCACCGGTCGACGCAGGACACGAGTCTGTCACCGGTCGACGCAGAACACGAGTCTGTCACCGGTCGACGCAGGACACGAGTCTGTCACCGGTCGACGCAGGACACGAGTCTGTCACCGGTCGACGCAGGACACGAGTCTGTCACCGGTCGACGCAGGACACGAGTCTGTCACCGGTCGATGCAGGACACGAGTCTGTCACCAAGAAGTCATTTTTGGGAATTCGACTTCTGAGAGTCAGAATGTACTCTTGTCAAATTATTCTAAAATTCATTTCTCTAGCTAGTTTAACTATTTTCCGAAGTTAACAAAAATTATTTTCTTGAAGTAACAAAATAATCTTGTATAATTGATGCTGCTTGAAGTAGAGTCTGCGGTGCAGCTTCTGGGGTGTAAAGAGCTCGTCTGGGACGCTATGATATCACATTCACGAGGTTGTGTTCCGGTTAAACTGAAGGACAACTGGTGTCATTACTGGAACAAAGGCAATCCCAACAGGAGCCTGCGGTCGGCATGGCATCATGCGGCGATGCAATGAGCACAGTCACTACTAATGAATAAAACACCTCCGTAGATGACGACCATCCGCCGCCGCGGCCGGCGCGCGCTCCGCTCGCCCCGTCCCTGCGAGTGAGTCCTTGTCTCTTATTGGAAACATTGTGTCAGATATCATTTGTTTTTAAAACATTAAAATAATAACCCGGTCGAGTGAGTGCAGCAAGTTGTAACTCAAAAGAAAGACAAACGCCGTGTTTGCAGCTCCCGACCGACACACTAACTGAAGGCCCAAAGCAAGCAGAGCTTGTTTATAAATAAATATAATAAATAATTACAACAAGCCAAGCTTGTAGACATGACTTCAAACTCAACGTTGAATTTCATAAGATTGTTCTAGTAATAATTATGATTTTTAGACTATTTTAGGTTATAAAATGTTAATACAAATCCAAGAAAAGTTCAAAGTTTATTTACAATTTTGTAAAAAAAAAACGACATGAATGCTAAACATTTATCCATAAAGGATATATTGCGAGCTCACTTTTCATTAACTCAGTTTTACTTACGAAAGTACATTGAGGTAAAACAAGGAACACTGCTCTCTCGAAATACTCGTCGTGGCCGAGTGCTCAGCCAATCTACTGACTGTAGTAGTTTAATGTGCTGATCGGTAAACGAGCAACTTTGTGGTCAGACATAAAACAGAGAAGGCCCTGGAACTCGTGATGCATCGGCAGGTCTGTGCAGCTCCGCTATGCATGCCAGGTCTTTTTTAATTATTTAAATCCGTAGCTATTTATTTTTATGCGTATACTTTTCAGTTGATACGAGATCTGACAATTACAACAACCTTGTAGGTACAGACTTAAATACGTACTTTAACTAATTCAAATAAAATAGATGCTTTTAACTTCATACACCCATGCTTGGTAATTGGGAGAATAATTCATTTGATAAGGATTTAAATTATGACAAATATTTACCGAAAAGTAGCGAGTACATTGTCTAATTTATAATGAATGATACGGAGCCAAACGTGAAATTACTGTTTAATTGGAATACTTTCCGAAGAGGAGATCAATCAAACGTTGTCAAATAAAATACTCGTTGTATTGAACTGAGTATAGATTACGACTTGGAATATATTTAAAGAGAGGTAATGGCGCTTTCACACTGGTTGACGTATCGCTTCCAATCAACACGCTACAGTCTTGCATGGCGATCCGCAACTACTCATGTTAGATTGTTTTCTACAAGAATAGATTTATAATTTTTACATACTCTAGAATTTCGTTTGTACAAATTGAGTTTCAAATGGTATAATTACTGGCAGAAGCTTTTCTAGCCAGAACACAGCAGCATACAGCTTCAGAACAAGACTAAAACCAAAACAAAATAGTGAATCTTTGGCTCAAAGCATTCACAAATAAGTCAACCATTCTATTGATTGTTACCAATTATAGGCAAAACACTCCGTTTTAACATTTTTCTTTGTTTTGGAAATAAAATAAAGCTAGCTTGAATCGTAAATAGTGGATTACTGCGCCCGAAAAACGGGACTAATTATTTTGTTTTCTATTTCGATTTTCAATTTTCCTTCTTGAGGGTTTATAATTTGAATAATGAATTTGATGTTTGAATTGAAAGATGCCAATCAAACGATTTATCGTAAATGAACCTGTCAGTGGTGCGTACTGTTCAGCTGTTTTCCGAGTGAAATCAAAGTAATGAATGGGTCGCCGATCCCGTCCCAAACTGAGTCTCAGATATTCACTTTTACCTGATATTGAAATAAAATGAATGTAACATGAAAGTAATGTAGAGATAGTAAATATAGTAAAAAATGTGAATACTTGTAAAATGAGTTTTTAATTGCAACTTTACGCTCTAATCATCATAATTTTTATAAGTAAATCCAAAATCGTTATTTTGTGGAAAAAGAGACTTTTCAATTGAGATAGTTCGTCTTTGCTTTGCTTAATGTAATGTATTAAAATAATCACTTGATAGGAAGAAGAGACGATCAAAATATAATAAAAACACTTCTATAATATGTACATACTTTTCTTTTAAAATTAGTCAAAGATATTAAATTTTTACCCAGTCATGGAAGTAAAAATAACAAACCATTATTTTTATCACGCATTCCGTCAGAACTAGCTCGTCTGAATCAACGAGGCGGCGGCGTGCGCCTGCGAGCGCTTAATGACTTAGGACACTCGTCGCTTGAACATTGCGAGCCGGGTGAAGGTAAACGCTCCTTAACAATCTCAGCGACGGCACACGTGGCGCCGAAACAATGTATAAAAGCGCGGGATCTTTTTCAAAGGATTACTGTTGGCCTGATTTGGTGTCGCACCTTTCGCGCGCCCTCGAAGTCACATATTGGAAATTTAATTTAACAATCTATGTTATAATATCAAATAGTACAATTGTATTTCTTTTCAAAATATCCAAAATGTTTTTATTTCTCGATAACTTTTCAAAAATTTTTTATCTAAGTAATTGTTAAAGATCTCAGTGATTAAATTTTTTTTAATACAAACATTTTAACCGTATTCAGATGGAAGATAAACGTAGTTCCAATCCACAAGAAAAATATCGTCTTTTTACTTTTGCTCGGTAGACTACGAGTGAAGCGCGCGGAGGCGGCGGTGGCCATGTGGCCGCTCGCTCGTAGACTACTAGTGAAGTGCGCGTGGAGGCGGCGGTGGCCATGTGGCCGCTCGCTCGTAGACTACGAGTGAAGCGCGCGGAGGCGGCGGTGGCCATGTGGCCGCTCGCTCGGTAGACTACGAGTGAAGCGCGCGGAGGTGGCGGTGGCCATGTGGCCGCTCGCTCGGTAGACTACGAGTGAAGTGCGCGTGGAGGCGGCGGTGGCCATGTGGCCGCTCGCTCGTAGACTACGAGTGAAGCGCGCGGAGGCGGCGGTGGCCATGTGGCCGCTCGCTCGGTAGACTACGAGTGAAGAGTGCGGAGGCGGCGGTGGCCATGTGGCCGCTCGCTCGGTAGACTACGAGTGAAGCGCGCGGAGGCGGCGGTGGCCATGTGGCCGCTCGCTCGGTAGACTACGAGTGAAGCGCGCGGAGGCGGCGGTGGCCATGTGGCCGCTCGCTCGTAGACTACGAGTGAAGCGCGCGGAGGCGGCGGTGGCCATGTGGCCGCTCGCTCGGTAGACTACGAGTGAAGCGCGCGGAGGCGGCGGTGGCCATGTGGCCGCTCGCTCGGTAGACTACGAGTGAAGCGCGCGGAGGCGGTGGTGGCCATGTGGCCGCTCGCTCGGTAGACTACGAGTGAAGCGCGCGGAGGTGGCGGTGGCCATGTGGCCGCTCGCTCGGTAGACTACGAGTGAAGCGCGCGGAGGCGGCGGTGGCCAAGTGGCCGCTCGCTCGGTAGACTACGAGTGAAGCGCGCGGAGGCGGCGGTGGCCAAGTGGCCGCTCGCTGTAGACTGCGAGCGACGCGCGCGGAGGCAGCGGTGGCCAAGTGGCCGCTCGCTGTAGAATATTGGCGACGCGCGCGGAAGCGGTGGTGGCCAAGTGGCCGCTCACTCTGTAGACCACGAGCGACGAGCGTGGAGGCGGCGGTGGCCATGTGGCCGCTCGCTCGGTAGACTACGAGTGAAGCGCGCGGAGGCGGCGGTAGCCAAGTGGCCGCTCGCTGTAGACTATTGGCGACGCGCGCGGAAGCGGTGGTGGCCAAGTGGCCGCTCGCTCTGTAGACCACGAGCGACGAGCGTGGAGGCGGCGGTGGCCATGTGGCCGCTCGGTGTAGACTACGAGCGACGCGCGTGGAGGCGTCGGTCGCCATGTGGCCGCTCGCTCTGTAGACTACGAGCGACGCGCGCGGTGGCGGCGGTGGCCATGTAGCCGCTCGCTGTAGACTACGAGCGACGCGCGTAGAGGCGGCGGTGGCCATGTGCCCGCTCGCTGTAGACTACGAGTGAAGCGCGCGGAGGCGGCGGTGGCCATGTGGCCGCTCGCTCGGTAGACTACGAGTGAAGAGTGCGGAGGCGGCGGTGGCCATGTGGCCGCTCGCTCGGTAGACTACGAGTGAAGCGCGCGGAGGCGGCGGTGGCCATGTGGCCGCTCGGTGTAGACTACGAGCGACGCGCGTGGAGGCGTCGGTCGCCATGTGGCCGCTCGCTCTGTAGACTACGAGCGACGCGCGCGGTGGCGGCGGTGGCCATGTAGCCGCTCGCTGTAGACTACGAGCGACGCGCGTAGAGGCGGCGGTGGCCATGTGCCCGCTCGCTGTAGACTACGAGCGACGCGCGCGAAGGCGGCTGTAACCAAGTGGCCTCTCGCTCGGTACACTACGAGTGACGCGCGCGGAGGACTACAATAATAGACTACAATAATAAGTTACTAATATAATAAAATATCAAAACCTTTTATAAGTCTGCTTAATGTTAGGGGAGAAAAATGTTATTCCATAAATGGCTATCGGTTCCATATATTTTATATTTATATTAGCATTACAAAGAGCTGTGGATTTTGTGATGATAAATAAATTAATTAATAAAAATAAAATAAAGACTTTCCATGGAACTTGTTTAGACATTCACGGTAACGTAACTACTGCTGAATACCAGGCTTGCGGGAGAATACGTCCTCTTTGCCGGCAAAGTATATTTTACGCCAAGTAACAAGGACATCTGGACTCGGGAACATATAGTTGATTGAAGAAGTATGTACCAAATCATAAAGTCTAACAGGAGAATTCATTGTCACTAAAGTACGTCCTCTTATGGTAGCGTCGGGTGACGGGTCGCTCACTTCCCTCTAATATGGTTGAGGAGGCCGATGGCTGGATCCCGCGGTAACTCGTAAATGGGTGCCGTTTGAGGGTGTTAGTCGTTTGGATATTTGGGGGGAGGGAGACTTGCCGAGCTAACAGATGTAGATAAGAATAATTTTGTAAAGACATAAAGAGAGACTGTAAATTGATTTTGAAAAAATATACCCGTGAAGTTTCCTGCCAGTTCTTCTTCACGAAAGTTTTTCCGAACTGGTGGTAGAGTCTTGTTTTATTTGACGTCAATAAGAACAAGTAATTATATTGTCACTGTTGAGAAATTGTATCCGACATACATGATGTCGCGTTCGACAGTCGCCGAGTTAGCTGGTCAAACCAAGTCACGCGATACGGGATTGTAGAAACTTATGTTTCTACGATGCTAAATCCTTATTAGGACAGGTAGAGCAAAAGGGCTAACATCGCCCAGAGCGGTCCCTATCAGCAACGGTGAATTGCACTAATGAGGCATAATCATGAATATTTTTGCTGTTCCGATACGAGACTCGATACTTACAATTACCTAGTTATGAAAATGAATAAACAAATAGATCATTTATTCAGTAAAAATCACATGTTGCATCGCCGTGACGGGAGACCTCGTTCTTCCGTATCGTATTATTAAAGTATGTCTTATACAAGAACAAACACTGTACTCATTTGTTGGGATGGGTAATGTTAACAAACAAACTAAATAAAGATAAAACGTTACTTCAGTTTTTCTTTTCTAAATGGACTGTTAGAATATATAAGAAGTATATGGCCTTATCGGACTTTTAAACTTCACCGTACTTTGTGGCCTAGCGCTGCTGGCCGGGCGCTTAGCTGGATCTTAAACTACTCCTACAAACAATACGCCTAAGGGTACCCGAGAGGGTACAGGCCTCGGCTTAGGACGTCGAATATTGAAACTACCACTGGCTTGGAAGGGCCAAAGAACCAGCAAGAAACTAAGTTTCTTGTATCAATAGCATCGTCGGGATCTATTGAGACGTTACGCAGACTCCTGTAAAGAACGGCAGCATCAGGGCGGCTCGGTCCCAAACGCATTTTGGAATGACTTAAGTGACTCCTAAATATTTGACGTGAATTCAGGATCCAGGTCCCAGGGGATCGGAGTACCAAACAGAGTGATCTGGCCTAATCTTTTGGAGGGTTTTCTAGAGGTTGTCCTAGAGCAGGTTGAAAGAGAGAAGTACACTGCTGCACTTTATTCTGGGAAGACTTCTATTCTCTGTTTCCTAAACTAAGCGCCTAATAGGTTGGCTGCGGATCGGAGCATTCTTGTTAACCTACGTAGATTCCTATCAGACAGCGCTGTGTCGTCTGGGAAGAACGCGAGTTCAACTCTCTCCGTACTTGGCATGTCGGCAGCAACCGAGCCTTGTGGGACACTGGCTAATACAGCACTGACTTCAAATTTATTGGAAGATCATGAACAGCTTCTGGGGTTGTTTTAATTAGTTCAAAAGAACTCAGTTGCGTAAAATTATAAATTATATTGTTATTGTTCTACTATTGCAAGCAGGGCTGGATTTAGAGGTCTGGATGCTCGGGGCAATGAAAGAGTGGAGGTTCTCAGTTGTTTCCGAATAAAATAATAAAAAAATCAAGTATCGCGACATAACAAATTGTTGGTATTAACATAATATGGTCTCTATAATAGTAGCTCGAGGAACAAGCGTTGTCGGTTTCGCTGAAACCCACCTCCGGAGCAGATCGCGTTCAGCGCGGAGTAGAGACCGCTTTATCGTTAGTATAATTGAAAACCAGTGGATTCCAGTTCGATACCATAAAAATCAACAGCATAAGTAGTGTAGTTTTAATGTTCGCAGAGCATTGAGTTCATTGCACTCTATTATACTACAAGGTGCTTTTTCCTTACAATATCCACCGAGATAACGCACGAATGCACACCTGTGCGATTGCCGTGACCAAATTCCATAGTTGCGCTATGACTTGCTTTCTCACCCACCATTTAGCCCCTCGCGGCTATTTTCTGAATCTGAATTTTTAACAAATTATTCGTAGAGTAAAGATTTACCTGCAAAGAAGAGATCATGCACGAAAGCAATGTCCATTTGGAAGGGTTCCTAAGTCGTATTCTATGCAAGGAAACGAAAAGCTAGACAAACGCTGGATAAGGTGCACTGAGTTAAAAAAACTACATTTAATAACTTTGAATTAAAAAATGCTTATTAAATTTTTATCAGACTTATCACTCCGCCTTCGTTTGAATCTCGTTAAGTAACTTATTTTTACTCAATTTTAGACCATTTTACATTAAATAGATATATTATTATGCTTATAAGGTTTTGACTGCGTTGTTTCGGTGTCACTTCCTGTACGATGGTTATAGTTATAGTCTGGTGTGAGACACTCGCTCGTCGCTCATAATCAATAAAGCAAAAGTAAATCAAAAATAAGTTTCTTGAAAATATATTCGTCTCTTCAACACGGACGAAGTTTCCGAACTGGTCGTAGTCTCGTGTAGACCACAGCGACTACGACAATTGCTCGACAGGAGTTCATTCAAAGTCGGCTGCATTCTGCGCCCAGGCTGGCGGTGCGATGGTGTGTACGTCACAGCTGCACAGGACCCAGTGAGTGTGGGAGCGACGAGGCCAGTGTCCCTTATTGTACGTTCCGTGGACGTTTGAATGCATTAAAACATGCCTTTAGCCCTAAATATGTTTTCAATATTTAAACGTCACAACTATACTTCAAAACGTAAACATGGACTGACAAACAAAACACGAGGATGTTGCTATGTTGCTTCTTTTACTGACCATGAGAAGGAAGAAACTATAATAATAATAATAATAATAAAACCCCAGACCAATACACCTGTATAGCCTCAAAGTAAGCAGAGCTTGTGTTATGGATGACCATACAGCGAACTGGGGGGAGCCCAGAATAAACATACATGTATATAATAAGTAAAATAAAGTAAAATAAATAAATAAATATCAACAACCATGACCCGAGAACCAACATTCGTGTTCATCACACAAATGCATGCCCCGGCCAGGACTCGAACCTGGGAACTCCAGCGTATGAGACATGGCTCCCAACCACTGCGCTACTTGGCCGTCAAATTATGTATTTATAAAAGTCTATTTAAGAACTTCTCACAATAAGTGCGTACACTTTGCTGTATTTAAAACATTGAAATAAAAGTCCTATCGTCCGTTACATACTTACTACGAAATAAATAATTGAAACTAAATCTTTCCCTTTCCAGTGTAATCCAAGAAACTCCCCGCGCCCCCTTCCCGCTAATAGAGCTGTGGACAGATCACCACCCAGCCCTCATCCCTGGATGTCCAATGTTTTAATTTTACGTGTAGTGTCCCTTTATGAAAGGGTATTTAACACAAGAAATGAGGAAAGAGATTTCGAGAATCGAGCCCTACCGGGGTACAGGAGTTTAAACAGACGATTATTTACCATTGATGTTACGGAACTATACTTCACAAATACGCAGTACATAGAGACCTAAGTAGAATGTGACCTGAAATAACACCTGACGCGGGTATTTAGACGGGCAAAGTCGCGGGCAACGATAGAAGTTAAAAGACTACGTGTAGATAAAAACCGGAGCGTGATTCACTTTTAACAAAAAGTACCGCTTAAATAGTTGTAAAAACCAGTAAATAAATTAAACCGGTAAATATTTAGAATCAGTTTATCTAGATATGAAATGAGAATTGTTAAACTTTACTTAGTTATGCCAAATAATATCATAAATTAATTTGATTTAACTGCTACTTGGTGTACGACAGTTGCACCGTCATCGCCGGAGTCATAAATAACAACCATTTCATTAAACCATAAATATGTCACCAGTTAAATTTAATGCGAAACAATTAATTGAACCCATTCCATTTCCCGAGCACCAAACTGTCTACTTACTCTGCACTTAATAGTAACTTGGCACTAAGTACACAAATGATAAATAAGTATTACCATCGCTCCAAACTCCTTAGAAAGTTGGAGAGTTACAAAAACTCCACAGGATAATTGCTAAGAGCAAGGTCACTTTCACAGGCGGGTAATTAATTAAAACTTTAACTCGGAGTGTACTTAATAATGTGTTTTCGAGTTTTAAGTGTCGTTTTTTTGAGAACAAGCGCGGCGGAACGGCGGGAAGCGGCAAGAAGCGGCGGGCGTGCGGAGCGCCTCGACGAGCGGGAGCGACTGTCGCGCGGCGCCCGCCGGCAGCGGCCGCGCTGAGCCTGTGCTGCTACACCCGGCGGCCTCACTGAACATTAATTACAGCCAACTTACTCTGATTAAACCTTGAGGAATTATCCGGATTGACAAAATTAACTTTTAACTTAGATTTATGTTGTTTCCAGAGCGCCGTGACGGCGGCGACGCGGCTCGGTGCGAGCTCGTTATTTATATATCGTTATCCTGAGTCAACCAACTCAGCCGCACGCTCGAATAAATTACTGGTGGAGAGTGGCCCGCGAGAGCTTGCCGTTGAGTGATGGGAACAGGCCGCTTTCTTTCATAAACGTTATCCCGACTAGCGATAGTAGCGTTTGCTCCATCACGGCTGGTCTGCGGCGGTGCTAGAGGCTTGTTGGATGTGGTGAGTAATGTGAGTGTGTTCCCGCTTCAGGGAGGAATGTGTATTAGACCTAACGCCTGAAAATTACAAGCAATTAGTATTATAGGAAGATTAAGGAAAACTTTGTTGTGAATTCCCATGTACGAATGTAGAGTCCGTCAACTGACTCGTGCTGAGAGCGGTAATACTTCATATATAAACACGTACATAAAATAAACAAGATTGCATGCACGTACATGCAAACACCCTTACTTTTATTTCCGATAACACTTTCTACAAGAAACTTTGTAGATAAACTCGATTAATTTACAACTTAGTAAGTTGTAAATCAGATTAAACTTATATTGCAATCACATACTCCGAACTACGGCTTGATTCTTCCGCTGAAGTGGATCTGGGCGGAGCGGAGAAGAGCAGTGGAAGTGGCGAGTGTTTCAGGCGAGCTAACAGATGCAGATAAGAATAATGTTGTATAAGACACTGTGAATTTATTTGGAAAAAATTATACCCGTGATGTTTCTTGCCAGTTCTTCTTTACGAAGGTTTTACTGAACTGTAGTGTCATGTTTTATTTGACGTCACAAAGAAAAGTAATGGTCAATGTTGAAAAAAAAAACAAATATTTGAATATAGTTTCGAGAAACTCATAGTGTTATGTGTTGTCATGTGAGTGTTGTCATAGAAGTACTTGAAGGTTTTCCAAAGCTTAATTGTCGAATATAATGATAAAATATAAAAATATTTATCTACTATAAAAATTTAATATAAAGATTATATCGTATTGCAACCTTACTGACAAACAAAAATGTCATAGTGACATCTTGTTGAAATGTAAAAAAAATTAATAAAGTGATTGATTTTAGTAAATGTAACACAGAAAAAGCACATGTACCTATGTACTTCATGGTCTGGCTCAAACCTTTACTGCCGCGTCCGGTGTGACGCGAGTAGACCTGCAATAAAAATAACACAAACATGCCAGTAGATCTCGTTTACTACACAGTAAACAAAGAGGCCTGTAGATAACCATTACAAACACCAAGCGACAGGAACGTAAACCAAATACCGAAATATAAACTTATTGATCATATTTAGAAAATAATTGGTACAAAACAACACACCATAATGACCTTGGAATTAAAGGTTTGGAACAAAGGTGAGATGGTTTTCATGTTGTAAAATTAAATAAAAAAGCACACAATTAATTTCCAAGGAATAACACACAAAACCAATAAAATAGTGACGAGTCTCTCTGCCGCCGCTGGTGCACTTTACATCTTGACGGATCATTCTCGGAATGTAAGTAAATAGTAATGTAGTATAAGAACATGGGCGCGCAGTGTCTAAGGCGCCGGCATCTCGACCGGATAGTCTCGACTTAATGCTAGTGTTCGAGACCAACGAGGCTGCTCCACGGTTAAGGAAAAAACTCGCGGAACCATCCGGAGAAAATGTGTGGCTTTTTTAGAAATTGTTTTGCATATATGTGTAAAAGATTCCACTGCGTGAGGCTGGTGGGAATAATTAAAGACCTAAGGGCTTGATATAGGGTATAAAGCTCTGATTCCACCATTAGATGCCCATGCACTGTAATCTAGTTTTGTATAGTATCCTCATTTAGGAAAGTGTTAGAATTCCTCAAAAGCGTTATTTTGTATGTTAGAGATAATAAACATGGGAGTCCCAAACCCGACACCGTCAATAGCTCGGGATCTGCAGTGACGGGCGGTTGAAGGGCTTCGTGAAATTGATAGTTTGTAGGAAGTAATGGTTACGGTCAGATCGGACCGAGCTAACTGAAGCGTTATGTGTATAAGTAGCAGATCTCTGCAACTGACCTCGAAGTATACAGCGAGGGGAGGTATTTCTTGAGAAAATATTGTACTTTATGAAATATCCTTGATCAACTTTGAAGTGAAACCTCTATGATGGTAGGTGATATTTTTACTGTTCAAAAAACAGCACACGGGCTCAGGCCACAATTATGAACAACTTGCGAAGAACCCATATATCGAAGTGAAAAATAAATTCGACTGTACATATGAAATCGGCAATGGCCTGAGTCCGTGTTCTCTTTTTCTGAACGGTAACAAAGATTACGCGACATCGTTTATTTCAAAAACGCATGAGGATAGCTTTTAAATGCTTAAAACCCTGACGCAGTTTAACGGAGACTAATCAGAAGTACTATTTTGGATGTAAGGTAAATTTATCCCTGACAGCGTGTATGTATAAGTATTGAAATCGAGAATGTGCAAACTAGCTCTCTTCCGTACCGTATTATTAGAATTTGACGTTATCTTAACTTTTCTAAACTCCTAGATTAGCTGTCTTGTGTTTGTTGCTTGCATTTCCTAATTGATTTATTTATAAATTAGGCTTGCCAACAGTGAGTACAATTAAATAAAAACATTTTTAAAACACACAATTAGATGAAATTGCCTCACTACTTACAGGAAAACACGGCATGTAACTAAAAAGGATTACAAACTACAATCAAGTAAAACATCAATTAGCAAAGAAAAATAATCCAATGACAACAACAAAGAGAGAAAAAAAACACAATTTAGCGTAAATAAAGTGAACACAAATAGTTAGGACAACAACAGCTTTTTCATGAAGGGTCTCGAAGAGTGTGCTAAGTCTGCCTCATCATCTAATTGTGAAAAGGTTAAATACATGCGGGTCAAGGAGCACTGAGATCTTAGGTTAGAACGACATCTTGGTAGCGGAAAAGTTTGATATTTGATTTGTTAACTCTCTGTGGTCTGTTGGGAGCATTGAATCGAATTTTGTTAAGTAATTCAGTATTCCCAAGCTTTCCCAAACACCAGTGACTAGCTTTTTAAGGAATACAATGTCGTGCATTACTCTACGTTGTTGAGTGGCGAATTTAAAATGACTTAAACGAGCTCTGTATGATTACAGTTTTTAGCTAAATTGCATCCGTAGGTTAAATGATATAATTTTTTTTTTAATTTCTTCGATTCTGTTTATATGGTTTTTGTAACTCGGTGACCAAACTGTACTGCAATACTCTAAGTGGCTTCTAACAAGAGAAGTGTACATAACAGTTTTAATAGTGGGATTTTAAAAGTTTTTACATTCTCTAAGAACAAAACCTAACATCTTAGAACTCTTATTGGTAATAATGTCAATGTGCTTGACGAATGTAAGCTTACTATCAATACACACCTAAATCAGTAATGCCATTCAACTCATCCGGAACCTCGGCTGCTGTTTTGTATTGGGTTAATACAACTTTCCTGTTTATGGTGAATTTTACGTGCTTACATTTTTTTACATTTAAACTCATTTTGTTCAATTGACACCATTCAGACAGTCTGTTTAAATCTTCTTGTAACAGCACAGTGTCAGATGAATCATGAATAGACCTTATAGCCTTTAAAATATCAGCGAATAAATATATCACATTATGGAAGCATTCTTGAATGTCATCAATAAAATAAATAAATGATAGGGACCTAAGTGAGATCCTTGAGGAATTCCAGATATGGCTGAGTAAGGATCGGAACTATAGGTATTGATGATTCATGAAATGTGTACATGTGATTTCCTGCCATTTTCTAATAAATTTTTAATACTGAAATGTAACTGTAACGTTCTTAAGACGCACTCAATTTGCCAATAAGACCCTCTTATATCACATTACATTTTACTGAATACAGGGTGTTTGTGCGACGACTGTACATACTGTAGAGGCTTTTAGTACACCTATTTTAATCCGTAACAGGTTTTACATTCTAACACTGCATATTCATGCGGAGTCCGGCGCGCGAGTTGTCCGGTGCAGTGTGAAGGCGGCCTTAGATAAAATCGTCGCAGTCGAAGTTTATTTGTTTCTATTTCTCCCCGCTATATAGTAAGTTACTATACTATTTCCATTTCTTTATTTTCTCTAATAATATACCACATGCTTAAACTAAGTGCTAACAGTGGATGAGTTATTTCACATTATTGAAGAGCTAAGTTATCCGCCGGTTTTTTTCAATAGTATTGCATAGAGATTGGTTTTGTAAGTATGTGGTTACTTAACTTAACTTTTATGTGGTTACTTTGCTTAACCTAGCAAAAATTTCTAAATAGCGTAGTCTTGATATAAAATCTTCTTTAAGCTATGAAAATATTGTAAAATGTCCAAAGACCATAAACAGGAATAACTGTAATACTGCAAGAAATGTAAATAATGCTCTGAAATATTAAGAATACCATTAAGGCAATAATCCCCAACAATACGACTACATCCATAGCTTCACAACAAGAACACCTGGGATTCCTCCCGCAGCAGTAAAATTAACAAGAATCAGGGACAACCCACATGAACAGCTCGTAATTCACATCCCCACTTAGATCTTGATAGCACAGGAAGTTTCGTAACACTCAGGAATAGCGACGACCGGGTGGCGTAGTGGCTAGTAGGCCTGCGTCAGACGCCGGAGGGTCCAGGTTCGAGTTCTGGCCGGGGCATTCATTTGTGTGATGAACATACACGTTTGTTCTCGGGTCAAAGTTGTTGTTACTTATGTATGTATGTTTATTCTGGGTTCCCCCCAGTTCGCTGTATGGTCATCCATAACACAAGCTCTGCTTACTTTCGGGCCATACAGTTGGCGTGAATGTCTGGGATTTATTATTAGTATTATTTATTACTTGTAATGATTTTATCCAAAAAAACTTAAAAAACAACATTATTGGAATAAATTACTAAACAAAAGGTTCAGAAGAAGCACGAATTATCATGCAAAAGTCTCAAATCTAACAGTTCTCCAGGTTGGGACCACCTTCTGGAATTTTTTTCCAAAACACGTTGCCTATACCTTTGTAAACCAAAATATAGCTCATCGCAGCAACTAGAGTTTGAATCAGGAAAGTTTTCTGAAATCCTTGAGTTAGCTGCTGTCTTTCTATTCACAAGTAAGGCTACTTATAGGTACTGCTTCACTAAGTAATTTTAGAACCATTTCCCTTCAAAGAAAATAGTTGAAAAAATTGTCACTAAGCGTTTAAATAATTACCTTGAAAAAACAATCTAACATAGAAATATTAGTATCGAAGTCTCTATAAATATAGTATGCTTCTTTAAAACTGTCACCACTCTTACCCCCGAAAACTTTTCAATAAAAATACAAACATATCCTTGCAATACTTACTACAACCCCAATCCAAATTACCACTGAACCGCCTAAGAACTAATAGAATCTGCAAAGATACAATATCTCGGAGTTGTATCGGAAAGTTTTGACTGGTGATCGCTCAAAACTGGCTAAAGGTAAACGAAGATTTATATTTATCTTTAAAAATCTTAGATTTATTGTTGGGACAGAATGTGTTAATCCAAATATACAAAGCTTTATGCCATTGCTTGATAAATTATTGTATCTCTCCTTGGGGTGGAGCCAGCAAAATATACCATATATAGATGGAACCAGCCCAACGGGCAGTTAGAAGGTACTTCTTTCTCTGTCATATAGACATCCAGACACTACACCCATACGCATACTTACTCTAATTCGCATCCACTCTTAGTGTAGTCAGTCCCCTGAAACAGATGAAGATAATTCAGTGCTTGATTTATCATACATAGTTTTGTTTTTCTCTTTGTTTAAATTATTGTAGATATTCACTTGTTTTGTATAGTCTGCCTTACCAAAGTTACTTGTGCATAAATGATGAGCTGTCTCCTGTAACACAGATCTTCCTAGCACAGCAGACATGGATAAAATACGTAACTGTGCTTTATGTGAGTAATCGTAGCTTCATCTATGATTATTTCATTATTTCATAAAATAAAAAATTCCAACGTCCACTTCAATATATGCATGACAAATTAACTAAATATAAAAAACTTGACAGTCCAATGCTGTCTTTAGTAAAATAGAAATCGAACTAGGTGCACGCGAGACGAAGCGCATATATTATAATGTTTATCAATGCAATGTTTAACCCAGACCTAAAAATAACGGTTGCCTTAGTTATTCAAGTTTGTATGTGCACACCAAACCAGCATGTCAGGCTGGCATAAGAGAAACGAATCTTCCAGTAGAAAACGTGAAAGGTACATCTTCTTCATCATCTATTTTTGCCTTGCGCCTTAGTTTTTCCTCAGTTTTAAATCAAATAGAAAGCAGTCTTTATGTCGGGGACATAAAAAATGAAAATGAAACGAACATGCGATGATTGGACAGTCGACGTCAAGAGTAATTATTTCAGAGCAAGCTTTTACTGAGTTTGTCATTGATACTCCACATTCTATTTATTCTATAAATCATGAAACCTGGCTTAAAGAGACTTTTGATTTTTTTTAAATTTATATCTAACCATGATAATATAGATAACACGGATATAACATTAAAAATATACTATTGATTCATCGACTTACAAACAAATGGACTGCGGGTCAAAAGCTTTCCGGCAAAAATAGAACGACAATGCAAAAATGCTGTGAATATCATGCAAGTATTGATTTGCTCGGCCGCCCGACAACCCGTCAAAATGACATATTGGTGAAAACTGTCAATATTTGAACGCTCCAAGAAGTCGAAGCCGCATAAGGTGACCTTATGGTCTACTTGCTCGTTGCAGCAACATGACGTGAGAATTTTGGCAAGCAATAATTAGCTGTAATGCAACGGTGCACGATTTAAATTGCAAGTGATTTAATTTATATATAATTTTGTAAATGTTGTAAATGTAAACTCGGGATACTTTTTACGTCAGCTCTGTATGAGCAACTTCGTCCATTCGTTTTAATGTCAATGGTTGAGTCAAAAATTAGCAAACTGCAAGAAGAGATTACTGAAGTTTGTGCTTTCACTGGACCATGAAACAACGGAATCACTTTTAACATAATTCACTAGTAATACAAATACTAACCCATTTACTCGACACATAGCACCCCTCCACCAATACACACACTCGTGAACACACACATGCGTTCAAACACATGCACACACACACAAACACGCACACACGCAGACACTCACTTATACTTAAGGATTTAACTTATGATATTGTGTATTGTGTTTTTTGTAAATATTTTAAAATTTTGTTTTATTTTGTAAATCCACCTAATATATTCTTTGTTTGTCCAAAATGTGTTTTAAATTAAAATAATTTGCTCAAATTTTACTGTCAGCGGTGACCTGGAGACCTACAGGCTTGTCCAGGGCTCCAGTCTCCTATGATTAATCAAATTGTGTCACATGTATTGTTCATTTTTGGAGAGAATAAATGATTTTTATTATTATTTTATTATTTATTAGTTATCACTCATACACAAAGTCACGAGTTCGACTAGTTATTGCACTTCACTAGTTATTACATTGAGGACTCTCTTTGTTTTGGTATTTCTTGTTGACAGACAATGTTTGAGAAATTGGCGCACATCATAAATTGCATAATGCCTAAAAGGAAGTCTCGCAGAACTTGCGATTTCATGGCATTCAAGGAGCTCGCCGCTGTGCGCCGACCGGACCGTCAAATAAAGATGGGCAAGGGTAAGAGTACACATTTAGTTTACAATTGATGTAAGTTTTTACTTCCAGAACTCACACCGCGACAGAAAAACTACTATAAAATCTAACAGTGTCAAAAAAAGCAGTATATGAATTAAAAAATGAATTAAAAAATTAAAAAAATCCCAGTTTCGAGAGATCTAATACTTATTGAATGCTAAATGACAATCGAAAACTAACAAGTAGGAGAAGTCAGAAACATCCGATTTATTTTCTAGCTCGTGTATCTTCTATGAAAATCGGAAATGTAAATATGGATAATCGACCACCAAAATATGCTCATCGCCCTGCTTGCAGACCGCCCGGTGGCCGAATGACCGACACTCTACCTACAATTAGTGTAACTACCAACGTAAAATGATATTCATACATAAACAAAACATAAAAAGCTATTACAAAAAATAATCCAAGCATTGTGTCCTAATTAAAACTGAAATAGGTTTTTTCAGATATTTTTACTTCGAGGACAACAGATTGCATCATATTTTCCATAGTAGTTTCGTTTAGATAGTGTCCTTGACTTTATTGTCTATTGTTTTGGGTCAAGAAAACAGCATTTGAGTCTGTAGATAGATTTTAAAAAAATTTTAATCTCGAATATGGTAGCGATTATAAAATAAAATATTTTCGATTATTATTTACAAAGTAAGCAATTATGTTCCATGTTATGTTACTATCTGACATGCCGACGGCATGCTCGCGTGAAGCTGTGTGCAGCTCAGTCGTGTCCTAGATTATGCTACGTCATGTTCGCTCGCACCAGCTGTCCACTCCCAACTCGTCGGTACTACATGTTCGTGTGTTAAGTATTTGGAAAATCGACGATCAGTCTACAGCCCCTAGACAAGTGGCATTCGATAGGATTATAGATTCATAGGAAAGTGACTAGAATGCTCAATGTACGAAATTCAAACAAGCGTTCGAAACGGTCAACCAAATCCAACTTCATACATCTGCCATTTTTCTGTTCCCTCGTCGAATGTCACTTGTCTAGACAGACTGTTTCGTGTCGCTAAAAGCTTAAATTCATAATATTTAATCATTCCTAAATGATTGTGACAATTTATAAACTGTCAATAGATAACAAAGATAAATGAGCAAAATCTTTGGCATTCAATTTAATTACATAGCCTACAGAGACGGCGGGAGCCTTTCTGAAAACTACTCCTCATTCGCCTTAGGACGCTCGACTTCAATATAAAGTTTGATTACTAAGAATTCATTTCTAATTTGTTGTTATTAGCATTTGTTGTAGCTGTGTGTGGTATTTATTAATATAAAGCAAACATTTCATGGTTTATAACTTTTTGTAAATATTTCATTAATTTAAGTAAGTCTACGTTTCGATTCCATGGGAAAGTTATAAAATTGATCCAAATCGGCTAAATCTGTACCAACGTGTATAGGTATGAGAGCAGATGCCATTTGAATGTTTATTTAAACATGGCTCCTCGGGAACATTACGAACATATGTCACAAATGAGTTATTTTTCCAATCCGGTTTTTTATCGTTTCCCAATTCGATTAGTCGCGAGCGGACCTCGCCTGGCCGGGCAGCGGTGCCGCGCTACAAGGGCCTACACAACAAGTCCCGGCGCAACGGGAATTAAACTCGAATATTTATTACAAGTACATTCTCATGATATTTTTGAGTGATATACGAGCCATTTCAATATTTTAATACCATATTTTGTCGGTTGTTATAACAAGAACCTAAAAAAAGCGAATGATTTATTGCGGAGGGAAAAATATGAGTGTTTGTCTCGGAAGGGTAACGGCCGTAGGTGTATATTTAGTGGAGTGTGATACAGTTGACTCATGTTTATAATGACGCTGAAATGAATGAGGGGAGCCCCGAGGGTTACTCTCCGTCCTCTTAGCTTTTTTGTAAACACTCCGGCCGCGGCCGCATCCGTCGTGTGAAGATTTCTAAGTAACGAATTTAGTGTCGCGCTGTCTTTGCTGGTTGCCTATTACGACGTACCTACTTGTCACATTATACACATAGTCCACATTGGATCCCGGAAAACGTGGATCGAGATTTTGTGCACTTCGAAATTCGGAACTTAAAATTTATTCATTTCGATGATATAGTTCCTTTCATCCATTTAACAATTAGTATGTAGACAACTGCATTGTGAATAACTATCAACGATATGGCTCTCATTAGTAGCCACAAAATATACAAACACAAATTTTTACGTAACAAAGCAGACAAATAAATTCTAATTGAGTTTCTTGCATGAATAAGTCTAAGCTTCTTGTCTTACTTGAAATAATGTCTGCAGAAAAAATAAAATAGCATTCACTACATTTAATACAAATATCCGTTACTATCCAATAAAACATACAAGGATAAATAATGCGCAAAAATCTATAAAAATTAAATAACGTCATCATTCAATATTATCGTAAGTACGACAGCCCTGCCAACAGTTCCAACTGCCATCCGGTCCCTCAGCTATCTGTGCCTTGGTAGAAATGAAAGTTTTGCAGTCAGGATAGAGATTGAAGGATAGTTGTCGACACAGTCTCTACTGGAATACTGCTGGAAAAGTTGGAAGTAATCGGTGTCCGCAGTTTTATTTTGAGGCTCCTAGAGAATTTGTAGATTCTATGAAGATTGGTGACCGTATAAAAGTGTACAATGTGGAATCACAGGGCAGTGCCCTCGGTCTGACTCTCTTTATATATTAACGCACTTCTACCTTAACCAACAGCAACATGGCCAGATCGCTTCGTAGGCAGACGACACGCCACTTATATTTTGGAGTGACACTTGAGCTGAAGCTCGCACTGACGCTGAAAAAGGTCTTCAAGGGGTTTCGCTATGGTTGAGGAGAAACTTGCTTGACACTCAATGTCCAAAAATCCAAATTTTATTACATTCACCATTATTTTCCAAAGCTACACAACCGATAACAGCTAACTTTGACCTCATACTGCACACTTGTAATAGTTCAAATTCATTGCCATACTAACGCCATTGCCATGAAATACTAACTAAGATGACATCTTAAGTTAGAAAATCTAGTCGAGTTAAGAAGCTGATATGGGTTGTCAAAAAACTTAGAAACTTACTAAATCAATCCCTACTGAAACCCGCACACTATACTGTAGCACAACTTGTCTATTGTGTTACGGCCTGGGGAGGAGGACGCAACGAGAAACTACGGAAGGTTGGACATGCTCAGAGGGCCCTTCTTAAAGTAATGCTTTGCGTAGGGATGCTAATCTGCTGACGGTAAGATCACTGTTTGTGCTCAAAATCGTAATGCACAAGCGCCAAGGCCTCCACTTTGAATATTTACTTGCGAACCTAATCAGACGCAGGAACAGGATTTGCCATCCAATATCCCACAGTACCTCTTTGTTATAAACATATGGTTATAACAAAATATATCACATATATGTATAAATATTTATATTTATTATTTGTAATTTATATATATATTTTTTTTGTAATTTTTGGTAAATTTACAGCTATAACTTATTGCATACGTATAAACATTAACAAAAAATGAAGGATATTAACAAATTTTCACTTATAAATAAAATTACATAGGAGAAAATTAAACATAGACACACAGTTATAGAATAACATCAAAAATTAACACATCAAAGCATAGATCTCGTATTCCATAATTAATACTGGTTCGCCATGGCTGCCTCGACACTTGAAACACTACTACAATAAATATAGAAACACTCGAGCTCATTATTCATATAGATCAACACTTTCGGTGCTCTTATCATAAAAGACTAAATACTAATACTAACCCGAAAACGTTATACCAATGTAACACAATTATCCACAAACGTCTGCTGGAGTGAACCTGCAGTGAAGCAGGATCGCTTTGATTCGCAATGGCGGAGGCCAGGTGAGAAACTCCTCACAAACGGACGTCGAAATCTTGTTCCCGGCCGCCTGAGTCTACTTGCTGAATGGTCCAGTCCCCACGCGAGCCGAACCGACAACACACGGAACTACACGAATACAAGGAAGATTATACGGTATCGACATACTTTGTCTACCTCCTAGATAATATCTTGTGACCTTGCTATTGTTTGTGCTACATGTGGTCACTTGTTATTGGCGCTCTTTGTCCTATTTACTTTATATATATTACTTTATATATTTACTTTATATATAATTATACCTAGCTGTAAGTTTTCCCAAAAGATGTAAATAAAATAAAATAAAATAAAATATTGCTTACGCAACAACTCACCGCGTTTCCCTGGTGTACCCTTGGATTGATTCGCGAGCGCCTGTTCATCTAGTTGTTCTTTGAAGATCGGTCCTGCATCCTCAAATACCTCCTCCCTAATTCCCGTTGGTGTTCTACGCAGCACAGCTTCCTTCTCGACCACCGGCGTACGGGACCGGCGTCCCTGCCCATACTGCTCGGTAATCAAGGCTCTAGTTGCCTCATAAGCTTTTTTATACTCCTCATACTCTTGTTGCACGAAGTAGGGATGAGATTTACTAACCTCCATACTAATACGGTCATGGTTGACTTCGACTTCTTGCCAGTAGCCTTCCAATGTTTCTAATCTTCTCTTAAAGTAGTCTACGGTTGATGCTGTCCGAACTAGCCGTCCTAGTATTAATACCGAGTTTAACGATGCCATCGCAGAGAATTGATCGTATGTCAGCGAGCTCCACCATGTTTCCAGTAAGAAAAATCAGTTACTGATAGGAAAATACAAGGAAATGAATTACTCCCCTGCTGTTATACTGCTACTCCAATGTTACTTATCACTGCAATCCGCACAGCACACTGCGCAGTGCGTCGCGTCGTCAGCTCGCTGCCGCGCCAGCGCGGGACGACGCGACGCGAGGACCTTTTCGAAGGACCAACAAAAATGTCATGTACGGGGCGAGGGTTGCAGAGATTGAACTGTTTAAATGTTTATGATACTCATTTATTTTGCACTATACTTAAATGTTAATGAAAATGTTAAATAATGTTTAATGTTATGAATGCAAACGGGTGCTACGCTAGTTTAGTGTGCACTGAAAATGATTTATAATAATAATAAAATAATAATGATAAATCCCCAGACAAACACACCAACTGTATGGCCTCCAAAGTAAGCAGGCTTGTGTTATGGATGACCCTACAGCGGACTGAGGGGGCACCCAGTATAAACATACATAAATAAATATAAACAACCATGACCCGAGAACAACCATCTGTGTTCATCACACAAATGAATGCCCCGGCCAGGACTCGAACCTGGGAGCTTCGGCGTATGAGGCAGGGCTACTAACCACTACGCCACTCGGACATATTTAATAAAGCAGTAGTCAGCGCTGCGTCACGCCGGGAATACCTCCTGCGAGTTAGATGGTCGCTCAGTCACCGAACATTACCTAAACAAACAAACAAAATATTCATTACCAAAACTTGTTCATCGTAATGCACATAAATGGTACAAATGTAAACCATGTAATTATCTAAAATCATAATAATCGGCCGCACGGTCCGGTTTTGTCCGCGTTGAAAAGAGTGCAGTGCTTAAGGTAACAAATAGTAATGAGATAACGTACAATTTAAGCAAGCGTTTTTAGCATCTTCACTTTTTTAAATTCGAGTTATAATAACTAGCAAAGCCCAGACGAACTCAACGAATCTAATTCTGTGACTTTAAATAGTCGTTTCTTTTTTATGTCGTCGCTTCTATCTAACCCTTTACTTCCGGAGCGGCGCGCGCGCACTTGGCGCGGCCACACGACGCGGGCGGCGCGCGGAGCTCGACACGCGCAGGTGAAGCGGTCCAAACATACAACTCCCATAAATCACTTTATCTGAAGAGAAGAGCAACAGCTTTGAGCGTTGAGGTGCCAGCTGTGTTCTTAAGATCTTGGCTATAAACGGAGCAAAGCTTCACATAACAAACTCGGCCATCCACCGTGCACCTGCGCACGTACAAACATGCGACCCACTATGGATTCTTGTGCGATACTTATTTTGACTTCATGTTAAATTTACAAGAGCGATTCGATTTTTAAACTAACTAAGCGACCTTAGTTTTGGCACTAGTTCTTTAATTATCAGATAACTTTTCTGTGGAGACTTACTTTAACACTTGACGAGACTTTCCTTGGAAATTGAGTCAAAATCTCAAAATTATTCTAAAAATTTGAGCATTGCAAAATCAATTCTAAGTAAAAGAATAAATAAATTCTATAAGCAAGTTTTAAAAAGTGGACACCTAGTTTCTCCACGACCCTCCTTGATTAATTGAATCGAATAGAGACCTCTTTACAGATGTGCAGCCTTCGTATAAAGATTGATATTCCGCACACTAGGACTTGCAATAACCCGAGTGCCCCAAGTGCCCCAAGTGACGCGAGCTCCCGCCGCAGAATGCAGCGCGTCGCGGTCGCTGCGGAGTTATTTCGAGCGCTTCCGTCCGGCCAGCTGTCCGCGGTGTCGCGTCCCGCGCGCTGACACCGCCCGCGCTCCCGCTCCGTCCGGCCAGCTGTCCGCGGCGTCCCGCTCCCGCGCCATTAGAGTGCACATCAACGGTGCGCGCGTCATCTACATATTTCAATCTCACGAGACATTTTACGGTGGAGTATTTTCCATACTGTTTATGTCGCATATTCGAGATAGGGTGCTAAGTTTGATCAGTTATAGAGTTTGATTTGGGTATTTTTAAGTATGTGGAAAAAAACATAACTCGAATAAATAATATGATACATTTATTGTTGCTGCTCCACTTTTATGGCTTTTTAAATCCGCAATTTCCTACAAAGTTTCATGTCGTAAGCCGATATTGTACTTCAAACCAGTGTACCGTAAACCTTATAACGTGATCCGCACTAGGGCTTATTCCAACAAGCAACAGACTTTGGTAGGCCGGGCGGCTCCGCAGCGCGACCCTCGTAAAACGTTGATGGCGGCCCGCGAGCGCGACGGCGGCGCTACGGTCGCAATTAATCGATCAAAATACTAGCGACTTGCTCCGATTAGGCAGAGAGGGTAAGCATCTAGCCAAGGAATGGCTCCAAGTTTTCAAGTCTGCATAAATGTGCCTCGAGTTTAAAGCTTAGCAAGGATTTGAATTTTTTATTTCAAGATTCTCGCGTTTAAACGCTACTGTTGAAGTCGGTTAGGAACCTAATGCATGCATTAAGTTTTGCATTTTCAATTCTTTATGAGCACCTCGCCTCTCTTTGTGAAACAAAGTAAATAACTAATCTCTAAAGTGTAAATTGGGATAAGATATATATATTTTTTTGATATTGTGATTGTGCAAGTTCGTGAAGACTTATTTGCGAACTGATTCTAGCGTGAATCTAATTTCTTTAAACTGAAGCACTTACTAGTTTACCTAGTCACAGACACGAATTAATTTACGTAATGACTTGTTGGAAAGTCGCTGGCAGGGGCAGGGTGGCTCCTCGACTGATGGGTTTTCAATGTGGAATTCTTGATTAATTGTAGTATTACTAAATTGTAAATTGATTCATGAAACGAGATGAATAATATAAGAAATGCGGTGAATTCAATACTTGACTGACGTCAATAGTTACTTGGTCTCTTATCAGAAACAAAATGGCGGGTCACAGGAGCCGGGTCGAGCAGCAATGCCCACGTTAATTCAGCATTACCTACTTCAACAAACATAATCCTTTGATGTTTAATTTGAGGAATATACGGGACTGTTAGCGTGAATTTGATTTCAAAGTACGAGGTCCTGGTACTTCGCACTGTTGCAAGCGCCATGGTTGCGAAGACTGGTACAGTCGGTGGTTGGCGACGACAGTTGGAGGCGGATCTGTCAGTCGACCCGCTCTCTGAGTCTTCTTGATCGACTACTGCTGGAACTCGCACGAAACTCACTTTTACAGAAAAAGGGCTTTGACTGCGCGCTCTTACTTGTTTTTTGACTTAAAGTCTTGGCCACTGGGTTCCACGTACTAGGTTCAAATTTTTCTTAATTTCTAGCTTTTTAACGAGTATACTGCGACTATCGTGAGCAGATATGTTGCTGTCAGACCACGGAGCAATCAATTTTACATACACAAAGTGTCTCCAGAGGCAACCGATCTTTTGATGAACGCAAACACTGAGCAATCTTCCGAGGCGGAGTGAACTTGGCAATATCAACTTTACTTATGCGATTATAATACATATATCGGGCCGTGGGCCGCGGCCTGCTCCTGCTCTCATTGATCCTGCACGCGCCTGAGCGCCTTCACCGTGGAAGCCTTCGCGGCGACCCCTCCGACTAAATCATGTCCTTGATAGTTTTCTTTTTATTAAAAACTTTTATTACGTGACAGCTTGTATTGCAACTCAAACTTTAGTTTATTTATTCTGTTATATTTATTTATCGAACACACCCTGTAATATTTAAGGCTTTTATAATTATTGTTTCCCTCGATTCTCAATCTGACGTCATCAACCCTTTCGTCAGACCCTATTTACTGACAGTAAGACAAAATCCAGTATGGCTCACGAAATCGTAAATCTTTGAAAATAGATAAAGAAACATAAATAAACTAGAACTAAATTAGGCAATAGAAAAACTTACTCTAGAAAAATTTTAACGATCTACCTATAGTTCATGAGATACAGGCCAATGACAGACATATGACATGTGCCAGGAGCCTCAGCAACCTATCGCTTATTGAACCACACAGCAATCGTACTGTCACACATAGAACCTTGTTATGATGGAAATCGGTGAAAGTATTAGAAAAGTTAGTGACTTGTGATATTTCGACAGAAACTGATTACTGCCGGTTTCCTTGTGTCCATAAATTGCAAGTCATTTGTTGCTAAAATACAACGTGTCACATTCAATGAACATATACAAGCATTGAGTCTTATTTGAGGACAAAATGTTTGTTAGTGACACCGTGACAAGTTAGATAAAACACCTGAATTACGTTAAATAACTAATTTACTATTGCCAACTTATTATATTATACTAAGTGAGTGGAACGCGCTCTATGGGTGATTGCTAATTACGAACTGAACGATTTTTATAATTATACATGAAAACGTGCTTGATGAAGTAAAATACTGCGTATGTATGTACGTACGCTTAAGTATGTATATCGCACAGTTAGTATATAAAACATATTTTACAAAACCAGCAATATCTTTGACCCACGCCGAGAAAATACAAAGATAGATTTCTGAAAACTTCGCCCGCGAAATCCAATTTGTGTGAATTGTTATCGCAACAGCCATAAACGTCCGATCAAATAAGAATATGGCCTCTTTTGCGTCCTTTAACCCGGGGATATGACAAGAAACGGAAAAAGGTAGTTGCCCTTAACGGAATATTCTCTCAGTGGATGGCAGCAATTCACATGAAATAATACGTAATAGCCACAGCTTCAAGGCGGCGCGGGTCCGGAGTCGGGTCCATAGAGCTTCATTTACATTCAGAAACTTACGCAAAATATCACATTTCAGATATTAATTTCCGTCATGTTTCGTTGCTATAGTCTGTTAATTTGTAAATAACTTGTATGTAAATACAACTAGCTCTTGCCTGCGTTTTTGCCTTGGACAATAACCAATGGACTCCAAAGTATAACTACGTACAGGTATGAGCGGGATGACTCAAACTTACAAACTGATCTCTTTATTATTTTAGTGCAATGTTTTGGAGCAAGACTCACTTTATATATTTTGCTTTGGATTTCAAATAAATGAAAACTATTTAATATTATCCGGCAAGATTGACAAGTGTCAATCTTTGTCTCTACATCAGTATCTGTAACAGTTACTATGTAAGGAGACGGATTCTTTATAGCTATATATATATATATATATATATATATATATATATATATATATATATATATATATATATATATGTATCGATAATTTCACAATAAAACTGAAAAACTGTGAAATTAATTTCAAAGTAATACAATTATTATGGTTCTGATTCATTAAAATGTTGATTCTATTTATTTACAGAAGAAACCCTTTAACACTAATATTTCTAAAGTAACACCTCCCTCTAGCATTGTTATCCGCAGATTTGGCTCCGGTTGTAACTCCTGCAAACAATTTCCGTCCGCCACCCGTGCCGCAGAGTGTGGAGCAAAGCCGCTGAGCCCGGGATTTGTTTAGACGCAGCAAAACACATTTCAAGTCAGGCCCTGGCCGTGAGCCCGTGAGCCCGTGAGCCCGTGAGCCCGGGATGTAGCGGCGACCGCGCCCGTTACGCACTCGTACAATATTTTACTCCTTCGAGGGACACGTCGCTTGCTCGTGAAATAATAATGCTCAAAGAATGGAACTCTTATTGAAAAACGATTTTTTGTTCGATATCTACGTTGGTGTATGTAGCGGTACACGATGAGCTTTGATTATGAAACTGTTACGCGAACTTAACCAATTTTTTAAGAGCCGGTTGTTTTGCGGTAAATTTTTTTTTAGTATATATTAATGAATAAAAACATGAAATATAATTTTTTTTATTCTGCATTTGCAATATATAGCCAGTGTTTCAATAAGGTTTGCCATGTGACCGCGGTGGTATAATAAAATAGTATCGCATTGTGTTACCGAGGTTGAGGAGTAACTTTAAAAAACATATTTGTTTATAATAACAAACTGGATTTTCAGCATGTACAACTTAGATTCAGATATAAGAGAACACTCACATATAGAAATGAGCGCTCTTTGAATGATTGCGGAATAGACTTAACCAGCGGCGGTTTTATGTGTTACACTTGCACAACTCCCAACATCAACTTCACTTCGAGAGTAAATAACAATATTACATTAATATTTTGAAGGATTCACAATAAAGTCAGGTAACAGGCAGGTTTTAGCCATATTGTTACGATTGCGATCTCATTAATAGAAACATATTCAAATCCATGCGTGCACCATCTAACTTATTTAATCCGTGTCTTTGAGGTTCGCCAGCAGCCACTATAGCGCGGTATATTATAACAACATGCAATAAAACTAAGAGAATCGCGGACAATTAACTTAAAGAAGGCGGCTTGTTAAGGATGTCTCTTCCAATATCGATTCACAGGGTTGTTTATATAATATATTATGGTATACATATACACATTAGTAAGTTTTTATACCAGCGGTAATAATGTTTGTGAATAAGGGTTTTAATATAAAAGTGCCGCTTCGTTTATTTTGTAGCATATTTATTTTATCTCGTTGCCAGCCAGGAATACGTTTCTGCCATCTAATAGGATGATCGTTTAGATATTGTCGATCAAACTCTGTGAACTTGGACTCCATAAACTGTGTGAATGCATTTTGTACTGGTACAATACTTTCAGAGCATAAATTGTTTCAAATCGCGGATGAAGTGGTCTGAGGTCTGGCGTTATCATGAAGCAATAATGGTGACAGTGAGGATGAGGAGTCGGGTTGTGCAGGCTCGCCGTCATTGTGCAGATGTGCACGGAGCACATCCGCTGCCGTCGCTCGACGGGAGCTGCGGGCGTCGTCGTGCACACGGCGGGCGTGACCCGCGCTCAGCCACCGTCGCTGTGCCGTGGGCATGCCTTGCTTCAGGGCATTGTTTCGCTGATAATCCATCTTCACGTCAAAAGATGATTCTAAAAACAATTTAAAGTCGGACATCGAATGGTATGTCTTTTTTAAATAAATAATGTTATAGCTTTTGAATGAAAACTGTTTCACTGTAATGTCTGACATCACGCGAATTTAATTCCTATTTGAAATGGCCAGCGCGGTAAAACGGCCATTTCAAATCTGAAAAAGTAACAATGAATTTGTTTTATAAAATTATCTTCGTTTAAAATAAGTATAAACATAGTTCTGATTAAGATGCAGTCGAGTTTATTTTGTTGAGATTGCGGCGGAAGTACAGGCTGTTCTCTGTTGCCCGCCACAGTGGCCACGTCTACGTGGGAGTGCGCCAGTCGAAGTGAGGGAACAGCGGGGGCAGCACAGGAGGCGAGGCGACAGCAGCTGAAGTCGGGCGGCCTCCAGCTGTCAACGCGTCTACTCGATACAATAATTCATAAGTGTCGAAATGCCGGCTGCAAACACAGTGAAACAAATATCGACTCCCTAAAGCTTGGCTGGTGGAGGATATCATATTGCGTTAGGTTTAGTCCTCCCGTCACACGTTTTAACACAACAATTAGTAACAAATGATTCACAATAATTTACCAATGATATAATTAAATAGATAATTAGAAATTTGAGTGTAAACCTAATTATCTATGTCTGAGATAATTAGTTTTACATTAAAATTTCTAATTATCTTAAATCAAATTGGTACGTCCCTTTTTCAAATGTTTATATTCAATGATTTTATTTGGTAAACTTACTTTAAATAAACCCTATTGTATTTATTTAATTTGAAACAGTCCCGCAGTGAGCCGAGGCCGCTTGTCTTCAGCCGAGCAGCCCGCAGCGGGCTCCGTTTACATTCATAATATCATGAGCGTGCGTTGAGCTTTCTCCAAGCGTTCGTTAATAATCTGATTACTTTCTCAAATATTTGATGAAAAGGCAATTACCACGTTTACGAAGCAAAATGGCTGCTTCTGTATAAATAAGCTGGTGAGATGACAACTTCCAAATAGCTCACTTAGTGAGTTAATTAAATGTATACTCCACGCAATCGAAGACCTAAGCTAACAATAAGTTTCAATTTTAATTTCGTTTTCACACGAATATGACTTTATATTAATAAGATGATAAAACTTTGTTTTGAGTTTAACCTAAAATTTTAAGAGTGAATCGAGTACTTGTGGTTGAAGTAGTTCGGTATGTAAAGAAATAAAACTAATTCTAACTCAAAAACCATTTTGAGATATCACTTTTTTATGAAACATTTAGTTAGTTAGCTCGCAGGTAAAGCGATTAGGCTTATTTTAACGAAAATGTGTACAATTATTTGACTTACAGTCAACCTCTATATGACGTCATAAAGTAGCATTATTTTCAACTTCTTTTTCGTTAAATGTCATGTCAATTCATGTGCATTCAATAAATATCTGTCATCATCCATAGAAAATTATAGATGTGTTAAATCCGCTTTGTAACTACTCCCTGACATCACAATACGAAATACTTTAAAAATTTATTTAAGATTGAATACTGCACAGAAATATTAAAATTGTCTTACCAAAATACCTACCTCTGAAAGAAAAAAAATTAAAACTATATACCTCAAAAATTACTTTACATAGCGAATTGCCTTTATTTCAAAATTATACTTTTTTTCTAAATTACGCCTGCTGAGCAAACTTTGAATGTAAACAGTAGCAAAGGGCAGCATTCGCTGAACTGAAATTTAGAAAAAACACGTTCCAGATAAAAAGAAAGCAATAAATTTACGAACGGTCAATACACAGGCTAGCTACTAACGAAAAACGATGCGAACCACACATCGATGGGATGTAACTGTGATATATTGTTGAACGCACGACGACGTGGAGCCGCCGCCCGCACCCCGCAGTGACAGCGGCGAGATACACTGTCAAACATTTTGTCTACATTGTGACCTACACGTTCAGGCCGTGCTGGTCTCGCCTGTACTGTGCTGTAGCGGAGACAAACTGCAGCTCGTTTGCATTTGAACAAGAAACTTTATGATAAAGATCTGTTTTAAAAGTTTCTACAGATATACATTTTTGCCAATACCATCAAATCACTGACACTTGTGTGGTTAGTTTCACCTCATACTTCAGCTCCGGATCCTGTTGGAATTGCTGAATAAAATATAGCCTCCAGGATAAGGGAGTTTTATATAGTGAAAGAATGTTTAGTATCGGTCAAGTAGTACGGAGTTTATCGATTACGTATGAACAAGGCTGATTCCTGCCATACTGACCGTACATAAGCACTACAGTGATCCAGAAGTAATGACAAATTATCGCTTCGTGATCATGAACGACACCTGGATCCACCATTTTGATCCGGAAACCAAACAGCAATCAATGACTTGGATACGAGCCTCTTCCCCGACGCCGAAGAAGTTCAAGGTGTCAAGTTCGGCAGGAAAGGTTATGGCGTCCGTTTTTTGGGTTGCCGATGGAATTATTATGGTGGAATACATGGACACGGAGCCACTACTACGGACTCTTACTACGCAGACCAAATAAGAAGATTGCGAGGCCATCAAGGAAGAAAGAGGAGGCAAACTGCTAACCGCGATTGCGGCCATTCAAGAAACGGGGTTCGAGTTGCTCAGAAACCCACCCTATTCGCCAGACCTGGCTCCCAGTGACTTTTACCTCTTTCCTCGGCTCAAGAAACACCTCCGAGGCAAAACATTTGACGACAATGGCGAGGTGATGCCTGCAGTGCTGTAAAGGCGTTTTTGGAGGGTCAGGGCAATTTTTTTTTTTTTGTGAGGGAATTATGGGTTTTGAAGAAAGGTGGACAATACATTTAATGTATTGACTTGCTAGGAGACTGAGTAGAGAAATATTTCTTTTTTTAACTAAAATACCCTTATGTCGTATTGATTATCATTACTTTTGGGTCACCCCTCGTATAGATAGAGTGATGTCGACAGCCAAAACGACACTTACGATACGTATGTACGTACGACACGTACCTAAGACTATTATACAATACAATACAAGACAATACAATACAATACAAGACAATACAATACAATACAAGACAATACAATACAATAATTCTTTATTGCCATCATAACACAAACATACACAAAATATATAATAATAACAAAATAACACAAGCATGAGACAATTTAGGCGGCCTTATTACTAAATATTCTTCCAGGCAACCTAATTGGTGAGAGAGACATGATAGTGACATGATTCTGATGGGCATTGCGACAAATGTAAATAAATTACTGTTATAACGATTAAGTTGTGTAACTAATGTGGATAAACATACACACATACATAAATGTTGTGTCATTCGCCTTACAGCCCTGACTTGGCATCGTGTGACTTCTTCTTGTTCCCCAAAATTAAAAACCAACTCAAGGGGATACAGTTTTCTTCGTCAGAAGATGCGCTCACTGGGTTCGAGAAGGCCGTGAGCTGTTGCAGACTGGAAAGTGTTCTTTGGAAATAGGTTCAGACGCATGAAACTTTGTAACGACGATGGTGGAGAGTTCTTTGAAAAGATGTCATAAAAAACATAACCTATAGAACATTTTCATTTTTGTTCTCAAAACTTTCTGAGTGTCCCACGTAAATACAAACTCCCGTGACTGAGAACAACACCTGTGTTTATCACACAAATGAATGCCCCGACCAGGACTCGAACCGGGACCTCCGGCGTATGACGCAGGCTACTGCCACTGGTGCGACAGCCTCACGTTAATGTCACGGTATCTGTTAATTCCACTATTCTAGAAAGGCGTCTACGTTGCTGACTGTACTTAAGTTATTATTGGTTATCTGGAGGTAGCATCGGGATTAAATTGTAATATTAGTTGGAAGCCCGGCCGGATTGGAAACGCTACGACGGCTTTAGTGGCAACCCCGCTGTGCGAGGCTCTCTTCCTGAGATTTCGGTTACTTCATAAATTGCTTTCAATCGTCGCAGTGCTTCTTACTCCTAGTATTCTTTGAATTTTCAGAAATTTATGTAAATAATCTCTCTTGACTTACTTTTAAGTATTTAAAAGTATTGGATAAGAATATTACTTAGAATCATAAGGGCATCAACAAAAATCTTAATAATTTATGATTTAATGAATTTACGGGATTCTTACCACGATTTTCAGACACAATTGGACCCGGTAAGTGGCGCCGCTGTCGGTATGTCACCAAATTTGATTTGCTGTACAAGAGACTATTACATAATGTTGAGCGGTACTTTTTAGTCTAGTTACCCGTATTTTGACTTAAATTGTTGATGAAATAAAAGATTAGAGGTTAAACATTCTTATATAGGAACATGATTTGCCTTATGTTAGTTTCGCTCAAACTTGAATCGGGTCGATCCATCTGCTTGCTCTTTTGTATTGTTCGTAACTGTCCGGGCAAGGTTAAATGTCAAAAACATATAGAAATTCTACCACGAAAGTTGGAAATTCGGAAACTGTAATTGTATGAAATCTCAATACAAAACAATGGCTGTCAAATGTTTGCCAACTGCGCATGTATTCACAGTAGGGCTCTTATGTCCACTTCATCCGCCGAAGCGCGTTGCTGCGGCTGGGGAGTAACCGGGAAAGTAAATATTTGCTCTACATTTGATTGGTGTTTGGGACCTGGACGCGAGCCCTGAGAATGGTGTTTGGGACCTGGACGCGAGCCCTGAGAATGGTGTTTGGGACCTGGACGCGAGCCCTGAGAACTTGTTTGTAATGTTTACTATATTTCCCTAGGGATGTGCTTTTACTTGAACTTTTTAATATTTTAAATATTTGTTTTGTTTTTTTTTGTGACATATTTTAGAAGCAAAGACAATCAGGATGTTCTGTAACGATCGCTATGTACAGATTTAAAAAAATATCACAAAGACTTAAAGACAAAATTGGCAGAACAACGTCTGCCGGATCAGCTAGTTCTATATATTTATTTAGAGCTCTGGCAAATTTTGCTTTAAGAGGCGATACCCCACAGCAGTGTAATGATACAAATCTCAAGTTTGTATAGTTCTTGCAATTCACGAAGGGGAGCGGATTTTACTTGTCGTCAACAAATATCTGCATGAGTGGCACAGTGTGCGTGAGATTCGAAGCGAGCATTAGCATAACACGATATAAAAAGGAAAGTTCTACAATTTATTCCGCTTGTTTGCAAATAATAAATAAAATACACCTATCAATATTTCATACTCACTGGTTCACTCTTCAGCAAAACTTATTACAGATATTGCATCTACTGTGCAGAAACACTTACGATTACTTACTGGTTACCACTTAATACCAAATACAACGTGAACTTACCAACAACTCGAGCGCAAGTTGGCGCTAGGAACAGCTGACCTTCGACGAGAGCAACTCTCAAAGAGCGCCTTGAGCCGCCTCTGTGCTGGTCAACACGGAACGGTTCATACTGACACACGGAACGGTTCATACGGACATACGGAACGGTTCATACGGACATACGGAACGGTTCATACGGACATACGGAACTCTTCTATTTCAACTGCAACTACCGGCCGCGCTCAGATACGTCGACACTTCCTAAGGACACTTCTAATTATAGACTTAGATCATATATACATTAAGTATAAATTCGGCTAGCAAAATCTATACTTCGGCATACCTTAACTTACTGTTCCACGTATCCGATTGCGGCCCCACCGCGCGGCGCCAAATTCAAAAATTTTTCTGATAGAAATTACCTTCTACGATCAAATCATAAAGGTTTACTATCGAATAAAACAAAATTAATTTATTTTATATCCGAACTTTAATGTTTTTAATTTTCTCCTTTTAAAATTTTAATCACGCAATAAAAAAGATTTGAATAAAAACTATCGAATAAAATCTATTTATGAAACTTAACAAAAATTTCAGAACTAGGTAATTAGGGTAAACAGTAATTAATGTGTAGTAACTTGTCAGAACATGAGCTGAATAGTGGCCGGGCGGGCGGCGGCGGGGGTCGCTCGGCGCGCGCTCGTTCAGCGCCACTACAAGGCGGTAAAGCGGCGTAATGGGGCTAAACAAAACAACCCTGACTGATTGCGCGTAGTTGCCCGGGGCGGACGGACAGTAATAGAAAGCGACGCCCCGAGAAGGGTCCCGGCGTTTAATGCGTAACCTTACACTATTGTTCCCGCGTAGTGGAGGAAGCAGCGCGGTTGTGTTTGCTTAGCATTTTATAATTGTGTTGAATAAACGATACAATCTCAGTAATTACACGAAGTTATTAGCACAGAGCAGGTATCAACAAAAATCAGTCGTTAAAATTATTCAGGGTAATAAATATTGATTACTTTTTATTCATACTTATTGATTAGATCACTAGCTGAATGTATGTATTGTTAAACTTGGTTGATTATTTGTTAATTTTAACGACTGCTTGTATTGGTTCTGTAAACGACTTTCCTGTTTAAACAGGACATGAAACAATCGCAACTTTTTTATGCTAACAATAACTGTTGACTGCGGTACTTGGTCGTGATCACTCTGCAATGTCTCGTTTATAATGATTCGTCAATGTGATATGTCAAAAGCCTGTGATACAGTACAATATGATATCTTGCTAAAATTTATTTAATCAGGGTATTCGTAGAACAGCTCATAAATGGTTCTCAACCTTTTTACAAAACCGAAGGCAATACGTAAAGTTAGAACAATTTAACCATACAACAGGCGAAATTACAAAAGTAAAGTCAGATGTACAATTCATGACAGGATCTGTAGCACAAGGCAGTGTCCTCGGGCGCTTACTGCTCCTAGTGTACGTAAACGACCTGCCAAACAACTTCGATACATCTTGTACATTATTTGCAGATGACATCTCTATTGTAATTCCTTGTGGAAAAATATGTCAACTAAATAATAAAATTCAAACTGCTTTATCTTAACTTACCAATTAGATGTTAAACCATTACCTAGAATTAAATTTTGATAAAAATATTAATTATGCTGTTCCAACCCTATCAAACACAAGCTCTACAACTACAGCTCATTTTCAATAAAGTACCGTCAAAATGTGTTCAAACCTTTAGACTACTTGGAATTTATATTGCTACCCATGTCAACTTCAAACAGCACGTAAAAAGCACAAAAGCCAAAATATCTAGCTTCAGTTACGCTCTTCGGGAAATTAAAAACTTACTGCACCTGTGAATTTTTTAATATTATATTTAATATAACATTCATATTTAAATAAAAGACAATTTACATTTCAAAATATATGACATTAATTATTATAACCGATAAAAAAAATATTGACGCTAAGAAAGAAATTAAAAATACATTACTTGACATTACTAAATGGTTAGACATGAACGAACTTTTAATAAATATTGACAAAACTAATAGGTCTTTACCTATGAAACGGCCGTTTTGCCGTACTGGCCATTTCAAATGAAAATATTTTTTTTTTGACTGAAAATTCTAATTTCAAATTAATTTTATTTGACAAACATGGAATTCTTTTTCTAAAATCGTCATTTGTTTAATAGTTAGTGTTTTGTTTTCAACGCATTCGAACATTTTTCGTCATCATGATAAGTTAAAAATTCGAGTAATTATGGAGTATGAGTACCGTCGTGGCAGCAAAGCGGCACAAGCGGCACGCAACATCAACGACGTTTGCGGAGCGAACACTACAAACGAACGCACCACCCGTTATTGGTTTACCCGCTTCCGTTCTGGAAATTTTGACCTGAAAAATGAACCCCGTGGTCGTCCGAAAACTTTGGTCGACAATGACGAATTAAAGGCAATTGTGGAAGCTGATGAAACTCAATCCACGGCTGAATTAGCAGCAGCTTTCGACGTTAGCATCAAAACAATATTGGTCCATTTGCGTCAAATTGGCAAGGTAAAAAAGCTTGACAAATGGGTACCCCACGAACTCAATGACCGCCAGCGCGAAGTACGCGTGGAGACGTGCCTTGCACTGCTCAGCAGGCATACAAATGAAGGAATTCTGAACCGCATTGTTACTTGTGACGAGAAATGGATCCTGTTTGACAATCGTAAGCGCTCAGCAAGTTGGTTGGACCCTGGTTCAGCACCGAAACAATGCCCTAAACGAAAACTTACCCCTAGAAAAGTGATGGTCACTGTTTGGTGGTCTAACGCGGGTGTAATTCATCACAACTTCTTGCCAAACGGGACAAGCATTACTGCAGATGTGTACTGTGAAGAACTGAACACAATGATGGAGAAGCTCGCACGTCTCCAACCAGCTTTGGTCAATCGTTCGGCTCCACTGCTCCTGCACGACAACGCGCGACCTCATACTGCACAGCAGACGGTCTCCAAGCTACAAGAGTTGGGGTTGGAAGTTCTCCGTCATCCGCCGTACTCACCAGACCTTGCGCCTACAGACTTCTACTTTTTCCAGAATTTGGATAACTTCATGGCGGGAAAAAAATTCAATACCCGAGAGGCAGTACAAAATGCCTTTGAAGAATTTGTTGCCTCCCGTCCAGCTGATTTCTTCAAGAAATGCATCAATAAGCTACCAATGCGTTGGCAAAGATGCATTGATTGCATGGGTGATTATTTTGATTAATAGAAATAAAAAATATATAAAAAATTACGCTTCATTTATTTCGTGAAAAACGGCAATTTCATAGGTAAAGACCTAATAAAATAATGCAATTTCAAACATATAATTCAAAAATCCCCAAATTTGTTATAGACTCTATTGCTTTAGATACGGTAGGATCAACAAAACTCCTAGGCGTTACAGTTGACAAACATCTTAACTGGAAAGAACACATAGATAACGTTTGCCTGAAACTTCCGTCACTTTACATTTTTGAGATCTGTTGTTTTGTGAAACAAATTATCCATTTGTTTGGACGGCGGCGGCGTGGTAGACAGAAGGACAAGTTATTTGTCTTTTTTATTATTATAGATTAACGATCTGCGGCGGTCTGCTCAATCGCCGGACCTTTTACCAAAATTATAAAACCTTATTTTTTGTCCTTTATTTCGCCATTTGATTGACGCCGTTACTTTGAGTTTATTTGAAACAATGTGCAAAACAGCAATTTGTCTTGGTATGTTTTAATATAAACATAGGCGTTTTGGTAAAAAGCCATTCTGGTAGACTAGATTTGGTAAATATCGAATACAAGGGTCGAGTGGATAGGTATCTCGTGGATAGACGTGTAACACCTTCGTCTTCAGCGTCACTTTCCATCAGGTGGGATAGAAGACAAACATCTAATCCTTTTTCAATAAAAAAAAAACATAATTTGTTTTTTGTAAAAATTGTGAAAGGCAAATGTATGTAATAGATAAAAGATGAAGAGGTTGTTTTGAAATATGAATCACTCACCATACTTAATGAAGTTCTTAGCCGACACAATATACGTCTAATATATCTAAACTAACAACTAAACTACACGTTTTTGTTCTGAAAGTTGAGGAAAATGCCAGCCGAAAGTGAGAGAGCACAAAAGCTAATGAGGCAGCGCTGATGTGTTATGCTGCTAATGCCCATTCGTGGAAACGATTAATCTATTTGTAAGCCAATAATCCTGTCAAATGTTGACCTAAATATGAAAGACTACTAATTGAGTGCAGCATCAAATATATAATTCGTTCCTAAAGCTCCACATGTTAAATGTTAATAACATAACTTAATTATCTCTACGCACAGGCAGAGCTACGCGACTTCCACTAGGGGGTTGCGTAGCGTCAATTTATCCGTGTGTGTTATTTAATACTCGTATGAAATGTACACCGATACAGAGTTAGTCTAAACTCTTAACCTTCCCATAACACGTACACGAAGTCTCCCAGCGTTCTATCTTTATAAGAATAAATGAGAGCTAAAGAAACCAGACGTCAAACGAGATCGTTCTCCTTACCAAACGCGAATTCACTGAAAATATAAAGATAACGAATTCTTTAATGAACACACGCGGCATCGTGACGCGGCGTCGTGACGCGGCGTCGTGACGCGGCGTCGTGACGCGGCATCGTGACGCGGCGAGGTATTCACAAACAAACACTTTACTGTTCACTCACAAAAATGCTCGGCAGCAAAAACGTAGCGCGAATACAAAAAATATGTTATTTCTTTACCAAAGCTTTTAAATACCTACCTGCCTGTGTCAGAGGCGGCTGCGCTGCCATGATGGTGTTGTTAACTACAGTTTAGTTATAAAACAAATATTGAATAAATACCAACAACAAAAAAGATTATTTCATTTCCATAGCCTCGCTCAGCTCCGCTCTGGTGGGTCCGTACCGGCCGCAGCGGAGCGAGGATTCTGTAATAATACATAAACACACTTTCATAATCTAATCGATACAGTTCTATCACTTTAAACAAGCCTCAGTATTTGGCGTATTATCAATGTAAGCTCGCAAATGCATTGCCTAAATACATATAAGGATGTATATAAGCTTAAATTATGATGCGCACGCGGTCCACCTCTTGCTTCGTGGCCTCCGCGCCGATGACACGTCATTCAGCGTGAATGTTATTGATTAATTATAATGTCATTGTAGGCAGAGGGAGAGAAAGCCAATCCTAACAGTAGGCTTAAGTTGGAATCGCCTTTGTTCCAGTAGTTACAATAGCTGCTCCCTCCCTTTCTACGGAACGTAACCACCTTAACGTGGCTATTATGGCGATTCAAATAGTCAGGACTCCAGTCCCGGCCCAGGCGAGTTCCAGACGAGGAATTCCAAAATACCTTCGAGTGTTCGGCATTCAATCATTGTCCAGTGGACAATAGTAAAGTAAGAATTCAGATTATATCAAATTCTGAAACAAACAACTTTCGAAATCTTACGAGTAGAAAGGTTCTTAGAAAGCCCAAAAATTCGTATAACAGACTTGTAAAAGCATTGCGACTGCATCGAGTACGCTCTTCTTTTTTTTTTTGTTCCCCTCCACGGGATGGGCAGGAGGATAAAAAATGCTCTGACGCATACTCCGCACGCGCGATCGGAGTTATGTGACACTCGTCCCGACGCCTACCAGAACCAGTACCCACTAAAAAACCCCCTGTCGGCTCGTGCAATTTTTGCTTCTCAGCCTTCATCTGAGCGACGGCCAATTGGAGAAAGAGGCCGCGCTAGCGGGGCCCAGAAGGGGTCACCCGCTGGGATTTACATAGCACTGAAGGTGCTCAAAGCACTGGAGGTGAATTCATAGCACTGAAGGTGCTCAAAAATGAAAAATAAAATTTAAAGTTACATTAAACAAATATTAAAGAAGTTAAATTAATTCGAATTTAGGTTAGAATTAGAAGTTGTGGCCTGAAGGGCTAAGAGATCTAGCGTCAGCTGCGTCGCTACGTTCGTGTGCTCGTTTCTCGGTCTAGCGACTTTGAATTTCGAATCTAAGACAGGAGCAGTATATGAGACTGAATCTCGAACTAGAGGATTGGGATGGGATTCGGCGCGTTCTGAGAGTGTTTTGAGGTGCTGTTGCACTGTAGGCAGTTCAAGATCTCTGTGCAGATCCGCGTTACGCACGTACCACGATGCGTCTGTGGCCCTGCGGCACAAGAGATTTTGAACTACCTGCAGTTTGTACAGGACGGAGGGTTTGGCATGGGCAAAGACTGGCGAGGCATATGTCATGACGGGTCTAACGCAGACCTTATAAAGCGTACGTTTGTTTCTGAACGACATTTTACTTTTTCTACCTAACATACTATATAAGCGGCCTAAGTAAAAACGGGAGAGTATCGTTACTCTATCGACGTGTGGCTTGAAAGAAAGCGTCTGGTCTAAGGTTACGCCTAAGTATTTGGTAGTGCGCTTCCAGGGGATTGGAGTACCTAACATTAGAACGTGCAGATTGTCAGCGACACGACGTTGCTTGCAGTCGAAGTAAACCGCAGAACTCTTGTCTAGGTTCACATCGATACGCCATTTTTGAAACCATGCACCGAGGACGTCTACAGCCTTTTGGAGTCTGGTGGTGAGACCTGGGACACATTGGCCTTTGGTGTAAAGGGCTGTGACGTCGGCAAAGAGGGCGAGTTCGACGTCTTTCGGCGGAATGGGAATGTCGTTAGTGTACACGGTATACAACAGAGGGGCGAGGACTGAGCCTTGAGGGACTCCAGCCTTTATGGAACGAGGCGCGGAAAGCGTGCCTTCATGTTGAAACGAAACGTGCGGTCTTTGAGAAACGACGCGATTATCGTAACTAGGCGAGCCGGTAAGCCTATTTTGTAGAGTTTATAAACTAGACTAGACCGCTGTGCCAGACTTTGTCGAAAACCTTGGCTACGTCAAAGAAAACTGCTGTATCAACTGGGATTCTTGGATAATTATACACGATTTGTAACACTTTCGACACATTCACTTGCAATGATTTCAGGATAGGTACCCGAGATCTTAACTGATCCCCTTTACGCTGCCACCAAATGTTAGACCGGGTTTGGTAAAACACTTTTTTAAAAAATATTATTTTTATTAACTGAAAGGAACTAGGTACACTTTCACAATATAGAATAAGAAATAAAATAAAATAAAATAATGAATTAAAACGATGTTACATGAATGGAATCCCGAGCTGAACTAACTTTTGTTATTTTAAAATACATTAGGTTGAGGAGGATGTTTAGACTAGCCTAAGTCAGCAGAATGCTGACTTTACATTTCATCAGCTTTTCTAAGAACATTGTATGTATATAACAGATTGTTTTCTTTCGTTTCGGATAGAAGCCGTCGAGTATGTACCCGACGATTCGATGGACTTGCTGAGGGCAGGAGTGCTTAGCGCGGAAGCCGAACTGGTGGGGAATGATGAGGGGATCGCCATCCGTTGGAAACAGATGGTTCCGCATTCGAGAGTATGACTCTTTAGAGAAGTTTAGACATGGCCTTGAGGAGGCTGATGGGTCTGTGATTAGCCGGGATATTCAGAGGTTTACCCGGCTTGGGAATGCCTATGACTGTCGCTTCTTTCCAGGCTTTTGGAAAGTAGCTGTGGTCGAAGCAGGCATTGAAGATGATGGCTTACAAGGTAAGAACCTGTTGAGGTAAGAGTTTGAGTGCGTGGTTAGAAATACCATCCGCACCCGAAGCTTTTTTGGACTTTTGACTTCTAATGAGAAGCAAGATTTCATCATTAGAGACTGTAACGGGGTCGTCGGTGATGGGGAGAGATTCTCTGCGGAGAACTTCGTCCTCCACCGCCTGGATGTGGGAGGGATCCGCGGGTTGCGTGCTGGGCGAACATTGTGCCGCTATGCTGTTGGCGAAGCATTCGGCTTTCTCTTCGGCTTCAAAGGCAATAGTGCCGTCGGGACGAGTGAGAGGAGGAATGTGAGAGGCGGCGTCTACGCGTAAGGCTCGGGCCATACTATAGTACGCTTGGTGGGACGGGGAGATATTCTCCATGAGATCGTTAAACTGAGCGTCTCGGAGTTCCGCGAGGCAAGACCTAACTTTACGTTGTAGTTTGTTCGCAGCTGTTCTGTATGCGGGCGTGGGATATTTCTTGGCTCTCCGGAGAGCTGCGTTCTTAGCTTTAATAAGATTGCTAACGGCTAAGGGTAGATTGGGTATACTTCGCTTAGCAACCTTTTCGTTTACACTGATGGCTGAGTTGATAGCATCAGTGAGGGAGTCGACTAATGAATCTATTTTGTCCGGGTTATCTAATTGGTCGGGCGAGATCGCGAGCGGAGAGTTTGAGGCCTCTAAGGCTGAAGCTAACGTATTTTTAAAACCTTTCCAGTTGGTAAAGGTCTTAGGAGGAGTGACGTGAGTGTTAGGTGGTCCTAGCACGAGGGAGACGGGGCGGTGATCAGAGCCAAGGTCATCGAGCGGTTCGATAGACCTAAGATCGAGGTTGATTTGTTTGACGATCGCAAAATCGAGGATGTCAGGAGAGTGGTTAGGGTTGCCGGGATAGTGAGTGGGAGTGACGGGAGAGATGACGTCTAAGTCAAGTTGCTGAGTGATTTTAAGGAGTTCTCTACCGCTTTGGTTGGTCGATAGGCACTTCCAGTCAGAATGTTTGGAGTTAAAATCTCCAAACATAATGACTGAACGGCCGCGGGCGAGAATGGCCTCAATGTCGCTAAGGATAGGTCTGGTATGATGGATGTCACTAGGTATGAAGACTGAAGCTATGATGACGGTCGGATGACCAGTCATAGCCAATCTATACACAGTGGCCTCCATGTTGAGGAGAGGAGGGGAAAGGAGAGGAGTGCAGTGGAAACCTCTTTTGTGATAAATAGCTGTGCCACCGTAACCGTCGGGCCTATCGTTACGAATGAACACGTAATTGGGAACAGCGATTCCCCTGGAGTGGTTTGGAGTGAGCCACGTCTCTTGAAGAAGCAAAAAGTCTGGCTCGTTGTTCTGAAGGAACAGTTTGAGCTCAGGAAGGTTAGTGCTGAGACTACGAGCGTTAAAAGAAACTAGGGATAAGCCCTTGGGTTTGATACGACCGCACGTGGGATTTGCGGGTCTAGACAATATATTTGCTTATATACGAATTTATGAAAAAAAAAAAATATTATAACAAACTTAGAAGCGAGTGATGCTCGGCTAACGCAAATAAACGCTCTTGAAGAGAGCGGGCGGCTCGCAGTTTGCGTGCGAGAACGGAATTTCCTTAATGTCGACATTTTGAATGACGTCGAACACGGTCTTCATGTCCTCAGCCAACGACGACTGAGGTGAAGACGATGGAGCGGGACGCGGGCCTACGGGAGCTACGGGAGCTGGGATATCACGGGAAGATGCAGGTGGAGCGGCCGGACGCTGTCTCCAGGACAGAGCCGGAGTAGGCGTCGGCTGCACGGGCTTTGCTTCAGGGGGACCCCGGTTGCGCAGCGGCGGGAAGTTCGCAGAAGTGAGCAGCGGCGCCGCTTTAGGCGCAGCCCTCTTGGCTGAGGAGCGCGGAGCGCGCGGGCAACCCCTGTAGTTAGCTGTGTGGCCGGACTGGCCGCAGGGTGACCACGGGGGTTGGGACGCTCGACGGGTATATTCGAGAGTCCGCAGATTGTGCGAGCCTCTCTGAAGATCTCCCTCGAGTTGGGAGTATTAGGCAAGATAACTGAGGCTAACGGAAGCTAATCGGATTTTAATAGTATCGCCTGCGTTATTCGCCTTGAGATAATTGATTTTGTGCTCTTTGCACAAGTTAGAAACCGCGGTCCAGCGCGCTTTTTCGCGGAGGAAGACGGGCGGAGGGAGCTGAGGCTTCGGTGAGACGGGAGCGCAGCGCGTCGCTGGCTTCGACGGAGACGCAGTCACTTCGAGTGACATAGGTGGCGCGGGGACGGGGTGCTGAAGGCGCCGGGGTGATATCGGGTGTTGAAGACACCGCGATTTTCTTTGAGCGCTTCTTGGAGCGTTTATAAACCAATGTGAATGGGGGCTCTGGAGAGCCAGTTAAAATAGCGGCGCCCGACGACGGTTCGGGTGCGGAATCGGAATCGGAGTCGCTCCCGGGAGCGGTACGCTTACGCCGCGACGCGCGAGATGACGTGACCGACGCGCAGTCCATATCGGATGAAACGGGAGACGCGGGAGAGCTAATAAAGACCTGAGGGGTCTGGGAGTTGGTGGCCTGAGGGGCCGGGGTTTGGGTCTGAGGGGCCAGGGACGCGTTAAGCGCACAGCCTGCGTGAATGCGGGAAGGGGTTGGGACTATAATATGAATATATAATTATATGACAATGCCTAGAGTTCCTAAATAAAAACCTAGCGAACCCTAGCGCCTAACCTCCCTACCAACGGTAGGGGGGCTGGGTAGAATGACTTATAGCTAACCGCAGCTCGCCGAAGGCCGCTACCTAGAAACCTAAAAAAGAGTACGCAGGTAAAGAGTTGACCGCGTTAGGGTCAACCTTTACCGACAGAAAGGACAAATACACACGAAAACACACAGATATGATAAAAATAAATATGAAAATAGGAGAAAAAGAAATAAAATAGAGAAGAGAAATAAAAATAAAAAAAAGGACTGGTTCAGTACAAATTCGTTGTCACCGTTAAGTATCCTTTGTACTGAAACCAGACTACTTACGCTGGGCACAACACTGCACTCAGCACAAGCACAACACTACTTAGCACAGCACTTTGAAGACTAAGGGGCTTAGTCACAAAGAAAAATCACACTTCGATAGCACTCAGAGGGAGTAGAAAAACCTTGAAAACCGTAGCACGGAACCAACACGCTAAACTGTGACGTCAGTAGACTGAGCGCCACGGAATATCGGGAAGGGACCGATCAACGGAGAACGGGGTCTTGCACGTCCGTACCGGGCGGCGATCGGAGCGAGAATGTTGCACGCTCTTCTTTCTGTTTAATGCAATTTAATGAATTCATTTGTAGTGCCTAAACACTAGTCACAACCACGCATGTATATTACAATGTTACAAAGGTGTATGTTACATGCGTGCTTGTACAACAATAATTGTAACATTACATTAAACAACTGTACCAACACAGCAATAACTATAATCGCCAACAAATACATTTTTGTGGAACCGGATCAGATCAATATTTCGAGATTTGATTTCATACAAATGAATCAATATCTTAAAAGATTTCTACGAAGTACAGAATTACATTACCAACGCAATGCTACAATATCTGAGAGCCAGCAGAGCTACCAGGCCACGCGGCACTCCAACAGGCAGCTGTGCAGCGGACAGGTGTGAACACGAACCATCGACTCGTAAAACTTCCATGTGGTGAAAATGTAAGTATCTTTGTTTGAAACCGTTACATAGCATTAGACGCCCCAGGTGCGGCGAAGCGCCCGCCGCGTTCATATTTCATGAATTATCTCGTAAAGCAACAATAACTGTACCGAAAATGTACGAAGTACATGGCGCCACTTTAATCTAAAAATATCGTCATAAAACAATTTTATATTCTCTTTTACATATTACCATATTTCATGAAATGAAACGAATATGAATATTTCGAAAGAAACACTAAGAACCATTGCCAATAAAATGAGTCAGAAATATCAAGTTCATCTAAAAAGCTTCTACAAAGGTTTTATTTGCTTTTACAAAAACAGAACAAAGTCAATTGACAACGATTGATCTTTTCCTGAAACCCTTAATGGTAACGGATGATGCTCTGACGACAGAATCGGATTGTCTCAAATATGATTTGTTGAGCAAAATAAATAGCAAACATGGCAGATTGGTGGATTCCCTTTGTCCCGGCGCGGAGGCCGCGCGGCGCCGCCCCGCGTCGGCCCGCAATGACAAGTTCGCCGTCGTAAGTACGTAATACTTTCTTAAGCATTTGCGGAGATGAGGGTGAAGCGCTTGGTTGTAAAGTGAACGAACTCTTGACTCTCGACTTAGCTACTGATAACACCCCGGTAAACCTTTATAATGGAAGTGTTCGTTGCAGAGTATTGTCATTCATATTATGTTCTAAGAGGCAATGTAACAAATAAGTGAAATGAAGTACTTTAACTTTATTTATTGCCACGCAAACAACAATTATTTTCTATTATATGAAAAATGTAAAAGTTTTACTATTGAAAGTAATCTCGCCGCTGTCATTGTGGAAATATCATCGTAAAACATTCGTAACACTTAGTTCTGTAAATTGATACGAGAGCGTGCCTGGTGAAGGACAGTTGTGGTGCAGTAGTGCAGTGCCGTCAGGTGCGCGCGAGGCGGGCGGGCGCGGCGCGGTCTGGGTGGTCGCCGGTCGCAAGCGATCAACTGATTGCTTCGCAGAACACGACACATATGTATGGCGGAAATAATTTAACTAATAGTTTTTATGAACGGATGACGCGATGCGGATAATTTGTTTATGGTTTCCGGAAACTGCGTTGGGGGAGCAGTCAGAAAATAGAAATTTAAGTGTTTCCAGCTTGTTTTTCTAGGATCCCATTATACATTTTCCAGGGATTCAACAGTTTACGTTCTGCAAAGATTAATAATCCAGTTGCATCCTAGTTAGGATAACATTTATTTGATTCAACTATGAGTGAACTGTAACGATAAAGTCAATGTATTTATTGCATTCACAAGGTAGTTTACAATGGTATTCAATATTTTATGATCACATTAGGGTGTAGCAACAGAGAGGCCGACGTTTTTTTTTTGTTAATTCTATAATAATAATAATAATATTAATTCTTTATTTGCAAGTATATGGTAATAATACGTTCTTAAAAATAGGTACATATAAATGTTCCTCCATATACCGCTGCTTGCTCAGCGCGCAGACTTGGGAAAAAATAAGATATTTATTTGTTGATTAATATAATACAATGAAATGTCAGACTAGTACTTAAACAATGTATTGCTTAGGAAAATAGTATGTCCAAAGTAAGGTCTAAATTTTGTAATCTAAACTCGTTATTATTCAAAACTATTTTAACATAATAATAAATCTTTTCTAACAGTAACTTAAATAACGACGTTTTAAATTTGTTTGCTGGCAGCTGCCATAATTTTTTCAGTAATTTGTTATATCCCCTTGCAGCCACACAGCGCACATTGTCACTGTAGAGAGCTAGTTTCTGTTGAGACGCGTATAATTGCTAGCTTCGGCAAGAGTGCGTGATACGACTCTAGCGTGTGGGGCGTGCATTAGTTGGAACTCTGTATAGTGCCAAGCGCAATAGCCACAGTACGTTGCCTGGAGGAAATGCTAATTGACCATTGATTTTATCTTTATAATCGAAATTTAAAAAAAAAATCTTTATTTAAATAGTGAAAATCACATATCATCGAATCAATAATAGAATCAACAGCGATCCAAAAAATTCTGTATAAGTAAAGTATAAAACCTCATTTGGAAAAATACTCTAAAACGTACTTGATCCCTAGAAACTTTGATTTGTTAGCTTTTATATTTCAAAACGTAATAAAAGTTTATTTTCACTCAAAATAAGTATTTTGTTTTTAAAGACTGCTTAATTGAGTTTTGGACATGCCTAAACAAGACGCAGCAATTTGCAATTATTGATTCTTTACAATTATAATGAGAATGTTATATTGTTCGTCTCGTTGGAAAATAAACATATTAATTTGTTTTGCTCGATTTCTTACTAGCGTAGAACGGCACTTCAACCCCTTTGTGCCAATAGTTAAACTACGATCGTTATACTAGATCAGAACTTAAAGGTACGAAGTTTTTCGACAAACATTAAACATCTACTTTATGATCAGAACTATTTGAAGTGCGTTTATGGAAAATAAAGACTTTTTATAATTAATTTTCACAGCAAAATTGCTTTTCATTGCTAGGAATCCTAGAAGCACATTACAAAAAGACAATAATGGTAGACACCCAAAAACTGACGCACTAATCACTCAACCTCGCCCAACAGATGGGTGGCAATCTAAGAACCTACTGCGGGTTGGCAGACCGCGTGTCTTCAAAATAATTCCTAAGGTTTCCTTCAAGGATTTCGTCAAGATGTTTCCTTCACCTTGGTGTAGTAAGTTGTTGAAACCAATGAGTTTTAGATTAAGCTGTTACCGGAGCTCGAAATTGGGACTTTCAAATCGAGAAGTCAGCGCTTCCACCACTGCGTAGCGACGCTCTTCAAAAGGTTACACTTTTTTTGGTGTCTTATTTAAAAATGAAATCTTAGCCAGCGCAGGGTTAGTCTACTCTAAGCCTTCGAATAAAAATAACACGAAAAGACTCCACCAGGACTTTGCGCAAAATGCAGGATCTTTATACGAATAAATGAGAGCTAAAGAAACGACAAACGAGACCGTTCTCCTTCTCAAATGAAAATTTACTGAAAATATAAAGACAACGAACTCTCCTACGAACACAGGCTGCATATTGATGGGGCATGGTATACAAACGAACACTTCAACTGTTCTCTTCTCGCTCAGCCTCTACATGTTGACAATGAACTGGAGAAAAAGTGTACATAAACAAGTTATGTGTTTATGTACACTTCAGGAACTAACGCTGCAAATATTTTTAATTTAGGCTTCTAAAGAGAAATTACGTTACAACAACTAACACTTCAAATATTCAAATAAGCTCAAAATGTTTCATTGCGACGTCCCCATCGCGCTCTTTATTGTCTGTTTAAATATAACCAAGTCGTGTTGTACCCTCGACACGCCGCTTGTCGGAGGAAAGCTCTCCCGAGCGTCGCAGATAAAACTGGATTTTTTAAATTAAAATTCATCGACTTTTCATATAATACAATGACATTACGAACACTTTACTTCGCGACGTCTCACTGCACAATCTGAGTGGAGCCAGACAGATAACATCTGTACAGAACACATGAATGAAACATGAGAAGTTTCAACAAATATTGTAATTGCAATATGCAATGCGCTTATTATTGGATTTCTGTTTCTTTACGCTTTAACATGCGATTAACGTCTCCATGCAGAGGGACTGTTTGGAGTTATAAGCGAGCGAATCAGCAGCTACATCTAGTAGAACATAACTGAACTTTCCAGTGTGTGGCAGACTAGTAAATTAATTAATATAAATAACTAGTAAGTAAATGAAAGCTTGCGGCCGCAAGTGCGCAGTCCGCCGCGCGGCTGGCGACGCGACGTGCTGCCGGTTAGTTGCAGGCTAGCTACGTATCGCCTCTGCTGGTGTAAGGCGGAGGTAATATCAACACTTATTTGTTGAGGCAGTTATTTATTCGCATTTCAATACACCTTACCTACCAGCAACATCATACAAGAATTTTGATTATATAAATGGTACAATTTGGCGGTCTTATCGCGACTTAGCGGTCTCTATCAGACAACCACAAATGTTTAAAAGTAACAAATAAAATATTATAATTAGGTTCGGCATATATATATATATATATATATATATATATATATATGTGTGGTATATTTGTGCGGGTGCGCACGTAATAAAGTTAGTTAGCAACTGACCGCTGTGTTTGATTGACGTACACTACACTGGCGACGAGCCGGATTACAAATTCGCGCGTGCACAGTAATTTTCGTCGTACTTGTTATTAGTTATTTTTTAAACATGCCAATTGGAAAAATAGAAATGTTTGACCTATTCTCGGGTCAGTGGACAACGTACGTGCGTCGTTTAGAGCAATATATGTTGCTTAACGAAATAAAAGATGAACTGAAGGTAGCCACGTTAATTACACTGGTCGGGGAGCACACGTACAACCTTATGTGTGATTTATCGGCACCAATTGAACCTGAAAATAAAACATATGAAGAACTAGTGAGATTAGTATCGAAGCATTTGGAACCGCAAAGATCAGTTATTGCTGAGAGACAAGTATTCCGAGAAAGGAAGCAGAAGCCTGGAGAAAAAACTATGGATTTCTTGCAACAATTGAAACACCTCAGTATGCATTGTGAATTCGGCAATAATCTAGAAGAGAACCTTCGTGATCAATTGGTGATCGGACTATCAAGTGCGGATATAAAATCGCGGTTATTTGCAGAAAAAGATCTAACGTACAAAAAGGCGGTGGAGCTAGCTTTGAGTCTCGAGGCTGCAGATAGGCATGTGGTAAAAGTGAGTGATCGCGCAAGCTTCGGCGAATCCAGCTCGGCTATGTCCATGCGGTTGAGCAGCGGCGGAGACGGGGCAGGTGCCGGTAGCGGCGGCGGGGCCGCGCCGGAGGCCCTACATGTGATGCGGCGACAGCACGGTGCCGGTAGCGCGCCCGGCGGCGCGCACGGTGGTGGCGGCCGGAACCCGGCCACGGCTGCGCTTCCGACGTGTTGGCGGTGCGGGAAGCCGCATCGGGCAGATAAGTGTCGGTTTAAGTATTATACTTGTGATAAGTGCCTAAACAAAGGACATTTAAAGGCTATGTGCAAAGTCTCAACAAACAATAAAAGACACAACTTTATTCAAAATTATGATTCCGAGGAGGAAATGTATAACATCCGTGCTATTTCGGTTGGAGATAAACCATATTTTATATCTGTTAAAATAGGCAACACAATTTTAAAATGCGAACTTGATACGGGTAGTAAAATTTCGGCCATTAATGGACATTGTTATAAAGAATCGTTTTCTAACTATGAGATTTTTAAAGATAACATAAAATTGTGTTCTTATTCGGGGTCAAGTATTGAACCGATGGGTTATATTCTGGTAAATGCTGAAATTGAAAACATTAGCCATGAAAATTTAAAATTATACGTTATAAAAAATGGTAGCCGTCCATTGCTCGGTCGTTCATGGATACGTCGATTCAATATTAATTATTTGTTGATTAATAATATAAGTCAATGTAATAAGGACTATAGAGATCAGTTTATTAATGAACTTAAAACGAAATACCCATCGGTGTTTACAGATACACTGGGTACGTGCAAGAAGGAGATTCGCTTACAGCTCACAGATAACGAACCGGTATTCGTGCGTGCGAGGCCCGTGCCGCTGGCGCTGCGGGCCGCGGTCGAGCGGGAGCTGCGGCGGCTGGAGCGAGAAGGGGCTATCTATCCGGTCGAGCATTCGGAATATGGCACTCCGATAGTTCCGGTAATCAAACAGTCAGGAGAAATTCGTATTTGCGGCGATTATAAATCAACAATAAATCCTAAATTAAAAATGGACCATTACCCACTCCCGCGAATAGACGAACTGTTTGCAGCCTTAAGTGGGGGGCAAGAATACTCAAAGATTGACCTCACAACCGCGTATATGCAGGTCCGGCTCCACCCCGACTCGCAAGCGTGTACAGCTATCTCAACACACGTAGGAACTTATGCTTTTCGTAGAACTCCATACGGGTTAAGTTGTGTACCTGAAAAATTTCAGAAAATAATGGAGGAAACGCTCAGGGGCTTGCCTAATACTGTGGTATTTTTGGATGATATTTGCGTAACGGGAAAAGACCGAGAGACACATAAAAAAAATCTGCGAGCTGTAATCGAAAGATTAGCACAAATGGGTTTAACTATTAAAATTAATAAATGCCAATTTTTACAAGAGAGTGTATCATACCTAGGGTTTGTAATTGACCGACACGGGTTACATCCAGATAAGTCTAAAATTGAAGCTATTGTTAATGCTCCGACACCACAAAATGTTACTCAAGTGAAAGCATTTTTAGGCTTAGTAAACTACTACGGGAAATTTGTTCCAAACTTAAGTTCCATACTTCAGCCTCTGTACGCATTATTGAAAAAAAATCAAAGTTGGTTATGGAATACTCAGTGCAAAGAGGCGTTTACAAATATAAAAAACATTTTAACTAGTGACAAGGTTCTATCTCATTATGATCCCTCATTACCGTTAGTGTTGGCTGTAGATAGTAGTGCGTACGGCGTAGGGGCGGTGCTCGCGCATCGCTACGCGGACGGCTCCGAGCGCCCGATTAGCTGTGCTTCAAGGACGTTGTCAAGCGCCGAAAGAAACTATAGCCAACTAGACAAGGAAGCACTAGCTATTATGTATGGCATACAAAAACATCATCAGTTTTTGTTTGGTAGACATTTTATACTTAGAACGGACCACAAACCATTGGTATATATTTTTGGTCCTAAAGGGGGTATTCCACAAACGGCAGCTAGTAGGTTGCAACGCTGGGCAGCAAAGTTGGCTGCGTATGATTATAAAATCGAGTACGTGGCGTCCAAACATAATGCACATGCAGATGCATTATCTCGATTGCCATTATCAGTAGCGAGTGACGGCACGACGAATACACGCTCAGACTCGAGTTACGTAATGTATATGTACGATACCTTGCCGGTAAGTTATAAAGATATAGCTTTCGAAACAAAACGGGACAGACTTTTAAGTAAAATTTACGGGTACATTATGTTTGGATGGCCGAATAAATGCGAATTAGAAGAAGAAAAACCTTTCTTTGTTCGACGCAATGAGCTATACTTGGAACACGGATGTATTTTGTACAAATACAAAATAGTAATTCCACAAGTATTACAAAAACAGGTGTTAGCGGAGATACACGACGGCCATCTAGGTATCGTAAAAATGAAATCAATTGCGAGGAATTACGTGTACTGGCCCGCTATAGACAGCGACATTGAACGAACTTGCAGCGCGTGTGAGTGTTGTCGCAGCGTGCGGGACGCGCCGCCGCGCAGTTCAATGCACCCGTGGGAATTTCCTGCAGGCCCGTGGCAGCGTTTGCATGCGGATTTTGCCCAGTACGGGGGTAAGTACTACATTGTTTTAGTAGACGCATACAGTAAATGGATTGAGGCAGAGGAGATCTCCAGCACGTCTGCAAAGCATACTATTTTGTTTTTTCGTAAAATATTTTCAAAGTTTGGCCTACCACTTCAGCTTGTAACAGACAATGGAACACCATTTCAAAGTTCAGAATTTGCAGAGTTCTGTAACAAAAACTTTATTAGACACACTACATCCTCGCCGTATCGACCACAAGGCAATGGGGCGGCTGAAAATTCAGTAAAATTAATAAAAAAAACATTGAAAAAGGCATCTCGGGAGGGTGTTGATTTGCCAACAAGTTTAAGTAAATTTTTACTGCAATACAGAAACTGTGAACATACCTCAACCGGGGTGGCGCCTGCGGTTGCGTTGTTAGGGAGGCGGCTGCGCACTCGTTTGGATGGACTTCGTCCGAGTACCGCGGACAAGGTCTACACGGCTCAACTTAAACAGGTAGCGTCCGTAGGCGGCACTTACAGATCATTTAATGTAGGCGACAATGTACTGACACGTGACTACACTAAAAATCAAGACAAGTGGACTGAAGGCAAAATAATAGAAAAAACCGGCCCTGTTTCGTATAAAGTTTCTTTGAATAATAATAATTTATGCCGTAGACACACGGATCAAATACTACCATTGAGGTCTAGTAGGTTCTCCATAACCTGTGAAGATGACAGTAAAAATAAAACGGTAGAAGCTCAAGAAACGAGTAATATAGAGGTGTCAGCGGGGGAACTTCTTTCTGATTACGAAGACGCTGGCGACAGGACCAATAGGGACTTGTCACCATCGTCAGGTTCTGGTAGGCCACCATCGCCACAGTCTAGCCCAGAGACTAATTCGAAACAGCTGAGTCACGATATTGTTATGTCAGAACAGGTTTCAGATCGAACTAAAAGGGCACTTTTGCGGCAACAGAGGAGGAAGTTAGGTAACTTGGAGGCAGAATAGCCTACGTTTTCATTAATTTCGTTAATCTCGGTAATAAGTAGGTCTTTGTTTTTATTTTATTTTCAAGTATACTTATACATAAAAAGAATAATATTTTGTACGGTGAGGAGCAAGTTTTTTTTTTTTCGTTGTGTATTATTATTTTTTAAGTTTTTTGTTTCTATTAAATATAAGTAAGATACAAACTGTATGACTGGAAGCAATTTCTTTTTGGTTATTTTTGTTTGATAATGTGTACCTACTCTTAAAGATTTTGTGTAAAAGATAAAGCTAATAAGGAGCGTGAAATAAACACATAAAAAGATACAAAGATAATAAACTATGTATAATTTAAAAAAAAAAAGGAAAAGAACAAAATGAATTATTACAGAGTTTTAGTTTTTACTTTTGTGCAGTATATTTACAAATTTGTGTTTAAGATACTATATACACCTACTTTACATATAAGTTGTTTATTGATAAGATAGTGTGTTAATCTATAGGGGAGAGATGTGTGGTATATTTGTGCGGGTGCGCACGTAATAAAGTTAGTTAGCAACTGACCGCTGTGTTTGATTGACGTACACTACAATATGAGATAATAACATTTTTTAAAACACACAAAGTACTAACAAACATGCAAAGAATATTACAAAGATACTTTAATATTTAGTTATAAACTTTTGAGAAATGAGTTGAGTTTAAATGCATTTAAGGATTGACCGCGTTTTATTTCCACAGCGTTACTGCATGCACTGAGAAAGATTGGTCAGTCAGGCCAGCACTTACTATAGCCACATCGACACCGGCACTCGCGTGCAATAGTTGGTTGTGACAGAACCAAACAGCGCCAGCACTTATTGTAGCCACATCGACACCGGCACTCGCGTGCAATAGTTGGTAGCGACACAACCAAACAGCGCCAGCACTTATTGTAGCCACATCGACACCGGCACTCGCGTGCAATAGTTGGTTGTGACACAACCAAACAGCGCCAGCACTTATTGTAGCCACATCGACACCGACACTCGCGTGCAATAGTTGGTAGCGACACAACCAAACAGCGCCAGCACTTATTGTAGCCACATCGACACCGGCACTCGCGTGCAATAGTTGGTAGCGACACAACCACACTGCACCAGCACTTATTGTAGCCACATCGACACCGACACTCGCGTGCAATAGTTGGTAGCGACACAACCAAACAGCGCCAGCACTTATTGTAGCCACATCGACACCGGCACTCGCGTGCAATAGTTGGTAGCGACACAACCAAACAGCGCCAGCACTTATTGTAGCCACATCGACACCGGCACTCGCGTGCAATAGTTGGTAGCGACACAACCACACTGCACCAGCACTTATTGTAGCCACATCGACACCGGCACTCGCGTGCAATAGTTGGTAGCGACACAACCACACTGCACCAGCACTTATTGTAGCCACATCGACACCGGCACTCGCGTGCAATAGTTGGTAGCGACACAACCACACTGCACCAGCACTTATTGTAGCCACATCGACACCGGCACTCGCGTGCAATAGTTGGTTGCGACACAACCAAACAGCGCCAGCACTTATTGTAGCCACATCGACACCGGCACTCGCGTGCAATAGTTGGTAGCGACACAACCACACAGCGCCAGCACTTATTGTAGCCACATCGACACCGGCACTCGCGTGCAATAGTTGGTAGCGACACAACCAAACAGCGCCAGCACTTATTGTAGCCACATCGACACCGGCACTCGCGTGCAATAGTTGGTAGCGACACAACCACACTGCACCAGCACTTATTGTAGCCACATCGACACCGGCACTCGCGTGCAATAGTTGGTAGCGACACAACCAAACAGCGCCAGCACTTATTGTAGCCACATCGACACCGGCACTCGCGTGCAATAGTTGGTAGCGACACAACCACACTGCACCAGCACTTATTGTAGCCACATCGACACCGACACTCGCGTGCAATAGTTGGTAGCGACACAACCAAACAGCGCCAGCACTTATTGTAGCCACATCGACACCGGCACTCGCGTGCAATAGTTGGTAGCGACACAACCAAACAGCGCCAGCACTTATTGTAGCCACATCGACACCGACACTCGCGTGCAATAGTTGGTAGCGACACAACCAAACAGCGCCAGCACTTATTGTAGCCACATCGACACCGGCACTCGCGTGCAATAGTTGGTAGCGACACAACCAAACAGCGCCAGCACTTATTGTAGCCACATCGACACCGACACTCGCGTGCAATAGTTGGTAGCGACACAACCAAACAGCGCCAGCACTTATTGTAGCCACATCGACACCGGCACTCGCGTGCAATAGTTGGTAGCGACACAACCACACTGCACCAGCACTTATTGTAGCCACATCGACACCGACACTCGCGTGCAATAGTTGGTAGCGACACAACCAAACAGCGCCAGCACTTATTGTAGCCACATCGACACCGGCACTCGCGTGCAATAGTTGGTAGCGACACAACCAAACAGCGCCAGCACTTATTGTAGCCACATCGACACCGGCACTCGCGTGCAATAGTTGGTAGCGACACAACCACACTGCACCAGCACTTATTGTAGCCACATCGACACCGACACTCGCGTGCAATAGTTGGTAGCGACACAACCAAACAGCGCCAGCACTTATTGTAGCCACATCGACACCGGCACTCGCGTGCAATAGTTGGTAGCGACACAACCACACTGCACCAGCACTTATTGTAGCCACATCGACACCGACACTCGCGTGCAATAGTTGGTAGCGACACAACCAAACAGCGCCAGCACTTATTGTAGCCACATCGACACCGGCACTCGCGTGCAATAGTTGGTAGCGACACAACCACACTGCACCAGCACTTATTGTAGCCACATCGACACCGACACTCGCGTGCAATAGTTGGTAGCGACACAACCAAACAGCGCCAGCACTTATTGTAGCCACATCGACACCGGCACTCGCGTGCAATAGTTGGTAGCGACACAACCAAACAGCGCCAGCACTTATTGTAGCCACATCGACACCGGCACTCGCGTGCAATAGTTGGTAGCGACACAACCAAACAGCGCCAGCACTTATTGTAGCCACATCGACACCGGCACTCGCGTGCAATAGTTGGTAGCGACACAACCAAACAGCGCCAGCACTTATTGTAGCCACATCGACACCGGCACTCGCGTGCAATAGTTGGTAGCGACACAACCACACTGCACCAGCACTTATTGTAGCCACATCGACACCGGCACTCGCGTGCAATAGTTGGTAGCGACACAACCAAACAGCGCCAGCACTTATTGTAGCCACATCGACACCGGCACTCGCGTGCAATAGTTGGTAGCGACACAACCACACTGCACCAGCACTTATTGTAGCCACATCGACACCGGCACTCGCGTGCAATAGTTGGTAGCGACACAACCAAACAGCGCCAGCACTTATTGTAGCCACATCGACACCGGCACTCGCGTGCAATAGTTGGTAGCGACACAACCAAACAGCGCCAGCACTTATTGTAGCCACATCGACACCGGCACTCGCGTGCAATAGTTGGTAGCGACACAACCAAACAGCGCCAGCACTTATTGTAGCCACATCGACACCGGCACTCGCGTGCAATAGTTGGTAGCGACACAACCAAACTGCACCAGCACTTATTGTAGCCACATCGACACCGGCACTCGCGTGCAATAGTTGGTAGCGACACAACCACACTGCACCAGCACTTATTGTAGCCACATCGACACCGGCACTCGCGTGCAATAGTTGGTAGCGACACAACCAAACAGCGCCAGCACTTATTGTAGCCACATCGACACCGGCACTCGCGTGCAATAGTTGGTAGCGACACAACCACACTGCACCAGCACTTATTGTAGCCACATCGACACCGGCACTCGCGTGCAATAGTTGGTAGCGACACAACCAAACAGCGCCAGCACTTATTGTAGCCACATCGACACCGGCACTCGCGTGCAATAGTTGGTAGCGACACAACCAAACAGCGCCAGCACTTATTGTAGCCACATCGACACCGGCACTCGCGTGCAATAGTTGGTAGCGACACAACCAAACTGCTCCAGCACTTATTGTAGCCACATCGACACCGGCACTCGCGTGCAATAGTTGGTAGCGACACAACCAAACAGCGCCAGCACTTATTGTAGCCACATCGACACCGGCACTCGCGTGCAATAGTTGGTAGCGACACAACCACACTGCACCAGCACTTATTGTAGCCACATCGACACCGGCACTCGCGTGCAATAGTTGGTAGCGACACAACCACACTGCACCAGCACTTATTGTAGCCACATCGACACCGGCACTCGCGTGCAATAGTTGGTAGCGACACAACCAAACAGCGCCAGCACTTATTGTAGCCACATCGACACCGGCACTCGCGTGCAATAGTTGGTAGCGACACAACCACACTGCACCAGCACTTATTGTAGCCACATCGACACCGGCACTCGCGTGCAATAGTTGGTAGCGACACAACCAAACAGCGCCAGCACTTATTGTAGCCACATCGACACCGACACTCGCGTGCAATAGTTGGTAGCGACACAACCAAACAGCGCCAGCACATATTGTAGCCACATCGACACCGGCACTCGCGTGCAATAGTTGGTAGCGACACAACCACACTGCTCCAGCACTTATTGTAGCCACATCGACACCGGCACTCGCGTGCAATAGTTGGTAGCGACACAACCAAACAGCGCCAGCACTTATTGTAGCCACATCGACACCGACACTCGCGTGCAATAGTTGGTAGCGACACAACCAAACAGCGCCAGCACTTATTGTAGCCACATCGACACCGGCACTCGCGTGCAATAGTTGGTAGCGACACAACCACACTGCACCAGCACTTATTGTAGCCACATCGACACCGACACTCGCGTGCAATAGTTGGTAGCGACACAACCACACTGCACCAGCACTTATTGTAGCCACATCGACACCGGCACTCGCGTGCAATAGTTGGTAGCGACACAACCACACTGCACCAGCACTTATTGTAGCCACATCGACACCGGCACTCGCGTGCAATAGTTGGTAGCGACACAACCACACTGCACCAGCACTTATTGTAGCCACATCGACACCGGCACTCGCGTGCAATAGTTGGTAGCGACACAACCAAACAGCGCCAGCACTTATTGTAGCCACATCGACACCGGCACTCGCGTGCAATAGTTGGTAGCGACACAACCACACTGCACCAGCACTTATTGTAGCCACATCGACACCGGCACTCGCGTGCAATAGTTGGTAGCGACACAACCAAACAGCGCCAGCACTTATTGTAGCCACATCGACACCGGCACTCGCGTGCAATAGTTGGTAGCGACACAACCAAACTGCACCAGCACTTATTGTAGCCACATCGACACCGGCACTCGCGTGCAATAGTTGGTAGCGACACAACCAAACAGCGCCAGCACTTATTGTAGCCACATCGACACCGGCACTCGCGTGCAATAGTTGGTAGCGACACAACCACACTGCACCAGCACTTATTGTAGCCACATCGACACCGACACTCGCGTGCAATAGTTGGTAGCGACACAACCAAACAGCGCCAGCACTTATTGTAGCCACATCGACACCGGCACTCGCGTGCAATAGTTGGTAGCGACACAACCAAACAGCGCCAGCACTTATTGTAGCCACATCGACACCGACACTCGCGTGCAATAGTTGGTAGCGACACAACCAAACAGCGCCAGCACTTATTGTAGCCACATCGACACCGGCACTCGCGTGCAATAGTTGGTAGCGACACAACCAAACAGCGCCAGCACTTATTGTAGCCACATCGACACCGGCACTCGCGTGCAATAGTTGGTAGCGACACAACCAAACAGCGCCAGCACTTATTGTAGCCACATCGACACCGGCACTCGCGTGCAATAGTTGGTAGCGACACAACCACACTGCACCAGCACTTATTGTAGCCACATCGACACCGGCACTCGCGTGCAATAGTTGGTAGCGACACAACCACACTGCACCAGCACTTATTGTAGCCACATCGACACCGACACTCGCGTGCAATAGTTGGTAGCGACACAACCAAACAGCACCAGCACTTATTGTAGCCACATCGACACCGGCACTCGCGTGCAATAGTTGGTAGCGACACAACCACACTGCACCAGCACTTATTGTAGCCACATCGACACCGACACTCGCGTGCAATAGTTGGTAGCGACACAACCAAACAGCGCCAGCACTTATTGTAGCCACATCGACACCGGCACTCGCGTGCAATAGTTGGTAGCGACACAACCAAACAGCGCCAGCACTTATTGTAGCCACATCGACACCGGCACTCGCGTGCAATAGTTGGTAGCGACACAACCAAACAGCGCCAGCACTTATTGTAGCCACATCGACACCGGCACTCGCGTGCAATAGTTGGTAGCGACACAACCAAACAGCGCCAGCACTTATTGTAGCCACATCGACACCGGCACTCGCGTGCAATAGTTGGTAGCGACACAACCAAACAGCGCCAGCACTTATTGTAGCCACATCGACACCGGCACTCGCGTGCAATAGTTGGTAGCGACACAACCAAACAGCGCCAGCACTTATTGTAGCCACATCGACACCGACACTCGCGTGCAATAGTTGGTAGCGACACAACCACACTGCACCAGCACTTATTGTAGCCACATCGACACCGGCACTCGCGTGCAATAGTTGGTAGCGACACAACCACACTGCACCAGCACTTATTGTAGCCACATCGACACCGGCACTCGCGTGCAATAGTTGGTAGCGACACAACCACACTGCACCAGCACTTATTGTAGCCACATCGACACCGGCACTCGCGTGCAATAGTTGGTAGCGACACAACCAAACAGCGCCAGCACTTATTGTAGCCACATCGACACCGGCACTCGCGTGCAATAGTTGGTAGCGACACAACCACACTGCACCAGCACTTATTGTAGCCACATCGACACCGGCACTCGCGTGCAATAGTTGGTAGCGACACAACCAAACAGCGCCAGCACTTATTGTAGCCACATCGACACCGGCACTCGCGTGCAATAGTTGGTAGCGACACAACCACACTGCACCAGCACTTATTGTAGCCACATCGACACCGGCACTCGCGTGCAATAGTTGGTAGCGACACAACCACACTGCACCAGCACTTATTGTAGCCACATCGACACCGGCACTCGCGTGCAATAGTTGGTAGCGACACAACCACACTGCACCAGCACTTATTGTAGCCACATCGACACCGGCACTCGCGTGCAATAGTTGGTAGCGACACAACCACACTGCACCAGCACTTATTGTAGCCACATCGACACCGGCACTCGCGTGCAATAGTTGGTAGCGACACAACCAAACAGCGCCAGCACTTATTGTAGCCACATCGACACCGACACTCGCGTGCAATAGTTGGTAGCGACACAACCAAACAGCACCAGCACTTATTGTAGCCACATCGACACCGGCACTCGCGTGCAATAGTTGGTAGCGACACAACCAAACAGCGCCAGCACTTATTGTAGCCACATCGACACCGGCACTCGCGTGCAATAGTTGGTAGCGACACAACCACACTGCACCAGCACTTATTGTAGCCACATCGACACCGGCACTCGCGTGCAATAGTTGGTAGCGACACAACCAAACAGCGCCAGCACTTATTGTAGCCACATCGACACCGGCACTCGCGTGCAATAGTTGGTAGCGACACAACCAAACAGCGCCAGCACTTATTGTAGCCACATCGACACCGGCACTCGCGTGCAATAGTTGGTAGCGACACAACCACACTGCACCAGCACTTATTGTAGCCACATCGACACCGGCACTCGCGTGCAATAGTTGGTAGCGACACAACCACACTGCACCAGCACTTATTGTAGCCACATCGACACCGGCACTCGCGTGCAATAGTTGGTAGCGACACAACCACACTGCACCAGCACTTATTGTAGCCACATCGACACCGGCACTCGCGTGCAATAGTTGGTAGCGACACAACCAAACAGCGCCAGCACTTATTGTAGCCACATCGACACCGGCACTCGCGTGCAATAGTTGGTAGCGACACAACCACACTGCACCAGCACTTATTGTAGCCACATCGACACCGGCACTCGCGTGCAATAGTTGGTAGCGACACAACCACACTGCACCAGCACTTATTGTAGCCACATCGACACCGGCACTCGCGTGCAATAGTTGGTAGCGACACAACCAAACAGCGCCAGCACTTATTGTAGCCACATCGACACCGGCACTCGCGTGCAATAGTTGGTAGCGACACAACCAAACTGCTCCAGCACTTATTGTAGCCACATCGACACCGGCACTCGCGTGCAATAGTTGGTAGCGACACAACCAAACAGCGCCAGCACTTATTGTAGCCACATCGACACCGGCACTCGCGTGCAATAGTTGGTAGCGACACAACCACACTGCACCAGCACTTATTGTAGCCACATCGACACCGGCACTCGCGTGCAATAGTTGGTAGCGACACAACCACACTGCACCAGCACTTATTGTAGCCACATCGACACCGGCACTCGCGTGCAATAGTTGGTAGCGACACAACCACACTGCACCAGCACTTATTGTAGCCACATCGACACCGGCACTCGCGTGCAATAGTTGGTAGCGACACAACCACACTGCACCAGCACTTATTGTAGCCACATCGACACCGGCACTCGCGTGCAATAGTTGGTAGCGACACAACCACACTGCACCAGCACTTATTGTAGCCACATCGACACCGGCACTCGCGTGCAATAGTTGGTAGCGACACAACCAAACAGCGCCAGCACTTATTGTAGCCACATCGACACCGGCACTCGCGTGCAATAGTTGGTAGCGACACAACCAAACAGCGCCAGCACTTATTGTAGCCACATCGACACCGGCACTCGCGTGCAATAGTTGGTAGCGACACAACCAAACAGCGCCAGCACTTATTGTAGCCACATCGACACCGGCACTCGCGTGCAATAGTTGGTAGCGACACAACCAAACAGCGCCAGCACTTATTGTAGCCACATCGACACCGGCACTCGCGTGCAATAGTTGGTAGCGACACAACCAAACAGCGCCAGCACTTATTGTAGCCACATCGACACCGGCACTCGCGTGCAATAGTTGGTAGCGACACAACCAAACAGCGCCAGCACTTATTGTAGCCACATCGACACCGGCACTCGCGTGCAATAGTTGGTAGCGACACAACCACACTGCACCAGCACTTATTGTAGCCACATCGACACCGGCACTCGCGTGCAATAGTTGGTAGCGACACAACCAAACAGCGCCAGCACTTATTGTAGCCACATCGACACCGGCACTCGCGTGCAATAGTTGGTAGCGACACAACCACACTGCACCAGCACTTATTGTAGCCACATCGACACCGACACTCGCGTGCAATAGTTGGTAGCGACACAACCAAACAGCGCCAGCACTTATTGTAGCCACATCGACACCGACACTCGCGTGCAATAGTTGGTAGCGACACAACCAAACAGCGCCAGCACTTATTGTAGCCACATCGACACCGGCACTCGCGTGCAATAGTTGGTAGCGACACAACCAAACAGCGCCAGCACTTATTGTAGCCACATCGACACCGGCACTCGCGTGCAATAGTTGGTAGCGACACAACCAAACAGCGCCAGCACTTATTGTAGCCACATCGACACCGGCACTCGCGTGCAATAGTTGGTAGCGACACAACCAAACAGCGCCAGCACTTATTGTAGCCACATCGACACCGGCACTCGCGTGCAATAGTTGGTAGCGACACAACCAAACAGCGCCAGCACTTATTGTAGCCACATCGACACCGGCACTCGCGTGCAATAGTTGGTAGCGACACAACCAAACAGCGCCAGCACTTATTGTAGCCACATCGACACCGGCACTCGCGTGCAATAGTTGGTAGCGACACAACCAAACAGCGCCAGCACTTATTGTAGCCACATCGACACCGGCACTCGCGTGCAATAGTTGGTAGCGACACAACCACACTGCACCAGCACTTATTGTAGCCACATCGACACCGGCACTCGCGTGCAATAGTTGGTTGCGACACAACCAAACAGCGCCAGCACTTATTGTAGCCACATCGACACCGGCACTCGCGTGCAATAGTTGGTAGCGACACAACCACACTGCACCAGCACTTATTGTAGCCACATCGACACCGGCACTCGCGTGCAATAGTTGGTAGCGACACAACCACACTGCACCAGCACTTATTGTAGCCACATCGACACCGGCACTCGCGTGCAATAGTTGGTAGCGACACAACCAAACAGCGCCAGCACTTATTGTAGCCACATCGACACCGGCACTCGCGTGCAATAGTTGGTAGCGACACAACCAAACAGCGCCAGCACTTATTGTAGCCACATCGACACCGGCACTCGCGTGCAATAGTTGGTAGCGACACAACCAAACAGCGCCAGCACTTATTGTAGCCACATCGACACCGGCACTCGCGTGCAATAGTTGGTAGCGACACAACCACACTGCACCAGCACTTATTGTAGCCACATCGACACCGGCACTCGCGTGCAATAGTTGGTAGCGACACAACCAAACAGCACCAGCACTTATTGTAGCCACATCGACACCGGCACTCGCGTGCAATAGTTGGTAGCGACACAACCACACTGCACCAGCACTTATTGTAGCCACATCGACACCGGCACTCGCGTGCAATAGTTGGTAGCGACACAACCAAACAGCGCCAGCACTTATTGTAGCCACATCGACACCGGCACTCGCGTGCAATAGTTGGTAGCGACACAACCAAACAGCGCCAGCACTTATTGTAGCCACATCGACACCGGCACTCGCGTGCAATAGTTGGTAGCGACACAACCAAACAGCGCCAGCACTTATTGTAGCCACATCGACACCGGCACTCGCGTGCAATAGTTGGTAGCGACACAACCACACTGCACCAGCACTTATTGTAGCCACATCGACACCGGCACTCGCGTGCAATAGTTGGTAGCGACACAACCACACTGCACCAGCACTTATTGTAGCCACATCGACACCGGCACTCGCGTGCAATAGTTGGTTGCGACACAACCAAACAGCGCCAGCACTTATTGTAGCCACATCGACACCGGCACTCGCGTGCAATAGTTGGTAGCGACACAACCACACTGCACCAGCACTTATTGTAGCCACATCGACACCGGCACTCGCGTGCAATAGTTGGTAGCGACACAACCACACTGCACCAGCACTTATTGTAGCCACATCGACACCGGCACTCGCGTGCAATAGTTGGTAGCGACACAACCAAACAGCGCCAGCACTTATTGTAGCCACATCGACACCGGCACTCGCGTGCAATAGTTGGTAGCGACACAACCAAACAGCGCCAGCACTTATTGTAGCCACATCGACACCGGCACTCGCGTGCAATAGTTGGTAGCGACACAACCAAACAGCGCCAGCACTTATTGTAGCCACATCGACACCGGCACTCGCGTGCAATAGTTGGTAGCGACACAACCACACTGCACCAGCACTTATTGTAGCCACATCGACACCGGCACTCGCGTGCAATAGTTGGTAGCGACACAACCAAACAGCACCAGCACTTATTGTAGCCACATCGACACCGGCACTCGCGTGCAATAGTTGGTAGCGACACAACCACACTGCACCAGCACTTATTGTAGCCACATCGACACCGGCACTCGCGTGCAATAGTTGGTTGCGACACAACCAAACAGCGCCAGCACTTATTGTAGCCACATCGACACCGGCACTCGCGTGCAATAGTTGGTAGCGACACAACCAAACAGCGCCAGCACTTATTGTAGCCACATCGACACCGGCACTCGCGTGCAATAGTTGGTAGCGACACAACCAAACAGCGCCAGCACTTATTGTAGCCACATCGACACCGGCACTCGCGTGCAATAGTTGGTAGCGACACAACCAAACAGCGCCAGCACTTATTGTAGCCACATCGACACCGGCACTCGCGTGCAATAGTTGGTAGCGACACAACCAAACAGCACCAGCACTTATTGTAGCCACATCGACACCGGCACTCGCGTGCAATAGTTGGTAGCGACACAACCACACTGCACCAGCACTTATTGTAGCCACATCGACACCGGCACTCGCGTGCAATAGTTGGTAGCGACACAACCAAACAGCACCAGCACTTATTGTAGCCACATCGACACCGGCACTCGCGTGCAATAGTTGGTAGCGACACAACCAAACAGCGCCAGCACTTATTGTAGCCACATCGACACCGGCACTCGCGTGCAATAGTTGGTAGCGACACAACCAAACAGCGCCAGCACTTATTGTAGCCACATCGACACCGGCACTCGCGTGCAATAGTTGGTAGCGACACAACCACACTGCACCAGCACTTATTGTAGCCACATCGACACCGGCACTCGCGTGCAATAGTTGGTAGCGACACAACCACACTGCACCAGCACTTATTGTAGCCACATCGACACCGGCACTCGCGTGCAATAGTTGGTAGCGACACAACCACACTGCACCAGCACTTATTGTAGCCACATCGACACCGACACTCGCGTGCAATAGTTGGTAGCGACACAACCAAACAGCGCCAGCACTTATTGTAGCCACATCGACACCGACACTCGCGTGCAATAGTTGGTAGCGACACAACCAAACAGCGCCAGCACTTATTGTAGCCACATCGACACCGGCACTCGCGTGCAATAGTTGGTAGCGACACAACCAAACAGCGCCAGCACTTATTGTAGCCACATCGACACCGGCACTCGCGTGCAATAGTTGGTAGCGACACAACCAAACAGCGCCAGCACTTATTGTAGCCACATCGACACCGGCACTCGCGTGCAATAGTTGGTAGCGACACAACCAAACAGCGCCAGCACTTATTGTAGCCACATCGACACCGGCACTCGCGTGCAATAGTTGGTAGCGACACAACCAAACAGCGCCAGCACTTATTGTAGCCACATCGACACCGGCACTCGCGTGCAATAGTTGGTAGCGACACAACCAAACAGCGCCAGCACTTATTGTAGCCACATCGACACCGGCACTCGCGTGCAATAGTTGGTAGCGACACAACCACACTGCACCAGCACTTATTGTAGCCACATCGACACCGGCACTCGCGTGCAATAGTTGGTTGCGACACAACCAAACAGCGCCAGCACTTATTGTAGCCACATCGACACCGGCACTCGCGTGCAATAGTTGGTAGCGACACAACCACACTGCACCAGCACTTATTGTAGCCACATCGACACCGGCACTCGCGTGCAATAGTTGGTAGCGACACAACCAAACAGCGCCAGCACTTATTGTAGCCACATCGACACCGGCACTCGCGTGCAATAGTTGGTTGCGACACAACCAAACAGCGCCAGCACTTATTGTAGCCACATCGACACCGGCACTCGCGTGCAATAGTTGGTAGCGACACAACCAAACAGCGCCAGCACTTATTGTAGCCACATCGACACCGGCACTCGCGTGCAATAGTTGGTAGCGACACAACCACACTGCACCAGCACTTATTGTAGCCACATCGACACCGGCACTCGCGTGCAATAGTTGGTTGCGACACAACCAAACAGCGCCAGCACTTATTGTAGCCACATCGACACCGGCACTCGCGTGCAATAGTTGGTAGCGACACAACCACACTGCACCAGCACTTATTGTAGCCACATCGACACCGGCACTCGCGTGCAATAGTTGGTAGCGACACAACCAAACAGCGCCAGCACTTATTGTAGCCACATCGACACCGGCACTCGCGTGCAATAGTTGGTAGCGACACAACCACACTGCACCAGCACTTATTGTAGCCACATCGACACCGGCACTCGCGTGCAATAGTTGGTAGCGACACAACCAAACAGCACCAGCACTTATTGTAGCCACATCGACACCGGCACTCGCGTGCAATAGTTGGTAGCGACACAACCACACTGCACCAGCACTTATTGTAGCCACATCGACACCGGCACTCGCGTGCAATAGTTGGTAGCGACACAACCAAACAGCGCCAGCACTTATTGTAGCCACATCGACACCGGCACTCGCGTGCAATAGTTGGTAGCGACACAACCAAACAGCGCCAGCACTTATTGTAGCCACATCGACACCGGCACTCGCGTGCAATAGTTGGTAGCGACACAACCAAACAGCGCCAGCACTTATTGTAGCCACATCGACACCGGCACTCGCGTGCAATAGTTGGTAGCGACACAACCAAACAGCGCCAGCACTTATTGTAGCCACATCGACACCGGCACTCGCGTGCAATAGTTGGTAGCGACACAACCAAACAGCGCCAGCACTTATTGTAGCCACATCGACACCGGCACTCGCGTGCAATAGTTGGTAGCGACACAACCAAACAGCGCCAGCACTTATTGTAGCCACATCGACACCGGCACTCGCGTGCAATAGTTGGTAGCGACACAACCACACTGCACCAGCACTTATTGTAGCCACATCGACACCGGCACTCGCGTGCAATAGTTGGTAGCGACACAACCAAACAGCGCCAGCACTTATTGTAGCCACATCGACACCGGCACTCGCGTGCAATAGTTGGTAGCGACACAACCAAACAGCGCCAGCACTTATTGTAGCCACATCGACACCGGCACTCGCGTGCAATAGTTGGTAGCGACACAACCAAACAGCGCCAGCACTTATTGTAGCCACATCGACACCGGCACTCGCGTGCAATAGTTGGTAGCGACACAACCAAACAGCGCCAGCACTTATTGTAGCCACATCGACACCGGCACTCGCGTGCAATAGTTGGTAGCGACACAACCACACTGCACCAGCACTTATTGTAGCCACATCGACACCGACACTCGCGTGCAATAGTTGGTAGCGACACAACCAAACAGCGCCAGCACTTATTGTAGCCACATCGACACCGACACTCGCGTGCAATAGTTGGTAGCGACACAACCAAACAGCGCCAGCACTTATTGTAGCCACATCGACACCGGCACTCGCGTGCAATAGTTGGTAGCGACACAACCAAACAGCGCCAGCACTTATTGTAGCCACATCGACACCGGCACTCGCGTGCAATAGTTGGTAGCGACACAACCAAACAGCGCCAGCACTTATTGTAGCCACATCGACACCGGCACTCGCGTGCAATAGTTGGTAGCGACACAACCAAACAGCGCCAGCACTTATTGTAGCCACATCGACACCGGCACTCGCGTGCAATAGTTGGTAGCGACACAACCAAACAGCGCCAGCACTTATTGTAGCCACATCGACACCGGCACTCGCGTGCAATAGTTGGTAGCGACACAACCAAACAGCGCCAGCACTTATTGTAGCCACATCGACACCGGCACTCGCGTGCAATAGTTGGTAGCGACACAACCAAACAGCGCCAGCACTTATTGTAGCCACATCGACACCGGCACTCGCGTGCAATAGTTGGTAGCGACACAACCAAACAGCGCCAGCACTTATTGTAGCCACATCGACACCGGCACTCGCGTGCAATAGTTGGTAGCGACACAACCACACTGCACCAGCACTTATTGTAGCCACATCGACACCGGCACTCGCGTGCAATAGTTGGTTGCGACACAACCAAACAGCGCCAGCACTTATTGTAGCCACATCGACACCGGCACTCGCGTGCAATAGTTGGTAGCGACACAACCACACTGCACCAGCACTTATTGTAGCCACATCGACACCGGCACTCGCGTGCAATAGTTGGTAGCGACACAACCACACTGCACCAGCACTTATTGTAGCCACATCGACACCGGCACTCGCGTGCAATAGTTGGTAGCGACACAACCAAACAGCGCCAGCACTTATTGTAGCCACATCGACACCGGCACTCGCGTGCAATAGTTGGTAGCGACACAACCAAACAGCGCCAGCACTTATTGTAGCCACATCGACACCGGCACTCGCGTGCAATAGTTGGTAGCGACACAACCAAACAGCGCCAGCACTTATTGTAGCCACATCGACACCGGCACTCGCGTGCAATAGTTGGTAGCGACACAACCAAACAGCGCCAGCACTTATTGTAGCCACATCGACACCGGCACTCGCGTGCAATAGTTGGTAGCGACACAACCACACTGCACCAGCACTTATTGTAGCCACATCGACACCGGCACTCGCGTGCAATAGTTGGTAGCGACACAACCACACTGCACCAGCACTTATTGTAGCCACATCGACACCGGCACTCGCGTGCAATAGTTGGTAGCGACACAACCAAACAGCACCAGCACTTATTGTAGCCACATCGACACCGGCACTCGCGTGCAATAGTTGGTAGCGACACAACCACACTGCACCAGCACTTATTGTAGCCACATCGACACCGGCACTCGCGTGCAATAGTTGGTAGCGACACAACCAAACAGCGCCAGCACTTATTGTAGCCACATCGACACCGGCACTCGCGTGCAATAGTTGGTAGCGACACAACCACACTGCACCAGCACTTATTGTAGCCACATCGACACCGGCACTCGCGTGCAATAGTTGGTAGCGACACAACCACACTGCACCAGCACTTATTGTAGCCACATCGACACCGGCACTCGCGTGCAATAGTTGGTAGCGACACAACCAAACAGCGCCAGCACTTATTGTAGCCACATCGACACCGGCACTCGCGTGCAATAGTTGGTAGCGACACAACCAAACAGCGCCAGCACTTATTGTAGCCACATCGACACCGGCACTCGCGTGCAATAGTTGGTAGCGACACAACCAAACAGCGCCAGCACTTATTGTAGCCACATCGACACCGGCACTCGCGTGCAATAGTTGGTAGCGACACAACCAAACAGCACCAGCACTTATTGTAGCCACATCGACACCGGCACTCGCGTGCAATAGTTGGTAGCGACACAACCACACTGCACCAGCACTTATTGTAGCCACATCGACACCGGCACTCGCGTGCAATAGTTGGTAGCGACACAACCAAACAGCGCCAGCACTTATTGTAGCCACATCGACACCGGCACTCGCGTGCAATAGTTGGTAGCGACACAACCAAACAGCGCCAGCACTTATTGTAGCCACATCGACACCGGCACTCGCGTGCAATAGTTGGTAGCGACACAACCAAACAGCGCCAGCACTTATTGTAGCCACATCGACACCGGCACTCGCGTGCAATAGTTGGTAGCGACACAACCAAACAGCACCAGCACTTATTGTAGCCACATCGACACCGGCACTCGCGTGCAATAGTTGGTAGCGACACAACCACACTGCACCAGCACTTATTGTAGCCACATCGACACCGGCACTCGCGTGCAATAGTTGGTAGCGACACAACCAAACAGCGCCAGCACTTATTGTAGCCACATCGACACCGGCACTCGCGTGCAATAGTTGGTAGCGACACAACCAAACAGCGCCAGCACTTATTGTAGCCACATCGACACCGGCACTCGCGTGCAATAGTTGGTAGCGACACAACCAAACAGCGCCAGCACTTATTGTAGCCACATCGACACCGGCACTCGCGTGCAATAGTTGGTAGCGACACAACCAAACAGCGCCAGCACTTATTGTAGCCACATCGACACCGGCACTCGCGTGCAATAGTTGGTAGCGACACAACCACACTGCACCAGCACTTATTGTAGCCACATCGACACCGACACTCGCGTGCAATAGTTGGTAGCGACACAACCAAACAGCGCCAGCACTTATTGTAGCCACATCGACACCGGCACTCGCGTGCAATAGTTGGTAGCGACACAACCAAACAGCGCCAGCACTTATTGTAGCCACATCGACACCGGCACTCGCGTGCAATAGTTGGTAGCGACACAACCAAACAGCGCCAGCACTTATTGTAGCCACATCGACACCGGCACTCGCGTGCAATAGTTGGTAGCGACACAACCAAACAGCGCCAGATAGAACCAAATAGAGCATTTTGCATATAAGCCCGGTGTTATCTAATTCTAGCCAAATGCAACCAAATCCATCCAAACATCAACCTTCTAAGAACCTCTTCAATTAAGTATTGCGCTCGCTTAGATAACAACTTAAAGAGCGATACCGCGAGCTGTGTCCAGCTGACGTTTCGAGTGTAGCTGCGTGAACTACCCATTTACTCAGTGAGTACTCCGCACACTGGCATCCGCGTTTTTTTACATTTACGAGTATATTACGCTCTATCATCATCCATCGTCATTAGCCTTAAGGATTGAGGGAGTAAATTCTACACCAGCATATTATTATTGACTTTCAGTTTAAATCTCATTGTTCATTTATAATAATTTAAAACTTAAAGCTCGACAAATAGTCCTATTGCCTCACTCTCGCCGTTCAACAAAACAAACAACAAGACGCATTGTCTGTCTAACAAAGGCTCGTTGTACTTTATCATTAAATATTATATAAAACATGATGTAGCCCAGCGCTCCGCTCCGACACACAATTACAGGCGGGTCGGTGTGAGTAGTTCACCGCCGCGCCGTGTCCACATTCTCTGCTCTGTGTCCTTTATGTGAACCAGCAGGTGTACTTAATTACGAAGTTTTGCACAAAGTGCCATATGTCAAGTATAGAAATCAAATCAAAATATTTTATTTCATTATAGGTTCACAAACTCTTAATAAATGTCGATCGATACATCTATCTATATGTTTTGACTTTTACAGATTTTAGAGGCTTACTGGTTTTATCATTTGTGTTTCAATAGGCTTTGTGCGTTTCGTCTGCGGAGGTGGAATGTGGAGGTGTTGGTTCCAGGAACTTTTTACAACTGCAGAACATAACTAATTTTTAAGCAGAAATTGAATAAAAATTTGTGACACTAAATAACAATAACTTTTAAATAACTGGCGTGGCTTGCTATCGATGCGTGTCGATCGATGTAATAAAACTTTCTGTATTTTTCGATTCACGTTTCATTTTGTTGGGAAAATCGCGCAACGTACAGACGTTAAAGAGCACTTGAACTGAACCACGGCGCGGCAAGACGCGGCGCGCTGTTAACAAGACGTTGTCATTAAATATACATTCAATTTCAACTTTTTAAGTGATTCAATCTTGTGTGAATTCAATGAAAAAAGGAAGATTTATTAAGTAAGAGCAAGTAATGAGGTTTCGTTAGGAGTTCAAAAAATACATTTTTTAATGAAATTTGTAGCAAACGAATATGTGGGTTCCCTGAGTTTAGGTAATCACCACCGCCGCGGACACCGGCACACCAAGGTGATTACTGATGCGGTGCCGACCTGTTGAGGAAGTTGAACGCTTCTTTCTTGAAGGCCTGGACATCGTAATTGAGCGGAAAGGCCGCCGATGGAAGTTTGTTACATTTTTTTTTATATTGGTTTACGAACTGAACTACTTAATGAATGTCTATTGATACATCTTTATACTTCGGCTTTTACAAGGTACTACAAATCAAATCAAATCAAATCAAATTTATTGCATTATAGGTGGTAACAAAAGAAGTTATCAAGATTCACAGTATAAAAGTCCCTCACACTACAACTGTACAACAGCATGCAATATTACATACAAGCAGATGAAAAGCGAACAAATTAAGATCAAGAAAAATACAATTTAATATAAATAAAATGTGAAGGTAAAATGCAGCACAATAACAACTAATTACATAATATTTTACAGTTATTTATTATAGTTTATTCAAATAAGAAAAACTAGATGTCAATATATATAATAGTTCAGTCACGACATAAAATGTGATACATAACAATTTTTTTTTTGGATAGAAAGTCATTAACACTATAAAAACACTTCTCAATTAGCCAAGTTCTGAGGATGTACGAAGTACATTAATACATGTTAATTATATTTCGTATTATAGGTATTAGCTGTATGTGTGCGTAATGCACATTTTGTAATATTTGTTCGAACTGCGATACAAGCAGTTTACCTAATAATTATAAATCAATAAAAGTAGTGTGCAAACAGCATTCGTGGAGTTTGGTTATTTCGTCACCTAACTCTCCCCTTTTATTGTACGTGTACAAACGGTACCGAACATCTTGGTCCTTCGAGCCGGATGTTGCTACAACAAACTAATTTTAGAGCTCTATCGAGACAAATAAAAGGTATGGATTTAGATACTATGATAGACAAGTGGGAACTGGAAGATGAACTCCACAATTTACAATCACGTTGGGATAGCATTGATAAATTGCATCTCAAAATCGATAATATATGTCAGGGTTCCAACTTACAATATGATGGTGAATTTACGTACTATGAAACTATTTATAAGAACATGAAAAGGTCCATAAATCAGAAATTGTCATCCAATTCTCATCTTCAACAATCAACCCCAAAAATCGAAATCCCAGTTTTTACGGGAAATTATATTCAGTGGCCTACTTTCTTTGATTTGTTTAATGAAACTATTCATAATAATAATTGTTGAACAAAGTGCCAAAAAATGCAACACCTAAAGGGGAGGTTGAAAGGGGAAGCGGAGAGGCTAATACAGCATCTTAACATCTCCGCGGAAAACTATGACACTGCGTGGGAGCTGTTAACCCGTAGATATAATAACACCCAATTGCTTTTCACTAAAAACATAGAGACCTTTTTGAATCAACCCAGTATTCAAAAGCAGACAGCTTATGAAATAAAACGTCTCTATGACACTAGTATGGAGTGCCTGCACGCTATACAAAATTTAGGGGTCAACACCTCTACGTGGGATCCGATATTAGTTCATTTAATTTCTAAAAAACTGGATGCTATATCTTATAACGATTATAAGGAGGCCCGTAAATCACCACGTGACTTGCCATCCCTAAATGAGCTTATGAGCTTCCTAGAAGGCAAGTTTACGGCCCTTGAAGAGATAAGCAAAAAAGATTTATCTTCAGTTTATAAATCTACTTCGAATACAACGAATACCTATAAGTTGAATAATTATAACCAATTCCGTTCATCGAACCGAAACGGAAAATTCCAAACCAATGCAACACGTGTTTGGAATTGTCCTTTATGTAAGCAAAACCATATTCTATTGAAATGTAATAAATTTGCAAAGCTAGAACCGGACGCGAGGTTAAAAACAATAAAGAAATTAGGTATTTGCACTAATTGTCTATTTAATCACGACGGCAATGCATGCTATTCCACAAAACTTTGTAAAATTTGTCAGGGTAAGCATAATTCAATTTTGCACGATTCATTTGCATTAGAATTACCCCCTTCGCCTCTGACCCCTGCCGCTAGCGCCCAGGCGCATGGGTCCACTTGTGCGCCGGCGCCTCCTGCGGTTTCTACTCCGGCTGTTGATAACAACATGAAGCGGAGCCCTGTGACGTCACAGTCGACCCAACAGTGGCCAAATTCGCCTAAAAAACAACATAACGTTAACTACGTTACTAATGAAGACGAGGAGATTCTCCTTACCACTTTATTAGTAAAAGTAAAGGCGGCAGACGGCTCATACATTACACTGAGGGCCTTACTCGATCAGGGGTCGCAAATTTCGCTTATCTCGGAAAATGCTGCACAATGGCTTGATTTACCGAGATCTCGTTACCATGCCTCTATATCCGGTATAGGTTACGGAGCAAAACAAAGTAAAGGCGTAGTAAATCTCTCTTGTCAATCTATATACGAGGATTACGTTTTTGAAACGCAAGCATTAGTCATAAACCACGTAATAAATGATTTACCTAACATCTCCTTCGTCAAACAGACTTGGGAGCATCTACAGCATATTCAGCTGGCAGATCCGGATTACAATCTCTCGAAGCCCATAGATTTATTATTAGATGCTAGTGTTTATTCTGATATTTTAATGAGCGGCCTAATTAAGGGCCCCAGCAAAGCGCCCATCGCCCAACAAACCAGTTTGGGTTGGATATTGTCAGGAAACGTAAGAACCTGTGGGATATCGTTGCACAAAGCTCTCAAGACGACCAGCTTGCACCGCCGCTCGCCGCATACTGTGGGACATCAATAGCATCGCGTGAGCAGCTCCTGAGTCGACCGATCTGCGCGACCGCTCGACGCGTACTGAAGCGCGCGCGCTGCGTGCGGGTCCTATTTATAATTTCGTGCATTATCCACGCAAAACATTTTTGTATGAAGATTTCTCCCGTGTTGTGATTGGTCAGCGAAGTAAGACGTACACTATTTTGACCTGGTACTACCAGTATGCAGCTAAATTGTATATTATATGTAAATAACCATAATAAAGCATCATTCTCGCTCCGATCGCCACGCGGTGCGGACGTGCAAGACCCAGTTCTCCGTTGATCGGTTCCTTCCCGATATTCCGTGGCGCTCAGTCTACTGACGTCACAGTTTAGCGTGTTGGTTCCGTGCTACGGTTTTCAAGGTTTTTCTACTCCGTCTGAGTGCTTTCGAAGTGCGATTTTTCTTTGCGACTAAGCCCCTTAGTCTTCAAAGTGCTGTGCTAAGTTGTGTTGTGCTTGTGCTGAGTGCAGTGTTGTGCCCAGCGTAAGTAGTCTGGTTTCAGTGCAAAGGATACTTAACGGTGACAACGAATTTGTACTGAACCAGTCCTTTTTATATTTATTTATTTCTTCTCTATTTTATTTATTTTCTCCTATTTTCATATTTATTTCTATCATATCTGTGTGTTTTCGTGTGTATTTGTCCTTTCTGTCGGTAAAGGTTGACCCTAACGCGTTCAACTCTTTACCTGCGTACCCTTTTTTTTAGGTTTCTAGGTAGCGGCCTTCGGCGTACTACGGTTAGTTTTAAGTTATTCTCCCCAGCCCCCCTACCGCTGGTAGGGAGGTTTGCCGCTAGGGTTCGCTAGGTTTTTATTTAGGAATCCTAGGCATTTGTTATATATTATAGGCATACATTATATATTTATATATTACATATTGTAATTCCAAGTCCTCCAATGGACCTTGTTAATATTCTTAAGTCGTTCGCCCAGGCTGCGTCCGGCGTAAGCATACCCGCTGACGCACTAACGCAGGCCTTACAGGCATCTATTGCCTCCCCGGCCCCTCAGGCCTCTAATGTCCAGACCCCTCAGGTCTATAGCTCTCCCGCGTCTCCCGTTCCATCCGATATGGACTGCGCGTCGGTCTCATCCTCGCGCTCATCTCGCAGGAAGCGTACCGCTCCCGGGAGCGATTCAGACTCCGCCGCGTCCGAAGCTTCGTCGGTCGCCGCCACCCTAACCGGTTCTCCTGAGCCCGCGTTCCAGTTAGTTGCCAAACGCTCTAAGAAGCGTTCGAAAAAAGCCGCGGTGTCTTCAACACCTGAGCCAACCCCGGTGTCTTCAACACCAGCCCCCGCGCCGTTAAAATCGCTCGAAGTAACCGTGTCTCCGTCGGTCCCTTCGAAGCCAGCGACGCGCTGCGCTCCCGTCCCGCCGAAACCTCAGCTCCCTCCGCCCGTCTTCCTGCGTGAAAAAACGCACTGGACCGCGGTTTCTAACTTGTGCAAAGAGCACAAAATTAATTACTTAAAAGCCGCCAACGCTGGCGATACAATCAAAATTCAAGTAGCGACCGTCGACGACTTCCGCGCGTTTACCAGGTTACTCGGGTTAAATCAAATCGCGTACCACACCTACGCCCTCCCGGAGGAGCGTAAGATCCGCGCAGTACTATGGGGCGTCCCGTTTGAGCTCGCGAATGAAGAAATCCTCGAGGACCTTAAGTCCCAGGGTTTCCCGGCCGAAGCAGTGCACAAGATGCACTCTAACCGCGGAAGGCGCTTTCCGTTAGCTTTAGTTATCTTGTCGAATTCTCCCAACTCGAGGGAGATCTTTAGAGAGGCTCGCACAATTTGCGGACTCTCAAATATCTCTGTTGAGCGTCCCAACCCCCGCGGTTACCCTGGGCAGTGCCACCGCTGCCAGTCCGGCCACACAGCTAACTACAGGGGTTGCCCGCGCGCTCCGCGCTCCACCACCAAGAGGGTCGCGCCTAAACCGGCGCCGCCGCTCACTCCTGCTAACTTCCCGCCGCTGCGCAACCGGGGTCCTCCGGAAGCAAAGCCCGCTCAGCCAACGCCTACTCCGGCTCTGTCTTGGAGGCAGCGTCCGGCCGTTCCGCCTGCACCTTCCCGACCCATCCCAGCTCCCGTAGCTTCCGTAGGGCCGCGTCCTTCTCCGTCATCCACACCTCAGTCGTCGTTGGCTGAGGACATGAAGACCGTGTTCGACGTTATTCAAAACGTCGATATTAACGAAATTTCCGTGCTCGCACGCAAACTGCGAGCCGCCCGCTCTCCTCAAGAGCGTTTATTTGCTTTAGCCGAGTATCACTCGCTCCTAAGTTCGTTGTAAATTCTTTTATATTTTATAAATTAATAAATAATAAATTATAATGTCTAGACCCGCGAATCCCGCGTCCAGTCGTATTAAACCCAAGGGCTTATCCCTAGTATCTTTTAACGCTCGTAGCCTTAACACCAACCTTCCCGAAATTAAACTGTTCCTTCAGAACAAAGAACCTGACTTATTCCTTCTCCAGGAGACATGGCTTACTCCAAACCGCTCCAGGGGATTCGCAATACCTAAGTACGCGTTTATTCGTAACGATAGGCTCAACTCCGACGGTTTCGGCGGCACCGCTATATATTACAAAAGAGGCTTCCACTGCTGTCCTCTCCCTACTCCTCCTCTCCTCAACATGGAAGCCACTGTGTGTAGATTGGCTATGACTGGTCATCCGACCATCATCATAGCTTCAATCTACATACCTAGTGGCACCAGACCAATCCGCAGCGACTTTGAGGCCATTCTCGCCCTCGGCCATTCAGTCATTATGTTCGGAGATTTTAACTCCAAACATACTGACTGGACGTGCCTATCGACTAACACCAGCGGTATCGCTCTCCTCAACATCACTAACTCCCTTGACCTAGACGTCATAACCCCCATCACTCCCACTCACTATCCCAACAACCCGTCCTACTCTCCTGACATCCTCGACTTTGCAATTATCAAGCGAATCAATCTTGATCTAAGGTCTATCGAACCGCTCGATGACCTAGGCTCCGACCATCGCCCCGTTTCCCTCGTGCTAGGACCGCCGAACGATAACGTCTCATCTCCTAAGACCTTTACCAACTGGAAAGGTTTTAAAAATACGTTAGTTTCAGCCTTAGAGGCTCCGAACTCTCCACTCGCGATCTCTCCCGAACAATTAGATAGCCCGGATAAAATCGATTCATTAGTAAATTCTCTCACTGATGCTATCAACTCAGCCATCAGTGACAACGAAAAGGTTGCTAAGCAAGGCAAACCCACGCTTCCCTTAGCCGTTAGCAATCTTATTAAAGCTAAAAACGCGGCTCTCCGGAGAGCCAAGAAATATCCCACGCCCGCCTATAGAACAGCTGCGAATCAGCTTCAACGTAAAGTTAGGTCTTGCCTCGCGGAACTCCGAGACGCTCAGATGAACGATCTCATGGCGAATATCTCTTCGTCCCACCAAGCGTACTATAGCATGGCCCGAGCCTTACGCGTAGACACCGTCTCTCACGTTCCTCCTCTCACTCGTCCCGATGGCACTACTGCCTTCGAAGTCGAAGAGAAAGCCGAATGCTTCGCCGACAGCATTGCCGCACAATGCTCGCCCAGCACGCAACCTGCTGATCCCTCACACATCCAGGCGGTGGAGGACGAAGTCCTTCGCAGAGACTCTCTCCCCATCACCGCCGACCCTGTCACAGTCGCTAATGACGAAATCTTGCTTCTCATTAGAAATCAAAAGTCCAAAAAGGCTCCGGGTGCGGATGGAATTTCCAACCACGCACTTAAGCACCTACCTCAACAGATGCTTACCTTGTTAGCTATCATTTTCAATGCCTGCTTCGACCATAGCTACTTTCCAAAAGCTTGGAAAGAAGCGACAGTCATAGGCATTCCCAAGCCGGGCAAACCTCTGAACGTCCCGGCTAATCACAGACCCATCAGCCTCCTCAAGGCAATGTCTAAACTTCTCGAGAGAGTCATACTCTCTCGAATGCGGAACCATCTGTTTCCAACGGATGGCGATCCTCTCATTATTCCCCATCAGTTCGGCTTTCGCGCTAAACACTCCTGCCCTCAGCAAGTCCACCGAATCGTCGAGTATATACTTGACGGTTTCTATCCGCGTCGTTATAAAACAGTCGCGGTTTTCTTTGACGTAGCCAAGGCTTTCGATAAAGTCTGGCACAGCGGTCTCGTTTATAAACTCTACAAGATAGGCTTACCGGATCGCCTAGTCAGGTTAATAGCGTCGTTTCTCAAAGACCGTACGTTTCGATTTAAACACGAAGGCACGCTTTCTGCACCTCGTCCCATAAAGGCTTGAGTCCCTCAAGGCTCAGTCCTCGCCCCTCTGCTGTACACCGTGTACACCAACGACATTCCCATCCCGCCGAAAGGCGTCGAACTCGCCCTCTTTGCTGACGACACCGCACTCTATACCAAAGGCCACAGTGTTCGGCACCTTGTAACCAGACTCCAAAAGGCCGTAAACGCCCTTGGTGTATGGTTTCAAAAATGGCGCATCGATGTGAACCCTGAAAAGAGTTCTGCGATGCGCTTCGACCACAAACGCCGTCATCCCGATGGCGATCCCCACGTTCGAATGTTAGGCATTCCCATCCCCTGGAAGCGCAGTACTAAATACTTAGGCGTCACATTAGATCCGACGCTTTCTTTCAAGCCACACGTCGAAAGAGTTTCGAAACTCGCTCGTCACTATTTAGTCCGCCTAAATAGCATGTTAGGTAGAAAAAGTAAAATGTCCTTCAGAAACAAACGTACACTTTACAAGGTCTGCGTTAGACCCGTCATGACGTATGCCTCGCCAATCTTTGCCCACGCCAAACCCTCCCTCCTGCACAAACTGCAGGTAGTTCAAAACCTCTTTTGCCGCCGGGCCACAAACGCACCGTGGTACGTGCGTAACGCGGACTTGCATAGAGATCTTGAACTGCCTACAGTACAACAACATCTCAAAACACTCTCTGAAGCGTTTTTCAAACGCTCCGAAACCCATCCCAATCCTCTAGTTCGTGATTCAGTCTCATATACTACTCCTGTGTTAGACTTGAAGTTCAAAGTCGCTAGGCCTAGAAATGCGCAAGCGTACTCATCCACCAGACTGTCACGCGATCTCGAGGACCTTCTGGCCGCAAATTCTAATTCTAACGTAAATTCTAATTCTAACGTAAATCCTAATTCTAACGTAAATGCGAATTAACTCAATTTTATTTTGCAATTTTTTAATTTTTGTTTTAATTATTGATTTTCATTTTGAGCACCTTCAGTGCTATGTATTAACCTTCAGTGCTTTGAGCACCTTCAGTGCTATGTAATCCCTGCGGGTGACCCCTTCTGGGCCCATGGGATTCAATCTTGTGTGAATTCAATGAAAAAAGGAAGATTTATTAAGTAAGAGCAAGTAATGAGGTTTCGTTAGGAGTTCAAAAAATACATTTTTTAATGAAATTTGTAGCAAACGAATATGTGGGTTCCCTGAGTTTAGGTAATCACCACCGCCGCGGACACCGGCACACCAAGGTGATTACTGATGCGGTGCCGACCTGTTGAGGAAGTTGAACGCTTCTTTCTTGAAGGCCTGGACATCGTAATTGAGCGGAAAGGCCGCCGATGGAAGTTTGTTACATTTTTTTTTATATTGGTTTACGAACTGAACTACTTTATGAATGTCTATTGATACATCTTTATACTTCGGCTTTTACAAGGTACTACAAATCAAATCAAATCAAATCAAATTTATTGCATTATAGGTGGTAACAAAAGAAGTTATCAAGATTCACAGTATAAAAGTCCCTCACACTACAACTGTACAACAGCATGCAATATTACATACAAGCAGATGAAAAGCGAACAAATTAAGATCAAGAAAAATACAATTTAATATAAATAAAATGTGAAGGTAAAATGCAGCACAATAACAACTAATTACATAATATTTTACAGTTATTTATTATAGTTTATTCAAATAAGAAAAACTAGATGTCAATATATATAATAGTTCAGTCACGACATAAAATGTGATACATAACAATTTTTTTTTTTGGATAGAAAGTCATTAACACTATAAAAACACTTCTCAATTAGCCAAGTTCTGAGGATGTACGAAGTACATTAATACATGTTAATTATATTTCGTATTATAGGTTGTATAATTTAGTTGAAGGATTGTTATTATTACATGTATTGTAAGGTGTAGTTCTATCAGTGTAAACTAGATGGAGCTACTAGTAGATTAAATCGCACATGTAAAGTTTTAAAGGCTCAAATGTTGTTCTGTCAGTGATATTTCATATGTGTGTAGTAATTTGGGAAATATCCTGATTATTTGCTATTGGAGCAATATACTACATCGCTTGATTTTTGTGGCTTTCATTTCGCCTCCCCTCGGGAACCTGAGCTAAAGTTGTTCATGGTCCTTCGAGCCGGATCGCATGTGTTGAAAGACTTTCTGGAAAACATTTTCCTGAAAGGTAGACTCGGGACAGAGTAATGCTGTTACGAACCGAGTCTACAGGAAAGCAGTCTGCTGAAAGGCGGGCGGCAGGAGCAGTGCGCTGAAAGGCGGGCAGCAGGAGCAGTGCGCTGAAAGGCGGGCGGCAGGAGCAGTGCGCTGAAAGGCGGGCGGCAGGAGCAGTTGGCTGCAGGACAGACGGCACGAACGAGCCTGCTTGTTGCAAGGCGGGTGGCAAGTTGGCGCAGTGAAAGGCGGGAAAGAAAACGGTTTTCCCGGAAATTACCATATAAGCGTCAAGTGTAAGTGCAGTGGAAAATTGTGAGTACTTTTATTATTTATCTTTGAAAATTTGAACGTTAAAGGCATCAGTTTAATTTCAATAAATGTGTGCAATTGACATCGGAATTTGAACCTTATTTAAAAGACTTTATTAACTTTAAGATTTTAACATAGATTTAGGACTTAGAATAATTTTATAAATTTGGTTGAGACGGGGAACCTATGCCCGATTTCGTTTAGAATTTTAAGTATTAAACACTTAGAAAATTTTGCGCTTCTGAATGTTTTAAGACTTGGTATTTGTGTATTTTGGTGATAGATTGGTTGACTACTTAAAAACTTCGAAATTTTGGATGAAAAGTATTGAATTGTATTTTAGTTTAAAGTTTCATTCAGTTAATATAATTTTTAAAGAATATGGAGTCAACAATTAATTTTCAAATGGATATTTATTCCAGATTGAATAAAGCTAGAGTTAACTTTAAAAAATCTCCGAAAGAGAGAATAACTAAAGAATATTTAGAAGGCCGTATAGAAAGTTTAGATCAATTGTGGTTTGAATTCTTGGCAGGACATAAAGAGTTGATGAAAAAATATTCGGCATCAGATTTATCATCAACTTCTTATAGTAAAACTGAAATATATGACAAAGCTGAGGAGTTGTATAGTGAACATAAATGTGAATTAAAAATTATTTTATCTAAGATAATTGAATCTAAAACTAATAATAATAGTGAAATTAATGTTAAAAAATGTTTGTCAGTTAAGTTGCCAAAAATAAATATTCCAAAATTTTCGGGAAAATATGATGAATGGGCTACTTTTAGGGATTTATTTAAGGCATTAATTGACAATAATGAAACTTTAGATAACATCCAAAAATTGCAATATTTAAAAGGGTATTTAACAGGAGAAGCTGAGCAGCTTCTTAGGCATATTCCAGTTAGTGCAATCAATTATGCTAGGTGTTGGGATATATTGGAAAAAAGGTATAATAATAAAAAATACCTGTCACATCATATTTTGACAAGGTTCCTTAATCAAAAAAATCTTGTATGTGAATCCGCGTCTGCCTTAAAAGAATTAATTGATTGCTCTAATGATTGTTTGTCGGCATTGTCTAATTTAGACATAGATGTTACTAGTTGGGATATTATTGTAATCCATATTCTAACGTCAAAGTTGGATCCGGAGAGTAGAAGGCAGTGGGAATTTAACTTTACAAGTTGTAACTCTTCGGATGAATTGCCTTCTTATGAACAATTTAAGGATTTTTTAACGAATAGGTATCGTGCTATTGAGTTTTTGAGTACTAATGTGAAAGGTAAAGTATACTCTAAGGATAAGTACAAATCCTTCCACGTTAAAAATAATCTTTCTTGTCGCTATTGTTCTCAAAATCATGATATGTTAAATTGTAAATCGTTTTTGCATACGGAGGTTGAAAAACGTCGAAAGTTTGTGTTAGAAAATAAATTATGTTTCATTTGCCTGGGTGGCAACCATTCGGCTAAAAAATGCAGTTCGAATAAGTATTGTTCTATTTGCAATCGAAAACACCATACTTTGTTGCATCCCCGCGGGGAGGTTACTGTTGAGGCCAGCGACTCTACAAGTCAAGAAACTTCGGTGGTTTCTTGTATGTCATCAGATAGTGGTGATCGTGTAGAGCAGGTTTTGTTGGCCACGGCGTTAGTGAGAGCCACGAATAAGATTGGGTCAGGTACAGTAATACGTGCTTTGCTAGACCAAGGTTCCCAGTCATCGTTTGTTACGGAAAATATTGTGCAACAGTTGGGTTTGAAAAGAATCTCTATAAACGGTGAGATTTCAGGTATCGGTGGAAATAGAAATATATCTTGTAACTCTATGGTAGATATTGAATTAGCCTCGTTGGTTGACCCGCAAGTGACTTTCAAGGTAAAAGCACTCGTTTTAAAATCTATAACTTCGTTAATTCCTTCCAGGCAGGTTACGAATATAGATTGGAAGGAATTAAAGTATTTGAAATTAGCTGATCCGCAATTTAACGTACCAAGTAAAACAGACATTTTGTTAGGCGCGGAAGTGTACGCTAAAATATTGCACGATGGTCTAAAAAGAAGTCCATCAGGTACTTCTATTGCTCAACTAACTAGTTTGGGTTGGATTGTGTCAGGAGCTTTAGGAAGTGTGAAAAATAACCATGTTAATGTTAAGGTTTTTCATTGTCTTCAGAACGAAAATGATATCTTGAAAAAATTTTGGGAGTTAGAGTCAGATTGCGTTCAACAAAAATTGTTAACTGAAGAAGAATCCCTTTGTGAAAACCATTTTGCTGAAAATACTACAAGAAACGATGATAATAGTTATGTCGTTCGTCTTCCTTTTAAAGTGAAAAATCCCGAGGTGAAAAGTTCACAGGAAATCGCTGAAAAACGGCTAAAGCTATTAGAAAGGAGATTCAGAAAGAATCCAGAGTTCAAATTAAAATATTACGAAGTAATGGACGAGTACTTACAGCTGAGGCATCTTGAGGAAGTACCAGCTTCTGAAATACATAAAAGTAGAGCCATTTATCTACCTCATCACGCGGTTATCAGAAATGATAAGGACACTACCAAGGTGAGGATTGTTTTTGATGCGTCCTGTAAGGGAACTAACGACCTTTCGTTGAACGATCAATTATTAGTTGGACCAGTTTTGCAATCCGATCTGCGTCATCTTATGATTCGTTGGCGAACTTACCCTATATGTGTAGCAGCGGACATCGTTAAGATGTATAGAAAAGTGTGGGTCAATAAGCAGGACGTAGATTTTCAAAGGATTCTTTGGCGAGAGAATGAAGACGAAAATATAAGGCATTTCAAATTACTTACCGTCACATTTGGGACTGCTTCTGCACCTTACCTCGCAGTCAAGGCTTTGCAGCAAGTGGCTTTAGATGAAGGGCACATATCTCCTGTAATATCTGAAAAAATAAAGGCTGATTTCTACATGGATGATTTATTAACGGGATGTGAAACCAAAGCGGAAGGGATGGAAATTTACAGGGGTATGAAGAAAATTCTACAGAAAGGAAATTTCGAACTACAAAAATGGTCAAGTAACGACAGTGACTTACTAAGGGAAATGATAGAAGAAAACAAAGATAACAAGATTAAAGAAGAACTTACCATAAAAACAGATGAAATAATTAAAATAGTGGGACTTACCTGGAATAGAAGTGATGATACTTATCAGTACGTTGTGACTCTAACACCCGTCGAAGAACCTGTAACGAAACGAAAGATTATATCTGACATATCTAGGTTGTATGACCCATTGGGTTGGGTAGGGCCATGCACTATAGTGGCAAAAATAATGATTCAGAAGCTATGGTTAGCAGGGATTAATTGGGATGATGAAGTCCCAAAGCATTTGCAGCAAGAATGGTTAGATTATAGAGCGGAGTTACCGTTATTATCTGACATTCGAATACCTCGGTGGATGGGCGCTCGCAAAGGTGATACTCTAGAACTTCATGGGTTTTCGGACGCTTCTAAGTATGCATACGCTGCAGTAGTTTATTTGCGTGTCGTGAAATCGAACGGTGAAATAAGGGTTGCTTTAATCGCAGGAAAAACCAAAGTTGCACCTGTCAAGCAAGTTTCCATACCTAGGTTAGAGCTTTGTGGGGCAGTTTTATTGAGTAGGCTTATGGTAGAAGTAGCTCATGTTTTAAAAATTGATAAAACAAACTTACATGCGTACACTGACTCTACAGTGGTAATTGCTTGGCTCAACGATCATCCTAGTCGATGGAAGGTTTTCGTTGCAAACCGAGTCTCGGAGATCTTAACAAACTTAGATACATCCTGTTGGTCGCACGTTGCTTCGAAACAAAACCCGGCAGACGTAGCATCTCGGGGAGCGCGCCCATCGGAATTAGTTAATTGTGCATTATATTACAACGGACTGGAGTTTCTATTAGAAAGAGAAATATTTTATAAAAAACCTAGAGAATGTTTAACGGATTTGGAAAAGTTGAAGGTTGTTTGTCATGTAACGAAAATTGAAAATGATTTGATTTTGGAAAAGTTTTCTTCACTTAGTCGGTTGATTAGGGTTGTCGCGTATTGTAGACGTTTTATTAATAATTCAAAGAAATGTTCAACGGAAAAATACTCTGAAAATTATCTTACAGCAAATGAGTTAAGTAAAGCATTAAAAATTGTAATTAAAATGTATCAAAGTAAAGAATTTGCAGAAGATATAATGTTAATAAAACAAAGTGAAAACTTACCAAAATGTAGTAAAATAAAGTCGCTTAATCCCATCCTTGATGACGATAACATTTTGCGAGTAGGAGGCAGGCTAGAGTATTCGCTGCTTGACTCTAGTAGGAAACATCCTATAATTCTTCCAAAGTCACATCTTGCGGAATTAATCGTTTCGGACGCTCATAAAGTAACTCTTCACGGTGGCCCTCAATTAATGTTAAATTACATTCAATCGAAATACTGGATCGTAAGTGCGAAACCGTTAGTCAAATCGGCCTATAGGAAATGTGTCATTTGTGCTAGGCATGCAGCGATCACTCGAAGTCAACTGATGGGCCAGCTTCCTGCGGCGAGAGTTACTCCTATGAGAGCTTTCAAGCGGGCGGGAGTCGATTATGCTGGACCGATTCAAATTAGGACCACTAAAGGTCGCGGAAATAAATCCTATAAAGGATATATATGTTTATTTGTTTGTATGGTAACGCGTGCTATACACTTAGAGGTAGTGTCCGATCTCTCTACAGAAAGTTTTCTACAAACTTTCAAACGGTTTGTTGCTCGACGAGGTGCATGTGCGGAGATATGGAGCGACAACGGTACCAATTTTGTCGGTGCGTCCAAAGAGCTTCAGCGCATGACCAAGTCTGAAAGAAGATCGGTACCTCAAGAAATCGGAGAAGCTTTGGGAGCTTACGGATGTACATGGCATTTCATACCTCCTCGCTCTCCACACTTTGGCGGACTTTGGGAGTCTGGGGTTAAATCGATGAAATGGCATTTGCGACGCGTAATAGGCACCTCTACACTCACGTATGAGGAATTAGCGACGGTGCTCTGTCAAATTGAGGCATGCCTTAATTCAAGGCCATTATCGGTACTGCCAAATGACACAGAAGAACTGACAGTGTTGACTCCGGGACATTTCCTTATAGGTGAACCTCTATTAACTGTACCTGACACCAATTATGACGATCACAATCTTAGTTCGTTACGAAGATGGCAGTATACTCAACGAATGTTACAAGATTTTTGGCGCAAGTGGTCGCAGCGATATTTAAACAAAATTTTTCATCGATACCGGTGGTCTAAGCTGGAACTTCCCTTTACGGTTAACGATATCGTTGTTATAAAAGAGGATGGGTTGCCACCTAGTCGATGGTTATTTGGTAGAGTTGTCTCTACACATGCAGGCTCAGATGGTGTTGTAAGAGTCGTAAACCTTAAGACTAAGATAGGTGAAATTAAAAGGCCAGTTCATAAATTATGTAAATTACCTATTACTAAATAAGATTTATTTGTAGATTGTTGGCAACTTTTATTGTATATTGTGTCTTTCACAACGCACATTGTAAATTGTTGGAAATGTGGTTTAAACAATTTGTTTTTTTGTATGTTTTGTTAAATGTAAAGTCAAACGCTTAGTTTGTCTTTAGCGGGCGGTTATGTATAATTTAGTTGAAGGATTGTTATTATTACATGTATTGTAAGGTGTAGTTCTATCAGTGTAAACTAGATGGAGCTACTAGTAGATTAAATCGCACATGTAAAGTTTTAAAGGCTCAAATGTTGTTCTGTCAGTGATATTTCATATGTGTGTAGTAATTTGGGAAATATCCTGATTATTTGCTATTGGAGCAATATACTACATCGCTTGATTTTTGTGGCTTTCATTTCGCCTCCCCTCGGGAACCTGAGCTAAAGTTGTTCATAGGTATTAGCTGTATGTGTGCGTAATGCACATTTTGTAATATTTGTTCGAACTGCGATACAAGCAGTTTACCTAATAATTATAAATCAATAAAAGTAGTGTGCAAACAGCATTCGTGGAGTTTGGTTATTTCGTCACCTAACTCTCCCCTTTTATTGTACGTGTACAAACGGTACCGAACATCTTGGTCCTTCGAGCCGGATGTTGCTACAACAAACTAATTTTAGAGCTCTATCGAGACAAATAAAAGGTATGGATTTAGATACTATGATAGACAAGTGGGAACTGGAAGATGAACTCCACAATTTACAATCACGTTGGGATAGCATTGATAAATTGCATCTCAAAATCGATAATATATGTCAGGGTTCCAACTTACAATATGATGGTGAATTTACGTACTATGAAACTATTTATAAGAACATGAAAAGGTCCATAAATCAGAAATTGTCATCCAATTCTCATCTTCAACAATCAACCCCAAAAATCGAAATCCCAGTTTTTACGGGAAATTATATTCAGTGGCCTACTTTCTTTGATTTGTTTAATGAAACTATTCATAATAATAATTGTTGAACAAAGTGCCAAAAAATGCAACACCTAAAGGGGAGGTTGAAAGGGGAAGCGGAGAGGCTAATACAGCATCTTAACATCTCCGCGGAAAACTATGACACTGCGTGGGAGCTGTTAACCCGTAGATATAATAACACCCAATTGCTTTTCACTAAAAACATAGAGACCTTTTTGAATCAACCCAGTATTCAAAAGCAGACAGCTTATGAAATAAAACGTCTCTATGACACTAGTATGGAGTGCCTGCACGCTATACAAAATTTAGGGGTCAACACCTCTACGTGGGATCCGATATTAGTTCATTTAATTTCTAAAAAACTGGATGCTATATCTTATAACGATTATAAGGAGGCCCGTAAATCACCACGTGACTTGCCATCCCTAAATGAGCTTATGAGCTTCCTAGAAGGCAAGTTTACGGCCCTTGAAGAGATAAGCAAAAAAGATTTATCTTCAGTTTATAAATCTACTTCGAATACAACGAATACCTATAAGTTGAATAATTATAACCAATTCCGTTCATCGAACCGAAACGGAAAATTCCAAACCAATGCAACACGTGTTTGGAATTGTCCTTTATGTAAGCAAAACCATATTCTATTGAAATGTAATAAATTTGCAAAGCTAGAACCGGACGCGAGGTTAAAAACAATAAAGAAATTAGGTATTTGCACTAATTGTCTATTTAATCACGACGGCAATGCATGCTATTCCACAAAACTTTGTAAAATTTGTCAGGGTAAGCATAATTCAATTTTGCACGATTCATTTGCATTAGAATTACCCCCTTCGCCTCTGACCCCTGCCGCTAGCGCCCAGGCGCATGGGTCCACTTGTGCGCCGGCGCCTCCTGCGGTTTCTACTCCGGCTGTTGATAACAACATGAAGCGGAGCCCTGTGACGTCACAGTCGACCCAACAGTGGCCAAATTCGCCTAAAAAACAACATAACGTTAACTACGTTACTAATGAAGACGAGGAGATTCTCCTTACCACTTTATTAGTAAAAGTAAAGGCGGCAGACGGCTCATACATTACACTGAGGGCCTTACTCGATCAGGGGTCGCAAATTTCGCTTATCTCGGAAAATGCTGCACAATGGCTTGATTTACCGAGATCTCGTTACCATGCCTCTATATCCGGTATAGGTTACGGAGCAAAACAAAGTAAAGGCGTAGTAAATCTCTCTTGTCAATCTATATACGAGGATTACGTTTTTGAAACGCAAGCATTAGTCATAAACCACGTAATAAATGATTTACCTAACATCTCCTTCGTCAAACAGACTTGGGAGCATCTACAGCATATTCAGCTGGCAGATCCGGATTACAATCTCTTGAAGCCCATAGATTTATTATTAGATGCTAGTGTTTATTCTGATATTTTAATGAGCGGCCTAATTAAGGGCCCCAGCAAAGCGCCCATCGCCCAACAAACCAGTTTGGGTTGGATATTGTCAGGAAACGTAAGAACCTGTGGGATATCGTTGCACAAAGCTCTCAAGACGACCAGCTTGCACCGCCACTCGCCGCATACTGTGGGACATCAATAGCATCGCGTGAGCAGCTCCTGAGTCGACCGATCTGCGCGACCGCTCGACGCGTACTGAAGCGCGCGCGCTGCGTGCGGGTCCTATTTATAATTTCGTGCATTATCCACGCAAAACAGTTTTTGTATGAAGATTTCTCCCGTGTTGTGATTGGTCAGCGAAGTAAGACGTACACTATTTTGACCTGGTACTACCAATATGCAGCTAAATTGTATATTATATGTAAATAACCATAATAAAGCATCATTCTCGCTCCGATCGCCACGCGGTGCGGACGTGCAAGACCCAGTTCTCCGTTGATCGGTTCCTTCCCGATATTCCGTGGCGCTCAGTCTACTGACGTCACAGTTTAGCGTGTTGGTTCCGTGCTACGGTTTTCAAGGTTTTTCTACTCCGTCTGAGTGCTTTCGAAGTGCGATTTTTCTTTGCGACTAAGCCCCTTAGTCTTCAAAGTGCTGTGCTAAGTTGTGTTGTGCTTGTGCTGAGTGCAGTGTTGTGCCCAGCGTAAGTAGTCTGGTTTCAGTGCAAAGGATACTTAACGGTGACAACGAATTTGTACTGAACCAGTCCTTTTTATATTTATTTATTTCTTCTCTATTTTATTTATTTTCTCCTATTTTCATATTTATTTCTATCATATCTGTGTGTTTTCGTGTGTATTTGTCCTTTCTGTCGGTAAAGGTTGACCCTAACGCGTTCAACTCTTTACCTGCGTACCCTTTTTTTTAGGTTTCTAGGTAGCGGCCTTCGGCGTACTACGGTTAGTTTTAAGTTATTCTCCCCAGCCCCCCTACCGCTAGTAGGGAGGTTTGCCGCTAGGGTTCGCTAGGTTTTTATTTAGGAATCCTAGGCATTTGTTATATATTATAGGCATACATTATATATTTATATATTACATATTGTAATTCCAAGTCCTCCAATGGACCTTGTTAATATTCTTAAGTCGTTCGCCCAGGCTGCGTCCGGCGTAAGCATACCCGCTGACGCACTAACGCAGGCCTTACAGGCATCTATTGCCTCCCCGGCCCCTCAGGCCTCTAATGTCCAGACCCCTCAGGTCTATAGCTCTCCCGCGTCTCCCGTTCCATCCGATATGGACTGCGCGTCGGTCTCATCCTCGCGCTCATCTCGCAGGAAGCGTACCGCTCCCGGGAGCGATTCAGACTCCGCCGCGTCCGAAGCTTCGTCGGTCGCCGCCACCCTAACCGGTTCTCCTGAGCCCGCGTTCCAGTTAGTTGCCAAACGCTCTAAGAAGCGTTCGAAAAAAGCCGCGGTGTCTTCAACACCTGAGCCAACCCCGGTGTCTTCAACACCAGCCCCCGCGCCGTTAAAATCGCTCGAAGTAACCGTGTCTCCGTCGGTCCCTTCGAAGCCAGCGACGCGCTGCGCTCCCGTCCCGCCGAAACCTCAGCTCCCTCCGCCCGTCTTCCTGCGTGAAAAAACGCACTGGACCGCGGTTTCTAACTTGTGCAAAGAGCACAAAATTAATTACTTAAAAGCCGCCAACGCTGGCGATACAATCAAAATTCAAGTAGCGACCGTCGACGACTTCCGCGCGTTTACCAGGTTACTCGGGTTAAATCAAATCGCGTACCACACCTACGCCCTCCCGGAGGAGCGTAAGATCCGCGCAGTACTATAGGGCGTCCCGTTTGAGCTCGCGAATGAAGAAATCCTCGAGGACCTTAAGTCCCAGGGTTTCCCGGCCGAAGCAGTGCACAAGATGCACTCTAACCGCGGAAGGCGCTTTCCGTTAGCTTTAGTTATCTTGTCGAATTCTCCCAACTCGAGGGAGATCTTTAGAGAGGCTCGCACAATTTGCGGACTCTCAAATATCTCTGTTGAGCGTCCCAACCCCCGCGGTTACCCTGGGCAGTGCCACCGCTGCCAGTCCGGCCACACAGCTAACTACAGGGGTTGCCCGCGCGCTCCGCGCTCCACCACCAAGAGGGTCGCGCCTAAACCGGCGCCGCCGCTCACTCCTGCTAACTTCCCGCCGCTGCGCAACCGGGGTCCTCCGGAAGCAAAGCCCGCTCAGCCAACGCCTACTCCGGCTCTGTCTTGGAGGCAGCGTCCGGCCGTTCCGCCTGCACCTTCCCGACCCATCCCAGCTCCCGTAGCTTCCGTAGGGCCGCGTCCTTCTCCGTCATCCACACCTCAGTCGTCGTTGGCTGAGGACATGAAGACCGTGTTCGACGTTATTCAAAACGTCGATATTAACGAAATTTCCGTGCTCGCACGCAAACTGCGAGCCGCCCGCTCTCCTCAAGAGCGTTTATTTGCTTTAGCCGAGTATCACTCGCTCCTAAGTTCGTTGTAAATTCTTTTATATTTTATAAATTAATAAATAATAAATTATAATGTCTAGACCCGCGAATCCCGCGTCCAGTCGTATTAAACCCAAGGGCTTATCCCTAGTATCTTTTAACGCTCGTAGCCTTAACACCAACCTTCCCGAAATTAAACTGTTCCTTCAGAACAAAGAACCTGACTTATTCCTTCTCCAGGAGACATGGCTTACTCCAAACCGCTCCAGGGGATTCGCAATACCTAAGTACGCGTTTATTCGTAACGATAGGCTCAACTCCGACGGTTTCGGCGGCACCGCTATATATTACAAAAGAGGCTTCCACTGCTGTCCTCTCCCTACTCCTCCTCTCCTCAACATGGAAGCCACTGTGTGTAGATTGGCTATGACTGGTCATCCGACCATCATCATAGCTTCAATCTACATACCTAGTGGCACCAGACCAATCCGCAGCGACTTTGAGGCCATTCTCGCCCTCGGCCATTCAGTCATTATGTTCGGAGATTTTAACTCCAAACATACTGACTGGACGTGCCTATCGACTAACACCAGCGGTATCGCTCTCCTCAACATCACTAACTCCCTTGACCTAGACGTCATAACCCCCATCACTCCCACTCACTATCCCAACAACCCGTCCTACTCTCCTGACATCCTCGACTTTGCAATTATCAAGCGAATCAATCTTGATCTAAGGTCTATCGAACCGCTCGATGACCTAGGCTCCGACCATCGCCCCGTTTCCCTCGTGCTAGGACCGCCGAACGATAACGTCTCATCTCCTAAGACCTTTACCAACTGGAAAGGTTTTAAAAATACGTTAGTTTCAGCCTTAGAGGCTCCGAACTCTCCACTCGCGATCTCTCCCGAACAATTAGATAGCCCGGATAAAATCGATTCATTAGTAAATTCTCTCACTGATGCTATCAACTCAGCCATCAGTGACAACGAAAAGGTTGCTAAGCAAGGCAAACCCACGCTTCCCTTAGCCGTTAGCAATCTTATTAAAGCTAAAAACGCGGCTCTCCGGAGAGCCAAGAAATATCCCACGCCCGCCTATAGAACAGCTGCGAATCAGCTTCAACGTAAAGTTAGGTCTTGCCTCGCGGAACTCCGAGACGCTCAGATGAACGATCTCATGGCGAATATCTCTTCGTCCCACCAAGCGTACTATAGCATGGCCCGAGCCTTACGCGTAGACACCGTCTCTCACGTTCCTCCTCTCACTCGTCCCGATGGCACTACTGCCTTCGAAGTCGAAGAGAAAGCCGAATGCTTCGCCGACAGCATTGCCGCACAAAGCTCGCCCAGCACGCAACCTGCTGATCCCTCACACATCCAGGCGGTGGAGGACGAAGTCCTTCGCAGAGACTCTCTCCCCATCACCGCCGACCCTGTCACAGTCGCTAATGACGAAATCTTGCTTCTCATTAGAAATCAAAAGTCCAAAAAGGCTCCGGGTGCGGATGGAATTTCCAACCACGCACTTAAGCACCTACCTCAACAGATGCTTACCTTGTTAGCTATCATTTTCAATGCCTGCTTCGACCATAGCTACTTTCCAAAAGCTTGGAAAGAAGCGACAGTCATAGGCATTCCCAAGCCGGGCAAACCTCTGAACGTCCCGGCTAATCACAGACCCATCAGCCTCCTCAAGGCAATGTCTAAACTTCTCGAGAGAGTCATACTCTCTCGAATGCGGAACCATCTGTTTCCAACGGATGGCGATCCTCTCATTATTCCCCATCAGTTCGGCTTTCGCGCTAAACACTCCTGCCCTCAGCAAGTCCACCGAATCGTCGAGTATATACTTGACGGTTTCTATCCGCGTCGTTATAAAACAGTCGCGGTTTTCTTTGACGTAGCCAAGGCTTTCGATAAAGTCTGGCACAGCGGTCTCGTTTATAAACTCTACAAGATAGGCTTACCGGATCGCCTAGTCAGGTTAATAGCGTCGTTTCTCAAAGACCGTACGTTTCGATTTAAACACGAAGGCACGCTTTCTGCACCTCGTCCCATAAAGGCTTGAGTCCCTCAAGGCTCAGTCCTCGCCCCTCTGCTGTACACCGTGTACACCAACGACATTCCCATCCCGCCGAAAGGCATCGAACTCGCCCTCTTTGCTGACGACACCGCACTCTATACCAAAGGCCACAGTGTTCGGCACCTTGTAACCAGACTCCAAAAGGCCGTAAACGCCCTTGGTGTATGGTTTCAAAAATGGCGCATCGATGTGAACCCTGAAAAGAGTTCTGCGATGCGCTTCGACCACAAACGCCGTCATCCCGATGGCGATCCCCACGTTCGAATGTTAGGCATTCCCATCCCCTGGAAGCGCAGTACTAAATACTTAGGCGTCACATTAGATCCGACGCTTTCTTTCAAGCCACACGTCGAAAGAGTTTCGAAACTCGCTCGTCACTATTTAGTCCGCCTAAATAGCATGTTAGGTAGAAAAAGTAAAATGTCCTTCAGAAACAAACGTACACTTTACAAGGTCTGCGTTAGACCCGTCATGACGTATGCCTCGCCAATCTTTGCCCACGCCAAACCCTCCCTCCTGCACAAACTGCAGGTAGTTCAAAACCTCTTTTGCCGCCGGGCCACAAACGCACCGTGGTACGTGCGTAACGCGGACTTGCATAGAGATCTTGAACTGCCTACAGTACAACAACATCTCAAAACACTCTCTGAAGCGTTTTTCAAACGCTCCGAAACCCATCCCAATCCTCTAGTTCGTGATTCAGTCTCATATACTACTCCTGTGTTAGACTCGAAGTTCAAAGTCGCTAGGCCTAGAAATGCGCAAGCGTACTCATCCACCAGACTGTCACGCGATCTCGAGGACCTTCTGGCCGCAAATTCTAATTCTAACGTAAATTCTAATTCTAACGTAAATCCTAATTCTAACGTAAATGCGAATTAACTCAATTTTATTTTGCAATTTTTAAATTTTTGTTTTAATTATTGATTTTCATTTTGAGCACCTTCAGTGCTATGTATTAACCTTCAGTGCTTTGAGCACCTTCAGTGCTATGTAATCCCAGCGGGTGACCCCTTCTGGGCCCCGCTAGCGCGGCCTCTTTCTCCAATTGGCCGTCGCTCAGATGAAGGCTGAGTGGCAAAAATGCACGAGCCGACAGGGGGTTTTTAGTGGGTATGGTCCTGGTAGGCGTCGGGACGAGTCCCACATAACTTTGGAATCGCGCCAGAGTATGCGTCAGGGCATTTTTATCCTCCTGCCCTTCCCGCGGAGGGAAAAAAAAAAAATAATAATAATAAAGCAGCGCAGCCTCGGTCTGCGTGCGTTCTCGAGCGCACGTCGATTGCAGACGCCTTCCCGCTCTTTTAGCCCCCGCGCTAATTGAGCACCCAAATTTCACTGGTTGTTGTCGTAATATATAATTTCATAGTTGTATACCGTATTAAGTTTCTAACGCCGTTTTCACGGCGGACAGTGGCTCGTTAACCGTACTTCTAATAAGTTTCTAACGCCGTTTTCACGGCGGACAGTGGCTTGTTAACCGTACTTCGTGGAACGTGAGCTTCGTCGACGGGGTTTCGTCGTTCCAGGACTTCAAGTTCCGTGTTCGAGTAAGTTATCCGCGTCGTCCTCAACCGCCCTACTGCGTGTAGGGTGGTTTTTTAGGAAGTTAGTCATCGTTGATAGGTTCATAGTATATATATTTATATATTGTCGTCCCTCCCCAACCCCTCCGCAATGGCTTCCCTAAGCCCTGAGGAGCTTCTGAATAAGCTGATCGCTGATTACGACGCCCAAGGCACTTACTGCCCCCCTCATATGATTCGCACACTGCAATCATTTCTCCCTCTAATCATGGCACTAATCACACCGGCCCCTCAGGCCACCTCCGTCCCTCAGACCGCTCTGGTCTTAGGCCCTCCCGCGTCCCCTTCCTCCAGTGACATGGAGTGCGAAGTAGACGCCCCTCCGCGCCGCAAGCGCGCACCCGCGACCGAGTCATCCTCGGACGCCACCCCAACTGGCCCTGAGTCTCCCTCCTTTACGCTTGTTAAGAAGCGCTCTAAGAAGCGTTCGAAACAAGACCCGGCGCCCTCGAAGCCCGTCCCTACACCCCCTGCGGCGTCTTCAACGCCAGCTGCCCCGGTGTCTTCAACACCCGCTCCGGCCCCAACTTCTGTCAAGGCCAAGGTCCCACCACCCGTTTTCCTTCGGGAAAAGGGTAAATGGACTGAGGTCTCGACATTGTGCAATGAGCACAAGATCCATTACACCCGAGCGGTAAACTCGGGTGAATCTATTAAAATCACTGTCTCGTCGATAGACGATTTCCGAGCTTTGACTAAGCTCCTCACCGATAAGCAATATGCTTATCACACTTATGCTCTGTCAGAAGAGCGTAAGATCAGAGCGGTACTCAGGGGAGTCCCGTTCGAATTATCGAACGAGGCTATCCTGGAGGATCTGCAGTTCCAAGGCTTCCCGGCACTCGCGGTGCATAAAATGCACAGCAAGTACGGGAGGCAACACCCTCTCGCTTTGGTGATTCTCGCCAACGTCCCCAAGTCCAGAGAGATCCTGAAAGGGGTTAGCTCTATTTGCGGCCTCTCTGGGATCTCGATCGAGGCGCCTCATCGCCGCGGTCATCCCGGCCAGTGCCATCGGTGCCAGTTGTACGGGCACGCGGCGGCCAACTGCCGCGCACCGCCCAGGTGCGTCAAGTGCCTGGTCCCGCACTTCACTAAGGAGTGCAATCGCACTCCTGAAACTCCCTCTCCTCCCGATTGCGTGCTTTGTGGCCAGTCCGGCCACACCGCAAATTACAGGGGCTGCCCTCGTGCACCCCGTTGTATGCGCTCCAATTCCAAGAGGGCGGCACCCAAACAGGCTCCGCGCCTTTCTCAAGAAAACTTTCCGCCGCTGCGTAGCCGGGTTCCTCCGGCTGCTAAGCCTACACAGTCCAGGCCTGCCCCAGAAAACTGGAGGCAGCGCCCCGCATCGAATCCCATCCCGGCTCCTCGCCCATACAAACCCACTCCTCAATCCTCCGTAGCAGACGATATGCGTATCGTCTGTGACGCTATAAAAAATGTCGATGTTAGTGAAATCGCAGTCTTAGCCCGTAAACTTAGGGCTTCACGTACTCCGACAGAGCGTTTGCTAGCTCTGGCGGAGCATAGTTCCCTTCTCAATTCATTATAGGTTCATTTAAATGAATTGATCCCTAAATCATGCTTCGGCCGACCTCTGCCCAGCCCCGGCTTCACCGGAGGCTGCCCAGAACACAGTGCTGTGCTAAGTAGTGTTGTGCTTGTGCTGAGTGCAGTGTTGTGCCCAGCGTAAGTAGTCTGGTTTCAGTGCAAAGGATACTTAACGGTGACAACGAATTTGTACTGAACCAGTCCTTTTATTTTTATTTTATTTCTCTTCTCTATTTTATTTATTTTTCTTCTATTTTTCATATTTATTTTATCATATCTGTGTGTTTTCGTGTGTATTTGTCCTTTCTGTCGGTAAAGGTTGACCCTAACGTGGTCAACTCTTTACCTGCGTACCCTTTTTTTAGGTTTCTAGGTAGCGGCCTTCGGCGTACTACTGTTAATTTTAAGTTTTCCTCCCCAGCCCCCCTACCGCTGGTAGGGAGGTTAGCCGCTAGGATTTTGCTAGGTTTTAGGAACTAGGCATCTTTTATTATACTTATATTTATTAATATTACTGTTCCAACTCTCCCTTATGGATCCGCTAAGCGTTATTAACGCGTTCACCCAGGCACTTGCTGCAGTAGGCGTCTACATCCCGAATGACATCATAACGCAGGCCTTGCAGGCATCAATCGCGTCCCCGGCCTCTCAGGCCTCAAACCCGGCCCCTCAGGCCTCAAACCCGGCCCCTCAGGCCTCCAACGTCGAGACCCCTCAGGTCTACAGCTCTTCCTCGTCTCCCGCCTCGTCCGAGATGGACTGCGAATCGGTCGCATCCTCTCACGCGTCGCGTCGCAAGCGTACCGCTCCCGGGAGCTACTCCGAACCCGCGTCTGATACGTCGTCAGATGCCGTCACCTTAACCGGCTCTCCTGAGCCCGAGTTTCAACTTGTCGCCAAGCGCTCCAAGAAGCGCTCTAAGAAAGCTTCGGTATCTTCAATACCCGAGCCCTCCCCGGTGTCTTCAACACCAGCCCCCGCGCCGTTAAAATCACTCGAAGTTACCGCGCCTCCGTCGGTCCCATCGAAGCCAGCGACGCGCTGCGCTCCCGTCCCGCCGAAACCTCAGCTCCCTCCGCCCGTCTTCCTGCGTGAAAAAGCGCGCTGGACCGCGGTTTCTAACTTGTGCAAAGAGCACAAAATTAATTACTTAAAAGCCGCCAACGCTGGCGATACAATCAAAGTTTAAGTAGCGACCGTCGACGACTTCCGCGCGTTTACCAGGTTACTCTCGTTAAATAAAATCGCGTATCACACCTACGCCCTCCCGGAGGAGCGTAAGATCCGCGCAGTACTACGGGGCGTCCCGTTCGAACTCAGTAACGAAGACATCCTCGAGGACCTTAAGTCTCAGGGTTTCCCGGTCACAGCAGTGCACAAGATGCACTCCAACCGCGGTAGGCGTTTTCCTTTAGCTTTAGTAATCCTGTCAAATACTCCCAACTCGAAGGAGATTTTCAAAGAGGCTCGCACAATTTGCGGACTCTCGAACATCTCCGTCGAGCGTCCCAACCCCCGCGGTCACCCTGGGCAGTGCCACCGCTGCCAGCTATATGGCCACGCAGCGGCTAACTGCTCAGCTCCCCCCAGGTGCGTTAAGTGCCTGGATCCACATTTCACAAAGGAGTGCACTCGCACTCCTGAATCCACTTCCCCCCCTGCCTGTGTGCTGTGCGGCCAGTCCGGCCACACAGCTAACTACAGGGGTTGCCTGCGCGCTCCGCGCTCCACCACCAAGAGGGTCGCGCCTAAACCGGCGCCGCCGCTCACTCCTGCTAACTTCCCGCCGCTGCGCAACCGGGGTCCCCCGGAAGCAAAGCCCGTTCAGCCGACGCCTACTCCGGCTCTGTCTTGGAGGCAGCGTCCGGCCGTCCCGCCTGCACCTTCCCGACCCATCCCAGCTCCCGTAGCTTCCGTAGGGCCGCGTCCCGCTCCGTTATCCGTACCTCAGTCGTCGTTGGCTGAGGATATGAAGACCGTGTTCGACGTTATTCAAAACGTCGATATTAACGAAATTTCCGTACTCGCACGCAAACTGCGAGCCGCCCGCTCTCCTCAAGAGCGTTTATTCGATGTTAGCCGAGCATCACTCGCTCCTAAGTTCGTTGTAAATTTATTTTATTTTTTTTTTATTTTCATATAAAATCGTAAATAAGTAAATTATAATGTCTAGACCCGCGAATCCCGCGTCCAGTCGTATTAAACCCAAGGGCTTATCCCTAGTATCTTTTAACGCTCGTAGCCTTAGCACTAACCTTCCCGAGATTAAACTGTTCCTTCAGAACAAAGAACCTGACTTATTCCTTCTCCAGGAGACATGGCTTACTACAAACCGCTCCAGGGGATACGCTATTCCTAAGTACGCGTTTACTCGCAACGATAGGCCCAACTCCGACGGTTACGGCGGCACCGCTATATATTACAAAAGAGGCTTCCATTGCTGTCCTCTCTCTACCCCTCCTCTCCTCAACATGGAGGCCACTGTGTGTAGATTGCCTATGACTGGTCATCCGACCATCATCATAGCTTCAATCTACATACCTAGTGGTACCAGACCAATCCGCAGCGACTTTGAGGCCATTCTCGCCCTCGGCCATTCAGTCATTATGTTCGGAGACTTTATGAGAGAATATGCTAAAATTCTACAGAAGTGTATATGGATATCCCAGGCAAAAACTAGCTTAGAATATATCAGTAAATCCAAAAATCGCTGTAAAGCTGCGTGGAACATAATTAATAAGAACATTGACAAAAATTGCTCCTCAAAATTCATTAAAACTCTAAAAATAAATAATATACAAACCAATGATCCAGTAGAAATTGCAAAAATATTTAACAAACACTTTATAAATATCAGCAAAGCTTTAAATAAAAACAAAACTAAAACTAAATGTCACTATACTCTACCAAAAGTACAACAAAGCATATATCTTAGTCCTGTGCAACCCCATGATGTATACAAGATTATAAAATCTTTAAATAATACTAACTCCGTTGGGTATGACGGAATCAACACTAAAATGTTAAAAGAATGTGTGCAGGCACTTGCAAGTCCTTTGGCACATATTATAAATCTTTCTCTTAAGAATGGATCCTTTCCAGACCGGCAAAAATTTTCTATTGTTAAACCGTTACATAAAAAAGGCAACAAATACAATCCAGAAAATTATAGGCCAATAACATTAATACCGGTTATTTCTAAAATTTTTGAAAAAGTAATGTGTACTAAACTCTACCATTTCCTAACATCATTGAATTTACTGCAATCAAATCAGTTTGGGTTTAAAAAAGAAAGTAGCACAACATTAGCTGGCTTTACTCTTATCAAATCTGTTACAGAATCACTAAACACAAAAAAACATGTTGCAGCTCTATTCCTTGACATGAGTAAAGCGTTTGACCTGGTGTGCCATCAAACTCTACTAAATAAACTGGAGTCATTAGGAGTAAGAGGGAATGCATACACATGGATTGAAAGCTACTTGAAAAATAGGAAACAAAGAGTAGAAGTATTGAATATCCATGGCAACTATTTAAAAACATTTAAATCCGAATTTACATTGCAGAACTCTTACGGAATTCCTCAAGGTAGTGTACTCGGACCATTGCTATTTCTTGTTTTTATAAATGATCTTCCAAATGCTATAACACACGAATCGATTTTATTTGCGGATGATGTGACGCTTGTAGTTAAAGAAGATAACAAAATTACACTTGAAAAAGAAATAAATAATGCTTTACATTCAGTTATACTTTGGCTTAATAATAACAATTTAAAAATAAATATGACTAAGACAAATATAATACAATTTAAACCATCTCACTTACCACAGACAAACATTAATATTAATTATAACAATTTTAAAATAGTAAATGTTAGAGACACAAAATTTTTAGGTTTTATAATTGACGAACAGTGTGACTGGAGATCACACATAAGTAGAGTATGCGGCAAAATCGATAGTTTTATATATGTATTACGACGTCTTTCACAAAACACGAATAAACAAACGGCTAAATTAGCGTATCACGGGTATGTTTCATCTCTCCTGCGATATGGCCTTATTCTGTGGGGCAACTCAGTGGACTTCCACAGGGCATTCATAGCTCAGAAAAAAAGTGTGCGGGCAATTTGTAAAGCAGATTACACAGACAGTTGTAAACCCTTATTTAAAGATAATAAAATACTCCCACTACCAAGCCTTTACATTTTTGAAATCTTACTTTTTGTAAAAAACCATTTAAGACTATTTCAAATACAGAAACAATTTTATAATTTCAGAACTAGAAATAAAGCAAAATTAGATAACAAACTATATATGCCACAACGTCGCCTGCAATGTTTCAGTAGGAATGTGTATTGTATGGCAATCACCATCTTTAATCACCTCCCGGATTCTTATAAAAATCTGACAGCTTTAGAATTTAAACATAAGGTATTCAGGTTATTGATAGAGAAGTGTTATTATAGACTGGATGAATATTTGAATGATAATAACCTTATTTTATAATTAATAGAAATGACTAGAACCGTGAATGTTACTTTTATTTTTTATTGTAGATTGATTGACATTAGTAATGTTGACTTGAGAACCATGACTGTATGTTTATTTTTATAATTTTTTTTTTTTTTTTAAATGTTTAGACTGACATGTAAACTGAAAATTTGAGAGTTGGTAACCTACATGTAAACCAATAATATTTGCACGCCTATATCTGGCAGTTTGTGAATTGGGAATACTATTATCTACAACATCTTATTGTACACACATTCTTGCAAATAAATGATTATTATTATTATTATTATACTGACTGGACGTGCCTATCGACCAACACCAGCGGTATCGCTCTCCTCGACATCACTAACTCCCTTGACTTAGACGTCATATCCCCCATCACTCCCACTCACTATCCCAACAACCCGACCTATTCTCCTGACATCCTCGACTTTGCAATCATCAAGCGAATCAATCTTGATCTCAGGTCCATCGAACCGCTCGATGACCTAGGCTCCGACCATCGCCCCGTCTCCCTCGTGCTAGGCGCGCCTAACGATAACGTCACATCTCCTAAGACCTTTAGCAACTGGAAAGGCTTTAAAAATACGTTAGTTTCAGCCTTAGAGGCACCGAACTCTCCGCTCGCGATTTCGCCCGACCAATTAGACAGCCCGATTAAAATAGATTCGATAGTCGATAATCTCACTGATGCTATCAACTCAGCCATCAGCGACAACGTAATCATTGCTAAGCAAGGCAAACCCGCGCTTCCCTTAGCCGTTAGCAATCTCATTAAAGCTAAGAACGCGGCTCTCCGGAGAGCCAAGAAATATCCCACGCCCGCATATAAAACAGCTGCGAATCAGCTTCAACGTAAAGTTAGGTCTCGCCTCGCGGAACTCCGTGACACTCAATTTAACGATCTCATGGAGAATATCTCCCCGTCCCACCAAGCGTATTATCGAATGGCCCGAGCTTTACGCGTAGACACCGCCTCTCACGTTCCTCCTCTCACTTGTCCCGACGGCACCATTGCCTTCGAAGTCGAAGAGAAAGCCGAATGCTTCGCCGACAGCATAGCGGCACAATGCTCGCCCAGCACGCAACCCGCGGATCCCTCCCACATCCAGGCGGTGGAGGACGAAGTTCTCCGCAGAGAATCTCTCCCTATCACCGACGACCCCGTCACAGTCTCTAATGATGAAATCTTGCTTCTCATTAGAAAGCAAAAGTCCAAAAAGGCTCCGGGTGCGGATGGAATTTCCAACCACGCACTTAAGCACCTGCCACAGCAGGTGCTTACCTTGTTAGCTATCATCTTCAATGCCTGCTTCGACCATAGCTACTTGCCAAAAGCCTGGAAAGAAGCGACAGTCATAGGCATTCCCAAGCCGGGTAAACCTCTGAACATCCCGGCTAATCACAGACCCATCAGCCTCCTCAAGGCAATGTCTAAACTTCTCGAAAGAGTCATACTCTCTCGAATGCGGAACCATCTGTTTCCAACGGATGGCGACCCTCTCATTATTCCCCACCAGTTCGGCTTTCGCGCTAAGCACTCCTGCCCTCAGCAAGTCCATCGAATCGTCGAGTACATTCTCGAAGGATTCTATCCGCATCGTAAAAAATCAATCGCGGTTCTCTTTGACGTAGCCAAGGCATTCGACAAAGTCTGGCACAGCGGTCTCGTTTTTAAACTCTATAAAATAGGCTTACCGGTTCGCCTAGTCAGATTAATCGCGTCGTTTCTTAAAGACCGTACGTTTCGATTCAAACATGAAGGCACGCTCTCCGCGCCTCGTCCCATAAAGGCTGGAGTCCCGCAAGGCTCAGTCCTCGCCCCTCTGCTGTACACCGTGTACACTAATGACATGCCCATCCCGCCGAAAGGCGTCGAACTCGCCCTCTTTGCAGACGATATCGCCCTTTACACTAAAGGTAAAAGGATCCCGTATAACATCACCAGACTTCAAAAGGCCGTAAACGCCCTCGGTGTTTGGTTTCAAAAATGGCGTATCGATGTCAACCCAGAAAAGAGTTCTGCCATTCTATTCGACCACAAACGTCGTAATCGCCGCAACGATCCCCACATTCGAATGTTAGGTATTCCCATCCCCTGGAAGCGCAGTATCAAATACTTAGGCGTCACCTTAGATCAGACGCTTTCTTTCAAGCCACACGTCGATAGAGTAACGAAACTCGCGCGTTTCTACTTAAGCCGCTTAAATAGTATAATAGGTAGAAAAAGTAAAATGTCTTTTAGAAATAAACGTACGCTTTATAAGGTCTGCGTTAGACCCGTCATGTCATATGCTTCGCCAGTCTTTGCCCACGCCAATCCCTCCGTCCTGTATAAGCTGCAGGTGGTTCAAAATCTCTTCTGCCGCAGGGCCACAGACGCACCTTGGTATGTGCGCAACGCGGACCTGCACAGAGATCTTGAACTACCTACAGTGCAACAGCACCTCAAAACACTCTCAGAATCGTTCTTCAAACGCGCCGAATCTCATCCCAATCATCTTGTTCGAGATTCAGTCTCATATACTGCTCCTGTGTTAGATTCGAAATTCAAAGTCGCTAGGCCGAGAAACGCGCACACGGGCGAACCTACGCAGTTAACTTTAGCTCTCGAGGCCCTTCAGGCCGCAAATCCTAATTCTAACGTAAATTCTAATTCTAACGTAAATCCGAATTAATGCAATGTTTTTTTTTTTTTTCATTTTTAATGTTTTTATTTTTACTTTTCATTTTTGAGCACCTTCAGTGCTATGTGAATCTCAGCGGGTGACCCCTTAAGGGCCCCGCTGGCGCGGCCTCTTTCTCCAATTGGCCGTCGCTCAGATGAAGGCTGAGTGGCAAAAATGCACGAGCCGACAGGGGGTTTTTTAGTGGGTATGGTTCTGGTAGGCGTCGGGACGAGTCCCACATAACTCCAATCGCGCGCGCGGAGTATGCGTCAGAGCATTTTTTATGTCCTCCTGCCCTTCCCGTGGAGGGGAACCAAAAAAAAAAAATTATAATAATAATAAAGCAACGAACAGTCTCGGTTTGCGTGCGTTCTCGAGCGCACGTCAATCGCAGACGCCTCCCCGCTCCCTTAGCCCCCGCGCTAATCGAGCAATCAAATTTCATAAGGTCGTTACCGTATTGTTATTTCATAGTCGTTTCCGTTTTAAATTTCAAACGCCGTTTTCACGGCGACTAGTGGCTTGTTAACCGTACTTCGTGTTTCGTCGAACGTGAGCTACGTCGACGGGCTTCGACGTTCCAGGTGTTCTTCGAGGAGTAAGTTCGCCGAGTTCAAGACTTCGTGGGCTGGTGGATACGCGTAACGGTGCCAACGAAACCAGTCGGCGTTGCCCCGGTGCGAACAGTTTAGCCCTTCAGGCAAACAACAAACCGGAAGTCCCGATCCCATTTGCACTGGGCCTTACCCAGGTTGACGGAACCAGCGCTGTCCGAGTTAGGGGCACCGCTGCGGCCGTCTCGACCCCCCCTACCGCCGGTAGGGAGGCTTAGTTAGGTTTTGAACTTAGGTCGTTCATAAAGTATATATTTATCATATTAATTATTTCGATAGCTCCCCTCCCTCCCCCGCCGTACGCAATGGCTTCGCAAGCTCATGCTGAGCTTGCGAAGCAATTCGTGGATGGCTTCGCCGCTTCAGGCGCCCCCTTCGAAGCAAAAGCATTCCTCCGAATGCTTTGTGCTCTCTCGCCCGATTTCGCCACCTTGCTGGCACCACTGGCCCTTCAGGCCCAGGCTTCTCAGGCCACGACATCGCTGCCTCACAGCGCTCCCCCTTCCTCCGCCTCCAGTGAAATGGAGTGCGAGATCTCGGACGCCACCTCGACGGCTACCTCAACCTCGGCCTCATCCGCCGCCCGCCCCTCCAAGTGCACTGCATCTAGCAGCAGCGACGAGTCCGCTTCTACAGCGGGCACTATTACCTCCCCTGAACCCACCGTTAGCTTCACGCTGGTGGAACGCCGCTCCAAAAGGAGCAAGAAAGCACCGGTGTCTCCAACACCAACCATCGTCCCGGCGACCCAGTCGCCCGTCCCACTCATGTCACTCGACGTGACTGTTCCCGCCAGCTTCACCGCTGCCCCCGCCAAGCCAGCCTCGCGCTGCGAACCAGTCTTAGCCAAGGCGAAGACCCCTCCCCCCGTGTTCCTACGGGAAAAAGCCAAATGGCCGTTAGTCTCGAAATTATGCTCAGAGATGAAAATCAATTATACCCAAGCCACGAATTTAACCGACTCGGTTAAAATCACTGTCCCCACTGTAGAGGATTTCAGAATCCTAACAAGACTCCTTACCCAAAGGCAACACGCCTATCACACCTACGCTCTCCCTGAAGAGCGTAAGATTAAAGCCATCCTACGGGGAGTCCCGTTTGAGTTTTCAAACGAGATCATCCTGGATGATATTAAAGCCCAAGGCTTTCCCGCCGAAGCTGTGCACAAGATGCACAGCAAAAACGGCCGCCGTTTTCCCTTGGCCTTGGTCATACTGACCAACACACCTAAGTCGCGAGATTTCTTCCGCGAGGCCCGCACCATCTGCGGCCTCTCCGGAATCTCCGTAGCGACGCCACATCGCCGTGGCTATCCCTCGCAATGTCATAGATGTCAATTGTACGGGCACGCGGCGCGTCAATGTACCGCCAGCCCCAGGTGCGTAAAGTGCCTGGAGCCGCACTTCACGAAGGAGTCCAACCGCACTCCTGAGTGTACAACCCCACCCTCATGTGTGCTGTGTGGCCAGTCCGGCCACACAGCTAATTACAGGGGCTGCCCTCGTGCACCCAAGACCATCAGACCAACTATTAAGAAGGCGGCACCCAGACAGGCCCCGCCCCTTAATAGTTACTCTAACTTCCCGCCGCTGCGCCACCGGGATTCCCCGGCAGTAAAGCCCGCCCAGCCCACGCCCACTCCAGTGCTTGCCTGGAGACAGCGTCCGGCTGCTCAAACCTGCCCTGCTCCATCAGCAGGCCCAAAATCCTCCCCTCAGCCTTCGATGGCTGAGGATCTTCAATTAATATTTGATACTATGCAGGGCGTAGATATGAATCAAATTTCACAGTGCGCAGGTAAACTGCGCGCCGCTCGCACTCCTAGAGATCGTCTGATGGTAATCATCCAGTACGAATCTCTTTTAAAAACATTGTAAATTTTATAATTTATAATGAATACAATAAATAATCCACCCAGCGCCACGACTGGTCGCACCAAACCCAGGGGTTTATCCCTGATCTCCTTTAACACCCGAGGTCTAATCAACCAACTTCCGGAGCTCAGACTGTTCATTAAGAACATAGAGCCCGAGTTAATCCTTGTTCAGGAGACATTTTTAAAACCCCAGCACATCAGGGGTCTTAACATTCCTAAATACTCTCTTGTGCGTGGTGACAGGCCCGCCTCGGTCCAACGAGGCGGCACTGCCATTTACTACAAGAGAAGTATTCACTGCTCTCCAATTCCCACGCCTCCACTCACCAACATGGAGGCCACAGTATGTAGGCTGGCTATGACAGGTCACAGGACCATAGTCTTGGCCTCAGTCTATATACCTAGTGGTACACCGCCCCTTCGTTGTGACTTCGAGGCCTTACTCGAACTGGGGCAATCCGTCATTATGTTCGGCGATTTTAATTGCAAACATACTGACTGGACATGCTTGTCGACCACACCCACTGGTGTTAAATTACTAGACATCACGAAGTCACTCGATCTGGACGTCATTTCTCCGGTCACTCCAACTCATTATCCGGATAACCCGCTTCATTCCCCTGATATCCTTGACTTTGCCATCGTCAAGGGTATCAGTCTTGACCTCAAGACCATACAGCCGCTAGACGACTTAGGCTCTGACCACCGTCCGGTGTCTCTTATATTAGGACCCCAGAACGACCCTCCTGCTCCGAAAACCTATACCAATTGGGAAGGTTCCAAACAAACCCTGTCTTCGGCTTTTGAAGCCCCAGACTGCCCACTCGCGATTTCATCCGACTATCTCGATAGCACGGATAAAATCGACTCGATAGTCGATACTCTCACTACCGCCATCAACTCGGCCATCAGTGAGAATCTAAAGGTTGCTAAGCATGGCAAGCCCAAGCTTCCCTTGGACATTAGCAACCTAATTAAAGCTAAAAACGCCGCTCTCCGCAGAGCCAGAAAATACCCCACACCCGCCTACAGGCAAATCGCCAATCAGCTTCAACGTAAAGTTAAACGTACCGTCGCGGATTACAGAGACGTTCAAAGGAACGGTCTTATGATTAATATTTCCCCGTCCCACACGGCGTACTATAGGATGGCGAGAGCCCTCCGACTAGACGCCCGTACTTACACCCCTCCGTTATCTCGTCCCGATGGCACTACCGCCTTCGAGGACGACGAAAAAGCTGAATGCTTCGCCGATAGCATTGCTTCACAATGCTCCCCGAGTACCCAACCCACAGACCCAGCTCACATCCAGGCGGTGGAAGACGAAGTCGTTTGCAAAGACTCCCGTCCAGTCACCGCTGACCCCATCACAGTTTCTAACGATGAAATCCTACTCATCATTAGGAAACAGCAATCCAAGAAGGCCCCGGGTGCGGATGGAATTTCCAACCAAGCACTTAAGCAGCTGCCTCGGCAGGTGCTTACCTTACTTGCGATTATCTTCAATGCTTGCTTTGACCTAAGCTACTTTCCAAAAGCTTGGAAAGAAGCTATAGTCATAGGCATTCCCAAGCCGGGTAAACCTTTGAATAACCCGGCTAATCACAGACCCATCAGTTTACTCAAGGCAATGGCCAAACTTCTCGAGAGAGTCATACTAGCTCGAATGAAGGACCACCTGTTCCCAGCGGACGGTGACCCCCTCATTATCCCCCACCAATTCGGCTTTCGAGCCAAACACTCGTGCCCTCAGCAAGTTCACCGAATCGTCGAGTACATACTCGACGGCTTCTACCCCAGACGACTGAAAACAGTCGCGGTCTTCTTTGACGTAGCCAAGGCTTTTGACAAAGTCTGGCACGCAAGGCTCATTTACAAGCTTCACAACACAGGCTTGCCCGACCGACTAGTCAAACTAGTCGGCTCCTACCTTAAAGATCGCATCTTTTGTTTCAAACACGAAGGTACGCTCTCCACCCCCCGCCCCCTCAAGGCGGGCGTCCCTCAGGGCTCGGTACTCGCCCCGTTACTATACACAATATACACCAATGACATACCTATTCCGTCTAAAGGTGTTCAACTCTCCCTCTTTGCCGACGACACTGCCCTATACGTCAAGGGCGTGCAAGTCGACACACTCATCACCAAGCTCCAGAAGGCCGTAAATGACCTCGGAGCCTGGTTTAAAAAATGGCGTATCGATGTAAATCCAGAGAAAAGCTCTGCGATGCGCTTCGATCATAAACGCCGTCGTCCCTACGACCCCCACATCCGAATGCTAGGTACGCCCATCCCATGGGCACTCACCACCAAGTACCTAGGCGTAACGCTCGATCGTACGCTTTCATTCCGACCTCACATTCATCGAGTTACCAAACTCGCCCGTATGTACATGGGTCGACTTAACAGTATGTTAGGCCGGCACAGTAAAATGTCTCTTAGGAACAAGCGAACGCTTTTTAAGGTTTTCGTGAGACCAGTCATGACGTACGCCGCCCCAATATTTGCACATGCTAAACCCTCCGATATGTATAAACTACAGGTAGTTCAGAATCTCTTCTGCCGCCGGGCCACGGATGCTCCGTGGTACGTGCGAAACGCAGACTTGCACAGAGATCTCGAACTGCCTACTATACAACAACACCTTAGGACGCTCTCCACCGCTTATTTTAAGCGATCCGAAGAGCACCCTAACCCCCTTATACGCGAGACAGTAGCTTATACTGCTCCGTCCATGCCGTCGAGGTACAAAGTCCGTAGACCGAGAAATGCACTCTCGGATCCCCCCGATCAACTTTCGGCAAATCTGGACCAGCTTAAGGCTGCCCAGGCCGTATAATCACCAATATATAAATGTCATTTGCACCTTAAGTGATTAAGTATTCTCAGCGAGTGACCCGCTAGCGGGTCCCTGCTTGCGCGCCCACCTCCCAACCCGGGTGTCGCTCCGATGAAGGCTGACAGCATTCCCATGCTACAGCCAATTGGGTGGTTTTTAGTGGGTAGGTGCCACTTTGGTGAGTCCCACATAACCCCGCAGACGGCTGCGGAGGTATTCATGACGAATCTTCCACCTCCCTCCCGAGAGAGGGTGCTTCGGCAGCAAAAAAAAAAAAATAAATAATAATAAAGCGCTCAATTGTTCCCTGACTACTTGTGTATCAATTATCTCCAACTAGAAGACCTAACAGACCTAACAAACCTTTAATTGTAGTGTTGTAATTAATAATTTATCTGAAATTTCAAATTACTGGGAACTTGAGGAAGTAAACGAATCTGCCCCGGATATGAAGGAAAATGATATTTTTTGCGAGCAACTTTATCAAAATACTACTAAGCGTTTAGAGTGCGGTAGGTACGAAGTTGCGCTTCCCATGAAGCCAAATTTTGAAAATATTCTAGGTGTTTCAAAAAACAAGGCCGTTGCTCAATTCATAACTTTGGAAAAGAAATTAGCAAAAAACGAGCAACTTTCTCAAAGTTATAAACAATTTATGAATGAGTATTTAAGTCTCGGTCACATGAAATCTGTTGATAACAGTCGAGAGGTAGTATCGTGTTACCTTCCCCATCACGGAGTTATTAAGTATGAGTCAACTACAACAAAGTTGAGGACGGTCTTCAATGCGTCATCAAAAACATCATCAGGTAAAAGCCTGAATGATGTGATGGAGCGGGGGCCTAATTTGCAAAAGGATCTGCATAGCCTTATTTTAACTTGGCGTCAGCATAAATTTGTAATTACTGCTGACATCGAAAAAATGTTTCGGCAGGTCTTTGTAAATGAGGCAGGGCAGCATCTACAGCGTATTGTATGGAGGGAAGCCTGTGGACTCCCGTTGTCAGAGTATCAACTGACTACTGTCACATACGGTACTAAGGCTGCCCCATACCTCGCTATGCGTACCCTTAGACAACTCGCAGATGACGAAGCACACAGATTCCCATTAGCCGCTGCCGCCTTGAAGAACTCCTTTTACATGGACGATCTTTTAGAGGGATGCAGCACTCTTGAACAGGCTAAGGAACTTCAGCAACAGCTGATACAGTTACTAAAGGGGGCCGGCATGAAAATACGTAAATGGAGTAGTAACGACCCTGCACTTATACAAAATTTGCCATCGGACTACATAGACTCCTCTTTAGATTTCAGGTGCGCAGAGTCTAGAAAAACGCTGGGCTTACGATGGAATCCAAAATCAGATACGTTTTCGTTTAAAAGTATTATTAACAACTCTAAAGATGAAATGAATCTTACAAAACGTGAATTGCTGTCAAACATTTCAAAGGTGTTTGACCCCGTAGGTTGGCTCGCTCCGCTGACTGTCAGGGCTAAACTTTTATTTCAAAAAACCTGGTCAGAAGACTACTTGTCCTGGGATCAACAATTGCCTCCTCATTTAGTACAGGAGTGGTTACAGCTAAAACAAGATCTCCAGAACATTGAAATGTTTGAAATACCAAGGTATTTTGGGGACAGTACCTCATTAAACGTATTCGCATTCTGTGATAGCTCAGAAAAGGCATACGCATGTGCCATTTTCGTAAGCACTAAAAATGCTAAGGGTGAATGCACCACGGTATTACTCACCGCAAAAACAAAGTTGGCACCAATAAAAAATAAATTGACGCTACCGAAACTCGAACTTTGTAGTGCGTTATTATTATCACGCCTTATGAGTAAGGTTAAGGCGGCACTACCAACTAAAATAGATAAAATATACGCTTTTACAGATAGTATGATTGTTCTTGGGTGGATCCACGGAGACCAAAACAGGTGGAAGCAATTCGTGGCCACCAGGGTCAAGAAAATAACTGACGTCATAGCACCCTCATGTTGGCATCATGTTGAATCAAAACAAAATTCAGCAGATTGTGCAACGAGAGGGATGACCGCTGTACAGTTAAAAGAGCATTCCTTGTGGTGGGAGGGCCCAGAATGGCTTCGTGAATACTATACAAAAAACGTAAAAAGCGAATGCTATCCTCCCCCTGAAATTGAAGTTAAAGGCAATCTCTCGGACTTCAGTGTGAACATAGCCTTATGCAATAATAATTCTTTAATATTACAATTAATAAATAACTGTAGTTCGGTGAGACGCGCGGCCGTTAAACTCGCCTGGCTATCACGTTACATAGCATGGTTGCGTAATAAACAAAGTGCACTGCGACTTAACTACCTAACTCCCTCAGTAATGCAAATTTGCTATAATATTATTATAAAATCTGTGCAAATGTGCGAATTTGAGGAGGACTATCAACGTTTAATTTATAACAAAAACGTTAGACAAAATAGTAAATTAGCTAGCCTTTGTCCTTATATCGACAAAAAGGATGGGCTTATGCGAGTTCAGGGAAGGCTCAGTAACTCACTTTCACAGTCGACTAACAGATCTAATAATTTCTGAAGCTCACACATTGACGCTTCACGGCGGTCCTCGCCTCACTCTTTCGTTTATCAGAGATAAATATTGGATCATTAGTGGGCTGCGCACAGTTAAAAGGGAGTTGCGGAAATGCGTTAAATGCAGACGTTTTAGTGAACAGAAGTCACAACAGTTCATGGCTGATCTTCCGCAACCCAGGGTTACCCCATCTCGTCCGTTTACCCACACCGGTGTGGACTTTACGGGACATTTCGACCTAAAAATAAACAAAGGTCGCGGTGTTAAAACCTCAAAGGGTTACGTAGCAGTTTTCGTCTGCCTAGCTACCAAGGCTGTTCACCTAGAGCTGGTTTCTGATATTAGTACTCCTGGGTTCTTAGCTGCATTTAAAAGGTTCTGTGCTCGACGTGGACACCCGCGTCGAGTTTACAGCGACAACGGAACCAATTTTGTGGGCGCTAACAGGCTGCTCAAAAAAGAATACGAGCAAATCATAAAAACTATAGATCAGAACTTCTTTCATGATATAAATACATATAACGTTGAGTGGTGGATATTCAACGCACCAGGGAATCCAGAAGCCGGTGGTTTGTGGGAAGGAGCTGTTAAGCGTATGAAATTCCATCTCAAAAGGGTAGTTGGTGAGCAAAAACTCACCTACGAGGAATTCATCACGGTCCTCCACCAGGTGGAAGCCTGCCTTAACTCTCGCCCGCTGGTTGGATTAACAGAAAACCCAGAGGATGAATGGCTGACCCCTGGCCATTTTCTAGTGGGAGGACCTTTACTCTCTCGACCACAGACAGACCCTGACTTTAATATTAATTTGAACATCCGATGGAAGATGATCCAATCCATGAACAAACAGTTCTGGAGAAGGTGGTCCGCCGAGTACTTACAGGAGTTGCAATCTCGCTCAAAATGGCGGAAATCAACAAAAAATCTAGAAGTAGATGATATAGTTATTATCAAGGACGAAAACCTGCCTCCCGGTAAGTGGGCTCTGGGAAGGATTATGGAGACGCATCCCGGCAAAGACGGCCGAGTTCGGGTTGTATCAGTCAAAACAAAAAATAATATTATAAAAAGACCAATAATTAAACTCGTCCCCCTACCGGTGAAACAGGAAACTAACGCAGTGACGTCATCTACTGACGCCCCAACCAAAGCTTGTGACGTCACCGCCGCGTCTCAACCGACACAAACCAGAGTGCGCAAAGCCTCTCGAAATCGTCTTTGTAATTTTGTAGTAACATTACTTATGCTATTTCTTTTTACAATACCTTCAATACAAGGGTTATACAATATTTCTTATTTTAATAAAAATGAAAGCGTTTTCTTTCTTAAAATAAATGATATGAGTCTCATTCGCGACGAATGGAAATTAGTCGTATTTTATAATATGTCTACATATAGGTTAGGTTTACAAAGTATAAACAAATACGTTAGTCATTTAGGTAAAAATACTCGTGAACTAGAGTTATCACCTCAATACAAAGGTATCCAATTTCAACTTGAACATGAGTTATCAGAATTAAATCACTATAACAATATTCTTATGATACACAATAAAAATCGTAGGCAAAAAAGGGGCTTGATAAACGGAGTTGGTTACTTAGCTAACAGCTTATTTGGTGTACTCGATGACAGATTCTTAAAACAGTACGAAAAAGACGTAGAAAAAATAAACATGAATGAAAATCACTTGCGAATCTTGCTTAAAAACCAAACTAGTGTTATAGAGTCGGAATATAATATTTTACGCAGGAATGAGGATATAATGAACAAACAGTTTGGTGTTATACAAGATCATATTAGAAATATGTCACTGTCATTAAATCGTGCTCAGTTACAAAATAAAGATGAATTGTATATTTTATCCTCTTTGTTATCTGCTCAAATAGTTATATCTAATATTAAGACTATACAACAAAATTTGATTAACACTGTAACCGATATTTGGCAAGGTCACCTAGACCCGCACATCTTGTCTCCTAAGCAGTTGGAAGAACATATCAATATGATATCAGCTCACATTCCCAGCGATTTGGCTTTGCCTGTAGATACGAGCGATATCCTAACTTTTTATAAATTACTAAAAATTAAAGCTAAGGTAGGGACTAGATTTTTAATTATAGAAATAAGAATACCATTAGTTAGAAAAGAACAATATGAGGTTGATTATGTATACAGTTTACCCATAAATAATTATATAATGGAAACCCTGACTCCATATCTCGCGTTTAATTTGCACAAAGATTTACTCCTCTTATTGACAGAGAAACAGATAGAATCCTGCATCCATATATCTTCAGAAAAAATATTATGTTCGCATGACAAACAAATCTACAATGTTAAAATAACACCACATATATGCGACATACGTATTAGTAATAAAACAATATGCAATATGAAACAATCATGGCGTGCGGAGCGATGGATCAAATTGCAGGATACTGAGAACAGGTGGCTATTTTCTTGCTGCGACAAATGCTCGATACGTTTGTTTTGTTTTGATAGCATACAGCTGATCACCTTGACCGGCAATGGACTAATGGACATAGCTCAAGGTTGTGTGATAAAGGGAGAATCCTTTTCACTCTACGGGCACAAGAACTTTTTTAGTCAGATAGAGGTTGGAAATGAGTTACAAGTACCAGTCGATCCTAGTACATCGATTTTAAATGATATTGTGAACTCAACCTTACCGGAATCTTTCATCTCAGAGAACCATGAAGACACGTGGCGTGATATACAGAGACGCATCGAGGGCATAGAATCGCAATCTGACAGCCCTCTGAGCGTGCATGACATCCACCAGTACCTATTCGGTGTTGTATAGTATAATAGCGATCCTGTGTCTGTTGGCTTGTTCATACGTCGTAATGCGTTGGCGCAAGGTCAGGCGCGGGTGGCATATCGCAGCGGTGGCAGCAGCCACTCCGGCGGTGTTCCAGGCGGGTGCAGCCCCCCACGCACAGCATGTGGAGATGCCCCATATCGCCCCACGGTCTGTGCGACTCGACATTCCATCCGTGAGTGATAGTGAATAGTGACAATTAGTAAGTGAGGTGAAATGAAAACCGGACAGGACCAATTTAATATAAATAGTATAAGATTTTTGCATATTATTTTACTACTTAAACGTTTTTAATCATTTTATGCCATCATGGCAATATATTATATTGTTACATAATTTTTCCTCATTCTATTCGTTTTGTAGTGGGCAGGATGTACGAAGTACATTAATACATGTTAATTATATTTCGTATTATAGGTATTAGCTGTATGTGTGCGTAATGCACATTTTGTAATATTTGCTCGAACTGCGATACAAGCAGTTTACCTAATAATTATAAATCAATAAAAGTAGTGTGCAAACAGCATTCGTGGAGTTTGGTTATTTCGTCACCTAACTCTCCCCTTTTATTGTACGAGTACAAACGGTACCGAACAGAGAGTATATTTAAATTTACGCAACGGCAAACATTTCATTTCTTCTGGTAAATGGTTGAACACTCTTACTGACATTGCAAGGCAGTTTTTGTTACAGATTTCAGTTTTAATATTTGGCAAACATAATTTATTGGGGTATCTTGTGTTAAATGTACAATATTGTTTTTTTGTTGTATACAACTCATGGTGTGTTTTCACAAATACACATATTTCAAAGATATATATGCTAAGAAGTGTTAGTAATTGAAATGATTTTAATAAAGGCCTACAGGTTGTCCACGAGCTGACATCAGCTATGGCTCGAAGGCAGGTACACCGGGAGGAAACAGTCGTTCGATATTATACAGAACCGCCTCGCGCCTGCCAAAATGTAACTGTCCCCCTGTTTGACGACCGAGTGGTGTAGTGGTAAGTAGCCTTGCTTCATACGCCGGAGGTCCCAGGTTCGAGTCCTGGCCGGGGCATACATTTGTGTGATGAACACAGATGTTTGTTCTCGGGTCATGGTTGTGTGTATTTATATATGTATGTTTATTCTGGGATCCCCCTAGTTTGCTGTATGGTCATCCATAACACAAGCTCTGCTTACTTTGGGGCCAAACAGATGGTGTGTTTGTCTGAGGATTAAAAAAAAAACCCCCCGTCTGCTGCAACTCGTAGGTTCTGGCACTGTTCCAGACAAAGCTGTTTTGGAAGTAATCCGATTTAGATTTGCAACTCAGCAACACTGTTTGGTAGAAACGTTTAATGAATGGAACACTGTTCCGAAGGGTGCGTAGGCTCCGAACACATTTGAGGCAACTTTCCCAAAGATACCATAAAGTTTGCATTAAAAAATTGACTTTTCATGAAAATTGCAACTGACCTTCAAATAAAATAAATTCTTCAAATAATTTTCGCGATATGTTTACTTTTGATTTTTATTTTTTACTTATATTTTATTCTTAATATTTAAGTTGTTTTACATGTGAAGTAAGAGATACATTTATTTCATCATAAAAAAGTTAATGTTAGTCTCTTTTTGTATAATAATCATTGGCGTGAAACGTGAAGCCTTATTCTGTAAATGAGTATCCCCACACATTTACAGAATAAGGAACTTACAGGAAATTACAAATGATAATTGCTTGACACAAGCTGCAACTAGGAAGTTGACAATAACTCACCTTAAACAGCCTGCTTCGAATACTTCCAACGTTCAAATATAACAGCTGCTTCGACTACTTCGAGCGTTCAAATATAACAGCTGCTTCGACTACTTCCAACGTTCAAATATAACAGCTGCTTCGACTACTTCCAACGTTCAAATATAACAGCTGCTTCGACTACTTGCAACGTTCAAATATAACAGCTGCTTCGACTACTTCCAACGTTCAAATATAACAGCTGCTTCGACTACTTGCAACGTTCAAATATAACAGCTGCTTCGACTACTTCCAACGTTCAAATATAACAGCTGCTTCGACTACTTCCAACGTTCAAATATAACAGCTGCTTCGACTACTTCCAACGTTCAAATATAACAGCTGCTTCGACTACTTCCAACGTTCAAATATAACAGCTGCTTCGACTACTTCCAACGTTCAAATATAACAGCTGCTTCGACTACTTCCAACGTTCAAATATAACAGCTGCTTCGACTACTTCCAACGTTCAAATATAACAGCTGCTTCGACTACTTCCAACGTTCAAATATAACAGCTGCTTCGACTACTTCGCGTTTAAATTTTGAACAGTTTTCTCCGAGCATTATGTAATTTTGGGCTTATCAAGACTGATGTGACATTTATTTATTATTTGAAGGTTCTTGCCAGTTCTTGTTCACGAAGGTTTTCCGAACTGTTGGGAGAGTCATGCTTTACTTGACGTCATTAAGAACAGGTAATTGTCGATGTTGAGAAATAAATATTTGAATTTGAATTCTATTTTTGCATTTTATTTTTGTAAGTCAATGATAATAATAGTCGTAGTATAGGCACCCAGAATATCGCTAGTTGCTGACTGGACAGACTGTATATTGCGACGGCCCATGTTTTAAATTTGTATAAAGATAAATGATGGAAGACGACGTGCAAAAATTTTAGGACAAATGATATTATAATCTATATCTTATTAATTCATCTCCTACAAAAATCCCATTTTAAAACCAACTTATATATATAACTTATAATATCTATGCGTGATTTTGTTCCAAAGGAAGAGAGCCAGCGACATTCAATAACAGTATTGGAGCCTCGCTTGGTGATGCATCGTTGAATGGTTGACGCCGCGCGGCCGGGCTCAGTGCCGCGGTGGTACCTGCTCGCGTTCTACAACACTATGTACAATACCTTGTAGTACGGGAGAGGCGTTGGAGCCCAGCATCACTACACATAATAATACCAATCTCGGATCTCAAATTAATTCGCTTAGGTTCTGTGAGTTCATATCCAATAGTAACGAAAAAACATAAGAGAAAAGTTTGTAAAAACAGTCTGACGGTAAAGAGTAAAGTACACATACCTAGTTGAGTGCTAATCTTTTAATAACATAATCTTTTAATCTAGCAAGCAAAGCCGCAGCCTACATCTTATTTGTTATATGAAGCCTTAGGAGTTATTAATAGTTCAACAAAACTCCACACTTCGTTCATTCTATCATACGATTTATTAAATCAACATATCTTAAAATTTATGTTTAGGCTCTTGAGTGTCGTTCTGGCTACGGGAGTTCGTATCCTTGTCAGAGTTTGTTTTGTTTGTACAATATTGATTGATTTAAGTTGCCCTATTCTTGTATCTTATCCCTGGGCCGAGAACTGTACGTGCATAAGCATCGCAAGGAGCATCCGTAGAGAAGAACATCACGTGTACACTGAGCAATGCAAGTGTGACACTACACGTCTGCCCAAAATTTTCTTCACGTAATGTATGTTCTTCATGCAAATACCGTTCTTTGATTGAATTGGAACACGTATCCAAAGAGTTCATACTAAGAAGAGAAGGTGTAGTGCGTCGCCAACCGAGCAGAGCGGGATTTGACTTACAAGAAGTTTTTCTCTTTCTAGTAGTTCTCTTTCAATTTGGTCCAGTAGTTTCGCATATAAACAAACAAACTTTACCTCTTTATAGACATAGCGTAGCTTACTAACTTTAAAAGAAGTCGTAGACAGCAAGATGAGGAGGGCGATGGCTGGATCCGGTGTTAACCTCGGGATCGGGTGCCGTTTCGTCGTTTGGATACTTGGGGGGAGGGAAACTTGCCGAGCTAACAGATGCAGATAAAAGTAATGTTGTATACGGAGACACTGTGAATTGATTTTGAAAAATTATACCCTTGATGTTTCTTGCCAGTTCTTCGTTACGAAGGTTTTCTGAACTGGTGGTAGAGTCATGCTTTATTTAACTTCAATAAGAATAATTAATTGTCAATGTTGAGAAATAAATATTTGAATTTTAATTTGCGTTTGTTTTGTAAATAAAAAAAATTAAGCTTAACGGACAGAATAGTTTTAATTTGTTAATTTTATCAAATTTTTTACAAATTGATCTTTGAAAAGAAATAGCTAGTTTGATCTTTTTCTGTTAGAAAGAGAAAAACTCGTAAATCAAGTCACGCACTCTGCTCGGTTTGCTCGAAGCAGTGCACCCTCTAGCTCAGTGTGAGCTCTTGGATACGATTACCAATGTACAGGTTGAACAAATAATGCAAGAATGACGAAATAGTTTGAAAACTTTATGGCTAGGCAGTTGCAATCAATTTAGGGTTTCGTTAATAAAAACGACTATGCCATCAATAAAAGTTTGAATAAATACTTTTTATTTTTTATTTATTATTAGTCTGATGCCTTTAATTACATTTAAAACATAAGTAAAGGCAGCAGACGAGCAATGTAAACTCCACCCTCTTCTTCCTCCTCTTTAACATTGATCGCATCGTAGCTCACCATCAAACTGTGAGAGGACAAGGGTGTAGACTATAAATTTATTCCGGAAAAAACACCCTTAAAGTCGAAAGCAATGTCTTCTAACTTGCAGGAAATGTAGAGGACAACAAACTAAGTAGTTTACGAGGGACCCCACGGTGCCATGGTACTAATGGCGGCGGAGTGGGCCCCGCTAGTCACGCGCTGCGAAAAGGAAACCTCTTCCTTGTACGTAGCGCTGTAAATCGCGCCCGGAGAGATTTATAGCTCGATTACTCTTGTTGTTAACATCTCTGTAACTGGTAATATTTAGCCCACGCTGCGTGAAAACGGTGTCGTTAACTGCTTTTTATGCATTACAGTAATTTATCTGTTGGCTTTAATGGGACAATGAAATACGTACTTTCCTGTTCTAGCTAGCACCGGGCACGTGAGTATATGTTTGAAGTTGGTCAGTTCAGTAATAATCAAGATTAGGTTGTTGTTATTTTTAGGGATTGCATTTAAGTTATAGCTGGAATTATTCTCGTTCTCGATTTGTCTACAGGTAACGAGAAGCAGAATAGAAATAATGTAAGTTGGCTTTCAGTATGGCTTCGAAAATAATTTGTGTTTATTCATTTATATTACAAGATCCACAGCTCCCAACAACACAGTCCTGCAGTATCAGTAGATACGAGAGATAGAGCCATTTATAGAATTACATTATGTTGATTGACAGGAAAGACGGTTAAATAATAATATTGGTAAACAGAACGATAATTAAATTTTATTTATGAAGTCAAATATTATTTTTAAAAATAATGATATCAAAAAAAAGCCTACATTTTTAAAGGCTCTGGACAATTGTTGCAATATGGTTCGCGAAAACAACACCTAGACCGCGGATACGATCAGCTTAAGGGGTTTAGTTCTTGTTAATGTTGTAAGTGCATAGGAACGGACTTCGCTGTCGACTGCAACTTGCGTGCGCGCACTTACTCACTTTGCGCTGATGCTGTTTCTGCAAAATAATCATAAAGTCGGTCAAGATCTAATAGTACGTTATTGCTACTGTCCAATTATTAATTTTATTGTAGATTTTAATGTCATCGGCATACATGATAAACTCAGAATTTATATATTTTCCTATGTCATATAAATAAATTGAATTCAGCAACGGCCCTAATATGGATCCCTGTGGGGCCCCGCAGGGCTCGGAGATATAATCCTAGCAGTACCCACCCCCACCCCCGACAGCTGCCTGACAGCCTCATATGATTCTAGCCAACTTCGGAAATTTCGGAAAATTCGAAACACTTTCTCGAAATATTTAGTCAAAATGAAGTTTTGTTCGCACTAGAATTGCATCAATATATTATTAAGAAATTAAAAAATGAAATGTTATCGCAAGTTTGTCGGTACGTTGTTTGGTCGTACTGCACTAGCTGTTTTGACTAAAACAGGCAATATTTAAAGGCACACGGCGGGACGCTTCGAGGCTCACCTGCCGAAATTAAACCGTTCGCGCTCAAGTATACGGGGCGGCTTGTTCCGGCGACACACTGAGGAAAATGTAAGTATAGATATTGATTGGTATCAAATGTGATAATCCTCTTAACTTGCAATAACATATTCTTAGGCCTAAGTAATTTTAATAAACATATAAATAAATAAAAATTTTACAATAAAAAAGCAATGTTCTTACTTATTTATCCACTATAACTTACTGGGTGAATTAAAAAGTAGACTATAAGTACTTAGTTTTACTACTTCATATTCTACTTAATATTCTCTTAAACTGTAATAGCAATATTTACCTCCTGTATGCTGTAGAAGGTTCAACCCCACCTTGTGAATCGACAACGCGGTGACATCCAATGAAAGATGTGCATTGTGCGACTAGGTTAAGTGTATAATGCTGCGACCGGTTGTCAAGGTCATTCTGGGGGCTCAAAGTATCTTAAAGATTTGTGAATCGACAACGAGGTGACATCCAATGAAAGATGTGCATTGTGCGACTAGGTTAAGTGTATAATGCTGCGACCGGTTGTCAAGGTCATTCTGGGGGCTCAGCGTATCTTAAAGATTTGTGAATCGACAACGAGGTGACATCCAATGAAAGATGTGCATTGTGCGACTAGGTTAAGTGTATAATGCTGCGACCGGTTGTCAAGGTCATTCTGGGGGCTCAGAGTTTCTTAAAGATTTGTGAATCGACAACGAGGTGACATCCAATGAAAGATGTGCATTGTGCGACTAGGTTAAGTGTATAATGCTGCGACCGGTTGTCAAGGTCATTCTGGGGGCTCAGAGTATCTTAAAGATTTGTGAATCGACAACGAGGTGACATCCAATGAAAGATGTGCATTGTGCGACTAGGTTAAGTGTATAATGCTGCGACCGGTTGTCAAGGTCATTCTGGGGGCTCAGAGTATCTTAAAGATTTGTGAATCGACAACGAGGTGACATCCAATGAAAGATGTGCATTGTGCGACTAGGTTAAGTGTATAATGCTGCGACCGGTTGTCAAGGTCATTCTGGGGGCTCAGAGTATCTTAAAGATTTGTGAATCGACAACGAGGTGACATCCAATGAAAGATGTGCATTGTGCGACTAGGTTAAGTGTATAATGCTGCGACCGGTTGTCAAGGTCATTCTGGGGGCTCAGAGTATCTTAAAGATTTGTGAATCGACAACGAGGTGACATCCAATGAAAGATGTGCATTGTGCGACTAGGTTAAGTGTATAATGCTGCGACCGGTTGTCAAGGTCATTCTGGGGGCTCAGAGTTTCTTAAAGATTTGTGAATCGACAACGAGGTGACATCCAATGAAAGATGTGCATTGTGCGACTAGGTTAAGTGTATAATGCTGCGACCGGTTGTCAAGGTCATTCTGGGGGCTCAGAGTATCTTAAAGATTTGTGAATCGACAACGAGGTGACATCCAATGAAAGATGTGCATTGTGCGACTAGGTTAAGTGTATAATGCTGCGACCGGTTGTCAAGGTCATTCTGGGGGCTCAGAGTTTCTTAAAGATTTGTGAATCGACAACGAGGTGACATCCAATGAAAGATGTGCATTGTGCGACTAGGTTAAGTGTATAATGCTGCGACCGGTTGTCAAGGTCATTCTGGGGGCTCAGAGTATCTTAAAGATTTGTGAATCGACAACGAGGTGACATCCAATGAAAGATGTGCATTGTGCGACTAGGTTAAGTGTATAATGCTGCGACCGGTTGTCAAGGTCATTCTGAGGGCTCTGAGTTTCTTAAAGATTTGTGAATCGACAACGAGGTGACATCCAATGAAAGATGTGCATTGTGCGACTAGGTTAAGTGTATAATGCTGCGACCGGTTGTCAAGGTCATTCTGGGGGCTCAGAGTATCTTAAAGATTTGTGAATCGACAACGAGGTGACATCCAATGAAAGATGTGCATTGTGCGACTAGGTTAAGTGTATAATGCTGCGACCGGTTGTCAAGGTCATTCTGGGGGCTCAGAGTATCTTAAAGATTTGTGAATCGACAACGAGGTGACATCCAATGAAAGATGTGCATTGTGCGACTAGGTTAAGTGTATAATGCTGCGACCGGTTGTCAAGGTCATTCTGGGGGCTCAGAGTATCTTAAAGATTTGTGAATCGACAACGAGGTGACATCCAATGAAAGATGTGCATTGTGCGACTAGGTTAAGTGTATAATGCTGCGACCGGTTGTCAAGGTCATTCTGAGGGCTCAGAGTTTCTTAAAGATTTGTGAATCGACAACGAGGTGACATCCAATGAAAGATGTGCATCGTGCGACTAGGTTAAGTGTATAATGCTGCGACCGGTTGTCAAGGTCATTCTGGGGGCTCAGAGTTTCTTAAAGATTTGTGAATCGACAACGAGGTGACATCCAATGAAAGATGTGCATTGTGCGACTAGGTTAAGTGTATAATGCTGCGACCGGTTGTCAAGGTCATTCTGGGGGCTCAGAGTTTCTTAAAGATTTGTGAATCGACAACGAGGTGACATCCAATGAAAGATGTGCATTGTGCGACTAGGTTAAGTGTATAATGCTGCGACCGGTTGTCAAGGTCATTCTGGGGGCTCAGAGTATCTTAAAGATTTGTGAATCGACAACGAGGTGACATCCAATGAAAGATGTGCATTGTGCGACTAGGTTAAGTGTATAATGCTGCGACCGGTTGTCAAGGTCATTCTGGGGGCTCAGAGTATCTAAAAGATTTGTGAATCGACAACGAGGTGACATCCAATGAAAGATGTGCATTGTGCGACTAGGTTAAGTGTATAATGCTGCGACCGGTTGTCAAGGTCATTCTGGGGGCTCAGAGTATCTTAAAGATTTGTGAATCGACAACGAGGTGACATCCAATGAAAGATGTGCATTGTGCGACTAGGTTAAGTGTATAATGCTGCGACCGGTTGTCAAGGTCATTCTGAGGGCTCAGAGTTTCTTAAAGATTTGTGAATCGACAACGAGGTGACATCCAATGAAAGATGTGCATTGTGCGACTAGGTTAAGTGTATAATGCTGCGACCGGTTGTCAAGGTCATTCTGGGGGCTCAGAGTATCTTAAAGATTTGTGAATCGACAACGAGGTGACATCCAATGAAAGATGTGCATTGTGCGACTAGGTTAAGTGTATAATGCTGCGACCGGTTGTCAAGGTCATTCTGGGGGCTCAGAGTATCTTAAAGATTTGTGAATCGACAACGAGGTGACATCCAATGAAAGATGTGCATTGTGCGACTAGGTTAAGTGTATAATGCTGCGACCGGTTGTCAAGGTCATTCTGGGGGCTCAGAGTATCTAAAAGATTTGTGAATCGACAACGAGGTGACATCCAATGAAAGATGTGCATTGTGCGACTAGGTTAAGTGTATAATGCTGCGACCGGTTGTCAAGGTCATTCTGGGGGCTCAGAGTTTCTTAAAGATTTGTGAATCGACAACGAGGTGACATCCAATGAAAGATGTGCATTGTGCGACTAGGTTAAGTGTATAATGCTGCGACCGGTTGTCAAGGTCATTCTGGGGGCTCAGAGTATCTTAAAGATTTGTGAATCGACAACGAGGTGACATCCAATGAAAGATGTGCATTGTGCGACTAGGTTAAGTGTATAATGCTGCGACCGGTTGTCAAGGTCATTCTGGGGGCTCAGAGTATCTTAAAGATTTGTGAATCGACAACGAGGTGACATCCAATGAAAGATGTGCATTGTGCGACTAGGTTAAGTGTATAATGCTGCGACCGGTTGTCAAGGTCATTCTGGGGGCTCAGAGTATCTTAAAGATTTGTGAATCGACAACGAGGTGACATCCAATGAAAGATGTGCATTGTGCGACTAGGTTAAGTGTATAATGCTGCGACCGGTTGTCAAGGTCATTCTGGGGGCTCAGAGTTTCTTAAAGATTTGTGAATCGACAACGAGGTGACATCCAATGAAAGATGTGCATTGTGCGACTAGGTTAAGTGTATAATGCTGCGACCGGTTGTCAAGGTCATTCTGGGGGCTCAGAGTATCTTAAAGATTTGTGAATCGACAACGAGGTGACATCCAATGAAAGATGTGCATTGTGCGACTAGGTTAAGTGTATAATGCTGCGACCGGTTGTCAAGGTCATTCTGGGGGCTCAGAGTATCTTAAAGATTTGTGAATCGACAACGAGGTGACATCCAATGAAAGATGTGCATTGTGCGACTAGGTTAAGTGTATAATGCTGCGACCGGTTGTCAAGGTCATTCTGGGGGCTCAGAGTATCTTAAAGATTTGTGAATCGACAACGAGGTGACATCCAATGAAAGATGTGCATTGTGCGACTAGGTTAAGTGTATAATGCTGCGACCGGTTGTCAAGGTCATTCTGGGGGCTCAAAGTATCTTGAAGATTTGTGAATCGACAACGAGGTGACATCCAATGAAAGATGTGCATCGTGCGACTAGGTTAAGTGTATAATGCTGCGACCGGTTGTCAAGGTCATTCTGGGGGCTCAGAGTATCTTAAAGATTTGTGAATCGACAACGAGGTGACATCCAATGAAAGATGTGCATTGTGCGACTAGGTTAAGTGTATAATGCTGCGACCGGTTGTCAAGGTCATTCTGGGGGCTCAAAGTATCTTGAAGATTTGTGAATCGACAACGAGGTGACATCCAATGAAAGATGTGCATTGTGCGACTAGGTTAAGTGTATAATGCTGCGACCGGTTGTCAAGGTCATTCTGGGGGCTCAGAGTATCTTAAAGATTTGTCAAGTAGGCATAGACTTTTCTGTCATCAGCACACATTAAGTATTTGGCATCGCTGAAACAGCTGCTAATCTCATACAAGTAAGCCGCATAAATGTGTAGTTATTTTTCAGAATATCATTTCAATGCACGCTGCAGACACTAGCCATCGGTTAGATCACGAGCTTGTTTTTCGGCTATGACCAAGTTTGAGAAAAGCGTTATTTTGTATCATCTACTTCACTAATCCATAATATCTTTTTAACAACATTTTTAATAAGTTGAAAGGCCTTTCAGTACCTGAAATGTCACCTGCAGAACGTCGCATCGTCGTCGCGGCGTAGCGCTGTAGGTCTACTCGTAGCAGTTTTTATTTTACGTTTACTTTCTGTAAACTCGACGTTGTGAGACTACGGATTTGTGTTTGGTTTGTTTTCTTGTTACAGTTCTATGCCTTAACTAGATAGTCGTCCTCAATATGAACTCGCGTGTGTACACAGGCGACACAGCTTTAGTTAAACAAAGCAGTGTTCCCGAGGGACGCGCTCGCGAAGCCCTGTGCAAAACCGTAAAAAGAACCATAATTACTATTAAGGAAATAATACTACTTACAAAGAATGACCAACTCATCCCTTGGCAATATTTCTCAGGAATACAATATCTTGAAAGACACCTTAATAAATAGGTGCACCTAGCTGAACATGATTATCGATTGAGTAGTTACGAAATAAACAAATAACAAAACATGATATTCGTTAGGACTAAAACACTCGCTTAGGTATCTTGAAGTTCAAGATAGTTCTGGACTTGAACTCTTATGAAACACAAGTTCACATAGCAGCAGTGCCAACTCTCCACTGCCGGCGTCGGACACTCGTGTCTTGTGTGTCCGAACGTTGCGCTGCACAACTTGCATGCGAGCGAGAGCTGGCTTGCTTGCATAAATCTAGGTACTTATGTGCTAACGTAAATTATTATTTACCTACCAATGTACTTGGGCAACATGTAAAGCTCGAAAGCTAGTTCATTACTGACTTCTGATTGTTGAGTAGCCCACCATGCATTGATGGTGCATGTAGAGATTGTTCTCTCCGCCATTAATTAAGAAATCTGTAACAATTAAAATATATTCTGAATCAAGTGGTACAATAGCTTAACGTATAAAAATATTTCTTATAACTTAACAATCCGTTTATTTATACAACAAAGTTCTTAACATTTATCCGCTGCTGTTATCCAAACTACTAAAAAAGTCACCGAGTGGTTATTGACCCTTAATTACGAAGAATTGGAGGAGCTGTATACAGTCAATGTGTGAATAGTTTAGAAACCACTGGAATGTGGGCATTTGGAATTTGAAATTGAATATGGTATCTACTTATTTGTTTATACTTATATGTATGAATGTATGTATGTGCGTATATACAACGTTGATAAAAGCGAGAGGCATTAAATGAAACCACATATACTATAAGTGCCGACTGTTAATCCGAAACTATTAAAAAAAAGTTTACGAGAAGTATACGAAAAACTATTTTCAAAGAACTTAATAATTAAGTTAAAATGTGAACATCCTTTGTTGACTGACCTGCCGCCGCCTGCGTAACAAATTGGCAACGTCGCAATTTAATCACATAGCGCGTGCGGCGGCGGGCTCACCGGCTCACACACCTATACAGCGGAGCGCCCGGGTATGATGTGGATGATAATGTAAACATGTGGCGTAGGTAACGTTGGACGGTATGACCACAGTCTCGGTCTGCGTGCGTTCTCGAGCGCACGTCGATCGCAGACGCCTTCCCACTCCTTTAGCCCCCGCGCTAATTGAGCACCCAAATTTCACTGGTTGTTGTCGTAATATATAATTTCATAGTTGTATACCGTAATAAGTTTCTAACGCCGTTTTCACGGCGGACAGTGGCTCGTTAACCGTAGTTCTAATAAGTTTCTAACGCCGTTTTCACGGCGAACAGTGGCTTGTTAACCGTACTTCGTGGAACGTGAGCTTCGTCGACGGAAATTCGTTGTTCCAGGACTTCAAGTGCCGTGTTCGAGTAAGTTATCCGCGTCGTTCTCAACCACCCTACTGCGTGTAGGGTGGTTTTAGGAAGTTAGTCATCGTTGTTAGGTTCATATATTGTCCCTCCCCAACCCCTCCGCAATGGCTTCCCTAAGCTCTGATGAGATTAGGAAGAAGTTACTTGATAGTACCGGTGCTGAAGGCATGTATATTAATGCTGACAAGTACCGTTTCTTAGATTCTATCATCCCTCATTTCATGACGATAATGTCCACAATGGCCCCTCAGGCCACCCCAGTTCCCCAGACCCCTCAGGTCTTAGGCCCTCCCGCGTCCCCTTCCTCCAGTGACATGGAGTGCGAAGTAGACGCCCCTCTGCGCCGCAAGCGCGCACCCGCGACTGAGTCTTCCTCGGACGCCACCCCAACTGGCCCTGAGCCTCCCTCTTTCACCCTTGTTAAGAAGCGCTCTAAGAAGCGCTCGAAACAAGACCCGGCGCCCTCCACGCCCGTCCCTACACCCCCTGCGGCGTCTTCAACGCCAGCTGCCCCGGTGTCTTCAACACCCGCTCCGGCCCCAACTTCTGTCAAGGCCAAGGTCCCACCACCCGTTTTCCTTCGGGAAAAGGGTAAATGGACTGAGGTCTCGACACTGTGCAATGAGCACAAGATCCATTACACCCGAGCGGTAAACTCGGGTGAATCTATTAAAATCACTGTCTCGTCGATAGACGATTTCCGAGCTTTGACTAAGCTCCTCACCGATAAGCAATATGCTTATCACACTTATGCTCTGTCAGAAGAGCGTAAGATTAGAGCGGTACTCAGGGGAGTCCCGTTCGAATTATCGAACGAGGCTATCCTTGAGGATCTGCAGTCCCAAGGCTTCCCGGCACTCGCGGTGCATAAAATGCACAGCAAGTACGGGAGGCAACACCCTCTCGCTTTGGTGATTCTCGCCAACGTCCCCAAGTCCAGAGAGATCCTGAAAGGGGTTAGCTCTATTTGCGGCCTCTCTGGGATCTCGATCGAGGCGCCTCATCGCCGCGGTCATCCCGGCCAGTGCCATCGGTGCCAGTTGTACGGGCACGCGGATGCCAACTGCCGCGCACCGCCAAGGTGCGTCAAGTGCCTGGTCCCGCACTTCACTAAGGAGTGCAATCGCACTCCTGAAACTCCCTCTCCTCCCGATTGCGTGCTTTGTGGCCAGTCCGGCCACACCGCAAACTACAGGGGCTGCCCTCGTGCACCCCGTTGTATGCGTTCCAATCCCAAGAGGTCGGCACCCAAACAGGCCCCGCGCCTTTCTCAGGAAAACTTTCCGCCGCTGCGTAGCCGGGTTCCTCCGGCTGCTACGCCTACACAGTCTAGGCCTGCCCTAGAAAACTGGAGGCAGCGCCCCGCATCGAATCCCATCCCGGCTCCTCGCCCATACAAACCCACTCCTCAATCCTCCGTAGCAGACGATATGCGTATCGTCTGCGACGCTATAAAAAATGTCGATGTTAGTGAAATCGCAGTCTTAGCCCGTAAACTTAGGGCTTCACGTACTCCGACAGAGCGTTTGCTAGCTCTGGCGGAGCATAGTTCCCTTCTCAATTCATTGTAGGTTCATTTAAATGAATTGATCCCTAAATCATGCTTCGGCCGACCTCTGCCCAGCCCCGGCTTCACCGGAGGCTGCCCAGAACGGCCACCAACTCATGTCCCTTTGAGCACCTTCAGTGCAACTTTCACTACAGGCGGAAGACCCGCTAGCGGGTCTTTGCCAGCGCGCCCAACTTCCCGACGGGTGTCGCTTCCGATGAAGGCTAACGGTAATAACTACAGCCAACAGGTGGTTTTTAGTGGGTAGGTGCCATTCTGGTGAGTCCCACATAACCTCCCCGCAGAGGAATTTACCTGCGGGCGGGTATGCATGACGCATCTTCCACCTCCCTCCCGCGAGGGTGCCTCGGCAGCAAAAAAAAAAAAAAGATGGTATGACCAATGAACATAATAAAGAATAATAATTCACTGTAACACTTACACATTAAATCTTCTTCTTCTTTAGCGTTTCATAAATTAAAAAGTTTAACAACAAACAGTGACCTTATTGCACGGTTAAATAACAAAATTATACGTCGTTGGAATTTGTGTACTATTGCAAACGGCGGACATTTCGAACAATTGAGGATTTAATGTGTAAGTGTTACAGTGAAGTATCATTAGTGATTAAACGAACTTACCTGTAAGTGAAGTTCTATCGTAATTATACGAAGGCTTCGTCTGAAGAGATTAGCAAAAGATACAATACTTGTAGTAACACATAGCGATCGCCGTTATAGCACTCTGTTGAGGGTACTTTTGATATTTTTTTTTGTAGGTAGGTCTGAGACCAGCCCTTTTCAACATTTATTGAGGACGTCATTTAGATTAGAGTTAAATATTTCATGATTTGGGTAGGGCCGTAGGTTAAATTATATACTAATAAAAGATCTATTGGGTGGGTTGGTAATCTCTTCGGACGAAGCCTTCGTATAATTACTATAGAACTTCACTTACAGGTAAGTTCGTTTAATCACTAATTACACTTGGCTTCGTCCTCGAGATTAGCAAAAGATACAATACTTGTAGATATTTAGAACATTCATCGTGAAATATTTGTTAATTTTGCTACAAAGAAAGAAAACCAAAGTCATTAACATAATTAATTAATTTTTATTATAATTGTTTTTCTAAGCTGTTCACAATGGTACGAGCAAATGATTCATTTTCATTTGAAATCAGTGGTCTATTATAATATCTAAAAAAGGTATTAGAAGTGTATTTCTTATAACGGCCGAGTCTGTGCGCGCAAGACGCTGAGACGTGTCGAGTGCTGTGCGCTCCGAACGTCTCCACCGGCACGCCGGCTGCGCTGAGCGTACTTCGTATCCAACGACTTAGTGTCTGGCTGGAGACTCCAATGTAAGGCCTCTTTACACTAATGAATAAATGATCAACATTACCACGTAAAGGGGCGGTGACTTTTAAATAATCTTGTGATACTTTCCCGGGGCATATTTCTGGTTTTTCAAAAAAGGGTAGAATTAAATTTGGTTGTGGATATCGGACGCGTGAAGTTTTTATTAATTCTGTTATTTTAATTGATATCTGAGTACAAGTAATTGCAACATTCTTAATATTAATTTTTGACAACGTTTGAACTCTATGCGCGGTAATTAAACTTAGCAAGGTTTATTAACTTATTAGATATCACTTGAAGCGACAAGGTTTCATGTGGGTACAACTACTCAGAGCCTTAATGATACTAAACTTTATTTACAAATCTAGTTATGTTATTTATTATATTCAACTAGTCTGTTACTAAGTTAATTAAGGAACATTATTTGTGCTAGTCTAAGTACATGTACCTAACTTACTTACTAAACTTATCCTAAAATTGTCGCAAACTACTTATATGAAATATGATGTACATTATATGGAAGAGCGGGGTGTCCTGGCACAGGTATTTTGTACTTAAAAGGATGCCCCATCAACTATTGTAATTAGAATAAGTTTTATGAAATAAATATTTTGATTTGATCTGATTTAACGGGTTTCGACCGGCAAAGTTGTCATCGCAATCGGAATCTATCCGCGACATTATTAGGGCTGTATACACTGCTGTGTCTGGAAATGTTAAATTCTAGACCTTAAATTGCGGCCAAACATTAACATAGCCGCTGTAAAACTGCTAGCGCAGCGAACTGTATTTCTATATTCGAAAAGGAAACTTAATAATTTCTCATGAATAATGTTTGTACCTTTGTTATTTAAATCAAATAAGCATTTTTTGCATGTTTTTTTTTCAGAATTCTCCGCTTAACCATTACTAGCGGGCTATAAATTGGCTTTGTTACATGCTCGATGCCATTAAAACGACAAAAATGATGAAACTAGGCTGAACTTATTTTAATATCATTATCACCAAAAATAATTTTATCAATGAAGTCCAACTGCTTAGGCCATGATTACATAAATAGGGATATAATTATTTTGACTATGCGTTACAATCTAAGAATAGTAACATACATTATAAATTATTCAATTATTTCCTCCACATTTCCCTCTCAACGGAAAACTTCAATTATCAAACCTATTCCTAAGATCAGCAACCCTCAGTTGGATAAAGATGTTCGCCCCATAAGTATATTAACCTACATGTCTAAACTATTAGAGAGAGTTGTCTATTTGCAACTGAGGAAATATCTTGAATTTCATAATATTTTACCTGATAGGCAGTCAGGTTTCAGAAATGGCCATAGCACTACGACTGCGGTGTTTGACATAGTGGATACAATAATGGCAGAACAGGACCAGGCTCTTCTAGACTTTTCTTGCGCCTTCGATTCAATAAATATACCTCTTCTGCTTTCCAAACTGTCCTTTTATGGTTTCAGCTGTCAAACAGTGGCTTGGTTCAGCAGTTACCTCGGCGAGTGATTTCAATGCGTGAAAGTTGAGAATCAGTCCGGTGCTCCTTCTTTTTCTGGTTTGCTTCCGGTTGAAAGGGGTGTCCCGCAAGGGTCTATCTTGAGACCGTTGCTTTTTATAGTTTACACAGCTGACATCACTACTCAGATACAGCTCTGTAATTTCCTCCTATATGCAGATGACACTCAGATATTTACCTCATGTCATCCACAGAATACATACTCTGCTGTGAACGCTCTGAATGAGGATCTTTCTAGAGTTGCAGATTGGGCAGAACGCAACTCTTTGGTGCTCAATCTATGTAAATCAAAATTACTGATTGTGGGTTCCAAATTGCAGGTCGACGAAATAATTGATAAAGATCCCTGTGTAATGATTAAAGATCAAAGTATACCAAGAGTAGCTGAAGCACGTAATTTGGGCATCCTATTCGATAGTAGGTTAAAGTTCGAAAAACTTCTTGCTTCTTCCGTCTTAAAGTACAGTATAACATCAGAGAGCTACTTATAACGGATATATTTTATTTGACGGCCTGTTTGGTATGGAGGTAAGTAGCCTTGCCTTCCATGCCAGAGGTCCCGGGTTCGAATCCTAGTAGGGGCAGATATTTTATCATATTTGCTTTCTAGTCATGGATGTGTATATATGTTTATTTAAGTTTATTTCTAATATTTATACATATAAAAAAATATCTAAGTGTGTTTATATATTTCTTAAGTTTATTTATCCGTTATCTAGTATCCATAACACAAGTTCTTTAATGATACTTAATTTGGGCTAGATAATGTGGTGTGATTGTTAGAAATATTTATTATTATTTATTTATTTATTATATTTATATATACATGTGCTATTTCGGAAGCTCTGGTTTATCTAGGCAAAATTACGCTGATGCGGTGTATCGTTCTATGGCTACATTTTCGTCCAAGAGACTTCTGCAACGGGTCCAGAATGCTTGTTGCCGACTTTCTTTCAATATCCCTCCTCGCATCCACATTACACCGTATTTGCATAAACATAACGTGTTGTCGAATGAGTCACGCCGAGAACTTCATTTTGCTGGCCTTGTTCACCACGTTGTGACAGCTCAAGTGCCCAGATACTTGTTTTCTAAAGTGCGATGGTCCAGCTCCGTAAATCCGTATGTCACGAGAGCCTCTAAGTACCTATTGCAGACTTACAAACACCAAACGTTTGCATTTAGGGGCAGTTTCCGGTATAGGGCTACGACGTGTTGGAATAACCTACCCGCACCTTTACGACGTCTTCTTTAAAAAATACTTTTCTCAAGTATTACAAGTTACTTTTATTTAAAAAATCTCATTAGGGCCTTTATTGCAATATTTTGAAAAAATGATTAGTTTATTGTTTATGTATCTTTATTTTATTCATGTTTTTCATTGAGTGCAAATTATGTTAAGTGTTTTGTTTTATATATTTATTCCGTTTTTATCTGTGTATACCTAATTTATTTTTGTTTTTTTTTAATTAATAATCATGGAAGTATTGAGTGTACAGTGGTGGCGCAACCTCTTGGCCGCAATTGAAAATCGGCGCTTTGTAGCCTTAAGCTACAAAGCAAAAGCCCAGTTTGTGCGTGCATGTGTGCGTGTGTGTCAGCAGCGCCGGCTTCCTAACTAGGTTTCAGTTTTTTGTTTCTTATTTTCGTTTGTATTTCTGTGTGCTGCTGTTACAATACATAGATTTTTACTTTTTTACTTTTTTTACTAACTATACCGATAAATCGTTTCGCGCCAAATACATTTGTCAGTGCGGGCATTCTATTAAGCTTCGAGTTTAGTAGAAGATGTCTCAGTTGGGTCTATAATGTTTCCTAAATATGTAACTCTATTTCTAGTCCGGTAAATCTAGATATTCGAAGGTACATAAATTTACAACAAGCTGAAAATCAGTAAAAATCGTTCAAAATATAATTATAAATAAAACTTGAAAGTTCCCCATCTTTCCCCTGTATGGAAATTTTTTTATTCAAGGTCAAAGGTCAAAAAATTAGAGTTTCACTTTTGTCAGCAAAACGGTAAGTTTTATCATAAAAATACGACAAACAAAAATGTAGATCATAAAATTACCTATAAAAAATGTACCAACACTTTTTTTCCTCCGAGCCACCGTTTTCTCAGATATAACGATTCAAAACGCTGTAAAAGTTATAATCGTCAGAATATGCACACGTTTCCACGCCACCTATAAGGTAGTGTACTTAGCACGTTTTTTTCAACGTGGTTTCCCCAGTAGGCCTATTCCACGGGTCATTTATGATCGTGTTTAATTTGAAAATATTGCAAAATAACGGAAATTTGCCAAGACTGGAGAAGAAAAAAGCGATGTAAATTTAAAAAAAAAGTAGTGAAGTTTATTCGTCTGATTCGTAGCCTTCAAACTCTTCTTCTTGGTCTTCTTTGCTGCAAAGGAACATGCATATTGATACTTATCTAAGCAGGAAGCTTTTTTAAGCTCCGAACATATACGTGGTGTACTCATGCATATTATGAAGATTATAATTTAAAAAACTTTTTGAATCGTTATATCTCGGAAAAAAATATGAGAAATTTTTATAGCTAATTTAATGATCTACAGTTTTTGTCTGAAATGTGTTTATGATAAAACTTACCGTTTTACTGAAAATTGTGAAAAACAATTTTTTTTGACCTTTGATGTTGAATAAAAAAATTTCCATACAGGGGAAAGATGGGAACTTTCAAATTTTATTCATAATTATATTTTGAACGATTTTACCGATTTTCAGCTCGTTGTAAATTTATGTGGCTTTACTCTTATTTTTGATCTAATTTGACCGAACTATTCTAAAATCTCACTTTTATCCCTTTGAAGCCGCACCGCAACCATTTGTATTTTGCAACCTAGCGAGTACCTGCTGGACACATGTCGTCTAACCATATACTCACTCCGTCTTCTCCCGACAATACCTATTTATAAAAAAACAATTTTCCATTGTTTTTTAAAAATAGCTGGCGCGTTAGGTTTTCGTAAACTGAACACACTTTGACGTGGCGAAAGCCTTCGACAAGGTCTGACACAAAGGCTTGTTATTCAAGCTCTTCGAACTAGGCGTGCCAGACAGCCTCGTGCACTTCATACGAGACTTTTTACACTGTCGAACCTTTCCTTACAGAGTTAGTGACATGCTAAGGACGGAGAAAGTAGAACTCGCGCTTTTCGCAGAGGACACCGCGCTATACACATCTGATAGAAATCTACGTACGTTAACCAGAATACTCCAATCCGCAGCCAACGCATTAGGCGCTTGGTTTAGGAAATGGAGAATTGAAGTGAACCCAGAAAAAACTTCAGCAGTGTACTTCTCCCTTTCAACCTGCTCTAGGGCAACCTCTAGGAAATCCTCCAAAAGATAAGGTCAGATCTCTCTGTTTGGTACTCCAATCCCCTGGGTTAAAAATGTCAAATATTTAGAAGTCAGTTTTTATACAACAGGAAACTTCAATATTCTCGAGCTGTGGAGGATCGACAGGTATACAGTGTGGCGACCTTTTGTAATAGATGAGGGTACCGCCTTTTTCGGCGGTAAACCTATCGATACGAACGATGTTGTAGTTCGCTATTTTCGGGTCCTTGTGACTAGGTTTCAAAAAGTTTTCCTGCACAAGTAAGATGTCGATTTGGAATTCTCGAAGGATTTCATGAATTTCATGACGCTGATGTTTAAGTCCATCGGCGTTCAAGAAGCCGATAGTGAGGGACCGAGGTTTTAATCTAGAGGACGCCACTTAAAAGTTTAATTTATTGAATTTTTGGACGTCGGTGATAAGCGCCTGGTGTTCGATTGCGATGAAGCATGTCGCCTGGAAGTCACCCTTTGCGGCTAGCCAAAGTGGTGATTTCTCCTAAGTCGAAACTTGAGGCGAATTCGCTTACTAGCCCGAAGTCTGAAAGTGGCTCTCCATGGGACCTGGCCGTGAGAAGAGAAGGCATGCAAGCAGGTGCTAACCTGACCTGCTGTACCTGAGAAGGCGGGAGAGTGAGGGCTGCCATGGGTTTCCGTACCATGGTAGGTGGGGTCACCTTTGCATTCTTGGGAGGAGGTGGAGGACCGTGGAGGTCACATAGCGGAGGCTGCGGTTTATTGGGTGGACCGGGCTTTGCAGCAGGAGCTGAGGGTAGACACCTTTGCTTTGCCTTCTGCGCCTTTTTGGAGTTGGGCTTTGGGGCCCTGGGATATCCTAGGTAATTGGCAGTGTGGTCAACCGACTTACATAAGACGCATGCAGGAGGGTAGACAGATTGCGGGATTCACGCCCAATCCGCATTGCCATGATCACCCAGGCACTTGAAGCACCTGGGCTTGGCGTAGCAATTCCTGGCCGCATGGCCATAGACTTGGCATCTATTGCATTGGCTGGGTATACTACGTTTGAAAGGGATCTCGACGGTGATCACCGAAAGTCGTGCTATAGTTTTAAAGTTGAAAATCCCCTTGCCCTCAGGGGTGTGATCTAGTGTTACCAACACTAGGTTGTACGGCATACGATCTTTGCCATACATACGGTGGACGGAAATAACCGGGAATCCCTGGTCTTTAAGATCCTGGTGAAGCTCTGACTCAATCTCCTTCGGTACGCCTCTAAGGACGAAGCGTAAAACGCGCTCCTCCTCGAGCGCGTAAGTATGGTACTCAATGGATTTCTCATTCAAGTTGTTGTAATCTGTGGTAAATTTATAATGTAGATTGATACACAGCGCCATCTATTGTAATTAAAATATAAGTTCTTTATATGTCTGTCATGGCTGCCTTACGAGTGTTACTGTGCGAAGCTTATAAAAAGTATTTTAATAAATGTGTGTGTTTAAAATATATTTGATTTACTTAATTAACTTCACCAAAAGTGCCACCCATCCAACACAAGTACTTGGTGAGGGCGCGGTGATCGGCGGGTGTGACGGTTGCTACGCGAATGCCGATCGCGGTAATTTTCGCGTGTGTTTACGCGATTTTTTAATTTGACATATCTGTGGACACAGATGTCCACGCCGCGAATGAAAATAGGAAGCGGATGCCGACCGGCTTGGCCTCGGAGTAGGAGAGATTAAAATTTGAATTTGACACGGGCATGGACTGCGGTGCCCACTTTTTCGGAGTTTTGGACTCATCACCGGATGAGTCCGAGGGCTTGGCCCTTTATTGTCGTTTTGCGAATCCTTCGTTGGATTCGATGGCTTGGGCGGGAGCTAGGGTATCGGAATCCATCGACGATGAACTACGAGTGGACGAAGCCACTTACGAGCGCAAGCTAGAACGATCGCGTGAGGGGTTGGTGGACGCGGGTTTGACGCGCCCATTCTCTCCTTTTTTGTCGGAGTTTTGGTTGTGGGTTTGAACCCACTTTCGAATTTTCTCCAGATGTTTGGATAGGTTTGGAAGGCCTTCGATATATCTGCCTCCGCGATAGCCATAGCTACCGCGGCCTGAAAATAACTTAAAAACTAACCGTAGTTCGCCGAAGTCCGCTACCTGGAATCCTAGAAAGGGTACGCAGGTAAAGCGTCGACCGCGTTAGGGCCGACCTTTACCGACAATAAGAGCACGAATTGTACACGAAAAGACACAAATTTAATAAAGATAAATATGAAAATAGAGGAGTAAATAAATGAATAGTAGAAATAAATAATATATAAAATAAAGGACTGGATCAGTACAAATTGGTTGTCACTGTTAGGTATCCTCTGTACTAAAACCAGAATACTTTACGCTGGACACACACAGCACTCACAAGCACAACACAGGACTTTGAAAACTAAAAGAAAACTTAGTCGCAAAGAAAAAATCACTTTAAGAGCGCTCGGAGGGAGTAAAAACCCAGAAAATCATGGAAATCATGGAGTATCATGGAGCCAACACGCTAGTCTGTGACATCAGTAAATTGAGCGCCACTGAATATCGGGAAGGGACCGATCAATCGGAGTGGTCTTAGAACGTCCGTACCGGGCGGCGGTCGCAGCGAGAATCATTTTTAAGAGAACCTTCACTAACTTGAAACAAACTAAAAATTTACGATTGCTTATTTCAACTTCACTGGCGTCGGCCCCTAGTCAATGTAATTCGAGTTTGTAATGCTTACCTATGTTTTTGGAATCCTTTTTATTTTATTTATTTATTATTCTCCATTTTCCTTTATTTATGTTGTTTACTTTTTGACAAATCGGTCAACTCAATTTTTATATGACAGCAATGGAGGCTGCTAAACAAACTAAGCCTCTTACACACGGATTCTAACAAAACTATTGTAAGAAAGTATACTTGATTCCTGGCTAATAAGATTACATTCAAAATTTCAAATTGCGGTCCCAAAGGAATGCGAGCCGAATGCTGGCCTTACAACAGTCTATTACAAGCCATCCTACCGGTAACATCTTGAGTATATTTCAAGCCATCCTACCGATAACATCTTTATTACAAGCCATTCTGCGGATAACGTCTCCAGTCTACTGCAAGTAACTCTGCAAGTCCTCGAACTCATGCTCATGCTGGAGCTACCGGACTCTGAAGCTACCTGACGCTGAAGCTGCCTCATGTTGAAGCTACCTGACGCTGAAGCTGCCAAATGCAGAAGCTACCTGAAGCTGCCTCATGTAGAAAACCCCGACACTGTCGCTTGATCCTGCTTCTGCTGCTGACCCTGATGATCCTGCCTACCACTTCCTCGTGCCTGCTGATCCAACCTGCCCCTCCTGTTCCTGCTCTGGCTGATCCTGCACGCGCCAGAGCGCCAGTCGGCGCCTGAGCGTCTGCCACTGACCCTGCGCGCGCCTAAGCGCCTTCACCACGGAAGCCTTCGCGGCGACCCCTCCGATTAATTCATGTCCGTGACAGTTTTTTTGGAATGAAAACTTTTATGACGTGACAAGTTCGATCCTCAGCTCGAGCATAGTTTTTCGCTTTTACTACGAAGCATAAAATGAACATTATATGAATTTAGACCATTACTTTTATATATGAAATGTTACTTTAGAAGAAAATAAAATTTATGATTTTTGAATAACTTTTGAATAAAAACAAAATTTGGACTAAATAACTAAAATTTAAAAATATAGAATAATGCCTTCAAATTATGGGAAGTGCGCCGGCTGTCACAATGCAATCAAAAGCACAGAGTATTTCGAATGTGTCACTTGTAAATAAAAATATGATATTGAGTGCGTTCAAATAACTCCTAAGCGTTTTCAAAGTTTCTATGCACAGGATCAGGAACGTAAACGAACTTGGAAATGTCCTGAGTGTCAGAACAAAACTCGGAAAACCGATAATTCGAACCCACCAGTTTTATCTTATCAGTTTAGTTTATCAATAATCAGTACGAAGACATTAAAGTTTTTAACGATGCTAATCAGTTCGAGCGCGCACTCGTTAATAAAGGTCGGCTTAACTTTTATTCCGCGATTTAATTTTAGAAAATTGAGTTTAAAGTTTATTAAATCGGTTTTTCGGAAGATCAACGGGCAATGAAGATATAACGAAATATTTTTAAACATAATTATAACGTTCGTGAAGCATTTTGTACACAGCAAACCGCGTTCGCTTGACGTCATCCGTGCTCCGTTTACTTGCAACTTGGCTGTCTCCGTGCTCTGTTTACCTGCAACTTTCCCAGCAACTCATTTATAAATCAAAATTATGAAGTGTGCAGTGTGTGATATTTATAGAATGCAATCTCGAGACGAGATCGCTAGGTCGAGATCTCGAGGGATCAGAAATTCGATCTTGGCAAGATCTCGGCATTTTCGAGATCTCGAATGGATTTCGAAAAGTATTGTTTTAATTAAATAACTGAAACATGATTGAAACTGCTTCGTAATTGTGATTATGATGCGAGTAAGATACGACATGAAATATTGTAAAAAAGTCTTTATTTTTATAATTTTTTCATATATTATGTTAATGAACACAAAAAAATCAGACCCGTAAAATCTCTTATAAAAAAGTACTTATTTTAACAAAGATATACTCTTAAACTAGGAGTGATTACCTACGAGTGATCACGCCTACCTAAATTAGGAGTGATTTTGGAAATAGCTTCTTAAAAAACAAATAGTGCTAAGAGTCTCAATGTAGCTAGTGGCTGAAAAGGCCCTGAAATGAAATGAAATGAAATATTTATTTCTCAACATTGACAATTACCTGTTCTTATTGACGTCAAATAAAACATGACTCTACCACCAGTTCGGAAAAACCTTCGTGAAGAAAAACTGGCAAGAAATTTCACGGGTATATTTTTTTCAAAATAAATTTACAGAGTCTCTTTATGTCTATACAAAATTATTCTTATCTGCTTCTGTTAGCTCGGCAAGTCTCCCTCCCCCCAAGCATCCAAACAACGACCACCTTCAATTATTATTTAATACACCAATGATTGAAGGTGTGTTTCCGAATCTGTGGAAACGTGCCTTTATCACACCGGTTCACAAAAAAGGGTCTAGGACTGATATAACAAAACTGTGCATCGTTTTAAGTCCTTGAGAAATAGTTTATACAACTTTACTCAGCGCTAAAGCATGCCTTTAGTTTTCTTCCTCAACACGGATTCTTGCGAAGGCGTTCTGTTGTTTCTAATCTAGTTGTTGAGGCCATCTATCAAATTTGAAACTTGGTTAAATTACCGGAGACATTGCGTTTGCTTCAAAATAACCAAACTGGATGGAAGGGGTGTTCTTATAGCTGTGTCAAGTGACTTGTTTTCTGAACGCGTTCTTCAATGGGAGAGTGACGCGGAAAACATTTGGGCTAAAATTGAAATAAAGACTAATAACGCTGTTCAAACAATAGCTTTATGTGCAGTTTACTAGCCTCCTCCAGCCAAATTGGAAATCCTACAGGAATTCACTGAAAAGGCTAATGAGAATATGATTCATTTTGATAAGATGATTATGATTGGAGTTTTTAACCAAAGTTAAATAACATGGACTGTACATGAAAACTCGTATTATTTATATTATTACAAACCCCTAGGATATACTCTGATAGACTTTGCATCGTGCAATAATCTTCGGCAAATCAATAACATACAAAATATTTCTGGTAAATTGTTGGATTTGGTTTTGACTAATATTCTGGATGTCAAAGTCCCAGAAACACTTGAATTGTTATCTAGACTAGACCCACTGCATCTAAACATTCTGATTACAATAAAACTAGGTAATAATCTCAAATATTTATCAACAGTAGCTAGAAATGATTTTAATTACTTTAAAGCAAATTTTGAAAAAATTAATTCGTATCTAGAGAGCATAAATTGGCGTGAAATTTGGGGAAAAGTTTACGATGTAAATTGCATGGTTTCAAAATTCTACGAAACGTGATTAAAAAACACATGCCAAAACGTACAAAAAAGAAATCCAAATATCCGCCCTGGTTTGATCATTCTATCATAAAACTATTAAGCGAAAAACATAAGTTGCGTATAAGGTATCGCAAGTACAGTAATCCCAGAGATAAATTTGAATATGACATTATCCGTCAACGATGCCATGTCTTGTATGATAAGTGCCTGAAAAAATTTAAAAAGAATACGGAATTTAATATTCAAACTCAACCTAAAGTTTTTTGGAGATACACAAAAAGTAAAAGAAGAAATAAATCAGATATTCCCGCGACTATGTATTTGAATGATGTTAAGGTCAGCACGGGGAGCGAGATTGCAAATTTTTCGCATCATTTCTCTTCTGTCTATAGTGGCACCAATACTTGTATTTTTTCGGATTCAAGAGACAGTGGTAACTCATTAAATAGTATTTTTATTACTGCAAGAAAGGTTAGAAATGTTATACACAAAATTAATATCTACAAAAGTTGTGATCCATATAACATTCACCCATTATTTATCAAACGATGTAGTAGTTCACAGCAGTTTTCCCGGATGAATGGGATAATACTTATATTTAAAAAATAAGTCCGATTTCCATTTTATCATGCTTTTCGAAGATTTTTTAATCTTTGGTATCCCTAGAGGTAACATGGCACATTCAAAATATTGTACATTATAGTCAGCATGGTTTTCAGAAGGGGTGCTCGGTAACTATGAACTTGGTAACATTTATCTCAGACGTGTCTAGGGTAATGGACCGTGGCAAAGAGATTAATGTGGTCTATACGGACTGTAAGGTTGCGTTTGATAAGGTGAACCATTCGATACTATTATCAAAACTTCAATCATATGGTATACACGACACGCTTCTGAGCTGGTTCAAGTCGTATCTTGAACGAAGGTCACAGTCCATTGTCATGAATAGGTTTGGCTCCGTGTTAGGTCCTCTAGGTATTTTCTTAAAATATTCATCAATATAGCAGAATCCATCAAAAACTCAAAGCTATTGTTATTTGCTGACGACTTAAAGATTTATCGTTCCATTCATTCGATGGTAGACTGTCATCTTGTCCAGCAAAACTTGAGCAGAATATGGGCATAGTGCACACCTAACGCATATGACTCTTAATGTTTTAAATGTTACCATATGAACTTGACGAGAAAGAAAACTCCCATATCGTACGTATACTCTATTGATAATGTTCCACTAAAACTGTAACCCAAATTGCTGACCTCGGAGTGGACATAGATAGCAAATTAACATTCAAGCCATATATTGAAAAAACTGTTAAAAATTTTTGAAAGAGAGATACAAAATATTTTCGTTCCCCTAACACGAAAATTATTTTGTTTAACTCCCTTATACGTAGCAACCTAGAATTTTCAAAGTCCGTGTGGAATCCGTTTTACGCTGTTTCCTCTCAACGCGTCGAAAGCATTCAACGGGCTTTCACTAAACACCTAGCTTACTCATGCACTGGTATATCTCGCAGGAGCCCATATGAGCACCGACTGAGTTTCTTCGAGCTACTACAATCATTAAAGCAGCATAGATAGAAAAATGATTTAATATTCTTGTACGGAGTGACAAATGGAAAAATAGATTGCGATTGCATTTTACAGCAAATAGATCTATATGTTCCCTAGAATTGCCCACGAATTTCGTAGAACTAATATCGGTGCCCAGGCTCCTCTTCTTAGGATGTGTTGTGCATACAACGAGTTACATATGAAGCGGACTTTTTTTTATTGAAAAAGGATTATACGTTTGTCTTCTATCCCATCTTATGGAAAGTGACGATGAAGACGAAGGTGTTACACGTCTATCCATGAGATACCTATTCACTCGACGCTTGAAAGAACTAGGACTATAGTTTTCTGAAAAAACAGACGCAGGCAGTTCATTTCACACCTTGGTGACCTGCACCAAAAAGGAACTGTTGAAGCGTTTGGTTCGACTTCTTGGGATATCTACCATAAAGGGATGGAAGGCCTGTCTGCGTCTAGTAGTCCGATGTAAGAAGGGTGTGGGTTCAACCTGATCAAAAAGAGCATTCGCGCACTCTCCAAAATGTAATCTGTAGAAGACTGCTAAACTGGCAACTTTCCGACGATGGTCGAGGCTTTGCAGTTTTTTGGTGGTGAGGTCAAAGTTGTTAAAAATTTTTCGGGCTCTTCGGTCAACTGCGTCCATCGCTTCTAGTTGGTACTTTGCAGAACCATCCCAAAGGTGGCTACAGTACTCCATACAAGATCGAACTTGAGCTGTGTACAAATTAAGTAGCTGTTCAGGGCTGAAGTACTGTCGGACTTTCGAGATGATTCCCAACTCCTTTGAAGTAGTTTGAGCTATGGACACAATTTGTTGCCCAATGTTTAGTTGGGACGATATAGTTACGGCCAGAAAGCACTGGTCAATTAAGGGTACAGAAACATTTTGGAAAGTGGGCGTTAGGTCGAAACTGCTCTTTTTCGCGGAGAATAAACACACCTGTATTTTTGACGGGTCAAATTTGACCAAGTTGGACTCGCCCCAATCGGACACTGTCTTTAAGGCCAAATCCACCCGCTCAATCATGGACTCTCTCAAAGCCCGGATTTCTTGAGGACTCGCTTGCGCATTGGACATGTATCTCTCTACAACGGTGCTGTCATCAGCGTAACCAATAATGCCTGGGGTCTGCAGGTCATTAATGTGCAGCAAGAATAACGTTGCAGAGAGAACAGATCCCCGGCATTAATTGCCATTAGGTCAGAAGAGCAGCCGTCTAAGACTACTCGAATTGACCGTTCCTTCAGAAAAACAGATATCCAGTCGCAGAACCCTTTAGGTATTCCGTATGCTGGAAGCTCACTCAAGAGACCATCATGCCAGACACTATCAATAGCTTTGGAAATGTCTAAGGATACAGCCATAGCTTCACCGTGACCTTCCAAGGCTTCACTCCATAAGTGAATGGCATACACAAGAAGATCTCCAGTCGAGCGTCCATTGCGAAAACCATATTGGTTATCACTAAGGAGCTCGTTGGACTCAAGGCATGCCAGGAGACGATTGTTCAATACACGCTCCATAACTTTGCAAAGTATCGAGGTGATTGCAATAGGTTGGTAGTTGATAGGATCTGCACGGCTTCCCTTCTTTGGTACTGGTTGCACGTAAGCCAACTTCCAGGATTTAGGGACCTTTTTGGATTCCAAAGAGAGTCGATACCGGCGCGTTAGAATGGGAGACAACTCGGCTGCGCAGTGTTTTAACACAACTGCAGGTATGCCATCGGGGCCGCTGGCATTTTTTTTCACGTCTAAATTCTGCAAGCATTTAAGAACCCCCTTTTGGCGAATATGAACGTTACCCATTTTGGGTCCGAACTGAGTAACTGGTATAAAGTATAAAAATATATAAACTATTAAGATTGCATGCTGCACGACAGTAAAATATGAGATCCTATTTGATATTAAGAACTTGACCTGTACCGTATTTTTTGCAATAAAGAATTTGAATTTGAAATTGAATTTGAATTTGAATTTGAATTTGAATTTGGGGTGGGACTTTACCTTGACTATTTAGACGTGAATAGTCTGCAAAAAGATTAACAAAAAGGTCTGTTTTCTCTTTTGGGGTGTCGGCCAGTTAACCGTCAGGCTTCCTCAGAGGTGGCAGCGATGGGCGACAGAACTTCGACTCAACCGACATGGCCAGAGACCAGAAAGCTTTGCTTTCTGAAGGATATGACGCTATCGTGTCTCCGTTGTGGCCAATGTGGTCAAAGCGAGCTTTCCTGATCACCTTTTTGCAAGACTTGGCGGCAGCATTGTATTTTTCCTTCAGTTCATGCGAATCCACGGCTTTTATTCTGCGAGGGTTAGCCCAGGCTTTGTACGCCTCTTGCTTAAGCTTTTCAGCTGTGAGGCAAGCAGCATTAAACCATGGGCGACCTTTGGTTTCAAGGGATAGGTCAGCGTAAGGGATGAAATACTCCATTGCTTGGCCTATCACACTTGATACAGCATCAGCGCAGCAAGATGGATCGGTTGATATAAAACAATTCTGCCACCAAGGCTAAGACGCAAAAAAATGCCGCATCTCATCTCAATCTGCTGACTTGTATCGCCACACTCGCCTAGCGCCTTTTGGGCGGGTGTGAGGTGGCGAATATTGCGACACAGATTTCACCACGCAATGGTCGGATGTCCCTAAAGGTGCAGTTACGGAAACCGAGTACCTGTCAGGATCAGTTGTCAGCAGAAGGTCTAAGCAATATGCATTGTAGCCAGCAACGTCGGGGGTGCGCAGGGGCTCGTGCACAAGCTGTGAGAGGCCTTGAGTTACGGAAAACTTAAAAGCCTCTCTTCCAGCGCGGTCAGTGTCCTGATACGGGTATAGCCATTGCCCGTGATGAGCGTTAAAATCCCCCAGGAACACCAACTACGCTGAGCGAAAACGTTGCCGAACCTTATCTGTTGCATCGCTGAGATACTCCATGAGCCTCGTTGTCTCCCTATCTCCGCTATGTGACCGGTATATACTGGCGTAGACCAGTTTGTCAAGGCCGGTATCAATGTGAACCCACATGACGGAAAAGTCCAGATCTTCCAAGTAACGGAGACGCTGACAACAGATCTCGTCACTGGCATACATGCACACCCCGGTGTTCGGGCGGAAATTGGACTCCAGGACGTACCCTGGGTAACAAAAGTATGCCGAGTCTGACTGATTTCAGATCTGCGTCTCCGTTAGGAAGAGTAGGTGAGGCCTCTCTGTCTCAAGATGGTGATGGACATCGTTGATATTTGAGTGCATTCCTCTGATGTTGCAGAAGTGCACTTTAAGAGAGAGGAAGTGCAACCGCTGTAGAACCTTACTCTTCTTATGACTTTTCATATTAGTTGTGTGAGTGAAAAGGGAGGAGGACAGAAGTTGAGTAAAGCGCTGCAGATGGAACCAAGCAGCTCGCAATAAACAAGGCACCGATTGGGAACTGGCTTGGAGATTGCGGGGATCCGAACCCCCCCCCCCCCCGGGGACTGTCATCGGTTCCTCTCTAACTAGTCGCCAGCTAGCACGATGAAGCCTCATGGGCTTTTCGCGAGGTGGTGGGGCAGCCTTTTGCATGTGGCTAGCACACTACTTGGGCTCCCTAGTACCTGCGGTCGGCCAGCGGTGCACCGTTTCTTCGGATCCCGCTACCCTCTAAAACCAGTTACCCGGCGAGCCAATAAATTACTAGCTGAAGACAGTTCTCTGATGCAGCAACATTACTCAGACCTACCCTCCTCACGCTGTTTGTTTTATTGATATGCAAATGGTTATGTAAAACATGTCTAATGCATTTCATTTTCATGCTCACGGGACAGGCGCTCGGCGGCGGAGTGGCGATAGCTGTGCGCCGCGACCTCGCCAACGATGGCCGGCCAGACCTCAGCTGCGCAGCTGAAGACCTCTGGGTGACCATTAGAATTAGAGGAAAGCAATCGACGTATAACTTGCACATTTGTGTAGTCAAGGTTACTCATTACATAATCAGCTACTTCATTTCTCAGAATCATTAACATCTAAGGTCTTGAGCTCGCCGTCTGATAAATATATAATCTTAGGAGATTTTAATCTACCCAATATAAACTGGCTACCTTCAGATGATTCGACTTATTACACACCAACTAACATATTAGGTAACGCACAGAATACTTTTATTGACAATTTAACCATTTGCAACCCTTTTTAATACAACTATATATTTAATATTAACAATCGTATTCTTGACCTTATTTTTTCTTATGACATTATATCGATTTCTGAAGCCCATCCCCTAGTGCCCCTGATCCCCATCACAAACCCGTGTGCTTCCAGGTCCAGTGTGCTCACACCAACGCACTCAAATCCCATCCCCGTACTATTTTCAATTATGACCAAATAAATTTTGACGCTGTAAAAGTAAAATTAAATGAGATTAAGTGGAATGATATTTTTAATAATATGTCCTTAGAGGACTCCGTAAATTACCTCTACGAAACATTATATAGGATTCGGGACACTTATGTACCTACCCGGGTTGTTACTAAGACGGACCGTTACCCTCCATGGTTTCGTAGCCCACTTATAAAATTATTAAAAGAAAAGAACAAATTTCACAATAAATATAAAAATATATCTGATTTCCATAGTTTTCAAATTTTGCGAAGTAGAGTAAAAGAGATGGAGGCTCAAATGTACGGTAACTACGTAGCACATACTGAGAAAAATATTAATTCTAACCCCAAATCATTCTGGTCTTATGTAAAAAGTAAAAACCAATCTAATTTGCTTCCCTCTACTATGAACTATGGTGAGAGGTGAGACGATGCTAGTGGAATCTGTGAAATGTTCAGTGAATATTTCCACTCCACATTTCAAAATCCGGCCACAACAATCACATATGATCAATCTCGAACCACGCCCAACAGTACATGTGATCTTAATACCATCATTGTTTCGGAAGAAGAGGTTTACAAAATCTTGATCTCGCTTGACATGCATAAAAGGTCAGGCCCAGATCATATCCCACCCATATTTGCAATTAAATCTGCAAGTTCATTAACAACGCCTCTCACGCTTCTGTTTCGTCGTTCTATGTAGATAGGTCAGGTGCCCTCAATTTGGAAAACCGCTTATATAACTCCGATTCATAAGAAAGGTTCTAAAAATGATATTGGTTGTAAATTATCGACCCATTTCTAAATTGTGTCTGTTCTCTAAAGTTTTTGAGAAAATCGTTTACAATCAAATGTATGCCGCACTTAAAAATACCTTTATAAGCGAACAATATGATTTCCTCAAGGGCAAGTCAACGGAGACAAATCTGTTGGAGTGCTCGGAGTTTCTCAGTTACCACATGGCGAAGCCTTCGCAGGTTGATGTGGTTTATACGGATTAATCCAAGTGTTTCGATCTTATTGACCACATCATCCTTCTACGCAAACTACTGGAAGCAGGCATTGGAGGTAACTTGTACCGATGGCTCACCGCTTATGTGGACAATAGGTGTCAGATTGTTGCCATCAATGGTTACACAACCCGAGCTAAAAATATTCCTTCTGGCGTTCCCAAGGGATCCCTGCTAGGACCACTGTTATTCTAAGTTTTTATAAACGATATTAAAAAATGTTTTAAATTTTCAAAAATTTTACTGTACGTGGATGACATGAAAATTCTTTATCCTATTGACTGCCTTAATGATCATGTAAACCTTCAATCTGACCTTAACAATCTCTGTGACTACTGTACATCTAACAGACTTGACCTTAATATATCAAAATGTTATATTTGCTCATACAGCAGAAAGACTCATCCCATTGTTTATGACTACACAATTAACAACGAGATTATAACAAGAGCAGAGTGGATTATTGACTTAGGCATTACCTTTGACTCAAAACTAATGTTTGATAAACATATTGACAAAGTGGTAAACAAGGGCGCTAGAGCATTAGGTTTTGTATTACGCATGTCCTCTGAATTTAGAAGTATTAAAACTTTTAAAATCCCATACTGCGCTTTTGTCCGAAGTCACCTTGAATATGCATCATCCGTTTGGAATCCCTTGTATAATATTTATTTCAATCGCATCAAAGCGATTCAGAAAAAATTTATGAGGTTCATTCAGTTCCCGTGCGGTGTTCGTGACGCTGATTATCTGTCTAGGTGTAGGCGCCACCATATATTGCCTTTAGCAACATGAAGGAGAATAGCGGATACGTGCAACATATTAAAAATACTAAATGGCAAGTTAGATGCCCCCGAACTTCTTTCTATAATCGGTATTTGCACACACACCAAACTTTACAGAAATTCCGCTCTTCTCCATGTTCCCACTGCAATTACCAATTATAGAAAGAATTCTTTCATAGCGAGGGCGTGTGAGCAGGTAAACATGACATGTCGAACTCATCCTCACTTTGATGCCTTTCATGCCGGCGTCCAGAGCGTTAAGGCGACTCTGGCAAGAGAATTTTTCTCCGATGCAATTTAATGAATTTATTTTTATTTTTCTTTATATTCTCACCAACCTATATTATCTCAGTCCATGCGATCGGCTTATACATATGTAAAATGAGTTAATAGTCTGTAAATATTTTTTTTTTTTTTGTTGTTCTCTTTTATGTTTGGTTATAGTCTTTGTATTTTGTATGTGTTCTTGTCTAACTACCATATTATTGTTATAAGTAAAATCTTCTAATTGGCTTTCTTATAATCATTTGTTTATTTATTGAATCATCTAGCTGTTAGATTTCCAAAAATTGTAAAAAAAAATTTAATTAAATTTCTTGCTGATAACAAACTCTTTTGATTTCTGTTATATTTTTACTCGATGTTCTTTCACTACACTTTTTTAAATAATTTGAACGATATTTTTGTACGTGATGTTCCGTGTTGATGCTGATCCCGATAAAATAATAACACTTACAGAACGTCTGTGAAACAAAGGATCCGCTAACACAAGGTTTTATATTCTTTTACAATATTCTACGAAATATCAAACGTAGGTAAGTCCGAAGTTATTATAGGAAGAACAACGGCATCTATTCTGAACATATGTGTTTAATGAACATAAAATGTTTTGGTAACTATTATGTTGGTGAACTAATAAATAAATAAATAAATAGATTTAATTGTGCACGAAGTCATACCATTAACTTTTACTCTTTCTCCTGATAAGCCATAAATACTATAAGGGCACATAAAACGTTTAAGCCCTAAACGTTCTAGACATTTCGTCGTTATAAAGTTTGATTGTGCGCCCGAGTCGATTAAAACTGGACATGGTTGCTCATTACCAAAGATATCTACAGCATTAACTACGGCTGTACCTAAAATTACTGAATATTTTTTGTTCATCACTGTGGCCGCATGAAATGAAATATTTATTTCTCAACATTGACAATTACTTGTTCTTATTGACGTCAAATAAAACATGATACTACCACCAGTTCGAAAAAACCTTCGTGAAGAAGAACTGGCAAGAAACTTCACGAGTATATTTTTTTCAAAATAAATTTACAGTCTCTTTATGTCTATACAAAATTATTCTTTTCTGCATCTGTTAGCTCGGCAAGTCTCCCTCCCCCCAAGTATCCAAACGACGAACACCCTCAAACGGCACCCGTTCACGAGTTAACGCGGGATCCAGCCATCGCCCTCCTCAACCATATTAGAGGGAAGTGAGCCATGATGACAATTCGAATTAACATTATTAGGTAAACGCGCGGCGGCAGACACACTGGTGCCGACGGCGGCGGCCGGCTGGGACTCCGCTAGCACGGCCGAGCGAGCCCCGCCGCAGTCGTCGTGCAGTAGCGCATGATGCGCCCGTCCGCATGTAAAACATTTGAATTGACTCCGACAGTCAGCTGATGAATGATTGACCTTCAAACAGTTGTGACATGTATTAAGGGTGCTAGCACGGCTAATACGCTGTTTAGGTGTGAGTTTACGAAACTCACAACAGCGAAAAATCATATGATTCCCACTACAATGAAGACATAACAAGTTATTCGAAGGAATTTTATTTGATATTGTTTGTGAATAGGTTTTACGTGTAGTTAAAGTTTTGTTTATATTATTAGAAATGTTTTGTTTATTTCGTTGCGTGCTATTGCTCGGTGAGATTAAGTTATTGTTATAGGATTGTTAATGCTCTAAAACTTTAATATGGCTTTGAACGAAGGTTATTAAGTTTTCATACGAAGGAATAGTTTTTTTATCGATACTTTGTTCAAATAATTTACCTGTGTTTTGATCTAGTGATCTTAGCGCAATATGACACACAACAAAACTATGCAAATTAGGTATTTGTAAAGATCAAATAGCCTTATATGAATTTTCAAAGATTTCAATAAACTTTAGGCCAAAAGGTGACTCCTTTTGAAGAGGAGGAAGGTTTAACATTTTGTCAAGGTATTTACCAGCTAGCATGCGTTGATCCTGGTACTTATCAAGTAAAGCTTGCCAAACAACGTCATAGTTAGTAGCGGTTATAGGTACACTTTTAACAATATTTAAGGCAGAACCCTTCGTACACGATAATAAATAATAAAATTTATCTATTTTTGAAATGTTAGGTTGATTATGCGCTAAAGAGCAGAACGTTTCATAGAATGTTGTGAAATTCTCAATGTCTCCCTCGAAAGAGACTAACTCGAGTTTAGGTAACCTAGGTCGACAGTCCAACTGACTTCCACGGGAAGTAAGGATGATTTTTCTTCACTTTTGATATCACATCTTTTAACGTAGCTTTTAACTTTATAAAATAAATCGTCGAAGCTATTTCTTTCTGTCTTTCTCAGAAAACTGTAATTTGGGATTCAACTGTATTTCTGATTCAAAAATATTCATTGTAACCTTTTCATATTTCTCTCTAATTGATGTGAATTCAGAAACACGAAGTAAAAACATGTCTATGTCTACAGATTCAGGATGAGTATTTATTTACAAAGTGGTATCATATAACTGTTGCATCTGAGAAAATAATCGTTATCTGATGGCATTAAGAGAAGTTAATTTTGACAACAGTTCTGAATCAGACTTATTTTCTTGCTGGCTATGTGTCGCCATTTTGAATTACCTAATATACTTAACAAAGAAACTACGTGTTTTCAAATTAAGTATTGAAATAAGGATTTTAGCTATTTAACGTTCTACTATAATCTAAACTAAGTTATATTAACAAGTTTTAAATAGTATTTATTAGACTCTAATGATTTTGTAACAAAGAATTTAGTTTATGTTCAAGGTTAACTTCAAAGTATGCGTTAAAGTCATTGACGTACAATTGTATTATAAGTCAATGGTTAAAGTATTTAATTAAGAATATCTTTATTAAAGATATCCGGCTCGAAGAACCAGTGGTTGGGCCTGGTGAGAAATATTTGCGCTGGTTCAATGGAACTTAAGTTTTTGAAAAGTATAATAGTAACGTATCAATTAAGGATTCAAAGTCTTGATTTAAATGAGGAGAATCACGGACCGAAAGACTGCACAAACCTCGAGCTTCCACCGCCAGTCTCCGTCAGTAGTCTCAACGTTCATGCACGTAGGGTAAGGGCGTCTTCCAGGCAGCCAGCTTAGCTCTCAGAAACGTTCTGATAGTCCAGCACTTCACAAACAGCACAGTGTAGACAAAACAAAGCTGACAACACAGGAAGAACACAGTTCAAAGTATTTTTCAAGGTATTTAACGATGCATAGCAACGCCCATGCAGGTTCACCCGCAATTTGTACATTTGAGGCAAGAACCGAACAAAAGGTATGCCAGATTACAGATCTGCGTCTCCGTTAGGAAGAGTAGGTGAGGCCTCTCTGTCTCAAGATGGTGGTGGACATCGTTGATGTTTGAGTGCATTCCTCTGATGTTGCAGAAATGCACTTTAAGAGAGAGGAAGTGCAACCGCTGTAGAACCTTACTCTTCTTATGACTTTTCATATTAGTTGTGTGAGTGAATAGGGAGGAGGACAAAATTTCAGTGAAGCGCTGCAAATGGAACCAAGCAGCTCGCAATAAACAATGCACCGATGGGGCTTGGAGACTGTGGGGACGCCCGAAGGGGATTATCATCGGGTCCTCTCTAACCAGTCGCCAGAGGCACGATGAAGCCTCCCGGGATTTTTCGTGAGGTGGCGAGGCAGCCTTTCGCATGTGGCTAGCACACTACTTGGGCCCCCTACTACCTGAGGTCGGCCAGCGGTGCACCGTTTTTTTCGGATACCGCTACCCTCCAAAACCAGTTACCCGGCGAGCAAATAAATTACGAGCTGAAGACAGTTCTCTGATGCAGCACGATTACTCAGACCTACCCTCCTCTATGGTTACACTAAACATCATGCCGGAACGAGACCATGTCACTTGGCGGCATGGCTTTGTTTAGTGGGTGGTGACAAGCCACGGCCGAAGCCTACCACCAGAAGATACTGCTCGTTTAGCACCACCCGGGGACCACGTACAAGGCATCGAGGGCTAAACCTTGCGGACGCGACAACACCGCAGCATTTAAAACTAAAGTGCTGAAACCGTTTTGTTGTGGAAGTCCAATGTCAAGTTTAAAGGAAAAGAAAATAAAGCAGCCAAATCAATAGTCAAAACTTGGTACACGAAATGACTCTACTTTTATGGAATCAGAAAACGACATGATAAAATCTTCTGAGCAACGTATTCGTAGCTATCTCCATCCGAAGCAACTACTGAAACAAACAAGAATATTGGGAAAACCATACAAACTTTCAGCTCCCAACAGTGCCCTTTGCACTTTGCTAGCGAATTTAATTCGTATGTTGTATGTAGCCTACATACAACATACGAACACGATCTCAGTAACCATTAAACTTAATGCCTCTATTAAAGAGTTCTTAAGGGGCTGCGACAAGAATATCTCTACGTCTGACATTTATAATATCTGCGTTGGTGAAAATGACAAAAATCCGTTATAATAACGGCGAAATAATATAGTATTAGTTTTAAATGTCTTAAATAATGCCTATTTAAATGATGAAGTAATGCTTAACAAAGAGATTAACTGTGTCTGTAAAATGTTCCCCAATTGTTATTTAGTTGAATGCCCTATTGCTTTCAAATTACGCAATTCAATTAATGATAAATTTATTTACTTAAAGCAAAAATATTAACAAGATTGTAGACAGTATTTACTATTAAAAAAACTCTTTTCAGCTCTACTAAAAATACTCATAAAGGCTGGCAATCTCTACAAAATAAAAAAAGCTCAGGTCCTAAAAAATAACTTAAGACGTTATTTATTTGAGACATTAAGATTGAAAAATTTACGATTAACTGTAACCCATAAAAAAGCCAACTGAATACTTTTGACCCGGATACCCCGACTAATAATAACTTTTTTTAAATGGTACCTAAAATATATTTAGGTACCATTTTTCACCCAAACATAGCAGGTTTACTTAATACACAGGAAAGTACGAAAATTGAACTTGGAAAGCTAAATGACTTGCATTGGTATTTTGACCTTTTGTGTTTATTAGAATTTTTTCTATATCCTGGTGAAGAAGCAAATATTAATTTCCATGGCTATATATACTGTGGCTGACTGGTACCTATACTAGAAAAAAGTATAAGCGTGGAGGTACGTGCCTACTTTGTAGAGATTATCTTGACATTAAAAAACTTGACTTTTTGAATGAACTTAATTATGATTTTAAGTTTGAATCTTGCGGTATTGATCTTCCTGAATATAAAATCTTATTTATACTTATATTTATTATATAGGTACAATTCCCAAAAACTTATCACTATTTTTCTTAAATAAACTTTATAAAATAAATCCAAGTTCTGCGAAAACAAACAAATAATAATAACTCATAATGTTAATATTGATATTTAAAAAAGTTACGAAATAGCGAAAGGTACACTAACATTAAATCTTTCCGTCCATGATACTATACCTACTATACATGAGACGTACTGCGCAGTATTTGAAATCACCGATACTAAATAAAATAGTTTCTAAAAAAATTAAAACCAATATGTACATCTTAAACAAATCTAAATTAATCTACAGTACCATCACAATTCAGGCTATCGCTAGTATTGATTTTTATACTATTGTTTGCCATACTATCCATAGATTATCGGTAGAAAGCTTCTATCGAATCGAGTGGCATCACTAGCAACCAATTCAAAACAAAATATGTATGAATGATTCGCGGCAGGCAGCACGCGTGCTTATCTAATCAGCAAATATTTATTTCTTAGTTGCCATGCATTGACCTCAACCAATAGCTACGAATAAAACGTGCATACAAAAACTTGAAAAAAAAAAACATAAAATGGCGTCCATTTTTAGGGTTGCACAACGACTACCGAATCTACTATCGATATTTTAGAAGTAAATATTGAACTTGAAATATAATATAAAAATTTAATGAACTTTTGTAAGAGATTGATGTAAATGAAATAATTGTAGTTTATGGTTTATTTACTTTCATTATAATTCTTTTAATATCAAAAATAAAGAACTATACAGTTTATTTTCGTAAGTCCTCATATAGTCCCGTCAAATTAGCCAGAAAAATAGTAGTCAGTTTGCATTAATTCCCAACATGCTGAATTTTGGTACAGACCTGGGGTACACTATATAAATAAAACACCGAAAGATCCCATGTTTGCTTAAAAAGTTATTCAAGATCAAGCATCAAAGTTTTCGGTTCAATCAATTAAAGTCTAGCTTGTCTTCAATGATTACGATTCAAAAATAGACAAAACAACTACCTGCGTATTCAATAACAAAATTAACAATTCTAAGCAAACTTAATTACCTCTTTTATTCACGCCTTTTTGTTCTAAAAATACACGCACAACGCCAAGCCAAGCAAATACCGTTTCGATATGAGTATGAAAAATAAAAACATATAAATAATGATCATCGATATCTGATTAAATAATCAAAGCTCCGCAACATCACTTTTGACAGAAAAGTAACAATAAATGGCGGTTTGTGGCTTCCTAGCCACCTGCTATGACATCACTACACGATTGATATTTCAGTGACAACATTCAAAAATAGTACTATCTCTTTCTTTTATTTGCATTTTTGTTTAAGTAGAGAGAGTAAGGGAGACAACCAAGTTCTTCCTCTTCTATTATTTGATATACATAACATAACTACTTATTTATATGGGACATTACGACTACTCCATGTAGATTTATTTATCACCTCGCCGTTGCCATTGGTTTTTATTGTCAAACTTGTTAGTTAACTACCTAGTTAAGTGACCTTAGTTAAGTTGCCTAGTTAGTTACAAGACGCTAGTAAATACTGTTACTACATACTGGTTTTTGGAAAAATTATCTATATTTTTATATTTGAAAATGGTTCGTGTGTGCGCCGAAAAGTTTGGTAGGTAAACCAAATTATTAAGTAACGTTTCTGATTACCGCTATTGAATGACCTTTTGATAATGCTATCTAATACTTTGTTCTAAATTCAAGGCAACCAAAAGCGAATTCAACCTAAAAGCCCTCTTTTATTATGATTGTTTTCAGAGTCAACAATTCTAAAAAACATGCATGTAAATGAATTTATCGTTAATGAACAAGTACGACGAATTCTGGAGAATAATCCTGTAAATAAGCCAGCCACATTGAAACCATGGCTGATAAAAGCTGTTTCTGTTATTGACTTGACTACCTTATCCGGTGATGACACACCTTCTAATGTAACCCGTCTTTGTATCAAAGTGAGTATGCATGCAAATATATTTATAAACTCATAATAACATCATTAATTTGTAAAAAAAATGGTAAGTGTAATAGTATGTAATGGTTGTAATAGTAATTAGTAATTATTGCATGTATATTCTAGATTTTACTTAATATAATGAATCAGGCAAAATTATGTAAAGTAAATGTTTTATTGTTATTTACCTGTAACATTTTACATTCTTAATTGAAGAGATACCTCGTTTAGGTAAGAAATAATGTTCTGAGGGCCTATGCCTTTAATTAAATGTTTTGTATGCTTATGTCAATTTCATACATTTAGCGAGTTATTCACTTTTCTATTCTATTGTTGAATGCCACTTATCTAGGGGGGCAGAGAAGATACAGAAAAAAATTTGACATTAAGATTAAAGAATTAGATTAAACCAATATACAAAGTTATGTTATGGCCAATTTTACAACAAATACTTATTAACAAAAATGTGTTTTGACAGCCAGCAATTAAGGACCAAAGGTATGTGGTATCCTGTATTTAAGCTGTGAATTCATCTTTCATTGTTTGATTAATTTCATAGAGTTACATGCTACAAATAAATAAATTCACCATAAGTGATAGTAGTGTTCTTCTATCTTACATAGTATTGTCTCCTTATTTACTTGACTGCTTTTGATTTTGAGCTTTGCAGTGGAATGTACAGCAGAGTACTGAAACCTACACATACTAGGTGTGTGATATGAAGTTGTTCTATAAGATCTGTATCATTGTAGTTATGATTATGCTTACATAATGGTTTGGATTCTTCCCTTGTTTCTGTTATATTTCAAACATAAAAAACATTGATAAGTAATGTCAAGCCTCAAAACTGTTATTTAAAACTCTGTTGGCGACCTATAAAACTTAATAAATTAAAGTAGATCCTGTCAGGTTTGTTAGATTACTAACTTTAGGAGAAATATCAGTATCCTCAATGTGTTGTGGTACAAGTAGTGGGTTTTAGTTCCCATAAAACTTTACTAAGAGCTGGCCAACGATGGTGCTACAGTTCCTATTGTTTACCATATGATGTAGCTTAACATGGTTGTAATCAGATGAAATACCTCAGACTGCATGATACTTAGGAAAGGACAGGAAGAAAGATTTTTTAAATTAAAATTGGTTTGTACCTATATTTTTTCTATATATATGCCTACAGACTCGATGGAGAATTTATCTGAATTTACTGAGTGTTTAAGTGAAATATATGCAATAATTGAAACTAATAATGTGGAATCAGTGTTGTTGTTGGGAGATTTCAAGGCGCACCTTGGTGGGTCATATAATCTTGAACTTTTGTGAGGAGCAGTCATGGTCATCTGTCGATTAAGAACTCTTTTAAGATTAAGAACGGCAGACACATATACTTTCACAGGTTAATTTTAAATAGTATGTATAATAAAATTGTACTAGTAATTTTATGAGTTAGACTAAAAAGTATGTAACCTGTTGGAACGTGCATGTTAAAGATGCGCACAGGGAGGCTCGGCTTGCCTTCCAACAGTGGAAGTCCAACGGTAGATCTAGTTTAGGCCATTATATGAAAAAATTTACGAAACAAGAACTTTTTAAGAGTAAGCTTAAGCGGTGTCAAGATAATCAGACACAAATAAAAATGGATATCTAAACACAATGAAGCGAAAAACTTTAAAAAGGTTTGGAAGTCCGCAAGCCTGCTGAGCTGCAAGCCTGACGAGCCTGCCGGTGACCACGAACCGACTGCTATTGGCAATAGGTTCAAAGACCAGTTTAGGGTCTTAGGTGAACGATGCTGAGGCCACCAATAAACATCTGACCTTGAAATTTAATCATAAAAGTTTGGTTAGAGGCAAATCACCTGGCCACGATCAGCATTGAACATCTGCAGCACGCTGGCGTTCATCTGCTTAGGAGTCTTAGTATGTTGTTTGCGTTATGTGTGGGGCATTGCTTCTTACCGGATAATATCATTAGAACTATTGTCATACCTATACCTAAGAACAAAAGCGGAGATGCCTCGGATATAAGTAACTACAGGCCTATTTCGTTGGCGACGGTCATCGCAAAGGTGCTGAATAGTGTTCTGGACAGGCACATGGCTGGACGTAAAGAATTGCACGACGTGCAATCGGCCTGGCTTATCCACAGAGAGCGCAGTCTTGGCTTTAAAACATACTGTGCAGTATAACACCAAACGCAATACACCCGTGGTCGCCTGCTTCCTGGACCTATCCAAAGCCTTTGACTTAGTTTCTTACGAGCTTTTATGGCAAAAACTAAAAGAAGATACCTAGGTCGCTAGCGAAGTAGTGTCTGTACTCAATTATTGGTACAAAAACCGTACAAATCATGTGAGGTGGGCAGGATCCCTGTCGGATGCGCACTGGTAGACTTGTTAACCTCTATGTAATCCGCTTGATTGGGGAGCTCAGCAAAGCCAATGTGGGGTGTAAATAACCTGCCGCCTGTCACTCGCGCAGGATCGCCTCTTGACAGAATTGCAAGCTTTAAATATCTGGGTCACTTTGTCTCCGAGGATCTAAACGACAGCCTGGACATTGAGAGGGAACGTAGGGCATTGTGTGGCCATGCTGGCCCGCAGATTTGCACGATGTACGAGGGAGGTAAAGCTTGTTATCTTTAAAGCGTATTGTCAGTCCCCCTACACGTGCAGTCTGTGGCTCAGCTATACACGTCGGGAATATAACGCCCTGAGAGTTCAGTACAACAATGGTTTTAGAGCACTGTTGGGATTGCCGCGACGCAGTAGTGCATCTGGCATGTTTGCAGAAGCGCGTACAGACGGCTTTCACGCGATTATAAGAAAACGCTGTGCCTCTATGCTCGAGCGCGTTCGCGGCTGCCCCAACAGCATAATCAAGGCAATAGCAGACAGGCGGGACAGCCCTATGCTGGCGCACTGGCAGCGCGTGCACTGCAATGCGGCCCCTCGCGCTGATCTCCCACGCGGGTATTTGTTAACTTGTTTGTACTTTTTAATGCTCTATTTTAATTTTATTCCGTTTTATTTTACGTGTCACTAACAAAGATATTAAGAATTGTATGTTTTACTAACCACATATGGATTTATTATCTGAAATTAATTATTATTATTATTATTATTATAACAATTGTTTACAAGCAAAAATGTTTAAAATTATTAAACAATTAAACCCTTCTGCTTATATTATTAAACATGAAGTTATGCAAAGTTGAAGAATTTTAAATAATAAATAACTCATGTAAATATAAAATTCCCAGGCCGCCAACCCTTTGCCCGCGGAGCTTGAAGCCAAGCTGCGTGAGCACGTGCGGTGCGCGGCGGTGTGCGTGTACCCCAGCCGCGTGCGCGACGCCGCCGCCGTCGTCAAGCGCATGGGCCTTAGCGGGGACCTCGGTGTGGCTTCAGGTGGACTAGTTCATTTCTATATTGTTCTTGTCAGTAGGATCTTAATTATTTTTAAGGTTATGTTTGTGAGTGGCAGGACATAATTAGAATCCAGCTGAATACAGCGTAAAGTAGGAGCATTCAAATCCTCAGAAAAATGTGGAATAAATACAGAAATAGTAAAACTTTTCTTTTGTACAGTGGGCCAGTAATACAGAGTCAAATTTGAACCGCTATAATTACAACACGAATGTGGCAGTAATGTTTGCAGAACGGCACGGAGGAGCCAGTGTTATTACAAGAATAGGTTAGTTGTATTTTGTAGTTACCAGCGGCACACTCGACACTACTACACACTACAATACATTATAGTATACTAACCAACTTGCTGACGACACCACGCGTCCACGATAATCGACAATTGTGCTTGATGCAGATGGCATTGACCATCTGGTGGATAGTGTTTTGGAAAAAAAGATTACTTTTGTACTTGAGCCGTTATTAATTTCTTGTTTAAAAATTTTCAATCAATTTTTCACCTCACAAACTTAGTTTCATTCATATTGTTGTATACTAGGTCACAGCTAAACATCACCCACGTTGAAAGTTGTGCTTAGTAAATGTTTAGTATGCAGTATTCACCGCTGCTACATTGTTACAGTGGCCACAGCCTTCCCCTCCGGCCTGTGCGGCCTCCCGTCCCGCCTGCAGGAGATCGCCGCGGCCATAGACAGTGGCGCCACGGAGATCGACGTGGTGATCGACCGCAGCCTGGTGCTCACCGGCCAGTGGGACGCGCTGTACAGCGAGCTGGCGCAGATGCGGGCCGCTTGCGGGGACACGCACTTGAAGGTCATCCTCGGCGTCGGAGAACTGGGGAGCTACGAGAATGTGAGAGCGTGGAAGGGTTTATTATGTTTGGGTCAATGTTCGGTAATGAGTATAGCTCAACAGTTATATTATTTTGTAATGTTTAACGTTGATTTTGTTCACTACGCCACTGATCGACCTGTACAGCCCGCATCAATTGTTGTGTCGCGCTTCTGACCAGGTCCGCGAGCGATCTAGAGCGGCCTGGCTGCACTGCGGCTCGCGGGTTTTGTTCACAACTTATAAAAAGTATTTATTGAAATAAGAAAGTTACCTGTCGAAGGTCACTTGACAGATGCCTACATTAGTACTCAACTAGTTGTGTCAATTTGTTAGTTCCAAAATAAAAGCCTTTTATTTAAATAATGCTATTAAGTGTGTAATTAAAAATCAGTTTAAAAATAGTCAGACATCGGCTGCGCGGCTTGAAGACGCAAGTGCATGCGAGGGGCGGCTGGGGAGTGCGCGGCCTGAGGTACTCAATGAAACAAAATCAGAATTCGTGGATACTAGGCCTTTAAACCACTTGAAAAGTATTCTGAAGATTGCTCTTCAAAATGGCTCTCTACGGCCGATTTCATTTCATTATCATTCGAAAATCTTCCCGCAACTCCTTTGTCAGTTTTGAAAAAAGGAAATAGTCACTGGGAGCCAGGTCCGGACTGCAGGGTGGATCCCTCACAACGCGAGCGGTGTGAACGGGCGCGTTGTCTTGCAGAAACAACGCTCCCTTCTGAACGACTGCTTCACGTGCTTGACCCATTACATTATAGTATAGTAGTATTGACCATTCATCGTAGTTCCCTCAGGCAAGTAATCAATACATAAAATTTCTTTGGTGGCCTTTCTCCCTTTTTAATCCACTGCATAGACTCTTGTTTGGACTCCGGATCACACTGACGTATCCAGGTTTTCGCCTACGGTTACAATCCGATTACAAATGTTTTCGCTCTCCACTAATCTGCAACTCTCCAGCTGTCTGCCACAATTTAATTCTACGGTCAGCCAATACAAATTTTTCAACTTTTCTTCAGTGACCACCGTCACTGGGCGACCCGGGCGGGGCTCGTCTTCACAGCTCTCTCTTCCTCGTTGAAAAAGCCGAGCCCATTTTTTACCATGGTATACGAAGGCCGAGAATCTTGAGGAACCGATGACATTTCTTCAAAAAGGTCCTTTTTTCACAAGGAATTTATCACTGCACGGTGCTCAGAATAGTGAGAATTTTCAGTTTCGGTCGACATGATGCTTGATCCAGGGATGAAGTGTTAATGAACCGAATTAAACAAAGGGGTTATTGTTATGTATACTACCACTTAGTTGCGCAGCTAGTGTTATCAGTAACGAGATGACAAGTCGCCGTGAGTACCTCAGGTCGCGAACTGCTCAGCCGCCCCGCGTGATGTTCCTGCAGGCGTCAGTTGTTTGTTCCGTAATTGCACCGGCTGTTGCTTTCATTTAACTACACTCAACTACATAAAGATGATGATTGTGGCCGTCCAACTTGGAAGGACTAGCCCGCCGCAGACTTACGTTAACGTTGATCATATCTACACATTGTGCGCGCCGCCCGTCAACAGGTGTACAAGGCGTCGTTCGTGGCCATGCTCGCCGGCGCGGACTTCATCAAGACCTCGACGGGCAAGGAGGCGGTCAACGCCACGCTGCCAGTGGGCCTCGTCATGTGCCGCGCCATCCGCCGCTACTACCAGCTCACGGGGCGCAAGGTGGGTCCCTTGCTAAGGCAAGACATTACACGCAAGGAAGCGGTAACCGCCTCACTTCCTTTTGATCAACCTGCGACTTGTGTTCAAAGAAAACTTCTTCTTCTGCTATTAATTATCGCATAATTTGATTGCATGGTCGCACTTCACATTGCTGTTCGTTTTAGAGTATTCGTCTTATTTACCCAAATACGTCGACGTGAAGAAGCCGTATTCGTCTATTATATGCTTATTCCTACGAAAAAGCCGAATACGCAAATACACGAACATTCGTATCTGCTTATTGGTTTTTTTGGAAAGAATCAAAGGATTGCGAATATACCGAATACTTTCGTTTACCCACACATCGCTCGCTCAGAGGTGCGCGGTGCCTGACAGCATCGGACGTGTTTAATTTGACGACAATATGTGCGACAAAATAGAATGGACAAAATGACCTCGTGATGTGATTTCTAGAATCTTGTCAAATGCATCCGGCTTTCATAAAAACCGAAGCAGTTTATAGAACGATATTAAGAACAGCCGGAAATGTACACGCGCGATGAAAGAGATTAAAAACACGTCCCTCTTTGCGTTCGAGACTAGCAATAACATTTGTGAATGTTCGGCATATTCGCAGTTCTTGACGATGTGTGGACGGTGTTCGTGTTATTCGGACTTCAATACGAACATAAACAAGCAAAGGCAAAAAATTACACGAATGTCGAACAGTGATGTGAAGTGCCACCTGTAGATTTATTTATTCGTCTTCGTACATTACGTATTCGTCTACACGATTATTATATAGAAGATTTGTTTGTGTTTGTATGATCGTTGAGCTCGGAAGCTACTGCATCGAGCGCCTTCTCCTCAGGTGGGACTGAAGCCAGCAGGCGGCATCAAGACGGCCCAAGACGCCGTGAACTGGCTCGTCCTGGTGATCTCCGAGTTAGGCGCCTCCTGGCTCTCTCCCAGCCTGTTCCGGATTGGAGCCTCCAGTCTTCTGGACGCCATTGTCAAAAAAATTGAGAACATTGTAGAAACAGAGGAAATAGAGAAGAAAGAAGATGGTAAAAATGATGAAAAGAAGACGAGGGAATAGTGCGCCTCACATGTTAAGGCTGCGCGTCCAAGACAGCTCGGGCGAGTGCGAGGAACATAGCAACCGACGAGGAAGTTTTATTGACTAAGCTGCTGGTTCTTCCCTGCCTCAACGCCGAGCCCCGGCCTCGAGTTATGTCATTGTGATAATTAGATTTTATGCTATTTTACTTAACTTTTTTTGTGTCTTTATAATTTCCTTTTTCTACTTAATGCATTTCAATCTAATGAAAACATAATTTTCAACTCATAGTTTTACTTGCACTAGTCCACCGAATGAGCAATACTCACATTACAATCGTCAGTCAGCAGGACTTGAGAGACCCCACACTCATAACAAGTACAGTTTTATATAATTATAGCTAATGTTTTTATTTTATTACAATCTCGAAGCCATCTTTTGTAATCGCTGCAGTTATTTAGTAAAGCCAAAAGCTGTATTCCAAAATGTTATGAGTCTTCAAGTTGTAAAACCTGTCTGTCTCGCAGGCTCGGTGTCAGCAGCCAAGGGTTTCATTACAGAAGTACATTCCACTTATGTTTATATGTTTTTATGTGTAAAATATTTGTGAAAACTGAATTGTAAAATGTGTGTTTAATTATGTGTTATGTTTTTGTATATAAATATGTATGTTTTCCTTGAAAAATAAATAAATAAATAAAATCTGTAGTGGTGGCACGCAGAGGTGACAGTGCCTGTAGCCGGAGCGACCAGTGTACATGCAAGGCGTTCACTAGTTTGTAATTGTTCGTTGATGTAGTCATGTTTTATTTCACTTTAAACAAATGGTGCTTTTAGATTAAAGTTTTATTTGAATTATTAAGAATTTTATATCCTAGGTAAACTGTTTTCTATTCATGCGACAAGTGTTCACAAATCAAAGTGTAAGTGCCATTAAATAAAAGACCAAATATTTTCTATTACTTTATTATTTTATTTGAACAACATGTGAAACTATACTAACGTACGTACATCCTACAACTAAAGTACACAGAACGAGTCGGCTGAGGGCGCTGCACATGCGCCGAGTGGCCGTGCCACTGCGAGTACTTGAGGAGCCCACATTATACCTATTTCAAATTTATTATAAAAATTAGTTATGACACATCATCTTATCATCTACTTAACTTAGATAACGTTCAGTTCGAAAAGTAAAATTACAATAAAACTTGATGCACTTCCATGAGCAACAACGCCGGACATTAGCTAGTTAACTGGCCGAGTCGACGCTCGAATCCAGCATTAACCACAAGTATTTTTGAAGTTCGATCGTCAGTTTCTGTTTATTTGGACCAATCACCAGATTTATTGCATGTCTTGGAAGGCACTACCCCGATGGTACGCCAGTGTCGTAAGATAACGCGGCCTTAACTCATTAACGAGCACTAGGCAAGCGCAACAAACTCATTATTCCCAAGTCATATTTAGATACAACAATCGCGACTGCACGCATCCCCTGAAGCTGAGCTCCATGCCAACAAGTCGGGCAGTTTCAACAGTTCAATACGAATCTAGCTAAAACTTTACATTCAATCATGTCCAATTAAAATTACAAACTTTTGTTCCTTATCTTTAAGTTACATGAGTGCCATCGAATCAAAATGCTATGCCAAGGCCAGGAGCCTTACTTCCACACGATATGTGTCTTCTCTTCCTTCACCGCATCAGCTGCTGAGGCTCGGTATCATGGTTGACGACGCGCAGCTTAATCACATCCACTTAAAACACTGATGGGACCTCACCACTACACGATTAGTGACCCTGACTGGCAACACTAAGGCTCCTCCTCCTTCGGCGCGTCTGCCCTGAAGCCCAGCTTGGGGTCGGCGTCGTAGTTGACGACGCGCAGCTTGCCGGCGCGGTCCATGTACCCGTAGTGGCCGCGCACGTGCCCGTCGTTGTCGCGCTCCTCGTACCGGAACTGCCGGTTCTTGCTGGAACCAGTACATAAATACATGTATGCATTCAAATCTTTATTTCTCGATGTAGACAATTTTCTCATTGAAATCAGATTATTTAATGGAAGGTTCAGAAAGACCTTCTTGAAGAAGAACTGGAAAAATACTTAATTTTTTTTAATGCATAATATACCTACTTTTCTATTCCCTGATTGAATAATTTGCGTTAAGCGGACTGCTTTGACGGTGAAGAAAAACATCACAGGGTAACACTTAAAAGTAGATTGATGAATAGGTAACTCTTGCATAGGCAGGTCATCTTCTGCGTCACGTTCCCTGAGGCGTGAACTGCACATATCTGTCACTACCGGATACGAACACAAGCAGTCACTATACTTTTGAACCATAAAGAATTGAGCAGATACGTCCTTACATCCGAGGACTTCACACATTTGACGTCAATTAGAACAATTGTCAATGTAGAAAAATAAATATTTGAATTTAAGAGGTGTTTACAGCCGCTCGTAATCATGAATGTCTCTTACATTTGAATTCACCTCTCACCATCTGAAGATTTTGTCAGAACCTAATCGGAATTTGGAGCTCATGAAGTTTATTTAACTATAATAAGTATTCTTATTCATTACAAGTTATTTTAAATATGGAAATAAATGAAGTGAAAATTTCCTTTGTGAAAATACTATCACTAAACCGATGGACGATATATCACTTTAGTCTGCCATTCGAGCAGCGTGTGAGCTCTAGCCACGTACGATGTAGTTTAAACAACGCGATCTTCTATGAAATAATATTAACCTTATCGATCGTTGTTACTCTGCTTGTGGGACTTTCATAAATATGAAATTGTGTGAAATATACGGACTCTTGTAATTGAGTAATCTGAAATGAATTCGAGGAAATAAATGTTTGATGAAAACCTCATTTATTTGTTATACTCGTACGTAATTTCAAAGAGTTTTTATTTATTTCTACTCTGAATTAAAGTGTTTTATTTTTGACCGAATCAAATTGTTAGTGAATTTATATAAAAAAATTCTAACATTTGTTTAAATGATTTTCAGTCTATAGCCCAGCTTTTTGTCGGGATAAGTGTTCGATACAATTAATTATCAAGATGTAAACTTCCTATGCTTCTTTAATTCTGTATAATGACGGAGCACGAGCTGACAGCTGCTGCAGACTCACTACGTAACTAAGGCATGTCTACGAGTACGATGGAGCGTTCCGACCTTCTTCAAGTAAACTTCCCACTGCAGTTGCGCGACCTACGTCCGCGGTACTCCTCTCCCGTACGGAGATAAAGCGAATTTAAGACAAAAGCTGTGTTACAAAATTATCAAACTCACATTTTGTCATTATATTTTCAGACTTGATATGCCTTTTCTCCTTTGCCCTCACCTTACTTGGGGGTGATTGTAGGCAATTTATAGTCAATTATCCTAGCTAACTGAGGGTACAAAAACTTACAGCTAGTATTTCGCAGTCGCCTAGATCGAACCCGGGGCTTCAACTACACAGCCCACATTATGCTCTTTAACTCTGCAAGTAGGTACCTATGCCTTTACCAGACGCTTTCGTATTCCACACTTCCTAGCCAGCAGACGCGTTTTCTGCCGCGGATGGCGTATGGCCATCGCAATAAATAGAACGTTCCATGGCAATAGCTGTTCCTGTAGTCGTAGTTCAGTATTTGATATTGCTTCTGGATCACAACGGCGTTGATATTGTACGAAACTATTTGGAGGATAAAATAGGAAACTTTAGTAGCTACACACAAAAGAATAAAAATCTGTACCCTTTCCCGGTGTCGTAACCGAACTGGTAACTGTGCGGGCCCTTCATGCCGTGCATGCGGAACTCGGTGCGCTCGCCCGGCGCGGGCGCAGGCACGGAGGCCGCGGGCGGAGCGGTGGGCGGGGCCTGCCGCAGTGGCGCGGGGTATGAGTTCCCTGGTGAATTATAACGAGGACTTATTAAAATCGTAGTGGTCTTAAGATACTTCATCTATATTTACATGAATTATTCTAAAAGTACTCGAAGAAGCAAGTTGGAATCTAATTATACCTAAACACACAAAATAAAAATGTACTGAATTGATTTGATTTGTTTATGCACCGTACCTATCAAGTGGACTAGCAGACAGTTGCTTGTCTGAATGAGCCCAGCTATCTATGTAACGCCCCACCTGTCTTGAGTAAAACGGTCTCTTGAAACATTCTAAGTCTGTTTGTCGTCGTAACTTGACTTTAGATAAAACATTACATTGGTTATTTATTATGTAATTTAGTATGTAAGTATCAATACGTTCCCCACTACCTATCTCTATACCTATACCTATCGAAGTTCCCCACTGCGTCTGTCTGTGTGAACGCGATGGGCTCAAAAACTACCAAACGGATCATACGGGTTGCACCAAAAGACGGGTCAATTTAGGAGGAGGGTTTTTGTGTATAAATCATTAATGTTGTAATTGGAAAGCTATTTAGACAGATACGATATCAATGCTTATCAAATTAAATATACTATTTACCTTTAGTATTGTATGCACATTATAATAGTCCTTTACATCATACAGTTTAAATTAAAAAATTAAGAGTTATCGCCAAATTAAAATATCGCGCGACAAAGTAAATTCAGGGGGTCATACTCCAACGACGCTACACCTCGTGAGCAAATATTACAAAGAATGATTTTAGTTTGTTTCTTTTTCAAATACGGGGATGGAAAATTTAAAGGAGCTATTTCATTTTCGGTAATCGCGATGTGCACCATTGTAGGTATGAAAAAATTTAGTAAACACAAAATTTTTTAAAAAACTGTTCTGCAGGGGAACCCCCAATAATTCCGAATTATGTAATTCCGATTTTTAAAATTCCGAATTTCACAATCCCTAACAGACTAAATTCCGACTATTCAAAAACACGATTCTTATTTTATCGAAATTCACAAGCGAGCATGCCGCGGCAGCGGCCGGCGAAGTGCCAAAAAGAGATTCGCATTTCAGTACATAACCTATATACTCAAGAAATAGCTCGGTACAAAAAGCTTAATAAACTTTCTCATTTCCAGCTGACTACTTGAATGCTTGAACGTATAAATTGATGTGCTCATGCAGTTTTACAAGGCGTTTGTTATTGCAACTAATTTATTCGGGATTCGTATTTATGATATTGCAGATTATTAATATTGTGGATTTTTTATGGTTCGGTATTGTCAAATTCGGCATATTGATTTTCGTAATTATCAACGTTCGGAATTATGAAGTTTCGAAAAAGTAAAATTAGGAATTATAAAACACGGAATTTTCATTATCGGAATTTTGAACCATTCGTTGCTACAAAATTCAGAATTTTGAAATTCGTGATTATGACTATCGGAATTAAGTTTTTCGCATTTATGTAATGTACCCATTCTGCAGTATGTTTTACTTCGAAACAAAAACCAAAACGTCATATGGTCACACCGAGATGACGTTTCCATATAAACGAAATTATGAAACAGCATGCTTGTACCATTGAGTTTGTGGCAACTTTTTGTCTTTCTAGTCTGTGGTTTTTTCAGATCTGTTTGCAACTATCAATTATACAATTACATATCAATTACTCGATTATTAATCAAGAGTTTGCAGTTGTTACAAAATAATATCTGTTATAGTGGAATAATTAAATCAAACGAAAAACCGCAAATGAACTTGTAAATTGGATAAGCGATTAATTCCAAAAATATAGATCACAACAGATTTACCTCCAAGCTTGAAATAAAAATAAAACATCAACATGACAGATAACGCCTTATGTATTGTGGCTGTTTTACAGATTTGAAAATGTTTTTCTTAGACAAAACTGAAGGAAATTATGAATTATTGGTATTTAATCCTCGTGCCGTTATTTTATGGAATCCTGGGAATACCCGTACAAAAGCTAGCCGAGCGTCCCTTAAATACTGAAATGTATCCTTTAAATTTAACCTCTCGCTCGATGCGACACTTCGACAGAAAAAATAAAGGCAGAAAAGCTCTGCTGCTATAGCGAGACCGCGCCGGTCGCTGGTGTAACTAAGTTTGTAATATAATACAGTGTTTCATTTGAAATCTTAAGTGATTTTAAATGCTCTCAATAAATATTATTTCTTAAATCTTTACAATAGGTAAAGATAGAAAACCTAGAAGCTCGTGAACGAACAACAAGTAGGTTTCGAAAAGCTCCCATACGGAGGGTACAGGGCTGCATACACCTACACAGAACCACCTAACATCTTTCATTAGAGAACATGTCTTGCGTGCTCGTATGCGTAAACTTAATAATATAAATAGACGTACTGCCAGGATGCCTGGCGCTGGTCTCCGCCGCCTGCTGCTCCGCCGACTCCTCCTCGCTAGCCGAGCTGGGGTCCTGCGCCGGGACCGGCTGCACCACCTGCGCCTGGTAATGATACCGTGATATAATAAACTTGGACATGACATTTGGAGAAATTAGTTTAGTATAAGACGAGCGCAGTCGTACTCCTATATCATCGTGAAGAAAATGCTTCACTTTTTTGTTATTTTTGTAATACTTATAATTAAGTATGTAATTAAATGAAACACGTGCTTATATTTGAATCGTTCCGCTTCAGTTGAACCGGGCTCTAGCGTCTTTGTACTTGTTCCGTAATATTCATAGATATAAAAACACTTAAAAATATCTAGTAATTATTATTACACGTGTTAATGAGAATTGGTAATAATGGGTTCCTACAGTTTTAAAATATCGTACACAGGCGTGAAAAGAAATCAAGTAATTAGCCTAATCTTTTTCCCCGACTAAAGCAAAGCCATAAAGGTACTATATTCGTGTATCATTCGAAGCAGATAAAGTTAATTAGATTAATGACAGCGGCGGGTACCTGCGCGCCGTCTCCCTTCAGTTTACGTTTCTGCTCGGCTTGCTCGTACAGATAAATCTTCTTGGGATCGGGGCGCGGCGCGTGTTCAGCGCCCGGACTCAAAAAAGGCTTGAAAGGTTTTAGCGGTTTGGCCCGGGGGACCCCATTAAAGGGTTTTTCAACAAATTGTCCTATTGGGATAGGTACGGGTCTGAATGCTTGGTATTTTTTAGGGTAAATTTTGGTTGGTTGTTCTTGATATTTCGGGGGAATTAAGTGAAAAGCGAGGGTGGGGTTGGCGGGCTGGAGGATGACGTTGCGGGGACGGGAAGGGGGTGGTGGGTGACTGGGTGATGGGCTGAACACTCGGACGGAGTCTTCGAGAGGCAGCTCCAGCTCCAGCGCGGGTGGCGGCGCGGCGTACTGGTCCGGCGCGCTCACCGCCGGCGGCTGCAACTGCTCCGACGGGATAGGCAGCAGGAAGCGCTCGCCTCTCTCTTGTTTGTCGGTCTCTTTGACCTGGTAAATCTTCGGTTTGTTCGTGACGGGCTCCCAGCCAGTCTGCTGCTCGGCCTGGTAGTAAGACTGGGCGTCGACCGGTGGCGGCAGGAGGTACGTGGCCGGCGTCTGACTCTCTCCCTGATAGTCCTGCGTGTAAGGGTCGGGTGGCACCAGGTAACTGTCCACAGCAGGGCGCGGCGTGGTGTCCTCCACCACCACGGCATGCTGTGTGTCGCCAGCTTCTTCGCCGTCTAGGGGCACGCGGATGGCGCCCGCGTTCAGCGCGATGGATAAAAGCTGAAAAAATACCAATAATTAAAGGGTGCTACTTAGGTAAACGGACTTCTTTTTAATAGCATTATACGCCGCGGAAAATCTATATTGCCATCTAAATTAATGACTCAGCCACAACCGACGAGCGTCTAAATAATACTGTCTCAGTTATCATCAAAGTAAGCCACTATTTTGGATTATCATCCAATTTCGATTATGGCGCTTCGCCGGGTGCTCCCGCACCATGCTCGCTGCGCTGGCTCGGCTCGCGCATGCGATACATGCAGCCTAACATTAACCTAACCCAAATTGAACTACTACGCTTCCTATACAATATTTAGTAGGCGTTGCAAAAAAGACGATTTAGTGTATTAGAGGCTATCTCATTTTCCCGTGGCTTAGTTATAAAATTAGATGTTTGATCAGGTTCCAATAAAGAAATTTGTGGCATGACCAATAATTTTCCCATAATTAAAAATATCTAAATGCAAGTCAGCTGATTTACAGCGATGTTGTGTTATTTTTACATAAGCTGAAGCTTACGCCCGGCAATAGTAAGTTTCCCGGGACTACTCAGAACGAACAAGAGCGTATGTATCAATTATTTCTCTAAGTTTAACCTCCCACGTAATAAAAGGATTAGACGTTTGTCATCTATCTCACCTGATGGAAAGTGACGACGAAGACGAAGGTGTAACACGTCTATCCACGAGGTACATATTCACTCGACGCTTGAAAGAACTAGGACTATAGTTTTCTGAAAAAACAAACGCAGGCAGTTCATTCCACACCTTGGCGACCCGCACCAAATAGGAACTATCGAAGCGTTTGGTTGGACTTTTTGGGATATCTGCTATAAAGGGAAGGCCTGTCTGCGTCTAGTAGTCCGATGCAAGAAGGGTGTGGGTTCAACTTGATCAAAAAGAGCATTCGCGCACTCTCCAAAATATAATCTGTAGAAGACTGCTAAACTGGCAACTTTCCGACGATGGTCGAGGTTTTGCAGTTTTTTGGTGGTGAGGTCAAAGTTGTCAGTAATTTTTCGGGCTCTTCGGTCAAATGCGTATATCCTATCTAATTAAGTTTATCTACTTGCTCAACGCTTTCGAGTTTTATATAAAATAATTCAGAGCTCTCGTAGTGCAGTCAGATTTATTAATATTGTTTTAATTACCGGTGATTTCGGTTGCATCGCAACTGATAAGATGAAATGGGGAGTGGAAAATATCTTTTAAATAGCCATCTAAAGCATAACTTTTAGACTTGTGGTGTGACAAACATTTGCTTGGCAGCAATTGTAAGCGATCCCGTAATTAGCTTCGCACACCGCTCACACAACTCGCAAAGCATTATAGATGGATAAAGTCGCAAAACGTTTTGCTATTCACCTCATCAGTTTCAATAAGTACATCCAAAAAATGTTCATGAATGTGAGTATTGAGTAGGCATAAAGCGCAGCTGCGTAATCTACATTGGTAACTCCGTCGCCGTCCGCAACTACTAGACTAACCTACTATTACTTTTCTTCATTTTGAAATTGACCATAAGCCGACACAATTATTTTTAGTCCGTCTTTTTTGTCAGCTTCACCAAACTAACAAAACAAATCATATCACGTACGTTATATGCTAGATTGCAGCTAATGGCATCAATCGTACTACGCAATATTTACTCCATAGAGAGAGAAAAAGTTTAATGTTTCATTGCGACGATGTCACGTAATGCCGCCGCCGCCGCCCGCGTGAACCACTTCAGCTCAGTTCATGAAATCACTAAATTATTGCCGATGGAAACAATGCGCTCCTTTATTACGTTTCAGAAAGATTTAAATCATATGAATGTAAATAATATTGATATGAATGTGTGCTATATTAACTTCCTCGTTTTCTGTTTTTGTATGATTTCTCAACTTTGTATACCAAAAGATGGCTTTAGGTTTTGGGTACCTAGAAAAATCTTAAAATTATATTTGCAAAATAAATACAACAATTTACGCCGTACCTACACATAGAAAGTGAATAGAATTAAAAGATAAGGCAAATATCATCATAAGGTGAGACATGGTTATATGCTATCGTTTTGTTAGGTTTTTATGAAGCTATGAATCCGTCTGTTGTTCGCTATAAAATTGAAAACTAAACTAGTATTAAATGACAAAGTCACATTCTGTTTCTGAACTTCTAGTTTAAAAAGCATTCGCTCCGGAAACCTGCAGTTTTTATTTATTTCAAGAAGAACTTTGTTAGATTCTGCCTTAACATTGTCGACACAGAACGTTTTATGACACGGAAAATTAGTCCCAGCTTAATAACAATTCTAATCAAAATCAAGCATAAATTATTGTTAGCACAAAACCAATTACTATTTGAAATGACTACGAAAAGTGGGTCATTGTTTACGTAATAAATCAATCAGTAGTGTCATTTAGCAACTGTGTATTAGAAAAAGTGACCGCCGTCGCCCGGGAGAATCGGACCGTGCGCGGAAGAAAAACGAGAATTATGTACTATTACGTTGGTCCACCCGTGAAATAACCTCACAGATAACTAGTTTATAAATCATCTGCGAGCAGCGAGCTTAGAACATGTAGAGCCAGAACAGTGAAATGTAATTATGAACTTGTTTCAAATCCCCTTCTCGGAATTTAGTTCATATGTTGATTTGCATGTTAAAAAAGAAATTATTTAGTCATACAAATAAATTTTTCAAATAAAATAACATTTATAGGGGTTGGATTTACGACATATTGGTTGCAAATACTCGTAGCATCTAGGTCCATTACACGTGACTCAAGAGTTGAATGAAATATATCTGCAGCACTGGCTGATACTTCAATCAAAACACAATCAGCAAATACTGAAAGACCGAAAGAGCTGAACCTAAGTAAGCGCCTCCGCACAAGTCGACTAACTGCGAAAACTGTTTTTAAGAAACAGTGGCTCTTCCTCCAGAGCGCAGGAGCTCGGCCGCGGCGCCAGCAGCTGTGCGGTGACGTGATAGATGGCGGGCTTCATCGCAGTTGCCAGCGTTATTTATTTCAATGTTACTGGGAACAAGCAAACGTAATAGCTTTATTTGCAACATATTGTTTGTGTAAATCCGATATTTTGGATCTTAATTTCACAGTTAATAAACGAACTATATTATGTCGGGTCGTACGACTCGTGGCCCAGATTTCAACAATTATTTATTGTAAATAATAATTGAGTAACATAAACAAGTGATTTATGTTGAAACGAACGGATTACAGATAGCGTTAATGGTTGATTTAGTACGCTACCGGAGTTGGGTTTTGGTTAAGGTCGCAGGTTCGCGCGAGAAGACATCAGTTTGAGTTCAGGACCCTATTGGAGCGTAAGGAAAGCCATTGGAACAATTACAATGAGTTACTTACAAAACGTGAAGAGTTCCGAACCATTACACATTATTCGCCACTGTATTCGTTGTCATAGCGCCTCTCCGGTGGAATAATAACCTAAAAACTTTAAAATGTGAATGCCATTTTGTCTCATCACTTTACCCCTGACACAACAGCCTTTATCATCCCACCGCAGAGACGTTACCCTCTTCCAGCTCCACCACCAGCACAACTCCGGATCCACCACGCCGGCCACGCTGGCCAACTCCGTTTGAAATTACTTGTTAGGATCGTTTCCTCAGCCGATAGTCGACTTAAAAACCCAATGTTACATTGTGTAGCCACTGGAATGGAATCCGTGACCGTCAGGTTGAGAAGTCAGCGTCATAAGCACTGCGCCGTCGGCGCTCTCCATCTCATATGAATTTCTCGCGATGCTACATACTCCAACATTTGAAAACTAGAGACAAAAATCGTTACCTCGATGACAATTGAACCCGTGAAACAAACCGTGGCTAATGAATTGATGATTTATTGACTAACAGCTCTAAAGCCGTGAAAGCCTTCTGATGCTGAGATAATTGACAGTAATCTGTACTAATGGCTGCAGATCAGGGGAACCGCTCGAGAGCCTGCAAGTTCAAGCATTCTGTTATTGAAGGCCGGTCAGAGTTTGTATTTTTTATGTTTAAGTTTGTATGTTTGAAAGTTACAACTTAATCAGGCAAAATCCGCTGTTAGAGTTAAGATGAAATTTTGTATTATTTTATTTATTATCAACTTTTGCTCAGAAATTAACTAGTAAGTGACAGACTGCTTTGATCACCAAGTGAAAAGGTTTCGAAATACAGTTCTAGACACCAACTTTTACTTTCATACCCAGCTTTGTTGTAGTGACACCTACAATATAAAACCCCTTCCATGTTCTTTAAAGTATGCGCTCCTCTAGCCATGCAAAGATAAAGTTTGCAAGGTATCCACAAACTGAGCTCAAAGATACGTAAACGTACGTAGAATGATACATAATTATTATTAGCGGCTCAAGTTGGACTTGAACCGACCGACTAAGTAAATGCTCAAAATAGCCGTTCATTATACTTTCTAGGATCTCGGTAGAAAGCGAGACTTTCAATGCAATGCCATTGAAAACGACACCTTTGCGGTCAGCTTATGGAGCAATATTTTCTCCAAGGGTCAGCCGGCAGTAAGTAAACTATGACAAAGTTTGACGATATTAAGTCAATTTAAGTTTCCGGTTTCAGTTAATAATAGAGTTAATTTAAGAATTTCTGCAAAATTTAAGTTAACGATAAAGTTTTTTTTTTAAGTTAACGATAGAATATTTGTTTCAGTTTAGAAGGTACCTAGATACTCTGTAAGAACGAGTTTAGACTACGAAGATGACCTGGGTGGTATATTCTGTACTCGACAGTTAACTAATCTGATGGTCCTAGGTTCTGTCCCGGTGACTGCCAAGTGTGCTGTGAGTTATACAACCTCAGTACGGTGAAGGAAAACCTCATAGGGAAACATATTGTCGAATAGGTTCTCGTAGTGTGCCAACCCGCAGTAGGCGAGTGTGGTGGACTACCTGTGAATTGCCTGAAACCACCCCGGCAGTCGGGGGACGCTGATGCCCACGCAGTGGCACAGCACCCACCGCTGCGAATGATTCGGAACTCTATATGGCTTCCCGAGCGCATCGCAATCAAGATTATTTGTTTTCATCGTGGTTCTTTTAACTGCAATTCAATGAATAAACGGATTCTTACGGTTTTTGGTGCAGTTTCTCCAATGGGTACGTTATAGAACAAAAGCGGTTTTTGTACGACTGGCATCGCTGTATGTGGCCATGGGTCGGAGCCTTGCTGCGGGCTGGCTCGCGACCCACAGCTTGCTACGAGGGATCCATTCTCTAACTTTTGATGCATTAGTTGATTTAGTTAGGCTATTTTACACTATAAAAAATAATTAAATCTTTATTGACATCCGCTTAGATAATGCATTTTAAAAGCAATTCGCATTACTAGACATAAACGATAATTAATATTTCCTCTAAAATAAACACAAATAAACGTATCTATTTTGAGTTGGAACATCAAGACATTAAACGATTTTGATAGGTTTAGTTTTAAATAACGTCACAGGCGAGTAAAAATCTTGTTTCTTTTAGAAAAATTGCATGCCGCGTCTTGGTGCCTTTGGTCCATAACTCAGCTCTACGTAAATTTAAAAGTTAAAATGTCTGTTATGCCCGTAGTACCAGTGTGTCACAACAGTGCAGCCAACGTTCCCAATGTATTTTAAATGCCATCTTTCGGCTTTCGGATTAGTGTATCCAACCCCCCCCCCTCCCCCCGCGTAAGTCCAGACCCTTGCGTACGATTAGTCGTAGGTTTTTTGATAGATGTCGATTACTGATGCATTGCCGGCCATAGGCTGAAGTGTAGGCGGAGTTGCCTTGCGTCGGTAAGTGACTGTCGTCCCGCCCCAGGCGAGAGCCTTAGACAAGAAACTCCACTAAATCTATAGCGGCTACAACAATTATAAAATATTACTGCGTGTTTTGGTCGGCTCTTTGGTTAACTATCTATCGTGTTAGGTTTTCCTCTATAAATATTTCTTCGCATTAGTTCTTCTTAAGACATCTTACTACAGAGCCAACCCACCGCACACCCTACACGCTTACATCGGCCGCGACTTGTGGCGCCGCATTTTATTGATAACACTTTTATTATCTTTAGAGGCATTTAAATTCAAAATCCCATTTATTGGTTTCTATTCACTAATGGCATTGCGACGCGATCGAGTTGAGCCGCTGAATGGAGCGCATTCCGCAATATTTCGGAACCGTCCCGAATACAATTTCACCTATTGCAATTCCACCGATACATTTTCGACATTTCGATTTCTGAATTCCGAAATGTAATTATTACATACTAAAATTTGCAAATATTTATTTCTCAACATTGACAATTACATGTTCTTATTGACGTCAAATAAAGAATGACTCTACCACCAGTTCGGAAAAACCTTCGTGAAGAAGAACTGGCACGAAACTTCACGGGTATAATCTTTCAAAATAAATGTACTATGTCTCTTTATTTCTAGGTATACAAAATTATTCTTATCTTCAAGTCTGCCTCCCCCCAAGTATCCAAACTACGAACACCCTTTTCAAACGGCACTCGTTCACGTGTTAACGCGGGATCCAGCCGTCGCCCTCCTCAACCATATAACAGTGTTAATACCAAAACCATATTAATTGTTAGGTAAACTAGGCTGCTCATGTACTACAAGTTCGAATTGGCTTCACCCGCATAGCTCTCGACGCCGACGCCGTAGCATATATAAAATTAAGCTTTGCAATAGTTAAAGAATTAAAGAAAAACCTGTCTGATAGTTTTCGAATCTATCCATAGCATATTTATATGCAAACAATCCTTGCTGTTTTTAATTTGGCAACGGTCGAAGTCGAGGATTTTGTACAAACAATAATCTTAAACGCACGCACGCACGCACGACTAGCCATCAATTGCGTACCTACCTACTAATGAACGTAGCGAATACTTTTGACAATAGGGCTCGGCGGGAGAATTCCGAGGTCGTTAAATCCGAAGTTGCATCTGTATCATAAATTGTGACTTTAATGCACTATCTAATGTTCCAATGCAATGATGAAATTAATTAGTTTACAAGGAAAAATTGGAAACGTGAACTGAACTTGCACAGAACTGGCAAAACATCAGCGTTTTTTATTTGATTCAACAAACATACAATACTTCAATACATTCAACAAACAATACTTAGATCATTTTGCGCAAAGACTCAACTAATCTATTCACAAGAAGGAACCTCCGCACTAAGTTAGATTACTTCGCAAAGCAAACTAAGTAGGTCAACCAGGTAGATACTATGTTGGGTACCTAACTTGGTAAACAACATGTCGAAAAACAGAATGAGGCCATCAAATAAGAATTTAGTTATTTAGAATCGTTGGCAAATCATTTCTATCTGGGGAATAATCATCAAAGCATTCCTAGATGTCTGATTCTATATTGAAATTCCCTTCGAAAGGCAGGTAGCTACTAAAGGGCCTCTCTGGACTGTGAATTATGAACCTCCAGGGACGCATTATGTACGACCTACTTACAACTGTGGAACAAAGTGTTTGCTAAGGTACCGACACTAGTTTGGCCACAAGACAATTTAAGAAATCCTAGTTAAAGCTACGATGCCAAACATAATTGGAATAAGCATTGTTCGTTGAGAGTTGCATCGTACCAGTTGTGCCCTTTGCAATTAATTATATTTGAACTGAAAACTTTGCTTTTCAGTATTTCTAAATATGACTATTATTAATTATTATTATATGTAGACCGAGTAGCTTAGTACGTCTCACACCCAGGAGGAGCCAGGTTCGAGCAGTGGTCGCGGCATTCATTCATGTTATGATCACAGATGTTTGTTCTAGTGTCATGGTTGTTTATATTTTTTATAAATGATTATTCTGGGTTCCCAACACAAGTTCTGCTTACATTGGGCCCTACAGTTGGTGTGATGGTCTGGAGATGTATTATTATTATTGTTATTTAAATCTGAATTGCATATTATAAAATACAGGGTGCAAACGGCGTCTGTATTTGCCAGCCTACCGCAGCAAAGGAGAGATTTTAAATATCAATAAGAATAAAGGGGTGTACAAATCCATAAATACGAAGGAAACAATATATTATAAAACCATACATACAGAACAATATTAGTGATATAAATAGATAAGCCAACGAACGTAGTACCTCAACGAATTATACATACCTACATATATAATGATGAGTAAATTTAAGAAATTAGGTCTAATTTGCTGTTTGAGAGAACTTACTAGGAGATATCGTTAACTCCACCGGTAGAGTGATCCATCATCGTAAAGCCTGAATGACAAAGGAATACGAGATAAATCCAGCATAGTGCAAGGGAATCTGCAGGCTTATATGAGGATCGGAGATATCTTTCCTTTGAGGAACCCAAAGGATTTTACAAGGATTGAAACTTTAATATCGGAGCGGTAGGGTCATTGAGGATTGAAATAAGTGTACAAAGTATCCTAACATGCCTGCTTTGTCGAATAGAAAAACCAACCAATTGTTCCCCGAAAGCTGGGTGTATGGTCATATTTGCGCAACCCATAGATGAACCGAGTCCAGTCTCTCAGAAGATGGTCCAGTTTTTCGAGACAGTGTAGCACATATCGGCGTAGTCTGTAACGGGCAGGCCCAATGCATACAAGTAATATCTTCGTCTCCCCCGGGAGGCAATATTGAAAGCGGTACAAGGAACGTAATGAAGGTGTTGCCTTTTGACTGACGTCTACGTGCTTGTTGCAGCCCAGGGCAGCATCGCCGCGCAGACCGAGGTCTCTGACGGAGGACCAGCAGGCGGTCACGAATGAGTTTAATCTCAGACACGGTACAGAGGTTTTAAGTTAACTAGTGTTTAACGATCTGCTTATAAAGTACTTGACGTACATATGCAGCTATTGATGTTCATGGCACATAATTAGTGAACAAACTAACGCGTGTATCAAGGTTTATACCTCATTAATTTAAAATGTGACCCGTTTTTCTCGACAACACTCCGATTTATTAGAATTGCAACCTCTATAAATAAATACGTATTATTATGCTTCTGTTATATCCTTTATTTGTATAATGAAATAAATAAATAGTTACAAACAACTTCCGTGGCCATTCACAAGGACCTTCTAAATAATAAGCCACAGAAAAAATAAGTTACGTACCGTAGTGTGTAGAATTGACAAAATATCAAAGCAACAAAACTGATAACACTAATCACTACTCAAGATATCGAACTACTTTCAAATACTTTAAAATACTTTCATTTAAAGATACTGGAACGAAGTCGAAAGTGCGACTAATAAGCGAAGCTCGACAAATAGCTTCGAAATTGAGAAAATCGAAAATTCCTATACAGTAGGACTGCGAAGTAATTTGAAAATGAAAGTGACCGTTTAAACCGTAGTTCAATGACTAGGCGTTGACAACTCTACAGACAGACATATAATAGATAATTTTATGTTTTAAGTTCTAAAAGCTTTGATTGTATGACGATCCATTGAATTTTTCCCATTTGATAGAATTTCGTTTCTTCTTAAAGCATCTGTACTGTGTAGTTTTAATATACAAATACTTATCTGGACGCTACATATTAAAGTTAGGTGCAACTTGTGCATTAAAATTTTTATGAGGAACTTTTATACTAATTAATTGCTTTTTTAAATTTAATAGGCGGTTACCTTTGCAACAATAGCTCTAAATACTAAAACATCTGTTGCCTAGGGGTACCAAATTGCTTGCGCCGCAAATTTACAGACAAATACATAAATGTGAATGTTTAAATGCTCTTTGATAACAATTTAAGTTTGTATATTGTCAAATTCATTATATGAACATCTAGAATCAAATCCTAAAAGTCAACTTACAAATTACGGCGCATGATAATTGGGTACTAAAGTATACAAAACGGAATCTCGTAAATAAAGGTACGACAGAGTATCGCGGCGGGATTGCGTAGGACCTACGTGCTTCAATAGGTACCTACCATTTAATTCCTACTATTCCTCTCTCATCCATTGTATTAAACACTACACACTTAAAATATACTTACCATAAACCATTGGAGACCCATTTTATAGATGATACAAGACACTTGTTAGCACAACACTTATTCAACAATTCATAAATCTATAGTTTGAACAGAGATGGCGACGTCTGCGCGTCAACGAGCGCGCGTTGCGAATCAAATGACTTCCGACCGACGCCAGCGCACTTTTTATAAACTTACTCCATTCAGCTGCAGACATTGAGGTTTTGTTCTTATAAATTATATAATTTATATTGCACCCAATGGCGAGGTGGATAACGAATGGTGCATTAAATTACTATACTTCTTGTTTAATTAGGCAACGGTTTGTTGGCAAATTGTGCGTTAATCAAAATTATTAGTGCGCCACAGTAGCTCATCCCGCGACGGAGCTTAACGCCTAGATTAGCATCAGGCACACAATTAAATGAGAACTGTCCTAATTTTTATTAAATGTATACGAAGAAAAGTGTTTATTCATGCGGCTGCAGAAATCCTGCTGCCTTCAATATACCCATTTAAACGATGTTCTTCAGGGCTCTACACACTAAGGAGCAATTCGTCCACTTTCAAACAGCGTTATAAATAAATATCTGAAGCGCTCGAATATGTCCATGTAACAGTATTTTTTTACACATTTGAAAATCTATAGCCGCTTCCCCCACCGATGAAAAGGTATAGGGTAGACCGGGGACAACAGAAACTTTTTTTAAACAACTGACGATTACAAAAGTTTCGCTGACAAATTTGGATTTTATTTTTGATATTTCAAACCCTTTTGTCTCTTATCCACCAAGGGATCATCTAAATTTCTTATACATTTTACAAAACTTGGTAAAAAATGCATTTGAATCAAAAGATAGCCAGTGGTACAAATAACCCCTTTTAAGTGGTTGATTGTACCAGAACTACAAAGGGTAATAAAAGCCACATTACGTTATTTAATCACATTTTCTCAGTCATTTATTTAAAGTCTTATCAGCTTATAATCAACCTGAATAACTATCAACAAGGAAATCGAGAGATCAGTCGTTTAAATCCACAGAAATGCTAATTAATAATAAAAACATAAATATTCTACCCTTGTAACACAAATAAAATTAGTTTTCTAGACATATAATCAGCTTTAGTCTTAACTTGCCATAGTTGCAATTTTCTAGCTTCATAACAATCACAAAATAGAAATAATCAAAAAACATATTCCTGTGGGAGGTACAGCTGATCCCTGGTACACAGTTGTACCAGGGATCAGCTGTACCCATCCGGAAAGTTTATTATAAACAATTTATTGGTCAGATTCGCAATTGTGACAAAAATATTTAATATTCCTGAGGAGTAAAATCTTCATGAGCCCAAAACCCACATTTCACTAGGGCGGTAGAACTAAATGGTTCCATACATACAACCTAAAACCATTCTTCTTCTCTTTCTCCTTCACTGCTTTCAGAATTAATTTTGTTACTGTTTTCTTTCTCAAGCTAGAGTTTCACTTTTTACGGAGTTATTTGTACGAAGGGGTCAAATGTAAAAGGTACCATTGTACCCAGGCGATGTCGGTACTTTTGCCCCAAAGTACCTAATTTAGAGAAAACATATAAAAGGCATATCATTATTATCTAATAGTTTTAATATTTATCGAAAATTTTAAGTTCGATATCCATTTAGACTAGCAATGACAATTACCTGTAGAAAATGCTTTTATATTATGTATTATAGCCATTAAAACATTACGAAAAAATATCCACGGATTGCCGAAAATCAAAAATTCTCCGGTGACAGTTCCGATTCACAGCGCGCGCACCAGCGACTGAGGGGAACATTGCGACTCATATAGCGCGTGTCCTAGCATACTCATACATGCAAAGTTTAGCTCAGTCGTTAAAATATTGATATTGGTACTATTGACCCGTGCTAATATGTACCCGGTCTACCCTACATTACATTAAAAAAAAATTTTTGTATCTTATTTATTACGAGCATTACTGCTAATCTAAATTCCAATTATGCCAAAACTCGGCAATTGCCAAATACTTAGCTGCAACAATCAAAATTTCCTCTCAGTTTACATATTCCATCTCACAAAACAATCATTTAAAATGTGATTGCTGAACTCTCTGAAAATCAAAAGGGACATTTACAGCAACTACCGGCGCAATACTAGAACGCTAACTCAACACACATACATGACATACACACACATTCAGATACACATATTCGCGTACTATTATTATTTATTTGTCATTAGTTCAACTCAACGTACTTTTTTGTTTTTCTCACTTTAGTTTTTTTTTGTTTAAAGTCGGCTTTCTTAATCCTAAAATGAAAAAAGTTATCTGTGAGCCAGTTGTTGGCAGTCTGTTGCAACAATTAAACCTTAGTGCTGCCTCTGTGAATACATTACAAAACAAGTTAATAAATACTTACTTATAAATAAATATTCCCAGCGGAACAACGAGACAGGTACGGCGGGTAAGTTTTTAAAATGGCTGAAGGAGTTTGGATGAAATCTAGTAACACAGATGTTTTTGAGCTGGAATAACCAGTAAGCTACACAAGGTTAAAAACACAAGTTTAGGTAAGTAACAGTTTTAATGACGCAGACTTCTCAAAGCCGCGGCCAGGATGCCAGACCATATCTAGCGAATGAACGCGAAAACCCAATTGTAGCGTGAATTCTACAAAAAACCGATTTGGAACCAATCCTACTTAGAAACTCTATGCGAAAAAAGTAATATATAAGGACGTGTATGTAATAATCAAATGTGGAATAGAGAAATAAAATAGTTGTCGACAAACATTGATTGATCTACGCAATGAACGATGCGTAATCGCAGTACCTACATTACTTACTTCCAACACCGCAAACTTTTCTTACCACTTCACTAAGCTCTAATTCGACGAACAATAATCACTTTGTAAGTACATTTCCGTTAACAAAGCCAATAGATTGGCAGGTATCTCTGTATTGATAACCTTAGCATTGTTATTTAGCCACGAACCTACTTGTAATCACAGATAATTTCATAACTAACCAACAGCGATTAACTTGACCTTGTGTTTGTTCCATGGGATTAAATAAATATTGATAAGAATCTGTATAATTACTTACCTAGCCCATACATTTTGAAATTATGCTCAACATTACGTGGTAACTAACAAACAGGCAAGTACTTTGTAAAATAATGTAGGTATGTAGAGATACTGCATTTTGAGGATTGGATCTGCCGCTTCAGGGGGTTAAAGCCTGGGCTTTACAGCTTGTGGTTTGAGTCCGTGACATGCCTACCGGGTTATTCGTGACACTTGCCTATATCTTGATACAATGCATGTACCTACTTACACTTACCTATTTAACTACTAATTATTAAGTTATTGTAGAAAAATATAAAGTTAGTAAAATACAAAGAAGACACAAGACCCCAGGATTTTTGCTTACTTTTTTGCGAAACAATACTGATTTATACATGGACATACTCGAGTGCGTCAGATATTGATAGCATCAATGTCCTACGTATTTGTAATAATGCATGTATCTTAATCTAATCGTTTGCATGATGCGGATACGACCATCCGGGGTTGAAAATAAGAAAAAAAAATTTTTATCAAGCGTGTCAGAACAGAACCTAAAAAAAGCTCTTATTCAATAATCTGACGATTTCGATGTGACGCAAACTCGCGGCCATTATTATAATGTGCAAAAAAATTTGCAATTTTGAAATACTGCAGCGCGTCAGATTAAGATCTATATTAGGTTCATCTTAATGTCCTAGACGTGTTGTCTCATAATCTGACGATTATCTAGAGGAATTAGCCTGACAAAAAAAACCTTTTATTTTTTATATATCATTGAACTTAATTAAATGAAAAGCTCAGGAAATAGCATGCAAATAAAAAAGTGAATGATTTTTAAGTACAACAATTGTATTTATTAGATAATAATTTAAAAAACAATTGAAATGTTTATATTTGGCTCGATTTCATCCTCGAATTGCGTATCTGTAACAAAAAAAATATTAAAATAATTAAAATATTTTTTTAAATAAAAAACGTATTTTTTTTAATTATTGGAGAAAAGATATACCCGATTCTGCAGTATCCTCAAAAATGTCAGGCGTTATGACTACATCTTCATACGCTTTTGGCAATTGATCACCTGCGAACCAGACCATTTTGAACTTTCCGTCGACAACTTTCCATCCGTAGTCCGTTGGTAAAAGATCAATCATTTTTGCATTAAAGGCATTACTCCACATGCATGCAATGAATTTTGTGCGTAACACTTGCTGGAGTAACTCCGACTGACAGGGTGGCAAGTTGCACGCATCGGAATTCCTCAAGAAGAAGGGTTTTGATTTGTCTTTTACCTTGTACGCCTGATTGAAGATGACAATCCTGGCTTGATTGACATCGTCTAACTTCTTTAACCCATACAAGTGGCTAGTAAAAGACAAAATGATGTTAAAAGAATCCTGCAAATTATGCTCCTTTGATCCCAAATCCAGAAAAGCTTTTTGGAAAATTTCTGAATTCATCAGAAATTGCAAATGTTTCTTGTTTCCTCTTCGGTACAATGCTTCGGCTCAACTCTTTCTTTCTTTCTTTAGAACACAAATAGCGGCGGCTCAACGGACAGCCTGGCAGTAATCGTAAATATTAGGTCTTTACCTATGAAATTGCCGTTTTTCACGAAATAAATGAAGCGTAATTTTTTTATATATTTTTTATTTCTATTTATCAAAATAATCACCCATGCAATCAATGCATCTTTGCCAACGCATTGGTAGCTTATTGATGCCTTTCTTGAAGAAATCAGCTGGACGGGAGGCAACAAATTCTTCAAAGGCATTTTGTACTGCCTCTCGGGTATTGAATTTTTTTCCCGCCATGAAGTTATCCAAATTCTGGAAAAAGTAGAAGTCTGTAGGCGCAAGGTCTGGTGAGTACGGCGGATGACGGAGAACTTCCAACCCCAACTCTTGTAGCTTGGAGACCGTCTGCTGTGCAGTATGAGGTCGCGCGTTGTCGTGCAGGAGCAGTGGAGCCGAACGATTGACCAAAGCTGGTTGGAGACGTGCGAGCTTCTCCATCATTGTATTCAGTTCTTCACAGTACACATCTGCAGTAATGCTTGTCCCGTTTGGCAAGAAGCTGTGATGAATTACACCCGCGTTAGACCACCAAACGTTTAGGGCATTGTTCGGGTGCTGAACCAGGGTCCAACCAACTTGTTGAGCGCTTACGATTGTCAAACAGGATCCATTTCTCGTCACAAGTAACAATGCGGTTCAGAATTCCTTCATTTGTATGCCTGCAGAGCAGTGCAAGGTACGTCTCCACGCGTACTTCGCGCTGGCGGTCATTGAGTTCGTGGGGTACCCATTTGTCAAGCTTTTTTACCTTGCCAATTTGACGCAAATGGACCAATATTGTTTTGATGCTAACTATTGTCGAAAGCTGCTGCTAATTCAGCCGTGGATTGAGTTTCATCAGCTTCCACAATTGCCTTTAATTCGTCATTGTCGACCAAAGTTTTCGGACGACCACGGGGTTAATTTTTCAGGTCAAAATTTCCAGAACGGAAGCGGGTAAACCAATAACGGGTGGTGCGTTCGTTTGTAGTGTTCGCTCCGTAAACGTCGTTGATGTTGCGTGCCGCTTGTGCCGCTTTGCTACCACGACGGTACTCATACACCATAATTACTCGAATTTTTAACTTATCCATGATGACGAAAAATGTTCGAATGCGTTGAAAACAAAACACTAACTATTAAACAAATGACGATTTTAGAAAAAGAATTCCATGTTTGTCAAATAAAATTAATTTGAAATTAGAATTATCAGTCAAAAAAAAATATTTTCATTTGAAATGGCCAGTACGGCAAAACGGCAGTTTCATAGGTAAAGACCTATTACTTACGTACTTACACAGGCATCATTACGATGGCTGGATCCCGCGTTAACTCGTGCACGGGTGCCGTTTGAGGGTGTTCGTCGTTTAAATACTTGGGGGGACTGACTTGACTTGGGTTGACTTGCCGAGCTGACAGATGCAGATAAGAATAATTTTGTACCGAACTGGTGGTAGTCATGTTTTATTTGACGTCAATAAGAACAAATAATTGTCAATGTTGAGGAATAAATATTTCATTTCATTTCATCTCACCTTATCAGTAAGAAAATAGCCACCTCGTCAATCACTATGTTTTGGTCACCACCTCGTGTTGTTACGTCATCGGAGGAATATTTAATGACAATCTAGATCTGTGGCTTTGCATAAATTTACAAAATTAGCTTAAACAACAGAAACTCGACAGAAAAGCTTCTGTCGGGTCAGCCAGTTACTAAAAACAACTGACAAATACTTCTCAGGACTATTTTGGTAAGTCAACTTAATGTGTTACTTCTAAAATAAAATATGTTCTTATTAAGCTTTTGTTGACTATTCTAGAATTAGTACCTTCATCAAATCCTCAAGTAATACATAAGTATGAGTATTGTTGTTGGTGTATCTGAATAAAGGCTGGATCTTTAGGATCGTCACTGTTCTGTACGAGATCTGCCAGGTCACCTGGTGCACCGCCCTGGAGCGAGGATAGAGGCTATGTGATGATCGGAGAGTGCCTTGCAAACCTTATCTTACAGAGGTGTCTCAATACGTGAGGCAGGCTTGTTTGACAAAATGGAGGGTGTATTTTGCTGAATGCTTAGCTTACAAAGGATAGAACCATTCAAAGTGAGCCACAACTAACGTCGTGGTTCGACAACGCTTCCCTCTCCAGAACTAGTTTGGTTGCAGCTCCGAGATTACGCTCGGGTCGCATTCCACTCAACAAGTTCTACCACATGATTGGAAAACTGACATCTCCTTTGAGCACTTTTAGTGGAGTCACAGGGGATCTCATACATTTTTTGGTGGAGTGTGGTCGGAACCGCGATCTCAGGAGCAAGATCTTTGCCGACAGCCTTTATGCAGGGCAGATAAACTGTGTATTGGCTGAACCAGTGGCAGACGAAGCTAGAATACTGTACAAGTTTTACATTGTATCATTGGGCAGTAGAACTTAGTTTTAAATATTAATAATCGTTTATATTTGTATAATATTATGAGGCTGCCATAGTCTACAAGAGAGACTGAAACCTAAAAAAAATACCCAAATACTCGAGCAAGTCCTCGGCGAGGACACTGGGCACTTGGGCACTGACGTGTGTCTATTTCCATACGCCGGCGCGTGAGCAGGACTCTGACTCAGGAACTGTGCAGTAAAGAGGTAGGCAAGAGTTTTGGTTATTTGTTTTTATTGAATCGCCGGTACAGTACTATGCGACAATTTAAAATGCAATGTTTCACATATCACTTCAATTAAATAATGTCATTCTATTTGTACACAAAACTACAAAACAAGATTACAGTCATCTTATCTGGTGTGTCGATGATGGACCTTAGAAACATAAAATAAACATTTAAAAATTGATCTAATATAATATCTAATTATTTAGTAATAAGTTTGTCACTGAGATTTTTACAATGGGTTTTATTGTAAACTAACCAAAAATATTAAAAGAAAGTAATACTGAATTCAAATTTACAAGAATGTAAACTTTAAATTAATTTAACCATACTAAATTACAAATCTTGTAATTTTTGGGATAGCTCCAAGTATTATAAAAATTAAAATATTTATATTTATTGACATTAATTATTTTTGTGCAATAAATGTATGGCTTATTGCTTGCTATTTCAAAAGAACTCACAATTAATTTATTCAGAATTGCCATCATAAACACTATATTCAGATGTGTTTAATTTGTTATGATGTGGATATTTGTTAATTAACCAATAAATATTAAAAACAGATCAAAAACTCTTAAATACATCTACAAAAGTGGCTTTAACATATTGAATAAAACAACATAAAAATTCAAAAACACACCAAAGAAAATGTGAATGTTTTGTAAAGGCTAAGTACAGGGAGAGCTTATTTCAACAGATGAATACATTTTTTCATTGCACATGGCAAGACAGACAAGCTAAGTCTTAATGGGTCAAATCTTACATTCCTTATTTTAACTTAAATGTTTACATTCAGCCCTAATTAATTTCATATTAAAAAAAAGTATTTTAAATATTTATAGAAAAATTTGTGAACAATTAGATTTGTAATTCATAGTGAAAAAAGCAGGAATCATACCTAGTCTTTACAAACACGCTCTTTACAGCGGGAAGTTGATTTCAGATCATATTACACTCATACTATTGATCCAATAATTTATTCAGTTGCAGAAAGATTACACGAGAACTGAGCAGAGACAATACTAATAGATTATTTAAATATAATTTACAAAACAATAATTATTTTCTGTGGCAGTTTGATACAGGTGAATAAATATACAAAACGCATTGTTAATTGCTAAGAATTTTGTAATCAGACGAGACAAAAGCTCTGCAATCTAATCACGTTTCACATGAAACTCGATAACTCATCACAATACTAAGTAGCCGGGTGCACTCAGCATGCAGTTTTTAATCTAATAGTATTGACTCGGCTACGACTGATGCTTCCAAAGAGTTGTTCCTATCTAAACTAGAATATTAGATAAATACTTCGTACATGCTACACGCCTACCCTAACATCAGCAATGTATCACATCAATAGACTGATCCATAGCCATATATTTTGTTTTGCAATTTCTTCAATCACATTTCAAACACTCACTTTTAGAGTCATCTGTACTTTAAAATGACTAATTTCACTGTTTACATGCTACGCTATTGAGTATAATGATAGGTTAAAAGCTAGTCAAGGAGCCGAAATGCCAATAGAAAAAATATACCACATTTCAGCTTCATTCTGACAAACATCAGACTACAAGCTACCTACTCATGAATACAATACATAGGTACTTTAGTAAAACATAGGGTACATTTCAATTTAAATATCACTAATGAACTAACTTTGAAAAGTTTGTTTTATGACTTCTGAACACCAAAATACAAAATGACTAAAGTCAATAATGTGCAGGCAGATCAGGAATCTGATCTCAACAGAAGTCTGGACTCTCTTACAACAGAACCACTAATAGTCTTGCACTTTACACATATCTAGAATGCACTGGCGTCACTATGGCTATGCACTTGTTATACGGAAACGTTAAGTTAGTGTGTTTGCACATCAATTTGAGAAGACACAGCTCACCACTGAGGGTGCGGCGGTAGGTAGGGGTCGGCGGGCGCGGGGGCCGGGGCGGGCCCCGGAGCGCCAGGAACGTATGCGGGCGCAGGGGGCCCGTACGGCGGGTAGTAGCCGCCCGCGTAGCCCCCGAAGCCGTAAGCCGCGGCGGGGTACGCGCCGTAGCCCAAACCGTAACCTGCAAATTGCAATGCATTTATTAGTGTCTGCGATGGACTGCGAAACTCAACGACATTGTTTTTCTCATCTTCAAAAAAACTTGTATATTTCAAGATGCGAGATCAACAATATCTGATAGTGAAAGTTACATTTGATGTGCTTAAATTAACCAGGGCTTATATGTATTATAAATTCAGTTTTAAAAGCCTAAATGTTCTGGTGCTTCTGGTGATCAATACATTTTCAAACAGTATAATAATTTTGTTACTTAAAAACTACAATCAAGGTATATATTAATCCAACATACCCGGATATTGCGGATAAGAACCATCTGGAAGCGCATTAGCAGGATAGGCCCCGGTAGGCTGGCCGACGGCCGGCGGCAGGTCCGGGATGCCGGCCGGGACGCGCGGCAAGTCCGGGATGCCGGCCGGGACGCGCGGCAGGTCCGGGATGCCGGCCGGCACGCGCGGCAGCTCCGGGATGCCGGTCGGCACGCGCGGCCGCTCCGGCGGCGCAGTCACCGGCTCCGGCCGCGATTTACTCGTCGGTCCTAATAAACTAGACACACTGTGAGAAGTGTTCATCTGCGGGCGTTCGGTCGGCGGTTCCATCTCAATTTTATTGGGAGACTTCTTTTTTCTCGACTTGGTCGGCTTTTCTTCGTGCGGAGAGTACGACTGCGTTATATCGTCTAAGTTTCGCCGGAAGTCGGGGACGCCGTCTTGGTTCAGGGCTGAAGTGGTGCGCTCTAGCTGGCTGAGCAAGGACTCGGGCGGTGGCTTCGCGCCTTGCCGCTGGTGTCGGTAGTTCTTCAGCAAATTGATCTTGTTCTCAACGCGCTCAGCTTTTGCTCGCGCCGTTTCCGCATCCAACGCTTTCTTGTCAACTCTCTGTTTAGTCTGCGACGACAAATCTAAAGATTTCTCCTCGTGCGGGTTGTGTTCTAACGCCTCCTCCGTGGGGAGTTTTTCGTCGGTGGTCAAAACTAAGGGAATTGAGTCTTCAGGTTTTATTTCCTCTTCTGTGTTATTGGTTTGGGTCTCTTCAGCGGAAGACTTGTCTGGCTCAGGATCTTTTTCTTGGGGTTTCTCCTCTGTTTTCGCCAGCTCTGGCTCTTGTTTAGATTTTTTATCATCTTTATTTGTATCACTATCGTCGCTGTCCAGAACGTGCGTTTCTTCGGACTCGGTTTCTAACTGAGCATCTTCATCAGGTTTCTTCGGGTCTTTACTTATCTTGGTAATGCTGACGGAGCCAGGCAAGGCGGGTCGGAGCAATTTGCCGAGTTGTTTGGGCCTCATATTGGAGTAGGACCTCATCTCGCCGAGCCTGTTCCTGATCTCGACGAGGCGCTGACCCTGGGGGAGGAGGCGGCCCTTGCCCTGGTTGGCGAGCAGATTGGGCCGGCCCACGATGCGTTGCAGATTGGGCCGCGGTCCGGTCTTGGAAGTGATGGTGATTGCAGAGTTGTTCTTGAGGGAGCCAGGCAGGCTGGCAGGGGATGGCCGACTTACTATCACTGGAAATAATAAAGTTGGTTAAACTCGTAGTATGGTATAGTTTTATTTATTTATTTTACAATTTATGTACATATTAAATTTATTGACTTATTAAAGGGTTAAGACCATTTTAGGTCGACAGTAAGCTTTTTGTTTCAGCACTTAATGGACGAATGGAATGCACGATAATTTGTATCATTTATGTAAATGATTATTAACCTTTGACTAGTGACATGATTTTTGAGTATCGTAACTGGTGACAAGCGGTCTCAGAGACCGCTGCCCTATAAGGGTCTATAGTGTAGAAATGAAGTATAGTAGCTTACCTTTATTTTTAAAAACAGTTTCACAACTTAGTGGAGGACAAAATAAAAGAATTTAGTTTGGTTTAAATATAATTTATATTAGGAACTTTGTTATTACAATGAAATTAGTCTCTTCAATTAAAATAACTAGAGGTGAGATCAATCATTACTAATTATAAAATTTAAATCAACATAATTATAACAAAAACAATTTTTTCCATAAAATTAAGAAAATAATCAACTGAAAAAAAATTTTAATCACAAGTGTCTTTTCACAAAACTGACAATGGTCAAACTTTGGTAATTTTTATAGACATTCAGGGCATAATTTTTTCGGACACTGCAAACACACGTGTTTTTCACACGAAACACATTGGTAATTTGATTTACGATTCAATTTAGATGGACAACTGGCACAGGTTTTCCTTGCTTTTGGTATATTCTCAGTATTTTGTGGTTCAGGCGGCAAATCAGTACCCAGAATACGCACTAAGTTGGCTCGTATATGGCGTGGAGTATGAGTAGATGGCCATATAAGAAGACCAAGGAACGCATGTAATTCTATCATGTCCATATCTTGTAATTCAGGACGATTTTCTCGGTTGTACTTCAATTTGAGTTCCCGAATTTTTACATTAGTCCACTTCAAAATTTCTTCTAAGATATCCAAATTCAAAAGTTTCTTCCACAGAGAAAAGGGATCTTTTCCATCGTGTTCATTCAAACTTGATTCGGGCATACGAGCTATAATGTTATGTTGGCTTGTTCGCACAGCTCTGTTTGGCGGATCTTTTGCCCACTTGTACCGATTTTTGCGATAGAAACATCGAAATACTCTTGATAAAGGTTCATCGTCACTATCACCTGATGACTGATTCCCCTGAATTGCCTCCTGGTTTGTGGGTCGAGGTAACTCCGGTTCTTCATCTTCAGAGGCACTTTCTTCGGTTCCTGAATTATGATCACTTTGTTCCGGGACGAAACTTTTGGGAACATTTTCGGCTTCCGATCCACTTGAGTCTTCTTGTGCCAACAATTCTTCAATTTCAAGATCATGTAAAAGATTAGCGGCTGATGAAAGCTGTTTGGCACTTCATTCCTGGCTCCCGATTTCTTCAGGTTCTTTTTTGGAGGTCCGGAAGTATTCATCGTAAATAACTGCAAAATAGGAAAAAACAATACAGCAAAATAACGCCAAAAAGTTCCGCAATTGGTGACGTAAGGTCTGAGAGGCCGCTATCAAACTTCAAGTCGATGTCACTTACCGGTTTGGGCTCGTCCGACGCGGCTATCCCTTTCTACTGCGTGGGCGCAACTAAGGTCGAAGCTACTCAGACGCTTGAACGCGGGAAGTGCGGGGAAGGGGTGTAATGACGTTTCACTGAAGCCGTTCGGCCTGTGAGACCGCTTGTCACCAGTTAAAGGTTAAAAAAAGTATCAGAACTAAAATATTTCCCAATAAAATTATCTCAATTAATAAGAAACTAAACGTGAGGAGTCTCCATACAATAGCTGCGCAACGTTGGGGCTACTGATTCAATGCAAAAGAAGTTTTGCTTGTGGATTATTTTAGAGATAAAGGTATATACTTTTCATAAACTGTAAAGTAAACATATAAAGTATACATTTAAAACGAAATAAATAATATCAAAAACGTATAACAAACTTAATTATGTTAATTGTATAATCTTGCAAAGTGTGCGGGGCTGCGTTGCTCCGGTATTATCAGGCTCTCCTTCTTGGGATGAGGCAAAATAATTATTCATTAAAATAAATGAATTTATGATTTTACGAGTCATTAAATATTTATTGCAAACGTACTATGTGGTAGGTACTAAATTAATATTACAAAAGAAATGCAAAAGAAAAAGCTAGATAAGCTTAACGCTTAGCGTAGAAGTTCGTCGTGAAGTTGGTCGACGATGCTCGTACATCGCCAGTATTCGGCCCATTTCCGAACATGGCCGAACAGCTCCGAAGTCACGACGTCGATTAAGTTCCGTAGGCGAATGATAGATGGCGCTGGCGTTAACACAAAGCATTATTTCAATTGCAACTATAACTTTTTGTGAGTTTTGTTTTCTTTTACTTCGGGATCTCTATCACCAAACTTCAAAATTCAAATACGTCAATCCAATATTCGCTCTGTTATTCTGGAACAAGTTCTTTTGGTTTTCCTTTTTTTTGACGTTTTTTCTTCCCATGCTATTTCCTTTTTGATTTTCCTTTATATTAGAACGTATTTTATCATAAAATAAACTAAGTTATCCAAAAAAAGTCTCCATTGTTAGAAAATAAGAACTCAAGCTGAAAACTAGCTTCATAAGCGCGGAAGGTCGCCGACATCACCAAGAATATCTTAGTATGTATCTTGATCATACTCTTGAACTTGTTTGCGTCTATTTTGTAATTAAGATTTTGGACATATGACTCTAGTGTTTTTCCGTAAGATTTCCTTGGACTTCATTATTAAATTAAACTACCAAAAACAAAAAAAGTTAGTTCAATAACCTTGTAAAATAATCGTGACGGTATTATATGCCGAAACATCGTCGGCCGACGGCTCGAACACTATGGACTTAAGCCTTTATTTTTAAAAAAGGTTTTATATTCATGCCATAATAAAATTAAAATAACTTCCTATATCATTTGTCTGTATGAATGAACACAAGAACATGGGGCGAGAGGCTACAGATGCCCTGGCTACATTATTGGAACATCTGTTCCAATGGCTTCAGTGCTCTCTCCTAGCGTACTTCTGTAACATGACTCGTCGAGTGTGCATGACACACATAACAGTTTTGTGCAGGTGTACTAACGTATTATGAGCGACGTCAACAAATTTTGCTAAGTCTACAATATCGAAATGTACGTTATTCCATTTTATATGAAGACGTGGAATGTTATAATTGTACTTTGCAGACTTACAAATATTGGCATATTTAAACCTACTCAATAATCAATTCAAATTAGTCGACCTTTTGTAAATATTGAATAAAAACATTTTGAGGTCTAACTTTTATAGAGGTTTTAGAAGGTTATATCACGCCTGAAAATCTTCGTCGAAAGAAACGTTACATATAAAGACGCCATTTGTTCTAATGTGAACTCGAATTTTGATTGGCCCATTTCTTATAAGATGGCTGATGTGGACTGATTACAAGATTGACGAGTGATCTGTCATCTAGACGTCACGTGTGGCTTCAGATGTCAGATTGCCTCTTCTGTCAGAAAAGTTAAAGTTTGTTTGGGAAAATAAAGTCATTATTGCGTTGATCGAGTGAAGTCGTTTGGCTAATCTTAATGAATCTGTGGTGGGAGTGTTCTTGGATGTCTTGTCGGCCTATGACCATGTCCACCTCCCCCTACTCAGGCAGAAAATGCTCCAGCTGAGTATTCCGGTGAGACTGACACACTTCACCTATAACCTCCTATCTGGCAGATTTGTTCAAATCCGACATCAGCATGCTAATATTCCAGCTCGTATAGTATGGCAGGGTCTTCCACAAGGTTCTGTCCTCAGTCCCCTACTCTATAGTATATACACTTCGGATCTGGACAGATCAGTTAACCCATTCTGCAACATCCTACAGTATGCTGATGATATTGCCCTTTATCTTCGGGTAAGGGTAATTGAAGCTGCTTCCAGCCCTTTAAACATTGCTTTATCCTACCTAGGCAACTGGCTCCACTCTCATAATCTCACCTTATCTTCCTCCAAGAGTAATGTAGTCTTTACTTTACTAGGCAAAGACACTATTGCCCTCCCTCTATATCTTTCCAAAACCATCCAATCCCAATTGTTCAAGATGTCAAGTTCCTTGGAGTTATTTTTGACTCTAAACTGACTGGTTCTCCCCATCTTAAATATGTAGCCAGGAAGTGCGAGCTCAATATTAATAATCTTCGTTGTCTGTCGGGTGCCAGGTGGGGTTCCCACCCTTACTCTCAAAAACTCCTCTACAATGCCCTAGTTAGAAGCGTCATTGACTATGGCTCATTTCTCTTGGAACCCAGTAACAAAGCAGGTCTTGTCACCCTTGATATAATCCAGAACAAGTCAATGCGCATTATCCCAGGTGCAATGAAGTCATCTCCGGCTAATGCTATGAGGGTAGAATGTGTTGAACCACCTTTTTACCTTCGCAGGCAGTACCTTGCCAATAGGTTTATTTCAAAAACCCTCCAACTTTCCACCCACCCTCTCCACCCTAAACTAGGCTCTCTCCAGAGTTCCCTTTCAAACTCATCATATTGGCATCATAAATCTCCCCCCCGGCTTGTTGCAAGCCTCTCTTCCCTAGTCCCTTCCACAACTCCAATTTTCCAATCAGAATCGCAGTATCTTTATACTTTTCCCTATGAATCTCTAGTGTTCTCCCCTCTAATCCTAACTAACTTTGGTATCCTCAAAAATGACCCTAATGCTAACCTCCTGTTCAACAACATCATCAACAGTAAATGGCGTGACTGGACCCTTATCTTCACGGATGCTTCAAAACTCGCCACTGAGGGGTGTGTTGAGGTAGCTGTGTGGATACCTAAATTTATGGTTCTTCTGTCTTTCAAGTGCCCCCCCCCCCAAACTAGTGTATTCACTGGGGAATCAATCGGCCTCTTAGAAGCGGTTAAATATGTGCTGGATAACAAGTTAAACAATTCCCTAATCCTATCCGACTCCCTGAGTTGTCTTATAGCGCTCCAAAGTAACTCCTTCCAATTAGGGTCCAAATTTCCTACAATCCTCCAAATAAAGCACCACCTTTTCCTCTGCAACCTTCAGGGCATAAACATAGTGCTGGCCTGGATCCCTGGCCATGCAGGTATAGCTGGTAATGAGTCAGCTGACTGTTTTGCCTGGGATTCTGTAGAATCCGGTTCCTTTACCCATTACAGGTGCTTTGCCCAGGATCTGAGTGCCCTGGTCAAAGTTCATCTGAACCATAACTGGAGCACAGATTGGGACAACTCCCGTAATATGGTTGGAAAGCATTATGGAGACATCCAGCCCACTATACCTGCTAAACCATGGTTCTGTCAATACAAGAAATTTAACAAAAAGACCACCTCTGATTACCACCTATTAGCTGATTAAGGTTGGGTCACTGTTGCTCTCCTGTATTTCTATACAGGATTCGCGTCCGTGACTCCCCACTATACAATTGTGGTTCAGAACATGGAACAGTAGACCATATTTTTTTCAAATGACCCCTCCTCCCGATGTGTCTTTATGATTTTCTTCCCCCCCCAGATCCCCAGGCCAACCAGCATGAAGGTCCTCCTTTCCTCTAACCAGCCTATTACCCTGAAAATCATCTGTAAATATATCTTGCAGTTTAATATATCTTTGTAAATATGTTGACAGTCTATGTTAAATAGTGTATATATCTTTATGTCACTAACTCTATTAGGTTTATAAGTAGAGTCTGTTGGTGTTGGTACTAACTGTGTTGTTCTATTGTTTTAGATAACTCAATGACTGGCCTGTGTAGCGCACCTACTACCTCAAAATAATACCGTGTCTATTCCACCACGTGAGATTGGCAGTAATAGCCTGTCGCGTAATACCGACGGCTGGTTGCCATTGTGCCCAAAGAATAATAATTGTGCTTATCCTCTCAGCATCTAGTAACTTATCTTTTCTGCTCCAATATTATTTTGAGTTCTTCAAAATGTATAAGAGCTGTGTTTCTTGTAATAAATCGCGCAAGGACGGTGCTATCATGTTTCATTTTCCGGCAAGTGAACATGGATTTAATGTGTAGTTAAAGTGTCTTAAACGTGGTGATTTGTACAATTTATCACGAGCAGAGCTGTCGAATCGGTACGTCTGCGAAGATCATTTCGAAAAAAGGTTCATTACTGAGAAATTTCGTCTCTTAAGCAAAGCATGTCCTTCTTTGTTTACTGATGACGAGATTGCCAATGGAGAACCATGTCTGGAAATCGGTAACTATAGTACAGCTTAACTACATATAATTCGTTTATTTAAGTACAACCACATCATAGATGTCCATATATTTTCAAAGAAAAATTAACCATTAAGTAATCTAACCAAATTGATATGAAGCTGACCGTGTTAATCCATTTCAATCCATTTTAACAGTTTTGTAAACAAATAAGTTACGTGACGCGACCTTATACTATTTAGTAGATAGTATAGAGAACCAATTGCAAATCAGTTAAGGCAATTCGATTTTGAATATAAATTTTTTTACTATAAGAAATAAGCTTATATTTAAGTATATTAATCAAAGTATGTTTCATATAAAATGTGTTGCAAAATCAAAGTATGTTTCAATTAGATGTGTAGCTAATTGCATGCAATAAAATATTGTGTGAGAATATAGATGAAATTGATTTGTTTACAAAGTTGTTAAGATGGATTGGAGGATTATGGCAAACACTATCTTCCCATGCTTTAGTGCAATCGAGCTCTATATTCATTTCATTTCCTTCCAACTTTTTTTATAAAAAAGCATGGTCAGTGCATTCAATATTGAAGCAAAAGTCATGTAAAATGATGTGCTGCCCTGGCTTTCTTTAGAATTTAGTAGATAATGTTTTTTATGTGTATAAAACAACAGCAGGGTATTGATAGAACACTGGTTGTGGAGCTAGCATGTAATAACCCAGATTGGAATGGAGTGTAAAAATGTTTTAGTTCTTAATCATAATCTTCTATTTTCAGAAAACAAGGATCCTGAGGAAGAGCATAACTATGCTCGTAAAAGACATTTTGACCACACATATTGTCGTAAGGAAATCCTGACAGGTCAGCCATACATTTATAATTCCTTTTTTTTAATTCTATAAAGTTTTAACAATATTAAAACTAAATTATTTACTTTATAATATTCAATGTATATTTACTATATACTTTCCAATTCTTTTTTTGATAACCATAATTAATTGAAAACGTTATTGGTAATATTAGCCGATGGACAGAAAAGCAAACAGCTAATACTAAAACAAAAGCAGCATGCAAGTCCTTGAGCTTGAATCAATTTTATTGTATATTTCATAATCTTCGACTTCTGTTGGTAATATATTACGGAACTTGCCAGCTACCTCCCAAGCTTTTGAAGGACCAGGTTAATTTATTTCTTCATTAACTGCTAGCCAACTATAATTTAACAATAACATTGTCAACAACCAATAATTTAAACCTTACCTAAAAATAATGTTTAATAAATTTCAAGCCATGAATATTCATAAAATTTTATTTCCATTTAGCTGACTGACTGCAAATTTAAAATATTTCTGTTTCAGAACCTTCTACTTCTTCATTGGAAATTGTAGAAGAGAATATTGTACCTCAGACATCTAAAACTGTTCAAAACCCAGGTAAAATATCAAATCTCTCAATAATTAGCTAAGACATGAAAGCAATATTAGAGTTTTTAAAATATTAATGACCTTAAATGATTTTAAGTCGCACATCATTAAATTATAAAGGTGTTACACTACATAGAGCTACTAACGCTGATGAAGTATTTTTTAGTTTATTTTTGCAGATTCAAAGCAATGTGCTTCGAAAAAGCGCCTTATTCAAAAAGTTACAAACTTTTCTCCAACATCTCGCTTGATTTATGCTGAGTAAAAGCAAAACAGCAATTAAATTTCACTCGAAGAGCAAAGAGGGCGCTTAAATTTTGCAAAGAGGTGTTATTTCAAAAATTTACTAAAATCTTCAATCCATTTGCAAAGAAATTGTTTCAAATGCAAGGTCGCCGGTTTTCTACTTAGGAAAAGCTAATAGATTTATCTATCATGAAGCAAAGAAATGTTACCGGTTCCTACAGAATATATTTTATTGCCATCAAGATCGACTTTGAATACAACTTTTCAGCTTATTACAAAAAGAGGTAATCTTCTGTATTAATTCCTTCGGGCACATCAAGATGTTAAAAAAAGTTCGTTCCTTGTGTACATTCCTTTACTTACATATCTTTTTTTACAAGTAACATCATGGAATGAGAAAAAGAAATTATGTTCAGTAATATTTGATGAAGTGGCTTTGGATACTGCACTATCTTATGATAAAAACAAAGATTTATTTCATGGTTTCGTTGAGCTGACTGAAAAAAGGCCAGGGCTTGCTGACCATGCGCTTGTGTTCCTACTGAGAGGTGCATTGTACAAGTGGCAGCAGCCAATTGCATTCTATTACTGCCAAGGCTCAACAGCAGGATTTGAACTAAAAAAATTATTAAAAATTATCTTTTCTGCAGTAAAAGGATGTGGACTTAAGCCAATAGCCCTTATTTGTGATCAGGGAGCAGCTTTTTAGTCAGCTCTGCACAGTCTGAGAAAGGAAACTGAGCGAGAACAAACACTGTCTAATCAAGTACCAGGTCATTTTATATTATAAAAGTATTTTATACAAAATAGAATCAAATACAAAGAGCTATTAATTTTGAATAATCCGTAATAGACCGCTTTGCAAATAAAAAATTACCATGCATAGTATAATAATTAATTATTATTCATTAAATAAATTAGTATAATATTTCTTTTGACATAAAGCAGGCTATACTAACTTGCTTGATGTTTTTTTGGAGGATTATTATTATTGTGTTATAAGATTTATATGGTTAAAGATTATTATTAAATTCTATACAAATAATGCTGCATTATAAATATTACTTGAAATAATTTCAGATGGAACTGTCACAATAGACGGAATAAACATGAACATCATATATGACCCATGCCATTTGATCAAAGGCATAAGAAATAATTTTTTAAATAAAAATATAAGTGTTGACGGGAAAATCTCAAAATGGAGTGACATCGTAGATGTATATAAAACAGATTTTGACCTTACGGAAGTAAGGCTTCTTCATAAATTAAATGAGACTCATGTTATTCCAGAAAAAACAAAAAAGATGAAAGTGAGTATTATAATTTATTCAGTTTAACTAGTACTAAAGGTGTGAGGATTATTCATGTTTCATTATCTCGTTTTAGGTACGTAAGGTTTGCGTAAGGGTATTCAGCAATATTTCAGCATTATTTCAGAAATTATTTTAGAAAAGGCCCGAAGAGAACGCATTAATGTACACTCTCGGGCTTACACAGCAGGATAGGTAGTGAAAAAATTTTTGAAAAACTAAAAGTTGATTGTGTATTTGCAAAAAAAATTTAACGAGCAGCCAAAGTGATATTCACGAATGGATAAGCCAAAGAGAATTTGATATTGCGAAAAACCGCCTCAACTACCCATCCGCAGGTGCCGTTAGATGTTTTGGTACAGTCACTAAGGAAACAAATGAATACTTGGAGCAAATACCACATGATAATTTTGTAGCTCAAAAAGTGAAATCAATAATCTTGTCTAAGTATTCATTTGATTTCATTGACTGTACCGAACATAGAGCATTAGTTCTAAATTATTTTATGGAATTTGTTGTAAGGTTCGCAATTATAAATTGGTGCAGCATCATAAATACAATTTTAAACGGCTCGGATGTCTTCCGATTCGAACACCGTGAGTTACCGAATATGCAAAATAAAGCTTATGAAAAGTTTTGTAAAAAATTAAAAAATAAACATTCTAACAAATAACTATCGTATTTTATTTATATGGAAACCTTGATACTTTTAAAATAATTTTAAATATCCAGTAAATTATCAACACCGAAAAAAAAAATAATGGCTGTATAGATTAATTCTTCCCACACCCTGAACTGTAAAATGAAACAAAGCAGCTGCCATACACATTAGTTTTATAAATGTTACTATTTTAGTTCGTCAGATGGCAGTCTGATACCTAGTATCCCTGAGTAGTCTGTGGGTTATATACTATTTTGTTATACAGGGTGTCCCTAAACTCAACGTCAAGCCGAAACGGGACGATAGGATTAATGGTAACCATCATCAGAAAAATCAGCAAAAATATCCATCCCATGTTGTTTAGAAATTATGGGCACTGAACAAAAAAAGCAGAATTTCTCAATTTTTTTACCATTTTTGGGTTATTGTGGTTAATGTTGGTTATATTTGTCCATTTAAAACGTGTCACCATAACCCTAAATAACGTATCTTTAATCACAATAAAAATCTCCGTTCAAATTCAAATTCAAATTCAAATATTTATTTCTCAACATTGACAATTACTTGTTCTTATTGACGTCAAATAAAACATAATTCTACCACCCGTTCGAAAAAAACCTTCGTGAAGTAGAACTGGCAAGAAACTTCACGGGTATATTTTTTTTCAAAATAAATTTACAGAGTCTCTTTATGTCTATACAAAATTATTCTTTTCTGCATCTGTTAGCTCGGCAAGTCTCCCTCCCCCCAAGTTTCCAAACGACGAACACCCTCAAACGGCACCCGTTCACGAGTTAACGCGGGATCCAGCCATCGCCCTCCCGTATAACAGTATCTCCAAATTTTCTTAGAAATAACAATTTTTGCCGAACTGTGAATTCAACATTTTCCAAAATGGTACAACATCTACCAAGGGTTACTACAAAAATATCGGTTAACGATAAAAAAAACTTCCAAGTAATCCGATTTCATGCGAATCCAGTTCACTTAGATTCAATATTTTTGATTCGCACAAACTCTTTGGTGATCCTTAATATAACGGCAGAATGATGAATCCTAATGAGAGAGATGGATCGTGGAGCTTGGCAAGAGTGAGCAAGACAGATATTGACGCTACTTACACCCTACATAGCTTTAAAAGTTTAAAATTCCAAACAGAAAGACTATTAAAAGTCGGTCAGATGGTATTTGCTTAGACGCGCGCTACAACTACAGATAGAATTGCAAAAATGCTTTCATCAATAAAAACGCTACATTGTCCAATAGTAATACAGAGCACAAGAGGAAACCACCTCCTCACTTCCCCTACCAAAACTGACCTTTCTTAGCGGCCGGGCTGTCCTTGCCCTCGGCCTTCTGCGTCATGCCCTTGAGCGAGGTCTTGATGGCGATGATCTTGCCGGACTCCAGCTGCATGTAGATGCCCTTGGGGGACTTCAGCACCATCACGCGCTGGCCCGCCTTCAGGACTATGTTGGTCTTCTCTGCCGAGTTCGTGGGGATCACCACGTCTGTGGAACGAAGGATGTCGTTATGGACAACTCTAGATTTATTTACGTGAGTATCGAAGGATTTTGTATTTGTCAGCAGTGTTGGTAAATGCACATTGGCCATGGCTCGGACGGCTCCACTGGAGGGCTCGTTTTCGACTGGTAAGTGCACGGTTGTATACCTACACGTTATTAAACAATGTACGATGTCGCGATGTGCAAGTCCCCTATCTACGAATTCATTGCTAATATGAACGTAATGACTGATTAGCGTGCGGCGTCAGTACCCAGGGGCAGCGTCATCTCCTGCGCGGTCATGCCCTGGCGGCGCCACACGTCGGCGGGGATCCAGCGCGCGGGGCGGGCGCGCGGCGGCAGCGGGCGCACCGAGGCCACGGGCCGCGTCACCAGCGCGCCGTCCGCCGTGCGCACCGTGCGGTACGACGCCGCCGGCTTCGGCGCCAGAGCGGCTTTCTTTTCCAGCTCGTATCTGGGAAGGTACAGATCATATTCAGAGCATTATCATAATGATAGATCAAGCGAGTGTGTGCAGGACATCTCGTCTCGTAAACGACATGCCAAACAAGTCTGTAAAATATATCAATAATCAACCTGAGTTTGGTTATACTTGTTTAAAAACTAGTTTTTAATTTTCAGATCAAAATGATTTCCAAAAATCAGAAAAAATTGATTTATTAACAAATAGTGCGCCAAACTACTGCGTAAACTGGTGCGTTCGTTGCGGCCACATAACAAATATTCCTCTGATGTAACCACACGACGTCAGTAAACTTAAGATTATCTGACTTTACGCGATATGAAGATAAAATATTATCCAAATTTGAGTGGTCTCGCTTAGCGATCAATCACGCTGCACAGCCGCAGCCTGTCACAAGATGCAACGACGAGGGCATCTCACCCTCGCTGCGCCAGGCGCTTCTCGGCGCGGGACAGCTTCTTCTCCTTGCGGTCGACGAGCAGGGACTCGTGCTGGAAGGGCGCGCGCGTCAGCAGGCGGCCGAGGTGGCGCGCGATGCCTTGCATCACCACGTCTAGGTATTTCTCGGCGTGCTCCGACAGGTCCTTGATTTCGGTTTCCTGGAATCATTCACAAACGGTTTAAAAAACTCGTAAGTTACCTCGTGATCAACGTTGCACAGCTATTCAATGTATGCAGACGCCCATTGACCCAGCCATCCTCACTGGATGCACAGCTTGTATTAAGTACATTTAGACACTGCAGACACCGCACTAACGCAACCATGATATGCAAGTGTTTAGCGTGTATACATACACTTTATTTGCTTGTAGAAATTTCCTACTCTGGGTGACTATTGTATTTGTTTAAATAATCGAAAGTACCAAGTCACTTTTCCCTTTATGATCTAAAACATTATTTCAAAAGCATACATGTCAAAGTGTTCTAAACAAGTACCGAAACCACCTGATTGCGTGCGAGAGACAAGGACAACAATAATCACAACCAGTACATGGAGAGAGAAGCTGGCACAAGGTAGTTAGTGGACGGCTTTATCTCCTCTCGTACGGCTTTAGATATGTAGGTTTAGATCCTGCCGAACTGTGCGATCTCCTACAGTGACCGTACCTTCTCGTCGTTGTCGATGCACAGGTTGGTGATCTCCTTCATGGAGAGCACGGCGTCGGGGTTGCACTCGTCCACCACGCGGTCGGCCATGCCCTGCTTGTTGATCTGCCGGTCGTAGATCTTCTTCTCCAGGCAGCAGTCCATCACGAAGCGGTACACGAAGCATGGCTTTTGCTGCCCATATCTAGCCAAAGTAGAAACAGTCGTTTATTTCAGTAGGCGAGAGTGGACTTTAAAACTTAATACGTACGAATAAATTTCTAAAATATACTAAACATTAGAATATTTGCCCCCTTTTGTTCTTTCTTGATATTGCTTGATATATGAACTGCTAAAATTTTTATTGTAATTTGACTAGAAAAACTTCATCCATCTAAAGAATATACATTAGCATGAAGAAGTAAAACCAACCCCCGCCCATGACTCCGGCCTTCGATGACTCCGAAAATGTTTAAACCCTAGCCGATAGCTTAGCCCAACAATGTACACCGAGTACAGAACGCACCAACGCCCTCCACATAGAAACTGAATAGCTCAGCCGAAACTAAACGCGGCAACCCACCGACTGGCACCCTCCAACCGGTGACGGTGGAAGAGGTGCAGACAATAATTAAAAACTTAAACCCGCGGAAAGCTCCAGGTTCAGACGAAATACCAAACAGGGTTCTGAAGGCTCTCCCACTCCCACTCATTTTCAATAACTTACTAACAAACTGCTCCTTTCCGCAAACGTGGAAGGAAGCGATTGTCATCGGTATTCGTAAACCCGGGAAACCGGCTAATGTAACAAGCTACCGTCCTATTAGCCTAATTAGCGCTCTCGAAAGGAGCTGGGACACCGGCTAATAAGCCGGTGTCCCCCAAGGCTCGGTACTTTACAAATGAGCTTAGAAATAAGCACACACTTTACAAAACTTCCCTTCGCCCCATCATGACATATGACAGTGTGGTTTTCGGTCACGCTGCATTCATGAAGTTAGCGTCTAGACATCACTTCGATAATGCTTCCCACCATCTCAACCCACTGGTCAATAAGTCAGCTGACTACGCAGCCAATCCAGCAGCGCCGGACCGTTACAGGCGTCCGCGTAACGTCTTAACATGTCCCGACGACGCTATTACAACAAGGAACGCCGGCGTTCCAGTTAGACATAGGGCAACACGGCATTCGAATCGCCTAACCCACCGGTGGGCCAGGCTGACGCGGCGTACGCATTCCTACTGAGTTTCTTGCTGGTTCTTTGGCAGTAGATGACCCTTCCGCACCAGTGGGAGTTGCAATATACGACGTCCTAAGCCGAGGTCCGTACCCTCTCGGGTGCCCTTAGGCGTATCGCATGTAGGAGCAGTTAAAGTTCCAGTTCCGTTAAAAACAGAAGTGAACCCAAGACCCTCCTACCAACTTTACTTCGGTAAACGCCGAGAACATAAGCATATTGAAATAGATGTAAATTAAATAAGTATTTACGGGAGCAAGTTTAGTCTTCGCCCACCCTGTACATAACCGACAGAAGACAGTTATAGTTGTACTTTGGTTTTCGGTAGTTCAACCAACCGGTAGACGCGGCAGACGGCTTGTGTGTCGTGGCAGGGGTTCCAGCTGGCGTCGAACACCACCACGCGGTTGGCGCCGACCAGGTTGATGCCGAGCGAGCCGGCGCGCGTCGACACCAGGAACAGGTGCACGGAGGGGTTGGAGTTGAACTCGTTGATCAGCTTCTCGCGTTCCAGGGCGTGAGTAGACCCGTCCAGTCCTGGGAGGCAAAAGAGAATAAGTTTATAAACGAACAATTATCTGCAAATACGTACAAATTTAAAAAATAAGCGTCCAACTGGTAGGATTTTTTTTTATTGTAGGTTCGCGAACCAGACATAACACAGAAAGATGTACAAAGGAATATAGATTATAAGATATATAAGATAACACAGCATTCATATTTGTTGAAGTAGATAGGTAGGTACGATTAAATTACTACCTATATACAATTTCATGTAACGTATTCACAAGAAACGGTTAAAGGATACAGAAATAATAAATATAAATACAAACAAACAATTAGCTTCCTAGATTAAATACTCTTTAATGTTTAACTTGGTGGCGCGGATGGAGGCTCTATTGGAGATATCGAGCTTAAATCTAATACCACCGTAACTTGAAAACACTCTCGATATTGGCGAGTTTCGTCCTACATTCGTTCGGCAATGTGGCATTTCAAAAACCTGCCTATTGCAAAGCCTACTGGCCTGACGTGGAACGACTATCTTAATTTTCTCAAGAAGTGCACTGGAGTCTACAAAGCCATGGATTACTTTGTATAAATATAATAAGCCAGCGGCTTTTCTTATTTCTACTCAAGGACCGTTGAACAGCTTTCATCAAGCGTAGCTAGTGGTGCACTCCACTGGTTTAGCCTTCAAACAAAAAGCCTCCTCAGGATCGGGCCGTTCGCCTGCGACTCCCCTTGGATCTGCAGGAGGTCAAAGAACCAGAACAAACGATATGTCACATCTGCGCAGCTCGCACGATAAACCCGTTCCTAACAACATTTTTTCAAATGTCAGAAGCGATACGTCTTAAACGGACTCTCTATAAATATAGTTCGCTATTCGTTCTTCGTAACCATCCCTGTTTTGTAGAAACCCTCTACAAATTGATATGAAAATAAAAAACTCAAAATTAACCAGTGAACTGATGAAAACTTTGAAATTAAATGGCAAGTCTTCGGAACCACGCACCAAAAACTGCTTATGTCGATTCATAAGAGATTCTAGGACGTTAGATGACAATTTAAAAAAAAATGAGGGTACAGTAATGAATGTAATAAAAAACAAATCAAGGATTTAATATTAAATACTTACGAAAATAATTGGTATTTCTCTGCCACAGCATGTTAGTGCCGAGCACATAGTTCTTTTCCAGGAAATCCTCAATAAGGTTGAGAGTGAACAAGCTCTGGCTGAAAAGCAGGATGCGGTCGCCGAGCTTTATGCTCTCGTTCAGCAAGAAGAAGAACAGCTCCATCTTCGCAGAGTTCTCGATGATCCCAGGCACGTAATCTTTCAGCAACTCCGTCGCCCAGTCGTAAGTCATCTCCTCAGCTTTCTTCGCCTCCTCGCGGGACAGCTTTTCCTCTTTCTCGCTCTCTTCCGATTCAGACTCGTCGTTCTTCTCTTTGGAGGTCTTTCTGTCTTTTCTTCCCTTAGCCGCACGGCTGCCGGCTTTAGGCTTAGGGCCCGGTTTCAGCCGTTCCTTTTTGGGCTCCTTGCCTTTCCCCTTCTTCCCTTTCTTGGGCGTTTCTTCCTCAGACTCAGAAAGGTCGCTTTTTGTTGTATCTTTCGAATCCCTGGTAGATTCGGATTCTTTGGTCGACTTTTCAAATTTCGGTTCTTTCTTGAGTTCGTTCTTGACGATGGTCTTGGTGTCGAGATCGGCGATTTTGACTTCTCCGTCGGACTCGGATTTTTCTGTTTTCTCTTCGGACTTTAATTTATCGAGTTCGGTTTTGAGCGGCTCGGTGAGGGGCCAGGTAGGAAGCGGGCTGCCGGAGCCGGCGCTGCCTAAGGGGGGTTTAGTTTCCAAGGGGAAGTTCGGATACTGCGGCGGATAGTTATTAGTTTCGTTGTTTGAATAGCAAGGGTTGTTCTGGTTGTAGTTGTATCCGGGGGTGCCGTACGACGGGGCGTTAGGCGTCGAAGTTTCCGTCTTGGCGTCCGTCTCTTGTTTGACGGCGGGGGGAGGCTGGTAGGGGTAGTTCTGCTGCCGGCTGTTGTACTGGTTGTAGGCGGGGTCGTTGGGGTTGTAGGCGGGATCGTTAGGGTTGTACGCCGGGTTGGAGCCGTAGCCTTGGCTGTACGGCTGGTTGGGGTAGTCGGGAGTGGAGTCACTAGAGTATGGTGAGGGTTGCGTCGGAGGTATGTTAGGGTACTGAGGCGCAGACTGTTGGCTGTTATTGGGATACTGCGGAGCCGCGTTTGGAGGTCCGCTTTGATACGGAGCTCCAGAAGGAGTATTCTTCGTAAATTGCGCTGCGTTCTGCGCCGCGTTCGGATACGGCGGTGCAGTTTGCTGGTTGTTCGGATATCGAGGCTTGGAGTACGGAGTCGACGTGTCCGCGTCGTTATTCGGAAACTGTGGGGAGTGCACGTTGTTGAACTGAGGGTCTTGCGTCGGGTTGTTGGAGAAGTCGTATCCGGGCGGGTACTGTCCCTGATACGGCGGCCTCTGTTGGTTCGGGTAGCCGTTTTGATTATCTTGATAATTCGGCAAATTAGGATACGAAGGCTGCGCATTTGAATCGTTATAATTAGGTGGATACGTCGAATTCTGAAATTCTCCCGTAGCGGGCGGGTAGGTCTGCCCTGGTTGGTTGTTCGGATATTGGTTATTGTAATACCCAGTCGGGTTGTTGTAGTAGTTCCCGTTGCCCCAGTAGCTTTGGTTATAGTTCTGTCCGTCAGCGGGTTGTTGGGGGAACTGGTTCTGGTAGTTATTGCCGTAAGACTGTTGTTGTTGGTAGTAATTAGGGTCGTAGTTTTGGTTGTACGTTGGGTTCTGGTTGTTGGGGGGGTAGTAGGGCTGGTTGGGGTAGTTGTAGGGGTAGTTTGCGGGGTAGGGCGCGTTGGGGGGGTAGTTGTAGGGGGGTCTGTTGTCTGGTCGGGGCACGAGGGGGCCGGTCGTCGTGTTCGGGGGTATTGTCGCCGCTGGCTTCTTACCCACTGCACCCTGTTGCATAAAAATAATGTTAATATTTATATTTCAGAATGTATTGATATAGTTTTTTATTGACAAATCTGTATCGGCCAATGTTTTCAAATAAATTAAAAAAATATATTATAAATCACTAAACTATCTTCATAGCCTTAGTTCAACAACACTCACCCTGGGTTTGGTCGCCCTGCGGGTGGCCACCTTGCTGTTCTTATTGCGGCCAGCCTTACTGACTCCGCCTATTTCCTCCAGGTCCAGGTCCTCTTCCACCAGCGCACTCGCCTCGCTGCGCTTCTTCAGGAAGTTGTACAGGACGTCCGGGTGATTCCAGATCTGGCATTCAGAATATGAGTTGATTGAATAATATTATAATGACATCTGACTATGCCTTTTCACCTAATTTTACCGGTTTCACATTTATTTTACTGCAGTTGGTTTCAATTTGTATCTTCTACTTCAAGCTATCTCTATCTAATATTTAGATTTATTTTAATTTTATCATAATAATATTATAGATTGTAATTGTGATAGAAAATGTACAATACGGATCTCTGGTCTGAAATAAAGATTATTATTTTTACAAGACGACGAAAAGAAGATATTCATTGGGTGTAATTTTCTTTACCTCTGATGAAATGAAATATTTTGATATATTCTATTCTAAAGTTAGCAAAGTGGCCTGGGCGGAGCGCGGGGCGCTGGCCGCGGGGGGCGGGGGGCGGCGGCACGCTCAAGGGAAGCTGTGTTCTATCTGTGTGTGCGCGGCAGCGTCGGGGGACGGGGCGCTCACTTCCCTCTAATATGGTTGAGGCGGGCGATGGCTGGATCCCGCGGTCACTCGTGAACGGGTGCCGTTTGAGGGTGTTCGTCGTTTGGACACTTGGGGGAAGGGAGACTTGCCAAGCTAGCAGATGCAGATAAGAATAAATTTGTATGGACATAAAGAGACTCTGTAAATTTATTATGAAAAATATATACCCGTGAAGTTTCTTGCCAGTTCTTCTTCACGAAGGTGTTTCCGAACCGGTGGTAAAGTCATGTTTTATTTGACGTCAATAAGAACAAGTAATTGTCAATGTTGAGAAATAAATATTTCAATTCATCTAATTGAAAGCAAACGAGCCATGGGCCAAAACAATAGAAAATGTTTATTTCGGCAATCGTACACTGTACTGGGAAAAACGTTTGATTTCATTTTAGCTTTATACCTATACTCTTCTAAAAAAAAACATTCTTTCAAACCGCCATTTGGAAACCCGAATTTTAGTATTGATATATGTAAATGTAATAAGTCTATTTTATTTTAATCCAAATAAGACCTTCTTGTTTGGTATGATATTCAAATTCAAACATTTATTTCTCAACATTCACAATCACTTGTTAATCAATTGACGTTAAACAAAGAGTGACTCTACCACCAGTTCGGAAAACCCTCCGTGAAGAAAAACTAGCAAGGCACTTCGGTATCTTTCATGAATATTAGGTATGAAACAACAAGAGGATGGATGAAGTACAAGTGCGAGTGTGAAACACATTACCTTACAACAGATGGCGAAGGCCTTCAGCGGGTTGGGCACGGACGTGGAGCGCACCACTTCGTTCATGAACTGCTCGTACAGCTTGCGCTGCAAGGGCGTCATGCGCACCAGCAGCACGTACTCCTCCTTCTGGGGCAACGTGGCTTGCAGCACGAGGTGCGATCGTCTGGAAATACAAACTCGGTTATAAACGCAAACAGCGAAATCTTCATCTTAAACTCGATCCATCCAGTTCGAGAAATCCATTAAAATTACAGCAAAATATTAAAATAAATATCTTACTATCCTTAAATAGTAAATGATTACCAAAATGAGCCCACAGTGCAATGTGCAATGATAACAAAAGAAGAAAGAACCTTTTCCACCCGTCAAATATTCCGACAACTCTTAAATCGTACAGACTTACAATATATTGCCAAAAAAAAACTTATATTAATTAATTTAAACAGACTTATTTATTAAAAGACCTGCAAATATCAAAAATAATTAAGATGTTTCAAAATTGCTTTGAAAAACTATTATTTTATATTTGAACGCCGCCATTGCACTGCACCGCTCTGTGAACTGGTGCAACGTCTAGCTGCCCCGCGTGTGCATGTGTGCGTTGTGTCATTAAGTGTACTTAACCTAAACAACACGCATTCGGTCCGGTGACGACAGTGCAGGCAGATTATAATATATAAACATAATCTTGTGTCAAACTTCGACTAAACATTAGTTATTTTCCCCGTAACTTATGATTAATTTAAGTAATCACCTTATTTAGTAACAAAAGGAACTTACATTCAGAAACATACACATATCTCTGCATTAAATTGGCGGCAATTTTAAAATATGTATTCGACAATAACCTCCATGTCTGTTTCCTCTAACATCGCCTTTTTCAGATTGCCAAATTAAACAACATCAACTCTTGACTCAATTCCCAGAACACACCGACTGCACGCCCCGAAGTAAGCAGAGCTTGTGCTACGGACGACCGTACAGCGAACTGGGGGGGACCCAGAGTAAACATATGTACACAAATATAAACATTATACATGACCCGTGAGCACATATCTGCGATCATCACACAAGTGGATGCCCCGACCAGGACTCGAACCTGGTCCTACCCACTACGCCACTCGGCCGTCGTAATTATATACATACGTATATATGAAAACAGTTGTTGTCATTAAAAGAAAGTCAATTACTATTATCATATTAATTTGAACTTTATACTTTTTTTTAAATGAAACTGGCAACTGGAGCACATCATCATTCTTTACTTCCAGCTGTTATTTAAACAAATGATTCAAATCTGATCCCTGAATCTGAAAGTCCAAAAAACTTAAACCCCCTTTCATTTCAAATTACATCCACAGTTACAAAACCCGAAATCTTATAACAGTATATTATTTGACATGGTGAACCTAAATACGAGAGCGCCTACCTCTGCACGAAGCCCAGCAGCAGCGAGTGCAGCACGTGCGCGCGGTACCGCATGAGGCGGATGTCGTGCGGCGTGGAGTCGATGCACTGCCCGTTCTGGATGGGCCGCTCGAACATGTTGCAGAACTCCGTCTTGGAGCCGAGGTAGTTGGGCCGCACGAAGTCCACCATGCACCAGTACTCCAGCAGGTTGTTCTGGAGGGGGTAGCCTGCCAGTCACAGTGCCATTAGTACAGCGAAACAGTGCTTGTTCATTTGTAACGAATTTATTCCTCTGTGTTACACTGTCACCAACTTGTATACAAAACCAGCAAATAAAACATTTACCCTGAGAAAAATTAAACTGTTTCCGAAATATACCCAAGCAAACGAGCCAAACTATTCCATCGTAGATTTCGAGAGCGCGATGGATCTGCATTAGTTTCCACAAAGTGACATTGCATCTACTCGACAGCCGCGCTTCAGTCAGCGCAACGACGTACACTAATATATTATGATTGTTGCAACAACTAATATAGTACGTGTGCGCGCCATCTGTACGCAGAAGCGCGACGGAAGTTCCACGGAGCACCACCAGGGGCGCTGACGGCAACTACTATAAAACCAATGGCGGAACACTCACAACGTACCTAAGCGCTTAAACCTTTGTAATTCTTTATTGTAAATAATTATTATCATTACGTTATACTTTAAACATAATCTATCAATCAAAAGGAACCTAACCCATAACAAGATCAAAATTCGGCGCCATCGGTATTGAACCTTCGATTACTAGTTGATATAGTTAGGCTATTTCACAATACATATTATCAAATATATCAAATATCAAATATTGTCAAATAGACTAACTAAAATTTGCATTATGAGACATAAACGATAATTAATATTACTTCCAAAAAGCACACAAATAAAATTATAAATTTTGAGTTGGAAAATCAAGACATTAAACGGAAAAACAAGACATTTGATCGGCTAAGTTTTTTAATGGACGTCACAGGCAAGTAAACGTCTAGTCGGCCGGCTGACGTCACAGGCCAGTCTCGACGCCATATTGAAGCAGTAAGCATTTTGACAGCTTTAATAATCAGTGTTCTTTGAAATGAGTTTTTGATTAAAACACTTAAAATAAATAAAAACCAATATTATTTCTAGAGTCCATACACACCACAACATTTTCAAAAACTACTCAAATAGCCTGTTAATGAACAATTTCACATCAAAAATACTCTCCACAAAGTCATACACAGGATATTTTAAACTAGACCCCAAAAGAAGCTGACACTGTGGGTTGAAGCATCCCTGTGTTCTACTCCAACGCGCGGTTTAATGTATCGCAGTCACCTGTGAGCACGACCCTGCGTTTGGTTCGCATCTGCTTGAGCGCGTACGATATGTTGGAGTGCGAGTTCTTGATGCGGTGGCCCTCGTCGCAGATCACCAGGTCCGGCCCCGGCTTCACCAGCGCTTCGTACATTTCTGCGAGCACAATCACAAGAGTGCTATAATGTTTATAAAACAGAGGTGTCATGCAGCCAAATCAACGCAATATACAAAACAGAAATGGCAGGACCTGTATTCACCGAGACATTCAAAATCAAGGTTCGTAAGCTGCATATGCAAACTATAATACAAATAAATATGTAATTCAATGCATGTTTTCTTCTGTTCCGAAGTTCATGAAACAGTGAAGGAAGCTGGCACACGCCCGGCCGCGCGTCCCACGCCGGGACACAAGCTTCCGCCGGAAGAACTCCGCAAAGATTTTAGTAACGTCTTTTTAATCATGATTTTTATGTTTTTTACATAATTGAATATTACTTTATTGGCTGAAAGTATTTGAAAGAAAACAAATTTTTCCTTTTTTAGTTCAAGTTAAACGTTACATTTATAAAAATGTTATTCAGTTTTAGACAGAGGAGTCAAAGATGAATGTGCACTTTTTTTCACGAATCCGTCCCTTTTAGGTTCAGTCTCACTCTCAGCAACTCTGCGCTATAGAAATCTAATATAGGTTCAAAAAACTGAAGAAATGTCCTGTTTGCGTGAGAAAATGATGAGTATTTTATATTGAATATTTATATAGAGACATTGGATATTGTTTTCAACAGTCACACTTCACTCACCATCCAACAGCCGCTTCTCCTCGTCGACGGGGTCCTCCTTCTTGGAGTCGGCGTCGGGCGGCCTGCTCGCCGGCGCGGCGCCGTCGGGCTGGCTCTCGTCGGGTCTCGGCTGCGTGTTCTCTGGTGTCTACGAGTTGGATGGAATATGGTTCAGTCGGTGATAAGTTACGATAAAGGTGTGTAAATACTTCATAGTAGCAAATTATATCATTATATAGAGATATATAAATATCTGTGGAGTTACACAAAGATTTATTCGTAAATCAATCGAGAACACAGTTTTTCCTTCAGAATTCAAAGAAGTAACCGAATCATTACCTGTGGTAGTTAAAACAGTAACTAACAACTAACTCGAAAAGTTAGATCGTTGGCAGGAACTAGTAAAGCAATAGAAGTTATTAGAAATGAGTACCTGGTGTGGATTGGCGGGTGAATCTGTCTTCTCACTCTTTTTGTCTTCCTTTTCCTTCTCCTTCTCTTCGTTCTTGGCATCTCCCTTCTTCTTTTTACGAGGTTTCTTGTCTTTCTTCATACTCAGCAGGCGGAACAGCTCGTAGCCTATCATGAGCACGCCGCCGGTGGTCGACCAGTCCTGGGCATTGAATTATCGAATGTCATTTTATTTGAATGAGACATAGTTGATGGAACTGTGTCGCGGCGACCCGGAGCTATGTCTGATGCAGTTTTTCTTTCTTTAGTGCTTGTATAGCCGCCACGCCGCCACGCATCCACGGATGTCTTTATCGTAGGCGTCTCATTTATTTACAATAATTGTGATGATTGTATCGACTAATGACGCGTCGCCGAGCGCAGGGTTCAGGTCGCCTCCGTTCCAGTAATTGCGCCGGCTGTTACTCCCCATCCACCGGGACACAACCACGTGAGTATTATGGCGTCAAGATAGGAAGAGTTCCCTTCAATACATTACAGTAATGTAAGTGTTGAGCTGATCGAGGCGTATGTCAGTGTGGATATACGAATTTAATTACAAGCAGGTAAGCAGGTAGGTATCAGTACTACTCAGAGATCATGAAAATAACGTGCTGACCGCCTCACGCCACAACCTCTGTTAGGGTGGGACAATGCTCCTAAGTCGCAGTGACATTTACAATACAACAGAGGCGCAGTCACGACTTAAAATTCAAATTTAAATATTCATTTCTCAACATGACTCTGCCACCAGTTCGGAAACACCTTCGTGAAGAAGAACTGGCAAGACACTTTACAAAAGAAACTTCAAATGCTTTGTATCCTGTAACGCTCCTCACTGCGTTGAACTTTACGCCTCAGATCGGCTTAAACAAATTGTTTTGTTGAAGACCACATCGAACCTGGAGTTTGAGGAAGTTTGTTTGTTTATGTGTATTCTGTCCCAGCCCGCAGTGCGCGATGAGCGAAAGCCTTACCTTGACCACTTTAGCGCGCATCTGCAGCGTCTTGTGCGAGTCGTTGAGCACGTAGATGGGGAAGTGGCGCGGCCGCACCTCGCCCTGCGCCGCCAGCGGGCTGGCGCCGGCCTCCACCGGCAGCCACATGTTGAACTCGGCCACCTGGTCCAGTCACATTCAAATATTTTGTTTTCATTGTTGGAACACGTAGCTAAAAACGCCAGCGGAAAACCTCGACGCTCTTATTGAGTAAAATGTTCATTACATTCAATATTAGGTCTACAAATCGACTAGGACGTGAAAGAAACACAGATTCGTTGATGTAACTATTTATTTAAAAAATATTTAAATAGATATTGACGTACGAAGACATCAACTCCGGTTCCACTTACAAGTGTCCGAATAAAAACCTGCGTAATGTGTGTAACTGCATAAAAATAAAATATACCCAACGCTTCTGGATAACGCAGCCTTCTGAAGGTTAAATTACCTTTAAAATGGGTTCAGTAATTTCATGCTTTATGGATTACTTACAAACAACAACAAACATTTTCCCTCTGTACAAAAATAATAAAACATAATAGATGGCAGTGGAAGTCCCGCGGGGATCCGGTCTGCAGTTTCTGGATATCGGGGACTCATGACCACATTGCTAAACACAATATTGCCATCTGATTTAATTAAAACATTATTTTATGCATATTTTCAAAACTACTACTACAAATTAATTTTGATATTTCCCATCTAACAATGTTGCTCTTGTATCCTTCTGGATGAACTACTACGTGCTATTCTCTGCCCACAACGGCGAATGTAACAAGCAGCTTACCCAGTTCTGCAGCGTGTTGATGGGCATGATGCACAGCACGGTCTTGGAGGCCGTGTGCCGCAGGAATATGTCGCAGAAGCTGACGATCTGCAACGTCTTGCCGAGCCCCATGGAGTGCGCCAGGATGCAGCCGAACCCCGACGACGTGGAGAAGCGCGACGTCGACTCGATGATGTTGTCGAACAGGAAGCGGACGCCGCCAATCTGATGCCATCGGAGAAGGTAGTACGTTTTTTGTTTGTAGGTTAGCAATTACACACAATGGTATCTGCTTTGGTGTGCGTAAAGGACATTGTTAAATACATGTGTGAAGTGGTGGAATCTCCACATTTAATTTTAAGAATCGAACAATATTTTGAGTTTCGGTTTGAAATTGATTAGAGCGATTGAATTGGGAAGCCGCTCTGACGTGGTTTCACGACAATATGATCATCCCCGTCTGCAGCACGGTCACATTCAAGTCGGAGGCGACCCCTGCCAAGTCTGTCTGCACCAACCATTAGTTAACTTTATTTTGTTTCACTGAGTATAAGGAAGACCAACAGATACAAACTTGGATAAAAATTTGTAAGCCAATAAGTGCCCAAAGTTAAAAACTGAGATAAAAAAAACCTCATTACGATCTTAAACTAAACTTATTATTCGTAAAAACTCACTCACTAATCATAAATCAAATCACTAATATTTTTATAAAAATTATTTAAAAAAATAACTGGAAAGTTATGATTTCGCCGATATAAGTTAAAATCTTATCTTTGCGCAATAACAAAGTTGCTACATACGCACGGCAAGTGGACGCGGAGGGAGGCACAAGAGAAAGCTGTTTTGCGCGGTGGAGTTTGGACAATAGATCTGGGCAACCAGGCTACCATTAGCAATTCTGAGAGGAAGCTTAAATCGGCTATTTCACGTCTCTAGTATAAGGGCAGTAGACGGTGATGTTTGCATAACTGTATCTGTAAACTTGTTTTGTGCGGTATAAAAGGTGACGGGTCAACTTTTTGTATTTTTTCTATTCTAGTTAGTGGCATACGCAGGATTTCAAACCTGGGATGCATACACCCAGTTACTTCTGACAAAGGTGCAATAAAGTATTTTAAGGGTTTTAATTTGGGAGAAGTGAATGGAAATTCGTAGTACAAAGCCTAAAGCTCCATGTGCTTTTGCCAAATATTGTTGAGGTGCAACGGAACAATCGCTTAGAATTATGCCAACCTCCTAAATCACGGACTACATGCTCTCGAATGAGCGGCTCACTTTTTAGTCTATAATGATAATAGGATTTCGCTTACTACTGAAAGTTGCAACAAGGCGTTTGGAAACATTCAAATTTAGATGGTTGTTGAAACAATAGTCCTCGAGATTTAAAAAGTCATACTGCTAACATTCTGTAGTCTTTGATGGACGAAATGAAGGCGTAGATTTTCATGTCATCTGCAAAGCACAGTAAGTCGGACGTGAGCAAACAGTGGTCGATGTCATTCACAAAGATTACAAAGAGAAGTGGCCCGAGAAGAGATCCTTGTGGTACCCCACTCGGGATATTGGTGCGGCTTGAGATTGAATTATTAGTAACCACTGCCTGTGACTGATTATGAATATATGATGAAATCTAACTATAGACATCACCTGTGATACCGACATTTGCTAGTTAAATTAGCAACTGGTCGTGTTTTATTCGGTCACAGGCTGTGCGGTGATCCGTGTAAACGACATCGAGCTGTAACTCACTGGCCATAGCTTTAGTTACAGTGTCATTTAGTGAAATAAGGTAAGCCGTAGGAATAGGTCAAAGATATTTTCGACTGACAACTTTTCAAAACAAATATCAGATATGTCTGAGGGAGGGTGACAGTTATTTATTTAAGAGGGATCGAAATTTGAGAAAAAGTAGTCAGGAAAAACTTTACATATGTCCTACACCATATTTGACATTCATCAAGCGACAGTGATCACGCATCACGTACCTGATGCGGCTTGATGACGCGCGCGATCTGCGGCGCGAGGAAGATGTCCTGCTCTTCAGCCGGGTGGCCCAGGTTGATGAGCACGCGGCCCTGCTCGTCCGGGATGTTGTACGCGTCGTTCACGTGGAGCCCTAGGGAAAGAAACCATTATATAATTAACAAGCAAAATTTACTTTAATGCTCATCATCAGATGTTCGTGGGGTACCATCGTTTTAACAAGTTTTAGAGTCGATTGTCCCGAAATATTATCCCCTATACTTTATTTTTGTTCTGCATAAAAAGGAAAAGTACAGGTTTGGAGAGAATAACTATTCCCATTCATTGGAGAGTCAATGACTAAGATTTACCTACGTCGCAACTCCAGGAATAAGTCCAAAGCCTAAGCCCATACTCAATTTTAGTTCCGCTGCTAAGCATACATAAAAACTCGTATAAAAATATATGCTTAATTGAATAGTTCAAATAATATTCTTGAAAATGTTACCATTTTACTAAAAGTAAGTCTCGTGAGTATAGTGCGCATTCACTACCTCTGTACATAGTGAATTGCATTGTACAATTTTTATGTGTTTTTCTGTTGACATGTTAAATATTTTGTTATTTTTATGTATGTAGTATTATGATAGGTTTTCGAATTCGAATCTCGTTTTTTCTAACTCGTGAACGGGTGCCGTTTGCGGGTGTTCGTCGTTTGGATACTTGGGGGAAGGCAGACTTGCCGAGTTAACAGTTGCAGACAGTTTTGTACAGTCATAAAGAGACTCTGTAAATGTATTTTGAAAAAAATATACCCGTGAAGTTTCTTGCCAGTTCTTCTTCACGAAGGTTTTTCCGAACTGGTGGTAGAGTCATGTTTTATTTGACGTCAATATGAACAAATAATTGGATAAATATGCAACAAAAATTTCAAATTTGAAAAACGACGATTTGCGTCTTCATGTTTTAATTAATTTTGTTTTTGAAGAATATTATAAATATTGAAAAATTTTGCTTATAACTTTTATTGATAATTTTACACACTATAAATAAATACGTTTAAATAGATTATTTTCAAGTTTTTGTAAATCTAAAAGAGGTTGCCGAATGTCGTAAAACTTTCGAGAGTGAGTTTATGATATCAATCTCTCTGTAGAGTAACCTTCATCTTGTCGACTTCGCACAAACCTGGCCCAAGAATAGATCGACTTAGTTTCTTCTGCATTTTTCTTTAAGTGTTTAACATTTTACCTGCAATTGAAACTCGCAGACAACCACTCCTCTGCCTGTGAGCTTTTAATTCGAATTCGACCCTTCGATGTTATTTAAAGATAAAAATAAACTACTAGGAGAATTTCTTACCTATAGTATATAATCAAATTATGCTTATTGCTAAGCAACAAATGTTTTCTTTATTAATATATATAATTGGCTATAAGAAGCTATTTCACTATTTTTTTTTATTTATTTGCGTTCGCAAACCCCCGTGCTACCTGAATTATTTGGGTCTTCCTCTGGTGGTTCAGGACTGGGAGGCACCTCGGAATCCGACAGCATGATGCAGTCATCAGAGTCTGATGATGATGAGGAAGACTCCGAGCCGCTGCTGCTGTCAACTATCTCCACCACCTAGAATGATGGGAATCCAGGGTTTATTGAGGTTTGAAAATGATGAAACTGGTAGTTTTAGAGAAAGACAGAGTTTGAATTACTAAGTGTAGTGTTTATAGATAATAAAACATCTGCTGTCTGAAGAACAACAAAACCTCGACAGCTCCAAGTCAAAAAAATTGTTGCAACTAAACTTTTCAATGAATTAAGAACCTGGAGACCTCCGGCGTACGACGCAGGGCTACTATCCACTATACTACTTTCATTGTTCTACCAACACATTATAAAAAAAAATTAATTATGTAAACTAAGTAAACAGACTTGAAGTCCAATTAGCGTTAGTGTATGTTTCTTTGGCAGCGGATTTGAATACTATACAACTCTGGTCCCGAGGGGGTCACTACGCAATGCTCATAAAATCCACCATCACTCATATGCTCGAAACTGAATCCATTGCTTTTTCAATTTCAATCATAAAATATCAAATATTATGCAATAAACCCTTAATTGTCTTGCTTTCTTTATATTCTTATTTATAAATGATCTTTACATGTTACGTTATTTAAATATTATAACTTACGTATAACTTACTTATATATAACTTACACAAATTAACTTTAATATAAATAATTTTTAAACTACAATTCTATTTATTTAAGTAACTAAACGGGTACATTTAATTTTCACTCTCTTTAGATTTATCAAAGTTATAAAATCTATTTATTCAAAGAGATTTATAAGTACATTTTTTCCTTGGTGTCGAGGCTGACCATCAGTGTCTTGCTCCTCGAGCAAATACCGGCGCTGAGCTCTGGCCGCGGCACTGCTACAGCTCGCATACTTCAATTTGTGTATACTTTCGGTGTTTTCGTAATTTATAATTTAATTCTAGTTATTATTATTACTAATTAAATGCTTGATTGCTTACTGCTTTGTGTTCATTCAACACATATATTTGTACAAACTTTTCAGGAAAAAAAAACCATGAAAAAAGCTATAAACCAAAGTAGCTAATTACCTCCTTTTTCTCTGGTTTCTGTTCAGATTTAACAGAAGACCCAGATGGTAAGGGCTTCAACTTCGCCAGATCTGCCTGCCCGGGTTTTGCAGCCGCTTTCTTCACTTCTCCAGAGGGCAACTTTACTAGTACTGTATTTGGAAGACTGCGGAAACATAACTAAGATTAAGTATTGGATGTAAAGTATTTCCCTTCATGCCTTCCTAGTTAACTACCATAATGGCCATGTTTATGTGGTTATGTTCCATATAATGCTGCTGTATATAATGCATGCTGTATTCGCCTATAATTGAGGGCCCATTTATCTAACATATTATGCTTAATATTGTAAAGCAAGTATTAATGTAAGCCCTTGTTGGATTAATGGATATTAATGGAAGCCCTAAATAAATAAATAAATAATTAAATAAATAAATAAAGAGAAGGCACAGCCAGTGTAGTTACTGGAACAAGGGCAACTCCAACTGAAGCCCACAGTACGCACCACATGTCACGATGAATTGATATGTACATAATAACGATATAATGGATCAATACTATCTCTATCTCTAATATCTATGATAATGATGTCTGTAGGCAAGGATGACTTCCCATCAGGTGGACTGACTGCTTGTTTGCTGGCTTTGACAAAGATAAAAATTATAAATATATATAATAATAATCATAAATCCCCAGACAAACTGAGTAGCACCAAAGTACGCAGAGCTTGTGTTGTGGATGATCATAGAGCGAACTGGGTAAACATACCTATATAAATATCAACAACCATGACCCAAGAACAAACATTCCTGTTCATCACACAAATACATGTACTGACCAGGACTGGAACCTCGACGGGACCTCCGGCGTACGAGGCAAGGCTACTTAACACTACAGCACTTGGCCGTCAAAAAAAAAGTACTGTAAATGTTAAGGTACTGTCTATACTGTATTTAGACAGTACCTTATAAATACCTTAATAAATATCTTATACTACTAATATCTTCTTTTACTCACATAATAATGAGTGGATGTGGTTTCACTCCATTTATATACAAAACTCTAGAAATTCTGATATCTTAATGATCTGATGCAAAATGTATTTAATGGTCTTTCAGTTAAATAAAAAACAAAAATAATGTATTCACATAAACTTTTTCTTACTACAAACTTATGTTACTAATAAGTAAGAGAAATATTTGTTATCATAAAGAAGGATTTGTTTGTTTTAAAGTATTATCAATAAACTCTGGAAATACAATTTTAAAGATCTTTCGCTTTTAGAAACTACTTTATCTAGAAGTAACAATCAAAATCTTTGCCAGTGACATCATATAAAACATCTGGAACTAAGTCAAACAAATAATAATGTACAATGTTAGAAGCTTGTCACATTTAGACATCAATTTCATAACTAACCAGGTAATAAAAAAGCAAAGCTCATATATTATATCATCAATGAAATAGGGTTACTGTATTTGTGGATACAATAAGTAAACTTAAAGCTGAACAGATTGATCATTGAACATAGCAGTCTGAGAAACCATGGGTCTTTTCTCAATTAGTCCTCAATTAGTCTCTTAGCAACATTATAGAAAAAAATAATTTTAACTATTATTAGTGGTCACAATATCACCATTTGCTAGGTTTATTTAGAGTAATTTACTCTAGTTTAAATCACTTACTTCAGTTTTTGTGCTGCACCTCCTTTCTTTAAAATTGAGGAGCCACCTTGTAGTAGTGACAAAGTTTTCTGATGTATTTTGTTCTGACGGTTAATAGCTATTTGCCTTTGTACCTAAAAAATAAATAAAATATTGTCTTTTCATATAGTTTCACTAACAACTGAAACATTCAAAATTAGTTATTTAGGCCTTATATTTTACCTGTATTAAATAAATAAGATAAACCGTTTTCAAGATTTTGTGAGTAAGTCAATCACTTATGAATGGCATAAATCTTAAAACTATAATGTGGAATGCTAATTAGAAAGTACACAACATGTTATTAAGTAATTTATGTGCGCATTAAATAAATAAAATAATCAAGTTTATCATTAGGCACTAGGTTTGGATCACCCTTGGTTGGTTTGGTTAAAGATACAACATTCATATGTTATTGAATTGTTTATTTTGCCACAACAGTTATTTACTCTGCGAAGGATCTGTCCGAAAGTAACTTGAATATTTAGGTAAGTTTTATATAATTGCACAATAAATTTAGTGTTATAACTTTAATAAAGAAACTATACTTATGTCACATCATTGTATGTAAAGTTTACTATCATTAAATATATATTACTAATTTGTTTATCTTTGGAAGATTTGCACTTTGATAGTATTGATGATAATATACTCTTATATTTCAGATCCACATATAGGTTGTCTCAGAGAAAGTAGCTCTTCGCTGATATACTCTAATGCAAACTAGATCCATCCTTACCATCCTATATTAAGTAATATTACAACAAAAGTCAATTTCTTAGTATTTAAATTTTGACTTACTTCTCGAATGATCCTCTGTTGTTCTTGTACCCTGGCTAGACGCTCTGACTCCTGCCTCTGAGCCGCCAGAGTGGAAGCATCTAAGTTCTTCTCATCCATCACTTCACGGATATTCCTCCTCACATTTAAAGCATTAGGATTTGCTGGCTTTTTCTAAACAAAAAGGTAAAAGTTTAAAATCAATCTCAAAAAATAAATAGTGAACCTTTATAAACAAAGTTAAGTTTTAGGTCAATAGTTTATAATGTTGAACCTGTGAGCACTTTTGACCATCTAGCTGGCTTTCTTTAAACAATATAGTTACTATATATAATTACCATTAATACTTAGTACTTGAATTTTAAAGGTGATGGAATTTAATTATAATAGGTCCCTACCTCCTCATCAGTACCAGGTTTGGCTTCTAGCTCAGTAGCTTCTTTCTTAACTTCTGGGTCCTCCTCCACAGGTTTATCTAGTATCTCACCCATTTCTTTTAATTTCTCAGTCACATCATAGTCCTGACTTGTTTCCTCTTGTTTGATATCCAGCATGTCATCTCCATCTTTATCTGCACACAGTTCACTACCTTCAACTTCAGCAATTTCTACATTTTTGGAAAGATCTAAATCTCCATCATTTATAATATCAGAGATAGACAATGTCTTGACACCTTCCTGTTCAGGCTCTGCTGGCACATCTAAACATGGTTTGGATTCATTCTCACATTTCTTGGCTTCCACAAAGTCTCCAGTAAATGGGTCAATATAGCTCTCATTTTCCCCATTGAGCTCCTCAACAGCACTAGGATTCACTTCAAACTCAGGCTCAGACAAGCCATCACTATCTGATTTACTATCATCATTAGAAAAGTCACTTAAATCTAAAATATTACTACCACCTAAACTTCTGATTCTTATGCCAGTATCTTTTTTCAATTTCTTTGTAAAGTCATGAAATGTCCTGACAGCTTCCAGCTTTCTTTTCTGGCTCATGGGCCTGGCACGAGCGGGCGCTCGACGTCGAGCGTTCATGGCTGCTGCTGTAGCAGCGTAGTGAGCCCGCTGGATTCGAGCTATGGTCTCCGCATCGTCATCACTGTCCAACATCTCGTCTTCTGATTCTTCCTCTTCACTTATTTGTTCCATCATTTTACTCTTACTTGAGTTCGAGTTGCTGCCACTATCCATTTTGAAAATTGCCGGTGTTTTTTTCAACAAATCATCACCTCTGGTCCATTTCAAATATATTCCATCAAGTTTCTCGCAATGTTTTTATGGGAAAACATGGAGTTGAATTCATCCACGAGGGGTTACTTTACAATAATCATAACAACACGTTTCTTAATATGTTTGTTATGATAAATCTTTATTTGGAATCTAAGATTACGAGATTTGCACAAGACGCGACTACAAAGCAAGCAAAGAAAGATCAACTGCAACGGATAGACATTAGGTCTAGCACCTTGTGCCGTCGATTATAACTGATCCTCTCATACTAATCTTACAAAACTTAGCTGAATTTATCATATTCAACTTCTTGCACACAAACGAAAGATATTGCAATTAAATTTTAGGAAGCCATTACTTCCGCAGTAAATAGTATAAATCGACTGCTAATATAGATAGATCGCATTCGGCAAGCGTGTTTACAAAATTATTTAGCGACATCACAGAAAATAATAATTTTTGGCCTCTACGTCAACGAGCACCAAAGATTATAATTGCTTGCAGATAAAAAATAAAAGGTAAGTGAGTTTCATTGACATTCTCAGCGATTGGCAGAGTAATCTCGTCTTTGTCAAAACTGCATCTTACATTCAAAATGGCAAATCAGTAAATTCATTCAAATGGCAACACTTGTAAAATACTTTTCGAATCCCTTACTCCCTTTTATAGAAAACAAAGCTCAAATAAGTTGCACTTTGGTTCTATGTACAAAAATGAAACATGTTTCATCCTTTTTTTCCTTTCATAACTGAATCCCAACTTATGGTAAGCAGTGAAAGCAATAAATACTTAAAATATTTTATGAATAGCCTCAGCAAGAGCTCAAATGAAACTTTAACGAAAATTATATTTTTTACTTCTTTTAAATACTAATTTAGTGATACTAGTTTGGTAATAATTAATAAACCAAATCTACGTTTTCATTTGTATTCCTCGTTATCTCTGCCCTTTTCTGTACAACAAAAATTTTACTAATTCTTTATAAGTTATATTCTTCTTCTGTTATAAGTTTTATTTGTTTGTTATCGTAATGATAAGATACTATTATGATGTGCAATAAGAAGATTATGGAAACAAATTAACCCATTGTGTACAGAAATAATAAACTGAAGCGGTGAAAATTTAACGAAATTATAATTGATTCCTAATGCAATAATGAATCCCAATACTTTTTGATTTTCACTGTTACTCGCAGAATACTTATTACTTAAGTTATAAATGTTTCGTCCAAATTTAAGTCTCTTTTGTTTTTGCCTAGTAAAGCAATAAAATAAAGTATTTATTTATATAAATAATTAAAAAAACAAGTATAAAAAAGTATGTTGATATCATGGACGTATACTAAACAGGACCGAGTACTCGCAGCTAAAAAGCGAGCCGACCGTGATAGGTAGTACAGAGGCCGCGTGTCCCTTTCTAACAGGGTGATACTAAGATTTGGCTATTTGAGGTAAATTCGAACTTGCAATCTACCTACTAATAGTTTACTATAAACACAAAGGTACTTAAGCTATCAGCAATGAGGACCTCAATGGCACAGTGAACGTACGCATTTTTAAGCGCTTGTGCATATTAAACAGCCCGATGCAGTGTAGTGGACCTGGATGAGTGACCCAATAGGCAAAAAATATCCCGAGTTTCTCCGTATTCCAGAAGGTACGTTAATCCCTGGCTATCACTGTAATAAGAATATTATATGATGATGATAATAATCAGATGCTTCTTAGGCAACTAGAAAAATCGGACATTAGAGTTTAGGACATTACACACGAAAAACAAACAATAAGAATTGTACAATTCTGGGGGATAAGGGATGGAATATGAAATAAATAGTACAAATAGTATAATGTATTTATTTAGTGCTACACTGATACATTTGTTAAGTAAATACAGTTAAAATGATGAACCTGTTTAAGTTTAAAATTAATGTTATGCTATAACATACTCACTAAACCATTTCATTTAAACAGGACTAAATAAAATGGTTTTCGTAACAAAACTAAGTATAATTTATAATTATAATAAAAGGTATAATAGTAATATTCTTACCACGAGAGGAATCGTTGGTATAGCTTCGGCTTTTAATAATTGACGGGAATAAAGTATAAAAGCAGGAAGGTTCGAAGTTACGACTGCATACGCCAGAGATTTTTGTAATTTTTGCTTCACGTGTGAAATGAAATGAAATAACTGAAATGAAATATTTATTTCTCAACATTGACAATTACTTGTTCTTATTGACGACAAATAAACCATGATTCTACCACCAGTCCGAAAAACCTTCGTGAAGAAGAACTGGCAAGAAACTTCACGGGTATATTTTTTTCAAAATAAATTTACAGAGTCTCTTTATGTCTATACAAAATTATTCTTTTCTGCATCTGTTAGCTCGGCAAGTCTCCCCCCCCCCCCAAGTATCCAATGTATTTCCAGTGTATACTGCTGAGCTACTTTTTTCGTATTCCTTTATTTTTGGCAAACTGTAATCATAGTACAAGTCAGGACCTTACTCGACCAAACAATTGACAAATTACAAGAATTCATGGCCACCATAATTGTTAGATTTACAATAATGTCATTTTTAGCTTACCCGTGGCTCGATATATTGCAACTACGGTATGATTCAATACAACAATACAAGTGCTTCAGTTGAGTTTATGATAAGGCAAACATTTTTGATCAAGCATTTTTGATGCTGGCAAGATGTGAGAACGAGACACACGGCCTCTGTCATTGCTATGTCTGTCGGCTCGGATTTGCCTCTGTGAAAGCCGCAACAAAATGTACACTTTATCACGTTGAAATAGTGTTTATTTTCGGAAATGCAAATTTTCACAGTTATTGGTCCTGTTTAGTTATTACGTCTATTCACACAGTTTACACACCAGTGTCATTCGGTTCAATGATGTTTCATTTTGCCTGGTTGACACGTAGTAAAAAGTTTAGTGGTAACTAAATTTTAAGTAACTACGTTTCAAATGTGTGTCCAAACGCAGTAAGTAGTTAAGCTCGAATAAGTTCGTTAAAGATGTACGGTCAATAACTTTAGGATAGATTTGAGATTAGTGGGAGTTGGGACGAGCTCAGAGAAGAATTAGTTTTAGAAATTAAAATCTCTAAAAGACTATGTTTTTTTTATATAGTCCACTTCGTATATTCGTATTATTACTTCGTATTATTTTAAATATTTGTCAACAAAATTAAAGTTAGTCTAAACTGCATTCCTACATTTTGAAAAAAATTAAATGCGAAATAAGTACGAGCTCTTGGGGCCAACCACTTTGTCAACTTGTGCACTTAACTAAAAAATCATGTTCAAACGGGGACGAGCCACCCGAATAATACAACAAACCCTAACCTACTGAATTACTTGCGTACTAAACAGCTTATCACTTGTCACTTATTGATTTTTTACATGTATTTTTTTACTTATTTGGTTACTAACTTAACTACGTAATACGTGTAAACCAGGCATTAAGTTTATTGCATTCCAAAACGACTGCAATATTGAAGTCGATGTCGCTACCAGTATGTGATATTGCGCAGCGTACTTTATGTCCAGATTAAACGTAATGATGGGTCAACGTCAATGTTCTCCGTATTGGCTATAAATTGTGGTGTGCCTCAGGGCTCTATTTAGTTGTATACCATTTTGATAAATAATCATACTTATTAGTTTAAGTTATTGTTAGTGTTTTATATTTTGTTTTAGCGTATTATTAGAAGTGTCTCAACCTACATGGAGTTGAAAAGTGATGAAGCATTCAACCCGTCTCATTCGCACTTCTACGTCACATCAGGCGATGCACGTAGGAGGGGATGCCAAGGGTTCCACGGCGACGGACGGAACACGACAGCCATTCTTTGGGGGGCTCTCGGCTCAATATCTTGCCTTAGACTCACTGCTATTGCTTTGTTAATATTTTGTTGTAATTACTTTGTGTTTTAAAATTGTTATTTCAATAAACCGCTCGATTTGTTTAATGTTGGTAGATTACAATTTATTTTGTGAATATTAGTTGTTTTTTTTTTTAATTAATAATCTGTTAGATTTATAAAATCAGAAGTAGGATAGGCTCCATAGCCTTTTGCGCTTCTATTTATTGAGAGCCCTCACATTTATATATTGCCATATTTTACGTTTACTCGTTGTACCAGTGTACTTTGAGTGACGAACTCTCAATCAACAAGATGTCGAGTGAATCCAACAAAGATATTTATAAAAATAGATCTCATGCTCGTGGCACAGATAATAATCATTTACAGGATACACTTCAAGCCATTTTGTGTCGACTGACTGCCCTGGAGGATCAGAATTCATCGTCACGAACGAGAAGTACTACTCCACCATTACCGCAAGTGGAGGGTAACTCTGAGGCTTCGTGTAGTGATGCGAGTACTTTTAGGATATTAGACGCCATAAACTCCATTAACTCGGTAAGATCTACCCATATTTATATTTCAAATTTCGATCCCAGTGTTCATAATTTTGATATTTGGTGCAAAGAAGTGGATCATGTTCGTGCTTTGTATAGGTGGGATGATCGAGAATGTCTCTCGCGCATCGGCAATTGTTTGAAGGGTAGTGCGCGTACGTGGTTAGACGAGTGGGTATCCACTGATCGCTGTTGGTCTACTTTCAAGCGTGATTTTAAAACTTTATGCCCGAAAATAATCGATATTGCCGGAATTTTATTTGACGTTATGAAAACTGACTCCGATAATTTCCCTACTTATGCAGAGTATGCTCGTAAATCCCTTTTGCGTTTGCGTTTAGTAAATGGATTAAGTGAAAGGTTAATTTCGGCTATTATCATACGCGGTATAAAAGACCCCCAAATACGTGCTAGTGCGACAAACGCAAAATTAGAACCGGATGACCTTGTTAATTTCTTTTCTAATTATATAAAAGTACCCTCATATAAAAATACACAAACCCATACTCAGAAAAATTTTACAATTCAAAGGAATTTTCGTAAAAGGCAACATTCAAGTTCTGAACAGAATGTAAAGTGTTTTGGTTGTGGCAGTTTTGGTCATAAACAAAACGAATGTTACAAACGACCTAAGACGTCAAATGAAGTTACCTTTCAAAAAAATAATGTTAAATCGGAAGTGAAGTGTTCATTTTGTAAAAAATTAGGACATAAGATCGAGGAATGTTTTCTAAAACAGCGTTCTGAATCTCGAGGCGCCACGGTTAATTTTTGTAAAGAAATAAAAAGTAAATGTAGCAATGTAATGGCGGCAGTTATACAGGGCGTGGCCATAGATATTCTGACTGACAGTGGGTCTTCGATTTCGTTAATTTCTCAATCTGTCCTTGGTCATTTTCGTTGTAAATGCGTTCCTTCATTTAGAATACTGCGTGGAATAGGTAGTAAAGAAATAGAATCTACGTGCTACACGACGTTAATTGTGGAGTTACCCGAAATAAGTTTAGAGATAGATTTTTTTATTATACCCGACCAGTTTATGAACACTTCGGTTATTATAGGCACTGATGTTCTGAATCGGGACGGTGTTACTTATATTAGACAAAATGGTGAACAAAGGCTAATACTTGCTAATAATGTTATGAGCAAATAAAATCTGTTCTTAAATTTTCGCGATGCATACTTTAAATAAAACACTTTTTTACCGGATATTATCGCGTATATTTTAGTTAATTTTAAAATTATTTCGACGTTTCGGCATCTTTGCAGTTGCCGTGGTCACGATAGACTAAGGTGTTGTTCATCTATTGCCAGTAATAAAAACTACATGATTGTCAATACATATTAACGCCATCTGTTTCTCAGTCTTCTCGCATAACGTCCCGGATTGACACAAAAGGCACTGACTGTGTCCTGAGTTTGCAGTCTAACAGTTTGCTGGTTTTTCATTTTGATGTTTTTAAGTATTGGATCCCATGTTGATGAAAGTTTCCAACCATCTTCTCTATTGAAATTTGGATGTTTTTTAATTTCAATAGTTTCTCTGACCATCCTAGGTATAAAATGTTTCTCTTTTGCTAGGATCTTCACGGTATCAAATCTTAAATAATGGTTGGGCTTGTCTATGGAATGTTCACAAACTGCAGATTTTGAGGTTCGTTTATTTTTAACATCAGAGATGTGTTCTTTAATGCGAGTTGACACATTTCGTTTGGTTTGACCGATATAAGAGAGCCCGCAGTCACAGTCGATTTTATAAACGCCTGGATCTTGTAAAGGGATGCTTGATTTTATTGGACGAAGATGCTGGCTTATCTTTGAGTGCGGCTTGTAGATAGTTTTGATTGAAGCTCGCCGAAGAATGCCTCCTATCTTGTCAGTAACACCCTTTATATAAGGCAGGAATGCTGGTCTTCGGTGCAACTGTGAGTGGCTTTACGCGGTTTCTGCGACGGCGACGCGGTGTTTTTAAATCGTTATCCCGCAGCACTTTAACCAGGTGGTTGAGTTCCTCATTAATGTGTTGGGGATCGCAGATTCCATGTGCTCTCTGAAACAAAGAGTTGCCTACGGCAGATAATTGGCTCGGGAAATTGCCTTTTGTGTCAATCCGGGACGTTATGCGAGAAGACTGAGAAACAGATGGCGTTAATATGTATTGACAATCATGTAGTTTTTATTACTGGCAATAGATGAACAACACCTTAGTCTATCGTGACCACGGCAACTGCAAAGATGCCGAAACGTCGAAATAATTTTAAAATTAACTAAAATATACGCGATAATATCCGGTAAAAAAGTGTTTTATTTAAAGTATGCATCGCGAAAATTTAAGAACAGATTTAATTACCCGCTACGGAGCGGTAGTTGCAAACAAAATACGATCGCTTGAGTGCATGAAGAAAAAGAAATCACGGCTGCTGACATCGTTAAACTTTCTCAAAAGATGTCGGGATAACAACCTTCTCCCGGTATGTGTGAGAATATCTCCGAAGAAAGACATCCGGGGGAGTGCCGAAATTCTTCACCAAGCAAGCAAAAAACTACTGATCAAGTTAATACAACAACATCGGTATGACATATTTCGAACAGACGAAATTATTCAAAATTCAAAAAACGATCTTGCATTGACTCTGTCCCATTCGGATTTCGCGAAAGTTGAAGATTTTACGAATAAAAGGGCGTACTATGTCTACAACATCTATAAAAATAAACAAATTAGCAAATTTCAAAAACTCAATAACAAAAGGATGACTCATGAACCCTTTCAGCCTTCAATCAGCTCAACCACAGAGAATCAATCAACTTTTTCGCTTGAACGTACAGTTGTCAATGTGTCAAAACAAACATTGGAAACAAATGTTATAAAAGTTTTATCGAAGGGCTTAAATTTTGCACCAACTCCGTCTAGAATACCGGTAGAAGACATAATCTGTCGCGTAGAAGACTGTCTTTTCACAAACAAACTTTCAAAGGAAGATTCTGAAAGTATACGGCAAGATATCTCCGGCGTATTAAGACGCAATAGTCTACCGAAATCGAATCTTTCCAGAGAAGAACGCCTTGCATTGAAGACCTTACGCAATAATGACGAGTTAACAGTTCTCCGTGCAGATAAAGGAAATGCTACCGTAGTGATGGATACATCTGAATATAACGAAAAAATCTTGGAGTTGTTAGCGGATGAAAACACATACAAAATGGTGAATCACGACCCCACCAACAGGATTATGAAGAAAACATCCACTTTAATACAAAAATACAAAGATTTGTTACATTTAGATGTGAAAAAGTTAACACCAGCAAGTGCAAAACCACCAAAATTGTATGGGTTACCAAAAATACACAAAGCTAAAGTACCTTTGAGACCTATTGTGAGCCAGCTAGACACACCAACTTACAAGCTGGCCCAGCACTTAGCAATTGTGCTCTCACAACTGCGAGGAAAGACAAGTGCATATGTAAAGGATTCTTACCATTTTGTTAGTGACCTTAAAAATCTCAAGTTAACTAACAATGAAACTATGGTTAGCTTTGATGTGTCGTCTCTATTCACCTCACTACCTGTTAGAGACTGCATTGATATAGTAAAAAGGAAGCTAAGTGAGTCAAACTCGCCCGAGGAATATGCAGAACTATTAGAGCTATGTTTAACATCTGGCTACTTCATGTGGAATAACAATTACTACATTCAAATTGATGGTGTTGCCATGGGGTCTCCGGTGTCACCTGTTGTAGCTGACATTTACATGGAGAACTTCGAGGAGCAAGCGCTCCGAATGGCACCTGTTGTGCCGAAGATATACAAGAGGTACGTTGACGACACCTACACTATATCACCTAAGCATGAAGTGACTGCATTCCTAAACCACCTCAATTCCCTTAATTCTAAAATTAAATTCACTATGGAATTGGAGCAAGAGAACAAATTAGCTTTCTTAGATGTCTTAATACAAAGAAATCCTGATGGTACACTTAGCCATACTGTTTATAGGAAACCCACCCACACTGACCGATATCTAAATGGGAAATCCCATCACCACCCGAGCCAATTATCTGCCGTAGGCAACTCTTTGTTTCAGAGAGCACATGGAATCTGCGATCCCCAACACATTAATGAGGAACTCAACCACCTGGTTAAAGTGCTGCGGGATAACGATTTAAAAACACCGCGTCGCCGTCGCAGAAACCGCGTAAAGCCACTCACAGTTGAACGAAGACCAGCATTCCTGCCTTATATAAAGGGTGTTACTGACAAGATAGGAGGCATTCTTCGGCGAGCTTCAATCAAAACTATCTACAAGCCGCACTCAAAGATAAGCCAGCATCTTCGTCCAATAAAATCAAGCATCCCTTTACAAGATCCAGGCGTTTATAAAATCGACTGTGACTGCGGGCTCTCTTATATCGGTCAAACCAAACGAAATGTGTCAACTCGCATTAAAGAACACATCTCTGATGTTAAAAATAAACGAACCTCAAAATCTGCAGTTTGTGAACATTCCATAGACAAGCCCAACCATTATTTAAGATTTGATACCGTGAAGATCCTAGCAAAAGAGAAACATTTTATACCTAGGATGGTCAGAGAAACTATTGAAATTAAAAAACATCCAAATTTCAATAGAGAAGATGGTTGGAAACTTTCATCAACATGGGATCCAATACTTAAAAACATCAAAATGAAAAACCAGCAAACTGTTAGACTGCAAACTCAGGACACAGTCAGTGCCTTTTGTGTCAATCCGGGACGTTATGCGAGAAGACTGAGAAACAGATGGCGTTAATATGTATTGACAATCATGTAGTTTTTATTACTGGCAATAGATGAACAACACCTTAGTCTATCGTGACCACGGCAACTGCAAAGATGCCGAAACGTCGAAATAAATAATTTTAAAATTAACTAAAATATACGCGATAATATCCGGTAAAAAAGTGTTTTATTTAATGTTATGAGCAATATTAATTCAGTACTAAGTGAACAATTGTCAGTAAAAACATCTTTAGTAGGAGATAAATATAATGAATTAGTTTCGATTATAAAAAAATTCTTACCTTTTTTTATTACGGGTACTGCAACCTCTACAGTTACAAGCGGAACGATGCAAATAAAACTAAAAAGTGATATACCTGTTGTGTATAGCCCTTATAAGTTATCATATGAAGAAAAGTTACGTGTGCGTGAAATAATTCGTGACTTATTAGAAAAAAGTATAATTAGGGAGTCAAGCTCTGAATATTCAAGTCCAATACTTTTAGTTAAGAAAAAAGATGGAACGGACAGAATGTGTGTTGACTTTCGGGCTTTGAATTCTATAACTATAAAAGATCGGTATCCACTGCCATTGATCGATGATTGTATAGACCGCCTGGGTAAGTCCAGGTTCTATACAAGCCTTGATATGGCCACTGGTTTCCATCAAATAGCTATGAGTGAGGACTCTATAAATAAAACAGGATTCGTTACACCCGAGGGCCATTACGAATATTTAAAGATGCCGTATGGCTTGGCGAATGCGCCAGTTGTTTATCAACGAATTATTTCAAACACATTGCGTTCTTTCATTGATAAAGGATTAGTTTTGGTCTACATTGACGATGTTTTAATCCTAAGTAATTCCGTGGAAGAAGGTCTTGAAACCCTACGTCAAGTCCTTGAAACTTTAACTGATTCTGGTTTCTCCATAAATTTAAAAAAGTGTTCATTTTTAGCGGCTGAAGTCGAATATTTAGGCAGAACAATTACTAATGGTCAGGTTAAACCGAGCGCTTATAAAATAGAAGCATTAGTCAGATCCCGAACACCTAGCAATGTTAAAGAAGTTCGTCAATTTTTAGGTTTAGCGGGGTACTTTAGACGTTATATTCCAAATTATTCAATAAAAACTGCCTGCATCGCTAGATTACTACGTAAAGATGTTGAATTTATTTGGAGCAATGAACAAGAGGATGTTCGAAAAAGCATCATCGAACTTTTAACAAACGAACCTGCCTTAGCGATTTTTGATCCGGAATTACCAATAGAAGTCCACACTGACGCTTCTTCTGTAGGTTATGGTGCTATACTGTTGCAGGTTCATAAGGGTGATCATAAACGTGCGGTTGCTTATTTTAGTAAAGTTACACAGGGTGCGGAACCTAAGTATCACTCTTATGAGCTTGAAACTATGGCTGTTGTCAAAGCTTTGCAACATTTTAGACATTACCTTATTGGCACATATTTTAAAGTTGTCACAGATTGCAACGCTCTGAAACTCACTCAGCGGAAAAAGGACTTGTTACCGAGGGTCGCTCGTTGGTGGATGTATTTGCAGGATTACGACTTTGAATTACAATACCGAAAAGGAAGTATGTTACCACATGTAGACTATTTAAGTCGTAGCCCTGTAAATGTCTGTGAAATACGTAAACCCCAAAATTGGGCTCAAATAGCTCAATCCGCCGATGAAGAGACTCTCACTTTAATACAAAAATTAAATGACGGAAACTTTGATTCATCCAGATACGTGTACATTAATAATTTATTATTTTTTAAATATAATCCTACCGGCGAACAGACTCGTTTATTGTGTTATATACCGAAAGGCCACCGATTAAGTCTTTTACGCGTATTTCATGATGAGCACCAACATATAGGTATTGACAAAACTTGTGATCTAATTTTAAAACATTTTTGGTTTCCCTGTTTAAGAAAATTTGTTCAAAAATATATACAGCATTGCATAGTCTGTTTGTCACATAAGAAAATACCTAGGCAACCTTTACAGCCGATTGAATCCTGGAAGAAACCAGATTTACCCTTTGAAACCGTACATAGTGATATTTTAGGACCACTGCCAGATTCAAACGGTTATAAATTTGTATTGATTATTATAGATGCCTATACAAAATTTTGTCTTCTTTATCCTATTTACAAACAAGACGCCAATGAGTTAATCAGGACATTTGAGACAGCCATTTCTCTTTTTGGCACACCTAATTTAATTGTGACTGATCGTGGCCGAGCATTTGAGAGCTCAGCTTTTAGTAATTGGATAACTAGTTTAGGTCCCAAATTGTACTTTATAACGCCAGATATGCACCAAAGTAATGGTCAAGTAGAGAGATATTGTCGTAGTGTATTGAACATGATTCGCATTGAAAATAATCATAGACAAGAGAGTTGGTCAAATGTCATTTGGAAGTTGCAACTAACCTTAAATATTACTAAACCGAAAAGCACTCAATGTTCACCTTTAAATCTTTTGATTGGTAGTGAGTCGACGACGCCGATTATTCGAGCCCTGATACGTGACGTTGCCGTGGAAGGATCGAGGCCTAATCGAGAGTCACTGCGAGAGTTAGCCAGACAACGAGCGAGCAAATTACTTGAACAAAACCAAACTCAACAAGATGACAGAGTCAATCAAACGCGACGCTCACCAAGAAAATTTGAAGAAAACGAAATGGTGTTTGTACGTAAGACTGCTCAATCCACTGGCAAATTGGACTCGGGGATGAGAGGCCCATACAAGGTTGTGAAGGTCCTTCCTCATAATCGCTACGAACTTAGATTAATCGCTGGCTCATATGGGAAAACCACAGAAGCGGCCGCTGAGTATATGACTCTATGGAAAGGCGAGTGGACCCCCGAGGTCTGCGCGAGTTTCTTTGACAGTGACTGTGAGTATATTCACTATATATGAGCATCCTGAGGGCTCTGCTTGTTTGTTATAACTTAGGTATCCTGAGGGCTCTGCCTTTGTACACGAAGCATCCTGAGGGCTCTGCTTGTTTGTTATAACTTAGGTATCCTGAGGGCTCTGCCTTTGTACACGAAGCATCCTGAGGGCTCTGCTTGTTAATTGCAACTTAGGTATCCTGAGGGCTCTGCCTTTGTACACGAAGCATCCTGAGGGCTCTGCTTGTTTATTATAACTTAGGTATCCTGAGGGCTCTGCCTGTGTACACGTAGCATCCTGAGGGCTCTGCTCGTTAATTGAAACTTAGGTATCCTGAGGGCTCTGCCTTTGTACATGTAGCATCCTGAGGGCTCTGCTTGTTTATTATAACTTAGGTAATCTGAGGGCTCTGCCTTTTGCAGTCACAGCATCCTGAGGGCTCTGCTTATTGATTATTTATTGTTTTTAAGTCATCTTATTATATTTTTGTATGTTTTTATTTTGAGATCTTTATTCTTATCTTATCTAATTTTCTTTTTATTTAAAAAAGTCAAACATAGTGCTATAATCATAATTTTAATTAAATAAACCAAATTCACCCAAATTCTTTCTCAATAAATTTACATACAGCACCTTTATTGAAAATGTCTTAAGACTTTCAACCTTAAATTTCAACCTTTATATTAAAACTGTTGGTTGTTAAAACTAAAAATAAATAAATCAAAGTTAAAAATAGAAAAGAAAATTTGTCCTATCTATTAGCTAACAAGTGAAATTTTTCTATAAGACCTACTTTTAATTGCAGCTCAAAGCATTGATGAATTGGCCACAGAGTTGACCTCTGCGCCTCTGCCTATGGGCACCACCTCACATCAAAAACTGGCGGACGAGGACGTGCCGCTGTCAGGAGAGGCCGTCTTAGAAGTGTCTCAACCTACATGGAGTTGAAAAGTGATGAAGCATTCAACCCGTCTCATTCGCACTTCTACGTCACATCAGGCGATGCACGTAGGAGGGGATGCCAAGGGTTCCACGGCGACGGACGGAACACGACAGCCATTCTTTGGGGGGCTCTCGGCTCAATATCTTGCCTTAGACTCACTGCTATTGCTTTGTTAATATTTTGTTGTAATTACTTTGTGTTTTAAAATTGTTATTTCAATAAACCGCTCGATTTGTTTAATGTTGGTAGATTACAATTTATTTTGTGAATATTAGTTGTTTTTTTTTTTTAATTAATAATCTGTTAGATTTATAAAAGTATAATATATCTCTATGCCCAGCGAAGTTAATTTTTTTGCAATTTTTATAAAAAATTTTGTAATGTGTTCTACCAATACGCGACACTGACAGAAATAGCACGCCACACCAATTGCGGCTGATTGCCATTTTTCAATTAATTAACTAACTCCAGCGACGGAAAATTTTAATTTTAGCGTGCTAATTACCGTTCCTGCTTCCGATTGAAATGTTTAAACCAAAGTTTTACCTATTGCTTGTACATGTATTTTATTGTTTTCTCTTTTTTTGTGTTTATGATATATATAATGGTTATTCGAATAGCAAAAATATCAAGTTGGTTTAAGAGCAGTTTTATTAGCGCTGTGAGGGGCAGTTGTGCGTAACGCACCCTGTACATCTGTGTCGCACAGAATACCTTCTCTACAGAATACAACTGTTACACAAACTAGCTAGTGATGCTACGCATCAGACGAACGTCTTCCTAACTACAACACTAGGAACGAACTTTTTCAATTTAACAACTATTTTTTTTAAATTTAGAGTGTTCTCTTTAAAATGATGGCATTGGATTTTGACGTAATGCCATTGTGCGAAATGCGAAAGCCCCTCTTCTATTCTACAAGATATTTTGACAATGTAAAAGATAAAGAAGGTAAAATGAATAAAAGACAAGTATATTTAAGAATTTTTTTATTTCTAAACTTTATTTTATACTTTTATATGCTTTGTTTGCATGGGAGGCAAATTTTTATTTTCTAGACGCGAGACAGTTTAATTAGTTTAGTTTCGTTATTCTTAATAGTAACTCAGAAAACATATCTTTTCAAAATGTATGTGGTTTATAAACGATTTACCTATGAAGTTCTACCACAATTAAACCGTTTAAGTAAACACTATTAGCACAAAGACACGGTAACCAACGTTAAGTTCGATCTCAGTTCTTCGGGAATGATGGAAAATGACGTCCTTCTTTCTTCACTACCAGCACTGTACAACAAGTATATTGTGAAGCACCATTAACGAAAAGATAATGGTCAAAGCCAATATGGGATTTTGACCAGCTAATGGTCAGTAGTACACATGAAAGATTAACTCATGAGTAACCTTTTCCCCCTTAAACTTCCCTAATTTGAAATCTAAAAATCTTGTAAAAAAAATAATAAGTAATTTGCGAAAAATCAATCATAAGCTACCATTTTGTTTTCTTTTGAATGTATCAATGTCAATGTCAAAAAAGTAACAAAACGATGTAGATGAACCCACAATATTGGCGGATTAGTTTTGACAGTCAATCAACAATCTGTCAATCCTAAAAAATCGGGGAAAACATATATTTAAAAATATATCTTACAATGGTAGGAAGGACTATATATTCAAACTAATGAATGTATGATAATCTATATTTATTGCCCTGTAATTTGATATACTGACTATTAGTAGGTCATCTTTTGTACTACCTGTTTTATTACTATATTTGGGAATTGAGAGGTTATTTTAACATAATTAAAACATTGAAAGATGACCTAAAACCGTACATCAATGATTGAACATAGTGTTATCATTTATCATTCACGTTGAAATGACATATGACAATTGTACGCCCGAAAAGTAGTAACGGAGCTGTCATTATCAAAAAGTTCTAACCATAGACATGATTCCTAGCTTTTTTTTTGTAGAAGACTACCTGCTATTAACTGTTAATAAAAAATAAAAAATTAAAACTGAGTAATATTGTCTGTTAACATAACAGCTGCTGCTGCTGTGTCGGTTGAATTTCAAAAACTCAACGCCTCAGAAAACAAATAGACAGACACTGATAACATTGATTACGCTGAAAAGTTCGATTTATATTTTATTTTAATAAATGGTATAAAACATGGCTTCTGCACATAAAAAAGCCCTTCTGGAATATAAGCAAAAATTGTTAAATGAATTGAATTACTACTATCAGAGGATTACAGAAATACAACAAAAACCTAAAGCAGTGTATTATGAAAGCGACAGGTAAGAAGCATTGTTTGAAAAGTAACTTTTAAACTTAGTTTTGCACATCGAACTCAGTTTATCTAACATTGTTAGCTATTGTAGTCTTTGAAATGTGCACATTGTTTTAAGAACTTTGATTTGTAGTGAATACTTGCCCCAAAAGTGCACTCAACTCAAGCACTTAATTCGCAAATTAATATCTTTGGTTTCACAATCGATATTAATAGACTCAACATTTTGCAACTCTTTGCAACTGTACTTTTTTTTAAATAATTAGTATTGGCTCAGTAGTTACATATTATATACATTATAATTGATGTGAAACGAATATGCTATTGAACAAACAATAAAATTAAATGGTTGGAGTAAAGCAAAAATTTTAGAGAATTAAGAATCTTTTTTGAAATTTAAAAATAATGAATAATGCTGGGTTTGTGCATATGCATGTATAGAATGCCTCGAAATAAACAGTTTTTATTCTTTTTAACTTTTTGTTCTGAACCATTGCTTCTTAGTAAATTGTGTTTTAATGAAGCTAGTTGTTAAGGGAGTGTCAGCTTTGTGAAAATCAATAAATATGGTTTGGTTTTGTGCATTTGAGAAAACCGATTTATAAAAATTTCACTTAATGCATGTTATAGAACCCTGCACACCCTTTGCTTTGCTCTAAATTGGAAAGTTACCATTGTCATCGTCCAATGAGTTTGCTGTGTGGATTAGTTTCTTTATTTATGGCTAGAATTGTATTTTGTTTTACAAAATGGACTTGCTCAATTATGCTGGCCTCAGTAATCAAATTACCAAAATCATAATTTTAATTCCTACCCCAAATACTGAGTTTTATGTATACATCATACAATGTATTTGGTAGTGATCAATTTCAATAAAAAATAGTCAATTTGTGATAATTGTATAATAATTGTGTAATAAATAGAGTGATTCAAGAGGAAGGTTTATATGTATAATACATGCATAATATCGTCGAGGAACACTGATAATCTTAGACACATTTTTCTGCGCTTACATTGCAAACGCTGGCGGAACCATACTGGATAGATCAAAATAATGTGCAACAGTATTGTACATCTTAAAAAGGTCTACAAAAAAGTCAATGGCGGTATATGTTTGTCTCTTAGGGGTAACCCACAATAACCATTTTTTATCCTTTACTTTTTACGAGAAATAATGGCTTATTTACGAATCGATTTTAAGCAATACAGCATTAATCCTTATCCAATTTAGTACCTTAAATACATTGTGCATGTAATATAGATAAATATGGCCCTTTACAGCTTTAAATTTAACTGGATATTTCGAAGATATTACAGATTTAAAATGCAATGACATAGACCCGTGCACAGCCGGGGCGGGTCGCTAGTTATACAGGGTGAACCTTTATAATATGCACATATTAAAATGGGGGAAACTAGACCGAATTTTATCGACAGAAAAAATAAAACATAATAAAAGAAAATTTTTTATAGGAGTTATGATGTTTTTAATTTTTCATTCGCGAAATTTGATATGTAATAAATTAGAGAGAAAGAGACGCAGACAGAAGTTTCACCCGTTTGTGGTTAGCATGCCGAAGAGCCGAACTAAACGGTTCGATAGCTCATTTTTGGTTCGTGTTGCCAAAGAGTGGAACGATTTGCCTGCATGTGTTTTTCCATACAAATATAACCCTGGAACTTTCAAGTGTAGAGTGAATAGGTATCTCTTGGACAGGCGTGTATGATCCTCGCCTTCATCGTCACTTTCCATCAGGTAAGATGGAAGACAAACGCCAGCTAATTATCAATAAATAAAAAAAAATAAACAAAATGTACCCATACAATTTATCTTCACATTAAAAAAAAACATTTTTTTCCAAAAAAATTGTTTTTTTTTTAATTCTCTTCTGTCGATAAAATTCGGTCTAGTTTCCCCCATTTTAATATGTACACATTATAGAGATTCAACCTGTATATAAGTTAGAAAATTGTACAAAAATAATGAATTATTTATGTTTAGCACAGCTTGTGTAAAGAAAGTACCAATCTTATGAAGACTTCTTGAAAAGACATAGCTTAAAGATGGTGAAAGAATTATTAAAACAAATCACAAGTTTAAATTGATTATAAAACTATAGCAAGGTCATAGACAAAATTAAAATTGCTTAGGAACAGCAATAAGCTTAGATGAAAATTTAAATTATTTTTGTATCAAAACAGCATAAAAAGCCACTTTTAATATGTATAAGCAAAGATAAATAAAATACATCTCTTAAAAATGCTCTCTATTTCTATGAAGAAAATTAATATAAACCGTTATTTTTTTTCAGCTCGGACTCTGAATTTGATTTAACAAAAATAATTGAGCTTGGGCCGTCAATTCAAACACTTAAACAGCAACAGAGAAACCTGAAGATTTGCGAGCAAGCTACAGAAGAGCTGACATCCTTGGTAGTGCTGCAGTCAGAGGTGACATTGCAGGTCGACGAACCGGAGATTCATGGGTAGGAATGTATATCATAGTCTCTTTTATTATGATGTGTCTCTGATGATATGTTTTGTTTCATGACAGTGTCTCTTTTACATTTAATGAATGTCTTATTTTACTTCATCTTTATCGTGATATAGCATTACTACTCCACCAAACACTGTGAAACACCTCTCGGCACTCAATTTTGATGGCTATAGTTCTTTCCTTCCCGCTTTGGGGATGAAGATCACCTTTATAAGTGCCCCCCGATAAAGAATGGCGACTTGTGGCCAGTCTGCGTTTCGTGGTTGCCAAGTTAGTTCGTATATCGGGAACCTGGGACGTGTGTGTGCAGGAGGAGGGTTCTAGCGTTTCCTCTTTTTTTGCAGTAAAAGCTTTCTTAGGGTTCTAGTGAACTTTAGGGAACTTACCCTCGCGGGCCCACGGCCCGACAGTCCGTCCCCCTTAAGCTAAGTTGATATTGCGATGTAGATAACGCGTTGTGATTGGTCACCGCTGCAGGGGCTTGGACCCCGGCTACTTAGGGTGTCAACTCCAATTGGGTACATGACACAATTTGAAAATGTTTTATCATTTATTTAATAATATAAGTTTTTGTGACCCAAAAATGTTTTTAAAACTAAAGTTTTGAAATTATATTTAATTGAAAATTTAAAACGAAGCAAAAAACGTATTATAAAAATATGTAATATTTTGTATTATTATTAGCTTACTGACATTAAATATAACAATTTTCATTATGACAGTACGTAAACGTTTTTCGTGCCACTTTTCTAGCTGTTCAGTGAACCGTGGTACTATTCTATTTGATTTTTGGCTCACTACTACGGTGAACTACTACTACTTCTACATGAATCATTGTCTATTTTTATTTTACATATTATCATATTTAAAATCACAACTTGTGAATGATTGCAGAGCTCCAGTACGCGAGCCCGGAGATTGGTACGGCGTGGTGGCGGAATGCAGGCTTGATTTGGTGCCATTCGTCATTACATTCATGGTCCATAAGAGTGTAAGTTTGCAGAAGGTACAAGTTATAGCTCCTTGCGTTAACATCTCGTCTGTACTTAACCACCTATACATATGAACTAACCGTGTTCAGTTGCATTCCGGGTAAAGGGGAAAATTAAAAGAACAAAGGTGTTGGGAAAGTTACAATTATAAGTAGAAATCTTCAGCCTGCAGACATCCGAATGCTTGTAAAATTCTGAATTACCATACGTCAGAACATATTACTAAAGATATTTATCAATTCTAGTCCCGCAAGTTCGGGCCGAAGCATTTCCGCAACGTGAGCGTGCGGCTGCTGAAGACGCCTCAAGAACGTGAAGCGAGCGCAGCGCTGGGCGACGCGCGCAGACCCGCCGACGCTACAGAGGTGAGCCGTGGCGGCTACCGAGTCCGAGGCTGGCACTGTCTGTGTGTCCGCGGCGGTGCCTGTCTGAACCGCCGCAATGTGGTTGCGCTGGTCAAAGGGCAGTTATAATCCGCACGCTGAATGATGATCCCTATGACAGTTCGTTAGCGCTTAACATTGTACTGACGTCCTATCACATCAAATCCTTTAGAGGTCCATTAAAAAGACGAAAAAATCATAATTGTGTACAATTGTAAATTATAAAAATGAATATTAAGAAATTATTACGTAATGTTCGGAAATAATAGAAAAAAACTCAATGCAAATGTACATGGTACGTGCTGCAAAAGTTACGTCGTCAAGCTGTTATCGACTAAGAAGGGACACATCGATAAACAAAATATCGATAATTTGTTGGATATATAAAACAAATGCTTTGAGTTTGTATTTTATTTATATCAATCTGAATCTGACACAGGGTCAATCGGATTTTCAAAATCTGAGTCTGAACTGCAGCTATCCGTGACGTTTATTATTAACGGTTGGTCAATGATATTGTCGTATTGTACATCTCGATCCCAGTCTTGTAAGCAAATTTTCTTCGTTCTTTCGACCACTTTTCGCCAATTGTCAGCTGTCACTTGAGCGCAAGCTTCTTCCAATAAAACCATCATTTTATTTGCCGTGAATGCAATTTGAATAAAAATTAAAGTATAGTAAAATAAAATATAATAAGGCTGTTACTTTTTTATCTAGTGTTTTATGTCCATCAATGCGCGTAGTCTTTTTTTCAAAATAAATAAATATTGCTTATTATGTTGAATGACCTGGCTGAATGACATGACATTTGCCTGAAAAAACAGTATTTTATCGAAATTGTTTCGCATAACTAATACAACTGTCAGTTGAAACGTCATAGGGATCATCATTCGGCGTGCGGAGTATAGTTTGTGTTATACTTTGATAACAACAAGCGATATGTACACTTACCAACATGGAGCTCATGTTCACTGTACAACGTTATTCTTAAATCGATAATAATGACCTGTATACTAAAGCACCTAAATATATAACATTTATTATAAAATTCCAGATAATAAGACGGTATTCAGAGGAGCACAGGTCCAGGAGAACCACTCTCGCCAAATTAGCGGACTCCTGCGGCGGCGCGTTGACCATGGCGGCTGTGGTCAGTACCGAGCTTGTTACTTCCAAGTAGGATCAGAATACTTCAGTGATAGGGAATAGTAGACATTCCTGTTTGCGATCAGTTGTGGCGGGCGTGGTTGTGCTCAGCGCCTGGCCAACTGAATCCTTGAGTCAACCACCTGTAACAAAAGAAATGAAACGTCAGTCGAGTCGCGTGTGCCGTGCGATCTAGGCGAGACCTACATGTCGTGTAGGTGGCAGCACAAGTATCAGTTGATTAGCTGTTCCATTTGAATTACAATAAGGTATCCCTCACACTATGGACTAAGTGGCGGGCGGGCTCCCTGCGGCGCGGCCGTGGCGGGGTGGCGGCGGAGGGGGGGGGCACATATCCCATGCTGCTTGGTAATAACGCTGAAACGGTTGTATCGGTTGGCTAGTTCCAGGGCTTATCGATTACATGTAAACAAACATACGAATGTTCTCCTTTATAATATTTCACGTGTGAATAATAAATCAAAATAATATCAAGATTTCCGCTCCGCATCATGGCGAACCCTTCGCGGCTTGACTCGCCCTTGGCGCGTTTTAAACTGTCTCAACGTATTGGTGGAGTTGCCTTTGTGAAGGCCTGGCCTGGGCCGCAGCCGCCCGACCGCAGTCGCAGTGGTGGGGCGGCGCGCATCGCTGTACTCACGCACTATATCCACGTTGAAGACAGGAACAGCCGCTGACATTGCAAGGACCAAGGCACTTCCATGTGGAGTGTTCGCTCGCCGATGCAACATCATAAACTCAAACAGCTCTCTCCATCAACTGGATCGCGTGCGGCAAAATGAAAGTAGTGACAACAGCTGTTCTTTAAATGCACTTTCCTGAACTTGCAGCCCAGCGGCGGCTACACGCTGAAGTGTCTCGACAAGTTGGAGATTCTGTGGCTCCTGAAGTACTCCAAGTCGCGCGGCACGTTCCACCACTCCATGAAGTTCGATCTGGATTACTTGGGTACGTGCTACGTAGATCACGTTTATATCCGCAGGCTGTTTCGCTTTCCGTCTACCTGTACAAGCTTTTAAAAGCCGAATTCTAAAAGTGTATCGACTTCAATCATTTAGTGTACCAACAATGACGTAAAATATTTTTTTGTATTTGATTTTGTGACTTGGGCGAAGTGTTTGCCTTCTCTAAACAATAAAATCGTTTCATCGAATTGGTTGAGATGAGCACCAACGGCGCAGCAGTAAAGATCCCAGGGTTCAACCCTGCAGGCTGCCGCGTGTGCCAATGACGTATAGTAGTAGTGTTTATGTAGTGTCTACAGTTGTACTACATAAACTACATTCCATAATCGCGTATCAAAAATGCAAACAAAGACCTGTCATTGTCAAGATGCGCATGGTCAATAATTCCCAATCCTTTTGACAAGTTTATATTGCATTCAATTGTTTTTCTCGTAAGTTTGTATGGTAGTAGGTAGTCTGGTATAATATTTATAATTCAAAAATAAATATAATAAGACAACAACGATAAACGATTATTCGAAGGAGGTAACAACAACGAGATGCGGCGGAGTGGAGGCCCTCGGGAGGCCGCGGGGCCGGTCGGTTCCTGCGGGGCCCGGGCTTAGACTTCAACTACTCAACTTGAAATCGTATCTATTAAAAAACATTTGATTGATACTATAAGATCACCATTGTTTACATTTCGGATACGAGGTTTCGGAATGCATTATAAGTACATGGAACCGACTGTTCCGAAGCTGGACGAGAACATCCTGAGGAAACCACACGGGATACCTCAGAAGTTATTCATAAATCTGGCAACCCGGTGGCGAGGGTAGTGAGCGTTGTCCGGCGCCAGCGCCAAGTTGAGTGAGGTCGTTGCGGCAGAAGCCGTGGGTGCTTCGGTAGCCTGTCTGCACCGCTCGAGCCGCGTCAGGAGTTACTTCCACTAAACATGTCAGCAGCCCTGTCCTAGGTATTAACTTAACATGGAGCTCGTAATAGCATTTATCGGGTTTTTTTTATTATCTTAAAGCTATCATTAGGGTGTGACCACACCAATCCATCGATCGACGTCAATCAACGTCGCCTGTTCCAGTCTACCATCGATCGACGTCGAACGGTTGGTGTGGTTCCAGCTAATTAACAAAATTAGAAACTAATATATCACAATTACCTTCCGCAGATGAAAACTACATTAAGGAAATAAAGGGCGCCTATGCACGCCTGCAGGCAGCCGGCGCCGACGAGCGCACCTCGCTGCTAGAGAAGATCATACAAATATGCATCGTCTCTTCCGGACGAGCTGCCCTTGGAGAAACTACCACGGACCAATCGGATCACGAGCCCGCTGAGAAACGGGGCCACGCGCCGCTACAAAACATTTCCAACAAGTTGAAGGACAGCGAGATCATGGCCCCGCCTAAATCTGTTCCAAAGGAAACGAAATCTAACGCAATTAAGAATAAGGATCGAATTTCTACAACTAAACATGGTGAAGTTGTTAATGCTAAAAGAGTTTTGTCAAATACGGAGTCGCAGAAACCGAATGTCGGTAGGAGTAAGGATAAAACGAATGTTATGTCCACTAAGAAAATTAAAAATAAGACTATTATGAAGAAGAAAGCCGCGGAACGAGTAGTGAAGCACAATAAGAAGGAATAGCTGCAGTAGGTCGCGCCGCGCGCCGCTGGCTGCGTGCGCTGACTCGTGCGACAAGAGTGTTCACTGTGATATTTAAGAAAAAACAAACATTTTATACTTAAATAAATGTTTTTCATGTAAATACATTTCCCTATTGTAAATAATTTGAAATAACGATTTAACTTATTGATACCTGCATTTAGTGAATGTTGATGGAACTGTTTCTCTGTGTTTGTAACAGTTGTTTCGTTGGTAAATAGTTCACAAACAGAACACCCTTTCTACTGTTACTTGAATACTAAACTCGGAATGATGTAGGTATTCATTTCACCTATGCCATTCTGAAGTATGCTGCGAGCGATTATGTGTCTTATTAGTATGAAATATTGCATATTTACAAATTGTAGACTTCAAATATTGTACGCGACTGCGCTCTCTACTCACTCGAAATGTGTATGTAGCTGGTGGACAGCTGCTTGACAAAAAAATATTTTATTTGTCAAGTGTGCAGTATTAAATTTAATACTGGCACTTGGATACCTCATCACGCTGACTTCGTTCGATCGATTAGCACATATCTACGTACAAATCTCAACATACATAATCACACAACACTTTCACACTCTGCACTATTTTGAAATAGCATACCTCATAGTAGTATCTCGTAACATTTGTATCATACCAAATATAACGACTTTTACTCTAATAATTTCCAATGGGTGAGACATTACAAACTTTAGAAGACATAGACAACTTGGAAATTGCTAAATCTATTACTTGTGACTGCTCAGAAATTAACAAGCATATAACTGTGCATCAGGGTGACAGGGTGACCTGACAATCATCTCTCAAAATATACGAAGTGTATATCACAACCATGACGATTTTTTACTGACATTAGCTAACTTTAATTTTTATATTGACATTATTATCATTACAGAGTGTAGACTTAATAAAAATATACCTATTCCTCAACTTGACCACTACCGCTCATATATGACTACTTGCCAGCTGAATCAAAACGATGGTGTGGTTATATATGTCAGAAATACATTACATCACAAAATAAAGGAAATTAAATTAAATCACGCGTCTTGTTTACAGCTAGATATAGACGATAATATTATACTAGGTATATATAGATCTCCATCGCACCCGAATTTGATTAATTTATAAATTCTTTGAGTTCACACATGGAAACGATACATACACAAAAAAATATTATAATAGCGGGAGATATAAACATAAACTTAATCATCAAACCAACAGAAACACATCAAGAAAGAAGTAATAGAACAAGTTACTTGAACATACTTACATTGTTTGGTTTACTTCCTGGACATACGCTACCTACCACAGGGAGCAATTGTCTAGATCATCTTATGCTGAAACTAAATATACCGACAGTTAAAGCTTCCATAGCCGTATTGGACACATCAATAACGGATCATTTTACAATATTTATGTCTTTGACAAAACAGAAAACAAATTAAACTCATAAAAAGTTTACAAGATCGTTTAATTTTGAAAATGCTCTATTATACCTACAACAAAATGACATATCAAATTTAATGCTTTGTGAAGACCCCGAAATATTGACTTCTATTCTTATTAAACAATTGACTGAATCCGTTATAACAAGTACTACTATTAAAACAATTCCTTGTAATAAAAGATTGATTAAGCCCTGGAGTGCGCGTGGCATCTTGCGGTGCATTAGACAAAGAAATATATTACAGAGAAATCTTAAAAATGATCCTTTTAACGAAACTCTTAAGATAACCTATTCTAGATATAGAAAATATTGTAATAATTTAATTAAGAAACTAAAAAGGAAGTATGAAAGAGAACTATTGGCTAAGTCAGTTACAAACAATAAATCACTCTGGGATAGTATAAAGCACAAAAAATTTTAAAAATGATTGTACACCTTTACTAAATTCTCAGTCTACACCCTCCGAATCGGCAAACTATGTTAACATCTTCTTTGTCAACATAGGAAAGCAGCTAGCAGAACAAATTAAACCTTCACAAGATCCAGCTAAATCTAATAAACAAAACGCACAATCAAATTCCTTTGTACTTTTAGACACCGATCACGATGAAGTGGATAGAGTTTTAATGACCGTCAAATCAGAAAGTGCTCCTGGCTGGGACAACATTTCTACTAAATTCTTAAAATTTATTAGAAAGGACATTGTTCCTATAATCTCACATTTAGCAAACCTCTGTTCCCGGAAGGGAATTTTCCCATCACTCTTAAAACAATCAGTTATCAGCTGCGTTCCGTTTGCCGATAATATCGCTCACAGCGCTCACATCACCGTTCCGGTTGCCTGTGAGCGCGCTCACAGGGATATCGATACGTCATCAATGACGTCATAAACGCCGCCATCTTCCCGCTCACAGTGCCCAAGCTACGGAGCATGGTCGCTCTGAGCAGCCTGTCAAAACTGACACATGACGTTACTTTGTTGATGCTGCTCACAGGGATATCGACACGTCATCAATGACGTCATAAACGCCGCCATCTTCCCGCTCACAGTGCCCAATAGCGATGGGCGATTGTTCCAAAAAAAACAATCGACTGAATCGAATATTGTGCCGTTGCGTATTCGATTGTCGATTCAGTAGTTCCTCGCCCTGATTATTCGAATAACAATCGACTAACTACTAAATACTAATATATTCGTAAACGAATTGCGTGCGAATGTACAACTCTGCGTAGTGAGCGTGCGATGTTACACTGCGCTGTGGTGCGAGTCGGAGTTTCGATTGTTTTTAAGGAAAATATCCATTCTAAGTGTGATTTTTTTTTAAATCCCCACTCAAACACATCAACTGAAGGCCCCAAAGTAAGCAGAGCTTGTGTTATGGATGACCATACAGCGAACTGGGGGGAACCCAGAATAAACATACATATATAAATACAAACAACCATGACCCGAGAACAAACATCTGTGTTCATCACACAAATGAATGCCCCTACCAGGATTCGAACCCGGGACCTTCGGCGTATGAGGCAAGGCTACTTACCACTACACCACTCGGATTTGACACTTGCCTACATTATAAGTAAGAAATTTCTAAGTACAATTAAAAGTAAGTATAATAATTTGTTTTTACCCGACTGCCTCAAAAGTAGGGTCATCTGTTTCAAGAGCATGACATGTCATGTATGAATAATTCGATTTCACACAGCTACAGACAGACTAAACGGCTTGATAAATTTTGACATATGAGGTGTTGTTCGATTTCTCTAGTAGCACGGGTGACAGTGGGTATATTCATATTTTATAAAATAAAAATTGCGGGCTACTATCGAAAGAGGGCCGGTCCCGCTCCATACATTCAAAAACCTGTCACTTTAATTCTTTAATTGATCCCGTCTTGAATTCGTTAGTGCTCTAAACAGTTGTTTATTGTATTAAATATCCAAATCTATTATCAATATTTTAAAATTCGATGCAGAAATAAAATTATTTCATAAAATACGTACATAACCTCAAAGCGTCAATGTCAGGCGTCAATAACTTACAAAAATAACAATTGTATAGATGTCGCAGCCAAATGGTCGCAAATATATCAGGATATCAACAAGTTTAAGAAAATAATGAACAAATTGCTTAACCCTTGCGTAACAATAAGTGGCCTGCTGTAATGTAACAAGTATTAACATATCATAGTGATACTACTTTATTAAATGTTGTGGCGAATTATCTTAATAAATTAGTTATTTTTCAAAATCTGTTACGAGAGTAACTTACGTAATTGTATTCTTCGCGTAGTTTTGAGACCACCGTCAATATCATTAGATAAAATATTAGAGATCCTGCATGGTTTAGAACTACAGATCTTCACAGAAGTGGTCATATTATACACTACCTATTTATTTCCTCGATGACGGTTCTTTTACAGTTTGTCAACATATTGACAAGCAAATGGTTGATTTTACATTATTACTTACCTACATCATTTAAAATCAGCTTCTCAAGATATTGTTTTGTATTTGTCAAGGGCTTAATTAAAACAACATTTCTAATATACAATTTTTTTATTCATAATTGTTAGAAGGTTCTATTTTAGGGAACTGGGTTCTGGAGGTGTAGAGCTATTTTAAAACACTGATATTATGGTTATTATATTTTATATTATAAACATTAATACTGTTTTACATTTACAATAGGTATTTTATATTTTTATAACAATTAGATGTTTCATGGTTTGTGTCTAGATTAGAAGTAATTTTGACAATTAAATAAACATTCCAATATTATAAAACTGTCACTTCACATGTGACAAGTGTTGCCTGCCATTAAACACATATACAACCTCCAACACAACCCCTCAACACTTGCACACATTTAACCCCCTGTATATAATACAATAGACCAAAAACAAATAGCTTACCTTCATAAATTAAACATTGCCTTCCATACATACCTAATTATACATTAAAATCTCACAACCACTTATATTCAATTATTTCCGCTTAACTCCATCTATTTAACAAAAAAATATTCCGTCTCAATTCAACCAACAACTATTAATTCAACCTTTCAAACTTAATACCAACTTTAATGTCGCTACCTTTAATCCTTTCGCACTTATCCAACTCCTACTTGACTAAATATGTACTTTCACTCAACTATATAATGTTAAGAACCTTAACCTCCCTCTTGACTCACTACATAAAACATTACTAACTATAATAATCATAAATTCCCTACATAAACTCTTCAAGTTTATTTAAAAAAACTTTATCTCCTTCTCGACTACTCAATTAATAAAAACCTCTATAACTATAATAACCTTAAACTCCTTCTCGACTACTCAATGCATAAACTTCTCTAAGTTTATTTAAAAACCTTAAACTCCTTCTTGACTATTCACAACATAGGAACCAATACTCTAAGAGTATTGCCAGTCTTACTCAAATCAGTTAAACTCAACTCATAAACCACAACATAACTCATAATAAACACAACAACTTCACATAACTTTAGACTCAACACTTGAATTCAAAAATCACACACAACCTTACATTATCTTTTATTATCTTTCATTTCTTAAATTTTCTCACTTTTCCCACATATTAACCGTTCAATTATTTTATTATAAAACCAAAACACCAAATAACTATTAAAACAAAACAAAAATAAAACAAAACTATAAAAGAGATGTAAAAGGATTTTAAAAAACAACTGTAAATATGTTTGTATCAAAATAAATGAGTACTTCCTGCAGGGCTTTAGAGTTTTATAGTTTAACTAATAAACAATTATGTTTTTATGATCACCCCTTTAATTGTTGAATTATCCTTGTCTGTTAGTTCTATCTATTGTTGTATACTACATTGAAATTCCCCTATAAAACACTTATAAACACAATAAAGAAAACAAACATTTCCCCCGAGACACCATAAGTTCACTTTTGAAAATTAACACATTCTTATCTTTGTTCCGCTGCAGTCTTCCAGTTCTTGTATTTTCTAAAATTCAGTATTTTCACTATCAATATATTCTTCTCTTTCATCCATATCATAATTACTTCTTAAAGTATCCATCAGATTTCCATTTGTTAATCTGCGATCATTTGTTCCATTTTCATTTGTTTCATTGGCATTTTGTTTCATCTTTATTTGTTCTACTAAATATATTTCTTCTCTGTATCACCTTCTCGAACTACATTAACTCCATTACTATTATTATCCCAATATCACCTTCTCGAACTTCCCTGACTTCATCTTCACAATTACTTATATTCATTTGTGTTACTTGTGTTAGTGTTCTCCCTTTCATCAATTCTTACATCTCTTGCTCTTATAATTTTCTGTTCGTCTTAAAGCCAAATTTTATCTTTTCAAAATTGTGCTGCCCATAACCTATTGGAGGGTTCTATTTTAGGGAACTGGAAACTGGAGGTTTGTAGCTATTTTAAAACACTGATATTATTTACAATAAGATGTTTCATGGTTCGTGTCTAGAATAGATGTAATTTTGACAATTAAATTATTTATTAATTAAACAGTTTTCTAATATTGGATTGTTTTCCAATATTAGAAAACTGTCACTTCACATGTGACAAGTGTTGCCTGCCATTACACACATATACAACCTATATACAACAATAATCCTCCCCAACTACAACATGGTCTAAAAAATTCTGCTGGTGCAGCAATATTACTTTGAAATCTAGCCCAACCAAGGTACCACACCATTGTCATAACATGAGCTACATCCTACTGTGCGACGGCAAACAATACAATACCAACAATAATCTTTTATTCCTTCTGTTCCGTTTACTTTCAATTAGAATATAAACATAAAAAGGTCACAAAGATAGAGAAACACAATCAAGATCGAACATACACAGTACACAACGACGCATTAGCAGTTGCAAGACTGAATACATATCAATCACATCTGACGTTGAGGTCTGATTGATGTGTGTGAATGACAAAACCAGCATCTCATATCTAATAGTTACGTTCAGCTTTAATATTTTATAATAATCATTATAAGTATGTATTTACTGGCATAATAGTATTTTTATTTAATATGATCTTTGCTATAATGTAATTTTTAGTTTCGGTCCTCCATTAGGTTGCTCTCTGTAAAACTTACAACAATATATTGGCTGCATTCAAAAAAAATATTTCTCGTAAATATTTAAAAACGATTTTCTTTTTTTCCTTAGACTGTCTTATCACAGTTTTAATTGCTTTGAAGTCAGAAAAAAATCTATTTTTTTAATGATATATTTGGTAACTAAGACGCGTCTTCTGGCTATCAATCAGTTGACAGGTCATATTTGACCGGCCCTCTTTCTGCTTTGAAATTTCTATTTCACGGGCTATAGCGGATTGATGGATTTTGACATTTGAGGTGTCAATTGAATCGTCTTGACGAGAATAGTGACAAAGGCTATAAAATTCATTCGAATGCGAAATGTAGTAATTTCAATGTAGTCGGATTTTTCGTTCTTCTTTTATATAATACTTGTTATTTGTGTGATAGTTTACCGAATGTACACTAAACTTTTTCAATACTTACAAACCTATAGACTTCTAAGATTTTTTTTAAATAACCCACGGTCATAAACCGATTTCTTTGTAACTTTAAGGTAAAGAAATTGTAATAATACTTAATACATGGATTAATTTCTAGACGAACAATTCTATCGCAGTATAAACTATGAAGTTTTTTACTATGAAGAGATTGGATTCATGCAAAGCCTGGTCTTTAGTACATATTTATATAATTCTTTAGTTTAATCGCCCGCTATCTTGTTTCCAGAGCACATTTCCTCTAAAAAACTTAATTTTTGCAACATAATGTGGTGTGAAAGATAAAAATATTTAGTATTTCTGATTTAAAGTTTGATTTTGTAGCGAACTACTGCGGCTATAGTCAAGTAAAAAATAATGAAAGTATAACAGCTGACACTAATATTGATAAATAGGTACCCTTTCCATTACAAACTGCCCGCCCACACGACACACAATATACAAATGTTTTTCAATGTGCTACTTTACCGAATAATATACTAGTTTTTTAATAAAGCACTATCTAGTGTCACATTCGAGAAGCTTTTAGACATAATCGTTCAAAGTGTTCAACTTTCAAGTCAGCGAGGCGATCATTCGGTTACTATAGCAACCTGGACGTTTGAGTGGAATTTCTGTATTTGAGAGTTTCCTTGCCCTTTGACATAATACCTAATAATTAACATAATACGAATAACTATATTTTTTAACTAAATAAATAAGTGTAGACTACTTGTTTGTTTTTTGTTTGATTTTGTAACGCTTTTTTAGTTAATTTAATTATAATAAGTAACTCATTGATCTCTTTCAGACTTATAACATAAATCGAACAATTATAGTTTTTACATTTTTATATTCTAGTCTTTTGTTTTACTTAGAAACTCCTCAATTATCCATCCATTCATAATGTAAATACGAATGGATGTTTTCCTTAATCCATGGCGATCGCATAAACAACTGCAGCCATAAGTAAGTTGAATTTAAGCGCAGCGCACATCGCACGCCGCACGCACGCATCAACTTTTTAACTACTAATTCAGTAGAAAGAGTTAGTAATATAAGTGCGGTCTGCGGCCTGCGTCGCGCTGCGCTGCGCGCGCCTCGAATTACTCGTAGTAGTTACTCGGTTATCGCGTCTGTGATAGAGGGACGCACGCACGCGCGTCAAGTCGCTAACAATCGACTGACATCCATAGTTATCGACTTTTATCGACTGAACTGAACAATCGACTAGTTCGATTGTTTTTAGTAATAATCGCCCATCGCTAGTGCCCAAGCTACGGAGCATGGTCACTGTGAGCGATCTGTCAAACTTGAGACACTTGACGTTTGTTTGTTGATATTTTTATCTAGTGGTTAAAGAAGTTTATTTGTTATTTATTTGTAATAACATCAAAAAAACATGGCTCCTGTTACAATAAAGGTCGAAGACCATAATGAAGATATAACTTTAGATTTAAGCCAGGAACAATTCGAAAGGATACAACACGGTAAATAAGCATATTTTTTATAACTGAACTAATACATGTCTTATCAACCTCCTATTCTTTTTATAAATACAGCTGCCTTTAATTCTTATTTCCTTTCCAATTTACAGATACTGATTACCTTCGCCAGTTGGTGGACAACTATTATAATCACCAAAGTGGAAATTCACAAGGTTACTATTTGCTACCTGTATCTACTAAAAGTCAAACTTAGCCAAGTAGTTTATGTCATATGAAACAGGCTGAAATTTCCCTCACCGTAATACATTATATCGAAATTATAATATTCCACTTTTATTACAATTTTACAGACCTTGATCAAGAACATCAAACAATAGCATCTTCTTCAAATCAAAATGAACAAGGTAAATACACCAGAGATATATTTATATCAACCTCACATTCAGATAGTTTAAAAAAAACAGCCTGTTTTTTTTAAACTGAATTGTTGGGTATCATCTTGTCTGTTTTGCTTTTTCTACTTAACTAAAACTAAAAAAATTATGCTTACAGACCATCCAAATTTGTTTTTATGGGATGAAGCTGGGATATTACTGCTGTTAAGTTTGTATGAAGAAAATAACGAAGACTTTTCTCGAAAAATAAAAATTGCTTATCGTATAAAATGGAGCAGCAACTTTTCAGAAAATACATTTTCTATGAAATGAAGTACCAGCAGTCCCAAATTCTTCACAAAAACTTTTATGAGATAATATTTGGCAAGCAATTTCTGGAAGGGATTCTACTTTTCCTAAACTCTTGAAGATTAATAACACATGAGCCAAAATTATTTCCATGTCGTGCTTGAATTTGTTAAGTGAACAGTAAGCTGTTAGTACTCCTATCATTTGGATAGGAGGTTTTTGCAGGCAAAGAGCACCTGTGAAAGTTTTCTGTTTGATTTTAGAATACATTCTTTAAATTGTCTGAAACTATCTAGGTATCACATTACCATGAAGAAATTTGCTTGAAATGTAGTGATACAATTAGTTTTAACTATTAAATATTTAATTTTTAACTTTGAATTAATTATTTCTTATTAATAAATTATTCATAATCGCCAATCATTTTCGTTGGCCCATTTGTCTTCTGATTGGGTTTTCAATTAGAATCCCCCTTTGTCTTACTCGAAAATTAGTTTCCTCTGTAATTAAATCCCTCCTAATTAAGCAAATATTATGCAGAACTGTCAAAGCAACTAAGTACTCTGGCACATTTACAATGGATGTCATCGGGAGGCAATCTTTAATGCTTCTCCAACGTGTCTTTAGTTGGCCAAAGGCTCTTTCAATTGAAACTCCTGCTGATGAAAGGCAAAAGTTGAAGTTTTTTTGTCTTCTTGTTAAATGTCCATTGTCTTTAAATGGCACCATCAGACTGGGGTCAATGCCGTATGCAGCATCCGCAATCAAATGGGTCCCACCTTCAAAATAAACATCGAGATTATCAATATAATTTTGAACAGGCGACATCCTAAATACTCTTGCATCATGCACGCGACCAGCGTACCCGGCAAAAACACTTGTAAATATGAGGTCTTGCGTGCAAACTGCCTGAAATAAAAAAATATTTGCATGAATGCTGCAAGATCAGAAAAATTTAAACAAAATTAATAGCCAATTTGCTACTTTTTTAATGTTACCCAGACTGCCCAGACTGACAGGCAAAATCTCATGTATCATGAACATTATTACACTCACTTGCATCTGAATGGAGTGAGTTCCTTTTCGGTTGATATATGAAACCCCATCATTTTTTGGGGCATATATTTGTATATGAGTCCCATCAATTGCACCAATTGTATTTGGGAATGCTGAAAACCTTTCAAATTTTCTTCTTACATCTATGGCCCTCTGTCCTGTTGGCCACAATATAAATTGTGGGGCCAGACTATAGAGAGCATGTGTGCCTCTCTTCATTGTTCTATGAAGGGTTGCTCTACCAACATTAAATTTTTCGCAAACAGACCTGTGGACAAAATTTGTTATTATTGTAATATATTAAATTCAATTCAAACACATTTTTTAAGTACATACCTACAAATTTTTGGATAATTACCTGTAACTGTCTGGAGTTGCCATCATCCACAGAATCATTAGTAGCTGTTTCTTAGCATCAATGGTTTGATGTCCACCTGCCATTTCGGGGAAAGATATTTTAGGTCCTATGAGGCCCAGAATGAAATCAAAGGTCTCTGGAAAAACTAAAAGAAATAAAAACAATGGTTACTACCTAAGTAGCCAAATGTTAAAACTTTTTGCTACAAAAAATATTGTAATTGATTTACCTAAAATGTTGCTTAAATTCAATTCTATTATATTGGGAAACAGTATTTTCAATGTAACCCTCGATTCGAGGTATTTTTCCTATGTCACTTCTTGACTTTTTCATAATGTAAACAGTCGCTTCCAGCTCATCTTCACTACTGCTGGTGCTCTCCTCTTCCAAAACCATGAACCCATCGTCTGAGTCCGAGTCTTCAATAACAGATATAACTGCCAGCAGAAGTTGCTGCTCCATTCTGTTAATAAATACTTGTTTTAGAAACACCAACGGTTAAACTTGAATTAACAATAAACAGGAATTGAACTAGTTGCGTACCTCAAACCACACTGGCTCAAATACTATACTACTAAACACAAACTCATAAAGATTAATGTAAAAATTTAAATATAATTATTCTTCTAATATGGGGTACCTAGCAGACTAGAAGTCTTTGCCATTTTTTTATATTTAGTATTTTCAAAGTTTAAATAAAGACTAATATTCCAAATTAATTAAAATATCTCGATTAATACAAATATTTACTATAAGTGAAAAAGTTCATAGGTTATGTCGCCGAACTGTTCTAACTTTAGCGCGCTATTTACCGTTCCGATTGCAATATCAAAAATATCACTTTTAGCGCGCTCAAACGATTCGGAACGGTTTTGAGCACTTTTAGCGCTGTGAGCGCTGTAATCGGCAAACGGAACGCGGCATAGATGTATGGTTAAAATCTTTAAACTATGAGGAACGCGAACAAATATTGAAACCTATACTATGACATACCTACATTCATGACATTACACACACCCACGCAAACTCACAACACACATCACTCTCAGACAATCACACACACATATACTCTCACACAAACACACACGCACACTCACAATCGTAATGTATAACTAATATTAAAAAAGTATATATTATTGTCATTACATTAAACAGAATTAATTTTGTATAATTTGTATTTGTAAATTCATCCATTTAATAATATTGTCTCTAAGCTTTCACTCTAGAATAATTGATAAAGTTTACAGAATTAATAAGTTACATTATGTTGTTTTAGGAGCTAAAATTTGCCATTATGTATTCACATCATTTCATTATTTATTCATGTTGATATAGATATAACTTTATATTTAAAAATAATGTAAGTATAGAAGAGCGGGACCCTTTAGCACAGTCATTCTGAGCTAAACAGAGGGGCCCAGATGATAACCCTGTAAAACTTGATTTTAATGAGAATCAAGTTATTATTATTATTATAAACGTAGGTAATCGCAGGTTGCTTGTTATAATAAACTATTCTACACAAATAATTTTCGATTCGCAAAATTATTAGCTATTATAATACAGCTAATCATACCATCGACTTGCGACATCTATAAACAAAAATTAGAAATATCCAAATTGTTTTCTCAAAATACCTAATTATTTCGGAAAAAATATTAAAAGTTCTTTCATAATTACTTATATATTTATTACTGCTAAAAATTTGTATTCAGTGTTCATTATATCTCATAAGAAAAACAGTTTAATTTATGAAGATAAAAAGTAAATGAACAAACATTGTAATTTTGTTGTGATATGTTTAAATGGAATGTCCAATAGAAATGAACTGTGTATTTTTTAAGTTAGTAGGTTTCGCTTTATTTCGTTTAGTTTAAGTTACTTTTATATACAAATAAAAGTACTCATGGAAGGAATATGCATTTTTATTATATACTTAAACAATAAGTTCCAACTCGCCTCTTATCCCCAAGCCCAAATGATAGCATTTTACCGAAATTTTGCACATAAACTATGGATAAAACATCCGTACGATCGTAAATCATGCTAAAAACAGGTTAAAAATGTTCCTTACCCATATTAAAACAGAGTCAATATTAGTTTGGATTAACTTATTTCTTACTCTTAGAGTAATGCATCATGCTAAGATTCATAGATTTAAATCAATAGATTTGCCCGCACATGTGGAGTTGTCATGCTCATTTACACAACACAGCAAGTTCACGTCATCAATCGTCAAAGAGATCAGATGTGACAAAGATCTTACGCTGGAAAATACACCTAAAGAGTTTTAAAGGTTTATAGACACAGAAATAAATACAAGTAAACATTTAAAAGTCATTTATTTCAACATACAGACAGTAGCTTTATAACTTATACGTCAATTGCCTGCAAAAAGCACTAACTTATTAAATTGTTGGCGTTTGTTATTTGTGTTTTTTTATTAAGTAGTGTAGTCTTACATTAAATGTACTTATCTATTATCACCTTTATACTTAAAACTTTAGTTAAAAGCTTTGGCTGTTTTTTAGAAAGTCCATTTAATATTTGAAATATATCATTGTGCAAAAAAGACTCTAATGTACGTAACTTCATGGTACTTAGTTCATTTTCGCTATTGAAGTAGTGAGTTGATTTTTCTTTTATGTGGGATCTTATAAATTTTGAAACTGTGAAACGACCGTGATAAACAATTGATTTAGTTAATATATCAGTGTATTTTTTTTCTAGCAACAGGAAGAAGTCAAATTAAACAAAATAAAAAGAAAAACTGCCTTGCCAAAAAACAACTAAAAAGCCAAAGGTTCACAAAAAATCTTCAGTTCAACAATCATTCTATTTTGTTACTTATAGGTAAAAGTAGCTAATGAGTTGGCCTTTCTATTTGTATCTAATTACTTATTCTTTGGGAACCGGACGCTTCTCCGCCCCCCCCCCCCGCGTCTCGCGGCCGTGCTGCCGTGCGACACAGACGAGTAACGCCAATAAATCATAAAAAAATTTGTAATTAGCTACTTATGCATGAAAAAATGCATGTTTCGGCTTGTATTTTTACACCCCCGAAATGAACACGACGGCATAATTCAATCTTTAACTATACATTTTAAGGAAAAACATTCTGTACATTAAGTTGTTGCACTGTACCACTCACGACAAGCGCTGGTTGGATACTGAGACAACACTTGTGCATGCAAAACTTTTAGCAGAAACCTAATTTCGTACGTTCTTTGTACCGAAGGTACTTTGATTTGATTTGATTTGATTTGATTGATTTAAATCTTTGCTAAAATTAGATGATTGTTAGGTTGAAGAGGATGGAGAACACGGGCCTGCGGCCTTATTGTGTAATTTCAACACCTATCAAGATCCCTTTGAATTTGACAGTTGAAGCATATAAACTTACTTCACGCTACAGATATTTTACACATGATGGCGAAAGCGATCCAGACGCTTTTTGAATGAATGATTATATCTTTTTGACATAAAATTGGAATTGTGTATCATAAATGACGGTCTGAACTGAAATTATTTTGAACGTTATTGGTTATGTCAATTGAAAAAGGCAAATAATTTCTACAATCTATCGGCAATTACGAGTTTATTTTTCAATTTTTTCTTTAAAATAAAGAACATTGACTCATATTTTGTAAGAGAGAAACCTTTCCTAGCGCAGTATGTTCCACAAGTCAAAGAGTCGTTGTCTATTTAAATATGTGCATCATGTTTGATTATTTTACTTACAACATGGCAATGCTATTTTGCAGCCCTTCCAATGTTTTATTGAGGAGTATTATGCATATACAACCAATTTGAAGAAAAATGAAGATTTGATGTGAACGACGAAAGTTTATAGAATACAAATTAGCGGAGAAAGACCTTGAAAAACCCCGACACAATCATGATGAAGAAATCATGTGCCCTAGAAACAGTCTCGTTTGGAACAGCTATAGACTGCAATTCAGAACGGAGAACATCAATATTAACACTATTAAAAGCTCCAACAACATCAAAGTAAACGAAGTTTACTTGTTTATGAGTAAACAAATTCAGATGAAGAATCTTCTATACTGGATTTTTCTTCACCCTCTTTTTTTTTCTTTTCCGCGCACTTTTTCCCGTATTCATGAATGATTTACAAGTTAACAGCAATTTATACAGGATATTTTAAGTATTAAATGAAAAATATTTTTTATAGACCGCCTTTTCACTTCGAAGGTTCCCGCGCTTTTTTTTCACATCCTCAATAACATTGAATTGATGTTTTATGAAACATGTCAGTGACAATCATTATTATTATCTTGCGTTTTGCTATTTTAAATTACAGTGATGATTGATACCTTCAGTCAACTAAAAACAATGTTATTTTAACATGAATCTATAAATATTTCACATTTTGATATTGTTTTATAAACAAATATCATAATTATAATGATGTTATACAAATAAAATAATGGTTTGAATTTATTGAAAATAAACCAACAATTTGGAAAAAAAATCAAAGCAACAACACGCAGCTAATGCTCTATGGCATTCAATATCATTCAATACACCATAAATCCAAAAGCGATTGCGATCCTAGAAATAAGACAACTCTTTTGATCACTATTGCAACCACTATACCTTCGAAAGGGATCATGATAGATGTTGTGGACACAACCCCACCACAGAGAGAGCCAGGTTAGTCTCTAATGACCTTAAGTCTAACACGTCGGCCAGCCCGTGTGGTATATGGTGTATCATTAGAACTGCCCGGAGAGGGAGAGGCGCAGCTGCAGCCGTACGAACCGTCCGAGTAGGAGGGCTGGAGTCGGCTGAGTAATACGGTTATACGGTTACGGAGGTTCTACAGGTGAGGTCGACTTGACCCAGATGTAGACGAGGCAATCGAAAGTTCGCCAGGGAGACAGCAACTTCTTCAGCCTTAATAGTTGGCATGGGCCAAACTTCAGGCCATCTGGACGTCCTGTCGATCGCAGTTAAGCAGTATCAATAGCCTTTGCAGGGAGGCAGAGGTCCAATGATGTCGATATAGACATGCATGAATCGAACTGAGGGGTTGAGAAATTAGCGCGGTGGCACGCATCACACGAGCTGTCGGAGCCCACACTCTGCAGTAATTACTGATGGAGGGCCAAACGTAGCGTTCTGCTGCTGGACTTGTCGTGGGTCAAGCTATGTAGCTTATTGAAAAGAACGCGTCGCAGAACACCCCCATCCTCACCATTTGAAGTGTTTGTGACTAAAACTCTCATCATTATAAGACATTTTATTAAAATATTCAAAACTATTTAAACGTGTAAGTATGCAGTGTAGCTAAATCGAATTACATTAATAGTATAATTAAGTATAGTACTAATATTTCAAAAACTACATGGAATATTATTAGTCAGGGAACCCGGAAAGCAAAGCAAAACAGCAAATATAATATAAGTACATCTATTTACTTTTTAAGGTTAATTTTCATGTCAAAATGTCAATGCCGAATTATTTGTTTGCGTTTTATATTTTATTGAAGATGAAATGAAATGAAATATTTATTTCTCAACATTGACAATTACTTGTTTTTTATTGACGTCAAATAAAACATGACTCTACACCAGTTCGAAAAAATCTTCGTGAAGAAGAACTGGCAAGAAACTTCACGGGTATATTTTTTTGGTTTTATGATGGATGGATTGGACTCAGATCTACACAGATGTCTAAAGCTCTCCAGTGTAGGGTGTGTTAGGTCAGCTGAGTGGATCCCAAAATACTCAGTTCTTCTCTCATATAAATGTCCCCCTCAATCTTCTGTCTTTACTAGGGAGTCAATCGCACTTTTGGAGGCTGTTAGATATGTTAGTGACAACCAACCTAATAACTCACTAATACTCTCGGACTGTCTTAGCTGTGTGCTTGCCCTAAACTCCAATCCTTTTAAAACTGGCTCGAAACTGCCGGTCATTCTACAGATCAGGTATCTACTCTACCAATGTTACGCCCAAAATATAAATGTTGCAATAGCTTGGATACCTGGCCATGTAGGCATTACAGGAAACTGCGTCGTTGACAACTTTGCCAAAGATTCCATTCAAATCGGTTTATTAAACCAATATAAGTGTTTTACCCAACACCTTGGTACTCTGGCTAAAGACAGGAAACTGGTAGGTAAACACTATGGGATTATATATTTTCTTAAATTTTCACGATTCATACTTTAAATAAAACACTTTTTACCGGACGTCGTGACCACGGCAACTGCAAAGATGCCGAAACTTCGAAATAATTTTAAAATTAACTAAAATATACGCGATAATATCCGGTAAAAAGTGTTTTATTTAAACTATGGGATTACACAGGGATATCCAACCTGCAGTTACAAACAAACCTTGGTTCTCCAAATATAAAAACCTAGATAAAAGATCAACGTCAACAATTTGTAGGCTCAGACTGGGTCATGGCTGTAGTCCTGAATTTCTGTATAGAATAGGTGTCCGGAACTCTCCCCTCTGTGATTGTGGCCTAGAAATTGGTACAATAGACCACATCGTTTTCAACTGTCCCCTCCATCCCACCTCATTATATGACATCCTTCCACCACATATTCCCAGGCCTATGAATGTAAAAACATTAGTATCTACTCTCAATCCCCAAATTTTGAAATCCCTTACTAATTATATCCTCAAGTATAAAATATACTTGTAAACACAGTAAATTAGTATATGTTGTAGTTTCCACGAACCATAAGTCCTTTATATTAATAGTTGTCGACTGTCAATTTTTCCTTTGCGGTGTACACACGGTTTTCGTTATTTGTCGGTTTTTTTGGTGATTTTGTTATCAACATTGAGTTATTTTGAGTGTTTCTGCTTTTCTATTCCTCGCCTGGTTAGTGGTTGTATGAATTATCTAGCTCTTAATGAGCATGGATTGTGTTCCAATTCCTGCTAAGCCCCCAGACCCAATCCCGTTTCCTGATGTCAACAACTTCCCTGACCCTTTCTCTCAACATGTGCAAACAAGAAAACGTCCGAGTATAAATCGGGATTCGTCCCCTACTCCTAAAAAATCTGTTTCGAATGCTCTTCCATCTCATCCCAATAACCTTATTTACACTCACCCAAGTCTTTTAGAAGAAAAATCTTACCATCGTTTTGACAAAGGTCCTTTCATTGTTCATGTGTCCAGGTCAGAAAATCACCCCAAGTCAGGCAGTACATTTAATCATCTAAATTTTGGAAAATTTTTATTTATGTCAAACATTAAAAATATTAAAAATGATGGTATAAAGAGTGTTGGCAGAAACCGGGTCTCTGTGGAATTCTCATCTGCATGTGCAGCAAACGAGTTTCTCAGAAACCCGAGTCTTAAATCTCATAACTATATAGCTTTAATTCCTACATATAATATAACAAGAATGGGGCTGATTCGCGGGATACCAACTTCTTGGTCAATGGAGGAAGTTGTATCAGCAATGTCCACAAGCCAAGGTGATATAACAATTTTGAAGGCGCGTCGCTCAAACAGAAAAGTGTCCATGGAGTTTGGTTCCACTTGGACCCCCACGGGTTCTGTAGTGATCACTTTCTCTGGACAATGCTTACCTGATAAAGTGTTTATATTTAACTCATCAATAACCGTTGATCCATACATTTTACCTTCAATTCAATGCTTAAACTGTTGTAGATTTGGCCATGTGAAAGCCCAATGCCGATCCAGTGCTCGTTGCTTCAGATGTGCACAGTCTCACTCAGGTGACTCTTGCCCTGCATCCTCTGAAGTTTCCTGCCTGCAATGCTCAGGCCCTCATTTAGCAACTGATTAATCTTGCCCGGAACATTCCCGGCAAAAGAATATTAAATTCACCATGTCCCAACAGAACATATCATTCAAGGAAGCATCATCCCTCTTCCATTCAGTAAATAAATCGTACGCAGATGCTTCTAAAAGTTCTCCTTCACTAAATCTTTCTTACCAAAAAAACAATATATAAACCATCAAAACCCAGTCCGTCTTTATTTCCAGGCTATGACAAAATTGCCCATAATGCTATTATTGCTAATCCTCCATCTTCTAAATCGGGTAACGCATTCCTCCCTACTTCTTCCTGCTCCCCTAATGACAATTTTTTAGAACTCTTGATTTCCCTAGTTTTGAACATTCTTTCAAAATTTGAAGACATCCCACTACCGTACTCCGTTGCTAAAAAGTTATCCCCTATTGCTAATCTTCTTCTTAACAATGGCCAGACTCCTGCAATGGAATAGTAAAAGCATCCGCAATAAACAGCATGAAATTTCTCATTTGGCTCATCAGCATGACCCTGTGGCTATTGCTGTCTCTGAGACTTGGCTATCCCCAGGCAGTCGATTCAAATTGCCTGGGTTTGTCTGTCTTAGAGATGACAGAGCAGATGGTCATGGTGGTGCAGCTCTCTTCGTGAAGGTTTCTCTTCCATACACAACCATCCAAATTCCCCCCCACTCATTTGAAATTAGTATACTTGCTGTCAAAATTCTTCAATTTGTTCTTGTTTCGGTCTATATATCCGACCCCACTATTTCACTTATAGATGAATTCCAATCACTAATTTCCCGTTTGCCCAGTAACCCTATTATTCTAGGTGACTTCAACTGTCACCATGTCCTATGGGGTAGCCAATGTTCACAGGCTTGTGACGGTCCTGGTCAGCGTTTGGCAGACATAATTGATGAGCAAAATTTATATGTCCTGAATGATGGTTGTCCTACTCGTTTTTCTGGCCCTCATCAGAACCCTGTGGAGTGCTGTGGACATTTCCATGTGCTCCGCTGCTGATGGTGCGTCGATTAGTTGGAGAAGGCTTAATTCCCTATATGGCAGTGACCACTACCCTATAATTATAACCATACCTTCTTCTTGTCATATTCCTCCTAAGTTACCTCCCCTACTGCAGCATAAAATTGATAAGGCCGACTGGTACAACTACACTAAGGCTACTAATGACTTGTCCCCCCACATTCTCTCCCCGTCCTTGTGTAATATCCAAGAGTGCTATGAGAGCCTAATCTCTTGCATTCAATCCGCAGCAGACTTACATATTCCAAAGAAGAACCCAGATAAAAGATGTCGATCATCTCCCCCATGGTGGGACTCAAACTGCTCTGACATGATCAAAATGCGTAGGTCTGCTATCCGCAAATATGCGGCCACTATGTCAATGTTTAATTTCATTCAAGTTAAAAAAGTGTCAGCCCAGACCAGGAGACTATTTAAAAAAAAGAAGAAAGAGGCGTGGCGTAAGTTCTGCGAGAATTTGGCTCTTCGTTCCCCCTCTTCCCATGTCTGGAGCGCTATTCGACGCTTCCGCGGCTCCATGTCATACATTCCACCGGGGCTCTCTTACAACCCATCCCTTTGGCTTGACCAATTTCTAGATAAAATTGCTCCCCCTTATTTCCCGATTTCTGTTTTACAACCTTCCAATTATTCTACTCTCACCTCATCTAGTCCCCTCGATGCTCCCTTCACCATGGACGAATTAATTCTTGTTCTCAATAACCTTCATGACTCAACCCCGGGTCATGATAGTATTCCTTATTCTTTCTTATCCAGGGCTGGTATCCTCCTTAAGGAATCCTTACTTAAAATTATCAACATCATTTTCATATCTGGTGAGATACCAGCTCCCTGGAAACTCTATTTAGTAATTCCCATCCTAAAACCAGGCAAAGACCCAGATGTTCATAATTCCTATCGGCCAGTTGCGTTAGCTCCAACTCCATTAAAAGTCACTGAACACCTTATTAAGAATCGCCTTGAATGGTATGTGGAGAGTCATAATCTGCTAAGTTCAACACAATTTGGTCTTCGGAAAGGCATGAGCACCATGGACAGCCTGAGCATCTTCACCACTGATTTAAGGTTAGCTTTGCCTAATAAAGAATCAGTGATGGCGGTGTTCTTAGATGTCTGTTCTGCTTATGACAACGTTCAACTTCCCATACTTAAACAGAAAATGCTGCGATTAGGTTTACCGGTGAGGTTGACCTACTTCATCTACAATCTTCTTGTGTCTAGATCTGTCCAAATCAGACATCAGCACTCTAATCAATCTCCACGTTTAGTTTGGCAGGGTCTTCCTCAAGGTTCTGTCTTAAGCCCACTGCTATATAACATCTATACTTCTGATTTGGACACATCTGTGTCTTCCTTTTGTAATATCCTGCAATATGCAGATGATATCACTCTCTACTAAAGGTAGCCACAGCAGAGATTACTTCAGGTCGCCTCAACACTGCTCTTTACTACCTAGGCAACTGGCTGGAATCCCATGGCCTCTCTCTCTCTCCCTCTTAGAGTAAGGCTCTTATCTTTACGAGGAAGAGACAATTTCTCCCTATAGCTATCTCTTTTCAAGGTGTTCCCATTCCAATGTGCAATGAGGTGAAATTTTTAGGTATTATACTAAATTCTAGTCTGTCTTTCTCATCCCACACAAATTATATAGTTCAAAAGTGTGAAAAAAATATCAATTTGTTGCGCTCACTCTCTGGGGTTTGGTGGGGATCTCACCCTTACACACAGAGACTATTATATAATGCATTAATCAGGAGCATTATGGATTATGGCTCTTTTTGTCTTATCCCATGTAACAAATCAGTGTTACATTTACTGGATAAGATACAAAGTAAGGCCCTTCGGATCATCTTAGGTGCCATGAAATCCTCGCCCATTAATGCTATGCAGGTGGAATGTGCAGAACCCCCTTTACATCTTCGAAGACAATTTCTGGCAGATAGATTCCTTGCCAACATCCAACAGGTTCATTCTCATCCTCTTCACACTAAACTTAACTATCAAAAATTTTTAACTTCTTCCTCTACATTCTGGTCCAATAAGGATATTCCTTGTTTGGTTAACAGTCTCTCTAATTTAGACTCTTCCACTATTCCTACGTTCAGGATGGATCGTCAAATTCTCTATACTATTCCTTATGAAGCCCTTGTATATTCCCCCAATGTTATATTGAGCCTAGGTTTAGCTAAAAACATGCCAAATGCTAATACTGTATTTCTAAGGATTGTCAATGAAAAATGGAGGGATTGGACCTTAATCTTCACTGATGCCTCAAAAATTTCTCCCTCGGGGTGTGTCGGGGTGGCAGTATGGATCCCTAAGTACTCCATCTTGCTATCCTACAAATGTCCACCGCAAACAACGGTATTTACTGGTGAAGCCATAGCCATCCTTGAGGCCATAAAATACGTTTCGGATAATTATTTGTCAAACTCCCTTATTTTGACTGCCTTAGATTACACAGATTACAGATTGCCTTAGCTCCTTATAGGCCTTAAAGGGTAACCCTTTCAAATTAGGCTCTAAATTCCCAGTTATCTTACAAATTAGAAATATTCTGTTCTCGTGCTATCTTAAATCCCTAAACATTACACTAGCTTGGATACCGGGGCATTCTGGTATTGCAGATAATTGTACAGTGGATAGTTTTGCTAAAGCATCTATCAATATGGGTACGCTAGAACACTTTATGTGTTTTGGCCAAGATTTGAAGCTTCTGGCGCAGACACGCCTAAGTATGGCATGGGCCTCTATATGGTGCAATTCAAGGCTAACAACAGGAAAGTACTATGGAGACATCCAACCATCCATCCCATCTAAACCTTGGTTCTGTAAATTTAAATATATGGATAAGAAAACAACATCTGTCATCTGCAGGCTCAGATTGGGTCATTGTTGTACTCCAGTATTTCTTCATAAACTGGGTATAAGAAGGTCTTCAATCTGTGATTTTGGTCTGGGGGATGAAACCACTGATCATCTCCTCTTTAATTGCCCTCTCTCTCTCCAGCTTCCTTATATGACCATCTCCTACTCCAGTTCCCTAAACCTACAAGTATCAAAACTCTGCTCTGCTCTCAAAATCCTCTTATCTTTAAGGTTCTTGGAAGATTTATCCATTTGTTTAATATCAAATTATAAATATGTAATTATACTCTTCTAAAGATCTGTAAAAACTTATATCATCCCCCTGTTTTTGTATTGTTCAAGGTAACTCAATGTTCGAGATACTGCAAGTTCTACTTAGCTGATCGCTACAAAATTATTAACCTCGTGTAGTACGTGTGTATACTAATACTTGAAATTGGCAGAAATAGTTATTGTGTAGTAACAACAGCTGATTGCCATTATACACAAAATAATAATAATAATATTAATCTGAGTCTGGTGTGTCCTGCTCTGAGGAACCCATCGTCATTCAATAACTGATACTGGCAGTAATATGCTGCGTTCCGTTTGCCGATTACAGCATTCATAGCGCTAAAAGTGCTCAAAACCGTTCCGATTCGTTTGAGCGCGCTAAAAGTGTTATTAGTGCTATTGCAATCGGAACGGTAAATATCGCGCTAACATTCTGATGGTTCGTCGCTTAAGTCTAAAGTTACAATGTCATTAAGATCTTTGACCCTGAATGAAGCAAGAGCCTTTTTTATATTATTACAAAAGAAAATTAATAAGCAAGCTTTTAAAATCTTTAATCGACTAATAAAAACATCAAAAAGTAACGTCATGTGTCAGTTTTGACAGGCCGCTCACAGCGACCATGCTCCGTAGCTTTGGCACTGTGAGCGGGAAGATGGCGGCGTTTATGACGTCATTGATGACGTATCGATATTGCTGTGAGCGCGCTCACGGGCAATCGGAACGGGTATATGATCGCTGTGAGCGCTGTAATCGGCAAACGGAACGCAGCAATAGTCTGTCGAGTCGTAACGACGGCTGATTGCCATATGGTACAAAAATAGATAGGTAGTTTATTAATATAACAAATTATGTCATTTGTTTAGTAATTTATATTTTTAATAAAAATTAATACGCAATTTGATAGTTGTGGCCGAGTACAAGTTCACAGACCGCTACTGAAACATATAATGTTGTAATGATTTCTACTTTAAAGATGTTACTGTTTTACAAGTTTTAAACGCATTTAAAAGCATTAAGGTAAAAATACTGCCGATTCAGATGGAATTTCTGTTAGAATTATTCAGTCATTAAGGGTATAGCCCCGCACTTAGTGTATTTATTTAATGACTGTGTTGATAAAGGTGTATTTCCTGATTTACTGAAATTGAGCGAGGTCATTCCAATATTCAAAGCAGGTAGTATATCTTACTTGCCTGTTTTCATTTAAATAAAAATTATTTTAAATCAAATACTTTCACATTTTTATGGCAATAGTTTAATTACTTTCACGCGGGATCACTCAACAGTGGATGCCCGCGTTACATAAAATTAATAAAACACATATTCACCGCCTGGGAGGTGGCGTGTGATACTAATGGTGTTTTATGTGACTTGTCTAAGGCCCATGCAAACAAATACGGCTAAAGAAGTTGCTGTCTCCCTGGCGAACTTTTGGTTGCCTCGCCTACGTCTGGGCCAAGTACTGAGGAGCCCTGCTAAGTTTGTCGTATCAGTGTGCGTTACCACAGCTCGAAAGTTGCTTCTAGAGTGTTATGAGTCGTACGCACAATTAGATTATTATTTGCTGTAAATGTCAAATCAAAAATTTATTTGTGTTGTCGTTTTGGAAAAAAATTAAAAAAAAATCTCCTACATTACCCTAGCCTGCTAGTTTTTACTTTTTTCCAAAACGACAATACGTACAAATTATTAATTTGGCGCATATTTACAGCAGATGACGATCTAATTGTGCGTACGACTCATAACACGTATGAGTACCGTGGTTGATACCCAAGAACGTAGATAGGGCGATCAATAACCAGGCCATAATCTCGTGATCAGCTCCTTCGCAGAGTTAGTGGATATTGGGGGAGAGCAGACCTGCCGAGATAACAGATGCTGATAAGAATAATTTTGTATAGACATCGATATTGTAAATTAATTTTGAAAAAAATATATCCGCGAAGTTTGTAGCTAGTTCTTCTTCACGAAGATTTTTTCGAACTGGTCATAGTCATTTAACATCGATAAAAACAAGTAATTGTCAATGTTGACAAATTAATATTTGAATTTAGGCCTAACCTTTACTAGCGCCACTTCCCGTGTAAATTTACTAATTTGCGAGCTTTTCCAAAATATCTAATTGGATTTTCAAGGAATTCACCATGTGAATCATTTATATTGATGAAAGTTACATGAATCATATAGACTAAAGAAAATATGATAGTTCAGACCACAAACTAACTAGTGATGCTACGCATCAGACGAACGACTTCCTAACTACAACACAGTAGAAACCCATTTTTTCAATTTGACAATTTTTTTTAAAATAAGATTGTCCTTCGTTTTTTAATTTTAAAATGACTGTATTAAATCTTGGTGTGATGCCATTGTGGCAGCGCGAAAGCCCCTCTTCTATTCTACAAGATATCTTAACAATCCAAAAGATAAAAAAGGTAAAATAAATAAAAGACTAGTATATTTATGAACTTTTTTATTTCTGAACTTTGCTTTCAATTTATATATGCTTTGTATTGCATGGGAGGCAAATTTTTATTTTCTACACGCGAGACATTAGTACCTTTTAATATTCTATTAATTATGTTACACCTATTAAACACCGTTATTCTTATTGAGTAACCCAGAAACATTAATTATTCTCAAAATGTTTGTGGCTTACAAACAATTTATAAAGTTCTACCACACTTAAACCTTGTAACACGGTAACTTATGTTAAGTCTGATCTCAGTTCTTGGCAAATGAGGTCCTTTTTCCTTCATTACAATCACTTGTACATGGTGAAGCACCGTAAACGCAAATTAATTACTAAATACTAATTACTATATTTGGGAATTGAGAGGTTATGTTGCGGAAATTGATCAACGCAAACTCTTCACTCGTCAAAAATTGAAACCGTAATGGCAGATCGAGCTGATTGATTGAAAATTAATTTTTTTGCGTTTTGCGGCAATCAGCTGTAGTTGTTAAGCTAAGCAGCACCCTCACGGGAGGGAGGTGGAAGATGCGTCATGCATACCGCCGCAGGAAAATACCGGCCTCTGCGGGGTCATGTGGGACTCACCAGAGTGGCACCTACCCACTAAAAACCACCTTGCCGGCTGTTGCATAGGAATGCTGTTAGCCTTAATCGGAGCGACACCCGGGTAGGGAGGTGGGTGCGCAATCTGTAGTTGCTACACAATAACTATTTCTGCCAATTTCAAGTATAAATATTATAAAAGTAGTTTTAACATAATTGAAACATTGAAAGATAACCTAAAACCGTACATCATTGATTGGACATATGCTGCATTCCGTTTGCCGATTACAGCGCTCACAGCGCTAAAAGTGCTCAAAACCGTTCCGATTCGTTTAAGCGCGCTAAAAGTGTTATTAGTGCTATTGCAATCGGAACGGTAAATATCGCGCTAACATTCTGATTGTTCGTCGCTTAAGTCTAAAGTTACAATATCATTAAGATCTTTGACCCTGAATGAAGCAGGAGCCATTTTTTTATATTATTACAAAAGAAAATGAATAAGCAAGCTTTTAAAATCTTTAATCGACTAATAAAAACATCAACAAGTAACGTCATGTGTCAGTTTTGACAGGCCGTTCACAGCGACCATGCTCCGTAGCGTTGGCACTGTGAGCGGGAAGATGGCGGCGTTTATGACGTCATTGATGAAGTATCGATATCGTTGTGAGCGCGCTCACGGGTAATCGGAACGGGTATATGAGCGCTGTAAGCACTGTAATCGGCAAACGGAACGCAGCAATAGTGTTATCATTCATCATTCACATATGACAAACTATTCACTCATTCATTTAATTCATTCTTTGCTGCGTTCCGTTTGCCGATTACAGCGCTCACAGCGCTAAAAGTGCTCAAAACCGTTCCGATTCGTTTGAGCGCGCTAAAAGTGTTATTAGTGATATTGCAATCGGAACGGTAAAGAGCGCGCTAACATTCTGATTGTTCGTCGATTAAGTCTAAAGTTATAATTTCATTAGGATCTTTGACCCTGAATGAAGCAGGAGCCATTTTTTTACATTATTACGAAAGAAAATTAGTAAGCAAGCTTTTAAAATCTTTAATCGACTAATAAAAACATCAACAAAGTAACGTCATGTGTCAGTTTTGACAGGCCGTTCACAGCGACCATGCTCCGTAGCGTTGGCACTGTGAGCGGTAAGATGGCGGCGTTTATGACGTCATTGATGACGTATCGATATCGCTGTGAGCGCGCTCACGGGCAAACGGAACGGGTATATGAGCGCTGTGAGCGCTGTAATCGGCAAACGGAACGCAGTACTTCTCTTGTTGTGCTAGCTAGGCTGTGTTTGTGTGCTGTTTTCGTGTTTTATTAAGATTATTTCTAGGGTTATAAATTTTAATTGAATCTATGAACTAAATGTAATTGTATTTCCAAGAATTAAATATTGTAGCTTATAGTGACAGCTTTCATTAGTTATGGATGGTAATTAAACGTTTACTTAATCTGATTAAAAATTTATTGCATTAAGTAAACCATAAACTTATGTATTTTCAGAGGCTACAGCAAAAAAGTCTATGTCGTTTGAAACTTTAGTGATTCAGAACATGACCAATATAAATGACTTGAAAGCTAAACTGAATAATATTATTGAAAGTGGCCCCGGCTACGAATATGATGTATCATCGTGTTTAAAGTCATTAATTAATAGTAATGACCAAGACATTGCATTATTGACTGTACAAGCCATATCAGAACTGGCTAAATGCGAAGATAAAAGAGAGATTTATGCCAATGAAGATATAGTCCTGCCTATAATGCACATTTTGCATAAAGACTTTACTTCAGATAGATTTGAGCTTATTAAACAGTGCCTAAGAGCCATTGGAAACTTGTGCTGTGACAATGACACATCTAGGAATATCATTCTTGAACAAGGGGGTGTTAAATCTTTGAAGGAGGTCCTGGAAAAATCATTGCCAAGTTTACTTCCTGAAGTTTTGGATCTAAAATTGTGTACACTGAAACTGCTTCTCAATTTTGTGATTGGGGGCCAGGAGTACTGTGAAGCAGTAATAGAAGCCGGAGTCCCAGGAGTGATTCAGACACTTCTGCAGAATGAAGTGCAGTCAGATGATATCAATGATGAAGTTGTTATAAATGCAATTCTAATTCTAAGTGTGATGGGAGATCACAACCCACAGCATGTCTTTGAGGATACTGTCAATTTAATGGTTAAAAAAATGTTGGCTGTGACAACTAATATGGAATTATCTGAAATATGTTTGGAATTTCTTCATGCTCAAGCAGAACATGGTAAGATAGATTTATTACTAAATTATAACAGTGTATAAACTAATAGATCGATCGGTCCATGTCGCTTAATGTAGATTGATCTGGTAAAACTGATGATTGACATCGACTGTTCCATTTTACCATATATCCATAGCGTCGATCAACAATCAATCAATTGTTGTAGTAACACCCCAAGATTATTTCAACACAGCGCTTGTTCTCATTATCAGTTATAGTATAAAGAAAAAAAAACTGTCTTCCTAAATAATTAAACCACATTTTTCAGATTCTGTTAAAACCCTCCTTGCTAAGAATGACTGTGTGCAGCTGGTGTTCAACCGTCTCCAGGAGCTGGTGGAGCTCCATGCTGCTGGAGGACTGAAGTCTGATGATGAAAAGGTGGATGAGGTCATGAAGAGAGCCTGTGACTTGGCTATTATTATACTGACTGGTGGTGAGTTCTTCTAAAATAATATTAAATAACTGATACTGTAGAAAAGCAAAATTATACTTTACTTTCTATTTAATAGCTTTTTTCTAGGTAACTATAATTTTTGCTTTTCTCTTACTTGATAAGTGTGAAAAGAGTACTGGTTAAGTTTTTTTATGTGTGTTGGAAACAGACTTCAGGAAAAACAAATATAAACCTTAATGGTGAATTTTGGAGGGGTCCTTTTTAAATAATTTTTCCTAAATTCTATGCATTATTGTTGTATAAGGTATTTGTTAATAATCAATTTCAAATATTATTTTATGCCAGGTTTCACAGATTTTAGAGATTATACTTGTATACAATGCTTTTTGAGCTTCTGGAGGCATATTCTCCTTTTTTAACTGAGGTAGCTAACTATATAGCTACATAATATTTTACTACATAGCAGATTAAATTTCAAAAAATTTTTAGGAAAATTTTATTTTCCATTGTTGTACTTTTGATCTGTTAAGTAACAGATCTATAAACTCAAAACATGGTTTAATAATAGTAATAATAAATATAATGGAATAAATATAAACAGAAGGGACAAAGAGAAAACCAAACATTATACAAGAACAGTGTACATAAAAAGAGTGTGTGTTTACTGTTCTTGTATAATGAACAGTAAACACACACTCTTTTTATATAAAAAATTAAACAAGAGTGTGTGTGAGTGTATTTGAAGCAGATGAGGCTGCAATGCTGTTATTTTGGCAGGGCCAAGTGAGATGAAATAGTGAAATGTGTGCATTAATGTTAAGTTATAATAATAAATAATGATTTTTATTCATATGTCGTTGTACATAAAAGATTTATGAAATAATAGATAAATAAAACAAACAGAAAGAATAATAGTTAAGTTCCAAGTATTGTATCATATTGTTTATTAGATGTAATATGTAAATAATGTGTGAATAATTAGATGAAATACAATACAAAACTTGGCAAAAAATAAAAATGTGGAAATATTGGGACTATTATCTAAAGTCGAGGATTAGGTTTCAACTGAATTGCAGTGGATGTAAGTTAGGGTAGGTCAACTTAAAGCTGTTCAAAGACATTTTGTTTCTCTGGAAATAATGACGTTCGGTGACTCGCCACTATCAGTTGGCTGGAGGCAATATCTTGTGCCTCAGCGATGGTCACTGTAGCTCCAGTGAGTTTTTACCGAAGGTATTCAGGTCGTTTTATATCCATTTCTCCAAACAATAGGCAGGCATGCTGAAGCAATTGATGCAGTTTTTTTATTTTGACTTCATCTGTTGTCAGATCAGAGCTGAACACATCAGTTTGAAGTAATAAGTTTTACTAAAAAAATGTTTACAACAGTGGTCTCAGATTCAATCACCAAAACAATATAAAAGTAGAAAATTAATTGTTGCTGTTAATCATTTTCACTACAAATTAGAATCATTTGATCTTTCATACAACCATTTTAACTACTTTTGAGGATAAGCATGATGTAGCACTCTTAAACATTTATTTTATAATTTTTTTCTACGGGAAAGATGACCTATAGAAGATTTAAAAAATTCTGGGGTCCCTTGCAGCAGTGTACCAAAGTATTCCACCAATGATTAGGTTGAATAACTCACAATTATTTATTTTCTCACCTCAACAAGGGCCTTGATTATCCCACTGAATATCAGCTTAACCTGTCTAAGGGAGTAGTTTTAGAGAATTTATAGTCTACCACACCTGCCTATCGCGTGTTTACACGTTGCGTGGAAATAATTTCTTCTATCTGGATATAATTACAGATGAAGCTATGCACTACCTGTATAAGGAGGGCAATGGCGAAGCCTACCGGACAGTGGTGCAATGGATGAACAGCAGCAACCAGCACCTGCTCACCACGGCTCTGCTGGCCATCGGCAACTTCGCCAGGACCGAGGACTACTGTCGCCAGATGATGGGCGAGCGAGTGTTTGATCGACTGCTTGGTAAGGTTGAGTGCTCTATTCGGGCATGTTAAGTTTCAGATACTGAACTGTGAAGTTTATTAAAGTCGAAATTTGTGCAGACGTGCCTTTCCTCAGAAACATTGTTAAATGTTGTTCTGACAGTTCTTGCAAATCTGGAAAACTCAATTGCTTGTTTTGTTTGGGTTCAGACATTGCAAATTATGGCTCAACATCAAATGACTTTGGTATATTTTGCAATTACTCTCTTTGTTACGCCTGATATACATTTAAATGTTTTAATTTTGTAATCAACTTGGTACATTTGTTCGTTTCAACGCCAATGTACACTCAGAAACGGATATTTGTGTGTCGTAAATTACTGCAGACGCAAAACGTTTTGTTTCTTCACTGTACTTAAAGATTCGACAAATATGTTGCGAAAAATAAAGGACTTTGGACAATTTATCATGCTATGTATATGTTGCTATATCCCTACGAATACTGTAACAACATAAGACCCAATCACAAATTTCAGACATATTGGAGGTGCACTTGAATCTGGAGCAGCGCATGGCCGAGCAGCCGAAGGACACGTACTTGTACGACAAGCCGTGTGTCTTGCGCATACAGCACGCCAGCCTGTCGGCCGTGCGCAACATACTCGTCCCTCCCGCCAACAAGGTACGCCACCAGGGCTCTAGCTTCATTCCCGAGTGCGGAGCAGTTTCGGATAAAGTTTGAAATTGGAAATATTTTCAGAATGTGAATTATAATTTTTTTATAATTTGGGAGGATTTGTGTCGTAGTATGTTTACGCCCACCCCCAGGGTAAACCTAACTGTAATGGTGAAAGCCACAATTAACAAACATCTCTCGTCAGCCAGCTCGCGGCACATCTACTTACAGCACTGACGTGAATGACTCTCAACACATTCAAAGACTGTGTGACCACTCCCTACGTGTATTTAGATATAATTAGGTTATCTTCACGCCCTCGCACACCTGCCTACAACTCAACTATGATTTGCTTTTAATTGAATTGTACAACTCTTTTTTTCTAAACGTAAGAAAAACCTAAGGCCAAATAAATGTATAAAATCGAATTAATATTATTTCTTAAGATACAGGCTTGTCTGGTGCACCAAATAAACTACAACCTACGTACCTTAGATTTACGCTCGTCTGGTGTTGTTTCAGTACGATGTCTTTTAGAGCAAAACTAAATTTAATATTTTTTTTTATTTTTAATAATGCTGCATAATATACTTTGTAAGGGTATAGAAAGACATGGGGTACATTTCATAGAGAAAAATGGTCTGTTCCCGATTTGTATCAGTGACGGCACTTGTAAACCTTGCAGTGAAAAAAAGTGATCTCTGCATTTTAATTTGAATAATTTCAATGTGTTACACAAAGCGTGGTGCGGCAAGCAAAAATCGTTCAGCAAAAAAGCTTATTTGTCTGACCATACACGCCCAGTTCATCAATATTACAGAATAATATGAATATTCCAGAAAAAAGCAGCCGAAGACGGTCGCGCCATCGAGCTGTTCCTGCGAGCGCTGCCGCACGCGCAGGACGCGCACGTGGCGTTCAAGCTGCTGGCCGCGACGCGCATGCTGGTCCACGGACAAGGTCAGCGCGTCTTGTTTACCGGGCGGAAGCTCCGCGGGGAGTGCAGGGTTTTTCTATAAGATCTTTGTTTTTTAAATCTGAATTAAACAAAGAATTGAGATGTCAATTATTTAAATTTTTATTGTATTAGAAAGAGTAAGTTTAAGGCAATCTTAAATGAAAAATGAAATCGGACAAATGTCCACCACGACGATGACGGTTACAGATATCGATTGTTTCATCAAAATTTTAATCACTTTGGCAAATCTCTTCTTCTAATTTTTGGGTCTATTTCGTTAATCACGTCAAGAATTTCTAATTTTAAGGCTGATATCGATTCGATTGGCTCCGTACAGACGTTTTTAACATAACCCCACAAAAAAATAATTAAGCGGTGTTAAATCACATGATCGAGCCGGCCACTTAACCGCTGAATTTCGTGAAATTATGCGATCGGGACATTAGGTTTGCAATAAATTTGTTGTTTCTGTGGCTGTTAGACTTGTGGCACCATCTTGTTGAAACCACATGTTAGTGATATCCATATCGTCAATAATAGGCCAAAATTGAGTCGTTATCATCTCTCACAGACGTTACGCAAATAAAGGTTTCTCTACAATCTTTATTGGATTTTCAGAAGCCCAAATGCGGCAATTTCGCTTGTTGACGTAGCCAGACAAATGAAAATGGGATTCGTCTAAAAATATGTTTTTTTCTGAAAAACCAACTTGTTATTGAATGAATTGAGTTAATATACGACGTGTCCGCGACGTGGGTCGGCTGGCTTCAGTTGTTGCACCAGCTGCACCTTTTAGGGCTTTAAAACCAAATCCTTACGCAGAATTGGCCATGTGGCTGTTGTGGATAACCTCAGTTGTTGAGAACGTCGAGGAATTGACAAATTCGGATCTTCTTCAACACTGTGACACACAGCTGCGACGTTTTAACTTGACCGACCCGATCGAACACGCGTTGGTGTTGGCACATTAACTACCGAACCTGTCGACTCAAATTTATACAACCAAATTCTTAATAGCGGTATCAGAACGACGATTATGTTTACAGAAAATATGCCGAATTTTACAAAATGTAACTTTTACAGATCCACTATTTTCATAGTGAATTTTTATTATTTTCATGCGATTTTCTAGTGACATTGAATCCATTGAAATAATTGCTCAAGCTCTACTACGGATATGTCAAAAACGAAATGTCAAAATTGTCATGTGGTTCCGGTGTGACCATATTGAAAAACAAAGTTCTTGTTGAATAACCCTTTACCAGTTACGAGGAGCAGAGTTCACGCTGCGGCTTCACCCGTCGTTCTTTAATAGAAATGTTCTAAATAGGTTCATAAGTTTCAGTTCCAAGTCAAATTCCTTTGTAATCATTGTAGATAAATGAATTATAAAAATCTTCTATAACAATCGTAATAAAAGTCTTAGTCCAACTTGTATTCGGAAACAATTCAAGACAAGCGATGGCAAGAACAAGACATCACGCAGACGTTAAGGGATAAGTAAGGCAAGGTCCTGTCTTCAGACTTTCCTGCATTTTAGAGAGATGTGTTTTTTCTGTTTACAGTTCACAAAACTGGTAACAATTTAAACTTATTCTAATACAAAACAGTGTTCGTTTCTTAATCATCACCTACTAGATGTGAATCCAACATGCATTAGACAATAGAATCATGTGGGGATTTTACATTTATTTAAAAGATCTTGTAATTATAATGTACAATTGAATAATCTAAGATGCTGAGCTTTAGCATTATTTTATTGCTGCTCTGATTGAGGCTAAACAATCAGAAAATAAATCAGTCACTTCTTGTGTCATTTGCGAAATATATCATTCTTTGAATTGGAGCATGTCTTCCAGCGGTGGTCTTTATTGGAGCCGACTCTAAAATCTTATGATTTGTCAAGCGGCTTCCGGGCGTGGGACACAGAGTTCTAGCTGCGTGAGCAAATCGTGAGAATCTGTTTAACCCTGAATTAACATTTTCAAAAATATTATATCTAATATTTTTCTTCGCTTGTTTGTTTAATAGTGTTACTTAGTTTTTACATGTGACAAGAATTGTATGAGTTTTTGACTTTGTCACGTCACACACGAATGCTTTTTACGGCTGTCGACGATGAAGGCAGTAAAATAGTGAGATGTTAGTTTCTGGTTTATTTGTTATCACGCGCACCGTTTACAACAGGCGACGCGGCGCGGCGCGTGCTGGGCGACGCGGCGGCCGCCGCCGGCGTGGTGCGCGCCAGCGGGCTCGCCGCGCCCGCCGCCGAGGAGGCGCGCCGCCTGCTGGCCGCCTGCGTGCTGCGCGCGCCCGCCCCGCAGGTACGCGACCGCTCAGACAGTCTCGTTACACTAATTATTTGAATTTACGTCCTTTTCTTTCTTTTTTCAGTCGTATTTAGGACATAGCACTTAAGATACATTAAAAAATTACGACTTGCCTAACTTAAATTCTAATTAGACATATTTAAAGTTATTGTTTTTTGAGTTAGCCAATTTTATAGGTTCTTGGGCTTTTTCGCCGTAATGTACATACGACGCATAAATGGATAGGTACATTTGATAGTCGCCGGATCACTTGGACCTGTGCACCATCGACTGCATCTTGCGAAGCACTCTCTACACATAGCACGAAATCATTTTAAAAGCTTGCAAAATAACTGCACTTTAGGCGAAATCTAATAAAGTATTTGAATTTGTTCAGGTCCAAGGCTGCATCTCCGCCATCGTCTCCATGCTACTCTCAGTCCACTCGATCATGCAGAACGAAGCGCTCCTCGCCCTCACGCTACTCGCGCAACGCTCGCTCGCGGCCCAGGATCCGTCCGCTGCGGCCACTTACATCGACCAGCTGGTCACCGCCGAGATCGGCAAGCACGTGTCCGTGTTGGTCGAGACTAACTGCGCGAAGATGCCCGCCGAGGGAGCCGAGAACATGGCCGCCTTCTTAGACCTCACGGCCAGGACCAACAAGATCGCCCTCGATTACAAAGCGGCCAGAGTGGACGACTCTCTGAAGAAGTTCCTCGATCTGAGAACGGAGTTGAAGGAAGGCGTGAAGCGCGTGCTGTTACAGGTCATCATCGCAATATCGGATTACAGTCAGAGCAAATGAAGGCGGACGAGCTGACACCATCTGATGCGTGTGATGCTAGATGTCAGAGTCGCGGTTCCAATATTTGTTGCTCGGGTAGATTTGCTGGAAGTCACACTACACACGAAGGGGGGTTGTGTGCAGTGTGGCATTGTCGTTATTTCATGCTTGCGTTGTGGAAACCTCGGGAAATGGTAACTAACAGAATTGTATTTACACGCAGATGAATAAGGCAAACGGGTCTTTATCCATTTTAAACTATTATTGTTTTCTTACGTGCACATCGTTGAAATGAACATTTAAAAAAAATTGTAAAGATGGTTCAACTAGCTGTAATGATATTGTAGAGCTTGGAGTGGGCTCGTGCACCGCGGCGTGTCCAGCAACGCACTAGGTGACGTTGGCAGACGTCTTCTGTCTCTCACCCACGCTTGTCTAGTCATAGGTTTAATGTTCTAGCGTTTAAGAATACCTTTTATGTATTTATATGTCATGTATATGCATTTTTTGTGTCGAAATCCATATAAAATACGATGTATGTTTTGAAAACCATAAACAAATCTGTCTGTGTGTTGGCTTGTATTACATTCCTGAGTGTCAGTCGTGACGGACCAATATTCCAAATGCTGTGAAAATTTAGTTTGGTTATTCAAAGTATTAAATATGTTTTACATGATACCAACATGTTATTGGAAAGTGATCGAATGTTTGCTGTTCTAGAAACTTGCATTTTTGCAGCTTTGTTGGCGCAAGCGTTGTAGAATGTTCTCATCTATTTACTAACTGTAAACAATTGTTGTGAGGTTCCAACTACAGTTGGCAGCTTGGAACTGAAACAGACCTTGTTTATTAAACCTGTAAATTTTCAATAAATTAAAGTTATTGACAATGTTGTAAAATAGTTCTTATCTCGGTACCGTTACTGAATATGCTGGTTTTACTGTCCTTACCTACTTCTGGTATAAAGTAACTTTATATTTCAATATCGTGCTGCGGTCTATTACCGCTTCGGTTCCACGCCTGTCAGTCGCGAGTACTCTATGTACATCTTGTATTAGTCATAAATTATCTATTTTCCAAATTACATTTTATAGTAAATTTTAGAATACGCGCCTACCTGGCATTGTTGTCCTAATTCAAAAGTTTATTAATGTTGCACTTAATAAGGTATAGTGTTGTGTGGACACGCGCTGTACAACACTTTGTAAGATGCAGAATTATTGGCGGGACACACAATTTTAATATACCTTAATTGTATTTATCGAACACTCTTGTAATACTCCTTTATTAATGAACAAAGTAAATAAACAATTATGATAATTGAGTCAGTGTGAGTTTAACTTGGCCCTCGTGGTGGAGTGGGGCGCGCCGTCACCTGTACGTAGGACGGTTTCTTTGAGAATTAGCGATTGAAGACCCAATATCGCGCGATGTTGCTATCGCAGGTGACGTGACAAGCCGAGCTGCACATGCACCTGGACATGTGGGTAGCTCCTAAGACTTGCGAGCTGTGACCTGCGGCTTTGCTTGCGGGAGTACGAGATGTAATGGCTTACCTCAATAGTCTAACCTTAAGAACGTCTTCTTACGGTAGCGTCGGGTGACGGGTCGCTCACTTCTCTCTAATATGGTTGAGGAGGGCGATGGCTGGATCCCGCGTTGAAACTCTTACTAAAGAAACTAAAGTTCTTTTTCACGAAGGTTTTCCGAACTGGTGATAGTCATGCTTTATTGGACGACCATAAGAACAAGTAATTGTTAATGTTGAGAACTGAATATTTGAGGTTGAATTTGAAGAAGAAGCGCGCACGCATCGCGAGGCACAACGTGAGCGTACAATTTGTTATACATTTCATCAAATTTCGTTCAGCCGTTTCTGCGCAGATTCACTTTTAACTCAAATAAAAATCTAAACGATATTTAAAAACTCTTACTTCATTATATTTAGATCAATTCGGGCTCATTTCATTAGTCCCAACACGTTTGGGAATGAAGCCAGGAAGTAATATTGAAACTCCTCGATGGTTATGGTGAAATGTAGTTAAACTTTCCACTTTTGTTTGTTTTGACAAGTACAAGCCAATCTCAAATTTCTATTCTAGAAGTATCTTATCAATCTAATAAGAAAAAGTAATGTGCCCAAGAAGCTATCTGCATACCTACACCAAATTTTTTAAATGTTTTAGCCAAGACCGTTAGTGCAGAAGCCAGCCCGAAAGAGAACGAAATAACTTAAATAGCGCATTGTTCGCGCCGCACGCTAAACTAATAAATGGATTCCCAGACAAACGCACCGACTACAACGGGGCTTGTTTTATGGAGGACTATTCAGCGAAATGGGGGAACCCAGAATAATTAACATAAAAAATAAACAACCATGACCCGACAACAAATATATGTGTTTACTTATCATACAAATGCATGCCCCAGCCAGAACTCGAACCTGGGACCTCTAGCGTATGAGGCAGGGTAACTACCACCGACGCTACTTGGCCGTCATGTATGGTATAAGTGAGAAGTATTCCTTCCTACCAATCTTGTACCTCTCTGTATTTACTTGTACCTATAGAATAGTCCCTCGTTACAAACACTCTTAAAATAAATCCAGACTCGCGCAGTTACATAATTACAAAAGATGTATAATATATTGAAAATCAATGATGTCGAGACGGGTGGCTGGACACAAGCGGCAGATGCTCGGCAATTACCGCGCGCGGACGCCGCGAGATCGAGGCGGTTCGAACTCACTACACTTGTCCACAGGGTGCTCCACATACACAATACAGACCCAACAGAAACATTTCCTAAAAAAATGTGTCCAAGAAGATCTCTTCCTCTGATACCAAACCTACATTTTGGTCAAAGGGTACCAACAGCTTGATCGTTTGACAATACTATTGAAGGAGAGATACACATGGCTGTCACTTGTGTGCTGTTGTCAATAAATCAGGTAGCTTCGTTTGTCGTCTATTGTGCTATGTATCTAATTAGTACAGTTAGCCAAGCAGATACCTGACCACCGACTAATAAAAAGGTAATTTACACTTTTTTAGGAGGCGCTCTCTATATATTTCATACTACAATTTCTAGCTAGTAAATAACTACTAAATAAATTAGCACTATTTGACCCCGTACGCTATGTAAATATCATCCTTTGATTAAAAAGTTGAGAGATATGAATTGTCATTTAATGAAGATATACCATGTCGGTTCTCTCTATAAAAGTTTAACATCGTTTCAATTTAGAGAATTTATTCCTTTGTTAAAAATTTAAATAAAATAAAAATTTTAACTTTATAATGCTTTTATACCTATATTTTTAGTACTGTTATTAAGGTAAAGTTATTATAACAACCAAAACTATACCAACATCAAAACCACAACAAAATGTTTCTTTAAAAAAAAGGTCTAGTGTAATTGCGCGTAGGCTGCTACTTTATTTACTGGACTCATGAAAAAAAATTTTTGTTATAGGCTTTAACAACTTTGATTATGATGTAAAAATGTGGTTTCCAATTACGATTTTAGTAATAGATAAGTAAGTATGTACCTACAAAATGTTTTATTCAGTCACAGAGTTGTACCTCAAAACAGCTCTTATAAAATAAAATGTAATTATATTTATTTTAACTAATCAATCAGAAAATAAGGCTTTGTAAGATTCCAAGAATATAACTGTCCTCATTATAAAACCATAATTAAAATTCTCCATACGATACCAAACGTCGAACATCCTGTACAAGCACAAGTTTCACAACGGGTGACCATTCAATTAATAAAGTTTAATACAAATTGCTGTAAACAAACCATTTGTACGGCCTGCCTTGCAGAGATCTCTTGTTTTCGCAACTACCCTACGTCGGTGCATGATTATCTACGAATAGTTTAAAAATAAACAAATTCTGATAGACGTACATTGGTTATCTAAGTTTAGTGTGATTTGTGAGTTTGTGAAGTTATGTATTTATGTGGAGTGTCTCAGTTTTTCAAAAGAACGCGGCCTTCGATAGAACGGGTAGGTTTAATTTTATTATAATGTCAACTTAATTTATTGGAATGTAACGTGGGATAGATATACATTTTAAGAAGGTGATAATGGATGTTAATAAAGTTAAAGTATTTTTATAATAAAGATATAATGAGGTATACATTTCACATAACAATTTTTAAAGTCTAGCTCGGTATTCATATGAAGTACTGCGTAACTGTTAGCAAGCCCAGTTTACACTTCTGCCGGTTTACTGACACTCGTGCCTGTCATCATCTAGGTTCAGAACTCTTCTAAGTCAGTGTCTACATTTATTATTATTTATTTTAATTTAAAGACCAATTATAATAATAAAAAATCTCAGAAAACATAAACATATAAATATAAACTGCCATGAGCCGAGAACAAACATCACACAAATGAATGCCCCGACCAGGGTCGAACCTCGGCCGCTAAATACTCATCATGCAAGAGCGGTTCATATTATTAGCATGAAATGTACTTAGGAAACAGATAGAATACGACCTGGAATAACACATGTGCTAACGTGAAGTTCAAAATGATTTAGAGTTTAAGCAAATGACGTACCGAACTAAAGGCAGCGCCTGACCACGTACTGGCTCAACAGAATGTGCCAATCCGTATACCGTATTTACGAACAACTTGAATTTCGAAATAAAGCGATATCGCCTGGATATAAAGCTGTATGCTTTAATTAAGTAAAATAGAGGATGTACCTACTAACTAAACTAGACCTTTTTAGTCTAAAACAAAGTTTATTCCTCATTATATAACTTAGGGCTGATTGTTTAATGCTCAGATAACTTGACAAGACTTTTCATAGAAATTGTCAAGTCCTAAAAATTACTGATATAAGTTATCTGAGCATTGAACAGTACTACACTACAGTTACTAGTATATTTAAAATTTTTTTTATTTTACTTAATTGGCTATTTGACCAATTTTGGAAAATCATTTTAAATTATTTTCAATAATATAATAAGCACACTACATTGATATTTCGGGAATCAATCAATGTATTTCATTAAAAAGCAATGCTAAATGTTTAAATTTTTCAAACCGCGCGAAAAACGCTGTTGATTTCATGGCGTAGGTCACGTGACGCTTGTGACGTCACACGCAAGTAAACATTGTATTAAAACAATAAAGTCTATAGTAATTCTCAAAACCGAAGATCATAAGTGCCATGACAAAGATAATTCACATGTTACTTCTAAGTATTTATCAAAATAACCTAAAATAAGATTTTAGAGAACTGTAATGCTGATCACACATAAGGGTTTGTAAATAACTAAGTCCTATGTATTACTTACATTGCTGTTTTTGCATTTTAAAGGTCCGCAGCATAGTCATTAGAGTTATTCTTAAAGGTTAAGGTTGGGGTGATAAGCTCGCGCAGAATTTGTCTCCATCTATAGATTAGAAACTAGTACAAAATGTATCGAATATGATCATGAAACTGCTTCAGAAATAGCCTAAAGAACGTTCCAAACACCTAAAAAGAAAAGTGCGTACCTACTAAAATCAGTCAACGAAGCCGTATTTATTTGCGTGTGACGCCAACAGCGTTGCAGCCAATCACAGGGCGTTCTTGTCACAGATAAAAATCCAAAAATGTTTAACATTGCTCTAGAAGAGATATTCAAAACATATACTTATTATATTTCCAATTAAGTATAGTTTCGTATGTTATTTTGTTGCTGATAGGATGACCATACTTTGTAGTATATTTTCAATGTTGTCAAGATGCCTATTGCAATTAACGAGGTATGATACATTCATACTATACTATACAGTCACTCTAGACCTTCACAGACTCCAAGTTTCGTCTCCCCGCCACCAGTAGCACAAGTTCTGCCAAGAATGTAACTCTATTTGTAATGTATTGATGAAATGTTTAAACAATACAGAAGTTTAAATTTGGAGGTATTTACTTTAGGTGATTTATCAAAGTACCTAGATTTATTATATTGTTAAAAATTGTTGTATCTGATATCTGTATACTTTCATTCTACTAGTAAAATTGCGATGCTTTTTTCTGTTTTCGGCGGACCACTTTTCATGACATAATTGTATATAAAACAAGTTATTTGTAAGCACAAATTAAAAAGGCCCCGTCTGTCAGGGTAGAGTGAGTATGCATCGGTACCTTCTGAATCGCTGAACAGATTTTCATTAAACACGATTAGTTTAGCTTTACTACAGACATATCTGACAGAGACAGAGACATATTAGAGACAGAGAGAGATGTGCACGGTAGAGTAAGAGCACAGTTTTTTTGGGTTTCATTTTATTAATACTTTTATTTTACTAATACTTGAAATTTGCAGCTTTTGTGTAGTAACAACAGCTGATTGCCATAAAACACAAAATAATAATAATAATATTTCTGGGTGGGAGGTGAAAAATAGTTTATTATACCATCTTAACGATATGCATGATAAAAAATTTTTAAATTAGTATTACGACGAAACACCTCACTTGTACTGTCAAATACAAGGCTGTTTAATTTTCAGAATAAACATAGATAATGAATGACATAGGTTACTTACTTATAATCTTTAACTGTGGCATAGTAAGGCGGAGAAAAAATTTCGAAGTTATGTGCAAAATCTGCGAACCCGTGGTTGGCAAGCGTCGTGAACTACTAATTGCCTGAAACCACCCCCTGGTTGAGTGAGGCTGATGGGCTGCAGGCAGACGTGGATGTGGACAGCTGTACGTTTTGCAACATCACTTTCCATCCAGTGTGATGGAAGACAAATGCCTTGCAGCTACAATCTAGCTCAAATACATAGACAAGCTAAAATCCGTTAAATGAATATCTTCGTATCTATTTCAGTTAATCAGTTAATAGGGACAGCTGTATGGTTTCCCAAGTTCAAGTCCCGGTAGGAAGGGAGCTGGCGACCGCAAGTCTGTGGGGAACTGAGACCAAGTCGAAAGACAACGGTTCCGTAGATAACTGAATAATGATGTTAATAAACCGAATGCTAAAACCAATGAATGTAGCTGATAAGAGGTTTTTCCTTGTTCATATTTAGGTGGATTTATCCAGAAGAATATAACATTTTTTTGGAATATCATACTCATAACAAAACACCTACAGTTTACCCAGTTGCAGAGTTTTTTACGTTAACCCTTGAAATTTGAAACTCCTCAGATTTATAAAATCTGTTACAAGTATAAAAATCAAAAAAATACTTTAGTACTGTAATGGTTCAGCTTGTTGACATCTACCATTCACTTGGTAGTTGGTGGTGGGGGTGGGGTGTGGGTGGTGGCGCTCAGTTCAGAGGCGTTGTGCCTCAGTTTACAATTAGCTCAGTGTTTCCTCAGCCGGCAACGAGTAGGCGACCCACCTGATGGTATGTGGCTTTGCGCACATGGGCATCATTAGTCGTAGATGTTATTTTTGGATATTGAATGTGATTATTATAATGTAATGATGCGTTGCCGGCCGTAGGTTCCAGTAATTGCGCTGGATGTTCATTCGTTTAACTGAACACAGCGTCCTCAGCGTGAATGTTATGGCGGTAAATATACTAATCTTGACGTCCCGCGCGGTCCAGCCCGCGTCGCTCCTCGTTCCGTAAGAATTTCTGGATAAGATGTGGCTTCCCGGCGGAGAGCAATTACTAATTAATCAGTAGTTGCAGAGTGTATCGATTACGTAATTTTAAACCTTTATAGCCATGTAAATAAAAGCGAATATAAATAAAAGAAAAATGAGAATCACAAAATAATGAGTCAAAAATGACATATTTACTGATAGATTCTTTAAAAATAGTCTCGCCATAAAAATTATTTCCGGTTTCTGTATTTTCCAACGAATCCCTGAAACTAAATCTCATTTCGTGTTATTATAAATATGTAGGTATTTATTTTTAGCGTTCTCGGGAATCGTTACAAGAGTCTAGCCAAGAGCAAGCTATGAATAGTGGCCATTGAATTAAATCGGTTTCTTTTAGAACAACACGAAATATTAATTTTAGGAACCTTTAGTACATCGGTGTCATCAAACTAGGCATAGTCCGAGAGTCCATGTACATTTTACTGTTGCCATTTGAACAGAAATGAATGAAATGAAATGAAATTAAGTTTACTATCACAAAACGAGTAAAGTAACTACATTTATAACACAAAATTAAATAATGAAATAGAAAAAAGAAAAAGAAAAAGTAATAACAATTTCTTGTGATAAAAGGCTAGGTCTCAGCAAGAAAGCTGCTGTGGAATTAGTCGAACAACAGCGCTGGTTTTCAACCTTAGCCTTGTTTATAAACCTTATAAAATAATTGAGTAGCTCAAATGAAGCCAATTTGTACATTTTTAACATATAAGACAAAAAAAAACTTGAAAATTATGATTGAACGCTTACTTGTGACGTACAACAGCGTTCTAAATACCAATACTACCCGGGTATGGCATTTCTTGGTATTACAGACGTAAGTATATTATTATTAGTATGACAACGATATTGACTTGTTTAACACATCGATAGCGACAATTAGAAATAAATTAAGTTGTAAGTTCTTCGTTACAAACTAATTAATTTAATCTTACCGATGTAATGTCACACTTTATTTCATTTACTTGATTCATGTATGTAATGTACTCTGTTTTTATTTTTTAGTTTTATTATATCAGTTGTATTTACTGTAGATACTGCTGTCAATCAATTGTACCTACTGTATACCGGTGGAAGCTTTTAAATGGCCATCAGTATCAATTGCCTTTATACTTTAGTGTTTTTTTCAGCTGTAAGCTTCCCTAATAATAAAATAAATAAATAAATAAATAAATAAATAAGGATAATTTTAAAGACTTGAACTGAAAATCGTAAACAGTAAGTGTAAGTAAGTAACTAATGTATCATTATTTTTATAATGAGCAATGTGTCTTTGCATTTACTAAGTGAGACATGAAATCAACAATATGGAGGTAAAACATTTAACACTTGTTAATTTTCGATTCAATTATCAAAATTTATGGATATAGCCCATTTAGGAGCGCATGTCTAAAACTTCTTTTATTAGTATAAGTATATCGATTACGAAATTGTGAAATCGTGACAGAAATTCTGATCTTTTTGAAATAATTTGGCTGCGAAATTAGCAAGGTATGCCGAATCGCAATACATAAATTAACATTTTATTTTCATTGAAGTATTTATGTACCTATTTAGGTTCAATATAATTATTATTCAACTATCTATTTTATTATTTACCTAGTTCTTCACTGATTCGCTTCTTTTATTTAATAATGAATATCCTAATAATTTATCATTTGCATATAATTGAAACACTATTAAAGTTTATAAAAAAAGAAACAAAAATTAAAGTTTCTAATATATTAAAAACACGTCATAAACGCCTCTCATATCGACATCAAAAGATCAATGAAAGAAAGCTCGTAAAAAGACCATTAATTTTACCCTATAGGATCTATATCAATAATGTGTTTTTTACTACCAGCTCCTAATCTAATTTACGCATCGTCTGATCCAATTTTAAATGTCAGATAGATAATTGTGCAACTCGCTGGCGACCGGTCAACTTCCAACAGTTGTGTTGTACAAACGAAAATCAGTTTCGATTTTTCACTCGACGGGAAACATCGGAAGCATTTTCTTTTGCTTGTTTAAAAAAAATAAAAGCAGCGCGAACTTTTCGTGCGACGCCATTTTTTTTATTTAAAGTGTGATTTGTCGGAGTAAAAATAAATTGGTTCAGTATCAGTAATAATAGTAAACAAGTGCTGATTTAAGTGTCGAGTTTGTTTCTTGAGGACGGTGATGATATATTTTATTGTTTTGTAAATATTAAGTGTAAAATGGACCGAAAAAGGTGATTAAGATTGGCTTTAAATGTTTTAATTATTTTGATAACATTAGTGTTAATTGTTCGGGTGATAGGCTTTCTAAAATATAAACAACAGCTTATCTAAAATTCAAAATTTCTTCCAAATTAATTACTACTGTGTACTTTTAAATTTGGTAATCTGTATACACGTACATAGGTATATTAGTTAGGTAGTCATCGTCGTTTTACTTTCAAACTCAATTACGTTCTAATTTCTAACCAAAAATATGTTTTTGATATCTAAATAACAATAACAAACAATCACACCTTAAAATACTAATAAAAGCTCCAACCCACCTAAGCCAATAAGGGCTCACAATGTTACGGCCGACGTTCGTGCGCGCGCTAAGTTTTGACAATGTTGACGTGTCCACATCGTACGGGGTCCCCAGGAGCCGGCGGGCCTCCTTGTCGGCGGAGCAGCGGCGCAGGCTGAGCATGCTGCGCACCTCCAGCATCCCCACGCCGCTGACCCCGGTGAGCCACATTTACCACTTGGTCCTCTGCCCGAGGAACTGCTGCGCCCAGGTACATCCTTGCCCTGATGCCACGATGCCGCTTGCTGTGGTTAAACCACTAATGCTAACGGGTGTCGCCATGTCAATAATGCTTTCTAATTCTGGTTACTCGACGGTGTATCTTTAGGTGTATGTTTGTTGATTCGAAGATGTGCTTTATTTGTGTTGTTTAAGCTTTAATGATGTTATTTTCAACCGGATGTATGTAGGAACTTCGAAGTATCTGTTGGATACACACCCCAAGACCAAGTAGTTTGTTTATTCTTTTGCAGATAACTCTTTTATAAAAATTATAGATCAATTTTTTTCTGACATATTTAGTAAATGAAATATTTTGATATTTTAATTTTATAAAATTATTTTCATACATTTCATTCAAATCCATCATAGACAGCTTGACAGGTATTTACAGTCAACATTACGCTGCATTCATTTAGTATTACAATAGTCTCTATTGGCTCTTCCAGGACTTATAAAAAACATGAAAATTATAAAAATCGAACTCTGCCAAAATCAATCATGATGGAGACATGTTTGACAGTTCCCAATATCGATCGGTCGATATGCCGGACAATTCCAATAATGTGGAGCATAATCAATAACAACTTTGATCAACGCTTTAGTCATATCAAAGTACAACACTATGAAAAGCAAATAGTTTGGTCCAGACTAAACATGACAAGCCATAAGTTCATGACGAAGTAAGCTGTATTAGGGCCAAATATACATCGAGCGCAATCGTTAAGGCGTATAATTAGCAATAATGTTGTTATGATTTTGTTGATATGAGTGTTTTGATTGGTGCTAGGAAATAAGCTGAAATTATTAGTCAAATTGGAATTTGGCATAGAGTTGTGACTAAAAACTTGCGTTTGCACAAAGGTAAAATAAATTTTACCGTACCTGATGTGAAATTTCTATATGTTAAGGAATCCATAGATAAGATGATCCCAGTTTATTTTGTTAAAACCCGTCAGTGGCGTCGCAACTGATGTCAAACTCCTAGATGACCTCGTGGACGAGGTTGTGTGTTGGCTACAGGGCACGTGCAGCCAGCAGCACAACACTACATATACACATACTGCATAGACACTAGCACAGGAACGAAGGCAACTTCAACGGAAGCTCCCGGTCGCAGCGCAGCACCAACAACAACACCTGAGCAGTCGTATTCTGCGATGACTGACGTTCACGGTGTCCAAGAACGGCGCTGGTCTCCCGGCTACGTACGCAACTAAAAAGCGCGAATGTCTAGAGAGTAATTAGCCACTTGCGATACTTTTCTGTACTATTTTGATAGCCTACTTGGTTCTCACAGTTGAGCGCGTTGCCGGAATCAGGCTATTCCTTATATAATCTTGAAAGAGCTCCTTTTCATACTATTACATATATTTTAAGAATTAATATTTGCTAATAGGTACTGAGATCCTTTCTTTTAAATATCACATTTGCCACCAGTTAGTTTCGGGATATAGGGACGTTTTACCATTTGCAATTATCAGGGCTTAAGTCTACGTGTAGCGATCTTCTAGTAATGAATCTATAATAATTTGTAATTTTTTTAGTTTTAGTAAGTCTTTCATGTACAATGGCACATAACGACCAGGAACACATAACGGCAGACCCACGCGTATACGGCTACATTTATTATATCATATTAAATTATCGGCCGAGTTTCCTCATTAGGACAGCAGACAATACAACCGGTACTAGGCATAACGACTTAATAACGTGTTCTTTTGTCCCCGGCGTATTCGCGTGGAGTTCGCCGCCATCGCCGGTGTAAATACGCGACCACTGTTCTCATTGTCAGACGGATTTAGCTTATTGTTGTAAACGCACAGTCTACGAGCCCCAATACAAAAGAGTTCGTCTAGTGCCAAATATTACACGTGTCTAATATTCGAAGTTAAATTTAGATAAATAAATTTAACTCGATTAGTTCAATAAATGCATAGTGTTTTTAAACACTTAATGAAGTTTATTTTCATTTTAAAAAAGTAACAAAATATTTACCTATTTCAATAAAATAAAACAAATTCTTGGGGAACCATCCACGCAATAAACTTCGTCCATCGGATTCAACGGCGCAAAATAGTTCGTCTACCACTCAGTGGCGTCACCTGTAGCATCGCTCATGGCCTTTATTCTTCGTGGCATCGTTGCTACAAATTCTTCACATTGTGTGTTATTGTAGTTATGTGTAGTTATTGAGTCCCTTTGAGTAATTGAGTAATTTTTTTCTTTTAGGTTGCTTTTAGACCTTGCTGGATACTTGCGCAGCACTTTCTTCATTATCCACCATTGGGTCTCAATCGGTGACAAATCTGGACTATTAGAGGCCACTCCATTGTAGGGCCCCATTGTAGGGTTAATTTGAAAACAGGCAACCTTTGCAATATATGACTGGACGAACTCTTTTGAATTGGGGCTCGTACCAAAGCTACAGCTCACCGAAATTATAAACTCAATGCAATACGTAATAAAGGTCTTTTTGTTTAATAAAATGAATTGACTGTTTATTGCATAAAAATATGACAATGCTACAATGAAAGTATTTCAGCGTTGCCATAACAGGATTACTATGAAACTAATAAGACTAAAATTGAAGGCGAAAAAAAATGTCGACCAATAATGTGTTTATATTTTTCTGGCTAAACTTCTTGTATAAAAATATATATTTCAACACAAAGTTATATGGTACAGTCGTTTTTAAGTGCCCGCCTAATCAACGTACACAGTCCTTTTTATAAATAAGTAAACCATGAATTAGGGTAATCCAATTGTTACTGCAAACGAATAATAAGCCTTTATTTAATACCTTAATAACATTACAGTATGATTTCACAGAATTAAAGTAATCATAATATTTTTAACATAACATTGAATAAAATAAAATATTCATATTTATACATGATTTGAATTGAAAATAAATAAATTAAATTATTAGGAAATTAATTACATATTAAAAAGAAAATTGGACGGCCAAGTAGCGTAGTGGTCAGTAGCCCTGCCTCATACGCCGGAGGTCCCGGGTTCGAGTCCTGGCCGGGGCATTCATTTGTATGATGAACACAGATGTTTGTTCTCGGGTCATGGTTTTTGATATTTATATATGTATGTTTATTCTGGGTTCCCCCCCAGTTCGCTGTGTGGTCATCCACACAAGCTCTGCTTATTTTGGGGCCATACAGTTGGTGTGTTTGTCTGGGGATTATTATATTATTATTATTATTAATCAATTTTATAAACAAGAAGCATTTAGTAATATCTCATTTGAATTTTTTTTTCTGTTTAGTTTATATTTGGACAATATCCAGGACCTCTCAACGAGTTAAGGCCTATACGAGCAACGACCATAACTAAATAAATAAATAAATATTTCTAACAATGACTCCACATTATCTAGCCCAAGTTAAGTATCATTAAGAACTTGTGTTATGGATACTGGATAATGGATAAATAAACTTAAGAAATATATAAACACACATAGATATTTTTAATTATTTTTTTATATATTTATTAGAAATAAACTTAAATAAACATACATACACATCCTTGACTAGAAAGCAAATATGATCAATTATCTGCCCCTACCAGGATTCGAACCCGGGACCTCTGGCATGGAAGGCAAGGCTACTTACCTCCATACCAAACAGGCCGTCAAAAGGCCGAGCTACTGCGCCAACGTGTAGGTACATTAATGTATCTTTTTGAATTAAAAAGTTTATCCACAGGCCTCTTCAGAAACGAGTTTATAACACTTCGACTTTGATTTATCAACTTTACTACTTCGACATAATTATAAGAAAATTAATTTAAGTAAGAAATTACGCTACTAAAAGTGTGATACAAGAAACCATTCTTATCATGATATCTCATCGTTGAGTAAATAAACCATAACACGCAATTTATTTTTATGTATTTAATACGTATACATAGTCAATATCTATACGAGTATACAAGTATACCTTCCTTACGCAAGTCATGATCAAATCATCTATCAAATGATAAGTAGTTTTGAAGTTATGAGGGTGCACCGAGCAGGTGAGCATACGTACATACGTACCGGGCAAAATCAAAACCTTCCTTTTTGGCCTCGCTAAAAAATAAAATACTGTAATTTACTTATAATTTGTCATTGTTTACCTAAACACAATACATTCATCTAAACTAATAATTTCAAAGCCACGTAAGTACAAAGATTCATACTCCATCCATACATTTGTCTCCAATTAGCCCCCTAGCCACTCTCCAATACGTCGTAATGATGTATGGAACGTGGTCGCGGCATGTGTCACCACAACACACAACATCCGTCTGCTGGCACTCCTGCGCCTTGTTGACAAACATTAAACAACAGATCTATTTGGGTGGCGATTCACTGTTCAGGCGGCCGCTTCATTGTTGTGGACGAAACTACGAGTAATGCCTAAATGGTTTAGTAATTTGTAGCTGCTTTGAAAGGCTGGCCAGCAAGAAATACATGTTATTTAGGCCCCGATACTAATGCAACCTTGTCTTAAAGATACTCGTAACTCTCTGGAAAGCAGTTTTCATCAAGAATACTGAAACAATGTTTGTGGTAGTAAACGTTTCTTTCTTAAGATATCTGGACCTCGTGTGGGGCGGCGTGTCAGGCCTTCCTAGTTCAACCGCTGTAACCAACAATCGCCACGACTTAGTTGTGTTTCGGTTAAATCACAGAAGCAAAGAAACCTGCATTCCATATTTAAATTATATTAGAATAGAAACTTACTAACAACCCACCCCGGCTTCGCACGGGTCTATGTCCTTGCATTTTAAATCTGTCGAAAATATTACATGTACAATGTATTAATAGGATAAAGATTAACGCTGTGTTGCTCAAAACCGCTTCGTAAATAAGCCATCATTTCTCGTAAAAAGTAAAGGATAAAAAATAGTTATTGTGGGTTATCACTAAGAGATAGACATATTTATTTATTTATTTGATGGCACAGCTAACAGTGTACAATGTAAAACATCTTCAACTTATACATGTTGAACAATTATTTTCTAAAATTGCACACCAGTTATTGCTACGCACAGCATTAGAATTACACAATTTAATAGAGTAACACAAAGTAATTATTAACATTTCAGAAACATTATTTGTCTTTAAAGTAACAAAACAAAAAATAAAATAAAATAAAAAGAAAATATCTAAATTATTTCTATATTACATTACAATTTTGAGGTATTTCCTATAGGTTTGATAAAAAATATCAGCATCTTTACATTTCTTATTATATGCTCTGCACATACGGTATAATGGGTTATGGTATGTAACATTACTATTACAACAAGGCACAAAAAACAATTTTGGTATTCTCTGACTACCTCCCACCCTAAACGAAACATGGCTTAACAAATCCGGGGCATCCCATTTATGGACTTTTTTGTAGACCTTTTTAAGGTGTACAATACATACTGCGTATTTTTATCTATCTCGTAGGTTCGTCGGTTCAGCCAGCGTTTGCAATGTAAGTGCAAAAAAAGTGTTTATTTACGACATCACATTAGAAACCTCTAAAATTATCAGTGTTCCTCTATGGTTCCTCTAGTATATTATGCATGTATTATAGATATAAAAACCTTCCTCTTGAATCTCTCTATTTATTTAAAAAACTGCAGCAAAATGCGTTGCGTAGTTTTAAAGCTCTAAGTATACACAGGGACAGACAGACAGCGGGAAGCGACTTTGTTTTATACTATGTAGTTTATGCACATAATCGGTTGAAGAATACTCATGAAAGACTCCGCCTCTAGCCAAAAGTACCCATAACGCTTGCAGATGGTCGCGTATTGCTATAGCGAGCATTTGCGTCTTGTCCTAGTTGTCGAAGCTGTCGACCAATCTTCTTGATGCCAACCGGCCAAAGGCGCTACTGCCAGGGCCGAAGTAGGCCTGCAGGACACTTTTTTTGTCCCCCTCCAAGGAGAGGATCTAAAAATGCTCTTACGCATACCCCGCCGCTCGCGATCGAGGTTATGTGGGACTCGCTCCGAGCCTACCAGAGCCTCTACCCACTAAAAAACCCCCTGAATTACTCTGGCAATCTTTTGCCTCACAGCCTTCATCTGAGCGACAACCAATTGGACAAAAAAGGCCGCGAGACCCTTAAGGGTTCACCCGCTGGGAATTACATAGCACTGAAGGTGCTCAAAGCACTGAAGGTGAATTCAAAGCACTGAAGGTGCTCAATATTACAAAGAGAAATTAAATTAATTCGAATTTAAATTAGAATTAGAAGTTGCGGCCTGAAGGGCTTCGAGATCTAGTGACAGTTGCGTGGCTACGTCCGTGTGTTTCTCGGTCTAGCGACTTTGAACTTCGACGAAGACGCACTCTCGAACTAAAGGATTGGGGTGGGATTCGGAGCGTTTGAAAAACGCTTCCGAGAGTGTTTTGAGGTGCTGTAGATAGTTCAAGATCTCTGTGCAGGTCCGCGTTGCGCACGTACCAAGGTGCGTTTGCGGCCCTGCGGCAGAAGAGATTTTGAACCACCTGCAGTTTGTGCAGGACGGAGGCATTTGTCATGACGGGTCTAACGCAGATCTAATAAAGCGTACGTTTGTTTCTAAAAGACATTTTACTTTGTCTACCTAACATACTATACAGGCGGCCTAAGTAAAAATGGGCGAGTTTCGTTACTCTATCGACGTGTGGTTTGAAAGAAAGCGCCTGGTCTTAGGTGACGCCTAAGTATTTGGTACTGCGCTTCAAGGGGATGGGAATACCTAACATTCCAATGTGGAGATTGTCGGCGATGCGACGGCGTTTGAAGTCGAAGTAAACCGCAGAACTCTCAGAACAGGCGCGGAAAGCGTGCCTTCATGTCTAAAACGAAACGTACGGTCTTTGAGAAAGGATGCAATTATCCTAACTAGGCGATGCGGTAAGCCTATTTTATAAAGTTTATAAACGAGACCGCTGTGCCTGACTTTATCGAAAGACTTTACGTCAAAGAAAACTGCGACCGTTTTATAACGCCGCGGATAGAAGCCGTCGAGTATGTATTCGACGATGCGATGGATTTGCTGAGGGCAGAAGTGCTTAGAGCAAAAGACGAACTGATGGAGAATGATGAGGGGATCACCATCCATTAGAAACAGATGGTTTGGATGGATGGATGGATTCATGGATATATGGATGGAGCCATAGCCTTGAGGAGGCTGATGGGTCTGTGATTAGCCGGGATATTCAGAAGTTTACCCGGCTTGGGAATGTCTATGACTGTAACTTCTTTCCAAGCTTTTGGAAAGTAGCTAAGGTCGAAGCAGGCATTGAAGATGATAGCTAGCAAGGTAAGCTCCTGTTGAGGCAGGTGCTTAAGTGCATGGTTGGAAATTCCATCCGCACCCGGAGCCTTTTTGGATTTTTGACGTCTAATGAGAAGAGAGATTTCATCATTAGTCACTGTCAGTGGTGATGAGGAGAGAGTCCCTGCGGAGGGTTTCGTCCTCCACCACCTGGATATGGAAGGGATCAGCGGGTTCCGTGCTGGGTGAGCATTGTGAAGCAATGCTTTCAGCGAAGCATTCGACTTTCTCTTCGTCTTCGAAGGCGGTAGTGCCGTCGGGACGAGTGAGAGAAGGAACGTGAGAGGCGGCGTCTACGCGTAAGGCTCGGGCCATTCGATAATACGCTTGGTGGAACGGGGAGATATTCTCCATGAGATCTTTCATCTGAGCGTCTCGGAGTTCCGCGAGGCAAGACCTAACTTTACGTTGTAGCTGATTCGCAGCTAATCTATATGCGGGCGAGGGACAGAGCTTGGCTCTCCGGAGAGCCGCGTTCTTAGCTTTGATAAGATTGCTAACAGCTAAGGAAAGCGTGGGTTTGCCTTGCTTAACAATCTTCTCGTTATCACTGATGGCTGAGTTGATAGCAACAGCGAGGGAATCGACTAACCTATTTTTGAAACCTTTCCAGTTGGTAAAGGATTTAGGAGACGTAACGATGTCATTATGCGGTCCTAGGACGAGGAAGACGGGCCGGTGGTCAGAGCCTAGGTCATCGCAAAGTCGAGGATGTCAAGAGAGTGGTTCGGGTTGTCAGGATAATAGTGGGAGTGATGGGAGAAATGACGTCTAAGACGAGTGACTCAGTGATGTTAAGGAGCGCGACACCGCTGGTGTTGGTCCCCGAACATAATGACTGAATGGCCGAGGGCGAGAGTGGCCTCAAAGTCACTACGGATAGGTCTGGTACCACTGGGTATGTAGATTCAAGCAATATAATTAAAGATTTCAATAACGGTCATAGCCAATTTACACACAGTGGCTTCCATGTTTAGGAGAGCATGTTTAGGGAAAGGAGAGCAATGGAAACCTCTTTTATAGTGAATTGTCTGTTCCGCGAAAGCCGTCGGCGTTGGGCCTATCGTTACAAATAAACATTATTTGGGAATAGCGAATCCCCTGGAGTGGCTTGGAGTAAGCTCTTGGAGAAGCAATAAGTCTGGCTCGTTGTTCTGAAGGAAAAGTTTGAGCTCAGGAAGGTTAGAATTAAGGCTACGAGCGTTAAATAAAACTTGAGATAAGCCCTTCGGTTTGATACGACCGGACGCGGGATTTGCAGGTTGTAGACATTATATTTACGATCAAAAGAATTTATACGAAATATAGAATGTATAAGGAACCAAGTAGCGAGTGATGCTCGGCTAACGCGAAGAGACGCTCTTGAGGAGTACAGCGATTTCCCTAATCTCGACGTTTTGAATAACGTCGAACACGGTCTTCATGTCCTCAGTCAACGACGACGGAGTGGGGCGCGGGCCTACGGGAGCTATGGGAGCTGGTATAGGACGGGAAGGTGGAGACGGCTTCGGCTGCTCGGGCTTTGCTTCCGGGGGTGCCCGGTTGCGCAGCGGCGGGAAGTTGGCGGCAGTGACTGGCGGCGCCGGTTTAGGCGCGGCCCTCTAAGCGGAGGAGCGCGGAGCGCGCGGACAACCTTAGCTGTGTGGCCGGTCGATAATCGTGACCTAAATTTTAATAGTTTCGCCTGCGTTAGCCGCCTTGATGTAGTTAATTTTGTGCTCTTTGCACAGATTAAAAACCGCAGTCCATCGCGCTTTTTCGCGGAGGAAGACGGGAGGAGGGAGCTGTGCCTTAGCCGGGACGGGAGCGCAGCACGTTGCTGGCTTTGACGGGACCGACGGAGACGCGGACACTTGGAGAGACATTAACGGCGCGGGGGCGGGTGTAGAAGACACCGGGGAGAGTTCGGGTGTTGAAGACACCGCGATTTTCTTTGAGCGCTTCTTGGAGCGTTTAGAGACTAAGGTGAATGAGGGCTCGGGAGAGCCGGTTAAGTAAGCGTCACTCGAAGACGGTTCGGACGCGGAATCGGAGTCGCTCCAGGGAGCGGTACGCTTATGCCGCGACGCGCGAGAGGACGTGTCAGATACACAGTCTATCTCGCATGGAACGGGGGACGCGGGGGAGCTGTAGACCAGAGGGGTCAGGGCGTTGGAGGCCTGAGGGGCCGGGGTGTGGGCCTGAGGAGCTGGGAACGCGATCATCGATTTTGAGGCCTGCGTTAGGACCTCATCGAAGATACCAGGGACACCGAGGGCGCTGACGAGCTACTCGGCGAACTACCTAGCAAAGTTTACCGAGCTTTGCTGGTCCATTGGAGGGCTTGGGACTAAAATATATAAATAATAGGTATCTCGTGGATAAACGTGTAACACCTTCGTCTTCATCGTCACTTTCCATCAGGTGAGATAAAGACAAACGTCTAATCCTTTTTCAAGAAACAAAAAATATAATAATGCCTAGGTTCCCTAACAAACCTAGCACCTAAACCTCCCTACCCGCGGTAGGGGGGCTGGGGACGAAGCGAAGTGGTGCCCCTAATTCGGATTTCGATTCTTCGAATCGACGAAAGTAGACGCGTATCGGTGACAAAGATGCGAACCGTACTGACGCGACAGGACGAACGCGGGGAGGTGAGCGGGGAAGCGGGAGAGGCGTCATTAGGGCATCGGGACCGGGCCTTCCCGGTTCCAAAAAACCCGGGAAAACCCGGGTTTGAGCATCACGCAAAGAACCGGTTCTTATAATATAAAACCCGGTTTTTTCGGATTTATCGGTTCATTCGATCCTTTTATTTAAAAAAAATTAAAAGTATTTATATCCCCGCATTTTGTAGTGAAATATAAAATGTATCTTTTTATTATTTTTAGTGTTAAATTTCTAGTATTACAATGGGAGGCTGTACGAATGCAATATAAAAAAGACCAATCTTGAATATTATTTTGCTAGTATTGACGAAGATACTGCTATCTTTTCCTGGCTTACAAGTGATGAAATGTTACACGAGATTGTAAAGCTACTGCTTCCAACAAATGCTAATCAACATGTGTCTATTGAAGAAACCTCGGAACTTGGCAGTCAATATCTGAAGGAAGTTGGATTGTGTGAATCCTTAACTATGAAAACTTAATAGCGAGTTGAGTATAGCTTTAACAAATACCAAATCTACAGATTTTCAAAATGATTTAACTACTGTGAGAGTGGAAATGGCTCTATTTGAGAACGGCGGGGAAAGGCAACGAGGTCGCTATCTGTCGGTGGCCTATGAACATCTAAAAACTATTTCGCCTGCAGCGTAGAGCCGGAGCGAATATTTTTATCAGCTGTCATAGTTTGCAATAGGCTGCGCTCATCTTTAAGTGACCGTAGACGCCTAAAATCTTAGACGTTTTAATTTTAACGTTTTGTTATGGCAATAGTATTCGTAAAGGTTATTTTATTTTATTATTATTCTTGTTGATTTATAATTAAGTAATGTTAAAGAACTGTTCATGTGTCTACAATAATAAATGCAGTTAAAAATAAATAGTATTCATGCGTTAAACAATGAATGATGAATGGTCATCCTGGATTCAGTCCAGACCTATATCCTCCCTTGCTAAGCTGATCTAAGATATTGTGTGAAGAAACCCCGAAGAAACTCCCCACAACGGAGGGCCTTCCACTTTACTTAACAGTGATACTATAAATAGAAGCAGTAACATCGGAGTCACATGAGCGGAGTGTCTCTGTGTGCGGTGTCGCGACTGCTCGCGGGCAGATGCAGGCAGGGTGCCGCGCTGCGTGGCCGGATGTGACGTCACGGGCTTATACGCTATACTCGTAGTGCTGGGTGGGTGATATGGGATCGAAATCAAATCAAATCAAATCAATTTATTTGGATTAATGATGGTATGATTAATTCAAGATTTTTGTCTCAAAGAAATGACTGTATACAATTTTTATTAATATAAGCTGTGTCTTATCTAAAAAATTCCCAAAGGATCCGGGTAAATTCAAGCAAAAATTTTGCTTTTGAAAAATGTATGATTAGGTATGTTAGTATAATTTGCAATTATGTATATAAAATGGGTAGGTACACTACATAAATACGAAAAACTTAATTCCGAGAGTCATAATCACGAATTTCAAAATCCGAATGGTGCAAAATGCCGATAATGATAATTCCAAGTTTCATAACTCCTAATTTTTCTTCTTCGAAACTTCAAAATTCCGAACGGTTATAATTATGAAAATCAATTGGCCGAATTTGAAGACACCGACCATAATAAATCCGAATTAGGGTCGGTATTTAGTCTCTTAGGGATTGTGAAATTCGGATTTTAAAAATCGGAATATTCAAATTCGGAATTACATAATTCAAAAGTTTTGGGTGTTCCCATATAAAATATCAATAACCTATTCCAATGAATTAAATGTTGCATAAACATGAATAAATTGATATTAAAATTTACCGAGCGTTACGAATGTTATGAACCGAGAAAAAATAGTAATAATAATAAATAAATCTCCAGACAAACACACCAAGATGTATAAATAACAAAGAGAACTATCACAATTACGCAAATTCGAACTCGGAACCATGAAACCATGAAATGACACCCAACGACACCATAAGGGATTCATTTCGATCATGATTTTGGAATTTCTGTTCTCCTAAAGTGATATCTAAAACTAGGATACTATAATAAAACACGTTCGGTAATTATTTATTTACATTTTTTAAGTTAATTCCGTAGTTTGTTGGTCAAATCCTAACAAAGGTAATGCATATAAAAGTACATATTAACTACGCAGACCTTCGTCCACGTGGTGCTCACTTACAATAATTACGTACATTTACCTTCGTCTTCAAAGACCAGGGAGGAGTTTATCTCAATTACAGCAACAAGGGTAGTTCCGCTCAGCATACGCACCCCCACGCGTCCCTAATTATTCACAATTTCGTTTATTTATGTCCATCAGCGGAGATGTTACTAAGATAAATCTTGACTCGTTGCCGGTAAAATATCGCGTACTCGCCTAGAAGAAAGATGTGAAACATCAAATCTATTTTAAATATGCGTCATCGAATAATTGCGACATTGCGAGATATCTCGCATCAAAAACCTAAGTCGCAAAAGGCGATCCCTGCAACTTCGCAGTACCCCAGCTTGTTTACACGAGCGCCGCCGCCCGCCGCCCGCCGCCCGCCGGCGACGCAGTATCCTCGCAACCAAGTGGGTAATTGCGGGGGCTCGGCGCATGTTCGCGGGCTGCTGGCTATTTATAGAACGAGGAGGGTTAGAGGTCCGAGACCAAACGTTTTGTTTTGAATGGAGTTTATTAAGAAATTAGCTTATTTTTAGTTGTTGTCAATGTGTTAGTAGATTTAAACAAATGTAGGAAATATAAAAGATATGCTAACCTGAGTAATTTTCGCAACTTTATAACGTGATGAGATTCTAGCAGACTTCTGGCCACTGTGCCTTATGTAGGATGTAGTTCTGGCGCTGTGTTTTACCTGGCGGTACTTGGAGGTAGAGAATATAATTTAGAGGTAGAGCGCAACGTTACCCCTCGGTATCCTCGACTTCACCAGCACCTTACACCAGAAAAGACAGAAGACATACACGTGCTAATTTATAATATAAAAATACTACTTCAAAAATAAACTATAAAGCTATTTTTACTATTGATAATAGTGAGGAGAGCAAGACTCGTAACCAGAATATATCTACATGTCGATATCTTTAACATCTCTCTGGCTTCTAAACAAATATCTCTACAGTGCAATGGCAGATCTAGAGCACCGATCCCTCTATTGGTTGGTTAGTGTATGCCGACAGCAAGGTCAGGGAGATTCTGAGACCCATTCACACAACTTTCTGAATACTATCAGCATATTTAAATACATCGCGTTAAATGAAAGAACGCGCACATTGGCGGCGTGACGTCCCTACACTAGCCAATTGTCGCAGTTATTTTCATCTCCAGCTGAATGCTAGTTAATGCACGAGGAAGACGGCACTAACAATAAACTCGGCTTCAAGATGTATTATTTGATTATTCGCCCATGACGAGATCAATTGGATGAGTGGCTGCAAAACTCCTCGTTCACACTGTTATATTGTAGGCGTTTTGAAGAAGAGTTTGTTTGGTTACCATTTCCGCATAATATGATGATCTGTCTTGGATATAAATAGGTATAGTGTGTTCAACAATTGAATCGATAAGTTTGATATGTATGATTTAGGTTTTCACATACAAATTACAATCCAATACCTACAAAAGCCGACGGCACTCACTTATAATTAAAATTATTGAGATTCTATTTAAAGATGTTGTCTAGGGATGATGATTATTTAAACTCAATTTGACTTGAGTGTTATGTATTTGCACTCAAGGTCAATTTTTTCTGTACACATAAGTATTTCGGTACGTTATCGTAACAGGGACCATTACAAGTATGACAGTATTTTGTCGTATAATAATTCATAATATGAATTTGTTGAAGTACTACAGTTTATCTGTAATAACAAAACGAGATATTTTCCAGAAATACCAAATAATATGAAATAGCATATTGAATCAATTGCTTGTGAGTGAAGATTAAAAAAAAAAACTTAACGGAAATTTAAATGAAGATGCACAAGTCTACTTATAATGGCGTCAAAAATACGGTAAAGAATAAGGTACACACAGAAGTTAATCTATTAATTGAATCATAATTATTTTTGTGATTGTAAATACCGAATCTATGAGTCCTACTGAATAGTTTGCGGCTTTAAGGGTTAAAACCCATGATTCAAAAACATAGGCGTTAGATCTTAGATCGTTAGATCACACGCAGTCCACACGCGCCTGCAAGGTCACGGGATATTCCCAGGCTAGTAAATTACCCCCAGGTGTATTTCTGACGTCGTTTGTGGCCAGCTCGGACATCATCGTAAATTTTACAATTTATACATTATAATTTTAGACGTATAATGCGTCTTTTACAAGCTCAACGATGAACTTTTTCATTGGGACGACACGATTTGAAATTTAAATATACCTTGTTTTTTGCCTAAATTAAATTGCCTAACTGTGTTTTTTAGGTATTTATTTATTCACAAAATTCTATTAAGTCTAGACAGTACGAGTAAATATAGTTATGTTGTTAATAAGATGGCCAACGTATGTGAAATCCGATGAACCCGCAACAATAGCTCCAAGAAAATGTACTACTTATTTTTGCCTCTTTCCTGACGCGCTCGGATTCTTGAAATATACATGTTGCCGGGGTTCAGAATAGGACATAGGTTGTGTGTAATAAAGATAATGAATAGTAAAGTGCCAGACAAACACACCCACTGTATGACCCCAAAGTAAGCAGAGCTTGTGTTATGGACGAACTTACAGGGAACGGGGGAGGGGGTATATAAAATAAATATAAACAACCATGACGCAAGAACAAACATCTGTTTTCATCTCACAAACGAATGCCCCGGCCAGCCTCGAACCTGGGACCTGTGGCGTATGAGACAGGGCTACCAACCACTACGCTATTTGGCCGTAATAAATAACAGGATAGCCCATAGCTTCAGACAGATTGCGTCACCTAGCGGGAACTGCTGGAACTGCGAGGATCGAGTAATATCTGTAACATTTTATTTTCGCACTGAACTGAAAACTGAAATGTATAGAGCGATTTGAAAGTCTTACTCGTGGTGTATCCTAGATGGCGCTAGGAGTACACATTGAATCCGGAAATTAGCTTTTAAAAGGAAATTTCTAAAACCGGTAGCTTTTTATATTAGTTGTGTAGCTTATGTATTTAATAATAGTTATTTATGAAAATGGCAAACCATAATCGCTTGCTGGTTCACAAGGCGCAAGTACCTGAAACACCATTTCGAAGACCTGCTCGCCGATAGATCCGTGTCTACGGTTTAGCATTTATTTCCAAAAGTTTGAAAGATAGCGTGTGTAATCTGCTTATGTTTTTAATACTTATATATATTATCAACAAAGAGTCTTATATTCTTGAGTTAAATGAAAATTATTTGTTTCTTTTGCACACAGCATTCTTATTTGTCAAGGTACAACCAGATAATTTTTGGGTATAGGGACGAAAAACGGTGTATGGGGACGACAAAGCGTGACTCAGATATGGTTATCACGAAATAGTTTTATTGAATGTTTTGTATCTAAATTAGGTTACTTTATAGAAAACCTATTTAAATAGGTATGTACTTTAATTATACATTGAGTTTTTGTCACAAGACATTATGCCATGGTTTTGTAAACAGAATCGTCAATGAACATATACAGTACGAGGAAGATCTCATGGAGTACGAATCAACAATATGATCTTTTTGTATCATCGCGCATGTGCGAACCTATAGGTACAACACACCAACACTGGCGTTCCTACGGCATCTTCCCAGAATTGTGAAGTATCCAGTGGGTTAAACCATTTAAACTAAGGAGGAAGAGGAACACATTACAGAATATTTAACTATCCGACCCTAGGCGAATGCCGCATACACGCATACGTTATGCATTTGTGTTAGTTATTTATGCGCAGCCCTAACCATTTATGGCATAACCTGCGCCACCTTTATTCGTCCCTATTGACTCCATTTTCAAGCTGAAAGAAAAAAAAGGGGTAGATTTTGTCGACGTTACTAGGGGCGCGCTAAGTACCTACCGCCCGCTGGACCACCAGCGCCCTTAGCTCAGTTGATTGCCTTCAGCCGAAGTTTGTCTAAAAATACATGCTGCAGAACTGTTGAAAACAAAGTCTCCTGGCTGCGTTTGTCTGTCTGAACGAATAAACTCAAAAACTACAGACTGGATTTTCCTTCGGTTTTATAGGTCTACAGAATAGTCCGCGATGGCGTCATCGATGGCGCCATTATATCTACTAATGGCGTAGATGTACTGGCGTATAGCTTCTAATGATAACCTACAACACCTATTTTAATGTTTAACTAAGTAGTCATATATAATTTGGTAATTGGAAAGCCGGTTAAGATATTCATTAATCCTTATTAAATTAAATTCGTTAGTTAACTTCAGCGTTTCTGCTCGTAATACAACATACAAATTATACATAATTTTATATTTAAAATCGTACCTTCGCTTCGGAGTGATCGCAAAATTAAAACTACCACGCGACAAAATAAATGCGGCCACTGTTGCTGTGCAAACCGAGCGGTCACTCCCGGTAAGACTTGCCCAGTGCTTTAACTAAGTGCCCTAAGTAAGTACTAAGCTCTTCGATCAGATATAAATGTATGATGTTTGCTTAAAGACTTAAATGCTCTACTATAATTATAATTTTCCATAAATACATGAAAGGTGTCATTTGCGATGATTCTGTTGTTCCTAATCAATCAGCAACGAACGCACTGAGGAGGATCATAATGCTCATGTATACCACGCAACCGGTCTGCAGGGTGATGTGGGACTCACTCGCGTAGCACCTACCCACTAAAAACCTAAATGGCTCTAGCAAGAATTTGCCTTCCACTCTTCATCAGACTCGACTGGCTGTGCATATGGGGACGCACGAATGGCCGAGGATTAATGTTTGCACTTATGGTGCTCAAAGGGATCTGAGGTAGACTCGGTCTGGGTAGCCAGAATGCTCGGAAGGTCGGAAGGAAGCCTGAATTTCGGAAGGAACAGTTAATTTTTAAGGACCTATAATAAACTGAGGAAGTAACTATACTCTGTCAGAGCAATGAGCGGCTCTTCAGGAGAGCAGGAGGAACTCAGTAACCGTGCGAGAGACGAAATTTTACTAATATCATTATCTTTGATGGCATCATAGATTGTCCTCAAATCCGTTCCCAATGAAGGTTGAGGCGAGGACTGGGAGGGGTGAGGGATTGGTGTTGGATGAGAGTACAGCCCGGCGCTGCCTTCAGTTCTCTGGAGCCAGTTTGGACTGCGAGGGCTTTGAAAACGGGGGACGCAGTTGCGCAGCGGGGGAACGTGAGATGGAGTGAGGGGCGGCATCCGTTTGACCGGGTTTGTCTGGGTGACCGCGGCGATGAGGAGCCTCCAACGAGATTCCAGAGAGGCCGCATATAGTGCTAGCCCCTCTGAAGATGTCTCTCGACTTGGGAACGTTGGGGAAGATCACCATAACAAGCCGGTGACACTTTCCATACTTGCTGTGCATTTTGTGCACAGCTTCGGTCGGGAAGCCCTGGAATTTCAGATTCTCCAGGATGTCCTCGTTCGCTTACTCGAACGGGACCCCCCGTACGGATCTTATGCTCTTCAGGAAGAGCGCAAGTGTGGTAAGCAAATTGCTTACCACTGAGGAGCCTCGTGAGGGCTCGGAAATCATCTGTGCACGAGACTTTAATGCGAATAGTTTCATGCAAGATATTGAATTTTGTGCTCTTTGCACGAGTTGGTGTGCAAACGGTGGTGGGACTTGAGGTTTGGCTGGTTGTCATTTGGGTGAAGACACCGGGGTGAGGGTGGGCGTTGAGGGTACCATGGCTTGTTTTGAGTGTTTCTTGACAAGAGTGAAAGGTTGCGATGTCCGAGGAGGATTCCGTCAAGGGTGCGTCTTGGGAGCGGTGCACTTACGGCGCGAGGGACATCTACTTTATACTCCATTTCAGTGGAGGTGGGGGTGTGGAGGCCTTAGACCAGAGAGGCCTGAGGGATGGAGGGGGGAGTTTATTTTGAAGAATTCCTCGGAGAGTTGGACACCTAGTGCGGCGAGGCCATCGGCGAATGTTTTCACAAGGCCCTACAACTGGTGTGCCGGTTTCTTTAAGGCCTGAAGGGCTTAAAAAGCGCACTGAGGCTGCGTTAACAGGCTTCATCAACACCACTAGGTATTTTGCTCAGTGAACGACGACGACCCGTACAGCCTGTGAACTTCAGCCGGTTAGCGCCCCGAGATGGTAGCTAGTTAAAGCGGTCGGTGCGTAATGTTTTGTTCGGAGTGGTTTATTTGTTACGTAGTGACTGTTTACTAATCTATGCACTGGGGCAGCCAGCAATGAAACATGCAGCCCAATCACCAAGAGGGATTCCCTTGATTTGAAGATTTCAGGTTTACTAGCATTTAGCTGAGAAGCTATGGAACATTACGTTTGTTTATTCGACTTTTCATTCAATTATTAAATAAATTTCAAGAAAGTATGAAATAGTTACCTTGCCAAATACTACGCATTATTTTAATACATGGAAAGGACCTAAACAGGACCTGATTTCAAAACGCCCTAAATAAGTACTTGAGGATCGTCTCAGAATAGAATAACTGGAATCGAAAGGAACCTGTATAATTTAAAAATATTTAAAGTATTCCAGTTCAGAATTTAAAATTATTTAATGGAAGAAGACAACAGAGAAAACGGGCAGCTTGGTACCTAATACTTAAAAATGATATAGACCCGTAAAGTTAGCGAAGTATGTATTATCGATAACCTAACAACAGTAATAGCCGTATGGGAAAGTCGGACTCTAGATTCAAATTCAAAATTCAAAATTCAAATTCAAATATTTATTTCTCCACATTGACAAGTACTCGTTCTTATTGTCGTCAAATAAAACATGACTCTACCACCAGTTCGGAAAAACCTTCGTGAAGTCTGGCAAGAAACCTCACGGGTATATTATTTTTTCAAAATAAATTTACAGTGTCTCTTTATGTCCATACAAAATTATTCTTATCTGCATGTGTTAGCTCGGTAAGTAAATACAAACGACGAACACCCTCAAACGGCACCCGTTCACGAGTTAACGCGGGATCCAGCCATCGCCCGCCTCAACCATATTAGAGGGAAGTGAGCGACCCGTCACCCGACGCTACCATAAGAAGACGCACTTTAGTAACAATTCCAACTTGTTGGCCCCCGTAGGAGGTTGGCTGGGTACTGTTAATGTAACTTGCAATTCGGATCCGTCACTTACACACTTAATTATTACTTATCTTCTTAAATTATTATTATAATATATTATTTCTTTGTTAGACTTGCAACCTTATTTATTAAGAGCCTTACTCATTCGAGCCGGCATTAATCGGCACAGCTAGGTGGCAAAATCGAATACAAGTAGATGAATAATCGGGATACATGCCGCCGGGCCAATGACATTCGGGTTTCGATGGGACGGGCGGACAGCTCGAATGGACTACCCGATTGCCACTAACCAAATATGTCTAGTAATTGATTTGTACCATTAATTGAACCGGGTTTTTGCCGTTTAAGGAACGCTGCCCAACTGGCGCCCTATACTCGGTAACTTCTCCATTACAATAACACGTTAACACAGAAGCACCTACCCTGGTTGTATATAACTATTGAATTAAAAACTTTCAGTTAGATGCACAAATTAAGTGCTTCCTTAACTGCGTTGCAGGTCCTTTTAGAGTTAGTTCAGGATGGCATGGCGTTCGAAGATGTCACTTGTAATATCATATTGTAAGCTTGCAACAGGACAAAGTTTACAACTCTGTACTGTGATTTAAAAAAAATGTCTACTTCGTGTCGTGATCATACGAATGAAAAACAAAAATTGATTAAATTTAAATACTGCACAGATCTCATAAATATTCAAATAGCTTTCTCAATATAATTCAATCTTTCAAAAAAATCTATGTACCCCAAAATTACTTTACATACCCAATTGGATTACTTCATTCGGAAAATTAAAAGCAGCAATTTTGGTTGAATTTTTCTCGCAAGCCACCGAGCTGCTCGCGCCGCCTCAGTGAATCAGCAGCTGTCTTTCAAATTGTTAAATATAACAACACTCAGCCTGTCGTCAGCGCGCTCACGAAGATTACGCGCCCGACTTCTTTTGTGGCCTCGGGTTGTATGCAACCATTCAAAAACCAAATGAGTACTGAGGTGCATGCTCGTAAATGGTACGCACCACAATCAGTTCTCAAGTGGTTCTTAAAATAACATTCCAACCAGGAGAAGAACAAAATGGAAAAGATCTGATCTAAACCAATTTGGTTTGTTCGGAAAACATGTAGTGCAAATATATAGATATTCAATCTAAATGCGTATCTTGACATCAGTAATCAGTTTGTTCACATATTGCCAAACATATATGTTCATCTTACAAACTTCTTTGATTCCTCCGGGATAAAACTACAAAACTCATAAAATAATAAAATTCAACAAAGGAACAAAACCGTTACGATTTCCTTATCCCAAATGCGTACACAACATTGCAAAGTACTCCAATGTACGCGGAGCCTGGCTCAGCCCGGGGCGTGCAACAAACTGCGCGGCAGAACTTTGCCGTTCTTGGTCTCCAGCGCACGTGTACAGACGCACCACCGCGGCCAGCCGCCTCTGCAGCGACGCTCATTATGCCCGAAGACGCGAAGGGGGTCCAGGTGAGTGCGATGCTTGTAAAGACGGAAAAAATCTAATGGTTACTTTTTGGGTGAGGAATCCCTATTCCTCAAACTTAAAAAATGTCGTTTTAAACCTATTACGTTTTTAACGTAACTTTTTACTATTGTGTAATTAGTTTAACTAAACCTATATCGAATTTAAAGTTTTGCCTGCGATACCTGTAACTTCGGTCACAAATTTCATACAAATTTTCGATTACAAGTTCTTATCTAAAAAGTTGGTTTTTGAAAAATATTATTGCGCAGTTACTTTGTACGAGTAACCCTGGTGCAAAAAATGAAGTTCTTGTATTTTGGAGTAGGCTGGGTGTTGATGATCAGCCTTCAGAGAGTGAAATAAAAAACTATATTAAAAGCGTACATAATTTTACCAGCATTTCTAGTCGTGCGAAACTAGAGCGTACTTCGTCCGTTGCAAATAACATTCAATGTTTACGCACTTATTTTTGGTAACCCATAGCTATATAATATGGTAGGTACATGGGCTGTTGAGTGCAAACGATCAGAAAATCCTAGCTACGTTTTAATTCTATCATAAAATGAAAAACCTTTTAGTAAAGTGCTGACGGCCGAGTGGCGCAGTGGGTGGTAGCCCAGCCTCACAGGGTGGTTGCAGGTTCGAGTCCCGGTCGGGGCATTCATTTGTGTGGTGTACGCAGGTGTTCAATACTTCATGTATTTATTGCATTCACATGGTAATTTACAATGGTATTCAATATTTTATGATCACATGAGTAACCCTTAGGGCGTAGCAACAGAGAGGCCTACGTTTCATTTATAAAATTAATTAAATAATGTCATTTTTATAAGAAATATTTAGTCATAATAATTAAGGTCATATATTTTTAAATGTTAATTGATAGTGCATTTTTTAAATATGAATGTTAAATTATGTTTTGTATAATGTCATTGCATGTTCATCATTAAAAAATTCGTTAAGATTATAATAGGATTTATTTATCAAAAATGTTTTCAGTAACTCTAGGGATTTTATATAGATTTTTTCGTTTTCAACGTTGGACGGGATTTGATTACAGATTTTTATATGCAGTATAAACGGGCTTGTCGGTACTGTGCATTGTTAGTTTTGAAAAGGGACATACTAATCTTGCTTCCCTGCTAGGTCTTAGTGAATATTGGCGAGAGGTTTCTTTTATAATAGTGCAGATGTTTTCTCACACATTTGCACATATGTTTGTTCTCGGGTCGTGGTTGCTTATATTTATAACATGTATAATGTCATCCATAACAAAAGCTCTGCTTACTTTGGGGCCATTGGGGCTGTACAGTTGGTGTGCTCGTCTAGGGATTAATAAAAAAGAGCAACTATCGAGATATTTCATTTTAACCTGTACGAGGTATATATACATTGTACGAGGTATATATACATTGTACGAGGTATATATTATTTGCCTTAAACTGAACTGGCAAACAATCCAAAGTAACATAGAGTAACATAGGTAAATGTATGTTTAATTTATTGAAATTATTTTTTTATTGATTTTCTCTCTTAATGTTTCTATTTGAAGTCGTGATTGGTTGGTAAACATTGTGTTTACCACAAACACTGTTCCTATAAGGTTTCAGTTTGGGGTGTGGTGGAGTGGGATAGGGCTTCTACCGACTACACCGTGGCTTAGTAATTAATTAAACTCTAAGCCTCGTCGTAACATTACCCTCGTTAAGGGCTACAATAAATCGAATCTGTGTCAAATATTTGTTCCAAACATTTTGCGTCAATTTATACGAGTCTCAAACAAAGTATATTTTCTCACAAAAGGCGCGATATTGCGTTACATTTGTGATGATACCTAAGTTGTTATACTTTGTTATGTTAATACTGCTTGGTATTTACTTGCAATAAAAGTGGTTTCCGTTTGTAGAGTTCCGTATCCAAATGACTAAACCTTTGTATCTCATGAACCTTAAGTAAGAAGTGGAGTTAACTGTTCATTTTTTATTTATTTCATAAAATTTAATAAAAACACTAAATTAAAAAGAAAACAAAATTATAAAAGGCTTTCTACGTTGCAACAGCAGCCTTCAACTGCGAACGCAACTCCGATTTGACCTTTTCTCCAAATGATGACAGCGACCGGATGTAGCGATCATAATCAGACGAAGCGTTTGCTTTGTGAATCCCAGCAGACAACCATAACTCGATTCCACTCTATTCAGGATTGAATGCATGTCCGAAAACACGACCTATCAGAGATTTGTTAACGTATTCTGCTTGTAAGCATCTCTTAGTACATTATATCATTTGAAAATGTCTAACGCAGTGTTAGTGCCTACCACAAAACATTAGGTACATGAATTAGCAAAAGCATTCACCATTCATTGTAATCTAATTTGCCTAAGAATAGATTTTACAATAGTGAATCAATCATACAGGTATGTGTCGCAATGAAGTCGTTTTAGTAAACAGATTCATGATTTTTATATTTTCCATTTTGTATATAATATATACCATCTCCGTTCACTCGCATCTGTTTTTCAACAGTGGGGCTTACACGTGATCTTTCCTAGCCATCTCCTCGTACAGCTCCAGACGCCTTCACGTATTCGCGTATGTGGTTTTATCAAGTGGTTTTATTTACAATTATTTATTTACCACACTTGTTAGAGCTGCCGTTGGTAATAAATAATAAATAAATAGATATTTCTAACTAACACACCACATTATTTAGCCCAAATTAAGTATCATTAAGAGCTTGTGTTTTGGATACTAGATAACGGATAAATAAACCTAAGAAATATATAACATAGATTTTTTTTAATTATGTATATATATATTAGAAATAAACTTAAATGAACATACATACACATCCATGACTAGAAAGCAAATATGATAAAATATCTGCCCCTACCAGGATTCGAACCCGGGACCTCTGGCATGAGAGGCAAGGCCACTTACCTCCATACCAAACACAAAATTATGTGTAATGCTCCAGTATTTATTCCCGTGCGTTTATGAGCGACCAGCCGAACTCTACTAGCTGTTTCAGTTTACTATACCTACAACAAATATTTATATTCTCGTCCACGAATAGAATAGAAACTATGCACTGTGCGGATATTTAGTGGTGCATGTTGGAGTTGTTTTGTTGACGGAAAATTAATGCACTCGTGTTATTACATTGTGCTCAGTGAAGTTCTAATCTAACAATGCGATAGTTTGTATCTTAACATCCGCGAATTTTAGTGTCAGTTATAAGTATGAAGTAAATTAGTGTTAAGGATTCGTCTGTTAAGATAATTACAAGGTCAATCATAGAATTAATTCGAGACCAACTAAACTCACACGTATTGTAAAGGGAACGTATTGAGTATTAATTTAAAAGGCTTTTGTCACGCTTTATGTCTTTAAAACAATAACGTTTCAGGAGTTTCAGGAGTGTCTACTGCTCATTACGTGGTCAACATTCTCATTGACGCGCGGAAGATCTAATGAAGAGACGTACAGCTTTAATTCAGAACGCAGTAAACAAGCGATCAAAAGAGTTAGGAACCATCGGCATGCAGTTGTATATTGAATAAACGGACCGTTTGGGGTTTTAACGTCCTGTTAAAACCGTAGATTTTGGAGAAAATAATATATCGAATATCTAAATTATATGAAATATGCACGGTATCACGCGTGTTGAAATGTTGATACTAACGGGTCCCATATCTAGCCACTCTGTTTAAGACTTGCAGGTCAATAGCTTTCCATGAGTAACAATGAAAGAACAGTCCAGAAATATAATTTTTATTTTTTAAAAGTTATATCAGTAAATATAAGAGATAATCTCATAAAACATTACCTTTTTCGACATTTTATCTGTACTATTAAATTACAGGTCCTCTCTTATCTTAATTAAATAAGAAAATTAAAAGCATTAACTTCCAAAAATGTATATTGCACCAGAGCTTTCTGTAATAATGAAACGAACGTAAGCCCGAGCGCTTCAGAGCCCCGGCGGAAAGACACTTCGATTAATGGATGAATTCACGCTTTATCAGAACATTTCGAAAAGCGGCTCAGGTTAGAGCTGAAATTAATATAATAATACTCCAGCTGAAATTCTGTTTACACATCAGCCTATTAGCACTCATGCTAAACAACTCGTGATGCATTAGTCTATGAGAATCAACTAATTAATTAGTCGATAAAAGTAGTCGTATGCTACGTACGGAGTGACCTCTTTTGCGATTTTTTAGAAAATACATTTGTTTCGATACATTCGGGTTCAGGTACAGATTATCAACAAATGATGGCTGTAACCCTCCGAACCTGAGTCCCGCATTTTAAAATAAATAGTTAATATTTAAATTGATCAATCATGTATTTTGCAAAGCATTTAACGATTAACCAACAGAATAGACCAAACATCTAATAATATTAACTACATAAAGAATATACTAAATCAAACTTTATGGAAACATATTTAGATTAGCACCGTATTTAAATTAATGTAAACCTTAAGAACATTATAGAAATCGTATAATTTGATGAGTGTACACACACTTAGTGGCTCCATGTACCGCGCAGCTGATCGCCCGCTTAGTTGCGCATGACGGTGTGGTTTGTTTACACCGCTCGGCGGCTACCTGTAGGCCAATTCTCGTAATAAAAACCGCGGCGATGTCGTAGCGACTCGACCGTAGAAGTCACTTTCGTATTCTCATCCGTCGATTGGACCGATTCTAAAGTCGTTCTGAAGTCGCTCTATCGGAATGTCGCTGAACCGTATTCACATCCTGAATCGACTTTCAATCGTTTCAAAACGATATCACAATGGTATTCTACTCCTACAAATGACAGTTAGTTCGATCGGATGTCAACGACTTAACGTCAAAATAAGCGATCCAAAAGTCGTTGAACAAAAGTTCATTCTACGGGACGTTTACAAAGAGAGAACCGCTGATTCTGTGTTTTGAAGAGGCTAAAAATGAGCTTAAACTTAGCGTATTTGTTGCTAGATATGCCAGAATTTCAAAAAGCGAAAAAGAAGAAGTGTATTGAGGTTCACAAGATGGGACGCATTCACAATGCCGGAGAATGACTTCATCAAAACACTTCGTCTCACAAAAGTGTTGGTGCAGAATCTTATTGATGAAAAGAAGGAAAACGGGATTCTTTGTCAGTAAAAGATAAGGTTAGTAGGTTTCTATTCTGCTAGCCCACATTATTTGTATACCAAATTAAAACGTAAATATATTAGTTTATGATGATATATACTAAGGTTTACATATTAGATAATAATATTGTAACCTTAGGTAGGTATAACTAATTTAATAAAACACTTTTTAAACCTCTCTTTACAAACTGTTTTAATTTAGGTTACCTACTCAAATTAAAATAACCTTGCATTAGACATCTTCATTTTTATTGCAATAATGTTAAACATACACTGATGGTCTTATATTACTTTCAGATTTTTACTGGTTGCCTGTAAGCTACACAGCAACCCAGAAGTTTCTGGACAAGTGGTCAATGCTTGAACAGTTAATAAAGAAATAATTAAAGTAAAGAAATAATTACCATGTGTGTGGAGCCTGAGAGCAAAGTGTAATAAGTGTAAGTGTAATAAAAAATAAAAACACAATTGTAAAATAAACTATTTGGTTTTATTTAGCTCTTAAAAATTTATATTTACTACAGTAACAAAAAAATAACCCGAACCATAAACATTGGTCTAAACTGCAACTACAGGTGCTTCTTCAAATTGTTATCACTGAAATATTATAATATCAACAAACCAATTAAAAATTACATTCACTACACAATAGCTTGTTAAAGCAACTGACAGCTTAGTGAAAACCCTAAAACTTGTCAAGCCCTATAATTTCACAAAGGCGTTCTTCTAAGGGACTTCGTACCGGGGCCATCTTTGGGGCCACCACGAATCTACAAGCTTCGTGAATTCTTCAGACCGAGACCCGACATTTTAAATCGTTGTAAAGCTGCAACCTACAATTTGTTCTATTATTTCGCTGTACCGTGTCTGTCGATGGTTACTCCTGACAATTTTGAGCTCAAGTCCCATCCCTCCTAAGATCGGACACGACCTAGGGCTAAGTTCTAGTGCTTATTATTGATTTATGGAATCAACAAACAGTTCGAACTGTCGTATAGAAACTCGCGTTTGATATTTAAATAAATAAGTCTTTGAACAAGAAATTTCTACACAAGTTTCTTGCTTTTGAATAAAAGCAAATAAAAAACTTATTGCCTATTTGACAACAATAAACTTTGACAAACAATTTGATGGCTGAATCGAAGACAATGACGTTTATCAAGATGCGAATTATTCGATCAATTGAAGTGAAAAATCGCTTTTTTCAGCATTTATTTCTCTTTGGCTAGTTTAAGTTAGTTGGAGTAGTTATTTCTGTATTTATTTAATTAATTACATGTTAAACACCGTATTTAGAATTTAAAATATTTATAATTTCTTCGTAGTTCAGTGATAACTTGAATTGGCAACATCTTGTGTCGCTCGATTCAAAAGTCGTTCAGTTTCGATCCTATTGAGTTGAAGTCCTATCGAAGCGCGTCTGAGCAATACGTGAATACCGATTTTGGATAGAACTTCGATCGAACGACTTCTGCACTACAGCGATGTGTCAATTGTCTGTTTTTACGAGAATTGGGCTACTGGTGCGCCGCGCCTCGCAATGTCGGCAGTTAAACATAGCGCTGTCAGTACGATTATGGATGGTTATTGATGAGAAGATTTAAAAAGGCGTACTTAATAATACTTTATCGAATTGAAGGGTATTCAATGGAAAATTTGAAGCAAACGACTTAAAGTTTCAGCTTTTTATCGACATCAAGAAGGAGGTAGTTCTATAGGTATTGTCAAAATGTACATAGATATTAAAGCATAGTAAAAATTCATTTTCCGTCATCTTATTCACATTTTATTCACCAAAAAATCTAATGTATTAAATAAACCGCCAAGTTAAAACCAGGCGTGTACGATCCTCGTCTTCATCGTCACTTTCCATCAGGTGAGATGGAAGACAAACGCCTGCTAATTATTAATTAAAAAAAAAAAAAAAAAAAAATTAAAAAAAAAAAAAAAATAAGTATTACACCAACTCGTCCGTTGTATGTTTGTTTTTGTATCGGGCGGGTTTACAGCGGCCGGTCCGATAAACTGATCATTGGTGGCTCTGACAGACGTCATGTTGGTATCATTTCACTGCAAGACAATATTTGAGATATTTATAAATAGAAACATTTATGTTCAATTAAAAAAAATACTGTTGAGGGCATATTTCGAAGCATCGCGACAACATTTTAGGCGAATCTCCTGGCCAATAGCATAATACATATAGTTAAGGATATCCTACGTTCTTGTTTTGTGAGTCATGATCACCACATACGTTCATTTATCAAACTCTAGCGTATCTAAAAATAAAACTAAAAAAACAAGTTGTAAGTAATTCCCGGTTCGTGGCCGGCAGGACGCTGTAGACGGGCCTGTCCGGTATTTAGCTCCGCGCCGCGTAATGAACGCGATCGAGCTCAATTGACCTCGGCCCATCAACAAATAATTTTCCCATCCGACTTCTACGATCCTCCGGCTGTACTCCCACACTGTGCCGCCGCTCAAGCTAACTAGGCGAGCGGGGGAATGCGGCTTCTTCTTGCAATCCTACTACTTAAAAACAAAACTAGCGCCGCTCAATACTTGGGTGATCTGGTCGCGTTAAAAATACTTTCTTAAAATACCAAATAAACGGTTATAATGCTGCTGTTCCTTTGAAAAATAAATGACGCCGCGTTTGACAGCCGTCTTGTTGGCTTGGTCGAACGGTACGGTAATGTACGTGTATGTTTGTAACTAGGCTCCACGTTAGTTCCATTATTCTGATAGATTTTTCTAGTTCAGGATCGAATGACCGACTCCGTTGAGTGTTTGTTGGCTTTGTGGCAGGTGACAAGTCTATCTCATCCAATCTTAAGCTTCCTTTTTTTAATGAAATGGAAAAAAAATACAGATACCATACGTTTTCATTTAGGTACATTAAAATTCTTCTTGGGTTAAAAAAAAAGCGATCTTGTAGTTTGAATGAACCCAGGAAACCACAGATCCTGGATTTGAACCCTGGAGGGTTTTTATGATGAACACTGATATTTTTTTGTTATCTATCGATGTTTTGAACAAACCAGGTCGCCAAGAAAGTTTAGTCTAGCTGCCGATTTATAATTTATTTTGAAAATTCATTATTAAAATGTAAAAATATATTTGATCCAAATGGAAATTTCCCTCAAATTTCTTTAACCAGCATTATGAAACTATTGTGGTATAGAAAAATGGATCTGCGTCTGGAACATTTTCGTGCAATGATTTTGTACGACTTCAAGTCCTTTTTTATGAACAAGGCGCAGTCAAAAGCAACTCTGTACCGCTGGTATAACGAGCTTACGTGCGGTCGCTTCAATTGGAAGGATGAAGACTGAGGCGGTCGTCCTTTGACTTTGTTACGGAAAAAAACGTGGCACAAGTGAACAATTTGATGAAACAATACCGGCGAATCCCGTACAGGCAGATTCAGCGCAATCTGCAGATTGGACCGGGAAGTGTTCATGATATTCTGCACAACCACCTTTGGGTAAGAAGGATTGTTTTGCGCTGAGCACCCTACAACTCACCGATGCTCAGAAGGTGAGGAATCTTCGAATTTGTCAATATCGAGAAACAAAGCGCGAGTAGGGCTGTTTCGAAACGAAAAAGTGAAAGGATCGAGAAGCGCTGGAATTTTTTTTATCGCCAGAACTTTTTCCTTTAGGCCTATTTAGTATTAATACTGTTAAGAAACCAAAGAAGCATTAATGCAACCAAATGCTTGCCAGAAGTTTTTGCTGCTGCGAGCAACAAGCGACCGAACACGGGACTCTGAGGCCTTTTGCTCCACCACCAGACACCGGAAAAATTTCCATCCTCCTTACAGCTCTGATTTGGCACCATGTGACTTGTTCGTTGAACTTGTGATCGCCATAACATCATTCTCACTGAAATTCCTGTTGCAGACTGGAAATTGTGCTTTAATTGGTTCAGACGCATGAAACTTTGTATACACGCTGGTGCAGATTTCTTTGAAAAGATGTCATAAAAAATATAACCTATCGAACGTTTTTTTTTTCTAAACTTTCTGAGTGTTTGTATTATCCATTGGTTACGTTGCCCACTTCGTCGTACTTAGTCGGGGCGTTTGAGGATTTTGCCTTAATGACCTATTTAATAATATAACGAACGAATTATAACAATGCAAACATACTTTTCAAGAGAACAGATAAAGGTTAGAAAACTGAAATACTAGGACTATGCATTTTAACCTTTAATTGTCTTTTGACGGATTTATTGTCTAAAATTGTCTTATTTTGCCAAATATTAATTTAGCAATGCTGTCATTCTACCTTGTATATACCCATTGTATTGTAATAATATACCGTCAGTTGTAAAACATATGCTCTTCTTAAAAATAATACAACATTTCTAAAATTAATTAGAGCATAAAAGATCATACCAAAGAATGCACATCTTCAACCATGTCAAGAAACACAGTCAAGTTCGCGAACAAAATTGTACGAACTCACGAACCAACTGAAAGATTACATCAACATAGAGATTACATCAACTAACTTCATCTGGGACTCGAATCATTTAAAATATAAAGGTTTCATCGATCGGATCCGGAAATACTTGTCTGCGATATTCTCCGACGGATGTGGGTCAAATGTGAAAGATTAACTACCAGCCAGTTTACTGGGTCAAATTGAAATTTAAAAATATAAATTCGTACACTTTTCCAAATTATTCTGTACCTATGTAAAAGTTGTTGTAGAGTGAGTCAAAATTTACTTGAAGAAGAGTTATTTGTATTTTTTTCTGTCCTTTGCTAAGTAATTTTCGGGGCTTGATTAGTAATAGAAATGGGAGCAACCTTACGGGAATCGAAAGTCTGCTTGATTTAAGAAGAGAGTAGTTTAGAACCGGCCTTTGTGTGAGAGTTACTGGATCAAAACTGCGTCATTTCAGTAATTGCATGTAATAATATGAATAATATAAAGACTTAGATGATTATGCATTTGTTTTACTTTACGAACGTTTAAACGATAGCAGTTAAGCTGGCAGGTTTTCACAAATTCAGTTATTGTTGTAGTTACGTCAATTACCTACTTGATTTGACAAAAAAGGCACAGATTTTTTCATCCATAGCACTCCATGCCAACAATGGATATTTTTGTCACATCGCTATACCATTTTATAATTCCTAGGAATCTGTCTAGTAATTCTAAGAAATGTAGAAAGGTTTGAATCACAATTTTTTTGTTTCCCTGGCTTCGGATATTGCAGTGAATTATCAATTCCAAAGAGCGGTAATTCATTCAGATGAACTAATTTGAATGTAAAATATTCTCGGTGGACCGAATAATAATTGAATTTTTATGAAAGTTAAATATTTTAGATACGAGTACCTTTCGTATTTTCACCTTCTGTTCATCTTCATTTTTTGTATAGCACATTATGCTTCAAATGCAGTCAATCTGGGTAACTTTGGCCCGCTATTAGATAATTTTACAAATTTTTGTTGATATACCAAGTAGATAGTATATTCTGCAATTTTTTGGTGGCTTATTATGTTAAATTGTGACATAGTAAGTTTAATTAATCTGTTAAGTTGATGATTCTGCTTTGAAGTATGCCTAAAAAAGAAACATACGGTGGACCATAGTTAGGTTGACGTATTTTGGCTCCAAAATTGACAATAAAGTAGGATACGGGATATATGGCGGAAAACCCAGACACAGTGAAAGCTCAGGTAGGAGCCTATGCTTCTGTATTCCAGGCAGAGATAATGCAATTCTAAAATGTGTGGAAATTAATCTCCGTAAATCCTAAAAAGGTCAAACAATCTACATATTCTCGGAACTATAAAGCAGCACTAATGTCATTCAACTCCATCTGTGTTAACTCCAAACTAGTACTGGGATATCACGAGACTCTAAACAGACTTGGGAAACAAAACAAAGTTCGTGTAAAACGGGTCCCCGGGGCACTCAAATAGTGCAGGAAATGACAAGGCTCACGAATAAGCGAGAAAAGGCCCAATGGATGGACAGATAGGTCTGGATCATTTCTACGGAACCCAAGAAGCCTCATGCCACAGATATTAACAAGCCTGTATATAACAGAAAGTAATCGCTTCTGGACTGTACCAGAAGGCATACAGCACTCCAGGGAGAGGAACCCAGCTGAGAACTATAGTGCGAGCACTGACAGGTCACTGCAAACTAAAAAATCCTATGTGCTACCTAGGCTTGACTGTCTCTACAAGCTGCAGATTCTGCAATATGGAAGAGCCTCTTCATATACTGTGTACTAGTACAGAAAAGCCCTCATGGACAAATATGAACTGGACGACAGGCACGCGTGGCACACGACATAATCCGATGAATCCGGAAAGGTCCCTAAATCCTGGAAGCTGGCTAACGTGCAACCAGTACCAAAGAAGGGAAGCCGTGCAGATCCTAACAACTACCGACCTATTGCAATCACCTCCATACTTTGCAAAGTTATGGAGCGTGTATTGAACAATAGTCTCCTGGCATATCTTGAGTCCAACGAGCTCCTTAGTGATAACCAATATGGTTTACGCAGTGGACGCTCGACTGGAGATCTTCTTGTGTATGCCACTCACTTATGGAGCCAAGCTTTGGAAGGTCACGGTGAATAGCTGTATCCTTAGACATTTCCAAAGCTTTTGATAGGGTCTGGCATGATGGTCTCTTGAGTAAGCTTTCAGCATACGGAATACCTAAAGGGCTCTGCGACTGGATATCTGATTTTCTGAGGGAACGGTCAATTTGAGTAGTCTTAAGCGGCTGCTCTTCTGACCTAATGGCAATTAATGCCGGGGATCTGTTCTCTCTGCAACGTTATTCTTGCTGCACATTAATGACCTGCAGACCCCAGGCATTATTGGTTACGCTGATGACAGCACCGTTGTAGAGAGGTACATGTCCAATGCGCAAGCGAGTCCTCAAGAAATCCGGGCTTTGAGAGAGTCCATGATTGAGCGGGTGGATTTGGCCTTAAAGACAGTGTCCGATTGGGGCGAGTCCAACTTGGTCAAATTTGACCCGTCAAAAATACAGGTGTGTTTATTCTCCGCGAAAAAGAGCAGTTTCGACCTAACGCCCACTTTCCAAAATGTTTCTGTACCCTTAACCGACCACCTAGGGCTTCTGGGCGTAACTATATCGTCCCAACTAAACTTCGGGCAACAAATTGTGTCCATGGCTCAAACTGCTTCAAAGAAGTTGGGAAGCATCTCGAAGGTCCGACGGTACTTCAGCCCTAAACAGCTACTTAATTTGTACACAGCTCAAGTTCGATCTTGTATGGAGTACTGTAGCCACCTTTGGGATGGTTCTGCAAAGTACCAACAAGAAGCGATGGACGCAGTTGACCGAAGAGCCCGAAAAATTATTAACAACTTTGACCTCACCACCAAAAAACTGCAAAGCCTCGACCATCGTCGGAAAGTTGCCAGTTTAGCAGTCTTCTACAGATTACATTTTGGAGAGTGCGCGAATGCTCTTTTTGATCAGGTTGAACCCACACCCTTCTTACATCGGACTGCTAAACGCAGACAGGCCTTCCATCCCTTTATGGTAGATATCCCAAGAAGTCGAACCAAACGCTTCGATAGTTCCTTTTTGGTGCGGGTCGCCAAGGTGTGGAATGAACTGCCTGCGTCTGTTTTTCCAGAAAACTATAGTCCTAGTTCTTTCAAGCGTCGAGTGAATAGGTATATCGTGGATAGACGTGTAACACCTTCGTCTTCATCGTCACTTTCCATCAGGTGAGATAGAAGACAAACGTCTAATCATTTTTCAATAAATAAAAATAAAATAAAAATGTTCATAGAAATTGTGTTCGGACTATTGTTTTAGAGAATTGAGGAATAGCTCGTGTAATAGTACGAGTGTGACAAAATAACATACATGTACAATCAGCGCACTCGCCGGTGGCCCAGACTAATCGCTTGCCTGTTGATCGGCGCCCTGCATACTAGTGGACGACGAGAGTACAGGAAATTCGAACGCGAAACAAACCTACACCCCTCTGGGTATAGGTGAGGTACATTAGGCGGGCTTGGTGAGGTCTCTTAGCTAGCGACGCTTCGTTACTGCGCTGATTAATTTATTGAATTCATTGAAGCAGAGTCACCTGTTGCAACTGAACGTAATTCTGCATCGGAAGGTAATGTCGAGTAAAGGAACAAGGCTCTGATAGGTTGCAAATTCAAATATTTATTTCTCAACATTGACAAATACTTGTTCTTATTGACGCCAAATAAAACATGACTCTTCCAACAGTTCGGAAAAACTTTCGTGAAGAAGAACTGACAAGAAATTAATTTTTTTCAAAATAAATTTACAGTGTTTATCTTGTCAAATTAGAAATTTTTAAAACGGTGACAGTGACAACTGTTATATCTAAATTAAACAAATTGTAACAAAAGACTACGTAACTTTTGGGAGCCGTAGTCATTAACAAATAATTTCTTTATGATTTCAATGCGCCAAACCAATATTTAAAGCGGTTGTGAGAATATTATGTACAATTTTACATTTGTATTTTCAGTGTTTTGACTGAAACCTGTAGCTCGCAGCAACATGTTGGTGGACGCGGTCGTAGGCACGAAGTGCGATTGTGCATAGTGCGACTTAGTTTTTGCAAGATTTTATCTGTTCTAAAAGTGGAATTTTATATTTAAGTGGTACTTGGAGAATTGCTGTGCTCATTTTTGAATTAAAAATGTTCAAAATATTATTTTATCGAAGGTGTTCAATATTATTATCTTTTTTATATTAGAATGGTTTAGGCTCATCCATAACACAAAAATATAGACAGAGCAGACAGTTATTTTTTCTTTATAATGAAAATTTCATATTTATATAGCACTTTGTAATTGCATGACACCGCCCCTGCAGAACCCTATTGCATCTCAATATAGTAGACACTAATATAAAGTGCTGCCTCATCGATAAACCGATCGAGTATTTTATAGTTCCTGTCGTAAACAATAAGTAAATGTGAAGACAGAAACAATTCAGTAAACAAAACAAAAACAAATCATGCCCGAAACAAATGTTCCCAACTTGATAAGTAAACAGCACCCAGAGCGTGTGTCGTGAGCCGAAGCCGTCCCGACAATACGAGGCCGAGGCCAGCCGAGGCTGTTTACGCCCAGCCGCGCGTCCCAGCCAACTGCCGCGACCATTTGTTCCGGAGATCTTTGTCATGTTCCGAATAGCAAGTTGATAGCTGATTTGTATTGTTTGCGAGCGCGAGAATAGATGCGCTAGTTTGGAATTTTCAGCTTGATGGTAAACAAACTGTTTGGTCGGCCAGTGTGCAGTAATTTGCTTCAACAAAAATGGAAAGTTTCCTTCCAAAGAAGTGTGTCTTGTTGATGCTTTAATGTTCTATTAAAACTTTGCGACAGTTTTAAACCACCTCTCCAATTTCCAATAAACCCGCGTGTTGTCTTCCATCTCACATGGTGAAACGGGATGATGAAGACTCGGTGCGAGGCGGCTATCCAATGGGCGCCCATGCACTCTACTTCTAAAGATTCCAGGACTATATGTTTCTGGAAAGATAAACGCCGGTAGCTTATTCTACATTTTGGCAGTGAGTATAAAAAAGGAGCTGGTTCGGCTTTTAGGTGAATTTCATCTCGCGAATTTGTGCGCTGAGCATTGATGTAGCGCTAACGATAATACAACCATTGAAAACAACGTTTTGCATTCTCTTATCAAAAATGTAAAATCCTATGTCTTCGTACAAATTGGGTGTCAAACGCGAAACAGCAAAAACTTGATGAATGGGTCAGGAACCCTTTTGTATCTTAAATCCTTTCACTGCAGTGTGTGGTGAACATTGGATATTGCGAACTAAAGATTGTATTGAATGAATAGGGAAAGATCTCTATTGTGCCCGAACATTTATTTTGTATCCTGTCTTAACTGCGACTCGTAATTAACTTCGCAGAACAGTGGAAATATATTTTTGTAATGCGTAGTCCCTTCCGTTGTTATGTTATTTGTGTGGTAAAGCGTAATATAGGGTGGCTACTGATATTCATAGTAATTTCCGTTGGACATAACCACTAATATTACAGTTTGTTTCTGTTTAAAAGTAAATTGTGATATTCAGCTTAGTTTATGGGCTTGTGTATGTGAGACAAGAATGTCTCTAATAACAGTTAAATATGCACGTTAACCTAATACTCGTAGTTACAAGTTCTATCATTTTTAATGCAGTCCTGAAACGACTTCCGAAGGTCCTAACTTCTGCGGTATCGGGTTCCAAGTGGATTACATCACCATGGGACTACTCCATCAGGGCCTGGTTACCGGCGGCCGGCTCGCCTCGCCGACCCGACTCGCTGAAACTACTTTGGATATGTCTAGGGACGGATTTAGTCAGTAATTTAGGTAAAGCTTTCCTTTATTTATGTAAGCAACTTTAATTAATTAAGTTTGATGTGGTCGAACGCCGTGTTCTGTATTTTATTTCGAATTGTCAATTAGGCTACCGTGTATGTAGATGATACTTCTCTGCTCCTATTGAGAAAATCTCGAATAGCACTAAAGAGGTTCACGCCGCGACTTTTGAAAAGAAATGGTTTTTATTTCTCATCATCTCTAGTTTCGCTGATTATTTAATCTATTAAGAAAAAAATCTGTAAGTCTTTCGCGAAGACGACACCAGCGGCATTTTCAGTGATTCAAAATTTGCTTACTTGGAAAATTATCGTGTTTTTGTCATAAGCATCGAGCGAAGATTCCTGTAAATAGTATTAAAAGTTTACGTTGATCGGTTTCGGCTTGCAGCTGTTGTTATTGCTTTCATAATATTACTTCAAATCTTAGAATACTTTTTAGAGTCTTCTCTTAACATTGTTACCAGCCAGACTAAGTAAACTATGTAGACGCCAAAAACTCCAGTTCACTACTGTCAACATTGCCCAACAATTCCTAAATTAACTCTTCAAAAGTCAAACCCCAATGATTGCCAATCGAAACGACAGTCAATATCCCTGGACATTCTAATCCAGCTTTTATGGTCGTTATGACGTCACAGCGCACGCTGCGCTCCCTGGGTAAATCGAGTCGGCAACGAACGGTGTAATTGTAATGCTCGTTAAATGTCAGCCGCATATTTCATGATATTTTGAGCTTTACCGGATCAATAACCAATTTAGCTGAATAGCCAATTGAAAGTGTCAAAATGCCATTTCGTATGATGGTTTTTAAGACGTTTGTTTGTCCACCTCGTGCGGTTGGCGGCAGTCCTGCCTTGTCACAGTCCCGAGTTCACCATGCATAAGGATCGTCGATACAAATTCTTCACTGTATCGAACGTCCTAGCTGCATACCATAACCACCGATATATGAACTACTGTAACAAAAAGCCGTGGCGAGTTCGATGTACTTGCTCTGAGTTTAGTTTTACAGAGGTACTTGGTCGATTAAACCCTGGCCGTCTGGGCCTAAGGATCGGAAATGTCAAATTATACGTCAGTGGTAGAAGTTGAGATTTGGCATAATTTTTGTTTCTGGCGCTTCGCTGGGTGCTGCCAAATAATAATACATTTTATAATAACAAAACCTGTTTAACTTTGAAAGCATTAAAATACACAATTTTAGACATTTTAGACACAACTTCAAAACACAAATTTCTAAATATTATATCTCTACTACGCGTCCGCGGGGTAGGGTGATATCGTTTGAAAGAGGTGACCAACCCTTACACAAAGCAACCATAGAATTCGAATTGCGAATTTGTAACGCCAACCCAAATGTTTTTCCGAAACAAGATCAAATAGTCTAAAACACCATATATACCTTCTAGATGCCTTCAACATTGTTGGCACAGTGACGTTTGTAAACGACGCAGGTATTTCTCCGCGCGAGCTCTCGAGCTTTACGATCGACTCAAGGTCGCGATGTGTTTTGAGGTCTTTAATGTGTTTTGGTGACCTAATCCAGATGCTCGCGAAGTGTTCTCTGGGCGCCGTGAGGGGCGCCTAACTCAGATTACGTTTCTTTTGTCGCCTGCACCTGGTCTCTTACGTCAACGCGTACACGTATTACGTTGTTTTGTAATTTGTAGGCTTCGTAGGTCGATATTGTAGGTGACCGGCGAAAAAAAATCACGAAAACATCCATTACAATCGACTCCTCTTTTTATTCTGGTTAGTGACAGCTGTGTCTCGGCAGTAGACGCCGCGGTGCGAACCTTGGTCGGGCCGAAGACAGTTGTTTACGCCGGTTGTTACAATTTAGTGGTCAGTTTCCTATGATCATGAGTACAGCCAGCGTTTTAGTTAGCTCATCAATCAAAATTCATTCTATATGTTTATTCGGGTCGGTTTATTCTAGGCTGAGTTCATGGTTTGTTAATCACCTGTCACACAATCATTGATAATACACCAACAAGAGGTACAGTGTCCAAATCACGACGCCATCTCAGTTGCAGACACATGCGATATAAATTTGTAGATAACATATGACATTGGTACAGTACTACATAAATTTACAACAAGCTGAAAATCAGTAAAATCGTTTAAAATATAATTTTAAATAAAATTTGAAAGTTCCCCATCTTTCCCCTGTATGGAACACATTGTATTCAAGGTCAAAGGTCATAAAAATGAGTTTTTCGCGATTTTCAGCAAAACGGTAAGTTTTATCATAAAAATACCCCTGAGAAAAAATCTTTAAAAAAATTAAAAAAAAAAATGTTTTTCTACGAGCCACCGTTTCCGAGGTATACCGATTCAAAAAGTTGTAAATTTATGTACCTTCGAATGTCTAAATTGACCGGACTATTACATAGCTTGTCTATTAATATTGGTATATTCGTCCCAAAAAATGAATAAAACGGTAGCAATCAACAATTTACTAGTACCTAGTGAAGCGCCTAGATGTAGCAGTGTGGCTCATTAGAAAGCCACTAACCTGCGACGAGCCGCGCGGCGCAACGCGATGCGTGCGAACTGTGCGGAGATGACTTCACTAACCTGCGACGAGCCGCGCGGCGCAACGCGATGCGTGCGAGCTGTGCGGAGATGACTTCACTAACCTGCGACGAGCCGCGCGGCGCAACGCGAAGCGTGCGAGCTGTGCGGAGATGACTTCACTAACCTGCGACGAGCCGCGCGGCGCAACGCGATGCGTGCGAACTGTGCGGAGATGACTTCACTAACCTGCGACGAGCCGCGCGGCGCAACGCGATGCGTGCGAACTGTGCGGAGATGACTTCACTAACCTGCGACGAGCCGCGCGGCGCAACGCGATGCGTGCGAGCTGTGCGGAGATGACTTCACTAACCTGCGACGAGCCGCGCGGCGCAACGCGATGCGTGCGAGCTGTGCGGAGATGACTTCACTAACCTGCGACGAGCCGCGCGGCGCAACGCGATGCGTGCGAACTGTGCGGAGATGACTTCACTAACCTGCGACGAGCCGCGCGGGGCAACGCGATGCGTGCGAACTGTGCGGAGATGACTTCACTAACCTGCGACGAGCCGCGCGGCGCAACGCGATGCGTGCGAGCTGTGCGGAGATGACTTCACTAACCTGCGACGAGCCGCGCGGCGCAACGCGATGCGTGCGAGCTGTGCGGAGATGACTTCACTAACCTGCGACGAGCCGCGCGGCGCAACGCGATGCGTGCGAGCTGTGCGGAGATGACTTCACTAACCTGCGACGAGCCGCGCGGCTGTTCGGCGATGACTTGATTTAAAATGCGTAGAATGAGATAAAATAAATAAGTAATGTTTTTATTTGAGTAACTTTAACCCAAGACTTATTTGGATACAATACTAAAGGTTGTATTTTATCCTGCTAGGAGCTGAATTTTAAAATACCCTATATACAACGTCAGTACAAGACATTAACTAGATTCTTCTCTTGCTGGGTAATCTAGAGATGAGTGTCTCATCTTGCCTAAATAGTTATTATTGTAAAATTATTATTCATGTTTAATATTATTAATCTTCTATAAAATCTTTTTACTTATAAAACGCTTACAAGTAAACCTGATTTTTGTAGATATTTGAGCTCCAGATAAAAGATTTCTTATTTGCTTTAACCGACGTTCTAATTCCCGTGTATATATATGTATCGAGAGATTAAAAACTTTCTTTGTGCCTCTACTCAAACATACCAACATGAAATAAATCCTGATATTATCTTACACCAGATTATGTCATGCTTTCAATACTAAACAAATAATTAATAGATCTTTAAGTTTTTTTTACTGTGGATTAATCGAATAAAAAATTGGGTAAGAGCAAATTCATGGAGAGCGTGCTAAATACAGGCCTTAAAGTTTATCATACATATACATTGACTGCATGAAAAATGCTTAGGATTTGCCATATGCCAGTCATCAATTAGTATTGGACGGGCTTTTGTTAGCCATACCATAGCTATAGCTTTTTCTAAGCATTAACGTACCTATAAACAAATGGACTTCGGGTGGAATGTTCAAAAGCGGGCTAAAATGGAATGAAAATGAAACAATAGTGTGAATATCAAACCAGACTTGATTTGATCGGCCGCGCGACAAAACGTCTAAAACTACACATTACTTGGTCAAAACTGTCAAAATTTCAATGCTTGAAGAAGTCTGATAGTAGCTGCATCAGGTGATTTTCAACTTTCTGTTTAGTAGCAGCTAGATACAGTGAAAAATTGCGGCACGCAATAATTAGCTGTAATGCAACAGTACACGATTTAAATTTCCTGTGATTTGATTTATTCATAACTCATTATTCTGTCAATGTGTTGGTTGACTCAGGAAACGTTCTATGTCAATTTTGTATTATCTCACCGTCCATTTGTTTTTACATCAATGTTTCTAATTTAGCAGTATACTTATGAAATCTGCATTTTTATTAGTTTCCTAATCATGTTTTTGCATTGTTTCAGAAATATGTGGTCAGCACAGACCGTAGCGGAGACATACACGTGCACGTCCAGGTATACATCACTCTATAACGAATAACACTCCCTACTACTGGCAAATAAAATCTCATTTCTCAAAATAAATATGTCCCTAACATTAACTATAGGGCAACTATGTCAGAAACGTGATTGCCATAACAATTTTGAAGGCGCTCTTTTTATTTTCTTGCTGAAATAGGTAACATTTTTACATTTTCTTTCATGCTTTCGTAAGGGAATTTTGCCAAAACATGTAAAGGTAAGATAAATATTAATGATTTGTTTATTTATTAAATGTTTTGTTTTGTTGTTGGTCTAATTTGTGCTTTTTTATAATTACAGGGTGATCTAACACAACAAGATAAAAGATGCGTGTTTCTCACCGTGCACGACTTGGGAACGAATCGTAAGTGTTCATCTATTGTTCTAAATTATTATTATAAACAACAAAAAGATTGTTTTTTTGAATAATAACAATAACTATAATTATGTTTATTTATTCACAAGAATGAGTTATGTTGGTTATTACAATAAAGAGAGTCGTCTAATCTTTCATTAGATTTTGTGTGAATTTCTAAAGATTAATTGATATTATTTTTTACATTCTGACATGATTACAGTTCTACGTTTCATTTTTACATAGATATTAATAAAGACCAATATACAATTTACAGCTATTTAAGGCCAATTTACAATTCTTTTACAAAGCAATAATTTAAACATGACAATTTACAAATTATCTATGCCTTATTTGTTCAAATAACCCAGAAAACTTGATCACATCAAAGTTAAGAAAAAAAAAATGTCACTTGTCATTTAAACTGAGGAAGTAATCTGGTCATTCTGGTATGACTTTTTAATTTATTAATGACACATCCTCACTATCGTCGGGCAATTTATATACAGTTTACACAAATGGCTGCAGCACTCACCAGAATATGAGGGTAATCCAGCTGCACTGATTTTTTTATAACACAGTTTTATTGAACGGCCGTTCCAAGTTCAATTTTTGCGGAGCGATCGAGAAGTGTCAGAAACTATTTCGAGGGAGGGGTGGGATCCGGAAACAGTTTGGTGCCTTGCCGTTTATAAAAAGTAATATTACGCTCTTTCAAAACCGCAACTGAACACATTAATGGCTAATGGCCATGATGTGAGAGTTTCTGCTTTCTAGTTCTAATCTATATCTGGCGATGATCAACTTATTTTTACGTCTTGTGATCTTTCCGCCATATCCGAATGTTTTGCAGAGCTGGACATTGCTTCACAAACAAGCAAAATTGTCGTAAATATAAACAAGGCAGGGTTAGTATCCGACCCATTTCAAAGATAGATCTCCAAGTGTCCATGCCACAGAGTTTAAGAAACCACTAGAGTGGGTCCATGGAGCCCTTTCGGTCGCATAATCTTTTTCGCCATAATGTAGTTTGGCATACCTGTTTCAGAAAGTTTTTTCAGAAAATATGATTGGCACAGTGGTATAAACGCAGAATGGTTACACCGGCATAACTTTAACTTCTTCTAATTTTCTTTATTATAATTGTAATCAGCATAGCTGTTAAAAACATACTTGCTGTACGGCTAAAGGCAATTCATCATAAAATCCATGACCTTGAAAGTCGTCAATAAATGAATAATACATTTGACTGACATTATTTAAGTAAGTAATGATCAGATATATAATTTTTAATAATCATCTCACTATAATCATAATAAATTTATTGTTACTATGCTAAGTCAATTACTAGGTTACTATACTTAGTATAATTTTAAGTTAGCAACAATAGCCCGTATAAGCTCATTTTTTAATAAATACTTTGATTTGTGTCTTAAAATATTATCAATTCGATTCAACTTCTGTAAATTCTTCTTTTTCTTCGCCGGTGGCGCTCCAATTAAACGCTTGTCAATTTCTGCACTTGGCGTCTTATTTTTATTGCACGATTTTATGTGATCAAACATAAAACCTCGGGTGAAGCTGTACAACAAAATGTAAAAATCGGTTATGCCACGGTTTAGATAAATGTTGTGTTCCATGTATGTTTTCTTGGTGTGATTCGAATGTTCTCCAAAATTTAGGTGTGAAGTTTATTAGTTTAAACAATTAATAGAAAGTTTATTAGTTCTTATGTGTACTAGTTAATATGTAACCATCGATATTTTAAGAAAATAAAAAAATAATTTACCATAACTAGAAGTGGTATTTCAAAGTCTGGCAAGAAAGCATGGCATATAAAGTCTAATACCCAATTTTTGAACTTTCCTATAAAGGATTTGTCCAGGATGAAAATTGCATCCTTTTATAGTTGCATTTTCATATAGTTGTTTCAAAAGTTGGCGCCTTTGATCAGGATTCCAAAATGTGCACTTGTTGGGTCAATACTGAAAAAATATGGGAAAATATGGAAAAAAAACTTGAAGTAATCCGATTTTATGCGAAACCAGTTCACTTAGCTAAAATGTTTTTGATTCGCACAAACTCTGGTGGTCCTTAATTTTACGGCAGAGTGATGAATGATGATGAGAGAAATGGATTGCGGAGTTTGACAAGAGTGAGCGAGACAGATAGTGACGCTACTTTTATCAAAGTTAACAAGAGTAAGTAAAATGGATAAAATAACAAAATCCTGAGCTAGAGCCCAAGAGAAAGTTTGTTCTAAGCCCATTGAGCGCATTGAGCGCATTGAGGAGATACACATTTGGTTAAGGTTTTTTATCATGTTATTTATTTACCTAGTAAAATGACTTTGCATAAATTTAAAGAGTACTTTAAACTATTATTATTAAAATTATTATTTTAATTACTTATTTGTTCTTAGAAAATGTTGTGTTATATCGATATTTTTATACAGTTAGCGGTGTGTTATGATGCTAATAAATTCATTATACTTATATAAGGTAGGTTCTAATGTCCATTAGTTTTCATTTTACAGCTGGCAAACAAATAGAATCCACGTAATGGTAATTAGCATCCGTGTCTATGGGCGTGATAGATTTAAGGTTGTCACGTATTTATGTTTATTGGAATATTGATGAGTGCTGCATTTCCAAATGTAGGCGCAAACGTGATGATTATAGCGGTTTCTATAAGAAAGCCTGCCAAGAAGAGCTTTTAACCAAAGAAACTCCACTGCTACGAAAAACTCATCTTCCTCATTCATTTTTCCTCCGTCACTCTTGCAGACCTATCGATGGTGGACTTCGTAAACTGCCCAGCGATGTCGGAGATCAAGGAGCGCTCTTGCTTCATTCACATAGACGTACCAGGTCACGAGGAGAACTCGCCCGACCTGCCTGACTCGTGAGTGCCTACTTTAACTAGGATAATAATTGATTAAAGTGTAAAAAACTTGGCCCTAAATAAACAAACAAACACACGAACCTAAGACCACCCTTGAAGAGACAGCCTCCATGCAAGGTGTGCGTTGCAGAAGGCCATGCAGCGAACTAATATAACAAAGAAGGATCGTATGTGGTAGCAGACGGAGCTGGCGTTACCGCGCGAGGCTGACCGATTGAGTATAAAGTGGTACGCGTCCTTTTGTTTTTTTTTATTGAAAAAGGATTAGACGTTTGTCTTCTATCTCACCTGATGGAAAGTGACGATGAATGACACGTCTATCCACGATTTAGATCGCATTAACCAGCATTAACAAAAAACCTTGAAATACGTAATATACCCAATACCAGCAATTATTCCAGCTTCACTTAGAAACAGCGTATTGATAACAAAAACAACCATACATTAAAGACTAACTCTCTGATTTATTTATTTACTTACAGCTTTTAGGAAATCTTACAGCTTGCTGTATTTATTTATAAAGTAAGTAGGAAAAAGACGGCCAATAACATGTTTCTACATGTAGCACAGACAGAACCGGATTTAGGGGCGGGCAACCGGAGCTGCAGCCCCAGGCCTCCACAAAAATGGGGCCCCCACAACAGAGATTAATAAGAAAATTGATTCCGTAAAGTTTTTGTTTTCATTTAAAAAATGTGTTTTTAACCATTAAAACTTCATAAAAACTTGCATAAATATGTCCACATTTTTTATTCGGAAATTAATTTGGGGCCTCCACTCCTTTATTGCCCCAGGGCCTCCAGACCTCTAAATCCGGCCCTGAGCACAGACAATAGCGAGTACCTATACAACCCATGCACAAGGTTCACATTAGTAAAGAAACAAACAAACAACAGTTTAATATAGATACATTAAAAATCCATTAGAAAGGCAGAAAATTAAATATATAAAAAATGATTGTTGAGTGTCAATTAGTTATCATGCGTTGAGGAAATCAGGAAGAAGTGTGTAGCGCGGGCCCCCCGACCCCCCGGACACTGCCTTCAATCAAATCAAAGTAGTCTCGAGTGCTCTTCTCTACGCTCTCTTTTTATCTCCATTTCCGTAGTGGCATCGCTGTGCAGCGACACCATTAAACATATTGTAATACTAGCTGTTACCCGCGGCTTCGCCCGCGTGGTCAAAGGGAGTGAGCAATAACTTTATCATACATGACACGCTCCTGGTGACAGGAGCATTATATGAGACCAGTTCTACAATTCAAAAATACTAAGTGGAAGCCGAAGTGACGCTGACGAAGTGGAGCTTTAAGCTAACCTCTAGAAGCGTGCCGGTGAACATCCGATGGACCCTGGTGGCGTATACAGACAGTTCTAACATGGAGAGCACATATCAGTGTGATTTGTCTTCCAAATGGGTGTGATTTGGACACTTGACGTTGTGACAGCTTCTGTAGATAAAATGTGCAGTTTCTAGGCATTGAACAAGTAAACATGCTACATACAACTGACCATGGGTTTTACCTTTAATGTTTGCCCTTGCGCTAGTGAAACTAAGTAGGTAATGGTATGGATTCATGCGATGGAATATTTGTTCCAGTTATTTCAATAGTTGTTCCTTCCGTTTAGCCAGACGGAACGGGTTAAATTAGGGAGAACTGTAGTTCCTCCCGATGAGATCGCAACAGAAGTAACCGTTGAATCTTGGGAGTAGAGTTCTCCCATAATTTACAACAAAAAGTGTTTTGTCAGCAGTGTCGAAGCCTTGACATATGGCCGGAAAATTGTCCAGAAAACTGATCGTATCATGACACATCAAAGGCTAAGACATCGCTGACAAGCCATATTGTTTATTTATTTATTTCCCTTTACAGTTTTCGTACAGTTTATAATGCGGAGACTACATAAAGTGCGAGCAACTGTATCATCCTCGCTAAAGCTACGCGGCAGTCTGTCTGAAGGACAACCAAGCTATGTGATTACCTTCCACTGTACAAAATCTGCGACGTGCAGTTAATCAATCATTAAAATACAGTAGTAAGAATAAAATCATACAACTTCGATTTGGTTCCTGAATAAACAAAATTGTTTGAGGTTCTTCCGCTTCAAATTGTGAATTATAAAAATCTGTCAAAAAGCAACTTCTGTGTATCAACAAGCTCAATATACTTAACTGCCTTTGTGACATATGATATATATATATACACAAATATACAAATAATATTAAAACTCGTATAAATAACCAATAGGATAAATCAATAGGTCAAAATATTGTAACATAATAATAATAATTATTAAACACGAAACGTAACTTACTAATAACATTATATACAAGCTTACAACAATATATAATGTTAAAATATATAAAACAATGATAATAATAAAATAATTTAAAAAATAGAAATTATTATTAGGTAAGCTTCAAAAGAAATATGTATAGTATTTGTATGTATAGTCATTAGTAATAAGCTAATGTAATGTCCCTCACTCATTGCAGCGCCTATCTTGTGATATCGCCTACGGGGATATCACAAGAACTGCAACTGTACCTAATTAAGATCTTTAACATTGTGCGATAAGCAATAAAGGAATTTGAATTAAAATGTTTGTGTGCGCAACGTGGTTGTAGTTGTAGATGTTTTAACAACTAACAATTTGCGACTCCCTTTCAGCTACCAGTTCCCCTCCCTGCAAACTCTCGGTGAAGATCTGATCACAGTCCTCGACTTCCTGCACGTGCGCTACGCCGTGGGCGTGGGTGAGGGCGCCGGAGCCAACGTGCTGGCCCGCTGCGGCCTGGCGCACCCGCGCCGCCTGCTCGGCCTCATCCTGGTGAACTGCACCGCCTCCACCTCCTCGGTCGCGGACGCCTTCAGAACCCGCTTCTCGAGATGGCGGGGAACGGACATCAGCCAGTCGGAAGAGGACTTCCTGATCTACCATAAGTTCGGACATGTGAGTTTTGAGGAGTTGCCTTTTGAATACCAGGTAGCGTTTACTTTCCGTTCTTCTTGGGTTCGACTGGTCCGGGGGCTTTAAGTCGGTGCTTGGGTGGTTCAGTCAATTTGGTGTTTGAGTGTTTTATGAAGTTGCATGTTTGGTCTGCACAACAAGAATATCAATAAGGCCGAGTAATATAGTGGGTAGTAGCCCTGCCTCATACGCCGGAGGACCCAGGTTCGAGTCCTGGCCGGGGCATTCATTTGTGTGATGAACACAGATGTTTGTTCTCGGGTCATGGTTGTTGATATTTGTATATGTATGTATATTCTGGGTTCCCCCAGTTCGCTGTGTGGTCAGCCACAACACGAGCTCTGCTTACCTTGGTGCCGGACTGTTGATGTGATTGTCTGGGGATTTATTATTGTTATTGTTATTATATTAAACTTATATTCGAGATGTAAGGACTAATGTTTTGTGTAAATGATAATTTTATCATACAAATTAAACTTGCTGCGTGTTACATTTCATTGACAACCTTAGACCCAATATCACCGAACTTTGCCATGCAGGCATTGATTGCTGTAGTAGGCGAGCGATCCAAATGAACACCCGATTATTACAGTTTGACATTTGTTAGAGCCCGGCCGGACAGAAATACTCTTTGAAATAAATCCTTGTTACTTGATAAACACTGGCATTGGCAACATGGGCATTGGCAACATTCGGGCATTCATCTAACAGAGTATGGTGTAACTGGGCCTTAACCTTTGTTTTTTAATTGGTTGTGGTGTAACTTATATTTACATGAATATGACATTCATTGTGTAACGAAATCAGAAATGGCTGTTGTCAAAACCATTATTTTGCCTACGGTCCATAAAACGGTTTCTTCACTTAAAACTAGTTTAAGCCGATCGCCGATTTCCTAACCTACTTAACAGAGTTATGGTTTCATTAACAAACTTCATAGGTCCGAATTTATTTTATAAATAATTTATTTTCGTAAATCTAAACTGGAAGTACCGGAGTTCCCGCGAAAGTCATGATTGCACGAAGTCGGCCAAATCACAGGCTGTCTCTCATTGTGTTTTCTTCGTCGACTTGCGTGCTGTTGGAATATTTAAATCATTGATATATTCCGTTGTCAACTTAACAAGATTCCAACATAACTTTTATCAGTAGAATAATTTTGAGACTTTGACGGATTACACATTAATGACCAAGGGATCAAGTTAATATTGCAAAAAAAAATTCCAGTAATTTGTTACTTTTTACTTTAATTACTATGTTTTAATTAAAAACACATTTTTAATATTATATTTTGTGAAAATTAAGAAAAATTGCTGTTTTTGCAAAATGTGGGAATTCAATTTAAACTTTCGATTTAAAAAAATTGTTGTTTGTGTTTTCACCATCAACACGAATAACACAATCGCAGCGATTTGACATGCTTAACATCAGTTCATCAAAATGACTTAGAGCAGAGGCCGCCCGCGTGCTTTCTCACAAGGCAGACAGTGGTTGCGGGTGCGCGGCGTCCACAGTCGGCATGGACAGTCTCTGGAGCTCATTCCAGGCGTGATGCATGATGCTCGCTGACTTGTCACCAATTTGGCAGTGATTTATTTTTAAGTTTCACTTTGTTTTTTATTTTATTTCTCTTTGTGTTTTATATTGAATTGAGATGTTGAAATAAATAAGTTATATTTGTTTTCCGCAGCAAATCCAAGGCGACTCGTGCGAGGTGACCGAGCGGGAGCGCATGCTGGCGGAGTACCGCTCGCGGCTGCGCGGCAACCTCAACACGCACAACATCAAGCTGTACGTCAAGGCATTCATCAAGTGAGTGAGTGGACACCGCGCACCCACAGGCACCCGAGTCCACTGAACAGATGCAGTAGTTGACCGCTCTCTCCAGAAGTTTATCATTTAGGTGGAGAAAAATCTAAAACTTAGAAATGTTTCCACAGAAATTCAAAATTTGTTATTCATACCCAGAATTCAAATTCAACTCGTTCTACCTCTACAAATCTAACTTTATTTACAAACAGAATTCTTAATTACATGGAGAGTGGCGGTCAGGTTGACGTGATCTACACGGACTTCGAAAAAGCTTTCGATCGCGTGGATCACGTCATCTTGTTACGTAAACTTCAAGAATTAGGAATATCTGGGAATTTATTGAGATGGATTGAGTCTTACCTGCGCAATCGCAGTCAGGCAGTTGAGGTTGGTGGTTATCGGTCTGACTACATAACTATTCCTTCCGGTGTCCCTCAAGGCTCAATCCTAAGACCCTTGCTATATTCAGTGTACTTATATGACATAGGGCAGTCTATTAAATACGCAAACTTCATAATGTACGCTGACGACACAAAAATCTTTATGAAGATTAAGAATCTTTCCGATAGCTTTTTACTACAGGATGATTTGAACCGTTTGTCTGAATATTATAAACTTAACCGTATCAATATCAATGTAGAAAAATGCTTACACATAACTTTCACTCGCAAAAATAAAATATTAACTACTGCGTACTATTTTAACGGATTGGAATTAAATAAATCAAACATCGTTAAGGATCTGGGGGTGCTTTTGGACTCGAAACTCACATTTAGTGAGCACATTGGCAGTATTATTAATTTGGCATATAAAAAGTTAGGTTTCATCTTGAGAACTACAGCTCCCTTTTCTGATTCTCTTTGTATTAAATTATTATATTTTACATTTGTCCGTAGCACATTGGAGTATTGCAGCTGTGTTTGGAGTCCGCAATATATAATTTATAAACAAACTATCGAATCAATACAAAAAAAATTTGTTAAGCACTTTAATCTTAGGCACAGTGAAAATTATTTGCAATACTCAGACAGTTGCAAACACCACCATCTTCTTCCTTTAGAGAGTCGACGTCGCTTACTAGACATGCTTTTTCTCCATAATTTATGCAATAATTCAATAGATTCCATTGATCTAACTTGCTTGACCCTTAATTTCCATACTCCTTCATCAAGAACTAGACACACTCACTTATTTTATCCTATCCATGCAAAATCTAACTATACACAGAACTCAGTTATTTCTAGGATTCAGAACACTTACAATAAAACTTACGCTCAAATCACGGACATATTCAATGATAGCAAGGCTAAATTCAAAAACACTATAATCAAGCACGAACTGGCGATCATTACATAAATTAAATGACTCACACACGCATACACATATATACATACATACACACATACACACACACACACACTCTTAAACACGCACGCACATTCAAATTTCATAAGGCAATTTTTTTAAATCTATACATAATTTTTTATTTTTCAATCTTAATTTGTCTCTGTCCCATAATTATAAAAATACCATGTCTCAATAGTTTAAATTTCTGTTAATTATTAGTCTGCTATGTATTAGTAATAAAATGTAGATCCTTAACTGGCTGTCAGTAAAACTTAACTTAAGTATTTGTAACATAGTTTAAGAACTGTGGATTTTGTGATAAATAAATAAATAAAATAAAATAAACTCAAACGCGACATTTTACGTAGTTTACTGATCGATATGCAGCGGGTAAAGTAAAATATCCATAGACTTGCATTATCAAAGATAGTGGCACACCCGCGTACAGCCAGCTAAATACTCGTACAATCGAAACTACACCCGCTCTCGTACCGGCGACGGGTCCTCTCCTGCAGGAGGTAACTGTGCGGCTGTCAGCTGGCATGAGGTGTGACTGTTATTTACCAATCGTTTGATACAGGAAAACTGCACTGTATTTGTTTTATTTGAGTATGGAAACCGCCGTCGCCAGAAGGCAGTGGATCCAGTGGAGGAGCAAGGGTCGTGATTTACTTCTAGACCAACGAACTAGACGAATGGGTGGGATGCGGTTTCCTCGTTCAATTCTTTACTCCTACCAACAAGCGCCGCGAAAGAAGTTCGTGCTCCATGCTGATTGCGTTATTACGTCAGGTTTGTAAATACTGGCTGAAGTGACTGCAACAAATAATAATAGTGGCGTTTGACAGGTGTCTAGTTGATGGACGCTGTTCGAGCGTTTTGTGTGATAATGAGTGCCCAAAAGAAATACTAAGCTGGTAATTATTGCCATATTTATGCCATATTTACAAACACTAAGAACGCGGAAATATTTGTCTGCATATAATTCAATTGTTTTTGGGAGTGTTTTGATTCAGTTGAACTTTTGATCTGTAGAGATTGCTCACGTTACATACCAAATCCGCTAGGAATAGATTCACCATATATCTTATGTTTGTTGCTCCCTCGGCCCGAAGACGTGTCTTCTGTCTGATGGCGGATCCCGTTCACGAGTTAGGTTTGTTCCTGGGTCATGGTCATTTATATTTATATATGTGTGTTCCCTAAACGACCATCACTGGGGTCAAACAGTTGGCGCGGTATTAAACATATTGACATTGAATTAAAATTATAGATATTTGTAGTTATACCAACTAAGTCGCTATAAAATTAACTCAGTATTTAGATTCTGCTCGAACCTTTCATAATTGATTCCTAAAGTAAAATGAAAATGAAGTGAAATAACAGCTCAAAATATAGGTTCTAAATATAGCGTGAAGTCCTTTAAACACGCTGTAAATAAGATCATATTATTTAAAAAAATAAGAAAACAAGTAATAAAAATGTACCTACGCCGCTCACAACTGGTTGTTAACAATGTCATTATATAAAATATATAAAAGTGAAAGGGCAGGAGTCACTGACTGGGAATGGACTAACTACGAACTGCTTAGAACTTCGTACAGAGCCATTTGGGTGCTGTCCAGCAGGGTTGATGCGTGTCAAATTATTTTTGAATTTGTAAAAATACCTCTTGTGCAGTAAAAAGTTGTTCATCCTCCTCCTGTAAAAATAAGGAGTTGAGATTTCATCAGTTTCCACGTGAGCAGGATAGGGGCGATTTTGCAATAAAATTATGAGAGATTATTTCAATTTCTACTTATGTGAACAAAATGGCGAACATAATTAGGTTTGAATTTGATGTTATTTTTGAACTATATTTTTATCAATTTAAAATTTAGCTTACTTGTGATTGCTATAACAAACAATCTCAGTACTTTCCATCTATTAAATTTTATAATGTAAAAGAAATGTAATTGATGTACGTACTTGTACTAACGCTTAACTAAACTTAACAATAAAGAATGTCAAACACTTCAATATTTCTTACTATAGATAGAGGGACAGACTAGCACTTGTGTCTATCGTGATAGATGGAAGACGATCGCGCCGTTTTCGCCAACATCAAAGGCGGTTGATGATTGGTTGGCTATATGCCAGCTTGGCTGAGCCCTCCGTTACCGTGAAGAGTTTTCCTTTTCTCTTTATAGTTTCAATTTTTCATTAAGTTATGTAAAATCAATTTCGATCTCGGAAGTCTTGCATCGGGCTAGCGGTATAAAATAATTATGTTTTAATGTACACCCTTGTTAATTTGAATTTTTTATAACAAACACGTAGGTCGTAAGTCACTTTTAAACAAATAGTAGCGTTAGTGGGAAACAACTGCGGTCTACATTCAACTATTTATGTATATATATATTTATTAAACTTCGTTTTGCGGCAGTTTGTGTGTTAGTCATCACAACGGAAAGTTATGTGTCGTGTATCTATCATATTGCATAATTACATCGCGAGCGCAACATTCTAAACGGCCAACTTAATAATACGTAAGCAGCTTGTTGCCGTTATTAAACAACTTACAGTAGAGCATATTTGCCTAGCTATCGTAATGAAAAAAAATGAATATTTAATTGAAGCTTAAGTGCATAGTTACAACGAAGCCACAAATCAGCAGAGCCTCGTGAACCTTGGATTCGATTAACAAAGATCACGACGCGACGCGATCTGACGCTTGTACGTCGGCAATCTCTTGATCGATTTGTAATTTGAATACATCGGCTGTTGAGTCACATGTTCCGAGGGTCTGCAGATATGTGTGCTGTACTGGAGTACATCTACACCAACAGTTTATCTAAATTACGGCCCCGCTACAACGTTTGTCAATTCTTCAAATCCATTTTGATTTGTTCATGTCATCACTTTTCGATATGATGTTATTTGTTAACACCGCTCAAACCAATTATGATCTATAGGTATCTATCTGGTGGAGGTTTAATGATTTTAGCAATCGTACGGTTTTGTAAAGCACGGCTTCGAATTGTACAATGAACACGAAAAAAGCAAAATGTTTACCCATAAAAGATAAAACACACAAAGAAATCATTACAATAAGCTGTTTCAAGACAAAGATTTATTTGCCTTTTCCAAAGCAACTTTTAAGTATCATATTTCAAAAAAAAAATTCTTGATACATATGAATTAACCTAACATTTATTCTCACTCTGTTCAGTGTTTTCACACTTAAAGAACTTTAAACCACATAAATCAAATACGGATGCACCTGTACATGTACCTATACATATACCACGCGTACTTTCTCATTACATCCTGACACTTCATATACATTATTTGTACATATATACATTAGTCCTGCGACTGACACGCTTTAGCGAAGGTTACGAGTGTTGTGTTGCTCATGCTGTGATATCCTGTTGTTAGCCTGGATAAATTAATCATGTGTTGTTACATTTGTTTATTGTTGATTGTGCTGTTGCATGTCTTAATAAATAAAATAAAATAAAATAATTTACCGTTCAAAGATTAACACAACTTAAATCAAAAATCAAATAACTAGGTAGTGAAGTAAAACCACAACAAAACGAAATAGCTACAGCCATCCATCTCTCCCCACAGCCGCAAGGACCTGATCCTCAAGGGCTGCCAGCCCGACCTGCTGCTCATCACCGGGATGCTGTCGCCCTACGCCTCCGTCGTCGAGAAGATGTACAAGGAGCTGGACAAGGAGAGGGTCACCATTCTCAAGGTGGAGAAGGCTGGAGACGTGCTGGCTGAAGCTGTGAGTGTCAATTAGGTTTAGAGTTAGTTTAGGTTTCGTTTTTGGCGTCGAAACTCAAGACGCTATTAAGCAATATTACCGCGAGGAATTCTGTATGCCACATTATGTAATTCGCATTCTTGCGGCCATGTTCTTTAAATAAGTAGCAGACATTGTGTTCAGAGAGTCAATCACGCAATACTTGATTTTTAATGTATAAATTATGGCTTCCTGCTGCACGTTAAGTTTCTGATTACTTTCAGCTTGTTTGTAGCGTGGGCCAGCGATAGTTGGCGCTCCCGAAGTAAATTCTGTGATCAAAGGAATCTTCGAGACTGTTTATTTTTGTTACTTATTTCTAATTCTTATGAATGATTTTATCATTAATAATACAATGTACAAATAATTAATAAGAATTTTATAAGAGGTGAGGTGATTAAATGTTATTTAGATTAGGATTCAAGTTTTTATGAATTGAATCGTAAACAAAAACAAGAAAGATTTAAAGATCTTTTGTTGTTTATTAGTACGCAATTGCTTATTCTGCTTAACGCATTAACGTACCAATTGTGTTTAATAAACGGAAAGTGGCCTTCCATCTTTAAGATATATGTGATATATAGACAAATATTCAAGAATTGTGTGTAGACAATCTAAAATTAAAAGTATATATATGTTTTTATAGCAAAGCAGAGGTCCCGCGCCAATATTGGGCTTACATAATTGCGTGACAGAATGTTTGACAATAGCTCAGTGCTAGCACAGCTTGTCGATCATGTAAAAACAAACAATTGTTCCTCTTTCTTATAATAGTATAGCTGAAAAACTGGCGAGTTAGTAGAGCTACTGCAGCGTGTATATAAACTCTGTTTATAACATAGTGAGTTTCAGACTCATCCGAAATAAGAATATGAGTGACAGGTTTTCTAATGTATGTCAACTGGCCTTCCTTTTTTCGGTGCTACAGATATAACAGGAAAAATTCAACACTGATGAAACGAACAAAGTTGATAATATAGACCGGTGGCGGTCTTTAATATTTTATATTTTAACTGTATTTAACTTCAACCGTTATATTTCTGTGACAGTTTGTAGTTTTCAGCTGCTCATCGCGCTGGCAGGTTGTCGATTGCTTAATAACGGCATCTAGTGTACTTATATTGTAATTAAACCAGAACGTCTTCGCGCTCCAATACACACCTAGACTCAAAAATGAATTATTCATTGTATTTTAGTCAAATACTTAGTTAGGATTAAATTATAATTTTACTGAGACCGCGTGTTATGAAATAATTATTATATCATCTTCTCACTTATTTATATTTAGTATATTAAAATACTTTGAAGTAACATTACGCAAGTGCGTTGAATAATCGAGTAAGAACTTTTTATAAACTTTACCAGTGTATGAGAAAATAAACTATTATCTAGTTTTTTTAACATTAAAATGGGTGTTAAGTTATCTGTAAAAGATAGTCATGAGTCATACCGGATTTTTCTGTAGACCTATGAACATTGAACATTTCCACCATAAGGTGCTCCCACACAGCAGTTATATAACGTTATACAACATTGTGTAACACGATAACATTTTATAACAGCGTGTAACATACGCTGCAACATGACAAGAAATGTTATATGTGATAAACGCTCCCACACTGGTTGAACTCGTTGTATAACATCAAATAACATTATGTTACAATCAGTTAGGGCTTTGGCAGTTTCCGCTAACGACCCGCCGAGGCTCTGATGATGTTATACAACAAAAGTTATATTTTGTGATATCATGTTGTAATCGGTTGTAAAACATTTCGTTTATTATGATTATTAACAATTTATAACTTTTGTTTTAATTTGTTATAAAAAGCTAGATAACAAATGTTATCTAACGTTATATAACTGCTGCGTGGGAACACCAATACATTGTTAGTAATATCTCAAAGGCAGCATTTCCGTTGAAAGCTTCCAGTTGGCCGAGTTTCATCCAATATGTTCAACGATCCTCATCATACTTCAGCCAATTGATTATTAACAATTTATAACTTTTGTTTTAATTTGTTATAAAAAGCTAGATAACAAATGTTATCTAACGTTATATAACTGCTGCGTGGGAACACCAATACATTGTTAGTAATATCTCAAAGGCAGCATTTCCGTTGAAAGCTTCCAGTTGGCCGAGTTTCATCCAATATGTTCAACGATCCTCATCATACTTCAGCCAATTCACACAAAATATAAAATAATTATACACATAAACCTTTCTCATGAATCACTCCGCCTATTAGTGAAAACCATATGAAATCCGTTAGGTAGTATTTAAGTGTATCGGGGTCAAACAGAAGACAAATGGCGGCGGCGCGGCGGCGGGACTTGTTTGATAATATATTGATTGATATATTGGTACTGACAGCAGTTATTGCATCACACTCGACGAGGTGTTTGTGTTGGAGGCGCGGTGTATATATAAACTGTAAATATAGTTAAGTATTGCAATAACGCAACGTAGGAAATTAAAACTAGCAACAAAGTGAAATGATATAAAGCTTTGTTCGTCTGCAACTTTTACTACAAAATTACTTGGAAACTATTGAAACTGGCTGTTGATGTTACAGCGCGTTCACACATAGTCTCCGTATTTACGCTACCCGTTTTAACGGATACGACAAAACAAAAAATTATGCTTTGTTTACACACACGCACCGCATAAGTTCAACGTATCTGTCATTACTGGATTCGATGTTCACTCGCAAGGTCGCAGCGAGAGCACGCGTTCTTTATGAATGCAAAATAGTCACTCACTCCACACACTGTTTATATCCAGTAAAGTTGTACGGATACATGATCGACACGTATTCCGTTCATCCAGAATTCGATGACAAAACGGAATGTCATAATTGAACGGACCGACATTTTTTGCTATATACTGACTGATTACTGTGTCGTATGTGAAGCCGCTCATACATCTCCATACGCCATCATCAAAAAAAACGTATCCGATAAAACGGAACTGTAACGCGGAGACCAACATTTTAGTCCGAGAAGCCTTTGTTTTTGTTATTGCACTTTTTCTGAAGCACTCACGCGGTAAAGTTGGCATGGACGTGTAGCTTGGAAGGCAGACATTACATGCGTATCTAATTGCCTGCTTCATTAGTTACCGAGGTCTGGCACCACAACCGGTGAATGTATTTAAGTGAACACATCACTCGTTGTCAAAAAAATTGGGTTTCCCACATGCAAGCAACTAACAAAGGTATTTGGTATAAAACTATACAAGCAAAGCCTCCTCACTGCGCCTGGTTTGAAAACTGTGACATGGAAGTTTTGCTTATTAAAACAGCCCTGAGATGTCGCTCAGGACACATTCCATCAAATAAGTTCAAACACCTTATGCGTAAAATAGATTCACCATACTGCGAAACTTGCAATAAAGAAGAAGACTTATACCATATCTTGATGGAATGTGTCAAGAACCAGAGTGTTAGAGATAATGCTTTATCTACACTTCAAATCAACTTGTTGGACTTAGGAATTTTCCAAAGCTATTTGTCGGCACCCACACAATATCCAGCACAAATAGTTTATGAAATTGTTCTTGCACACTTGCGTCCACCAGTGTAATATCTTTATGTATGATGAATGATGTTTTCATATTTTTGTTTTAGTATAGTATTATGTAATTGTATAAATACGGGACTGACATATTAATAAAATAAAAATCGCTTTAAAAAAAATAAAGATTATAAAAAAAAAATCACTCGTACTGTTATTGACCCTAATTTCACTTCAGGTATTAAATCATTCATACGGAAACTTAAGTACAGATTGGCTGTATCCTCCGGCGATGAGTTCACAGTATCTTGCACGGCGTGTATCAGAATGTCCATAACTGCACTTAAACTGAACTGTTTTATGAATGAGTTATTCAGCTAAACGAAATAAATGAACGGGCATACGCCGTGCCCCACTTGCCTCTGTAGGATACAATCTGCAGTTCTAACTTGAAATGAAAGTGAATTAACTTTGTCGGTTGAACCATTGTTGATGTTAGAGCGGAACAGAGTTAGATAGCATGTATTCTGCTCTTTCCTTTCACTTTCTAAGACGAAGCTAAGTAGCACTGTTAAGAATTATTTTAATGTTGGCATAATCGGACATATGAATTAGGCAGTGTAGACGTATCAGTTTGTTTTCGTTGGATAGACTTTTTCCTATGCCATTAATTTACAAAGACCAAATTGTTCACATAGAGCCTCAGAAATATTCTTTCGATAGAAATTGTTTAAAACCAACAAAAATTGTTTTCAGGCAATAGTTAGTCAGTTGAACAATAAAAACAGTCCTAAATATTATAAATGCAAATGTACTAAAATTCAACAGAGTTACAGTTAATTCATATGTAAAATCGTATATAACAGTAATTGGAACTAAGATTTATTGAACAAGGTATCTAAATAACAACAGTATAAAACTTCCTTCATAACTAGCTCCCTCAAATATACGTACTGTATTGATTTATGATTTACGTATTTTAAAAACATTCTATGCAGTAACACAACTCGTAGTTCTTAGACTGTGCAATAATAAATGCGCAGGGTGTTACCCAATATGACTTGTTGCATTGCACAGTGGAAGCAGCGAGCGTCCGGCGCAGCAGTGGCCGGACTGCGCTGGGCGCTGGCGCACGAAGATCGCACTCGCCGTTTTCTCGAAAGAAGTGACAGCGTCAAATAGAGCAGCTCTCCACACCGCACCGCTTTAAAACCCCCGACATTTACGCATCCTCGCAGTCAGCATCGAACTTCAAGGAAACATGCTTCTTATCATCGTACTCGTGTTCGTTCTAACATGGACCATCATCGGTCTCTACCAGAAGAACACCAACGCCATCGCGAAGTCTAAAAAGAGACTCGATGGCAAAGTGACCCTAGTGACCGGCGGGACCCTTGGCATGGGCCTGGAAATAGCGAATGACTTCGCGCACCGCGGGGCCACCGTCGTCGTCGCCTGCCCCTTCCCGCAGGAAGGCGAACACGCCAAAAAGCTTCTCATTGAAAAAACAGGAAACGAAAAAGTCATATTCAAACTCCTAGACTTATCCTCTTTGAAGTCGGTCCGGGAGTTCTCCCAGGATTTCTTAACTACTTTTGAACGACTGGACGTTTTGGTGAACAATGCTGGGGTCGGAACCGCTGGAGATTTCCAAACTAAGGATGGCATGAATTTCATAATGCAAGTGAACTATTTTGGTCATTTCTTGCTGACGATGCTGTTGCTGCCGTTACTGAAGCAGACGGCCACGGCGGAGGAGCCGGCACGCGTCATCAACACGGCTTCAGTGCTGCACTACCTCGGAAAGGTGGACTTTGAGAACTGGAACAGATCGGGTCACTGGTACCAGATGCAGCTGTACGGCAACAGCAAGCTGTGCCTGGTGCTGTTCGCGCGCGAGCTGACGGCGCGGCTGAGGGGCAGCCACGTCGTCGTGAACACGGTGGATCCCGGAGCCGTCGGCACCAAGATATTCGAGAAGTCTTCCAACAGGTTCCTAGGAAACTTCGCGTCGTTTATCTTCGGGTTCCTCTTCAAGTCACCATGGGAAGGCGCGCAAACCGCCATATACGCCTCCATACACAAGAAACCTGGACAAATAAGTGGACAGTACTTAAAGAACTGCGCAGTTTCCCGCGCCTCCTCTAGCGCCTACGACGACAAGCTGGCGAGCAAGTTGTTCGAAGAGAGTTGCAAACTCGTGCAGTTTACAGAACACGACTGGAAGAATAATAATGATTAAATAACTTGTACCTGGTGCTGCTATAGCTAATCATAGTGTTATTTTAAGTACAAGTTTAAGTGATGTTAAATTAGACCTCGAACTATTTTATATTTGGTTGAAGAAAATTGTGCAATAAAGTATTTATAAACTCATGAACGCCATTGTTTTTGCGCAATAATCTCATGATTCAGTGTGAGTAATTAGAAATTAAGAGAAAGCAATAACCAGACTATGCTTTACAATTTGATGAAATTGACATAATAATTGACATAAGACTATACTTTAAAATTTGATATCAATTTTGAATTTAAAAAGCTTACATAAAAGTTCCTCGTGGTACTGAATTAACTACGCGATTTTATAATGCAAGACAACAGGTCCGCTAATCTATTGATCTCCGCCCGAGTCTGTTTGTCTTGGACACTGTAAGTATACTGGCCTTTCAAATAGGTGATATAGGTGTAATATTACGAAACATTATTATTGTCAAAAATACAAAGTAGTTTTCAAACAAAGATGTTAAAACTTTAAAACTGCTAATTTGGTTTAAACTTACACCTTTCAAGAACTCAATAATTTATACAGTATGGATACCACTTATGGGCAATAAATGAAACCTCATACTTGTTATCGCCTTTTCTAACAGTATACAAAAAATGAAAGAAATCGGTCCAGTAATTTGGTCAAAAACCATAGTTTTAATTTTGAGCAAATTCGTAGAGACACACTCTGTAGATTTGCTACACTAGGTCAATGAGTCAATGAACTTGAATTAACATTATTTAGGTACTTAGTTGGAGAAATGCGACGTTGCCACGTAGTGCGTTATTTGCCGAGCGCGGGAATTCCCCTGAGCGGGGCGCGTGCAGGGTGGACACACCTGCCGCCCTACCGTAAAAGGATGCTAAGTACAAAATCATATTTTTGAGAAAAATGACAATAACCCGACAAACTTGTTTTCTAAAGTTGTATGTAAGATAGCATGTTATAATCAGTTAGTTACCACTGTTTTGTAAAGGGAATAATAATCGGTTAATAAATAAGTTGAAAGAGAAAATGATTCGAGATTATGTTTATAATGTTTAGCTTTAATCACTCAGTACATAGTGTTTTTAAAATTATCATAACTGTACTTAAAAGCGTTCCTATTAAAAATGATTATGTGTAATTAGAGATAAAATAAATAAAGAAGTAGACAGTGAAATCTTATGAATTGTTTTTACGTGTTACGCCTAGACGGGACGAGTCGAATCGCTCATATTCATAAATTCTATCGTAAAAACAAAAAGAATAAACATTCATTATAATAGGTACATAAACCTTTCCTTAAAACAATTTGTTAATTGTTAATAACAATAATAATAAAAACTCTAATAACGCAAACATACTCTTATTTTAGTGCATTGATGATTATCATAGTTCCTTTTCTTAGGTACGTAATTGTAAATAAGTATTGAATACTAACAATTGCACCAATTGCACTATTTATGACTTATGTTTTTTTGCCAACTGGGAAGTCATGTTTTGTCACTCACTCGCACTCGTCACGTCAGTTCACCGCTAGACTTCCGGGCCACTGCGCATGTGCTTATTGCAGAGATTTTGATACTCGGCTCGCGCTCGCGCATTGTGCAGTAATTATTGTAAACTGTGGTTATTAGGTAGTTTAATTTATTCAGTATTTATTTGCTATGGTGAAATTGACACTAGGTACTCTGGGGTCGGTACCCGGGATGGACCTCATCTAACCTAGGGAGGTCTTCCTAATCCACAAAGGAAATATAACACAATTTTATTTTAAGTAACTTTTATTTAAGATGAATCTATTTTAAAAGAAAATACAATGATAATTATTAGACTATTTTGGGGACGAAGCCCGCAATAGAATTCCGTAAGGAATTCCGTCAAGGAATCCCATCAAGGGATGCCATGGAACAATCCTCCATATTATATATATTTTTACATTTTACAAATAAAATCAAATATTGACAGACTTATAAGTTGCCAGTCATAAATGTCGGCAAGTTTGTTTGTGCAATAACCTCTTTTAATAAATACGGCACAAGCAAACGTTGCAATCGCCCCTCTTGTTTAATTTATTTAATTAGTGAAGCTGATTAAATAAATTCCTATATACATTTCATTCTTAAATAACGACCCTACTTAAATCAGGACCATATACATTAATCGGGATTACTCTCAGATGAGCCCCTTACCGATAGGAATATATATACTTGATCATGTTTAAATTATAACATCTTATTACACCAAAAATGATCTTATTGTATTTATTCTCCATCAATAGAGCCTTAGCCACAAAACCTGATGAAAATCAGCCAAGATCCCGGCTGGTTAATTAATATCTAAATAAAACAGTGTAAATTATTTTAATTTCTCATACAATTCATGAATAATCAACAACCCCATATTAATCATTTACGTTACCCAATCATACGCAAATTCAAATAACCAATATTTATTATTAAATTAATCAACAATTGTTAAAATAACCCATTGAATATAATCAAATTATAATTATAATTAATTGATAAGTAATAAATACATTAATATCCCAATAAAAGTAAATTTAATTAATCCCATTTATATTAAAATTAATACTAAATTAATCAAATTATATTATCAAACATTATCATTCAGTTGGCAAAACAAACACGTTTGACATGAACTGTCATATTAACTTTAAACTTTTCTGAATGATTAAAAATTTATTTGAAAGTTTGAAACTTTCGAAAGTTTAAATATTACCTACCTAAATATTAAGATTTTACCTGCCTAACTATTACCGGACAAACCTTCCTATGAATAGATCATAAAATCGGATCCAAAGTATTTTACTTAACCCAGAATGATATCTATAAATTAATAAATTGATATTTCACAACGCAATGCAGAGAACTTTTTCAAAATGCACCGAAATACACCTGACAAAATTCTATACCAATACCGTTTAAAATACATTACCTATTCCATCACAACCCTTTTACTATTCAACCCACTGAGGATCCTATTCTACATCCGCGTGTTGACCCACAGACATCAATATCACAATATTATATATACTCGTAAACTTTGGCCGCATAGCTAAATCGGCTATCACCTTCTCTCTTATGGAGATTATTAGGCGTGGCTCAAATTAAACGTGCACATTATCTATAGTGTTATTTTAGTCTTTGAAAATTGACTTCTTTAGAGCATTGGCACTTCACGTATATTTATGATTCGTAAATAAAATGTAACGCGGTAAATCCGTGCCGCGTGTACCTGCCTTTAGAGGTTTCTCTTCGGGTATCTGAAATTAATTTATTAAATCATTAAATAAAATACCCTCTTATCTCAATATATAATATATAAAAACCTTTTCCTTATTTTCTTTTATCTGCATCGTCCATCTATTGCATCTCCTTTTTGGTGATGCTGTTTGGATCGGATTTGCAGGATATATCATCTCGGAACATTGCGTTGTGAAGTGTACATAGAATTTGAAAAAAAAAAATATTAGTTTGTTATATTATTCTAAAACCCCAACGAAATTCTAACCGTTGCATATCTACAAATGAACGATATACATATTTATACACCTAAATGTGTACTTTTACTCTATTAATTCTAAGAATAAAGAAATTATAATATTACTGTAATATTTCAAGAAATAAATATATATACAAAAACTTTGTTTTATATATATATAAATATAGATATAGTTTTATCATTAGTTTTACTTTATCGAATATTATATGGTTTCAATCTATTCACATGTACAATTAGTTCTTGGTTATTTTGTTTTTTTTTTACAAGATAATTGTCACATCCTATACATCGTAATACTCGAAATAAACCTTTATATGGTCGACTAAGTTTTCGACTTTTACCTGATATTCTTTTTGGACAATGTAACAAAACTAATTGTCCTACACGAAGTTTAATATTAGAAGCTTTTTTATCATACGATCTTTTTTGTACTAAACGAGCTTTCCTTAAATTTTCTCTGGCTTGATTCACTGCACTTATATAAGTATCTTTTTTTTGTTGAACGGTCATATTACAGTTAGAATTCAACCTTTCATCAAACGGAACTTCAGGTTCTATACCAAACATTAAATAATAAGGAGAAAATTTAGTTGAAGCTTGTTTTGAACAGTTATAAGCATATATTATAAAAGGTAAAATTTTACACCAACCCCTTTGACTTTGGTTTACATATTTAGCTAATGAATATGAAATGGTTTGATTCAATTTTTCTACTAAACCTAATGTTTGATGGTGCATAGTGGTAGCTAAGGAATGTTTTATATTATATTGCCTTAATAAAGACTTAATTAACCTTGACGTAAACATGAAACCTTTGTCTGACAATACTTCACATACCGTCCCGAACTTTGTTAAAATTTCATTAATAAAGAAATTATATACTATTTGAGCTGTCACTCGTGGGACTGCTTTGCAAATAGCATATTTTGAAAAACAATCTATACATGTTATTATATATTTATTACCATCTACTGAACGATTAAAAGGACCTAGTACATCAATCTCTATCTTTTGAAATAAACGATCCGTTACTATAGGGCGTAATGGCACTATCTTATTATATATTTTCTTTTCTTGACAAGGTATACAACTCTTAATATTTTTCTTAACCTTTTCCACTACTTCAACTTTAAGATTCTGTTTCTCAGAACAACACACAACTTTGGAGTCTTGAGAACTCGGGGTTAAATTAAATTCATTTTCACTGACTTCAGCTACCACTAACTTATCATCATTACTAACTACTAAATCGGAAAAATACACATATTCGTCCTTACTTAATTCATTTGAAACTTGTATAACCTGAAGGGTATTCTCGATAATATCATTATTATTAAGATTATTTACTTTATTTTTTATAATAAAGTTACAAATAATGTTGTTCAATTGAACATGACCTTCTTTAAAGTTTGATAATGCACCAGACTTCTGAAGAAAGTCTTGCCCGAGAATTAAATTTCTTTCAATATTGTCAACTACGTAACAATTCTGTATATACACAACATGTTCAATCTCCAAACATAGTTGTACTTTACCTATTAAATCCATTCGATTACCATTAACGGCTCGAATCTTTACATTCTCAACCTTATGTATTGTTATATTCAATTGGTTACATAAGTTTTGGGAGATTACAGAAATTGATGCACCTGTATCAAGCAAAGCTGAAATATTTTTATTTTTTAGTTTTAAACTAATGGATGGGGAAAACTCACTTGTATAATTATTTTCTAGACTATTTGGCATCAATTGAGTCTCCATCTGTCTGATTGACGCCGATTGTACTCCAGGTTCATCCATCTTTGATCCATTGTATGCATCGCCACGGTCTCCTCTCCTTCTTAAAGCATATGGAGATCGGTTGTAGTCGTTTGCGAATCTTCCTCTCGCGTTCCCGTAGTCCATGTTGGTTAACCTTTGAGAATCTTCCTTCTCACTCCTCGGTGATGTTGTCGAACATACTGGTATTTCTTGTAATATTTCCATATTCGTTTGAAGGCATAAATTTTCTTCCTGCTTTTCAGTGAGAATTTCGTGCATCTGCATGATCGTTTCTTTTAACATTTTTTTATTTGTATAGATTTGAGACGCTAGTCGGCATTTATATGTGTATTTGCAATTTTTCAAGAAATGGTTTATAAATATACTATCTGTTATTATACCAGCTTTGTTTGCACACATGTCCAATGCGTAATAATAGTATATTAGTTCTTCATTGGTTTGTTGCTTCCTTGAATAAAAATTAGCCACATGATCTATTTCTCTGCCAAATTCTTCTATAAATCTTTTTCTAATTTCGTCGAACGTTTCGCATGTATTAATTATCGTTTTGTAGAAATACAACGCAGGTCCTTCTAAATATGTTTGTATAACTAGCCTCTTGCTTTCATCGTTGTATTTATGTACTGCCGCAATTACCTCTAACTGGGCTAAAAATTCACTCACCAAAACTGTCGAAATGCCAGAGTACTTATTTAAATTCATGGCTATTTTTATAATTTTCTTATATATATAACTTTTATAACTCTTTTATTTGCCGTAAAGCGTCGTCACTTTTTAGAGTCTTTCCTTTACTCCTGGTATTCAGATGTCTCTTGCCTTCTAAAATTTTCTTTCCGCTATACTCAGTGGCGTATATAGCTGAAATAAAACACAAAACACTACACTGCGCGCGGCGCCTCCACCATCTGGGGTCTCGGTACCCGGGATGGACCTAATCTAACCTAGGGAGGTCTTCCTAATCCACAAAGGAAATATAACACAATTTTATTTTAAGTAAATTTTATTTAAGATGAATCTATTTTAAAAGAAAATACAATGATAATTATTAGACTATTTTGGGGACGAAGCCTGCAATAGAATTCCGTAAGGAATTCCGTCAAGGAATCCCATCAAGGGATGCCATGGAACAATCCTCCATATTATATATATTTTTACATTTTACAAATAAAATCAAATATTGACAGACTTATAAGTTGCCAGTCATAAATGTCGGCAAGTTTGTTTGTGCAATAACCTCTTTTAATAAATACGGCACAAGCAAACGTTGCAGTACTTTACTTTTGTGTGTGTGTGTGTTTTAACAAAATGCCGCGATAACAGCATTTTCACAGTTCTGCAGAGTATACATACATGATTTTAATGTATAGGATAGTGCGCCACGATTGGGTTTATTTTCAGTTCAGTTAAATCGTGACGAAATAAAAAAGCGCAGTAAAAACATGAAAGTAAGTGATTTTTTTCTCATTACGTCGCAAACCGTAAAACAGTAATCGAAGATGGCGGCGCCGTGCTGCCTATCGCGCCATGCGTGTGCATCGTTGCCACTCTTCTGCCGAGGCTAAGGTACGTTGTCTAAACAGAGTGTTATACTGATACTGCATTTATTTCGCTATTTATTTTGTTTGAAAATGACAGTTATTTAATTTGCGCTTTTTCGTGTAATATTCGATTGTGTTAAACTTCTGTGGACTATTATTACTTGTGGTTTCATTTTTTGCCCATGAGTGGTGTCCACACTGTATACAGATTAATTAAAATATGCGCTCATCGAATGTGCCCTTGAACTTCTGTGTTTTAAAATTAGGTTGTCAAGTTAACGTTAATTTCGAAAGTGACAAAGTACGCCCGATAATGTTTATATTTACGTACTTATCTGAATCATAAAAATGGGTATCGGTCCATCATCGTTTTTCATGGCTTCGAGCTTCGACATCGAGCTTCATGGCTGTTTCTGAAACTAAGTCAAGTATTTAATAACTTAATACAAGTGTTATAATGAGGCTATAATTGCGATCCATTATTTGTTTTAGTACTTTATTATATTTACAAATATTAATTCGCATCGTTTCAACCTATTCATTGGACACTGATAATTAACATATTTGTAAGTATGGCTGTCTGGTTAATATGTACATTTACCAACAAACCTATGCAACGATGTACACGTGCCACTTGCTACACAATGTACTCGTAATATTTAAAGATAAACTTATTGAATGCTTTGTCGTGTAATTCTATTACTGTTAGGTTTCATTGTATTTGTATTCATTCAATTTAGCGTGTTTGTTAGACAGATTTGATCCTTGTGATCGACTGTAATGATGGACGCCAAGAAAGTCGCGAGGCGGATTTCAGCCGGATCGATATCCGAGTGTGGCTACCGCATTTTCAAATATATAAGAATGCAGTTTTGCTTGTTTTACAAAATAAAGAAATGTTAGAATAAGTGACCATGAAGAGCTATTCAAGAGGTATGTTTTCATTCTGGAAGTTTACGTTTATTGTAAGGAAAACGACAAAGGAAATTCACGTGGAAGGAAGTTAGCTCGGAACTGGACGATTAACTAGAATTTAGCCAGAGCCACCTCCACCACTTATCCAGCTGCTGCTCCGCCTTCGCTCCACGACAGCTGTGCACTGCGGACGCATGTCTGTGTTGCCCAACTGCGTAAACACGCAATACGTAACGTCATGCCAGGTCGAATGTTGTTCAAATTACGAGCTTTTAGGTGTAAGATGTGACAAATCATTGTCCACTTTTGGCAAGTACTGATGAAATGTACATTGTATTTAACGATCATAATTTTTAGTACCTAGTAATAAATAGTTACTTTTGTGAAGACTCGCCTGGTGTCGTAATATTATCGTTCTATTTTGACCCATAAAGTAATAGGTATATATTGTTGCATGTCCTAAGCATCAGATTACTAGTAAATAAGTTCATGAAAAACAAGGCATCAAATTACTGGTAAACAAGTTCATGAAAAACAAGGCATCAGATTTCTAGTAAATAAGTTCATGAAAAACAAGGCATCAAATTACTGGTAAACAAGTTCATGAAAAACAAGGCATCAGATTTCTAGTAAATAAGTTCATAAAAAGCTCATTAATCGAAGCTTCTAGAGAGAATTAATTACTTTTTGTGTCATATTTCATGAAAACAAGCTTATTATTTAGAATAGCATAGAAGTAAACATTGCGACATCCCCCAATCCTTATAAATACCTGTTTACTTGTCAGTCAGTCAGTCTAAGTCTTGGTCTGAGTCTGAAATTAGAAGTTGTCCTGAATAAAGAACAATTTATAAGTCAAAATAATTGTTTCTTTAATGAAGTGCATTCGCAATCAGTAGTCAACGATTCTGGAAGTGGTATCCAGGCTTCACAATCAAACAGGCACCATCAAAGAAGACTCAAACTTCCCAGATTCCGCATTTTTTCTGCTCCATGCGTAAAGGAGGAGTAGATGGTGGCAGCATAAGAACCAACGTACTCCAGCAGATCATCCGACTTCTGTGGTGAAGTTAATCTTCTCTTCGAGTCCAGATCTGTACTGTTGGATCAAGAGTCTTTGTGGTGGAGTCAATCTTCTCCTCGGGCTCGCAGAGGGATCCAACAAAGTTGTTTTGGTGGCAGCGGTGGGATAAACTGTTGGCCTTAATCAAGAAACAAGAGGTCAACCCCTGCAGACTTCCAGCACCGACTTCGCGTGTGTCCAGCTTCCTGGCCGAAATCATAAGTTGAAGGCGAGTTTCAACTCCTTACTTCAGCTGTCGCAATCAAGCTCATCTCCAACATTTGGCAAGTACTTCAAAGAAGACATCGAGCCACATCTGACGTAGGGTGAGTGAGTTACCTTTTCCAGCCTTAATTTGTGGTAATCCGGATCTTCCCGTAATCCCACACTATTTAGTAATAATCCGGTTCTATCCCGTAAATCACTCAATTCCTAAATTATTAAATTTTTAAATAATTCAATTCTTAAACATGTCTCATAAATCTAATTTGCCTACTTCATCAAAAAACATAGATTCTGAGCCAAATATTTCAGAATCTGAGGATGAAATATCAAGTAGTTTCCAAAAATTAAACATAAATACTTTATTCAAATTTATTCAAAAATTTGATGGAGATAGGAAAAATTTAAAACATTTCTTAACAACTACTTCTAGTGCTTTTGCGTTAGCAGTGCCAAATCAAGTTGAAATTTTATTAAGATACGTGATTTCGCAAATTTCATATAACGTAATTAATGAAATAAATTTAAAAGAAATCACATCTTGGGAAACATTAAAGAAAACATTGTAAAATTACTATTCTACTTTAAAAGATGTTTCTCAATTTCATGAAGAATTGGTAACAATTAGACAATTACCACATGAATCCATTACTGATTTCTTCAAACGATTATACAAAATTAAAAATGATTGTATTCTCGCAGAAGAAAATCAAGCTGATTGTCCTGATGAAGTACCAGCTTTGAAACGGGCTATTCAGAAAACTGCTTTAAGACGATTTATTTTACATTGTCATCCTGAAATCTCAAAAATGCTTAGAGCACGCGATGTTAAAACATTAAACGAAGCTTTCTCGGTAGCCCAGTCAGAGGAAAAACTTATGAAAATTAGCCTTTCAAGGAATAATCCTCCTAATTCTAATTACTGTAATTTTTGCAAAAAGGTAGGTCAACAGATTCGCGATTGTAAGAAGAAAAGAATTGAAAAACCTAATAACGGCACATTTCATAAATTTAGTTACGATCCTAATAAATTTTGTCGTTATTGCAAATCAAAAGGACATGACATTTCAGAATGTCGTAAACGTCAATATGCGGAAAAATTTAAAGAAACTTTAAAAAATAAAGACGATGCCAAAATAATTAATACTTTTCAGTCGCAAGTTTTCTTTGTAAAGAATAAACATTGTAAAAGCTTAATATTCGATTCTGATAATTCTATTAAAAAAAACTTGAATTTACTAATTGATACTGGTGCATCCATATCTTTAATTAAACATGATGCACTTAACCCAAACAAAACATATTTGAATTCAAAAGAAAAAGAATTAATAAGAGGAATCGTTCCAAATCAAGATACTGTTACAACTCTTGGCACAGCAAATATTAATTTAAAAAGAGATAACTTAGAAATTTACCCAAAATTTAATCTCGTCAATGCTTCTAAAATCTCTATCCCCTATGACGGAATCATAGGAGATGATTTACTTAAAGAATTAAATTCCAACATTGATTACTCAAAAAGTACTGTGACAATAATTGGCATTTCAATTAATTTTGAAGAACCAAATGAAATTAAAAAAGAACATGATGTTATTAAAAATATAAATAAAACCGAAAATTTTAATTCAGTATATCCAAGAATAAAATTATTAAACGAAAATCTTAGAATTGATCATTTAAAACCTGATGAAAAAGAATCACTAACAAATATTTGTCATAAATACTCTGATATTTTTCATTTACCAGGAGATCATTTAACTCACACAAATTCTATTTCGCACAAAATTTCTCTTTCTAACGAAATTCCAATTCATATGAAAACTTATCGGTACCCTAAAATTCATGAACAAGAAGTAAAAAAACAAATCAATAAAATGTTAGAACAAAATATAATTAAACCTTCTGTTTCACCTTGGTCTGCTCCAGTTTGGATAATTCCAAAGAAATTAGATGCTTCTAGAGAAAAGAAGTGGCGACTTGTCATTGATTATAGAAAATTAAATCAAGTAACAATCGATGATCACTATCCAATACCAAATATCGAAGAAATTCTCGACCAATTAGGAGATTCAAAATATTTTTCAACACTTGACTTAGCTTCAGGGTTCCACCAGATTCCAGTAGATCCAAATGATCAAACAAAAACGGCATTTACAGTCCCCTACGGCCATTATGAATTTTTAAGAATGCCTTTTGGACTTAAAAATGCCCCTGCAACTTTTCAGAGAATGATTAATACTGTCCTTTCTGATCTAATCGGTACTAAAGTTTTTGTATATTTAGATGACATTGTAGTACACAGCAAAGATTTAGAAAGCCACATTGAAAATTTAAACTTGGTTTTTGAAAAATTAAAAGAACATAATCTTAAACTACAACCAGACAAATGTGAATTTTTAAAGAAAAAGATTACTTACCTTGGTCATATAATTACCGAAGAAGGTATTGCTCCTAATCCAGATAAAATTGAAGCCATAAAATCTATTAAAATTCCTAAAAACCAAAAAGACATAAAATCTTTTCTCGGATTAATAGGATATTATCGAAAATTTATTCCTAATTTTTCTCAAATCTCTAAACCCTTAACAAAATTATTAAAAAAGGAACAAACTTTGAAATGGTGCAATAAATGTCAAGATGCTTTCGAAACATTAAAAAATATTTTGAGTAATGAAGTTACTTTAAAATATCCAAATTTCAACGAACCATTTATTCTTACCACAGACGCGTCGAATGAAGCTATTGGTGCTATCTTATCTCAAGGAAAGATTGGTTCAGATCTTCCAATTTCTTTCTATTCGAAAACACTAACTAAAACTAATTTTAAAGAAATTGTCTGTCTTACAAAACCAAGACAAAAAATATTCCTACTTTACATAAAACAATCATATGATGATGAACTTCAATATCCCATTCTTTTTGAAACTTTAACTAATATAAAATTAATGCTTCCAGTAAATAAAATTAAAGCCTTTTCAATCACTGATATAACCATTAACGACCCAAACATTCAAACTGACACTTTGTTTTCAATGTTACAATACATTTTTGACGAATATGATTACAAACTATTCAATAATAATAGAATAACTTTACAAACAAGAAATGAAATTGAAAATTGTCTTAAAGAAAATCATAATCATCCAGTAGCAGGTCATCAAGGTTTTCAAAGAACTTATGATAAAATAAAAAAATATTTCTACTGGGAAAATATGAAAAACGATATAGGAAAATATATAAGAGAATGTTCAATTTGTCAAAAATCTAAAACAAATTTTAAACCAAATAAATCTCCAATGGAAATAACTACTACTTCAACAAAATTCAACGAACGAATTGCCTTAGATGTCGTAGGTCCTTTACCTGAAACGATTAACGGTAAAAGGTTCATTTTAACAATTCAAGACGATTTAACAAAATTTATTCAAGCATTCGCTATTCAAAATCATAATGCTCAAACTATTGCTAATAAATTTCTTAAATATTGCACTCAATTCGGTTTTCCAGAAAATATTCTCACCGATCAAGGAAAAGAATTTACTTCCGCAATGTTTAAAGAATTCAATAAAATTCTTAATGTTAATAAAATTACTACAAGCCCATATCATCCCCAAACAAATGGTGCTCTTGAAAGAGTACATTTAACCCTTAAAGATTATTTCAAATGCTTCATAAATGAAAATCAAAATAATTGGGATGAATACTTAAAACAAGCTATTTACGCTTACAATTCTCATATACATAAAAGTACATCGTATACACCTTACGAATTAGTATTTGGACAAGATCCGAAAATTCCGAAAAATCCTAAAATCAAAAATTATGACGATTTTTCTGAGAACACAAAAAACAAATTAAAGAAAATCAGGGAAATTGCAAGAAATGCACAATTACAATCGAAAACAATTTCTAAACAAAATTACGATACCACACATAACCAAGAACTTAACTTTAAAGAAAATGATTTAGTCCTTATTTATGACGCTCTTTCCAAAGCTCAAAATAAGAAACTTAAAAAGAATTATAAAGGTCCTTATAAAATAATTCAAATTCATAATAACAAAACGGCAACAATTCAAATTTCTCCCAATAAACAAAAAACTTATCATTTCAATTTATTAAAACCCTATATTGTTCCAGGAGAGAACAACATTAATGAAGAAAATGAACAAAATACCGATTCTCCTTCTCCTTAACCTTTGCCTGATCTCTGCATTTAATATTTATCCTATTAATAAATCAAGTGGAATATTTTTCTATCAGTTAGGTTCAGCTAAACTAAGTAATCAGAAATTTACTTTACTAACTTTCAATAATATTGCTTTAATTGAAAAAAGAATAAAAGTCATCAATCAATTTTATACTAAATCATTGATACTATGCGATAGACTTACTAGAGAACATTTACAAACACATTGTATTAATTCCCTCAGATACATTAAAAATAATCTGAAGGAAATAATGAAAGACTATTTTATAATTGCTCATCAGTACCAATCTCCTTCAATGACTATTAACCATCGAGCCAGAAGAGGCATAATTGATGGCGTTGGCAAAGCTTTTAAATGGTTATTTGGTACACCAGATTCAGAAGATGCAAATTTCTAATCAGATTCTATTAAATCATTAATTAATAATCAAAGAGAAGTGGAAGTTCTAATGAAAAATCAAATTAACGTTATTTCTTCCACAATTACTAATTTTAATCATTCTGTTGTATCTTTACATCAGAATATAGAAACTATGAATAATAATTTTGAAAAATTTAATAAATTTACCGAACAAACTGCTTCAAACGAAGAAAAGTTAAATTTCGAATTCGATATTAACGATCATATTATTTCATTAATAGAAATGTTGACTGAAACTCAAAACATTTTAAGAAAATACATGGATTCGATTACTTTCATTTCCAATGGTATGATTAATTATGAAATCTTAACTCCATCAGATTTTCAATCAGAATTAAAGAAAATTTCATTAAGGTATACTCTACCAATGGAACCAAATTTAGAGAATACCTACAAATACTATAAAATTACTAAATCTAAAGCATTTTTACAAAACGAACTACTTGTTATTTCATTTGAAATTCCAATTGTAAATATGGAAGCATATGATCTTTATGAAATATTTCCATTACCAACTCCTCATAAGACAGATCCTAATTTCCTCTCCTATGTTGAGCCTTCCAAGCCCTATATCCTTATTTCTAAGGCTGGAACGGTATACTCATTACTTCACAACTTGCAAGATTGCCAAGAGTATGAAGAAGACAAATTCATCTGTCGCGAGATTACCATTTCAAGAAGAGTTGATCATCCACAATGCGAGGTTCAATTACTTTCATCTCAAACTCAAATTATTCCCAAGGATTGCCAAATACGCACAGTCATAGCACAAACGGAAATATGGCATCCATTACGTCATAATCAATGGCTTTATATTCTAACAGAACCAATGACTATTACTATACTATGCTATGAAGAAGAAACAAAACAACAAATTATTTCATCTATGGGAATTCTTCAACTTGATAAAAATTGCAAAGCCTACACAAATTATGCAATTCTTGAAGCAGATGCCAATTTATTAACCTACAATTTATCAAACAAGATTCCACTAACTGACATAACAGAAGACGATTGCTGCATTTCACTTCGAAGCAACATTACTGAAGAAATTAAACTGGATCCTATAAAATTATCAAATTTGGATCTCAAAGAACTCAAATATGCCCAACATAAATTACAACAGTATGATGAAATTCTACAACAAAGATTGAAGGAACCATTTATAATTAAACATTCACAATGGTATACTTCACTATTAATGATCATCTTGGGCATTATCCTGCTAAGCATCATCTATAATCTTTTCAAATGGTGCGGAATCATTTCATTATGCAAAAGAATATTTTGCTGTATTAAAGAAAGTCCAGATCAAGAAAGAAGACTTAAATCACTCTGCGGGCCCTGCGTCCAAATATTCAACCAATGCAGTGAAAGAAATCCCAGTTTATCAAGAGAAGAATACATTGTTCGATATCACCCAAATGAAGAACAAACTCATACCTCGTATCCTGCACTTGAAGAAACTCCGAGATACTCCATGCGTGCACTTCCTGAAACTTCGAGAAGATCAAGATCTTCATCAAACAGTTCAACTTCAAGTGACAAAAGACTTTCAAGAAAGAAAGAAGTTATATTTGAATAAACTTTAAGTGATAAGTGTTAAAATTTTTTGAAATCAAAGTTTTATCCTTAATCATAGTTTTCTAATTTTTTTTGTCAAACTAACTTATAAAATTAACTTAGTTCCTAACTTTTTCATTATATTACGAATTTTATTCTTGACAAATCTTATACAATTCATCATTTAAACATTTTTCGAATTGTATTTTATAGAATTAATTTACTATGTTCATTGATTTTATTGTATAAATTTAATTTATAAACATTTTCATTGTATTCTAAATTCAATTTAATTCAATCATTATATTCTAATTCAATTCAATTTAATTAACTTAAATATTTTTAAGATATTGGATATTACTTAAATTTAAATTTTGTAATTTCAAATTTTAAATTCCAATTTCAAATTTTTGTAACTACATTAAAAACTTGTACAAAAATTTTGTTAAGGAGGGAGATGTTGCATGTCCTAAGCATCAGATTACTAGTAAATAAGTTCATGAAAAACAAGGCATCAAATTACTGGTAAACAAGTTCATGAAAAACAAGGCATCAGATTCCTAGTAAATAAGTTCATGAAAAACAAGGCATCAAATTACTGGTAAACAAGTTCATGAAAAACAAGGCATCAGATTTCTAGTAAATAAGTTCATAAAAAGCTCATTAATCGAAGCTTCTAGAGAGAATTAATTACTTTTTGTGTCATATTTCATGAAAACAAGCTTATTATTTAGAATAGCATAGAAGTAAACATTGCGACATCCCCCAATCCTTATAAATACCTGTTTACTTGTCAGTCAGTCAGTCTAAGTCTTGGTCTGAGTCTGAAATTAGAAGTTGTCCTGAATAAAGAACAATTTATAAGTCAAAATAATTGTTTCTTTAATGAAGTGCATTCGCAATCAGTAGTCAACGATTCTGGAAGTGGTATCCAGGCTTTACAATCAAACAGGCACCATCAAAGAAGACTCAAACTTCCCAGATTCCGCATTTTTTCTGCTCCATGCGTAAAGGAGGAGTAGATGGTGGCAGCATAAGAACCAACGTACTCCAGCAGATCATCCGACTTCTGTGGTGAAGTTAATCTTCTCTTCGAGTCCAGATCTGTACTGTTGGATCAAGAGTCTTTGTGGTGGAGTCAATCTTCTCCTCGGGCTCGCAGAGGGATCCAACAATATATAGCCTGTCAACTTACGAGAGCAGAGGCAATTCCGAGTGAGAAACAAGTGCGGCGACGCAGCCGCTGTCACAATGACTGTGTAATCAGCAAAGCTCATTCATTTTTTTAAATCCCCAGACAAACACACCACTCAATCACATACGACGAATTATGTTCAAGTTCAGCCACGTGCTTGCTGGCTTTAAGATTGTAAATAAAGTTGTTCTAAGTATATAGTAGAATCTTTGTAGATAATTTCAAAGATATTTTTCCATCAGCGGTCACACACACCATAGAAACTATCAAACAAAAAATGTATTTGGTAAACCGGATGATCCAACTGAAGATCCAGTTTATAGTTTTGTTAATAATTTTCAAATATGTCTAGTATGAGTATTTTTATTTTTAAAGTGAATTCATTTTGAAATATCAGGAGCTGAGTGACTCGTGTTCCAGGAAGAATTCGGACCCGGAGAATGCAACGTGCAGGAGGGAAAGAATGGGCGTCGATGCCAAAACATTTCAGTCACGAGTAACGGCCGCCTCTTCGACGAGCACTCTCAAACATGCGTTGTCCGTGCAGTGCAGTTAGATCAAACTGGGATCGTTTATCTTATACAATACAATAACTTGGCAAAGGGTGCGTTGCCAATCATTATAATAACTCGGCCTCCGTCAGTTGCAAAATCTATTTATGAAATCCGCAACGTGCAAGTAAGCCGAGCATCTCGCACATTCGATAATTGATTCGCCCAGCAACTCACCATGCCCATTGTGGTGTTAAATATCGCAGAAAAATATCTCTCGACATTCATACATATTTCACAAACGTACGGTGGATGTCAGGAGTCAACGACAACTAACGAATGATGATTTAAGACTGCCTTTATTCAAGTAACAAATTCATCCAATCCAATATATTTTATTATTACTACCACACAAATATCTTTGCTAGAATATATGACAAAAGCGATAAAGTAATGAATCAACTATAGTTAGATATTAATAATTTTAAAGTTGACAGTATCCGGGCGGCCTCATTGCGGTACCTACACACAATTTATAAACAATTTAGTGGTTATGGCGGTTGGCGGTTAACTTCGTCGTCAGAAATACATACTAAACATATTTTTTGATCGTAACATTTAAATTATTACGAGAACTACTGTATGTTCCGAAATAAATTGCTTTAAAGGTAAACAATTACCACAGTGAGTGAATGGACATGCGATGCCGACTGGAAATGAACTGGTATACAGCTGGACGTGGGCGTAACATGATGATGACACGACAACGAATCCGGTCATTTTATAAATAATACGAGTGTGGTCGAATTATAAGTTAAAAAAAACTCGATAAAATGTATTCTTAAAATTTTATCAAAGTAATTTCATAACAATATATCCTAAAATTGAAACCCCTAAACGTTGAATTCTATTGTCATTAATATCTCTATTCATAATGAAGAAAATCAATAAAAACCACTTCTAAATGTAGCAAACTAACAAAAGTTAAATCATGTTTATTTTTAAATTTTCATTGGCAATGTAGATGTCACGTTGGTCAGAAATTGAATATTTTGAAAATACTGGTTGCAGTGTCCAGATAAATTGAGAATGTAAATACTTCTATATTTTTTCTTTTATATCATGCAGCTGTTGAAGTATTATCGCAGCTCTGCAAGCATTCATGCAGTTATGTAATCATACAAGCATGCATTCAAGTAAGCAATTTTGCAGGCATACAAGCATGCATTTAAGCAAGCATTCCTGCTGGCATGCAGGCATGCAAGTGTTTCTATTCTAAGCGTGCTCTGCCAGAAGACTCGCTACGTCAGCGCTTTTGAAGTGCAGCGTAGGGTCGAACCTATTCATACTACGACCAATGCGGATCGCACCAACTATTTTTAGAAATAAAAAGATATTAAAGGTTTCGGAATACTGCGTCTATTTTAGAAAAAATGTGTATATGGCAACCAAATTCGGAAAATTTTATTATTACGTAATTTTTATAACCAGTTAGTTTTAGAACGTATTAATTAGTAGGTGAAGACAAAATTCGAAGTTTCAAATACTATAATTGGATTTTGATTTTAGAACAATCAGTCTTATGAGACAAACGGAATCCCATTTCTCAAGTGTGTCAAGTCGCCGGCTAAATTTAAGATATATACTTGGTATATTGTTTGATATTGTTATCTCGTATTGTCTATGTGCAGTTATTTTTTAATATACGTCGTTCCGTCGTTGAATCAGATGTTTGTTCCACAAATGTTTTAGAAACTGTGCTAAATTACTAGTGCTGTATTAAGTAATTTAGAGAGTGCTGACGTATTTAATCCACACTTCTCTCATTGAGAAGGGTTTTACGATGTATTTATGAGTCTGACGGCAGTGCAGTCGTGTAACTCCGGGGTTCGAATCCCGGTGGGACATACATTTGAGTGAAGAACGTTTGATTTTTATGAATTTGCGGATTTTCTACTCTACTTGGCTGTCTGGTTGTTTACAACACTATACTATTTCCATTTTTATATTTTCTCGATGACAGTTCTAATTTGATATAATGCTCTCTAGCTCCATCCAATAGCTCCATCCCTATCAGTTTCTCCGATAACCTTGTACGTGTGTAAGCGTCATATTTTGTAATAAAAACGCTCGCACAAGGTTACGCAGGACAGAAATGGACATAGTATAGCTGTGCTAACTATGGCACGACGAGGTATAAACAAGCGAATGCGAGTCAGCAGACTTGCCACGACCACTGCTGTGCTCAGTTTAGTTTAGATTGTGCTGTCTGTATTTAGTTTGCTCTACATCTATCTACCAGGCATCCTTCTACGACTTATTGATTTTTTTAATGTTTCTGTAAAGTACCAGCGAACTAATATTGAATGTTAAACCTTCTAGCCCGCCAAAGTCGCCCAGTCGCTGCTGCTGTTCTGCCAAGGACAAGGCCAGTTGACCTCGCTGCCGCCGCCGGGCGTGGAGCGCCGCATGTCCCGCGCCATGTCCATGGAGGAGTACGACAAGCCCAACATCCGCCGGCTGTCGCTGACGCCGAGCGCGCCCGAGTCCCCGCCCGCGCGTCGCCTGTAGACGCGCCGTCTGGCGGGAGGACTGGTCCTTTAGCGTTTTGTACTGTACATGTATGAACTCCTGAACTCGTAAATACATTAGTAAACGTTGTTTCGTTTGCTTCGGAATACTGTGGACCTAGCTTCAGATTGTTCTAGTCACGAATGGAGTAACTATAACTAATCTTTGTCTTAGGTTGTTGTTTCGAATGTAGCTGGCTTTGGAGAAAAGTGCTCTTTCTGGAACACCGTTTGAAATTGTATACAATTTATTATGAAAAAAAAACTTCACCCTTTCGATACAGTAATGTGTGTGGTAAAAGCCCCGCAAATAATGTTGGAAGTTAACCCGGCACGAAGCCGCTCATAAGATAGGTGTCGCCAGTTTGAATCGCATCACAGAAAGCGGAACGTGTGCCCACGCACCGACGAGCGTACTCGCCCGTGACCGCACCCGGTAGAGCCCCGGCCAGGGTCCCTAGTCTAGAGGCAAACCAAACTGCATTCTTTCTCAGTCTGAATGAAGGAAATGAAAATATCAACTATCAAAATTGTTTTTATAAAGGAGAGCTCAAAAAATATTCAAAATAATTAAATTTATTATTATGAATATTTTACTTTTATTAAAAGCTGAAGAGTTCATGTACAGATATTTAAACTTATTTCAGTAACTTGTTAAGAAAATGTAACAGTCTCTATGTTAAGATCTTTAGTGTGTATGAACAAAATAATACAGTAGTTTGAACAAAATGCGCCGGCGCGCCCCGCGGCGAGGGCCAGCCCGCGGCGCCGCCACTCACGCGACTCGGCGAACGTAGTTTTGTTACATTACAGCACAAGTACTGCGCTTGCTTGTTACATATATAACTTTATTGAGGGTGTTATTCGACCTGCGCGCCGCAGCCGCAGGACGGATTCAGTATTAAGGATCAGCATACATAAAAGGGATAACATATAATAAAAATACGTTATTAGAAATTAATGCGGGTTAAATGCCTAGCGAACAAAAATTGTGGAATTTTTAATTTTATTTTCCGCATAAAGTGAGAATAAATAAACAGGTGACGTGGAAACGTAGCTCAAGGATTGTGGTCTGCACCCAGCTTTTCAGATCGGTAAAAAAGTAACCCACTGAGTAAAGAAAATTATAACATATACATATATATCTATACCATAAAAATCGAAATTTTGCTTACGAATCATTTAAACAAAAATTCTATGATGTATGCCACATTATAGAATTTTCGTGATCCACCCTTGATACTGAACTCGTCCGTGAGCTTACGGCGCTCAGTTCGACCAACACCCTGTATATTTATTAATTGAAGTATTGCACGGAAAAGTATATAATCTATGTGATTGCTTGGCAACACTGAAGTGTAATAAATTTTACTTCGGCGGACAAAATGTATTTATAATTCTAAAGATGCCTTTTAGTAAATTATAAAAAAAAAATGTATTGTTTGAAATAAAAATGGTATCTTTTGAATTATGGTAACATGGAATCGAAATAATATCGTGGATGTACCCGTTCCAGATTACAGCTTGGAGGAAGCTCCGTAGCTGCGTGCAGTACCTCTATTTTAGAATTAAGCTATTTATTTATGTTGGTAGAGTAGACGAGCTTTGTACAATAATGCACTCAGTACGTGGGCGAGGACGCTGTGCACCAAAATATAAAAAAAAATTGTAGAAGTTTACGATGAGCACATATCAGAAATGTATATTTGCACGCAATTCGGTATGTAAAGCAAACATTGCAGGTTCTCATTGGAGTTTTCATTTTATATAATATTTGATTGAGCTTACTCTACCGACAGTGAACAAATCAAACTGACTCTCATTCAACCTCTAGATGACGTCAGCGAGTGCCATCCACTTCTATTACTCTTTGGTCAAAGCATCACATCAATGTTTGTAGTAAATATCTGTCACAAGAATCCATAGAAACGTGTGGAGTTGTTCGTTCCAGGCGCGACATAAACTTTGTAATGCGATTTAAAAAAAAAACTTCTCCGTGACGTCATCATAGCAAATTATTTAAAATTTTATTTAAAATGAAACTCCGCACACAACTAGAAACACTCAGTGTGTTCTAAGAATATCTTATTATTTCGGAAAAAAAATAACAAACTTCACCATCACTTTACATACCGACTTCAATACTTATATGTTTTTTTATAAATGTAACTAGATGGAGTAGCTGTATAATCATAATTAATCGATGTATACAAATATAACTTTTTAAATACAATCCTGTGCAAGTTGCCAAAAACTCCAGTTTCAATGATCTAGTTGAGAAGTAGCGATAAGTGTGAACGGATTGCCAGCAGCTGGGCGCGTGGCGTTGCTATGCAGTCTTGTAATAAACGAAACTGGGGCTAGATCGCTTGGTTTTATTTCTTCATTGAGCTTACAGTGTAGATCCGGCCGCATGAATCTGCAGGTTATTTGCTGAAATTAAATTATTATGAGTTCATCAAAAAGCAGATACCTTCAGATTCAAAACTTTGACCTTTACCCAGTTGAATGTGAAGTGGCAGTGTTTCGCAACTTGGCTGTTTTCTTAACGAGAAGACGACTTTAGAGATTACCGACCGCTTAGGGCTTCTGGGCAAGCCTCTCGATCAGACTCCCGGTCTACAGAGCCACCAGCGCATGTGCGTGTAGCACAGCGGTACGGGCACTCTAAAGAAATGCTTAAGAGTACTCGCATTATTAAAATAAATTAGAACTTGTATGAATTACTGCAGTCATCATTGGGATAAATAAATACATGAATCCCCAGACAAACACGCCAACTGTGTGGCCCCAAAGTAAGCAGAGCTTGTGTTATGGATGACCATACAGCGAACTGGGGGGATCCCAGAATAAACATACATATATAAATACAAACAACCATGACCCGAGAACAAACATCTGTGTTCATCACATAAATGCCCCGGCCAGGACTCGAACCTGGGACCTTCGGCGTATGAGGCTATTTACGACTACGCTACTCAGGCGTCTTGATGATTCCAGTAAGTAACTTGAAGGTCTCTGTCGACTGAGGAGGACTTATAAGCGATAAAATTCTGAAATCTTCGAAATTACATAGTCTCGAACATCGTTGCAAAGTCACTATTATATCGGTTTTTTGCGGATGTCACTTTTGAAAGTGTTTCGAATGTTATTTTTGAGTAGATCGAACCTGCCCCCGCCCTGCCAACTGGTTAACTAACCAGGCGCAGACAGAAGTTCTACCCGTTTATGGTAGATCCGCCGAAAAGCCGAACGACGCGTTTCGATTGCTTGTTTTTGGTTCAAGCAGTGGAATGATGTGCGTCTGTTCTGCCAGACTTTAATCCTGGAGATTTAAAGCACAGAATGAATAGGTATCGTGATGGCTGATCCTAATGAGCAAATCGGAATTTTGCAATGTTTCTATTAAAAAGGATTGCTAACCACTTCAAGACAAATAAAATTGTAAAATTTGTAATAGAACAAGCCGACGGGAGCGGTTCTGAATATCATATTTTGTGGCATTCAATCTGTCGTTGCGGTTTGCTCATGAGGCTCAGCCATCGCGGTACCTGCTGCATGGGCAGGCGTGTACCGTCGCAGTCTTCGTCATTACTGGTCAGCAGGTGAGATGGAAAACAAACGCCTGCCAATCAACCATAAATTATTCTTAAAAGTTGGCATCCATTTTCATAATTAACAAGTTTTGATCTTTATTGTTATACCGAAATGATAATTGTTTTTATTAAAATAACAATACTTAAAAGATCCTAACTAGCTAGATCTACATGATGTTCAATATGGACTCTTTTAACAAACAGCTTAAAATGGAGGATTTTATAAGCTGGCAACTCTTGTTGTACAACTACACCTCACTTACAAGCTCACAATCGAACGAACAGACAATCGATGCTATCGATGATTTGCAGTTACTTGACCGACTGATACCAGGCTGTGAGGGTAATGAGGAGTGACGGGACTTACATAACATCTGATCTCAGACTTACAGGACGTGCAGTTCCGCAAGGTTCGATACTGGGCCCGTTGCTGTTCATTATTTACACCGCAGACCTGGTCCGAGAGGTCAGGTATTATCATTACCACTATTACGCAGATGATGTCCAGTTGTACATCTCTGTTCCACCTGAAAAGGTTGAAACAGCGACTATGCGAATGAACGAGGATCTTGATAGGATTGCTGGATGGTCGAACAGAAATTCTCTCGCTATTAATCCGTCAAAGTTCAAATTTATTATTCTGGGTACAAAGTCTCAAATCACCAGGATTTGCAGGAATAAGCCAGACAAACGTATCACTGGCGAACCCATAGAATCGGTAAAAGAAGCGAGAAATTTGGGCATAATGACGGACATATCTACTGTTACGATTTGGAACACATAACACATTCTAACGGGAACACCCAAAAATTCCGAATTATGTAATTCCGAATATGAATATTCCGATTTTTAAAATTCCGAATTTCACAATCCTGAAGAGTCTTAATTCCGACTATTCAAAAACACGATTCTTATTTTACCGAAATTCATAAAAACGAAATTTTATTTTTACGATTTTCATTAGTACGAATAATTAAAAACCCGCTGTATTTCTAGTCCGAAATATGGTATTCCGAATTTTAATTTTCCGAAAATTCAATGCTAACATTCAGATTTTGTATCTAAAACCGGTGTTAACGCCGGATAACTTGGTCATCATTAATGAATTATATTGAAAACCACGTAGGTGTCCACCTAACGTTATTCATGGACGTTGTTTGGGTGCTACAACTTTGCTATCTTTATATTACAGGCGTATGATTGATTCAATTATTTGCATTGTATACCTTCTCAGTCTATCCCTGGTCGTCATTCAACCACATCATTGTGTAACAATTTTTTTTTTATATACTTAAAATCAAGTCTGCAAGAAGTCAGAGTTTCATTTAGAGGCTCCATAGTTCCGTAAAGGAACATAATTGGTGACACCGACGTGATCGGGTTCGCCTGTAGTTGATAAACTTGGAATATAAAGTGCTCAGTCGGAAGAGGATTTATACATACAACGGACCATTGCCACACCATTTGGCTGGATCGAACTCAAGGCAAGTGCTCTGTTACTCATCCTTACATCCTAACCAACTCATATTCTCATCGATTTCCATTAATTCCATTAATTCCAGCAGATTCCATTGTTGCAAACTTTGTCAACCGGGTGGGTTGACATTCAATATTTTTTATTGTTAAATTTCGTCTAAATTTACATGTTTTTGAGCTAATTTCATAATTTCATAAAAGATGGCACTAGTAGCTAATGTAAACATCTCTCTTCATATCAAAATTTTCTAAAAATAGTAAAAGTGGATGAATTTTGATTTTGAATAAGTAATAGCTTTCTTACACATCAACTAAGCTGTGTAAACGTTTGTGATACTGTGCGGTGTATAACAGTACCCTAATCCAAAACCAAAAAGGCATTCTCGCTCCGATCGCCACGCGGTGCGGACGTGCAAGCCCCGTTCTCCGTTGATCGGTCCTTTCCCGCTATTCCGTGGCGCTCAGTCTACTGACGTCACAGTCTAGCGTGTTGGTTCCGTGCTACGGTTTTCAAGGTTTTCTACTCCGTCTGAGTGCTATCGAGGTGCGTATTTTCTTTGCGACTAAGCCCCTTAGTCTTCAAAGTGCTGTGCTAAGTTGTGTTGTGCTTGTGCTGAGTGCAGTGTTGTGCCCAGCGTAAGTAGTCTGGTTTCAGTGCAAAGGATACTTAACGGTGACAACGAATTTGTACTGAACCAGTCTTTTTATTTTTATTTTATTTCTCTTCTCTATTTTATTTATTTTCTTCTATTTTTCATATTTATTTTTATCATATCTGTGTGTTTTCGTGTGTATTTGTCCTTTCTGTCGGTAAAGGTTGACCCTAACGTGGTCAACTCTTTACCTGCGTACCCTTTTTAGGTTTTTAGGTAGCGGCCTTCGGCGTACTACTGTTAGTTTTAAGTTTTTCCTCCCCAGCCCCCCTACCGCTGGTAGGGAGGTTAGCCGCTAGGATTTTGCTAGGTTTTTAGGAACTAGGCATCTTTTATTATACATTTATTTATTAATATTAGTGCCCAACCCTCCCTAATGGATCCGCTAAGCGCTATTAACGCGTTCACCCAGGCGCTTGCTGCGATAGGCGTCTACATCCCGAATGACATCATAACGCAGGCCTTACAGGCATCAATCGCGTCCCCGGCCCCTCAGGCCACAACCCCGGCCCCTCAGGCCTCAACCCCGGCCCCTCAGGCCTCAAACCCGGCCCCTCAGGCCTCCAACGTCGAGACCCTCAGGTCTACAGCTCTTCCTCGTCTCCCGCCTCGTCCGAGATGGACTGCGAATCGGACGCATCCTCTCACGCGTCGCGTCGCAAGCGTACCGCTCCCGGGAGCGACTCCGAACCCGCGTCTGATACGTCATCAGATGCCGTCACCTTAACCGGCTCTCCTGAGCCCGCGTTTCAACTTGTCGCCAAGCGCTCCAAGAAGCGCTCGAAGAAAGCTTCGGTATCATCAATACCCGAGCCCTCCCCGGTGTCTTCAACACCAGCCCCCGCGCCGTTAAAATCACTCGAAGTTACCGCGCCTCCGTCGGTCCCATCGAAGCCAGCGACGCGCTGCGCTCCCGTCCCGCCGAAACCTCAGCTCCCTCCGCCCGTCTTCCTGCGTGAAAAAGCGCGCTGGACCGCGGTTTCTAACTTGTGCAAAGAGCACAAAATTAATTTCTTAAAAGCCGCCAACGCTGGCGATACAATCAAAATTCAAGTAGCGACCGTCGACGACTTCCGCGCGTTTACCAGGTTACTCTCGTTAAATAAAATCGCGTATCACACCTACGCCCTCCCGGAGGAGCGTAAGATCCGCGCAGTACTACGGGGCGTCCCGTTCGAACTCAGTAACGAAGACATCCTCGAGGACCTTAAGTCTCAGGGTTTCCCGGTCACAGCAGTGCACAAGATGCACTCCAACCGCGGTAGGCGTTTTCCTTTAGCTTTAGTAATCCTGTCAAATACTCCCAACTCGAAGGAGATTTTCAAAGAGGCTCGCACAATCTGCGGACTCTCGAACATCTCCGTCGAGCGTCCCAACCCCCGCGGTCACCCTGGGCAGTGCCACCGCTGCCAGCTATATGGCCACGCAGCGGCTAACTGCTCAGCTCCCCCCAGGTGCGTTAAGTGCCTGGATCCACATTTCACAAAGGAGTGCACTCGCACTCCTGAATCCACTTCCCCCCCTGCCTGTGTGCTGTGCGGCCAGTCCGGCCACACAGCTAACTACAGGGGTTGCCCGCGCGCTCCGCGCTCCACCACCAAGAGGGTCGCGCCTAAACCGGCGCCGCCGCTCACTCCTGCTAACTTCCCGCCGCTGCGCAACCGGGGTCCCCCGGAAGCAAAGCCCGTTCAGCCGACGCCTACTCCGGCTCTGTCTTGGAGGCAGCGTCCGGCCGTCCCGCCTGCACCTTCCCGACCCATCCCAGCTCCAGTAGCTTCCGTAGGGCCGCGTCCCGCTCCGTTATCCGTACCTCAGTCGTCGTTGGCTGAGGATATGAAGACCGTGTTCGACGTTATTCAAAACGTCGATATTAACGAAATTTCCGTACTCGCACGCAAACTGCGAGCCGCCTGCTCTCCTCAAGAGCGTTTATTCGCGTTAGCCGAGCATCACTCGCTCCTAAGTTCGTTGTAAATTTATTTTATTTATTTTTTTTATTTTCGTATAAAATCGTAAATAAGTAAATTATAATGTCTAGACCCGCGAATCCCGCGTCCAGTCGTATTAAACCCAAGGGCTTATCCCTAGTATCTTTTAACGCTCGTAGCCTTAGCACTAACCTTCCCGAGATTAAACTGTTCCTTCAGAACAAAGAACCTGACTTATTCCTTCTCCAGGAGACATGGCTTACTCCAAACCGCTCCAGGGGATACGCTATTCCTAAGTACGCGTTTACTCGCAACGATAGGCCCAACTCCGACGGTTACGGCGGCACCTCTATATATTACAAAAGAGGCTTCCATTGCTGTCCTCTCCCTACCCCTCCTCTCCTCAACATGGAGGCCACTGTGTGTAGATTGGCTATGACTGGTCATCCGACCATCATCATAGCTTCAATCTACATACCTAGTGGTACCAGACCAATCCGCAGCGACTTTGAGGCCATTCTCGCCCTCGGCCATTCAGTCATTATGTTCGGAGACTTTAACTCCAAACATACTGACTGGACGTGCCTATCGACCAACACCAGCGGTATCGCTCTCCTCGACATCACTAACTCCCTTGACTTAGACGTCATATCCCCCATCACTCCCACTCACTATCCCAACAACCCGACCTATTCTCCTGACATCCTCGACTTTGCAATTATCAAGCGAATCAATCTTGATCTCAGGTCCATCGAACCGCTCGATGACCTAGGCTCCGACCATCGCCCCGTCTCCCTCGTGCTAGGCGCGCCTAACGATAACGTCACATCTCCTAAGACCTTTACCAACTGGAAAGGCTTTAAAAATACGTTAGTTTCAGCCTTAGAGGCACCGAACTCTCCGCTCGCGATTTCGCCCGACCAATTAGACAGCCCGATTAAAATAGATTCGATAGTCGATAATCTCACTGATGCTATCAACTCAGCCATCAGCAACAACGTAATCATTGCTAAGCAAGGCAAACCCGCGCTTCCCTTAGCCGTTAGCAATCTCATTAAAGCTAAGAACGCGGCTCTCCGGAGAGCCAAGAAATATCCCACGCCCGCATATAGAACAGCTGCGAATCAGCTTCAACGCAAAGTTAGGTCTCGCCTCGCGGAACTCCGTGACACTCAGTTTAGCGATCTCATGGAGAATATCTCCCCGTCCCACCAAGCGTATTATCGAATGGCCCGAGCTTTACGCGTAGACACCGCCTCTCACGTTCCTCCTCTCACTCGTCCCGACGGCACCATTGCCTTCGAAGTCGAAGAGAAAGCCGAATGCTTCGCCGACAGCATAGCGGCACAATGCTCGCCCAGCACGCAACCCGCGGATCCCTCCCACATCCAGGCGGTGGAGGACGAAGTTCTCCGCAGAGAATCTCTCCCTATCACCGACGACCCCGTCACAGTCTCTAATGATGAAATCTTGCTTCTCATTAGAAAGCAAAAGTCCAAAAAGGCTCCGGGTGCGGATGGAATTTCCAACCACGCACTTAAGCACCTGCCACAGCAGGTGCTTACCTTGTTAGCTATCATCTTCAATGCCTGCTTCGACCATAGCTACTTTCCAAAAGCCTGGAAAGAAGCGACAGTCATAGGCATTCCCAAGCCGGGTAAACCTCTGAACATCCCGGCTAATCACAGACCCATCAGCCTCCTCAAGGCAATGTCTAAACTCCTCGAAAGAGTCATACTCTCTCGAATGCGGAACCATCTGTTTCCAACGGATGGCGACCCTCTCATTATTCCCCACCAGTTCGGCTTTCGCACTAAGCACTCCTGCCCTCAGCAAGTCCATCGAATCGTCGAGTACATTCTCGAAGGATTCTATCCGCATCGTAAAAAATCAATCGCGGTTCTCTTTGACGTAGCCAAGGCATTCGACAAAGTCTGGCACAGCGGTCTCGTTTTTAAACTCTATAAAATAGGCCTACCGGTTCGCCTAGTCAGATTAATCGCGTCGTTTCTTAAAGACCGTACGTTTCGATTCAAACATGAAGGCACGCTCTCCGCGCCTCGTCCCATAAAGGCTGGAGTCCCGCAAGGCTCAGTCCTCGCCCCTCTGCTGTACACCGTGTACACTAATGACATGCCCATCCCGCCGAAAGGCGTCGAACTCGCCCTCTTTGCAGACGATACCGCCCTTTACACTAAAGGTAAAAGGATCCCGTATAACATCACCAGACTCCAAAAGGCCGTAAACGCCCTCGGTGTTTGGTTTCAAAAATGGCGTATCGATGTCAACCCAGAAAAGAGTTCTGCCATTCTATTCGACCACAAACGTCGTAATCGCCGCAACGATCCCCACATTCGAATGTTAGGTATTCCCATCCCCTGGAAGCGCAGTATCAAATACTTAGGCGTCACCTTAGATCAGACGCTTTCTTTTAAGCCACACGTCGATAGAGTAACGAAACTCGCGCGTTTCTACTTAAGCCGCTTAAATAGTATGATAGGTAGAAAAAGTAAAATGTCTTTTAGAAATAAACGTACGCTTTATAAGGTCTGCGTTAGACCCGTCATGTCATATGCTTCGCCAGTCTTTGCCCACGCCAATCCCTCCGTCCTGTATAAGCTGCAGGTGGTTCAAAATCTCTTATGCCGCAGGGCCACAGACGCACCTTGGTATGTGCGCAACGCGGACCTGCACAGAGATCTTGAACTACCTACAGTGCAACAGCACCTCAAAACACTCTCAGAATCGTTCTTCAAACGCGCCGAATCCCATCCCAATCATCTTGTTCGAGATTCAGTCTCATATACTGCTACTGTGTTAGATTCGAAATTCAAAGTCGCTAGGCCGAGAAACGCGCACACGGGCGAACCTACGCAGTTAACTTTAGCTCTCGAGGCCCTTCAGGCCGCAAATCCTAATTCTAACGTAAATTCTAATTCTAACGTAAATCCGAATTAATGCAATTTTTATTTTTCATTTTTTAATGTTTTTATTTTTACTTTTCATTTTTGAGCACCTTCAGTGCTATGTGAATCTCAGCGGGTGACCCCTTAAGGGCCCCGCTGGCGCGGCCTCTTTCTCCAATTGGCCGTCGCTCAGATGAAGGCTGAGTGGCAAAAATGCACGAGCCGACAGGGGGTTTTTTAGTGGGTATGGTTCTGGTAGGCGTCGGGACGAGTCCCACATAACTCCGATCGCGCGCGCGGAGTATGCGTCAGAGCATTTTTTATGTCCTCCTGCCCCTCCCGTGGAGGGGAACCAAAAAAAAAAAAAAAAAAAAAACCAAAAAGTTTCAACTGTAAGTCAGTGAACCACATAAATAACAAAATGTGTAAGTAAAGGTTATGAAACGTATTTGCACCGAGCCTCAGTAAATTACAAACTTAATAAATAAATAATAATAATCCAACAAAACAATCAAGATGAACTTTCTATAGAGTGTGGTCGGTATAAGAAATAGTGATATCCTACCCGCGCACGATTAATTAAGGGTTTTTTTTGTGCGCAACGGATGTACTATTTCGTACTTACTCAGTTCAACTTAGTTCAAATGAGCCGTGACCGAGTGCGATAAGGTGCTGAGATCTTGTAAGCGTACTCGTTGGGTGGATGCGCCACCCCAGTTTCGACGACATTCAAGGAAGGATTTGTTTACGTCGATTTTAATGTCAAGTGAGTGTAAATTTGTCATAATTTTATACACAAACTTATAATTATGTTATCTAATGTGAACTAGAGGAAAAAAGGGCATAAAAACTGATTGAAACCATTTGTTTCTTTATTAACCCATTTGGCGCCTCTGTACCTGATTGGGTACAGCAATTGAGGGTAGTTATTAATTTTGTATACCTACTGTTGTTTTTTTACACAATCATAATACATTGACAGGTAGTTTATTAAAGTAGAAACGATTCGAGTCGGTATATTCAAAATAAATATGAAGGAGAGGATTCTAAATTCAGTGTTTAATCATTTCTATAGGTAAGTACATTATTTTATTATTTCTTAGTATTTGTATATTACCAGATTTTATTTTATGAGTTTAATTTAGTAGTTTACGACCTTATTTATAATATAAATGATAAACCAGTGATTTTTACCGTTTATTTACAAAGTAAACAGCTTGAAACACTGGTGTACCCATTTGGGTACAGCGGCCGTATCCATATAACGATTTCATATTCTTTTTCAGATTTTTACAACAATGAGTAACAAACATTTTAACGTTTCCAACAACTATAACGGATTAGAGGAGGCAGTGAATGACATTTTAGAAGAAAGTGATAATGGGGCTGATTACGGCTTCGCGATCATTCCACCGGAACCTAGTGTCGTGACAGATGAAGAAGAACGTGCCGACGAGGACATGGCTACTGCGTCTTTGTCGCGAGATGTGCCAGGGAACATAGAGGTATTTCGGGGCAACGAAGACATGATTGCAAGTGACATTGACAGCAGTGATGATGAACCTTTGGCTGAAAAGGAAAAAAGAAGCTGTCATCAACAGCCAGATCAGCCACTATAGCGAAAGTGTTCACCAACATATACTTTTGCACCCCAAGATAGATCTGACGTGCAAGATAGACAAATATTGGTGAAGGAACAATTCCAGAATCTCACCCCAGTACAAATATTTGAAAAAATATTTGATGATGAGGTTATTTGTTTCATAATTACAAATACAATTTTACATGCTAATCAAAATAACCGACACACGTTTCAAGTAGACGCTCTTGACTTAAAAAAGTTTATAGGTATATTGATATTATCTGGGTATCATAGGTTACCCAGAGAAGATCTATACTGGTCTTATGATGAAGATGTAGATAGGAAGATGTATGTTGGCTATGCCAAGACAAAGATTCCGGGATATAAAAAAGAACCTTCATTTGGTGAACAACGTTGAAGCCAGTAGTACCAGGGATAAAATGTTCAAAGTTCGTCCATTAGCTGATATACTAATGAATAAATTTCTTCAGTGGGGTGTGATGCATGACAGTATTTCAATTGATGAATCAATGGTAAAATATTTTGGCCATCATCCTGCTAAGCAGTTCATCCGAGGAAAACCTGTGCGGCTTGGCTACAAGAATTGGGTAGCAGCAAGTTCTACAGGATACTGCTATTCTTTTGATTTTTATTGTGGAAAATCCGCAGAAGCTTCCACTGATCCATTAGGTTCGAGAGTAGTCAAAATGTTACTTCAGAAATTGAGGACTGATCCAACTAATCATCAAGTATTTTTTGACAACTTTTTTACAAATTATAATCTCTTAGTAGAACTGAAAAATGAAGGATATCGTGCAACTGGCACTATAAGGGAAAACAGAACTAAGAAATGCCCTATTAGAAGCACTAAAGAGATGAAGAAAGAAAATCGTGCCTCTTATGATTTTCGGTTTGATAAGCAAAATGAAATTCTGTTAGATAGCTTGTTAGTTAGATGCTGTTAGTTAGCTGATAACAGTGTTTGCACGATGGCGACCAATTATGACACCATTGAACCGTTAGGAGTTGTCAAACGATGGTCTCCTGTGCAACGTGAAAAAACTGATGTCAATATTCCAAGACTGTTTCAAACATATAATAAAAATATGGGCGGTGGATGAGTTGGGTCAGTCCATTTCACTCTATAGAATTTCAATTCATAGAAAAAAGTGGTGGTGGGTTCTGTTTACCCATATGGTAGACATGGCTATTGCTAATGCTTGGCGTTTGCAAGTTATGAACTGCAGTGATGGCATGGATCAACTAATGTTTCGACGTTCCATTGCAAGATATTACTTACGCCAGAAAACACAAACCAAGGCTCGACCTTCGTCTTCCTTGGTTCCAGGCTTGCCTCAATATGGTACAGGACATTATCTTCAAAAGATCGAAAAACCATTACGATGTGTTATTTGTCATGTAGGAGTTCGCTGTAAAAAGTGTATAAAAACATTATGTGCAGAAAAACGATGTTTTGAAAATTTTCACCTATAATACGTCGCTGTACTTAATTGGGTACACCCCCCTCTTAGGAATGTTAATTACTTTTTTAACTTTTTTCACACTTTTATGTTTATTTGATTCCTAAATAATAAAGAGATAAACGTTTTGTAAAAATATTACTGTCGTTTTCATTTTGGCGCTTAATGGGTTTAAGTCTTGGTTTGTTTATATTTCAAAAACTTAAACAATTAAGTGCGTGAAAACAGTAGAATAATGCTGTATTAACTCTTCACCACCACAAAGACAGTTTTGAATATGACAGAAGTAACAAACGTTCTAAACAAATAAACTGAATGTATTGTATATTGCTCTATTTGGCCACTGCAAGGAATAGACTGTCTGCCCCATCGGTGCAACGTTTGCGTTCACAAGCCATAGACCTGGGTCTTGAAACAGACGTCATGCTTTAAGATTATCCATTTCTTTTTTTAAGTATATAAATAAATAATCTTCTAAATTATTGAAATCGACAATTTGAAATCGATTGGAAATGGATAAATTAATTTGCACCAAATTTAAATAAAGGTTCGAGACGGTGAGAACGTGAAACGTTCAAGGTGCAAAAAAAAATTATAACCTTAACTGTGCAGTTATAACTGAAAAACGTTTTCTGTAAATGAATAAATTTTAAATTGGTCCTGCCCTAGATGATTGTGCTATCAAAACCGTGGCGAAACAAATAAAACGAGCACTCCTTTAACCAAAAAGATGCACAACAACTCGAATGAACGTAATGAACTTATAGCAGAATCAGTTACAACTCCAACCTTTAAAGTTCAAAATACGTTAAGGAATCATAAGACAGTTTGTCTTTCTCCAAATGTTTTGGATGTTTCAAGTCAATAATCAACGAAAACTCCTTCCTTTCCACAACTTCTACGCCGAGACGAAGTTTACCAGACTTATCAACGAGATGCAGCGATGATGTAGACAAACTAAAAAGAAAAAATACTGAATTATTGAATAAGTTACAAATAGCAGAAGTTGAAATAGAGAATTTAGTCATGGAAAAATTTGATTTAGAGAAGGAACTAACAGAAAAAGATTCACTAATTACGAAACTTATACAAATTTGTGTGAAATATCCAGATAAAAAACGAAAAACAAAGCAATGTGAAGTTAATAACATCACATCTAGTTCGTCGTACATGCAGGAGATACAAGAAACAAAACAAAATCAAAAGTTCGGTACCCATACTTTGACACACAAAAACCTTAGAACAAAAAATTACTCCTTCGATAGGTGAAAGAACATTAAAAATATTTGGTTCACAACAAACCAAGGGCCTAGCTTTGTATCTTTCACATTCCAGGCGAGGACCAAACTATGAAAAGTTTAGTATTTCTTCTTTGACAAAACCAAATGCTAATTCCAAGGAAATATTGAAGAATTGTACTAAGGACATGATGACGTCGGACGTATTTATATTATGTGTTGGGGAAAATGACAAAAATCCTCTTCTACTAATAGCAGAACTATATTCTGTATTAGAGATATTAAGTAATAACACAGTTATAATTTTGAGTGTCCTACAAAATCCTTGTTTAAATGAAAAACTTTGTAAACTTTTTAAAAATTGTTCTTTTATTGACTGTCCTTCTGTTTCAAATTGTCACCTAAATTATAAAATTTTAAATGTTATTAAAAATTTCCAAAAATATTAATTATATCTTGGACTGTAATTTTTATGATAAAAACTTTCTAAGTATAGGGTCCAGAAATGATGGCTTGAGGGTGGTAACGATATTATAAAAAACAACCAAAGCGGGAACCAAACTTAAATCTCGACAACTTACCATTACTTACCTTTTTGATATCATGCGCCAGAAAAAAATGTCCGAAACAACTTCTATACCTAAAAAATTACCGCACCATTCTAGCTCGTGTGGTGATATTAACTTTTTTCTTGAAAAACAATCCAAAGAATGTTGACTATTTTAAATTACTTCACCAAAACATTGCTGGTTTAATAACTAAAAAAGAGAACTTGGAAATCGAACTGCAGAAATTAACCGAAACCCAATATTGACATTTTGTGTTTCTCTGAGACGTTTGTTAAAGCTGGGAATGAGTCAAATATAAACATAAATGGTTATTTTCTGGCAGACTGGTTCTCAAGAGTATCCGAAAAACGTGGCGGCACATGTATTCTTTGTCGTAATCATTTGAATTTAATAAGGTAAATTTTTTAAGTGAATCAAAAGTCGATTACATATTTGAAGCATGCGGGATTGATATCCCAGAATATAAATGTACAATTATTTGCATACATAGAACTCCTACTAGTAACCCGTATCAATTCTTGCGTAAATTTGAGAAGCTTCTGGAAATACTGCGTAAAAAACGGAACAGACGCATTATAATAACAGGTGATTTTAATATTGACACATTGAGACTAACCAGCGTTGCAAACGAATACCAAAGAATACTTCAAAACTATAATTACACTATCCACATTGACAAACCTACCAGGGGCAAGGCATGTTTCTACCAGAAGGCCTACCATCAACTTTTAGTTTGCCATTCAATTCCGATGTAATCCAGTTTAGGTACCTAAACTGAATCGCTAAGATTCGTACCATGAAGTGCCTTTACCTAACTGGCGTTTGAATCGCTCACGGAGGAATGAAAGGTCGAAATTTGTCTGTTGTCCGCGTGTGAGAAAGAGATGACGCTGTACACTCGTTGCATAAGTCTGTCTCTTTTACTCGAACCATGTGCACTGCGTTTCGAAATCTAGTTGATATGATTTTAGCGGTGTTTATTGTGTAAAAATAACAACAAATATATTTTAAAATTGCGCTTTTCAGTGTCAAATTATATACCATAAGCCCGTTTTAGTACTCATTAAATAATGGAAATATATATAATTCTTTAAATTACAAATAATTAAAGGTTTCCTTAGTGTTGTCGTAAAAATAAATTTAAGTTTTAAATTTTTTTAAATTTAAAAAAAAATAAGTTTAGAACGCAACCAATTTGACTTCTACCTTTGTCTCTACTGACAAATCAGTTGTTTTTGTGTTGTGTTTATTTCATTATCATTTTCCAAGAAAATAAAAAAGACTAATTCGTCAGACATCTACAGTAAAAAAATAGCTCTAGAAATCACTTTTTCACATTAACACATAAGAAACACTAAATATCCAACTGAAATACCATAAATTACCTATATTTTCAACCATTTTTTTAAAGATATACCGAAACGATTCACTTTACGCCAAGAAAGTAGCAACTTTTTTTGAATCGCTTACTTTAACATTCAAGTCATCCAATATAGGTTGAAATATCACCTCATGGTACGAAAAATGAACGAACTAAAACAGTTTGCGATCCAATCACCGACTTGATTTGGCGTCAACCTAACTGGATCGCTTTAATGACGTCATGGTAAGAAATAGCAAAGCAGTTTATTTTAGGTCGTCAATTGAATCGCAATAATAGTTCATAGTAGGCCTTCTGATTATTAGTAACAGTCCGGAATCTGAAGGAGATATTATTCATCTATATCTGTCAGAACACGACACAGCTGAGTTTCTGGCTATACCTATAGAACATTATAGGTTACCATTAAAAACTACATTTTATAAAAAAAGGGATTTCAGCTCTGAGAATTTGAAAAAATTTATCAATTACTTAACTAAATTATCGTGGAATGACGTGTATGTGGAAAAAGATACAAATGTAGCTTTTAATAATTTTTATGACATGTTTACATTGCTATTTGATTCATGTTTTCCAGAATATACAGTAAGAAGAAATAATAGGCATAAAAATCTAAAATGGCTTACTCGGGGTCTAAAAAAGTCTGCTGATACTAAACGAAGACTTCGACTTAAATTATATAAAACCCGAAACATCATAGACAAGCAAACATATTCAAATTAGAAACAATTATTCAAAATGCATTTTTACGGCAAATAAAAAATATAACACTGATATTATTACAAAGGCATCAAATGTATCTAAAGCTACTTGGAATATAATAAAAAATGATGTAATTCAACAACATTGCCAGCATGAAACAACAAAATTAATAATTAATCATATTACGTATGACAACCCTCTTGATATATGCAATAAATTTAATGACTTTTTTATTGACAATACAAAGATAGATCAAACTTCAGAATCGGAGATAAGCAAACATATTTCCACAAACAGCTCTAGTATGTACTTATTCCCTACAGACACCAAAGAAATAATTACAATAACCTTAATGAAACGAATTCTGTAGGATCCGATGGAGTACCTACGACAATTTTAAAACAGTGTAGATACATAATTGCACCGGTACTGGCACATATAATCAACTTGTCCTATAAACAGCAAATAAAGAATTTATTATTATAAACAAGTAGTTACCCGGAAAGATTGAAAATAACTGTTATTAAGCCAATACACAAGAAAAACAAAACAGATGATCCTAAAAATTATCGACCATTAGCTCTCATAAATAATATATCAAAAATCTTTGAAAAAAATATGTATCTGCGTATAATAAATTTTATTGATAAACATAACATTTTAAACCCGTGTCAATTTGGGTTTCAAAAGGAAAAATCAACCAGCCTAGCTGCGTTTAAATTAACTAATGAAATAATAAAATGGACTAATAAAAGAGAGAAAGTTATTGCTTTGTTTTAAGACATGAGTAAAGCTTTCGATTTTGTTTCGCATTCAAAGCTATTAAGAAAATGTGAAAGATATGGTATACGGGAATTGGAAATGAATGGTTAAAAAGTTATTTAGAAAATAGACTTCAATATGTTCAAATAAAAGCTGTTGATGAAAAATCTGAGTTAACTAACTGGTCTTCCGCTACTAGGCATAATAAAGCCGGAGTGCCTCAAGGAAGTCTATTGGGACCACTTCTTTTTCTTTTATATGTAAATTACCTACCTAAAGTATCAAATTTTAATATGACATTATATGCTGATGACGTATCAATAGTTATTCCGGACATTTCAAGTGGAAAATTTATCGACGTTATTAATTCAACAATATCTGACATTTTAAACTGGCTGACATTAAACTATTTGACAATAAATATAGGTAAAACAAAGTTTATCCAATTTTTTAATAGGGGAGCACAAGAGTTAACTTTAGATGTCTTGTGTAATAATGAAAAAATAAAATAAGTAAATGCAATCACCTTCCTTGGAATAGAATTTGACCAACATTTCACTTGGAAAACCCATATAGCAAAAGTATGCTCTAAAATAAATAGGTTTGCTTATGCTCATTGGAAGCTAGCCAAGCTATCTAGTAAAGAAACAGCGCTCAAGGCATATCATGGATATGTAGCATCCATATTGGGTTATGGAATTTTGCTTTGGGGTAATAGTGTGATTTCCGAAAAAGTTTTTATTGCACAAAAACAGTGCGTTAAAGCTATTGCTGATGTGGATTCGTGCACCACCTGCAAGCCATTATTTAAGTCAATGAAATTGCATACACTTCCGCGCATTTATATTTATCAGTGTTGTATTTTGTAAAAATGGATCCTGATTGCTTTAAAACAAAAAGAGATTTCTGTAATTTTAATACAAGATTTCCGGATAAGCTATGTTTGCCAACAATAAAATCAGAAATATGCAATAGAAATAATGAATGTATGTCAATAAGACTATACAATAAATTGCCATCGCAACTAAAATGTCAACCACTCAATAGGTTTAAGTTGATTCTAAAAAAACGGTTAATCGAAAAATGTTTCAACTCTATAAATGAATATCTAAATTTGAAAAAACTTTATATGAATTTGTAAATAAATGTAGTAGTTAACTAATAATTTAATGATTTGTGTATTCACTGTAATAATTAACAATTCCAAATTATATACATATCTCTTTTTTATTTGACATTGCATGCTGTTACACAGTAAAATATGAGAACGAATAATTATGTCAAACCACCATCGACTACCATATTTTCAGCAATAAAGATTATTATTATTATTAATCAATAGAATTTATTAAATTAAATGTTATTTATTAGGTTTTCGTTACTTCGCACCTATTTTTGCGTGGTAAACAGCACGGTCTGCCGAATATTTTGCAGCGTTGTCGGCCGGCTTGACCTTGAACTTGACGGCCGCCGTGGCGTGTCGTCGTGCTGCTCGTGGCTAGCCGGGCCCAGGTATCACCGTGTGAGGGACGTAAGACAATTTTATTGCTATAACTAAATAACAAGTGCAGTTTGCGTTGTGGTTTTGTTTATTATTGCATACAAAAGGTACGTAATTAAATTACTAGGTTAATAACTTGATAATTGATATTAAATCCAGTTTATTTACATACTAGTACTTTCGCGTGGTTTCACCTACGTATATCCTAATCCCGTGGGAACTTTATAATAAATTATAACCTATCTAGTCTATAAAAGGTATTTTCGAAACCGGCCGTTAGCTCCCGAGATTAGCGAGATAACCAAACAAACAAACAAATTCTGCAGCTTTGTAATATTATTTTACAATGACCAAGAAAGAAAGTATAGTATCAAAGGGTGGTTTAGGGCCTAGTAGCGATAATAATATGATATGAAAAGAATTTATTACTAAGCGAAGCTCTTTAAAGGGCCAAATTACTAAGTTTAAAAACTATTTAGACAAAATCACAGAGCGACCTACACTGACAGCTATCGAACTTGCTGAATTATCTTTAAAATTAGGCAGGTTTGAGAGCTTGTCTACAAAGTTCGATGACTTGCAGACTCAGATCGAACTATTTAATTCAAATAATTTAGATTCAGAGCTAGACGAGCAAGAACGCGTTGAGCATGACATTATAATGTGTACAGCTATATGCAAGGATTTAATTGAATCACACAATGAAAAAAAATCCATCAAACAAGAAAACAAAAGGCGCGAATCAATATTTCATGAAACTCATTGCTCTTTCGACTCCATCATGGCATAAAACTTCCCCAAATACAAATTGCCAAGTTTGACGGGTTATTTTTCCGTTGGCTGGAATTCCACGACATCTTTTCCAATTTAATTCACAATAATAGTCACATCCCCTTAATTCAGAAATTTCATTATTTATTAAGTTATCTTGAGTGCGAGGTAAAGCGAATAGTTGCTAACATTGAAGTATCTTCCTCCAATTATTTAAATGCGTGGCAATCATTGTGCGACCGGTACAACAATAAACGCTCATTATTTAACTATAATTTAAAATCTCTTTTTAGCATACAGCAAATAACTCGTGAGTCGGAAGGTTCGCTGAGGTATTTAGTAAACCATGTTTCGAAGAAATTGCGTGCTCTTGCCAACCTTGGTCAACCTACTGACCAACGGGACACTTTAATTATTTTTATGTTACTATCTAAATTAGATAATACTACTTTAATGAAATGGGAACAGCAGCGTAATGTGCGGTTTACATGTATTAAGTAGTTAAGTTGGTAACTAATTTTTAACTAAATTTTAAGTTACTAGACGTCACTTGTGTGTCCAAACGGATTAAGTAGTTAAGTTCATAAGTTCAATGAAGATGAGGAGTGATGAATCTCAAGGAATTCGTCAATTCTGTATTTAGATATGTGGTAAATGTGATTTTGGACAAATTCAGAGGAGAATTTTATTCGGAAATTAAAATCTTTACAAGAATATGTTTTTTTCTAAATGTTTATTCTACAAGCGTATCTATTTTATATATTCTTCAACAAATTTTAAAGTCGAAACTAAACTCCACTCCGACATTTAAAAAAAAAGATTAAATGCGAAATAAATAGGAGCTCTTGCCGCCATCCGCTTTGTCAACTTATGCACTTAACTAAAAAACCTCGTCCAAACGTGTTAAGTGAGAAGCCCCGCCCACCCACTTATACGAAAAATAGAACGAATCCTAATCTACTTAATCACTTGCGTACTAAATTTTAAGTTACCACTAGTCACTTAACTGACTGTTTACACGCAACTTTTAACTTAAAATTTAGTTACCAACTTAACCACTTAACGCATGTAAACCGGCTATAAGTCTAGTACTAAATTACCTAATCCTGCCTACTTCTTATGCCATCATGCTGTTTTTAGAGTTTCCAGCGAATCAACGAAGATTCGTGTAGTGTTTGACGGCTCCGCACCCTCCTCTTCAGGCTACTCGATCAATGATCTGCAAATGATAGGTCCTAACATGCAGGACGCTCTCTTCGCTATTCGGATACGAGCTCGACAACATCGTCGTAGTTTCAATATACGACGTCCTAAGCCGAGGTCCGTGCCCTTAGGCGTATCGTATGTAGGAGTAGTTTAAGTTCCGGCTAAGCGCCCTCAGCGCTAGGCCACAAAGTCCGGTGAAATTTAAAAGGCTAATAGGGCCATAAATAAACTGTCCATCTCGCAAAAAAAAGACATTTTGCTTTGCTGAAGCCTAAATTTTATATGAAAATCTAAGTCATGAATAATTTCTCTTGAATAATGAATATCTGATTATAATTCTATTCTTTTATTTAAAATTACCTTATTCATAATAAAATATTAATTAACAAAAAGTGGAAAAGTCACTGACATTCCTTGTTCTCTGCAATTACATAATAATAACAATTTACTATGTATCGTGTGAAGTTGTCGGTTGTCGTTCAATCCGCTCCTTCTTTTCCGTAGTACTCACTCGGTTCACCGTGGCGCCTCTGTCTTCATATTGTCGACTTGTACAAGTTGTACAATGACTTGCAATATGGCCGAACAAATTGCACTTAAAACACTTAGGTCCTTTGTGTTTGTGTGGGCACTCTGCTGAAATATGACTGTCACTTCCACACCCATAGCACATCATAGTCATCATGGCGTCCGTAAATTCTTCATTCTTTTGAGCCATCGTCGTCGTTTTACTTCTTAAACGTCTTAATAGAATAAAAGTCTCGTCGTCTTTCGAGCCTTAAACTCTCGTTTTCCACGTTCTACGGTAGGTACGTACGTCGTCACACCAATGTCCGTCGATATAATCCGCTATTTTTTCGGCAATCGCTCTTCTGTCTAGGAATTTTTCGATCCCGACAAGTCCCCAAAAGTTGTGGGGGATGAATATAAACACAGATTTATATTTTTAGACTTCGTTTTTTATTTTAACAACTATTAATAACTAACTATGGCACACACGTCTTCACACCAGTGTTGCCAGATGGTCTTGGCGACATACCCCTAGACTTATTTGATTTCTCCCCTAGAATACCCTCACCAAGTGGATAGTGGCATGCAGCGATTTTTTAAAGAAGCGATACATGCTAATATGCGGTTCATATATTATTAAACTTTATTATTGCTGCATTTTATTACTTATGGCTAAAGGCTTAAGTCCATAGTGTTTGAGCCGTCGGCCGATGATGTTTCAGCATATAATACCGTCATGATTATTTTTAATAGATTGACTATATAGTCATAAACCATATTTAAAAGCTTATTGAACTAACTTTTTTGTTTTTGGTATTTAAATTAAATAATGAAGTCAAAGGAAATCTTACGTACAACACTAGAGTCACGTGTCCAAAATCTTAATTAGAATATAGAAAGAAGACACATTTATACATAAGACTAACCTAAAGGCTTTTAAAGGAAGAGGTCTGTACCCGCGACAATTCGAGGAGGTCTCAAAATGCGAGAAACTGACGCTACTGAGCCACATTATCTCTCGACCCGCAACGAGTGTTTGTCGCGCTTAGACTTCACACAAGGAAAATCAAAAAGTAAATAACATGGGAAGTAAAAAACTAAAAAAAAAGGAAAACCGAAAGAGCACATCCACTTTTTGCAAAATAACAGAGCGAATATATTATATTGGATTGACGTATTTGAATTTTGAAGTTTGGTGGTAGGGATCCCGAACTAAAAAAAAATAAAACTCACAAAAAGTTATAGTTGCAATCGAAATAATGCTTTGCAAGATTATGCAATTAACATAATTAATTTTGTAATATTTTTTTGATTTTATTTATTTAGTTTTAAATGTATACTTTATGTTTACTTTACTGTTTATGAAACATACTTTACTTTGTCTTTAGAATAGGCCACCAGCAAAACTTCTTTTGCATTGAATCGGTAACCCCAACGTTGCACAGCTATTGTATGGAGACTCCTCAGGTTTTGTTTCTTATTAATTTAGATAATTTTATTGGAAAATATTTTAGTTCTGATACTTTTTTTAATAATCATTTACATAAATGATACGAATTATCGTGCATTCCATTCGTCCATTAAGTGCTGAAACATAAAGCTTACTGACGGCCTAAAATGGACTTAACCCTTTATTAGTTATCTTCAACACCTCGAATCTCGACCTGGACTAGTTGTGGCACTCAGGTAATTTAAAGATGGTAAAAAAACATAATAACAAAACGTCAGGAACGTGATATTTGCTAAAAAAACTGTATTTGATGTTTTTTTAATTGCAGTCGTGGATGTTTAGTACCAATTGTAGTGACAATTCACGCATGAGGGCACTCTTTTCCTATTGTTCTACTTTTTTTTTCGAAACGGACAGTTCATTTATGGCCTTTTAAATTTCACCAGACTTTGTAGCTTAGCTTTTAGACTTTCAACTATAGGCACTTCGTTTATGGCTAATTTCCTTTTTTTCACTATCATTATTTGTAAAGGATTGATTCGTCAAATTACAAACGGTTTAAAAAAAGCTGACGTAGTTTTGAAATCGCAGCATAACATAAGTGGCTTTTTGTTGCACCAAAAAAAATCTTGTTAGTTTTATTAACAGTGGTATAAAAAAATGTATGGGACTTGTTCGGCAAACTACTTCGAAAAGTTGCCCATTTAATAAGGATTCTAAAATGGTATGAATCAGAAAATTTACTTTGAGAAATTTGGAGATATTCCTTTTTTTCTTTTAACTCACTTTCCACTTATAACCCATTTCTTCTAAGTATACAATCGACATAAAAAGTTATTTCAATGCCAGTTAGACTTAAAACACTCGCTATCTCGCTAAAGTGTGACTAAACTTCATTGCATTGTCTCATTCATTCCTGGAATTTGAGATTAGCGCAGACGCTGGCCGCTTAGGTGAAAACTGTATCACGATAACAATAGTCGCTCGGCGTTGCTGTCTCACTCTAACCTTCTGTATAACTAGTAATTCCCCGTCCCCCTCGGTGGCATGGGGCAATCTCATCCTTTTTATTCAGTACGACGTTTGACGCTCTGTGCTACAACTGCTTTCTGTTTTTTCCTGTGATTTAAGTGCTACGTACGAACTTGGCTTTACTTTGGACTTCTGATTTTGCTCGTGATTCGGGTCGGGTATTTGTGATTTATCTCAACGACTTACCACTACTCTGGGAATTGATTTGCTATACGTTATGGCAAACCAAGGACAACATTTTTACACTGCAAGCGAGTATTGCAACATGCTACTTATTTATGGAGAAACGAGAAACGTCGAAGGACGGCCTCAGAGACATAACGTTGATGTTGTTTTAGAACAAGTTACTAAAGTACCATCGACGTCAGTGCGTGCTATTAAAAGAAGAACTCGCATTCCAAAGTCATCAGCACACCGAATACTAAAAAGGTTAAAATACCATCCATACCACGTACAAAAAGTACAATCTTTATTAACACGAGATAATGCACTGCGTGTAGATTTTTTCCGAAGAATGCTGCAGTTACACAAATTAACTATTAATTTTTAAATTACAAATTAATTATTAAGTTACAAAATTAAGAAGACCCAAGTTTTTTTAAATCGCGTTTTATGGAGCGACGAATCGGCCTGCAAAAAAGATGGATACACAAATCTCCACAATCTTCATAGCTGGCAATGGTCAAACCCTCGTTTACCAAGACAACAACGTTCTCAGTACCAGTTAAAAATTAACTTATGGACTGGTAACTGTATTCGCTTCATCTACGGCTTGCGTGAATATGACCATGTGTCTCACTATCATAGACAGTTACGATGGCTGGCGATCCGAAAACGTAGACATGTCAGAATACTTTGCATGCATTGCATATATTCAATTCTCAATGATCCTTGTGCCCCAGAATATTTAATATCTAAGATTCAGTGTCTTGGTTCCTCGCGCGACAGGTGTTTGCGTTCTACCTACAATCTGAGCCTGCATCCTCCATCACATGACTCTGGATTTATGTCCTATTCTGTTGTGGTTCAGGCCATAAGGCTTCGGGATGGCTTGCCGGTATAATTATGGAAAGCTCCTAGTAATCTTTTATTTAAGCTACGCGTAAAAGCTCATTTTTTGTCAAGGGTTAATTAATTATATTAATTGTATTATATGTATTTTTATTATATGTATCTTATAGATATAAATGTGTGAATATATTATTATGTATTTTTTTTATCGACCAAATTTATGTATATACAGGGTGTCCCAGAAATGACACGTAAGGGTGACACTGGGGGTAGATGGACTTTAGGCCTATCAGATAGCACCAACATGTCTTTAGTAAAAGTTTTCTGATTTTCGAGATATTGCCACTTTTGTGATTTTTTATGAAATTTCCACTTGTTGCAATAAATATCATTTAACTCACGGGTTTTTTTTACCAAGACTTTGTACATTACTTTTTTTGTGCAAAAAAGTTTAAATAAATAAATAAAAAATAAAATAAATAAATTTATTTGTATGACAAACGTTTCAATTGAAGGACCACCTTTAATAGATTATAACCTGTGCATGCCTTCTTTTACAAACTAAAGATTGAGTTTACTATGGTTCAAGTATTTACTCGCTTAATGTAAACTTATCGCGATCAATTGAGGGACCGCCTTCGGCATGCTACGTCTTCTTATTAAGTTAACGGGATGGAGTGACATTCAATAAAATAAATTTTACTAAGAGTAGCCATTTACAGCAGTTGTAAATTTTAAGTGGATTATTAAATATCCTCTGTGTTATTATTAAATATCTGAGTGAGATACCTATCACTCACGACTGAGGGTCCACATTTAACCGAATGTAACTTTTGAGTGTCGACTTTTACAAATGAAAGGTTGATTTTACAATCGTTTGAGAACTTTTACTATAGGCTGACACATTCAAAACCTCAAAATTCCAATGCGGACCCCTAATACTGTTACTAAATGTGTACTATGCAACATCTCTTGACACTACGCCCGGATTTTAGCCTGTAGATGCTTTTCCCATTATTTTTGTGAGGGTAGCCTTACAAAAATAAGGGTATCAAAGTCAAAGGGAAATGGTAATAAGAGTATTAATAAAATTTAAGGGCTAAAATACAAACTATTTAGATAAAACGTAAGGTTATTTGAAAAGTACTAATAAAATGTTGATAAGAAATATCATGGTCTGTGCTGAAATCTTCGAAACAAAAAAGGGTCCTGCTGGCATGACGAAAATTTTGCAGGTGCATATCTCATTAGGTAATTATTTTAAACTTTAACCAAGGTATTTTTAAGGTACTAATACACCACTGAAAGGGGCCAAATGCAAGGGGTATTTGGCCCCTTTCAGTGGTGTATTATATACACACCTGGCCCACCATGTAAATCTTTAGTTTAGCGTACATTTGGTCTACTCTATTATTTTAAACAGGAAATAATAGTAAAATAATAATAGGAATTTCGAAGTTCGAAAAGCTACTTTTTCAAAACTTTTAATCAGGTGAACTGAATAATGATGGTAAAGTTTCTGTGGCGACAACAAAGGTATTTGAAAGTGATGATGAGTTATCGGGCATTTCTGAAAGACAACATAACGAAGAAGATAAGCTTACATGTTAGACGGAAGGAGAAGGTAATCAAAAGAATTTCAAAATTTTTGTTGATTTTTATAAATGGAAAAGAATTAAGCCGATTTTAAAACATACAAGCCGAACAGGGCGCACTTTTAATTATGAAACAAAGTTTAGTTAACCGAAATACGAATGGGCGCATATAGTAAGAGAGGAAATATGGAAAGAAAGTAAAATATTGTGTGCTTGGACATTCAAAACCCACTCAGTGAACAATGGGAAATCAGTAACCTGCCTTGGGTCATGTAAGGAGTGTGATGCTAAAATCAAGGTTATCTATATGCCCACTGAAAAAATAGTGAAGTGTGAAAGTTCTATCACGATATATAATATCAATTGCCGCCCAAAAAAAACCTAACTTTCACCAGCAAAGCAACAAGAATAATTACTAGACTAAACATATACCAGCGGTAGTCATTATAAATAAAATAAATGCAAATGAAATGGAAAAAGGTGATTTGAAACCTCCACATATACCCACGCTTGGAAGTTTACGTCAAATTAAGTACGACGGGAAAGAAAGTGAGTTTTTTCATTCTGACCCTATACTTTCAGTATGGGCAGGGGCACACGCCTCTCCTTATTATGATTTGATGCGCCATATATCGATTTATCCATTTTACATCTATTATTGGTTAAGATCTCAAGAAGAATACTATAAAAATACACAGGGAAACTGATATTAACAGGTTCCCTGTCCCCATACAAATTACATTTTCACATCGTATATGCCCCACCGTTTTTTAAAGTAAATTGTTGAAATGTATTTCTGGATTGTAGTTTTGAAAGTACCAATGTAATTTTTTTTGTGCTCTGAAAGAAAATAAAAACTCTAATCATATGATCTATGAACGTGACAAATCATAATCTTACATTAAGCGTTCAATGAATCAAATATGATTCAAGCCATTATGGCTTCGATTTATAAAATGAATGAATAATGGCATGCATTACGACATTGAATTAATAAAAATAATTGTCATTCGGCGGTATACGGAAAAAGAGTTAAACAGAATTTTAGAAGAAGAAGAGGACGTAGATTTCAGTGATGGAAGTGGCGAACTATTTGTGCCGGGAGATGAAGAATTCGAACAGGATGAAGAGGAACATAGTCAAAATGAGAACCAAGACCAGACTAGACGCAATATTGAGAGAGAAGTTTCGAGAACAAGCCCACACGAATTATCACAGGTGAGAGAATTTATTTATGGTAAACCAGACGATAATTTAGTTGATTTCGATCATGAACGTCTACCATTAGAAGATGATAACAATGGTAATAGTAATAGGGATGTTTCACAATGGTCGGAAACTATTCTTCCCATTGGAAGGGAGTGGTTTATAGGAAATTCCGGCCTGCAGAACGTTGATTCTGTGACTAATGAAGAGGTATCCATCAGTATTATAAAAATAATGGAATATTTTATAATCAATGATTTATTAGTGGATTTATTACATGGCAGAAAAAACCAATGCATATGGCCATTTTATGAAAAGGGTACAGACAAAAAGATTTTTACGAATATCTCGATGGGTAGATGTGTACCAACAAGAAATAAAACACATTTTTCGGGATAATACTCTTCATGGGAATTGACAAAAAACCATCAATAGAACATTATTGGAAGATGGATCCTGCGTTCGTACACAACATTTCTATGTCATATAATAGATTTGCCCTAATTTTGCGTTGTTGGCATTTTGAGAACGTGCAGCCTGATAATCCTGATGTATTGTATCGTATAGAACCACTTGTCAACACACTTATAGAAAAATTTTGAGAATTGTATATGCCCGCCGACACAATAGTAGTTGATGAATCACGAATCAACCATCAAGGCCGCCTCAAAATCAAGACGTATAACCCATCAAAAACTCATAAGTACGGCATAAAAGTTTACAAAATGTGTTCAACGAATAGTTATACATGGTCTTACTGTATAGACGCCCGATCTGGAACTGCGATCGATGGTCTTGTCAAGCCTGGTTCTGTCGTGGTCAAGTTATGTCGCTTTTAAACGAAGGGAAACTCATTGTAGCTGACAACTATTACACAAGCATATCGTTAGCAAAGTACCTAAAAGATAGAAACACAGAGTTGTGTGGGACTTTGCGCAAAAACAAAGTAAATATTCCTAAAGAAGTCGTACATAAAAAACTTAGACGAGGCGAAATAGCCGCGCGGCAAATGGACAACTGCATGACTGTGATCAAGTGGCACGATAAACGCGAAGTCCTAATGATATCGACTTGCCATGGTGATGATATGACAAATGTAACTTCCTGGCAAGGGGAGACCTCAAAACCTAATTCGGTCATTGATTACAATGATGCTAAAAAGGCATAGACGTAGCCGACCAGTTACGTAGCTATTACTCGACACTGAGAAAGAGCCTGACATGGTAGAAAAAAATTGCCTTTGATTTATTATTTCAAACCGCAATTGTCAACACAAGGGCTATTTACAACGAGGCAACAGGTTCTGACGTCACTATTTTAGATATCCAAGAGACCATGATTCGTCATTGGATTGCCAAAGTAGTTGAAAAAAATACCGTCAAGACCATGCTCATCTATTACTGTTGCTTCAGAAAAAAAAACACCAACTTACGCAGATACCACGAAGAGAAGGCAAATTGATAAGACGATGTGTTACTTGTTATGCTAACAAACAGGAGGAGGGTAATCCACTGCAAGCCAAACGAGTGAGCACTTTAAAAATAAAGAAACAGACTTACCAGTTGCTTTCAGTAATCCAGATGACATTAATAATAATTTCTTGAACATACCTAGTAATAATAATATGACATTTTCTCAATTATCTAATTTTTGGTTCAATCGTTACAATTCATCAGTATTTAGTTTTAACTTGGTTGACGAAACGACAGTACTCAAAATAATTAAAAGTTTTAAAACAAATGCAATGGGAGTGGATGGCATTTCATTGGACATGATTCTTTTAACTCTTACACGTACCTTGTCTGTCATCACTGATATTATAAATAAATCTATTGAGACGGGTACATTTCCTGACTTATGGAAAAATGCTAAAGTTAAACCACTTCCAAAAGTTGACAATCCCACAGAATTAAAAGATCTTCGTCCCATCAGCGTGTTACCATTTATGTCTAAAATTTTGGAGAAAGTGGTCTGTATTCAGTTGGTTAACTATCTTAATTCTAATAACATCTTGCCTCTAAAACAATCTGGATTTAGAGCAGGTAGAAGTACGGCCACTGCTCTTTTGGATGTGGTTGATGGCATTCTGACAGGGCAGGACATAGGGGAGGGAGCATTTTTGGTTTTATTAGACTACTCGTGAGCTTTTGACACGATTAATACCACATTGCTAATGGCTAAACTTACATACCATGGTTTTGATAGTACAACCTTGAAATGGTTCTCTAGCTACCTAACTGGACGGACGCAATGTGTAGAGATTGTCCGTAGCGATGGTACAAGGAAAGTTTCAGCAAATTTACCGGTGAGAAAAGGCGTGCCACAAGGTTCGATATTGGGGCCGATACTTTACGTCTTATATACGGCAGATCTTCCTAAAGTTATTGTTAACACCGAATATCACCTTTACGCTGATGATCTCCAGATATACCATACATTCAAGCCATCTCAAACAGACACTACTGTGAACAAAGTAAATGAAGATCTAAAGCGCATATCTGAGTGGTCGAAATCTAATGGCTTGGTTTTGAATCCGTCAAAATGTAATTTTATCGTACTTGGTAGCAAAAATGTCATAAATCAAATAAATAATTATTCATTTCATATAAATATAGAAGACAACCCTGTTAAAAAAGTGACTACAGCAAGAAATCTTGGGGTTTTAATGGACGAGAAATTAAAATTCGAAAGTCATGTGCGTGATACTATAAAAAAAAATTTATTATCGGCTCAAAGTATTATACCAAATACGACAGCACTTAAGTACGGAACTAAGAATACATCTTTGTGAAACTATTATCATGCCAAAGTTAAGTTACGCCGATACTGTGACAGCATCGTGTCTGTTGGCTCGAGATTATGCCTCCCTATCCCACCTAGAGCCCACAGTACACCTTACTTAAATAATAGCAATCTAATGAACATGGAATCGCGACGTAAACTTCACTTTGCGGCCCTACTCTTTGGTATCGTAAAGCACAGAAGTCCTCCGTATCTATTTGACAAGTTAAAGTTCACACAACAAACAGCTAGAAGATGTAACCGCCTAATATTTCCACCGCACAAAACAGCTGCTTTCCGCGGCAGCTTTAAGTTCACAGCCACGAAGTGCTAAAACGACATACCCCCCCCCCCCCAAAATTCTAGCTCAGTTCACAACTTCAAAATTAAGTACAAAGATTATATTTTAAAAATGCAAAAAAAAAAATACGTAGTTCAGGAAAATTGTATGCGTAGGTGTTTACTGATTGTTCATGTTCATGTATTTGTATTTGGATGTTGTTTGGGTTGTTTTAGATAAAGTATACTTTGTTGTTTTGATGTGCCGTGCTATCACTGTTTTGATTGATCTACTTTAAATAACCAATAAGATTAAAGATCTCATAAATACGTATAACTTAAAATGTATATATTAAGATTTAATAATAAATACCTATGTATAGTGAATTTAAATTGCAAAGAAATGCAATATTAATAGTAGAATAAATTATGTTAATTGGAATAAGTAATAGTGAATATTAAATGTTATGCCTGTCCATTCATATAGGTGTATAAAAACTTGATTAATTTTAATATAAAGAATGGGAAATTAAAGAAAGGGAGAGTTATTGTAATTGAATGCTTTGTTGTCAAGTGATGTTAATATTTTGTTTTGATTTATTTGCTATGATATGACATGCACTTGATTAGAATTGAATCTTTAAATTTAAGTATGACTCGGATGGGACTATATAAATATGTAAAAATTATAATAAATTGGATAGATTTAATGAAAATGTATAAAATATGTAATTTGAAATAAATAATATTTAAGATAATTTGAGATTGATCAAAAATAATAAATTTAAACAAATAAATAATTGCTTCTTAAATATAAATAAATAAAATATTAAAATTTATAAATACGCATATAACAATGTATAAATTGAAATTAAATAATAATTATGTTTAAGTAAATAAAGGCATCCGCTGAAAACCAGCGTCGTGACTTGGTCGCAGCACTAAGCTGAGCGGAGGCCTTTTTGATATTATGTTTCTAAATATTAAAGTTAACTCTTAAATAATGTATTGATTGGATATATCAAATAAACGTTTTCTTTCTTTCTTTCTTTCTTGCTTTCTTTCAGAGTGTCTGGAGTGCAAAAAAGCTATGGTTTACCATTTTACAACAAGGCGCATAAAAACAAAAAGTGATTTTGTCTTTTTTAGTTTTATTATCAAATTATAATTTTTATTTTGTTATTACTGCCTAATTTTGATTATTTCGAATTGCTCTATTTCTTCTAAATAAAACACGATTCCATACTTATTTTTCATTTATTTATCACCCCAAATATATAGATATATTTAATAAATCACGGCAGTATTTTTTGCTTTTCTACTCTAGATGATATAACCCACACGTGTGTGCGTGTGGACTGAGTGATCTTTTCAAAAAAGTTATTCAACTCCTACCAAATTTTCAGGGGATCTAAGAAAAAATTGTGAAACGTTTATAGTAAAGTATCAAATTTGTGAAACCTAAATAAAGAAAGATACAACTGATTAACTGGATCACTCAATCTGGTCGCCTGAAGAAAAAGTCATCTCGCGTATACGAGAATACACTATCATAACTAAGTCTAAACGTTTCATAATATTGCCATCATCGTTTGAGACAGGACTGCATAGGTAGACATTTTTAAAGAATTGAACGTTAAATGTCTATGTCATCGATGAATCATTAACGTGTCAAAATCCTTATAGATTCTGGTATCTCCATCAGACTAATTTTCTTGCAAACATTTATTATGCATGTGTGTGTTAATAGTTCGGTTTATGGCCCTAAGAACGATGTAATAAGGCTCACTTTACGAGCAAGTGAGCAAAAAAAAATTGTGGCTTTTGACGTACTGGTTACGTGATATCTGACATTTAACACCATCTAGGTACATGTGCATATTATCCTCATTGGACAATGTCTATTTCAAATTATTTCAGATTCAATGTTATTATGGTTTAATGGCCACACAGTCATTTTGTTGTGAGGGGGCAGTTTCTGTTCTAAAAATGTGTAAACTCCATACCCAATATTTAAAACATATTTGAAATTAAGCAAATAATAACACAAATATGAACAGAAGACAAAAACGTACTTACTTGTAAACAGAAAACCAGACTGCACTTAATCAGTCACTCAGTCACACAGTCACACATATAGGTATTAACCACAAATTATGATTAATAGAACTGCACATTATCCTATATATAAATTCTAATTAATTTACTTTTAACTTTGCACACAAAAGGCTCCAATCACTAATGAAGGTTACGTTACTAAATAACTGTTATTGATAGGAAGGTAAAAAATAATTTCCAATTACCCTCAAAAAATATATGGTAACCCTTCGCATTGAGTCCTTAAGCAACATCAAACAGCTTTTTTCAGCAATTAAAACGAATAGAGCAATGAGTTGTATGTAACCATTTAGTAGGCATGCCTACTATATAGTGTGTGCGTGTGGATTGAGTGAGCACCCTTCAGAAAAAAAAGGAAAATATGGTGATCATTTAGTAAAAGTTCTAAAACAATTGTAAAAGTAATCTCTGTATTTGTAAAAAGATAAAACAAGATATTAGGTCTTTACCTATGAAATTGCCGTTTTTCACGAAATAAATGAAGCGTAATTTTTTTATATTTTTTTTATTTCTATTAATCAAAATAATCACCCATGCAATCAATGCATCTTTGCCAACGCATTGGTAGCTTATTGATGCCTTTCTTGAAGAAATCAGCTGGACGGGAGGCAACAAATTCTTCAAAGGCCTTTTGTACTGCCTCTCGGGTATTGAATTTTTTTCCCGCCAAGAAGTTATCCAAATTCTGGAAAAAGTAGAAGTCTGTAGGCGCAAGGTCTGGTGAGTACGGCGGATGACGGAGAACTTCCAACCCCAACTCTTGTAGCTTGGAGACCGTCTGCTGTGCAGTATGAGGTCGCGCGTTGTCGTGCAGGAGCAGTGGAGCCGAACGATTGACCAAAGCTGGTTGGAAACGTGCGAGCTTCTCCATCATTGTGTTCAGTTCTTCACAGTACACATCTGCAGTAATGCTTGTCCCGTTTGGCAAGAAGCTGTGATGAATTACACCCGCGTTAGACCACCAAACAGTGACCATCACTTTTCTAGGGGTAAGTTTTCGTTTAGGGCATTGTTTGGGTGCTGAACCAGGGTCCAACCAACTTGCTGAGCGCTTACGATTGTCAAACAGGATCCATTTCTCGTCACAAGTAACAATGCGGTTCAGAATGCCTTCATTTGTATGCCTGCTGAGCAGTGCAAGGCACGTCTCCACGCGTACTTCGCGCTGGCGGTCATTGAGTTTGTGGGGTACCCATTTGTCAAGCTTTTTTACCTTGCCAATTTAACGCAAATGGACCAATATTGTTTTGATGCTAACGTCGAAAGCTGCTGCTAATTCAGCCGTGGATTGAGTTTCATCAGCTTCCACAATTGCCTTCAATTCGTCATTGTCGACCAAAGTTTTCGGACGACCACGGGGTTCATTTTTCAGGTCAAAATTTCCAGAACGGAAGCGGGTAAACCAATAACGGGTGGTGCGTTCGTTTGTAGTGTTCGCTCCGTAAACGTCGTTGATGTTGCGTGCCGCTTGTGCCGCTTTGCTGCCACGACGGTACTCATACTCCATAATTACTCGAATTTTTAACTTATCCATGATGACGAAAAGTGTTCGAATGCGTTGAAAACAAAACACTAACTATTAAACAAATGACGATTTTAGAAAAAGAATTCCATGTTTGTCAAATAAAATTAATTTGAAATTAGAATTATCAGTCAAAAAAAAAATTTTCATTTGAAATGGCCAGTACGGCAAAACGGCAGTTTCATAGGTAAAGACCTATTATACATTATTTAACGTGCGCTCACTCAGTTCTCACAAACTACCAACGAAATCAGTGAAAGTATTAATTTAACATTAAATATTTATATACTAGTATTTAGTAAAACCTATGCTAACTTACCTTTATAATTTGTAGATCACCTAGTAACGTATTTAAGGTTTAACAAATAATTTCTTATGCTCACTAAATCCAAATATTTTTGAAAACCCGATTTCTGATGAAGAAACTATAAAGATTTCAACTGCTTTATATGTGTATAGTTACGTAAAATTAATATGGGACTTTGTAACATACAGAACGAACCACTAACGTGGCAGGTTCTTGGATAATTAATTTTTGTGAGTGCTCACTCAGTTCACATATAAGTAATTTAAAAATGTTAATATCTTAAGATTCGTAGTATCACAGAAACTATAAATTAATTCAACTTTTAGTAAAATATTTTACTAGATATCCACCATCTAATATTTTATATTCGTTGTCTGTTTTTGAAGATATTCGATTGTAATTTTTCTAATGTAAATACATCATTAGGGTGACCACACTTAACTATATTATGAAATGAAATGATATTTATTCACATGGCACAACAACATCAGGTGTTTATAGTAATATATAAAAAAACAGCCAAGTGTGAGTCGGACTTGCGCACGAAGGCTTCCGTACTATTATCTATAAAAACGGAAAAAAAATCATATCTGTTGTATGGGAGCCCCCTTAAATATTAATTTATTCTGTTTTATAATATATAATAATATAATATTTCTAACAATTACACCACATTATCTAGCCCAAATTAAGTATCATTAAGAACTTGTGTTATGGATACTAGATAACGGATAAATAAACTTAAGAAATATATAAGCACAGATAGATTTTTTTTTTCATGTATAAATATTAGAAATAAACTTAAATAAACATACATACACATCCATGACTAGAAAGCAAATATAATAAAATATCTGCCTCTACCAGGATTCGAACCCGGGACCTCTGGCATGGAAGGCAACGGTACTTACCTCCACACCAAACAGGCCGTTTTGTTGTTATAGCGGCAATAGAAATATATCATCTGTGAAAATTTCAATTGTCTAACAATCACCGTTTATGAGACTCAGCCTGGTGACAGACGGACAGCGGAGTCCTAAGGTGCTCTCACACAGCAGTTGTATAACGTTATACAACATTGTGTAACACAATAACATTTTATAACAGCGTGTAACATACGTACATAATTTGTTAAAAAAGTTAGACAACAAACGTTATCTAACTTTATATAACTGCTGTGTGGGAGCACCATTAAGTTCAACACTTTCGTTGCCCACCCATTCACACCAATTCACACCCTCATTAGCTTAAACTTACCATTCTTGTTTTGCTTTTGTATAAAAATAGGTTAATTTCTTAGTATAAATTTATAAGAATAATTATAGATATATAAGGAGAGAAGTAGGTCATTCCCTACCCAAGTATTCTTTCTGGGAAGACTCCAAAACTATCATATGTATTTGTAGTTTTTTGTCTCTGCCATAGGTACCTATACAAATTTCGAAATAGAAATGTTGATGAAATAGAGTTAAATAATGACTTGTGATCGTCGAGAGGTTGTCGTTGCCGATCGATTTCTAGTGTAAACAGCATCATCTTGATCTTTCAGTGCTTCGACGGGATGAAATTTTGTTTTGTGAATGCTAAGTATATAGATTAGATTTTCAAAATTTGATTTATTAGATTTAGTATTATTTTAAACATTTTAGTGATAATAGCTTTTCCAAAGTCGGTTTTTTTTTTGTTCAAAACCTTATTATTTTTTGTAATTTTATTTTACAACGTAAACACATTTTTGTGTAAATCAAACTTGAACACTATGTGCTACAAACTAGTTGCAGGCGCGAAAAATAAATTTTTTGTAGTGCAATATAACGCAAAAGCTTGAATACAAGCAGAAACTAAAGCCGGTTATAACTTCAGTAGGCGAAGTGTCTATATATGACAACCACTTCCTTAACCAAAGCAAAATTGACTGTTCTAAATGAGAGTCAGTCACCATTTGAAAAATGGGCACAGATTAAAGTTTATCATTGGCTTTTACTAACCCTACATATAAAAATTATCTTTTTGTTGCACTGGTACGATCCGGCAAATGTATATTTTGAAAAAATGTTGCATCTATCGTGATTGTTGCTTTTTTAAATTTAGCTTGATAATTATTGTGATACTGAATTTGATCATTACTCCAAAAATATAAACGAAAATCTGGAAAGATATTGAATTTTCGAATTATGTTAATATTATCTCGAGCTGAAAATTTAGCCATTATAAACAAAGACAACATTGGATTTGAATGTGGTAAGTGTTCATGTCTAGCTTCTGACTTAATCTTTCTTAAACAAGAAATAGAAGGCAGTACAGGTGGAGCAATACGTTCAGTACCACCAGTTATAAGAGCTGATGTCAACTCATTGTGTACTTTAACAACAGATTTATGACAAAGTCTTTTAGCTATTTGTTTTCTTCTGAAAGTTGTAAGTTTTGATTTTTGTACGGGGTTATGTTTAAACGTCTCATCAAATTTATGAACTATACAGTGAAAATTCATTATTTTTTCTGTTTTTCTTGAATTATTTATACGAATTTTAGCATCGCACTGGGAACATTTACCTACTAAATTAATGAAATCATCGCGAATTTTGTGTTTCTTAAGGGTCCATGTGCATGGCAATTTCGATGAATCCATACCTTTTCCTTGATTAAATTGCTCCACTTGAATTTTGGCAATGTCTTATATTTAAAGGCACTTGTAGTACCGCTTCTTCTTCTATAGACACTTAAAGGCGTAATTTTGTTCCAGTCATAAATATCGAGATAGAAAGAAAATGTTGATTGAATTGTAATATTGAACCAATTGAAAAAATTGATACTTGTGATTATTTATTATAAAATCGTAGTTTTCGCTTGCCAACGTCGTCTGTGAATTCG